>JAQPPZ010000048.1:2507500-4907500 GCA_028583015.1 Wollemia nobilis | reverse complement strand
AACCAAACTCCCCACACATATTGAAAGGGAATCAGATTCCAAAGATGATTTAGTCTTGGGCTCTTTGAACTAATAGCAAATATATTTTTATGGAAGTGGACCCAATTAAATCCATATATAAATGATTAAAAAATCAATATTATAATAATTGTAATTCTCAAATGACATGAGCTCAAGTAGTTTAAAGTGTAGATTTTCAAGTCAAAAACCTAGGCTTAAATCTTGTCAAGTGATATGTTAATATATTAATACCACTATATTGAATTTTAAAATATTATGATAATATGGTAATGATATAATATTATTGTTTCCCATTTAAATAGTATACAACCAAATAAATATTATAATGTAGTAGTAATCAAATGGCATAATATCAAGTGGTTAAGAATATCGATTCTCAAGGAAGAGACCCAAGTTCAAGTCTTGCAAGTAAATATATCCATAATTGTTAAGTATTATAAAGGTTTGTTAAATGGTAATGGGGTGATGAAGAAACATGTATAACCAATTAAAAATAATAATATGATAATAAACCTTAAGATACCAATTTTGCTTAAAAATGTAAATAGGGTTTTATCAATAAGAGATACTATAAACAAATTAGAAAGAGGAACAAGTAATAATGTGATAATAAAATCCTAAGATAATAGATTTATATAAATTATTTAAATAATATTTTAACAATAGTATATAACTACAATAAGATAGCATGAGATCAAGTGGTTGAGTATTCAATTTTTAAGGAGAAAACCTAGTTAAATATTGCTAAGTGACACATGCATAATTTCTAAAAATGTTAATGTAATACCACTATATGGTTAGGATGTAATATAGGCAGGTCTTGTTTCAATCCCATATAGCCTATTTAAAATATATAGATATAGATAGATAGAAAGAAAAAAAATGAAATATGAATAGACAAGTAAAATACCCATTGAGTTTGGGCAAGTGGTGGGGAGCAAGAAGTTTCACACAATAATCTAAGGTTATAATATCAAGGGTGAACATTAACATTTATCAAATGGCATGACCTAAAGGGGTTAAAATCATAGGATCCACATGTGGATACTTGAATTGAAATATTATTAAGTGATATTTTATTTTTGTATTTTGTTGTAATACCACTAGGTGGTTTATATGTTCTATAGATGGGGTTTGTTTCAATTCCGTATAACTATTTAAAAATTAGATAGTTAAATATAATACTAATGAAATAATAATAACCATAATAATAATTCTAAGATCCTAAATTTATATAAAAGATCTAACTATGGTATTATCCACACTATATTGTTTTTTAAATTATAATAATATAAGAATCATCATCATTATAAGAATAATAAAATTAGATAGTAGAATTACGTGTAATAGATCCTCATTATCGTAATGATCAATAAGTATTTTATCAATATACTTTATTGGTGAGAGATGTTAGACCCTTCCTTACTCCTTGGGAATGGATTATACAAAATTGGGATTCTTTTTGCAAAGTTATTAAAATTGGGTTCTCCCCATCCTATATTTTGTGATAGTAATCCCAATAGTTTATAACACTATTTGTCACCTGGTAGCTATATGGAGGTAAGAGATTTTACTTCTCCTATAAGTTATTCAAATAGATTCTCTAATAATTCATCCTATTTCCTCTTTCGTTCTTGTATTTTGGTATATATAGGCTTCATATTCCTATACCTCTCAACTACATACCCCTTGTTGATATGATCATTTTATTACTCAAACATGGCATCAACAATATCAACATCTAGAATATTTATTTATGGTTCAAATATGTTAGGAAATTTTGGTTGCAACTAACCCCTAAATTACCTTGGTCATTACTAGTTGAAAATCCATTTAAGGAAAGGTTTGTGTGCCCACAGACCTCAACCAACATTGAGTGACCTTGGAGTCAGAAGGCTTTCTGGTCAATCTTCAGAGAAGACCAGTTCCTTGGGAGTCCTAGCTAACTACTAAAAATTAATGGGAGTGAAACGGGTGCTGAAAGAAGGAAATATAGTTGATGCTAGAACTTATGAGGGTGAAAAATTAGCCACATCAAAACACATGTATTTTTAAACTTAAACTATCACAAGAAACCAAACAAACCACCTAATAGGCCAACTAGTTTTATTCTTAGTCAATATTAATCACATTTATTTGAAAGCAAATTCCATAACAGGAGAATGAAGTGCATAGAATCCAAATTGGTAAATTAAAGCTAAATCATTCAACTAGTTTTAATAAAAATAAACAAATAAAACATTCATACATACATGAGACAATATGGAGGCCAAACAATAATCCACTTGTATTTCTTGAATAGCAAAAGCTTTACATGTAAGTTGTAAAATATAAAGAGTCGAACCCTCTTGAATTCTTAGCATTATAGTATATATAGATTTTATGATGAATTCTATTACCAAAAATCATGATGTTTGATCATGGAATGTTCTTGTGTCAGAGGAGAGGCCAAGCTATATATTCCTACATATCACCATGCACATTGTAACTAAACACTCATGATAAATGAGAATGGGCTATGCTAACTACATCTGGTCCCTTGATTCATCTAACGTATCTGGCAATTATATCACTCCACGATGTCTAATTTTTTGCTCTTGAAGGTAGTGGGTCATTAATTCCTGTAACTTAAAATATGATGTTGACCACTCCTTCAATGATGAAATACCCTCTATCTCCTATTGGTTGAATGTTAGGTACCTTTTACTAGTCAAATGTTGCAAGTCTAGAGTGTTTTGATACTTCTATTCTTACCTTTTCTCTCCTTGTAAAATTTTGCATGCTTTGATGGGGAGTGATATTTTTGACATTGATGAACTTTTGGGATTCATCCAAAGTCTAGTAGCGACCCAATTCTCTACCAAGAAACTCTATGATAGGTTTTTAGGCTCTATCAAAATTATCGATGTTTACAAGAATTTGGGACCCATCCATATTTTCTATTTGTGGTAGACTTTTGGGACCCATTCAGAGTTTGAAGGATGCCCACTTCTCCGCCAAGCCTAATACTTGGTAAATTTTTGCATATCTCAATGACGGTCCTTCGAGGTTTCTATGGAGTCTACTAACAACCCATTTTTCTACTAGGATTGATAATCAATTTTTTTCCTATTTTTCTATCCTTTGTCCACTTTTCCACCAAGTAGCTCTATCATTTCTTTGTGATGGATTTTTGGGACTTGTTCAAGGTCTGACAACTACCTATATTTCTACCATGCACTTCTATGATGGGTTTTTGGGACCCATACAAAGTTTGGAGGATGTCCAATTCTCTACCAAGCCTGACACTTAGCCCCATTTTGCACATCTCTATGATAGACCCTTGGTATTCCTTTAGGGTCTATCAACAACCTATTTTTGTACTAGGATTAACACTTAGTGAATTTATTAGAACTTTAAGCCTTCTCTTTTGCTTAAATATTTAAGCAAATGGGTATGAAAAAAATTACCCATACTATAAGGGTCTAATATCTGAGTCTACAAAATTATATTTCTTAGCTATAAATCATCTTGTTTGCCCAATAGATTTATATGGATGGATACAAACAAAAATTCACCCACATTCTTGGTGAATCACAAGGGATTTTCACTTTATGGAAATAGGGAACTCAAATGGCCACTTTTGATTTTAGCACTTTCTAATGGGAAGGGAAGGGAGGAAGGAACTAGAAGAAAAGACAAAGGAAAAATAACTAGGACCTACTACAATATAAAGGAGGGTGGTAGGTGACGAGATAGAGGCAATATGCACTAAAAGAAGGAAAGAGACAAAAAAAGAAGTGAAAAGGAAAAGCATGGGGATGAGAACAAGTTGGATGAAAACAAAAAACATAAAAGAGGAAAAGTATGAGATGCGGAATAAGGATCATTAAAAATGCCATCATCCAAAGGAATTTATGGCACAATTAACAAAGGAACAAAAGAAGAACTAGAATCTCCTAACAAAATAAAGAAACAAAAGGGAAGGCAATTCTAGAATTATCCCAACAAAATGGTAAGAGATATTACTAGGTCCATGGGACACCCCACAAACTACACTTTCATGAGCATACTCCACTATTACTAATTGTTTCAAGAATAGACAAATTTCCAAGAGCATTTGTTGTCTTTGCATCTTCTTCTCTTTCTTACATAGTCCAGTAGGAACCACTTTTGTAGATCATATTTTTCCATGCACTTATTTAGCTTCACTTTCAAACCCATCCTTATTCCAACAATACTTCTTTTGTGTTACACTTGTCTTATATAGATTTGAGCTCCAAAGGATGCTTTTTCCAGTTGGTACTCATAGAACTTATACCTCTATATCAGCCATTATTTTAAATATATTTGGTTTCACCCAAATCATCTCCTAACAATATTTTTACATCAACCTAGGTTCTCCCTTTCACGTAGATAACATCATCTCTTTATATACCATGGCACATCACTCTACTCACAAGTTGTTCCACTTCACACTACTATAAATTTTTAGGTGTGTCTCCTACAAACTTTGTATTGTTTTACTCTTGTCCATTGGGCTACAGAGTCAAAAATTTAATAGCCAAAAATAGAAAAGGGAGGGGAGAAAGCACTTTAATAAAAATAATCGATGACATTTGGGATTTATTTTGCATTCACAAATTTTGACGATTAGATCAGCTTGCAATAATTATCCTTTTAAATACACTTACATCCTTTGTACAATATGATGTCACATGTTAAGCGACCATGTACCCATTTCATGTGCTTATTTATTCATTGACTATGTACACAAAATTATTGCATACTTAACACGCCTGATCTAGGATATCTTTCATGAGTTATCCCATGAACCTGTAATATCTAGACCATATGATATTAAACTTGATCTGCTCTTTATGATTAGTTTTCCATAGTTCCCAAGTATCATCATCCTCTCCAAAATTCAATTCTAAATTTATCCCCTACTTTGGAAATTCTCTATTCTAAGTACAAGTGATAAACATAGGACCTAGTCTTGTTGTGTTTACCCTATATCTAATCATTGGATATTCTAGAAATAGATGTAGGCATCATACCTTTATAGGTACTATTTGGTTTATCATCCATAATCTAGTTCCTTCTATTTTTTCATATTCTGAGTGGTCCTCCAAATATGGTTGATGCTACAAATTTTTGCATCCTGTTGGACTTTAAATCGAATCATTAGGTTATCCTTGGGTAACTGGATAGAGAATAGAAAAATTAATCTAGAATTAGTTGACCATTTCGTTGATTGATTGTCTAAGTATGCTCTTATTTTACATATGGGCTCCTTAATAGGGCTTGTATTTTACTTTTCATATACTTTGATGCAGAAAGGATATAATCCTTGATTCAACATTATAATGGTATTTCCACCCAATGGAATTAGTATCTGATCATGCTTCTAAGTTATACACCCTCCCATATATTTCAAAAAATCCAAGGATAAACATATCTTGAACAATAGGGGTACCTCATATTAGCATTGGGACCTTGTGTAGTGTCAATATCCCTATCTTATTTAATGTTAGAGTATATTACATTATTTGGTTATGTAAAGGTATCACCTTTTGGTACATTATTAGAGTAGGAGATTACTTTAGGGGGAAGTTAGCTAGTTACTTCAAGTAATGTAATAAATGCACAAGTGTCAATGTGCAAGTTGTAAATATGCAAGGTGTCCCCTTGTACAACTAGGTAGAGTGTTGGCCAAGGAATCCATATTCCTATATAAAGGGCCTCATAGTTCCATTCAGATTGTATCACTCTATTCTAATAATAAGATGTTGTATAGTCCTCTCTCTCTCGATATGATGGAATAGTGCTAAAACCATCATTGGTATCAGAGCCACAAGGGCCTGCAATACCCATCATAGTTTCCCTTTGCATATTTGTAAACTAGACCACCACTTGCAAAGGTCACCATAAGAGATTCATTTGACAAAAGGTTTGAGACCATGTTTTGGTGAAGCAAGAAGCTATTTTGGATGGCCAACAAGAAGCTGTGGAATTCATTCATCACAAGGCAACAACTTGGTGAATCTAAACACCAAGATCTACATCATCTACAGAAGCCATTAAAGGTAAGCAACTTGGGTGCAATCAGTTGAACTTTAAATTAGGGTTCATTATCAAGTTTCATTAAGCACCATATTTGGATTAAAGTTGCAAAAAGAAGGGCTCATATTATAGTCTTCAAGAAGGTGCAAAAGATAGTTCTTTTAAGAGATTTATTTGCACATTAAAATAGGATTTGGATGTATTTTGAAATAAATAAATATATCATCTACCTATTATCTATCTAGAAAGCAAGAAGACTACATCCTACAACATTGATTGTAGTGCAAAATTACAAATTATTTTTAAGGGTTCTTTATAATTACTCTTAAAATTTGCAAAGATTATTAAGTGCATTTGAAACTACTTTGAGAGCTTATTTATAGGAGCAATAAGGTGATATTATTGTTACCTTTAAAGTGCATTAAGTTGGAGATATTATTGGTTCATTGCACTATACTAGTTGTTCATTAAACTAGTTACTCTAAAAGGGTTATTTTGTGTTTTTTTATTGTTAAGATCAAAGGCACAAAAACCAACATACTATCAAAGT
This sequence comes from Wollemia nobilis, assembly GCA_028583015.1. Classification (NCBI taxonomy): domain Eukaryota; kingdom Viridiplantae; phylum Streptophyta; class Pinopsida; order Araucariales; family Araucariaceae; genus Wollemia; species Wollemia nobilis. The sequence goes on along the minus strand of JAQPPZ010000048.1, from coordinate 4,900,884 downwards.
GTCTAGAGACACTATTTGGTGCACAAAACCTGTAGTATTTCATGGCCAAAATAAGCCATCGATACAAATAAAAGAGTGGAGAAGAAATCCACCATTAAAATCCTTGAAGGAAGCTACAAATTGAGACTTGGTGAGTCTCAGATTCAAGGTGCACTTAGGGTTTCATTAAAAGTGTAAGTGCAGAAATTTCTACTTCCAAAAAACATATTAGCTTGGATCTATTCTTATTATACTATCCAAGTGGAAAAGTTAGATATTAGTGTTGTCTAATAAGAAAGGCAACAATACACTGCTCTCAAAATAATAAGAGCAAGTAGTGGCCATATCCAAGAAGCCAAAAGAAAGCATAAAATCATTCTACATAAGTCCTCAAGCTATATAGCGAGGAGCCTTCATAACAAAGAAGGAAATAACATCTAAAAGAGAAAATAAATACACTAAAATTTGGTGCAAAATAAGATCTCTTATTCATAATACATTGGAGCACCATATACCTCTAAAAGAGGATAGAGTATTGAGTGTCTCAAGACACCAAAATAGTAGGTGTTCTATGTCTATTACTTGCACATCAATGGAGGTAGAAGAGAAGTTGATTCAGGGCTCACATTGCTCAAGATTTGAGGTGCCTAAAGACATCATTTCTCCATGTCAAATCGAGCGCCTAGAGCAAGCATCCACCTACAACATTAAGGCCAATATAATAATGCCATTATCGATCAGTATCTATGAGAAAAGAGATAACATTAAGGGTGTTTATCACTTGTATTTCTATGGCATAGCTATCAACATGGATAGGACAACACTATCAAGCAAGGAACAAGGAGCTATTACAAAATCATTACAAAGGCAACATAGAAGAACAAAGCTAAAAGGTGTTATACCCAAGATGTATCTTGGAGAAGACATCTACCAAAAGAAGCACTCAAATCAGCCCTTGGTTTTCCATAAGACCACCATTGGAGTGCCATAGAATCATTCCTCATCACCTTAGCTAGAGCCACCCATACAACAAATATGTTGGCTTGGAAATAAAGCGTTATCAAGAGCATTTACTAGCAAGGAATATATGAGCTATAAAATTTTGGAGGGTAAATGTGCATGTAGAAAACCTAAGTGCCACTTGGTAGGAACACTCTAAGTGCCATTTCATTCCTCAATGCTCAAAGAATAATTGAACACCTTCCTTTGAGCGGTTACAAAATCATTAGGAGGTTACATATCTTTGCTATCATTACATAAGGGAATGAGCATTGGAAGAATCTCAACGTCCATATTTATTGTAACTCCTAAGTGCCACTTGTCCAAAATTTGAAGAGGAATCTATGCTATTTAAAGCGCCCAACTTGGAGGAGGAAAGTATGAAGTCAAAGCATGATCAAGCATTGAAAGGTGTGGAAGCACATTCATAGCAAGAAGCTAAATCAAGAAAGGAGCATGTGCATCATTCAATAAGAGTGTAAGCAATATTATAGCTTGCATTAAAGGTCTATCATAAACCAACAAATCCAACACTATTCAATTGGAGAATACTTACATTGACCAAGCACCATTCAAGGAAGAGAAAATAAGTGTCATCTAGAGAGAGCATTAAATTCTCATCCACACCATCCGCCAGTGGATACATTGAGCCACAAGGATTACTAAGGTAAAGTTCATATTAAATCTACTTGCTTTAAACCTAAGTGATATTGGAGTTATAAGGATATAATTTGTTTACTATTGCATTGGATAATACAAATTCAGCCAAGCATTAGTAGATAATAAAGCAAGTTTATATTTCAGAAAATTAATTATTGAGGTGCATACACATAATATAATATTTGCAAATAACAAAGTAGGAGATATAAGGGCTTCTACTTGGAAAATTAAAACTCTATTATTGCAAATATTATTGTTTTCTAACATTCCAAATTAGGGAGTTATAAGGAATACTACACCAAAATAGATTATTGGAATTTAGAAACATTAAACTATTAAATATCAAGGGATTTAAAAAGAGGTTCATTAAGAATTATCAGGGGTTAGAATCAATTGATATACTTGTATCATAAACACATTAAAGGGGCAAAATAAATCCAACCTTGAGAACTTCTTCAAATCAGGAAGTGCTTAGGAGAAATAAGGTGTAATAGAAGTTGATTTTAGTTATTCACAAAACATTACAAAATCAACTCAAAATTAAACTACTACTTCAAAAACATTTTAGCATACTCTAATCACTAAGGGATTCAATATTGAAATATTTTAGGCCATGGATTATTGGTATATAGACTCAAGGGCAAGCAAGCATATGATCAGGAATATACATTGGTTCAATTCTCTAAAAAAGGTAAATGAGAAGCCAGTTGTTGTAGCATATAGCAAAACATATGAGGTAAAGGGAATTGGAGATATTCCAATAGACCTAAAAAATGGAAAAGGAATAATAAAAAATGTATTGTATGTTCCAGGATTGACTACTAATCTTCTTTTAGTTTCTCAACTCATGGATCAAAACATAACTGTTGAGTTCAAAATCCTCACTGGAAGGAAACAATACCACATTCTAAAAAAGGGAAAGAGGATAGCATCAGGATCCTATAAAAGTGGTCTATTTATTCTAGATATTGTCACTCACTCAGCTCTCTCAGTCAAAGCTTCAAGTCTATGGCATAAGCATCTAGGACATACCAATGAATCCACAATGAAAGAATTACTTAAATATCAAATGGTTGAAGGAATACCTAACTTATCTCTAGAATCTACAGTTTGTCCAGAATGCTTAGTAGGAAAACAACATAGAGTTCCTTTCGAACTTCATCAAAATAGAACTCAACAACCTTTAGAGATAATATATACTTATTTGTGTGAACTAATGAAAATCAGTAGTATTGGGGGACACAAGTATTTTCAATTATTTGTTGATGATCACACTAGGAAAATGTGGGTATACTTCATGAAATACAAATCAGAGGTATTCAGTCATTTCAAACAATTCAAACTTCAAGTAGAAAAAGAATCAAGAAAAACTATAAAGGCACTTCATTCAGATAGAGGAGGTGAATTTATCTCCAAAGAATTTGACTCATTTCTAGAAGAGAATGGAATTAAAAGACAACTCACTACAACATATTCACCGCAACAGAATGGAATTGCAGAAAGAAGAAATAAATCAATAATGGAAATGGTAAGGTGTATGTTAAAAGAGGCTAATCTTGATCATCAATATTGGGTAGAAGTAGTACAAACAATTGTCTACATACAAAATAGATTACCAACAAGAGTACTCAAACATATTACACCAGAAGAAGCATGGTCAGGACAAAAACCAAATATAGAAAAACTAAATATTTTTTGGTGTAAAGCTTACATGCATATTCCAAAACAAAAGAGGACTAAATTAGATGACAAAACCATGGCAAGATATCTGTTGGCTATACAATGAATCAAAGAAACCCAAACAAAGAGATATATAAAGATAGATCCATATACAAAAAATTTTACATTAGTAGAGATGTAATATTTGATGAAAATGTCAAAATCGACACAGAGAAATCCAGTAATGACACAAAGGTTCTTCTAAATATCTTTGAAGAAGACACAACAAGTGAAGAATCAGAATCAGAATCTCAAGAACAAGACACATAAACATCTACAGTTTCCCTTAGGAAAGAACCAATATGGCTCAGAGATACTCTCAGAGAATCAAATCTAGAAAGAATGCCAGATCTTACCACTACTAGACCTCAAACTCATAGTTTAACCAATATGAACAGAGGAATGCTGAGTAATATAGTAGAACCAACATCAACACTTCAAGCACTGAATGACTCACACTGGAAAGCAGCTATAGAATCTGAATATACATCACTCCAAAAAATAAGACATGGGATCTAGTAGAACTACCTCTAGGAAAGAAAATAGTAGGTTGCAAATGGGTTTACAAGATAAAATACAAAGTAGATGGAATACTTGATAGATACAAAGCTCGACTAGTAGCCAAAGGATATACTCAGACAGAGGGAATTGACTATGAAGAAAAATTTGCACCAACATCAATAATGACTACTATCAGAAAAGTTTGTGCACTAGCAACACATCAGGGTTGGAAACTTCATTAGATGGATGTAAAAAGTGCCTTTCTTAATGGTGACTTAGAAGAGGAAGTCTATATGTCACAACCAAAAGGATTTATAATTAAGGGATAGGAAAATAAGGTGTGCAAATTGAATAAATCTTTGTATGGTTTAAAACAAGCTCTCAGAGCCTGGAATATAAAGATCAATAATCACTTATTACAACATAACTTCAAAAGAAGTACATCAGATCCTAGTTTGTATACCAAGAAAATTGGAAGTGATATATTGATCATCATAGTATATGTTGATGATATAGTAATTACTGGGAGTTCTGAAACATCAATAAGTGGTATTAAAAGAGATGGAAAAGGCATTTGAAATGATAGACCTAGGTTTAATGAACTATTGCCTTGGTCTAGATATTTATCAAGGAAAAGACAAGATAACTATCACTCAATCAAAATATGTAAAAGCCCTACTTGAAAAATATAGAATGACAGAGTGTAAGTCTAAAGATACACCAATGGAGCAAGGGATCCAATTGTCCAAAAATGATGAAACACCATTGGTTTCAGCAATGATGTATCACCAATTAATTGGAAGTCTTCTGTACTTAACAAATAGCTAACCAAACATAGCATTTGCAATAAATTATCTTTCACAGTTCATGCAAGAACCAAGAGAAAGTCATTGGAAAGCCACAAAAAGAATATTGCAATATATCAAAAAGACTATTGATTATGGACTAACTTATATAAAGAATGTCAAATATTTTTGCCTATAGGGATACTCAGATTCAGATTATATCGGATCTATTGATGATAGAAAATCTACCTCAGAGTATGTCTTCTATCTTGGGTCAGGACCTATATCTTGTAAAAATGTTAAAAAGATCATATACCTATGCAATAAAATAAAGAACAAACTAGATAACAAACTATGTAACCATAATGATAAAACAAGATATGCAATAATGGTGCCCTTTTATTAATATCAATTCTACCTTTTGAAAGGGTTATAATGATATCTCGTTGAGGTATTTGCTACCAATTTGATACAAGATTTACAATAAGAAAAATTAATCCAGGTGTATCTTGAAGTATCTCTCTTGCATCTCATAAACTTATTATTGACAGGTTTTTGGTGACTATCGCAATGTATGATGATGAAGGATGAATCTTTATGTTTTCATTTCCTTGTAAAGACCTATAATCTGTACTCAAGAATATCTAAAGAGCATAAAAAGCATATTAAACCCATATCCATGATGAAGAAAGCAATAAAGAAGCTAAAATACAACATATAAATGCATGAAAATGAAATCTAACTATTCTAAATAGTAATTAAAATACTGCTAAATCTAATGAAAGAAAGAAAACAAGGAAAACAGATCTCTATCGAGAGGTTGTCTTTGTGTAGGATGATATTTCTTGTTGGTCATATCGGGGTGATACGGTCATACCTTTGGATCATATCTGAGAGAGATGATTGCAAAACAATGAGTAATTTTCTTATGGTTGATGCGATATGATGTCAAGTTTGATATGTGGATTGGTTGACGTTCTTGGTGCACTCATGAGGAATGATTTAGAAGTGGAATCTAACACCAAAGCAAGGATTTTGGATAGCACAAAGGATGTGTATGTGATATTCAACCTCTAAGAGGATACATTAACATGCTTTCCATGGAGAAAAAGGATGCAAATGAGGCTTGGAAGCTTTTGTGGTTGAAATCCAGTAGCACTTCATTGCATAAAATTATGATTTAGACTTTTTAATGAAGTCTAGGTGCCTTTAAATAGAATTTCATAGGATTCCAAAGCTTGTAAGAGAAGCCAATAAGTGGTTGGGATCAAGAAACGTAACTACTTCTTGATAATCGTCACACAACTTGAATCCATTATATTGTTATGTCTAGCTGGCATGTATAACTGTTTGAATTGTAGTGCAGGAACTTGCTTCTAGCACGACCATCTTGGGGTGATACAGTCATGACTATGAGCCATATTGGGGTAGGATGGTCATGATTGGGGGTCATCTCAAGGTAATATGGTCATGGCTACAAAGTAATTTATTCCTGTTTGAGTCGTGAAAACCATTTTTAAGCCCTAGGGCTGCCCAAGGTGGGTCATATGGCTTGAAACGGTGTCCATATAAGGTAGTCTTCTCAACATGACATGTTTTAGGTGTCTACAAATTCCTCTTTTTGGGATGCATTGTGTGAAAGCATAGCATAGAATAAAAATATATGACCTAAAGTCAAATTGAGGGTTTATGGTGTTCATTGATCTGATCAATATTAGATGCCCCAATCATGGAAATAGCATGCATATTTGAATCATTGCTTCCAAATAATTAATGAAATTGGTCTTGGTTTCTCTTCAGCTTCTAGATAGGCTAAGGGTACTTACAACCCTAGGCTTTAGAGAGTACCAAGTATTCTTTGTAGAATGTGTGGAGGTATACCAAATAGGCATAGGCTACCTGTTGTGTGTTTAGTTGAAATTTTTGCTTGTTGTCTACCCCAAGCAAGAAAGGTATGATTGTCTTTGGAAATGATTATTGGATGAACATAACTCACATGATTGAGTATTTATTTATTGATTTGATTATAAATTTTATGATTAGATGACTACCCTCTCAAGTGATGAGTTGATAGAGGATATGGAAGGTGATGAAAGTGATAAGTCGCTTGACCAAGATGACTTATTTTGGGCTTTGTAGGACTTTTGTGAATGTGGAAGGGGAGAAATCCATTACGACTGTAATTTCAACCATTATTGGTAATTTTACACCTCTATCCCTTGGAGCAGTCTAACCACATGGCTTTCTTGGAGAGTTGATATGATAACAATTTGATTATACAAGTATCACTTAAGGATAAATAGAAGAAGGAAATGTACATCTCTATCCCATGGAGCATTCCAGCCACATGGCTTTCTTAGATAGTTGGAATAACACTTCACTTCATTTGGGAGCTATTTTTGTTCAAGTGGCCTTATGGTAACCTACCCATCCAACTATATTGCATGTTTAAGTAGTCATTACAACCACCAGGTATATAGGGTAAATCACTAGGTACAAGGATCACTTAATATTTTTTTGATTGAAAGGTTTTAGGTATATTTAGAGTTTTTTTTATATTTTTTACAATTTTTGGGGCCATCCCATGGTAACATGGTCGTATTTTACAATTATTGGGACCATATCATGGTAGGATGGTTGTATTAAATGTGGTTTTCTAACTCAGATATGGTTACATAATTTGGAAAATATAAAAGTAAAATTTTCCAAATTTTTGACATCACTTTCACTACTGGCAGTTTGAGAAAGGAGAGGTGAGGAGGAGATCAAATTCTAACGTGAAGTGTTGCTTGAATATCTACTCATTCCTATCATGGACTAACTTGAGGCTTAGACAAGTGAAGAAGCCATATCAAGGAAGGTAAAAAATTCATTTCCTCCTTTGTTATTTTAGAATTTTAAAATGAACATCACTAATTAATGTGGAAAAATAAACCTCACTCAAAATTTTTGGCAAGGAACAAACTGTAGATTAGGAAATGTAGTGTAGGTTATTAATTTTGCTTTAGTGTTTGTTTATTTTTCATGTTTTTTTTATCACCTGATTGCTAGATTAGTTTGCTTGTGTGTTCAACTTGTGTGGGCTCATAATAGAGTTCTCATAGTTTTTAATATGGCATGAGGATACCTCTTAAGGGTTAATTAGAAATGGCTTAAGGCCATTGGTCTTAAGTACTTGAAAATGTTGGAGGAAGTGATGGCTGATCAAGCCTATCTAACTATCTTTATTGACCATTAGGATAGTTGTACCAACACCTTCCACCTCCTAACTAGCGAGATGATAGTCACTTTGGAAGTCGTGTACCAAATTATTCATGTTTCGATTGAGGGACACCCTATCACCTCTACTTACCATGTTCAATAGAGTAGAGTACTTCAGAGGATATTGAGAGAGGAGTGGGAGGTTTCTCAATAGGGCTTGGATAGTGTCAGATTTCTTGTTGATGCATGGTATACCACATGGGTTTTTACCAGTAGACATGTAGTGTTGATGTCACTCATGTCTAACATCCTACTTCCTAACTCTTTAGAAGTGAGGTTCCCATGGAATCTCCTTGAGCTAGTATAGGATTTGTGGAGTGTAGTACATAGAATCCATTGACTATGGCATGGGGAGCACTCTACTAGCCCATATGTATGATGAGTTATATGAGATCCATCATCAGGGCAGATATGGATTGGGTTGTAGCTTTGTACTCCATATATAGGATTGGGAGTATATTTGAGTGGACAAAATAGATGGACTTCCTTGGTCAAAGTGAGCTTGAATGGAGGATTAAAAGATAGGGTATGTCACTTAGTGGAGGTGGTATTAGGAGGTGGGTCATATCTAACCTTATTCAGGTCAACTTGCACACTATGCAAGGTCACTCAAGGGACTACAACTAGAGCATAGCGATCATATTAGGATTTCCCACCATGGATGCAAGCAACAGAGTAGCTGAGGCATATGAGATATGAGGGATGGTTGATTGGGTGACATGGGATGTATTGGGAGTACTTCCAATACTCTCATGTTACTCGATAGTTCAAAGTTCATCAAGACATACCTGGTAAGCCCATCATCTACCAGCATCGAGGAGATGAGACTTAGTTGGAGTGGTCATAAGTAGAGCTAGTAGGAGATGAGGTAAATTAGCTACTAGTGGATCTAGGTGTGGATGATGTAGGTAATTCATTAGAATATGATGCCTGATGGGTGACTTGACTATGGTATGGAGGTGGGCCTATGGGAAGGCTGGTTGGGATTGTAGAAGAGGAAGGTGTGGTAGGGGAGGCCTTAGGATATGAGGCATATGAGGGAGTGTTATGAGTGCATCATCGTATGGAGGGAGAGTGGGGATAGTCCTCAGAGAGATAATAGGAGCCATAGGATGAGGGTGGATATGAGAAGGATATCTAGGATGATGGTACTCATCTTAGGGTATAGGTGTAATCTCTGCAAGTAAAGTTAGCAAAGTGAGATACCACCATTATAGTACTATATAGCCAATTGATGAGAGAGACACACAAAGGGTAGGAGCTTCTCTAAGGAGAAGGTAGATTTTACTACTCAACTAAAAATCTCCTAGGAGGAGGTGGGTAGGCTTTAGGTATGGTTGGTGACTATGACTACAGCTCAAGGGTAGGTAGGGTCAAGTGGATAGGCCATAGGGAATTTTGTAGGTCTACAAGCTGAGGTGAGTAGGCTATAGGTACTTTTGGGTGATTATCAAGCCTAAAATTAATATGACATGGCTTACATCCTATATTTGAAGAGTTAGGTAGGGCTACTTGGTGGTCATATACTTAAGTGATCTTCGATAGGAGAGTCCCAGTGAATCTGGTGTAGTGATTCAGGGTAACTGTCAATGAGGTAGAGTCATAGGTTGGTAGCCAAGCCAGAGAGGTCAGTGGCCAGTAGATCAGATAAACCTCATAGATACAAGGTAGAGGGCAGAGGTGAATTTGGGGGTATAGATCCCACATGACTTATGCCTATGTATTGATTTATTTTTGGGTGTAAGGTCCGAGGACCTACACGATTGTAGCCTATGTGAAATTTTGTACCATGATATATTGGATATTATTTATGATATATATGATATCATGTTTTCATTATGACTTATCATGTGTTTGTGTTATGGTTTATTTTATTTGATGTATGGATGCAATTAATGATATAATACCTAATATTTATATGATGTATGGATGTAGTACTTAATATTAGATGCATGATTATATTTTTTTATTTTATTTATTAATGTAGATTCATATTTTTGATATGAAAAATCTAATACATATGAGATGCACTATATTTTTGTAAATGCTCTAATGTAAATTGTGGATGTATATTTTAATTGCTTTAAAATATACTAAATGAATCTAAATGTGTTTAACAAACTAATGGTAGAAACCACAGAATGTATAAAATTCATAAATAAAAATGTTAACCTTGTCACTAAAGTCATACATTTGGATGTGAATGTGTGAGATGAGATATGTGGAATGTGGGGGTTTTCCCTATGATATTTTGAAAACTAAAAGGTGTGTGTAAAATAGTCAGTGGCTATCTAAATATCATTGTTGATATTCATCTAGCATCTACCCTATCTTATGAGGACCCCTTAATAAGTAAAATATCATAAGTAAAACTACAAATGACAATGAGATAGCTAGGTGCTATGAGAAAATTTTAAGGTTTTCCATGGGAATCAAACACCCTAGTTAATTGATAAAAAATTGTATACTGGCTACATAAGACACTTGAAAGCTATAAGTTTGTTATGAAAATCTAGATATTCAATATCCCTATGCATGCAAAGTAAATATATTATATGGTGTATAAGACTACCCCATTTCTAGGCAGGTTTCACTCAACCCATTATTGTAATGAAGATCACCCTATGGTCATATTTCTTGAGTTTGGATGTAGTTGGTTTAGAATACTAGGAAATACAAACTGCCAAAAGCTAGATCATCCACAAGCTAACATTAGTTTGTAAAAAAGAAGGTTGTTAATGTGACAGACATATCACCACGCATAAGGTAACTCCATTTCCAGGTGGGTTTCATTCAATCCATTGTTGTAATGGAGATTGCCCCATGGATTTTTTGATAACTAAGGATTCCAAGGACTCAAGCTCATTACCCCCTTCTTTTATTTTGATTGCTTGGGATACCTGATCATGTTTTTTTCTTAGTGATGAGAACCACTCTTTTAGAAGCAAGGGATTTTATTAGTGGTGAAAACCACTATTTCTTTTCTTTTTGTTTTGGAAACTTGCTCATTTTGTGGAAGAGCAAGGGGATTGTTTGGGTAGGGGGGAGCTTGTCCTTTTGTCAATTCTCAGTATCCTAGACCATACCCATAATAGGATGAGAAAGGGAAACCTTTTGCTCAATGTGGAAAGGATTACATTATAATTTCATCCTTCCTTATTCAAACTCATGTGTTAAATATGTGAAATTGTGTTGGGATTTTGACATATGAAAGGTGCTATCAAAGCAAGACCTTTACCTTCTAAAAGCCAAGATATATTTCTACAAAATCTAAAAATAAAACTAGGGATGTATGAATGACTAGAAGACCCTAGTGAACACCCTATAACAACTTATTGGTTGTGTTGAAAGACATAGTTACTCACAAAGGATAATGTGGATGGTAATGGTATATGGTATGTGGGGGTTTTCCCTATGATATTTTGTAAACTTAAAAATGTACATATTTAGTCAGTGATCATATAAAAATCATTGTTGATATTCATATGGTATCTAAACTATCTTACGAGGACCCCTTGATAAGCAAAATATCTTAAGGAAAACTATAATTGATGATGATGGATAAGGTTGATTCAAGACTCATGACTGGCATACAAACATGGTGTCATTTGTAAGAATGCAAACACAACTTGTCCTAATGCAAGTTCAATGGATAAATATACCTAATGCAACTAATAATTGAATGCAATGAAATGCATGCAATTTTTTTTATGGTTTTTGTGAATTTTGATCTTTTTTTAAATTTTGATGAATTTTTAATTTTTTGTGGTTTCTAAATTTGTTTTGTGCATTATCCCTTATGCATGAAATGCCTGTAGGTAGAGAATGTTAAGAGGTTAAGGTTCCTAAACACCCTCAATATAGGTAATATGATAAGTCCCTAGCCCTATCTTCTATGTGATGATGAAAGGGCCTAACCAATTTACCACAAATTTATCACATAAATACGGTGGCAAGTTGGAGTTTTGTTGATTTTATTTGAGCATGAGGTCTCCAATTTAAATCCCTTAGGTGGAATTTCATATTGTAAGCTTGTTTAAGGTGATCTTGATAAATTCGAAGGTGCTTGAGAGCATTAACATGATGTTCATCAAAAAGGGTCAATTGGTCAAGATGAGCTTATCGTGCAGTATCATAATCGATGAACTCTTGGAGTGACATGCACAACGAAGGAATATCTAATTCTAAGGGCATAATGGCCTAAGTGCCATAGACTAGAGAAAATGGGGTTGCCCCAGTGGGTGTCTAGATGTTAGTGCGATAAGACCATAATGCTAGAGGTAGTTGAATACACCAGTCTTTGTGATTTTTTTTGACGATTTTCTTGAGGATGGTAACTACGATCTTGTTTGATGCCTCTGCTTTCCCATTGGATTATGGATAATAGGGTATGGAAAAATCATGTTAAATGTTATATTTGGAAGTTAAAGCATGCACATATGTTTTTTGAATGGCATCCCATTATCGAAGATAATCTTGGATGGAATACCAAAATGACATGATATTATGGAGTATGAACTCTATAATGTGAGGTCCAGTCATAGTGGTAATAGGGATAAATTTCACCCATGTGGTCATTAATATGAACGTGTGATGGTCTGAATATAGAGGTAAGATTTTCCCAATTAAATCAAAGCTCCACTATGAAAAAAGCCACATCGATTGAATTGGTTGTAAGGTCTTAGAAGGTAAGTACAAAATATTGACATGATGTTGGCATTTCGTGCACTTCTTAGCATAAGCACAATAGTATTTATCCATAGCAAACCAATAATAACCCATTTGGAGGATGCACTTAGTGATGGCCATGTCGCTAAAATGGTCACTACAAGTACCATTGCAAGCTTGTGAAATTTCCCAAGTAGATTCTTAGGGCTCTAGACAACAAAGGAGAATACCATCATAGCTTCAATGATAAAGGATGTCTCCTAACAAGACATATTTGGTTTCTTTTTATTTGAATGTTTGTTTTGAGGTATGCGATAATCCCAAAGGAATACTACCAAGTTTCAAGAAATATTTTATTTGAGTGAACCAGTATTGATATGCTTGGGTCTTAATTGAATGAACTGCTTGTTCCCGTTGTGACTCATCATGCACGAATGCATATTGGGAGAAAAAATTAATATGAAATGTCATGCCATTATTAGAAGTACCCTATGAGACTAAGGACCCCTAGGATGCTTATTTTAGAAATTCATGTACCTAAAAGAAATCATCGTGGTTCGGTTCGATCTGGATCATGTGGAAAACTACTTCATCATTTGAAGCTTCATGCAAAATTGTTGATTACAAAAGTGTTTTGATATGAATGGTTGTGATATCATCTGAAGGGTTTACGGGATTAAATATCCCAAAGAGGTCATTGTATCCACAAAATTATTAGATGAGTGAGGGAATTCCTTGATGTTGTACCATTCCAATTTACCCAAAAACTTATCCACAAGATCATTGTATGATTTCAAGATCAAACATCGATGTTGATATATTTCCTTGATTTGGTTGACTATGACCAAGGAGTCGTAAAAGATATTGAGCTTTTTTATTTTTATGGTGATGGTTTTTTGGAGACCCAAAAGGAAAGCCTCATATTCAATGTTATTTTTGGTGCATGGTAAGTCAAGCTTAAATTAAAGGGCTATAGGATTCCCTTACAATGTGAAAAATACAACTCTTGAACCATCCCCTTGTTCACATTTAGAACCATTGAAGAACAAAGTCATGTCATCTTTATTTTCAAGCTCTTTGGGTTATGGCGAGTCGGATAATGCAAAGACTGCATCATTAGATAACTTGATAGTGAGAGGCTTGTCATTTTAGAGAGAAGCCTTTGCTAGCTAATCGAAAATAGCTTGAACTTTAATGGATTTTTGACTTATGAATTTGAGGTCAAATTTAGTTAGCAGCATGATCCATTTTGTGGTTTGACTATTATGATGCATGCAACTCATCATGTACTGCAAAGGATTTTCTTTGGAAATGGCATACATTGTATGATTTAACATATACTATCAAAGCTTCTTGGTGGCAAAGACCACTACTAAGAAAATCTTCTCAATTTATGCATATTTGAGCTCATAGCTCACCAAGGTGTGACTAATGTAATAGATAGTTTGTTCCTTATTTACCTCATTCTTTTGGGACAACATGGTCCCTAAGGAAAAGTTGGTGGCTGAAATATATAGAAAAAATGACACAGCTGGTCGAGGTGGAGCTAAAACTGGTGATGATGCTAGGTATTGCTTGATCTCATTAAAGGCCTTTTTGCACTCATCATGCCAATGTAATGGGATCCCAATTCATAGAAGTCGATTCATGGACTGCTATTTATCCAAAAGTTACGTTATGAAGCATTGGATGGATGCTACTTTTCCTTGTAAGTTGTGAAGTTGCTTAAGGTTGGTATGGGGGAGCATTTTAATTATTACTTTGACCTTGGTGGGATCAACTTCGATCCCTCACTTGGATACTATAAAACCTAAATTTTTTCTGTATGTAACTCTAAAGACACACTTTTTGGGATTAAATCTAACATTATACTTAGTGAGACGATCGAAGACCTTTATTAGAACATCAACATGCTTGTGATGCAATAGATATTTGGATAGAAAATAATCTATGTAATCCTCTAGGATTTTATGCATGTAGTCATGAAATATATATGTCATGGCCCATTGATATGTTGCACCAACATTTTTAAGGCCAAATGGCATTACCTTGTAGCAGAAATTTCTCCAAGGGGTAGTAAAGGTTATCTTTGATTGATCTTTGGGTTTGAACCAGATTTGATTATAGCCTAAAAAACCATCCATGAGGGACAACATCTCATAACCTGTGGTGGAATCAACTAATACATCAATGCTTGGAAGGGAGAATTCATCCTTAGGATTCACTTTGTTAAGATCTCGAAAGTCTATACATATGCGAATCCTCCCATCAAGTTTTCCTATGGGGACCATGTTGGATACCCATTCAAGATAGTTTATAGGTTGGATGAAACTAGCATCCAACAATTTTTGTAATTCATATTTTACCATCAAAGCTATTTTAGATGCATTTTATGAAGCTTTTCATTGATCGATTTTACATTTGGATCAAGAATAAGGTTGTGTGTGACCAAGCAAAAGCTTCTATTTTTTTGTCAGTAGAGATGTGTAAATGGCTTGCTTTTCAAGGGATAAACTTTATCCCAAATTTATGTTTTTGGGAGACTCAAGATCATTACCAATGTTAACATCAATTGTTTCCTCTATTAACATGTGAGATCCCTCCTCAAGCTGATGAGACGTAGGGATCAAGTGGATGTCATCAGTTGGGTTTGGATAATTGATCATATCTATTTCGATATCAACTTAAAAAACATCTTCAGATGGCCCTTGGGAGAAATTAAATGGTTGTAGCATTTCCTCACAAGGGAATAACTCTTCTGATGATGGTGGTGATGTGGCATGATCAAAATTGATGACCTCATGGTTGAGGTGCAAAGGTTTTGAGGGGGAACTAGGATTGTAGAGTTGTGTAGTCAAATCAATAGAAATCATATTGATGAATGGCTAGTTTCCATTCATAGGTGGATAAGGACTATCACATATGGGAGGTTCTAGATATGTTGGAGGTGGTAGCAAAATGAATGGATTTGGCCTAGGAGGAGCCATAATGATTAGATATTCTAGGGATCTAAGATCTCTCCATGTGGACTATCATGGAGGAAAAACCCTATGATAGAGCTCATCTAGGTTTATGGGATCAAATTCTATTCTTTCATTGTTAATTCACAAAATATGGCAAGGACATTAATACGCCAGTTCAATTTCATCCTCATATTCTTTGGGTGCCTCATTGACTAGGTCAGGAGGCTATCACCTATGGTGAGAACTGAGGTGAGTTTTGTCTTGTCCTCATATTCATCTGATACCTCACTAATGAAGTTAGGAAGTTGTCAATCATGGCAAGGATTAAGGTATGCTAAATATGTTTCATCCTCGTACTCTTTTGATATCTCATTGAGGGAGTTAGAAGGTTAAAAAAAAACCATCATAATGGGAGATGATCTCTTAATAGATGAAAATATCCTGCGACAGTGTAATCATTCTCATCATTTTTTCCCCAAAGCCTATGGTCAAGTGTTGGAGGGAATCTATGAGTTCATCTAGCATATGTATGGAATACCCTAAGCCAAATTTATCTATCGAAATCTAGTATTGTGGCTGGGAGAGTGTTTTAAGACCCTGCTCATATCATCCTAGGCCATTATCATGTCAATGGCAATAGTAAAAGTATCACAAGGTGAACTATGGATTTGACATATACGTACTATTTTTTGAGAAATTTTCATCATCGTAGCTTATCATCAGAAACTGATCTTTAGAGTCATTGAATCCCCCATAGACAAAGTTCATTTGATTCAGGGGGACCCCCAAGGGTACAATGGTATTAATGGGTAAATATGGAACATGAGGTATACCCATATATTTAATGGACTTTGTGAGTGATGTGAATATGACATTCTATACCAATTACTCAATGATACTGGGGTTAACCAAGTGGACCATGAATTGCGATGGAGATAATGGGGAGGATGGACATGAAGGGGGTATGGTGTGAGGTGGTTCATCTATTGTAGTAGATGATTCTTCTTCCTCTATGGGAATTTTAATCTCTACTACAAATATAGTGAGGATGAATGATTGAGTTTCCTCAATTGGTGCCTTCAACTCCTTCTCGCTTGGAGGATCCAATTATGAAGAAGGAATGTCATATGAGGCCAATGATGAGGGCTGATATGGAGTTGATTATGTGGATGGATCAGTGTATGGGGGTGATGGTTTTGATGAGGGATCTATATGTTTAATAGGGCCATAAAGTTGAATGTCCATATGTGTAGATGGAAAGACAAATTATTGTAGATTAATGACTGGATTAACGTATTTAAAATGTTCAAAGTTTGAAGGGATTACATGAACTTGTCCCTCATGGATATATTTGATGTAATAGTATAGCATAGATGGTATGCACTTCATGTTTATAATATAGGGTTGTCCAAGCAATATGTTATATTGCACCACACCTTCTATAACGTGGCACAATACTGGAATTATATTTAGTCCAACCTTGATAGGAAGGACTATTGTGCCAACCGTAGAACAAAGAGTATATTTAAATTCTTGTAAAGTGGTGGATACCATAATATATGATGATGGAAGACTAAGATGGTTTAGTGCAACTGTGGTAATGATTTTTATGGAGGAACCCCTATCAATCAACACCCACTTATAATAAATCCTATTTATGCACATAATTATGTGTAATGGAGGATCAACTATGTTAGCAAGTACTAGTTTGATCTCATGATCATGGAAGGTTGTAATGGGATTATTACATTTTTGAATATGCCCCACAAAATTGGTAAAAGCACTGGGATATCGGGGCTGTAATTCAATTGATCTCAAAATATCCATCAGAGCTTCTCTATGTCTTGATGATTACAATATTAACTCATAAATGAACATTTTGGTTGATGTCGTATATAGACTTCGAGTAAACCTACTTCTAATCGTCACCACTGATTGAGGTGGTGGACCTTGGATGGGATTTTGATATGAGAAGAGCTATGACATAGAAGGAATGTTAATGAGAGTTGAAGGTGGTGCAACTTGATCATATCTTTGGTTTCTCATCACAAAATTGATCATCTCTACAAATCCCTAATTGTGTGGGGCTGTATAGACTTTGTTTACCTATCTTATTTAATCTTCCTTAACCTCATGGGTAGGCAAGGGATCTTTCAAGATGACAATTTTTTGGTTATTGAGGACAAGAGGATTATCAATTTGTAATTGATTTTTATCTAACATGTCATGTTCTATGTTTTTGAATGCATAATAGGCCTGTATATCATGGCTATTTTTGTCAATGATATACAAAGTATAGGTCCTCTCTATGACCATTAGATTTTGGGTGTTTTAGATCTAGGGGTGAATCTTTAGCAAAGTGATAGCATTTTCCTTGAACAGTCAATTAAAGAGCAATGCAAAAGACTCAGGTAATGGAGTATAATTATGAGGTGGACGTGATGGTCGATTATGTGCTTGAGTTCATTGATGTTGGTTGTTGTAGTGCACAGGAGGGGGTTGATCCTAATAATTAGGTTGTTGGGGCATTGGTTATTTTTCAAGCCTAGGAATACTTTAGACAACTTGATTGACCGAAGCTAGTCTTTGTTGTGTATTGTTGCCTTTGGGTTTTTGTTCCACTTCTTATTTTAGAGTTTAATATCCCCCTCTTGACTTTATCTTGTGCCAAAACCTCCTTGAATGTCTGATATTTTTTTAGTTGTAGAAGAAGTAAAATTTACTTTAAATAACTTCTCATAAACATTTGAGTTAGTTCTATGATAGGTAGGGTGAAAGGCAATTTTGGCATCACCTTTCTCCACCTTTTGTTGTAATTTGTGATTGGCTCATCATCAAATTGTCAAAGGTTAGAAAAGTCAATCAGGTTGGATTTCTTCCTCACGCCAAATGAAAAGTGTTCTAGGAAGGCATTTGCAAGTTGCTTGAAGCTATGAATGTTATTGTCTCGATAGATGATTGAACCACTCTAGGACTAGGCCCGAGAGCGTTATCAAGAAATTTTTGAGTAACAAGGCATTATCACCTTAAATTTGAAAACATAGGTTCATGAAACTAGTGACATGCTCCTGTACATCCTCATCCCCTTTAGACTTATCTAACTTGGGAATTTCAAAATGCTCTGTATATGGGGGACACAAGACAAAAGGGTGAAGCAATTAATTGTAAAATTGACTTAGTGTGGGTTTCTTGTGACCCATTCCTGAAACTTATTTTTCTAGTGATTAAATGCACTCGATGAACACCTTGTAAGCTTTATAAGAAATTATATCATCTCTTCACCTTTACCCTCATGGAAGGGGAGGTGGAAGCTACCTAATGGGGCTAGGTGGCTAATCATAGTCATCAACTATGTCCTCATAGAGTGACTTGGGGTACCCTTTTTCCTGATATTCTAACTATAAGTCATCATATATTTCATGCTCAGATTGGCAATCTTTTGGTTGACACTGTTGATACCTATGGTGATGAACGAGTACACAAGGAGGATGATTTTAAGTTGGCCTAGGAGGCAGGTCATAGTGTTGTGCAATGCACCTTTGAGGGGTTTGTTGCCTATACGTACTAGGTGTATGCACCTCCTCTTGTGCTATATTTTGCACTTGTTCTTGATATAACCTTATTGGTGCATCCTATGGTACTTTGCTTGGCTTTTGTCTAGGTGTTCTTGATTATTTTGTAACCTATCCATTTATAGCTGCTTTTTGTTTTTCCTAGGTAGTGGGTTAACCATGTTAGTTTTGGGAGCCCTTGCATCAATCCGAAGGGACTTTGATTGTTCTATGGGTCCAAAAATGTTGGCTACCCATTTTCCATGATTGAGGGAAGTTGCATTAACTTGGTTTTTAGGCTTTAAGGTGGAATCTATATATTAGAATGATGTAGAGGCACAATGTGTCTACATGGAACACTCTCCAAAATGAAAGGTAATATGACGTAGGTCTTCCTCTTCTTCATATTCAATATAGATATGAGTAGATGAGATTATCTTATTAGGACAGTGAGGGTTGTACCTATCTAAATGAGCAAATTTTTGGATCATCCATTAATGATCAAGTGGAGTGGCTCACTCATCCAAGCTAGGCGATGGTGCATAGTCTTGCTCATGCTCGGATTGATGAATAGATCAAGTAGGAATGCAAATCCATGGCATTGCCCTACTAGAACCTTCAATCGATAGGTAATATCTATTGGTAGGATGAGACCATATTCAACCAAGAATTTCATCTTCTTGGTCATATGGAGGACCCATAGGTGGCTCTTGAATGGGGACATCCTGAAGGTTGTATTCCCTAGGAGTGGTGTTAGTTCTATGTTGGATATCAAGACACCATGGTGGAATGACCATGTCCTTAAGGCTAAATCAAAGATGCTCAATTGTCCTTTACAGATTTTCAATAGCATCAGCTCATGAATGAGATCGATTACATGTGGTTACCATGATTTTGAAGAAACAAAAAAAGTATACAATGTGATTATCTCTTTTAATTTTTCTTTATGAATCTCTATATTGTTTTGTGCATTTTGATTGAAAAACCCTTGTTTCTATAAAATTAAGGGTAAAAAGAATAAAAAACTACTAAAAGGTAGTTCAAGCACACCCTCCTATCAAGGTGATGAGGCCTGGAAATGCCTCATTTTTACACTATGTTTGACATATAAAAAATTGCCATATTACTAAACATGACAAAGTTAATTGCCAAATAGTTGATTAGAATATATATTTGTTAAGTGTTTGCATGATTTTATGTTAGGAACATTATATCTCTGTTTTTGACTATTTTCAGCATTTTGTGATTGTTTTTGCTTGATTAAGTAGCAAATAAAAATATGCATTTCAATTAGCCAAATGTGGTATGATGATATCCATTAACTTCACAATGGTTTCTGAATGTTTTCCTACCATTCAACTTGTTTGAAGTCCACATTGGAGCCAAATTATCAAGACTGTTATAAATCTAGAAATTTGCAGAAAACAACCATATAAAAATCAGCAAGCTATCACTTTATAGGAGCACCTTGAAGTTGTCAAGAAAAGCATGAGGAAATGGATGGAATAAGTTCAGAAGGACTACAAAAGACATATGACCTATTTATAAGCATTCCCACATGGTCTAAATAGGCAACAACAGGGTATAACAGAGCAGAGACAATTGTGCAGCATTGTTACACTATTTCAGCATGGTTACTTGGTGAATAAAGTGTATAAATTCAGTAGCAACTTGATGTACTTATTCATGTTGATATTTGAATTATTTTCCCATGTTCTAATTTGTTTGAACTTGCAAGAAATGCCAACATTTTACAACTGTGCAGCAGAGCTGGAAAATGCAGTAGTTTACCATGTAAATTCCAGCCAGCTACCAATGAATGGCAGGGCATGGAATTTACCAAGGAGAAAGGGTGAAGTCAGTTGGATTTAACTCATGGGAGCTGGATTTATAGGCCTACATGGAAGCAACAACCAAAACCAACATCTTGAGGACGTTTTGAGCTTAAGTTGCATCTACAACCAGTTATTTCGAAGATCTTCGAAATAACAGGGAAAGTGTTGCAGTTTAACTTTATGCGGTTTCCAAGCGGTTGAAAAGGTAACTTGAGGTTGAGGGAAGATAGGGAAAGTATCCTACAGCTGTCCCCACCATTCCTTGCCGACCAAAAGATACAGCTCACAAGAAAGTCAACTAATGCAACTTACTTTATCCTGAAATAGACCCAAAATAGTTGCAGCATAATAGGCAAATAAGTTGCAAGATAGAAATGGCATATTTTGAAGTGGAGAAAGGTGTGCAAGATATTTCTAAGACTCCTCCAACGTACTCCTACCACTAAATATGCTTTCTAAAGGCCAATGACTACTGCTACAACACAAACTGTCTAAAATTACACTTATTTTAGATCCAAAATTATTGGTAAATCATTGTAAAATAGCAATTAGGCTGATTTGAGCATGAGATATATTGTAATATTTTATTATAAATAACACAAATCCCTTCTTGGTTGAGCTAAGGAGGAATTAGAATAGAGGAGAGTAGTAGTAGCAACAAATAGGACTGTACAACAATTCTCTGTAACAGTTTTTAGCATGTTTTGATAGCAATAAAAGTGCAGTTCTTTTGTCAAATTCTGTTCTGATTGTTAATTAGTTAAGGAGTGTTTTTCACCTCCTTCTAGATCAGGAAGTATGGGCCCACTTTCAGATCTAGAAGGAGGATTTTTATGGCAGGTTTTAATCTATAATTTTGCTACAGTAGAATTAACAGATTACTTGTCAGATTTACTTTTCTTGTTTTAAGTTTGTATGATGTTATTTATGTTTTCTATTATGTTTGTGTACAAAATTTGTGTGTGTGTCAGCTGAAAAATTAGATTAAAATATTTATTCCCCTTGTTTTCTTTGCTTTCCATGTTCTTTTATTTTTATGTCAATTCCTATAACAGAAGCTTGACGACCTTTTGTGGCAGGACATTGATAGGTGTTTTTAGTATAAGTTTTATTTCCAAGCATTATTTCAATTCTGCAAAAGTAAATTAGATTTCAATTCAACAATTTCAAATTCTTGCACTTGTAGTTAACTTTCAATTTCTGTAAATTAGAATTAGTTTTTATTTCTTGCAAGTTTCCATTCTATAGATTAGGTTTAGTGTGACACCAAAAGGCTAAACCAAATCTGTCTCACCCAATAAATGCTTGAAATTTGAATGCTTGAATTGTACTCTGCCCTAACCTTCTATCGTAGACAACCTTGGACACCACCTCGGATTGATAAATCATTGAGATTAAATGATGGGATTAATGACACTCATAATTTTGGCATCGTTGTCGGGGATCATGGTGTTGTTAGAGGGTAAAAGTAGTCAAATAATTATTATTGTGCTAAGTTGTGAATTTTAGAGTAAAATCTGAATATAATAACTGGTATAAATAATAATTATTGATAGTTGCATTTCAGTCCATTTAGAAAACAAGCAAGAAACCACAGGGAGGTGATCTTCACACTTAGGGGGTTAAAATTGCTTATGTTTGAAATTCTTGATGAAAATTGAAAGAAATTCATCATCCTCATTATCAAGAAACATAAGATCTCTTGAAAAATTTAGAGGAGCCATCTGCTAGTACTACCCTTTTTATATCCATATCATCAGGGTAGTATAAATAAATTTGTACTAGGTGTTAGGAAGATATCATGGTAGATATACAAGACTATCCCTTGAACAAAATAACCATATCAACTACTTGTAGCATTTATTCATAGGGACATATCATTGATGAATACCATTTACTTCCATAACTTAGAGATGCAAAATTTGTTGCCTAGTCTAAATTCTTCTCAAAGAGAGATCCCAACAACAACAAACAGGGCAAGTAAATCAACCACCACCTTCAGCCCAACCTGTGGCCAATATGAATAATACAGGATATGCAACCCTTGTCTATGTAGCTAAATCTGGTAAAAAAACCTATAGGAAATATTATTGACTATAGCAACATCCAACTATGCTCAAACAAGAACTTACCTGAGCTTGAAGAGATAAAAGTCAATGGAGATACACAAAAACCCTTTAGTCCAGACACATAGAAATCAACCTTGGATAAAGGAGAAAATTTAGAAAATCTGCACATAGAAAAATTTACTTCCATTAGGGGTAAATTCTGTCCTCCTAGGAATGAAACAAATTGAAGTACAACCAAGAAAATTCTTGAACATTATTAGTTGGTTGACTTATGAACAAAAAGCAAAATTGTTTGTTGTTTTGAAACAATATTTCAATCCCTTTGCATGGAATTACAAGGGTATGTCAAGATTTCATCTTGATGTATGCACTTAACATCTTTGAGAATTGGTATTGAATTGTTTCAAGTATATATTGACAAGATTTTGTAGATTAGGAGGCATGGACAACACTTGATTGAAGAAATTTTTAGATATGGAGTAGTGTTTCTTTCTCCCATTGGTGATTCATGGAGGAAGTTAGTGGTGAATGGATATTGCCTTCGGGTATACCATGCACCATTAACTAAGGAGGAGTTCTTGAGGTGAACAATTGGATGTACAACAGATGGAAGAAAATTTCTCTTCCATGTCAGATTCAGATTGATGATAAAAAGTTTGACAAAAAAAAAAAAAAAGGAAAATACAAGAAAAGCAAAAGAGAATAATCTTGTTTGTGAACTTCATGGGCACAAGCAAGATAAGAGAAAATTTTGAAAAAAAAAAAAAAAAAAGAAAAAAGAAGAGAAAAAAATTGCAACAAAAGGCATGTCCCACAAAATGGGGATACATGAGGACAAGCATCAATTTCAGCATGGAGGAGGAACAATGAAGTCAGTACTTCATTTCTAGCAATAAGGAGTTAAATGATGACATAAGCAGATTCTTACTGCTCATCTAGAAAGGAAGGTTGCATCATTGTTGCAGATTTCAACAGAAAAAGATGGTGTTTTCATACAAAGATTGACATGTTTTTGCAGAATAAGGATTGTTCTTATCCAAATAAGAGTGAGAGACATTCTCTCTCATTGTTGCCTCATGAGAGACATTCTCTTTTATTGAGGCACTTGAAAAAAATGATAGAAGTTGGTTGAAAACCAGAAATGGTAGCCTCTTCTGATGAAAAAAAAAGGAAAAAAAGAAAAAATGAATAATTCAGTAGTGAAAACCTCCTTGAGGCGCTGTTGAGTTGGCTTGCATGAAAACCGGTTTTTCAATGTGCATTGCCTTGTTGATCCACCCATAATTGTTCCACCATTGTACAAATATCACACTGCACATGTGTATATTTATGTTTTCAGATAGCTTGCTAACAATCATCAAAAGCAGCTTGTAAGGTGCATGATCAATTTTCAGGACAACAAGGTATGTGTTTCTTGCATTTAAGTCATAGTAAGCATTTAGCATTTAGTATATGATAATCGGTATTTGGCATAAACTATTCATACAATATTGGCAAGTTAAAAATGGAACATGTTCAAAATGTCAAGAAACACCCCCTTCTGCCCTTAGTTGCATGGGAACTTCAAAACTATGGAAAATGCACCTAAAGATTCTGTTTTACTACCGCTGCAATAAAATAACAATATACAAAATGAAGAATAGCATAGAGAGGGGATTTTTGATGGCTTACATACCCTAGAGATGGGTCCAGAATAGAATCTACAACTAACTTTTGCATATGAGGTCATTTCTGCATTTTCTGATGCATCTTCGAAATAAGCAGGATATCTTCGAAATAAGCAAAAATTGTACCAGAATTGCTGAAAATACTACAGAATAGCAAAAATAGTAGGGCACATCAAATATTGAGGTTCCTAAAGCTCAAAATCATCCCACCACAAGTAGTACATCCCTCCAAAAAGATTCAAATTCAAATTTTTTGTCAATTTTGTTTCAAAGGTGCAAAAATAGCAAAATAGACATGGAGTAAACAAAAGGATGGAGAAGGAATTTTTGATATTATGGAATGCTTACACACCCTAGATATGGTTCCACAACATAATCTGTAGCAAAATTTTGAAAAATATGCCATTTCTGCATTTTTTGATGCATCTTCGGAATAAACAGGCATATCTTCGAAATAAGCAGGATATCTTCGAAATAAGCAGAAACTGTACCAAAATTGCTGAAAATGCTGTAGAATAGCAAAAATAGTAGGGTACATCAAATATTGAGGTTCCTAAGGCTCTACCACACGTAAGTACATCCCTCAAGCATTTCAAAATCAAAATTTTATCAATTTTGTTCAAAAGGTGCAAACAACAGAAATAGGCATTCAGGCTGAAATGTTGTTAAGAATAGAAAATTCCACCAGTAGTAGTGCATCTACCAAATATGGTTCCACAATAAGGCTATTGCAAGATGAATCACATGATACCAAGCCTTTAAGAGGTACCTTGCAACACTAAAACTTGTAGAAGGACAGAAAAAGAGTCAAAACTATAGGAATTGCAGAAATTGCAATATTGAAGGATGAAAGTGCAGAAGTCAAAAAGTTGCAAGTTGCAAATAAAAAAAAAAGATATGCAAGAAAGAAAAATAAGAATTAAAAAAATTGAAAAAAAAATTGATTGAAAAAATTTGCAAGGTTGTAGAAAAGTGAAATACATGTGCTTAAATTGCAAAATGCTTGGTGTAGTGCAGCAAGGAGAAATTTCTCAGGTAGCAGGTGGCAAAGGATGTTTTTCACAAGGATAAAACCAACATATTACTATGGCCTACTAGGATGCATGAGGGCATGCATCAGTTCAAGCTAGGGGGAATGATGAGGCCTGGAAATGCCTCATTTTTACACTATGTTTGACATATAAAAACTGCCATATTACTAAACATGACAAAGTTAATTGCCAAATAGTTGATTAGAATATATATTTGTTAAGTGTTTGCATGATTTTATGTTAGGAACATTATATCTCTATTTTTGACTATTTTCAGCATTTTGTGACTGTTTTTGCTTGATTAAGTAGCAAATAAAAATATGCATTTCAATTAGCCAAATGTGGTATGCTGATATCCATTAACTTCACAATGGTTTCTGAATGTTTTCCTACCATTCAACTTGTTTGAAGTCCACATTGGAGCCAAATTATCAGGACTGTTATAAATCTGGAAATCTATAGAAAACAACCATATAAAAATCAGCAAGCTGTCACTTTATAGGAGCACCTTGAAGTTGTCAAGAAAAGCATGAGGAAATGGATGGAATAAGTTTATAAGGACTACATAAGACATCTGACCTATTTAGAAGCATTCCCACATGGTCTAAATAGGCAACAACAGGGTATAATAGAGCAGGGACAATTGTGCAACACTGTTGCACTATTTCAGCATGGTTACTTGGTGAATAAAGTGTATAAATTCAGTAGCAACTTGATGTACTTATTCATGTTGATATTTGAATTATTTTCCCATGTTCTAATTTGTTTGAACTTGCAAGAAATGCCAACATTTTACAATTGTGCAACAAAGCTAGAAAATGCAGTAGTTTACCATGTAAATTCCAGCCAGCTACCAATGAATGGTAGGGCATGGAATTTACCAAGGAGAAAGGGTGAAGTCAGTTGGATTTACCTCCTGGGAGCTGGATTTATAGGCCTACATGGAAGCAGCAACCAAAACCAACATCTTGAGGATGTTCTGAGCTTAAGTTGCATCTACAACCAGTTATTCCGAAGATCTTCGAAATAACAAGGGAAAGTGCTGCAGTTTAACTTTCTATGGTTTCCAAGCAGTTGAAAAGGTAACTTGAGGTTGAGGGAAGATAGGGAAAGTCTCCTACAACTGTCCCCACCATTCCTTGCCGACCAAAAGACACAGCTCACAAGAAATTCAACTAATGCAACTTACTTTATCCTGAAATAGACCCAGAATAGTTGCAACATAATAGGAAAATAAGTTGCAAGATAGAAATGGCATATTTTGAAGTGGAGAAAGGTGTGCAAGATATTTCTAAGACTCCTCCAATGTACTCCTACCACTAAAGATGCTTTCTAAAGGCCAATGACTACTACTACAACACAAACTATCTAAAATTACACTTATTTTAGATCCAAAATTATTGGCAAATCACTATAAAATAGCAATTAGGCTGATTTGAGCATGAGATATATTGTAATATTTTATTATAAATAACACAACTCCCTTCTTGGTTGAGCTAAGGAGGAAGTAGAATAGAGGAGAGTAGTAGTAGCAACAAATAGGACTGTACAACAATTCTCTGTAACAATTTTCAGCATGTTTTGACAGCAATAAAAGTGCAGTTCTTTTGTCAAATTCTATTCTGATTGTTAATTAGTTAAGGAGTGTTTTTCACCTCCTTCTAGATCAGGAAGTATGGGCCCACTTTTAGATCTAGAAGGAGGATTTTTATGGCAGGTTTTAATCTGTAATTTTGCTACAACAGAATTAACAAATTACTTGTCAGATTTACTTTTCTTGTTTTAAGTTTGTATGATGTTATTTATGTTTTCTATTATGTTTGTGTACAACATTTGTGTGTGTGTCAGCTGAAAAATTAGATTAAAATATTTATTCCCCTTGTTTTCTTTGCTTTCCATGTTCTGTTGTTTTTATGTTTTCAGCAACTTTCAATTCTAGAGATTATGTTAAGTGTAACACCAAAAAGGCTAAACCAAATCTGTCTCACCCAATAAATGCTTAAAATTTGAATGCCTGAATTGTACTCAACCTTAAACTTCTATCATAGATAGCCTTGGACACCACCCTAGATTGATAAATCATTGAGATTAAATTATGGTATTAATGACACTCATCACAAGGGATGTGACTCAAATGATAAAAAGTGGCTTCCTATTGGATATTAGCTCAAGGTAACCTTAAGGGAACAAATTACCCATTTAAAGGGGTTGCATTTTCTAATACCCTAGTATTAGTGAAGCCTCACTTTCCCTTAACCCTTGTGTTTAAGGCATGGACAATAACAATAGTTGCATCCATTGAGTATTTTAAAGAGCCCCATGGTAAAAGAGCTCTACTAACCTTCCCACTCTGGGTGCACCTAAGAGTAGGGGACCTTTTGGTGATGAATTCTAGAAAGCCACCTGCTTTTTTCCACTAAATTTCTAGGGTGCAAGCCAATGGATGAAGATGAATCCCACCATCACTGGTCTCAAGCAATGGTTGGTGGTGTTGATGTTAAAATAAAATGTGATGTGTGGGGTTCCTTTTATTTTATGCAAAATAATGTAAAAGCAAGAAGTATTCCATGATATTTAAGTAGGCAACAAACAATCAGACCACAATAGTAATCAAATAGAGGCCATATCTGTAAGGTACGATCTATAGAAAGGGTTGTTTGATATAGAGATGATTACAAACAAGGGCCATCTGGGATAGGGATGGCCACAGAAAGAGGTTGTTTGACCAAGGGACGATCACATATAGAATATCTTAAAGACTAAAAATCCTCTAAAAAATTTTCAATTGAGATGAGAAATCTACTTTTATGTACTAAAAATAGGGAAAGAAAATAGGAGTGTCTTACCGTGATAGCCTCCATCTGATGAAGATGTTTTCTAGAATTTTTACTCTCTAGTATGAGGTCATCTCTAGGATGGATGGTGGTACCTGCTGACCATATTTTTAGGGGACGGTTGCACCTATTGACCATCTATGTCAGGGGTGGTGGTAACTACAATTCAAAAACACCAAGAAAGATAGTAATTAGCAATGAAATTATGAAATGTGGACTAGGTCTGACCATGATCACCATTGAAAATGATAAAAATATTGCACACCTATGCAATGAAATAAATAACAAACTATGTGACCATAATGATAAAACAAGATATGCAATAATGGTGTCCTTTTTATTAATATCAATTTTACATTTTGAAAGGGTTACAATGAGATCCCATTGGGGGATTTGCTATCAATTTGATACAAGATTTACAATAAGAAAATTTAATCTAGTTGTATCTTGTAGGATCTCTTTTGTATCTCACAAACTAATTATTGACATTTTTTTGGTGACTATCATAGTGTATGGTGATGAAGGACGAATCTTTATGTTGTTGCTCCCTTGTAAATATCTATAATCTACACACAAGAAGATTTAAAGAGCATCAAAAGCATATGAAGAGCCTTACAGGATAAGGCACATATCCATGATGGATAAAGCAATAAAGAAGCTAAAATATGAAAAATAAATGCATGAAAATAAAATCTAACTATGCTAAAATAGTAATTAAAATACCGCTAAATCTAATGAAAGAAAGAAAATAGGGAAAAAAATTTGTATTGAGACATCATCTCTATGTGGTATGGTCTTGTCTACTAGACATATTAGGGTGAGACGGTCGTACATGCAGGCTATCTCTGAGAGAGAAAGCAGCTAAACAGTGAGTAATTTCCTTGTGGTCGATGCGAGGTAACATCGAGTTTGATCTATGGATTGGTTGACGTTCTTGGTGCACTCATGAGGAATGAGTTAGAGTTTGAATATAACACTAAAGCAAGGATTTTAGATGGTACAAAGGATTTGGATGTGATCTTCAGCCTCCAATAGGATCCATTAACATGCTTTCCATGGAGGAAAAGGATACAAAGGAGGCTTGGAAATTTTTATGGTTAAAATCCAGCAGCACTTTGTTGCATAAAATTATGATTTAGAATTTTTAATGAAGGCTAGGCACCTTTAAATAGACTTCCAAATGGGAGTCCAAATCTTGTAATAGAAGCTAATAAGCAATTGGGATCAAGAAATGTAACTTCTTCTTGATAATAGTCACGCAACTTGACTTTGTTATACCATTATGTCTAACTGGCAAGTGTAACCGTTTGAACTGTAGCACAAGATCTTGCTTAAGTTGTAGCTATCTCAGGGTAATATGGTTGTGACTGTGGGTCATCTTGGGGTAGGACGATAATTATTGGGAGTTATCTTAGGGTAAAATAGTCATGGCTACAAAGGAAATTCCTTCCTGTTTGAGTGGTGAAAACCATTGTTAAGCCCTAGGGTTGCCCAAGGTGGGTCATATGGCCTGAAAAGGTGTCCATATAAGGTAGTCTCCTCAACATGAAATGTTTTAGGTGTCTACATCTTGAAACACTAAGAAACAAAATATAGTGGCACAATCATCAATTGAAGTAGAATATCAAGCAATGAGAGATACAACTTGTGAAGCTTTATGGCTACAATACATATTATCAAAAATGGGGATCAAATGGAATCCAACCATGATATTCTACGATAATAAAGGAGTACTAAACCTGATAAAGAATCTAACTGTACATAAAAGAGATAAACATATTGAAGCTCAATGTCATTTCATCACAAATTATTTTTAGAACCATCATATCATCCTCAAGCATGTTCCTATAGAATATTAGCTAGTAGATATGTTTTCAAAAGCACTTTGGAAAACCAAGTTTGAAATATTCATGTATCATATATGTAATCATACCAAATAATATAATATAGGGGGGTGTTAGAGTATATTACATTATTTGGTTATGTAGAGGTATCACCTTTTGGTACATTATTAGAGTAGGAGATTACTTTACATGGAAGTTATCTAGTTACTTCAAGTAATGTAATAAATGCACAAGTGTTAATGTGCAAGGTGTCCTCTTGTACAACTAGGTAGAGTGTTGGTCAAGGAATCCATATTCCTATATAAAGGGTCTCATAGTCCTTCTATCTCTCTCAATATGATGGAATAGTCCTAAAACCATCATTTAAATTCTCTCCCCTAAAATGCAACATGTCTAACTTCTACACATTTTGGTTCAACCCTAAACTTCTATAGATTTCTAATGGAATTATAGATACATGGGCCTTTGGATCCATCACAAAATTATGTAATATATACTTTTCCAATGAAATATATGGGTAGAACGGAGGAAAATGGCCTCTTGGAGAATTGAGGAGGGATTTTTTGGTTGGTGCATGTGTACCATTAATCTTTGGTGATTTCCCAATGAAAATGTCAATTAGGTCCACATTTTTTTATACCAATAAATATTTCCTGAATCATGTTGGCATAGAGAAAAACTCTTTAATAAGATTTGAAATTGTTCTATCCTTTCTAATTTTTTCTCAGCATTAATAGCCAAAAATTATAGCTTTTTATATGCCTCTAGACTTTTCTAGCATAGTGATGGGCTTTGTGAAGGAGAATTTTGCAAAAGTATTATATCTCTCACATTGGTGCCTTGTAATGGTGGGGATGAAGCATCACCATTTACATATCCCTTCAATTGATATGTCATTAGGTCTGTGTCCTTCCAATATTTATACATTTACATTGTGTTGTAAGAAATTATATTATTCATCATATGGCATTTCCTTTCTTGCTCATAATGATTGCTATATTCCTCAATATAAAGATTGCTATAAGATAGAGGTATGACTGAGCTTGAGATTTTATTATTTATCATTCCCTTACTATACCTTTTTTTGAACTTGTTAACTAGATATGAATAGGTTGTTGAAGTTGTTATGTAGTCATACCATAGCTACCAAGATCTTGTCTCTTATTTTTTAAGATTTGTATGTCCATATATTTAACTTCTTCAATAAGCCATTGAATATTTATCCTAAGTTCTTGCTCTTTTCGGTGTCTATTCATATGTGGATTGATGGAAGTATCATCCTATATTATTTGATATGGGCATGATTTAACCCTCTCAAGGAATGGAGCATGAAATGCACTTATGAAGGGTTGGAGAGAATATGCAATTTTCGTAAAAGGTATTTTTGGATTGAATTAGTATATTTTTAGCTCATATGGTCTCCTTGAAAATGTGTGAGATTTTTTTTCTCTGAATTGTTGAACAAGAATGCTCATGTCAAAGTTGAAATCCTAGATATAGTACAGGTATTCCTAGTTAGGATATGGTTGGAACTCATGGGGGGCCCTTTTTCATATTCTTTTGAATTAGATATTGAAGTCGACTATATTTTTAGGGGGGGCTATTTAATGAATGAGAGTTGAGTAAGTAACAAAAATATATCTTCAAAGTTATCAAACATATCAATGAGTTTTTTTGCCATATCAACCCATGTGTAAATACTTCCATTCTCTAAATATCTATACCATAGTAACACCTTCCCTTTAAGAGAGAGTGAATAGCCTAACCATCACGTCCTTCGATGCAATATTATGAATACTATCCAAAGAAGCCACATCTTAACAATGTTCAAACATATTTTTTCTATAGACACCTAAAATACATCATATTGAGGATACTCCCAAAAGACCTCCTTTTTAACTCACATAATACACCTTGGATAGCCTTAGGAATAATTTAGTGGTTTTCATCATCAATAGACACTTTACCCATGGGTAGCCTAACCATATCAACCCAAGATGATCTCAAGATCATGACCATCTCTATTCGAGATGGTCATGAAAAATAAAATTAAAAAGAAAATAATAACAAGCAACCAAAATTGCTTGTTAGCATTGTGCATGATTTCATGCACCATTGGATGCCCTGTATGAGGAATTTAAATTAATCACATGCAATCAGAGGTATGCATGTATATTTTCATGCAAAATAATCTACTTTTTTGTGCAAAGTACCCATAATTGGCACTTGCCCCTTTTAGCCTCTAGTCAAGAGGTCTATAAATTGGTGCTTCCTCCTTAGTTTGAGGTTCGAATCCAATCCAGCCCCAATCTAAGAATCTTAGAAACCCCAAACTTTTGAATTTGTGCAACAAAGTGCTACTAAAATTCATCCTTTATTTTGATTTTTTGTGTAACAAAGTGCTTCTATTGCGGGCCAAACACAGGTTAAATTTGATCCTATTTTGTCACTGCCCGTGCATTTAAATTGTCAGACCAGGGAGCTTCGTAAACTTTAGAAGTGTCTCAAACAAGATCATTTACAATACCCACTTCTGAGATGAGTCCGGCTAATTCTATCATTGGGGGGTTTAAAGGAATGACATTCATTCATCCACACCACAATAGTTTACGTATGAATAATTAGATCCTTGGAAATTAAATATTCATACGTGCATAATTAAATAGACATGAAAATAATTCTACTACAACAATGAAAATAACAGTACAAAAAGCAAACCTATTAAAGCAGGAAACTGATCTAGGAAAGCACAAGTAAAAGGGAAGGAATACTAGCTTGGAGTGGGCCCAAGCTCCAGCAGCTCCCTTCCAGCTGAACACGCGATTAGGAACTCTCGAACTTTATTATAATTGCAAGATAATTACAATACTTCTATCTCCTCATAATAATCAATAAATTCTGGATATCTATCAGAGAGGTCTGTGTGTGTTTATATAGCACACACACAGATCTTCTGTTACAATGAGGTTACAATAGTAGTTCAGTCCAGACTAAACTGGGACAGTCTGGTAACCGCAATCGGCATCTACTAAAAATAGTCATCGTTCCTAATGGTGGCGCATTCACTGATTGGTTCGAGTTGCTTGAGCTGGATCATGCTTCACCCGATGTAGGTAAGACATCCTCGTCCATTGGTGCAGCTCCCCAGGATTGTCTCGTGTGACATGGAACTAGAACTGCACCGGTCAACACTGCCCACACCGCTCATTTGGTCAACTGGTGAAATATGGAGGCACCTTCTCTATGAGGAAGGTGCCTTCCTCAAATGCTTTGGCAGGTGCCTTCTTTATGCGGAAGGTGCATACTGATGTTGAGCACCTTCTTCATGCGGAAGGCGCCTACTGGTGTTGAGCGCCTTCTTCATGCGAAAGGTGCCTTGCCTTGTATGGGGGTGCCTTCCTTATGAGGAAGGCACCTAGGTATGTCAGGCGCCTTCTTTATACGGAAGGCACCTACCTTCTCTTGGCGCCTTCCTTGAAGAGGAAGGTGCCTAACCACCATGCCTTGATCCTAGGAGAAATAGAGTGCCAGGTCCATGAAGGACCTCGACTGATCCAAATCTATCAAAACCAACTAAATTTCCACACAAACACACTAAAACACACAAATTAGATAACACACACAATTCTATTAAATAATTACATAATAATTCATGAAAGTACACAGTTCCTATTATATTGCCGCATAATAATCAATAAAACCCATACAAAATATGAGCATTTTTGGGGCTCATCATCCCCCCATGCCTAACATATGCCACGCCCTCGTGGCATCAAAACTGCAAGTAGCCCTTCATACTCCTCATCATCATCATTTTCTAGTAGTCCTAGCTGTACTTGTGGCCTGTAATCACTTTTGTTGTGGACCGACATCGGGAGGTGTGGTCTTTCTTTTCTAGTGTGGAACTATGGTGTTGAGGCGGTTAGCTTCTATTGTCTGCCTCTACTCAATCCACTGACTTTACCTATTCGGGTTTCCCATCCCGGCTGTCACTGGAGGTGGCATAACTAATGTGGCTCCTGCTTCCTAGAATGCAGCCTCCATAGCCTGCCATAGGTCAGCATCCGAGGGTCTGACAACTACAAGAGGGATGTCAGAATTGTCCCTCCTATGATGAACCACCTGAGCCTTATGTAATCGGGTTGCTTCAGGGGTAAGCCCTACATTTTCTTTTGCAATGGCAGCGACCTCTAATTCAGGCCCGAACACCCCCCACCTCTCCAAGTATTTTTGCATTTTAGAGGGGCATCCTCGTGATGATCCATAAATTTCCTAGAATTGATCATCATCCACTGGATTGACGTAGATACCAGGTTCTCCCTTGACCTTCATAGCAGATTTCTTGGCCTCCTTTGCTGCTACCATTTCTTCACTCAATTGTTTGAACCTCTTTTGCCTTTCCATGAATGGTTGCATATCCTCATCCCATTCATCCTCGATCGGTTCGATGAAGGTCACCTTAGCCTTCTTTCGAGCCATCTTGGGCCCTTTTGCCTTGGCCCCAATAGAAAGTGTGATGGCTTGAATAGGGGGTTTCTCCTCCTTACCGGTGGGTGTCTTTTCATCGTGAGGGGCTTGTTCTGCTAACCCTGAAGTTATCCCTCCTTTCTCTGGTTGCTCTGGTGTTGACCCAGTAGGTCCCTCGGCCCCTCCTTCCTTAGGTCTAGGGGATTCTTCCTTAACCCTTGATTCTGGTTGTGGTTGCTGGTCCATACTTGGTTCTGTGTCACTTAGCTCGATAATAGGGGGCTCTATTGGGCTCCCTCTCCCATAAATTTTGAAAATAGAGGAGTTATCCCCTACCTTCGGGCTACCTTGTCGAGCATCCGACCAAAATTCCCTTGAAGAGAATACTCACTCTAATGAAGTGGGGGAATTCATTGGGACCTCCATCGCCTAGTCAGTTTGGGTGGATGCATCCCTCTTCTCTACTTCCTTGGCCTAAAATCATTGATTTTCATCTTGCAACTACTGGACCAGCTGCTCAAGCTGAGCTATCATTTTTTCTTGCTGCTCCAATTCTTCCCTATGCATCAGCTTGGCAATCCTCAAAAAATTTTTGGGCCATCCAACAATCAGTTTGCCATTCTAGGGCTTCTTCTAGGGCTACATCAACATGTTGGTTAATGCCCTCAGAGGTCCCTACACCTTGTGGGCTTTGGCATGTTAATTCCTGGAGGGTCTGGGCTGTGAGACCAACCTCCAAGTCTTCCTCTTCCTCCTCTGATGATAGGAGTAGACGTCGTAGGTGCCTCCTCCCAGGAACTGGTTCAGTCTACCGTAATTCGGTTTCATCGCTGGAAAACTGTGCCCCTTCCTCCATAAAATTGGGCAATGGTGATTGCCCTCTCTCTTCAACCTCCTCCATGGGGTCTTCACCACATTGCCCTAACTCGATGGTAGAATCTATTCTTTCTCCCTGGCTGCCATCTCCTTCTACACTCGAGCCTCCCTTTTGTGCTTCTGCATGGCGAACCAGTGTTGTTATCAGCCCATGGTGGGCCAAAGTAGAAGGTGCACCCCTCTGATATCGAGCCACTTCATCCTTTAGGGCACTCGCTAGGTAGAAGGGCACATTAATTTTCCTCCCATGCACTAGGTGGTCTAAAAACTACACATGATTAGCGTGCAGGTGGGAATATTTCCCTGTGCATGTGAAGAATCGAGCAATCTGCTCGAACATCTTCCACAAATTCATTGGAAGTCCACTTTTTGGTAGCCCTTCCTTCTCTATCTGCACATTGTTCCCCTCCAATAGTAGTTCGTGCACTGTTTCAACATGCCACCCTTGTATGTGCTCTTGCCCATGAGAGGCAGGCCGATCACCTGGGAGATGTATTCTGGTGTGACCGAAATCTCTCTTCCACGCACTTGGGTTGTGTCACCTCTCAAGGAGGTAGAAAATTCCTTGGCTGCCTCCATATCCTAGTTTTGGCTGACCAGGGTGCAGTAATCAAGCCACCCTTCAGCTTCGAACTGGGTTCTAACCGCCCCCTGATCCCTTCCATGTCACCTAGCTCATTCTTCTTGACGACATGGTTCTTCGAGCATCCTCCCATGGTGCCTACCACAATTGCATCCACTATTTTTTTGCCCTAGTTTTCTCAGGAAGGTGCCTTCTTATACAGAAGGTGCCTACCCCTAGCATTTAATCTTGGGGGTTGATAGGGTATGCCTCTCGAGTCATGATGTTTTGGTCATGGGGGTACATGATTTTTATGGCGACACTATTTTTTGGAACTGCATAGTTTATGAAAAATTATATAAAAATTTAATTTGAATTATGCGCGTACCTGATTGGATGCTTCGCGCATCATGAAATATGGTGATTCATCGGTCTATGACATGGAGGATGCACATTTTTGCATGTGCTGATTACATTGGACTTGTTGCTACGTTGTTCGAGGTTTGATGTTGAAGATAGAGTTGTGGATTGGCTCAAAGAATGTTGGCCCATCATCCTTGGGGTGTGTGAGAAGATCCTGCCCCGTAACTCCACAAGATTTTTGGTTGGGGTGGATTTCCATCACGTGGGATGATGGTGGTAATCTTGTGCTGCCCACTCATGTGTTGATCTCACTTGAATCGAGGTGCACGTTATACCAAAGTGCCGATTGTACGTGAAAGGCGCTTTCAATGGATGGCGCCTTCGTGATACAGAAGGGACTTGAATGAATGGTGCCTTCCTAATGCGGAAGGCGCTTTGAATGAATGGTGCCTTCCTGATGTGGAAGGCGCTTTGAATGAATGACGCCTTCCTGATGTGGAAGGTGCTTTGAATGAATGGTGCCTTCCTGATGTGGAAGGTTCTTTGAATGGATGGCGCCTTCTTGATGCGGAAGGCGCCTTCATTTTTTTTTTAGGAAGAACGACGGGTGCCTTCTTTATGAGGAAGGTGCTTACTTTCGTTGGGTGCCTTCTTCATAAGGAAGGTGCCTCTTTTTCTTGGGTGCCTTCTTTATAAGGAAGGCACCTTATTTGTTGGGCGCCTTCTTTATAAGGAAGGCACCTTATTTCTATTGGGCCCTTCTTTATAAGGAAGGTGCCTTATTTCAACTGGGTGCCTTCTTCATGCGGAAGGTGCCTTGCCTCTGCTTGGTACCTTCTTCATGGTGGAAAATGTCCACCTTAGTTAGGCACCTTCTTCGAGGAGGGAGGCATCGTTCCTTAAGTGGAGAGTCTTCTTTGAAGATGAAGGCATTTTGCAAGGCATTTTTTAGTAGCCACATCATGATCATCCATGCAAGGGTGATCAAGCCTCTTTAGACTTCATGCTGCCCCAGCATCTTCCTGTCAGGACTGGCATGTGATTTTTTTCTGGAGGAGAGTTTGTTGCCTTCGTCTGAGCTTGGATAGATGTTGCTTCTAAACTACGTGCGTAGGTGTCAGGATGTTGAGCCGGTTCAGGCTTGGTTTCCTAGATACCTATTTTTCATGCTATCAGGCCCTTCACCTACAAAAAGCAAACAAAAAGAAAAGAAAATATAGGTAGTTAGATGCAATCCATGCCTGTTAGGCCCTAGCCTCAGGATGCCTACAGCTTGCATGCGGGCGTCATCCCTACAAAACACACCGTAAGAAATAAATAAACCTAAACTAACTAATTTTTGTGGACACCTCTGTGTCCACCGTATTATTGTTGAGAGTTTTGTCCAGACTTACAGGGATGGGGTCTCCCCCATGCCTGCTCTGGATTCCACCAGTAAATTCTTGGATGTGTTGTAGGGCCGCAGTCGGTGGCCATTAACTGTCAACATAGTGTTGCTGTCGTCAATGGTCCTGACGTGCACAACACCATTTTTGATAAGTTCTACCACCTCATACGGTCCCATCCATCTCTGCATTAATTTTCCCTTCCATTCTTGGAACCTAGAATCGTACAACAACACCCATTCTCCCTCCTGGAACTACTTCAGCTTAATGTGATGATCATGCCACTACTTTCTTTGCTTTTGTATGATCTCCATTCTTTGTAAAGCATCCATTCAGATTTCATCTAGCTGATTCAGCTATCGAACTCTTTCTTTTTGGGCTTCTTCCAAGCTCAGATTTAATTCTAAAGTAGTTCTCAACGTCTTGATTTCAAACTCGATGGGCATCATTGCATTCTTCCCATAGACCAGCTGGAAGGGTGTGAAGCCTATGGTTGATTTCCACGTGGTGTTATACGCCCATACTACCTTCGGTAATCATGCAGCCCAATATTTTCTATGTTGCTACATGGTTTTTGTCAGGATGTTCTCAATCTCTTTGTTCATCACTTCCACTTGCCCGTTTTCCTACGGATGGTAGGGTGTAGTCTTATTGTGCCGAATTCTATATTGCTTCATCAGTTCTTCGATCAACTTGGAGGTGAATTGAGGCCCCTGGTCTATTGTAATCTCTCTGGGGACCCCGAATCATGTAAAAATATGAGCAAATAAGAATTCAGTGACTGTTCCCTCCTTCGAATCTCTCAATGCTTGAACTTCAACCCACTTGGTGACGTAGTCTGTACAGACTAAAATGAATCTTCTCCCTACTGAAGGTGGATTGATTGGCCCCACAAAATCCATGCCCCACTTATCGAAGGGCTCTAGGTGCACTTGAGGTTGAAGGGGCATTTCATCTCGATGAGTCGGTCTACCCATTCTTTGGCATTCATCACACTTGTTGGTGTAGGCGGCTGCATATTTAAATAGAGTGGGCCAAAAGTACCCAACCTGTAGGATTTTATAGGTAGTCCTTTTCCCTGCAAAGTGTCCTCCACATGGTTCATCGTGACAAGCTTTGAGTATCTCTAAAAACTCCTATTCTGTAATGCACCTCCTCATAATCTGATCACGTCCCATTTTAAATAGGAGGCCATCAACCCATAGAAAGGAGGTGCTCTTCTCTATCACTGCCTACTTTTCTCGTGAAGAAAGAGCAGGCAAAGTTCTTCCGATGGCTAAATAGTTGGCTATGTCTGCATACCATGATGTTTGTTCACTGATGGTGAACAGATGTTCATCCAAAAACTGGTCTTCCACTATCGCATGATCTATTGGTATTAATCTGGATAGGAAATCTGCTACTACGTTGTCTTTGCTAGGTTTGTCAACTATTGTTATATCGAATTCCTATAGCAGTAGAAGCCATCTGATAACTCTTCCACCAATAGCTGGTTTTCTCATTAAATACCTGATGGTTGCGTGGTCCGTATGGATGAACACCTGGTATCTAGTGATATAATGGCAGAATTTATTGATGGCATGCACAACCACAAGAAATTATTTCTCCGTCACTGTATAGTTGACCTCGGCCCCTGCTAAGTTTTTGTTGACGTAGTAGATGGCATAAAATTCCTCGCCATCCTTCTACTCGAGGACTGCTCCAATCGCATTGTTGGATGCATCACAATAGATATGGAATGGTATGGCCCAATTTGGTCCCCTTAAAATAGGTGCAGATATCAACTTTTCTTTGAGCGACTGAAATGCTCTTTCGCAGTCTTCCATCCAGTTAAACTCCACATCTTTAGACAATAGAGTGTGCAGTGGTTTTGCAATCTTACTGAAGTCGGTGATAAATCATCGGTAATACCCAATAGATCCAAGAAAACTTCTCACCTCTCACTGCATTCTAGGGCTGGGTAGGTCCTTGATGACCTCGATCTTTCTTTTGTCAACTTTTATTCCTTCCATGGAGAGATGGTGTCCCAATACGATGCCTTCTCGCATCATCATAAAGCACTTTTTGTTACTGAGGGACAAATTATTTTCCTCACTTCTTTCGAGCACTCTTTCCAAGTTCATCATTGCTTCATCAAAGGTTTCTCCATAAATGGTGAAGTCATCCATGTACACTTTGACCGCTTCCCCTATCATGTCTAAAAATATGCTAAGCACCACCCTTTGAAAGGTGGTTGGTGCATTGCATAACCCGAAAGGCAACACCCGATAAGCAAACGTCCCCCATGGGTAGGTGAACATTGTTTTATCCTGATCTTCTTCTCCGATCTGGATCTGGTTGTATCCACTGAATCCATCCAGGAAGGAGAAGTACTTTCACCCAGAAAGCGTATCCAAGACCTGATCGATGAATGGGAGTGGGAAGTGATCCTTTTTGGTCGCTTTTTTCAATGCCCTATAGTCCACACAAATCCGCCACTTCCCATTCTTCTTGGGGACCACCACAAGCGGTGACACCCATTCACTATCAAAAATTGGATAGATGAATCCGATAGACAAGAGTTTTTGTAGCTCTGCCTTGACAATGTCTTTCATTGTCGAATTCATTCTTCTCTATGGCTGCCTACTTGGAGTCACCTATTCTTCGAGGTATATTCGATGGGTACAAATTTTTGGGCTGATACCTTTCATATCCGAGTAGTCCCATGCAAATGCCCATTGGTGTTTTACCAGGAGCTCTTTTACTTTTGTTAGCTGTGTGGGGGTCAACCCACTACTGATGTTTAACATCCTTCCAGGCCCAACGTTTATCTGCTGAATGTGGTGGTCTTGGGCGCCGACCAATGGTGACTCAGGTGTTGTGATGGAAGATTCTCCTTGGAGGAATCCTATGATAGCACCATATTCATCCTCATCCTCCACCAATTCATCTAATGCCATCACCGGCTGGATTATGGATAGCTCATTGTCTCCATGCTTGGTCAACGTGGGCTCTCCCAATGAATCCATGGACTGCACGGGGGTGAAATCATCAATATTTTGATGTTTTGTCCATTGGAGATAGTCATTAGCCCATCACGATAGCTGATGTAAGCATCGATTATCGCCAGCCATGGCCTCCCCAAGATAAGCGGGTAGCCACCCAACCTTGTTTTGGACTATAAAACCAGGAAGTTGGTCGAATATTCCTATGCGTCAACCATCACTATTACATCTTTGAGCATTCCTTTTTATGCTACGGTTGATCGATCGACCAGTTGCAGCACTGTTGTGGTGGGTCTTAGGTTAGTGAGCTACAACTTCTGCATGGTCTCCTGCGGCATCATGTTGATGGCTGCACCGAGATCGACTAACGTGTTGGCCAAGGAATGTCCCTCAATTTTTACAATCAACACCGGGCTGCCTGGGTCTACGTATTTAGGATGACATGCATTCCCCATCATTAAATCTACCAACTTACCCATGACATTGATAGTCTGGGTTACTTTCCATCCTGGATTTCTTAAGCACATCTCCTTTATCACCTTGGTATATATTGGGACGTCTCGGATAGCTTGAAAGAGTGGAATTGTTACTGTAAGATTTTTCAAGCTGGAAAGAATATCAAACTCTGGTTGCGTTAGTTTCTTCTGTTCTTGCAGCCGGTTAGGAAATGGAGCCTTTGTTCTCTCAGCCACTTCTTCTTCCACCTCTTCTATAAGAGGTGTTTCTCCTACATCTGCCTCCTCTTCTATCAGTGGAGGTGTCCCTACTCCTAGTTGTCTACCTGATCTAAGCTGAATAGGATTGCAACTAATATGGTACATCGGATACATCTCACCTTCTACATTGTATATCGATTGGTTTACTTTATTGTTTGGATTTATCGTCGGTTGTGCAGGTAACTACGTAGGTCTCACAGTAGGCAAGGCCGGTAGGTTTTTTTGGGGGTGAGCTGGCGCTACATTCTGTGGAGCTGGATTCCATGGAGTATGGCTCCTCCACTACTGCCCAGAATATTGATATGGCATCCAGGGCTGTTGGTTCAGGAATGTTGCTCCTAGGGGTGCGTTGGACCAAGGCGATGGCCCCCACCACCCCATGTTAGGTGGTTGAGGCTGGCCTTGTGGCATGTATGGTCCTCCCCCATATGATGGCATTCCTATTGGCATATTCCCCATAGGGGGTTGTGGCCAATTCCTCCGATTGCCTACAAAATAGGCTTCAGTGACATCAACATCCTCTTTGATACTGGGCAATTGTGGGCACAATCGAGTCTTATGATTTAGTTTGCAGACCATGCATACTCTAACTTTGTTCTCTGGGCATGCATTCTTTGCATGCTTCCCTCTACATTTCGGGTAGAAATAGGCCAATGCTGCTTCATTTTCTTGCTTTTTTTCTCCAACAGCAGCGTGTCCATTTGCAATGCCAGAGATGAAAGCATCTCGCTTTTCAAATCTTCTAGCATGTTGCCTATCTCTATTTTTGTGACCGAAGCAGTTGCTTTCATGGTTCTAGAAGTGGTCTTGCCTCTCCTTCTTGAGTAGTTCCGGCATAATTGTCGGATATCTTCCATAGCGTGCTGGTAGACGTCACCTCCAAAAATCATATTGAGAGCCTCTAATGATTCATTGTTAAGTCCTCTCAAAAATATGCTTTTAAGAGACTTGTCAGCTAGCTTCGCGTGAGGAGATCATTGAAGATTGAAATTGAATCTCTCCCAGTATTCCTCTAGAGATTCGTCTTCCTTCTGCGTCATGTTTAGGACCTCTTCTCTGGAGTCTCTTGCTCTCCCGAAGTCTTGATATTGCTCTAAAAAGAGCCTCTTCATTTGATCCCATGTAGCAATGTGTTTATCTCCCAGACCGATGAACCATCGTAGAGCTGCATCGTCTAATGTGGAAGGAAAGAGCTTCAGCTTCTGCGTATCATATTTGTAATCCACAGACCTACACAAAATGTCAAACTTGAATAGAAATAGGTCAGGGTCTTCGGTTGGGTATCCTCTAAAGGTAGGAAGGTGAGCAGGGGATATGTTCTTCATTTTGGTTTCTCCTACTCCTTCCTCTATCGAGAAACTAAAGCTAGATGAAGTCTCTTCTTCGGCCATTCTTTCATGATATGTGGTCTCTAATGCAGTTTCTATGGCCTCACAATCGTTCAAAACTTTCTGGGTCAGGGCTTTGAAGTCGGCTGGTGTTATCGTCCGATCCTCTACAACTTTCCATAGTAGGGCAGTTCATTGTAGTGAGAATCATCACATCCTCCTCCATTGGTGTAGCTCCCCAGGATTATCTCGTGTGATGTGGAATTGGAACTACACTAGTCAACACTACCCACACCGCTCATTTGTTCAATTGGTGAAATATGGAGGCACCTTATCTATGTGGAAGGTGCCTTCCTCAAATGCTTTGGCAGACACCTTCTTTATGTGAAAGGTGTATACTGATGTTAAGCGTCTTCTTCATGTGTAAGGCGTCTACTGGTTTGAGTGCCTTCTTCATGCGGAAGGCACCTTGCCTTATGGGGGTGCCTTATGAGGAAGGCACCTAGGTATGTCAGGAACCTTCTTTATACGGAATGCGCCTACCTTCTCTTGGCGCCTTCCTTGAAGAGGAAGGTGCCTAACCACCATGCCTTGATCCTGAGAGAAACAGAGTGCCAGGTCCATGAAGGACCTTGATTGATCCAAATCTGTTAAAACCACTAAATTTCCACACAAATACACTAAAACACACAAGTTATATAACACACACAATTTTCTTTAATAATTACATAATAATTCATGAAAGTACACAATTCCTATTATATTATCGCATAATAATCAATAAATCCTATACAAAATATGAGCATTTTCGGGGCTCATCAACTTCCAAAATCAATTTTCTAGGTTTTCCTATTGCTAAGACCATGTTACTGGACTACCATACAGGATTGAACATTGTGCTTCTCTAAACTGCATAACTAATACCCTCATTCTAATGATTGCTCAAGACCATTAATTTGCCTCCCTACCACAAAAATCCATTGATAATACATCCCTAGGTCATATTAAATAATGCTCAGGCTTGATGATGTTCGACATTTTGAGTCAAAGTTGTCATTGATGTCAAGGAACAAAGTTGTCATTGATGTCAAGGAACGAAGTTGTCATTGATGTCAAGGAATAAGCTACCGTTGATGTCAAAAGGTCAAGAGGAACAATGCAAAGGTTAAAGGCAAAAGGGCTTCATAATATTTTTTAATATTATGTGGAAGCATAAGTTAGAAGGGTTTTTATTAAAACCAATGGTGAGCAAAAATAAAAGGTTTTTCATAAAAACCCAAGGAAGCTTATTGAAAAGCTAAAGGAGGTTTTAATATTTATTTTATAAAATATTTAAATTCAAATTGAATTTAAATTTTATAAATAAAT
This sequence comes from Wollemia nobilis, assembly GCA_028583015.1. Lineage (NCBI taxonomy): Eukaryota > Viridiplantae > Streptophyta > Pinopsida > Araucariales > Araucariaceae > Wollemia > Wollemia nobilis. The sequence goes on along the minus strand of JAQPPZ010000048.1, from coordinate 4,856,469 downwards.
ATTATTTATACAAAGTTGTAAAATGAGAGAAGGCTTTAATAAAGCCAAAGGGATGTAAAAATTAATTTATAAAATTTAAATTCTAAAGAATTTAAATAATTTATAAATTAATAAGTTAAAAATCGAAGTGTCGACGTTTAAGTTTGAAGAAAAATCGAAGCACCGACGTTTATGTGTGAAGGAGGAAATCGATATAAAAACACTATGCCTTAGAGGTATTTAATCATCCTTTTGCTCGAATGATAATGCGTGCAATCGTGTGTTGAGAACTCGTGCGAAAAAGAGAAGAGAACATTGTTTTGAGTGCCAACGAATAAGGATAAATCGATGAGCACCAAATTGCAAGAGCCATCTAGGCAGCGTGGCCTAGTGGCAAGTGGACAATGGCTAGAGTGTTTGGGTGCGGAGTGACCTACGATCGAATCACAGTGGCAACATTGTTTTGTTGGTTGTGCTTGTGTTGGAAGCGCCAAAGGAAGTGACACATTTTTGCATAGGCGAGTCAGGGAGGGTTATAGAGCACGTGGTGCTCTTTACTCCCCAAGCGAGCGCCTAGCTCGCATGGTGGTTGGAGCCATGGCTAGGGCACTGGTTGAGGCTGCATCGTGAGATCGAATCCCACCAAGGCAAAGGTAATAAATTTTGAATATAATTTTTATATTGCCTAAGGTTTGACATGAGGTCTTAGGGAGTTAAAAGGGTTGTTTAAAAAGGTTTTTAATTGATCATTATTTTTGGTAAATTGGAGGAATAAGGAGTTAGCTTTATTATTGAATAAAGTATTTGTGTCACATTGGTGTATTGGAAATTTAAATTGTTGAGAGGACTTCTTGCCATTGAGTTATTTTTGAAAAGGAGATTGCATTGATATTATTCTTGGTATTGAATATTATTGGGAGATTATAAGGTGTATTTGGTTAATTATTTTTGTATATGTTGATGGATGCTTTCTTTAAGATGGAGTGATAAGGTGTATGTGTGTTTTGATACTTGCATTGTATCTTTGAGAGAGCTTAGTGTCTTCTAACTCCTTTGAGCTTGGCAAAGAGGTGTTTGTGGTTGTGGCAGATTTTAGAGGTTCCTTCATCATCAAGAAAAAGGTATGAGCACATTCTTCCATAGTTGAGTTGATTGGTTGGTTTTCTGGAAAATAAGTTTGGAGTGAAAAGGACTTGATTAGGGTTTCCTTATTGAGTGTGTTGAGTTAATGCTTCAAGGTTTTTTGGAATAAAGAGTTGTTGTTAAAACCTTGTTTTATAAGCATTGTTGTTAAAGCCATTGGTTGAGTGAAGAACTTGAACTAGGGTTTGAAAATAGTATCATTGTTATGTGAGAGTTGTTTTATAAGCATTGTTGTTGAAGCCATTGGTTGTGTGAAGAACTTGAACTAGGGTTTGAAAATAACATGAGTATCATTGTTATGTGAGAGTGGTTGATAAGCATTGTTGGAAATATTTTGAGTAAAGGATCATATGCTTGGACTAGGGTTTGTAAGCAAGGATTGTTTCATTGAGTGTTTGGTTGAGTAGAGTTGGTTGAGCCTAGTCAAGTGGATGTGTGAAGTGATTGTTCAAGTTCCATAAAATAAACTATTCTATATTCTAAATTGATTTGAGAAAGTGATTGAGTATTGAGTTGAAGCATATTGAGTCTCTAACAATTCTTTGTATGTTTTTGAAAGAGTGATTGAAAGTGATTGAGCATTGAGGTGAATGTGAAGCATATTGAGTCTCTAACAATTCTCTGTATGTTTCTAAAAGAGTGATTGAAAGTGATTGAGCATTGTGATGAGTATAGAGCATATTGAGTCTCTAAAAATTCTCTTTATGTTTCTATGAGATTGGACAAGTTCTAGTGTGGACTTGTTGAGCAGATTTGAGGTAAGTCTTTGAGAAGACTTGTGGATAGATTTGGGTAAGCTTTTGTGGAAGCTTACAATACATATTGAGAGCAGATTTGGATAAGTTCTTGTGAGAACTTATTGAGAATATTGGACAAGTTCTAGAGAGGACTTGAGGATATATTAGTGTGAGCTTTTGTGGAAGCTTACAAGGCAGATTTGAGATAAGTCTTTGAGAAGACTTGAGAGCAGAGTTGATTGATTTGTTCAAACCTTGAGTTAAGGTTTGGGGTAGATCTAGCAGAGTTGATTTGAGATTGATTCAAGCTTTGAGTTAAGGCTTGAGGATAGATATTGAGGATAGATTTGTGCTAGATCGAAGGACTATGTTTAGTACAGATTCAAGGATAGATTTTGGTGCAGATTTGAGGATAGGTTTGTGCTAGACTAGAGATAGATATTGAGGATAGATTTGTGCTAGACCGATGGACTATGTTTAGTATAGATTTTAGATAGAGCTTTGGAGGTGATAGAGTTGAGGATAGAGATCTCCAGCTAGAGTAGGGAAGATAGGTGTCTTCTATGGATAGAGTTCCATTTTCTAAGGGTAGTGGAGGCAGAGGTCTTCTAGAGGATCACCAACTAGAGCAGAGATTAGGAGATTGGTGTCTCCTATGGATAGAGATCCATGAACTTGATTTAGGGGATTGGTGTCTCCTTTGGATAGAGGTCCATAAACATTGTAATAGGGAAAGGATTCCCAAGAGATTGATTGAGAAAATTTTAGTGAAATATTTTCTCCATGGAGTAGCCCACATTGGGTGAACCACGTAAATTGTGGTGTCTCTATTGTGTGTGGTGATTTATGCATTGCTTTGATTACTGCTATTGATATTGCTATCTATACATTGCATAATATTGATTGGGAAAGAAAAGTAAAAAGTGGTCTTATACTGTTCACCCCCCTCTCAGTATAAGCTTGTGTTCTTCAATTGGTATCAGAGTGGGTTCCTTCGAAAGAGTTTAATAACTTGAAGGAAAATCTTACAAGAACACAATGGATTCTAAGAATGGATCATCAGATAATACAACACCAATATTTGATGGGAGTGACTATGTATATTGGAGTTTGAGAATGAAGATCTACCTGAAGGCACTTGGCAATGAGATTTGGGAAGTAGTTGAAAATGGATACGACCCCTCAGTTGATCCACCTATAGATAAGGAAGGTAAGCTTCTACAACATTACAATTCAAAATCAATGAATGCACTTTTGAGAGGCTTGCATAGAACAGAGTCCATAAAAGTTATGCATTGTCAAAATGCAAAAGAAATGTGGGATAAATTGCAAAATATATATGAAGGAGATAAAGGTGTCAAGAAAGCAAAGATACAAAATCTCAAAGGACAATTTGAAGAGTTAAGAATGAAGGATGAGGAAAACATTAGTACTTATCTACTTCGAATTGATGAGGTTGTTAATGCTATGCAAGGACTTGGAATGAAGGTTGATGAATCAGATGTTTGTGATAAGGTCTTAAGATCTCTTCCAAAAATATTCAGTGAAAATATTTCTGCTATAGAAGAGTCAAAGGATGGTGATTCTTTGACAAGAGATATGTTGCTTGGTATTCTTACAACTTTTGAGTTAAGAACAAAAGAGCCTATTCCCCAGAAGGAAGCAACCTTCAAAGCAATCAAGAAGACAAAGGGTAAGAAGTCAGAATCAAGCAATGAGTCATCCAGTGATGAAGAAGCTAATTATGGCAGAAGGAATAAGGATTCAAGAAGATCTAGAGATACAAAATCTATTAGATGTTTCAATTATGGAAAGTATGGTCATTATGCAACTGATTTTCAAGAAGCAAAGAATAACAATGATGAAGAAAAATAGGATCACAAAAATAGGGAATCAGAAAGATACAAGCACCAAAAGAAAAGCAAGGATGGACAAAGTAGACAAGGAAAGAAGTTCTTTCAAAGGCAAAAGAGGAGCTACTATGCGGATAAGGCAAGTAAGTACTCAAGTGATAGTGATGCTAGTTTTTCAGATAATGATAGAGATGAAGTCCTATTTATGATTGAAGAAAAAGAAGTCCAAAAAAGGGCACCATTGATTCTCAAGTGTTTTAGATGTGGTAACTTTGGACATCTTGAAGATAGTTGTACAAGGAATGGTTATAGTTTTAGTGATGATGAATATGAGGATGCACTTGAAGGACCAGATGAAAATATTCTAATGGCATTAGAAGAAGGAGAAGGTGATCCTATAGAAGACAAGTCAAAAGAAAATGAAGATGTGGACAAAGGCAAACAAATAGAGGAAGAATCAGATAAAGAAGGTTATGATCTCAAGGGAGAACTTATTTATGCTCTTGAAATAGTAAAGAAGGTAAGAAATCAAAACTCTAAATTAGAATCTCAGTTTCAAGAATGTGATGAAGAGAGAAGAATGCTTATAGAGGATCTAGAAAAATCAAAGGCTAAGACAAAGAAGTTCAAGGATAAGCTAGAAGCAAAGGTCTTAGAATGTGAAAAGTTAGCACAAGAAGTAGTTCTACTAAAGGAAGATTTAGAAAACTCCAAGAGTAAGCTACAAAAGTTTGGAAAGAGTTCAAAGATTATGGATAAGATGATCAAGGTACAAATAAGGTACAACAAACAAAATAGGTCTTGGTTTTGAATAGGCTCAAAAGAAATGAGAAGAGAGAGTCAACCTCAAGTTCTGAAGGAACTTCAAAAGAAGAACTGAAGGTGTAAGAGAAAGTGAGACATCTGAGGATGAGTTGGACAATAGAAAGTTCAACAAGAATAGGAACAATGCACAAAGAAGATACAGATGGAACAACAATCAAAATAGGTCAAGAGAGACTAAGAGACCAATGAGGTCAAGACAAGGAAACTTCAATGGAAGATGTTTTTCATGTCACAGGTTTGGGCACATGGCTTCACAGTGCAGGACACATGAAAGATAGGAATATGGGAACATATAACTTTTCCATGGGTATTGCTACTCATGTAATCAGTTTGGTCACAAGGCAATGAATTGCAGGGTTCTTGATAGAAAAGGATATGGCTTCACTAGGAGAAGTCCTAAGACATTTGCACCTCCAAGGAATAATAACATTAAGTGTTATAAGTGCAATAATGATGGACATACAACAAAATGGTGTAGAGCAGACATTCCAGAATCAAGCATGAATAGGAATAGGAATAGGAATAGGAAAAGGGATATGGATATGAATAGGAACAAGAACATGAATAGGAATAGGAAATAGAATAGAAAAGAACAAGAATATGGACATGGATAGGAACATGGACATGGAAAGGAACAATCAGAGGAATCAGAAGGATCAGATAAGAAGAAAAGAGGATAAAGGTAAAGAACAGTGCTTGATGGGAGTAGAAATACTCCCACCCCAGAATTAACCACCTCAAGAGGAGGTGGGGGAGGGGCTAAGCTAAGAGGCTCATTCTTAGCCCCGAGCCCCAAAGGTGACCCTTTGCCATTGATGTCAAAGGGGGAGATATTTGAGTAAGGGGGAGAGATTTGGTATTTGAGTAAAGAGGAGAGATTTGAAAAGAGCATTGAGCTAGGGGGAGCAATGTCCTAGGGGGAGCAGAACAAAGAAAAGGTTAAGTTTCTGGTAAAAAGAATTTGGGTTACCATCAATGACAAAGGGGGAGATTGTTGGACATTTTGAGTCAAAGTTGTCATTGATGTCAAGGAATGAAGTTGTCATTGATGTCAAGGAATAAGCTACCATTGATGTCAAAAGGTCAAGAGGAACAATGCAAAGGTTAAAGGCAAAAGGGCTTCATAATATTTTTTAATATTATGTGGAAGCATAAGTTAGAAGGGTTTTTATTAAAACCAATGGTGAGCAAAAATAAAAGGTTTTTCATAAAAACCCAAGGAAGCTTATTGAAAAGCTAAAGGAGGTTTTAATATTTATTTTATAAAATATTTAAATTCAAATTGAATTTAAATTTTATAAATAAATATTATTTATACAAAGTTGTAAAATGAGAGAAGGCTTTAATAAAGCCAAAGGGATGTAAAAATTAATTTATAAAATTTAAATTCTAAAGAATTTAAATAATTTATAAATTAATAAATTAAAAATCGAAGTGTCGATGTTTAATTTTGAAGAAAAATCGAAGCATCGATGTTTATGTGTGAAGGAGGAAATCAATATAAAAACACTATGCCTTAGAGGTATTTAATCATCCTTTTGCTCGAATGATAATGCGTGCAATCGTGTGTTGAGAACTCGTGCGAAAAAGAGAAGAGAACATTGTTTTGAGCACCAATGAATAAGGATAAATCGATGAGCACCAAATTGCAAGAGCCATCTGGGCAGCGTGGCCTAGTGGCAAGTGGACAACGGCTAGAGTGTTTGGGCGTGGAGTGACCTACGATCGAATCATGGTGGCAACATTATTTTTTTGGTTGTGCTTGTGTTGGAAGCGCCAAAGGAAGTGGTACACATTTTTGCATAGGCGAGTCGGGGAGGTTTATAGAGCACGTGGTGCTCTTTACTCCCCAAGCGAGCACCTAGCTCATGTGACGGTTGGAGCCGTGGCTAGGGCATTGGTTGAGGCTACATCATGAGATCGAATCCCACCAAGGCAAAGGTAATAAATTTTGAATATAATTTTTATATTGCCTAAGGTTTGACATGAGGTCTTAGGGAGTTAAAAGGGTTGTTTAAAAAGGTTTTTAATTGATCATTATTTTTGGTAAATTGGAGGAATAAGGAGTTAGCTTTATTATTGAATAAAGTATTTGTGTCACATTGGTGTATTGGAAATTTAAATTGTTGAGAGGACTTCTTGCCATTGAGTTATTTTTGAAAAGGAGATTGCATTGATATTATTCTTGGTATTGAATATTATTGGGAGATTATAAGGTGTATTTGGTTAATTATTTTTATATGTTGATGGATGCTTTCTTTAATATGGAGTGATAAGGTGTATGTGTGTTTTGATACTTGCATTGTATCTTTGAGAGAGCTTAGTGTCTTCTAACTCTTTTGAGCTTGGCAAAGAGGTGTTTGTGGTTGTGGCAGATTTTAGAGGTTCCTTCATCATCAAGAAAAAGGTATGAGCACATTCTTCCATAGTTGAGTTGATTGGTTGGTTTTCTGGAAAATAAGTTTGGAGTGAAAAGGACTTGATTAGGGTTTCCTTATTGAGTGTGTTGAGTTAATGCTTCAAGGTTTTTTGGAATAAAGAGTTGTTGTTAAAACCTTGTTTTATAAGCATTGTTGTGAAAGCCATTGGTTGAGTGAAGAACTTGAACTAGGGTTTGAGTATCATTGTTATGTGAGAGTTGTTTTATAAGCATTGTTGTTGAAGCCATTGGTTGTGTGAAGAACTTGAACTAGGGTTTGAAAATAACATGAGTATCATTGTTATGTGAGAGTGGTTGATAAGCATTGTTGGAAATATTTTGAGTGAAGGATCATATGCTTGGACTAGGGTTTGTAAGCAAGGATTGTTTCATTGAGTGTTTGGTTGAGTAGAGTTGGTTGAGCCTAGTCAAGTGGATGTGTGAAGTGATTGTTCAAGTTCCATAAAATAAACTATTCTATATTCTGAATTGATTTGAGAAAGTGATTGAGTATTGAGTTGAAGCATATTGAGTCTCTAACAATTCTCTGTATGTTTCTGAAAGAGTGATTGAAAGTGATTGAGCATTGAGGTGAATGTGAAGCATATTGAGTCTCTAACAATTCTCTGTATGTTTCTAAAAGAGTGATTGAAAGTGATTGAGCATTGTGATGAGTATAGAGCATATTGAGTCTCTAAAAATTCTCTTTATGTTTCTATGAGATTGGACAAGTTCTAGTGTGGACTTGTTGAGCAGATTTGAGGTAAGTCTTTGAGAAGACTTGTGGATAGATTTGGGTAAGCTTTTGTGGAAGCTTACAATACATATTGAGAGTATATTTGGATAAGTTCTTGTGAGAACTTATTGAGCAGATTGGACAAGTTCTAGAGAGGACTTGAGGATATATTAGTGTGAGCTTTTGTGGAAGCTTACAAGGCATATTTGAGATAAGTCTTTGAGAAGACTTGAGAGCAGAGTTGATTGATTTGTTCAAACCTTGAGTTAAGGTTTGGGGCAGATCCAGCAGAGTTGATTTGAGATTGAGTCAAGCTTTGAGTTAAGGCTTGAGGATAGAGATTGAGGATAGACTTGTGCTAGACCGAAGGACTATGTTTAGTACAGATTCGAGGATAGAGTTTGGTGCAGATTTGAGGATAGGTTTGTGCCAGACCAGAGATAGATATTGAGGATAGATTTGTGCTAGACCGATGGACTATGTTTAGTATAGATTTTAGATAGAGCTTTGGAGGTGACAAAGTTGAGGACAAAGATCTCCAGCCAGAGTAGGGAAGACAGGTGTCTTCTATGGATAGAGTTCCATTTGCTAAGGGCAGTGGAGGCAGAGGTCTTCTAGAGGATCACCAACCAGAGCAGAGATTAGGAGATTGGTGTCTCCTGTGGATAGAGATCCATGAACTTGATTTAGGGGATTGGTGTCTCCTTTGGACAGAGGTCCATAAACATTGTAATAGGGAAAGGATTCCCAAGAGATTGATTGAGAAAATTTTAGTGAAATATTTTCTCCATGGAGTAGCCCACATTGGGTGAACCACGTAAATTGTGGTGTCTCTATTGTGTGTGGTGATTTGTGCATTGCTTTGATTACTGCTATTGATATTGCTATCTATACATTGCATAATATTGATTGGGAAAGAAAAGTAAAAAGTGGTCTTATACTGTTCACCCCCCTCTCAGTATAAGCTTGTGTTCTTCAAATGACATAAAAATATAGGTCTATGACAGCGACCATCTCGCCTCGAGATGTTTTATAGATGAAACCATCTTGACTTGATATGATCATGGTTAGGTGATCTATTTTCTAGTTTTCATTGCATTTTAGGTTATATTTTCTTATTTAACTATTTTACATTAGTTTATATCTCATTTATCTCATACATGCACTTGCTTTTCCTTCAATTCATTCTTTTTGATTGAATACGGGTCCAACTTCGATGGGCCCTGCACATGCTATTGATTTATTATTATTCCTTTGTGTGTAGGTTACAGGTACAAGGATAGAAAAATATTTTGAATACAACTATCATGCGATAGTCCTAGAAAACCCACTCCCCCATGAACTGTGCTAGCATAAAATATTGCACCTGAAGACCTCATTTTGATATAATTATAATCATTGTATCGTTAGTAGAATTTCCTAAGAGGGGGCCTTATTGTAACACCTTGAAAAGATGAGCATAAATATATATAATTTTTTTTTTTTTCTTATCTTGTTTGATCATTGTTTTTCATTACTACTTTATATTTTATGGTGGAAATTTTTGGCTTTTAGATGGTGATCATGGTGGGACCTAGTCCCTATTTTTGTAATGCAAGTTTTTGACTAACTGTTAACTATTTTTGGTGATTGTAGGCATGTAATATTAACTATATCTACCTAAGATAATATTTGTTTTGGAATCATCTTTTCTTGATATAGATCTTATTTTGAAATCATCTCACCTTAAGATGATCACTAATCAAATCTAGCTTCTTGTATGGTTGTACAGATAGACAAATTTTTGGCTCAGGGGATCTACCCCAAAACCCCTAGATAGGAGAGAACCTATTTGATTCTCCCCTATGATCCCCATTGATGTGCTTGGTGCATGTCAACAACACATACTTAAGGGCTACTAAACTGCACCACCATTCACCTCTTTGCTGAAGAACATTGGAGATCAACACTAAATCGAACATAGGCCTTCATGGTTGATATGATCTCTAATCAGAGATAACAATCATACATAAGCAAATCTACATCAAACAAAGGCTTTAAGGTTTGATTTTTTATGCTTCTCTATATTTTTATTCCCTATTTTTGAAAATAAAAGATAGAAAATATACATTTGTAGCCTAGTTGCATATAAATTTTAGTTTTAAGTCATTCAAACTATAATCATCTCAGGTCGAGATGGTCTTTTTTTGTAATTATATTAGGTCAAGATGATATCCTATCTATGACCGTATCAAAGAGATGATATTTGTATGTTGTTTTTTGGTTTACCTATGATCATCATTTAGGAAATACAACATTTTAAAGTTAAAATTTGCATTAGTGAAATTCATTGATTGTTGTTTGATTTTACTTTTTACAAAATAAAAAGAACCCACACACAGTCACAAGGCACTTTTAACATTGGTCAATTGGAATTTATCACCAATGACCAATAGTAATCACATAATATGGTTTTTCATTTCCCACCATGGATTGGGCCCCTACACACCATAGTAGGCCCTTGCAAGTGGCTTTTCAAACTTCATCACTGAAAAATCCCCTACTTTTGGGTGTCCTAAAGTAGATCAATTTTAGATGTCCTTTTACCATGGGTCTTAATAATTTATGGAATGTAGTTTTCGTTATTGTCCAAGCACACCCGAGTGTGAAGAAAAAGCCTAACTAGGTAAGTAGTAGGACTCAGACAATGTGTCCTCTTTTGGAAGGTAATTTTAGTTCCCTTAGGATACACCCATTGCCAACCCTTCACCTATGAAGCCTTATCAGTCATTCATGGTTCATCCTTTGATGGATATGTGGGGATGGACACACCTTTTTAGATTATGTTTCACCATTTATCATTCATAGTTTTAGGTATAGGTATATTAAAATACAAAAAAAAAATCAAAATCAAAAATCAAAATTAAAACAAAAGAATATATTTATTGGTTGCTTTGTTTATTGTTTTTTCTTTTTTTAGAATGTGTGTGTCATTTTCCTAGCATATGGTCATAATATTTAGTCAAGCTCAATCAAGAGGAAGCACTATTGATCCAACACAAAGAGTCATGGATCACTTTTAAGTTGATCAACAAGACCTTATCATACCTAAGTGGCAACATGTTTACCATGACTCTAATATCATCTATCATCACACTAACCCTAGCATGTTGGGTGTCCCCATTTCAGATCAATCCACATCACTTGATGATTAGGATATTGACTATCTAGACATTACCACTTTACGTGCCTTTTACAACAACATATATTCACACACTGAAGCACATAGGAGATCGCTACCACATATCCATATTCCATATTGTCTTGCATATCCATTGAATAAAGAATAGGTGTATATGCTACATCAAAATAGTGATACTCAAGCTACTATAGCTGAGCATTTCAAGTTAAATCATGAATATGAGCATGTGGACACATACACTAGACAAAATCATAACAAATCATCCACCTCTGCTCATGTGTTGAGGTCATTTAATTCTAATCATCCCTCTACTTAAGTTCATTGTACTTCTGCACCACCTACCTATGTGGAATCTATTAGTCACCCCAAACATCAGGATAATAGATTTGTGCATGGTCTTGAAAAAAAATTGTCAACCACTCTAGATATCGGGCATAACATCATAGAAGGTATCCAATACAACATTACAATATACCACCTCAACCTCTTAAAAATCTATGATAGGCAACCAACATGAGTTGGCCAGAAGCTTACCAATTATTGACTGATCACATAAACTTCCTTTAAATGTAAGTCTCTAGCATGGGCTATCAAAAACCTACCTTATGGCAACTCAACCATCAACCCATTCATCCATCTATTTATTCACATCCATATCCATCCCATTTTTAGGTACCTCAGTTTGACAATTTCAAAGGTGAATATGAGTTATGATGGTGTCACCAAAACACTCCTCTAATTTTACAACAAATCTTAAATCGACTCGCAAATATTGAGCTATAGTTGTGAAATCATTAACCACATCAATCCCATCAACTTCACCCACCTCATCAAACTCATCCACCTTGTCCACCTCATTCAAATCACCAATCTTGTACCCAGACCCCTCTATTCAAGCCCATGTCGATAATATTTCACAAGTTGTAGGAGGTAAAACAATTGTTTTACCTATCATATTCCCCTTAGACCCTAATAGACCTAAACCTAGGTCATATAGGGAAAATCACTATTACCTTTATCATCGACAAGTAGACCAACACATCAACAATTGCTTTTGATTTTAAAATATGATCTAAGATCTTATTTATAGGGAGGCATTTCCCATAGATGGTCCACTCACCTCATCCAATTGAAACCTCAACATCTACCAAAATCGTAGTGGGGATGCTCAAGGCATTGCACCTTCCCCATCAACCACATCACAAACATAAAATATTTTGAGGATACTCAAGGTATCACATCTTCCCCACAAAAACAATTATAATCATTCAAAAATTCAAAAACATCATAAAATTATTAGAAAAAATATCAAAATCAATTGCACACTACTTCGAAGCATGTTGAATTAACATACATCTCACATACATAATCACCAATAAAAATATGGTTATCGTTTGATTAATGCTTTTATCTGGTCTGCTAAATTTTTTTGTCACATTAAGGGTGTCTTCTTTAGGGTATCTAGCCTACATTTTTCTTAAGTGCATGTATTTTAGCTACATCCTCCACCCATCCCCCTTCATATAGCCACAAAAATCCTATGATAACTTATATTTTCCAAGTCTCTAGTTTGGATAATTTTTAGGTTCTTTCGATCACTCAGCCATACCTAGTTTCTCCTTCAACCTACATTTAATATAATTAGTCCTTGAGTGCTACAAATATTCCTAGTTACCTTAGGTTTTCTCATCGACCATGCACATGTATCACATATTAACATAAAATTTTTGTGCCTAGGAAAGACAAACTCATGAGTCACTATCACCATAAAGTGAATGGTTTCCCCTACTGATCCTATCATGCACATGCTCTAAAAGCTAAGGATTGACAAAAGGACAACCTCCCCCTCCTCAAAAAAAAATCCCCTTGCTCCTCTACAAAACAAGCAAGTCCAAAAAGCAATAAAAATTCCTTGCTCTTCCACAAACCGAGCAAAATGCCCCCAAAAAATCATAAAATTCTCCCAAAAAAATGGGGGGAAGAGCTAGAATTCTTAGTTCCTTAGAGCATGGGGTTAATCTCCATCAGGGCTATAGATTTTTTACTAGAAATTAAGTATAGCTTGCATGGTGACATGTCTGTCACATTAGCAATATTCTTTTGTATAGACCTATGTACGCTCACATATGAGCTAGCTTATTGGCATAATTCACAAATGATAAGTCCAATCTCACCCAAAATTAAAAATGAACAATCACTGCACACATAGTTGATCTTTGAGCAACCTGAATAACTTGGATGATCTTAGTATATTTAAGTGGCTACTTGATTGGTAGATGAGTCTAATTAACATCACTAGGGCACTTGAGCATCATGAAAGTAATTTCAGATTCTTATTCCTAAGATAAACGAAAGAACAAGTCATGTCATCTTGACCTTCATTGAAGCACATTTCCTATAAAATATTACGTCCACTCACATCCATATCCCATGTATGTTAGTAATATTAAATTGATGCTCTTTATTAATTGATTAAAATTCATAAATAATGAAACATTTCTAAAGCATCTTCAAAATATAATCAAGTATATGCATACGCCCATTGCATCTATCAATATGCATTCATTTCATACATCATTTTCTCACATCACAAGCACATACGAGACATATCAATCATCAAACAAATTTGGGATATTCAAGGTATCATACCTTCCCTAGAAAAACAATCGATCAACTGGAGGGCACTTAAGGTATCACATTTACCTATCAATCAATTTCTAATACTCAAGGGTGTTCAAGATATTGCACCTACCCCATCATCAATCAACCTAGGGGTACTCTAGGTCTTGTGTCTTCTCCTTTGAATAATAAAAAACTTGGGTATATTCAAGGTATCACATATTTCCCATTGGTCACATAAAATATTCAATAAAACCACTTGGGGTATTCCAGATAACACATTTTCCCCAAAAATCCATCAATCAATCAAGCACATTGTCTCACCATCAAGAATTTGGTGTAGTTTTGTCAATGCTAGAAATTTTTCAATCAACATCAAATTCCATGTTCAAAAGGTTGCATCCTTTTTTCAAAGGTTCCACCCTTGTCCTCACATTCACATAAATCAACAAATCAACTTCCAAGTTCAAAAGGTTGCATCGTTTTATCAAAGGTTGTACTCTTTGCCTCACATTCACATTTTACAACACATCAATTGCTAGGTTCAAAAGGTTGCATCCTTTTATCAAAGGTTGTTACCTTTGCCTTGCATTCATAAGCATAGCATAGTTGTTTAAAAAGCTCCAAAGGCAAATAACCCCTTTGGTCAAAATATTATCAAGTGAACCTTGTATCTAGTAATCTAATCTAGCCACCTAGCAGTTGCAGTGACTAGTTATCCATGCAATCTAGTAGGATGCGTACATTACCATAATGACACTTGTTTTGATTATCATACATAATGTCAATATCCAATTTCATTCCAAAGTATCTAAAGACACCAAACTCCTTTGGTCAAATCAATTCAAAGTGCTCCAAAGGTACCCAAAACCCTTTGGTCACTTTCAATCCAAAGGTTCCAAAGGCACCTAACACCTTTGATCACATCTCAATTCAAAGGCTCCAAAGGCACCTAACCCCTTTGGTCAATTTAGTTCAAAAGGCTCCAAAGGAATCAAACCCCATTTATCATATTTCAATTCAAAAATAGCCCAAAGCCACCAAACTGGTCACATTTCAATTCAAAAAGGCTCCAAAGGCACCTAATCCCTTTGGTCACCTTTCAATTCAAAGGCTCCAAAGACACCAAATCCCTTTGGTTAAAATATTTTTGAGTGAACCTTCTATCCAGTGATCTACTTTTGTCACCTATTTGTTGCAGTGACTGGTTATCCATGTAATCTAGTAGGTTGGGTAGACTACTATAAGAACACTTTTTTAGAGCATCCTTCATACAATTTATCATAAGGTCAAAATCCAATTTCAATTCAAAAACTCCAAAGGGCCTAAACCCTTTGGTCACAATTCAATTCAAAAGGCTCCAAAGGCACCTAACCCCTTTGGTCAAATCAATTCAAATGGCCCTAAAATCACCTAACCCCTTTGGTCACATTTCAATTCAAAAGGCTCCAAAGGCACCTAACCCCTCTAGTCAAATCAATTCAAAATATTTGAGTTAACCTTGTATCGGGTTATTTACTCTAGTCACCTAGTGGTTGTAGTGATTGGTTATCTAGGATGAGTAAATTACCATAAGACCACTCATTAAAAAAAATAAAAATACATAAAAGAAACTATCTCGGGTCAAGATGATCTTAGGATTTCACTTTATTAACCAAGGTAGCCCTGCTAATCATCATCTTTTGTCAAGCGCTTCATCACTTTCATAATTTCACATCTCCTTCATTGACTCATCAATTGAGGAGGTAGTCAATACCTTCAAATTCTCATCTCAAATCATGTCAATACTCAAACACTTAATATCATAAATTATCCAAGAATCATTACCAAAGACTATAATACACTATTTTTTTGGGACAAACAACATGCAAAAATTTAAACCAATAACGAGCAACCAAAATTGCCTATTCTTGGTATACCTAAAGCCTAAAGTTATTTTACACAGACTCAAACATCCTTTATAGCCTTTTGGATTGAATGTGGTCAAAGGAGTGTGTTCCCCATGGCACATTTTGAAATGAAATTTGACCAAAGGATTTAGGTTCCTTTGGAGCCTTTTGGATTGAAATTTGACCAAAGGGGTTAGGTTCCTTTAGAGCCTTTTGGATTGAATGTAACCAAAGAATTTTGGTTCCTTTGGAGTCTTTTGAATTGATATTTGACCAAAGGGGTTGGGTTCCTTTGGATATTTTTGAAGTTATGTAATGATGATATTCGTTATGGTAATCTACTCATCCTATTGGATTGCATGGATAACCAGTCACTGCAACAGCTAGGTGTCTAGAGTAGATTACTAGATACGAGGTTTGCTCAAGGATCTAAGCTATTGAATCAAATTGATGAATTCAAGAAATTAACTAGAACTATATGTGTTCTGTTTGTGAATTCAAGATAAAGGGTGCAATATTTTGAGCCTAGCAGATGATTTGCAATGTGAATATTTAATATGTTTTTTTGGGTAGGTGTGAGACCTTGACTCCCCTCCAAGTTGCTTGATTGATTGTTTGATGTGATTTATGGGGAAGGTGTGAGACCTTGAACCCTCCTAGTTGGTGTTGATGATGTGATTGTTGGGGAAGGTGGAAGACCTTGAATCCTCCCAGTTGGTTGACTACTTGATGTGATTATTAGGAAAGGTGTAAGACCTTGAACCCCCCCTAGTTGGTTGTTTTTGTGATTGTTTATGTATGTGTAATGATGGATTGTTTAGGATTTTTTTGTGCATGTGATGAAATGAATGTCTTATGAATGAATGCAATTGCTGGTTATGTATGCAAATGAATGAATGGTGTTGCCTTATTAATCATTATTCAAATAATTTATGGACCATTGCTTAGCAAAATTTGCTTTTATTGCTTAATCAAGGGCACCAATACAGTAGTATTGGTTTGACCACATTTTATAGGATGAAATGGACTATGATATATGTGTGGCAATGTGATGGTGGTATGGGATGGAATCTTCGTTATGACTTTGTTTGCCTTAGGTATAAATGATCTAGAGTTATTTTACACAGACTCAAACATCCTAGTGATCTTAAAAGTATACTTTTTAACTTGATCTTGTCACTTGATCCTATCTACCCACGGTTGAAAGGTTTACCAAAACTAAGCCCTTTTTTTTGGGTAAGCAACAAGCAAAAATTTAAACCAATAACAAGCAGTCAAAACTACCTGTACTTGGTATACCTAAAGCCTAAAGTTGTAGACTTGAGCTTATCACTTGAGCCTATCTACCCATGGCTAAAAGGTTTACCAAAATTAATTCCTTTAATTTATCAAAAGTAATTACTCAAATATGTGCACGCTTTCCATGATTGGGGTATCTCACATTGACTTGTTTAATTTACATCATCCATCATCAATTCAACCATTTTAGATTTCCTATTTTTGCTTCACATTGTGCTTATGCACAAAGCATCTCAAAAAGGGACATTTATAGACACCTAAAATGTATCATATTGAGGAGACTCCCAAAATACCTCCTTTATAACCCACACAATTCACCTTGGGTAGCCTTAGGGATAATTTAGTGATTTTCATCATCAATAGGTACTTTTCTCCATGGGATGCCTAACCATCTCAACCCAAGATGGTCTTAGGGTCGTGACCATCTCGACCTGAGATGGTAAAAAAAAACAAAATTAAAAAAGATAAAATAATAATGGGTAGCCAAAAATGCCTATTAGCACCATGCATTATTTTGCACACTAACATCAGAGGCTCTACATGAGGGATTTCAATTAATCACATGCTATCTGAGGTATGCATCCACTTTTTCATGTAGACTGCCCCTTTGCTTTTTCATGCAGAGTACCCATAATTAGCACTTGCCCCATTTAGCCTCTAGCAAATAGGTCTATTAATTGGTGCTTCCTCCTCAGTTTGAGATATGAATCCAATCCAACCCCAATCTAAGAATCTTATAAATCCTAAACTTTTGAATTTATGCAATGAAGTGCTGCTAAAATTCATCCCTTATTTCAAGTTTTCATGCACCAAAATACTACCAAAATCAATCTGTCAGTTTTCTCGGTTCTAAGACCATGTTGTAGGACTACCATACAGGATTGAACGTTGCACTTCTCTACCTTGCATAACCAATGCCGTCATTTCGATGACTGCTCGAGCCTGCTAATTCACCTTCCCACCATGAAAATCCATCGATAATACATCCCTGGGTCATCTTAAAAAATGCTCAGGCTTGATGACACAAAAATGTAGGTCTACGATAGTGACCATCTTACCTCAATATGAATGCATATGAAACCATATCGACCTGAGATAGTCACAATCAAGTGATCTATTTTCTAGTTTTCATTGTATTTTAGGTTAGATTTACTTATTTAACTATTCTACATTAGTTTACATCTCAATTATCACACACATGCACTTGCTTTTCCTTTATTTCATCCTTTTCAATTGAATATGGGTCCAACTTCAATGGGTCTCACACATACTATTGATTTCCTATTATTTCTTTATGTGCAAGTTATAAGTACAAGGACAATGAAATATTTTAGATACAACTTGTAGCAAAAATAACTGAACACCAAACACACGAAACAAAAAGAAGAGATTGCAATGTGAAAAATAATTTTTCTTTGTATTGATATAGGGGAGGCTAAATATCCCAAATTTACAATGCTTTACCCAAATGTTTCAGGGGATATATTACAATTCTCTCTTCTTAAACTACAATGCTCTAAATAGTAGTCTTCCAAACTCTCTAGAAAATGACTGGGTGTTCTTTGCTCCTCTACTACAACTCAAAAGGTGAGTGGATTTTTGTATCCTAAAAGTAGGGCTACTCTTAGCTCTAATAGCTCTTCAGATACCTATATCCTACACACATGAAATGAAAAAAAGGATTTAGTAGCACCTTTATATATGATTTAAAACTAATGCTTGTAGAAACCAAAAGTGTAGTGCAAAAAACATAGAAATTAAACCTAAATATCTTGCTAATAATTTAAAACTTATCTATCTCTACTACTTATGGCTCTGATGCACTTTGAGTAACCACAGGTGCACGTGTGTGGATGTCCAAACACATAAGTGCAGTTAGGCAACCATAGGATGGTGGTTGTGACAGTGTAACCACAAGTGGGCGATTGAGGCTAGATGGTAGAAAGATTCAGAAGGGCACTTCAAGGCTTCAAATATTCAATCTCCTTGGGATGCATGCAAGCTCCTAGTGTGATTCCAACAACCTGATGGTATGTTATTTTAGTCTCATTTGGTTGATGGAATGGTGTTGCTTTTATAGGTAATTTTGGATTTTGGAGGAAAAGGGAGGTGCCAATCTAGGATTGCCAAGTGGTAAGCCAAGGTTGCCAAATGTAAGGGCTAGTTATAGTGAGTCATTTAGGATATCTCACTTAATTGGGGTGATGTGGCTAATGGGTAGGTACAAGTGGAGTGAGATGTGAGGGATGTCCTATGTGAAGGGATAAGGGTGAAATGGATGTGTAAGAGGTGGCAAGGGGTGGTGGTGATATGGCTAGGACACATGTCTAATGAGTAGGTAAGGTATCCTAGGTAGATTTTCTATATTTGGAAAATTCTAGAAAATATTTTTAGCATGCAAGATTTATATGCCTAAGTTTGGACTTAGGCATATATTTTATTATGCAAATTTAGAATGTGCTATGTGAATGAACAATGTGCAAGAATTATATGCCTAAGTTTTAACTTAGGCATATATTTTATTATGCAAACTTGGAATATGCAATGTGAATGTGGTTTTGCAAATGCCTAGGTTTTGGTGTCTACAGATGCCCCTTTTTGTACTGCATTATGTAAAACACAATGTGGTGCAAAAACAAGACTCAAGAGACACCTAGCTTTATTGGATGGAGAAATGGACTCAAATGTTCTCTAGACACAAGAACGAATGACTTTTGAAATTTTTTATTTTTTCTTATCCCCTTAATTGGTGAATGGGTAAATAATGAAACCCACAAGCCAATTGACCAAATGTGAATAATGAAAAGGGATGAATTTGATGGATGAAAATGCTGGAAATTAGGATCAAGTTGGATGACCCAAGTTTGGGATGGACCCATGTTGTTGCAAATTTACCTTTTGGTATGATTTACATGCAATATGATGAAGTAAATGAATCAATCATCCTAGGATCCCATTGTCCTAGTGATTATATCATATTCCTTAATGCAAAATGATGAAGTATGAATTTTCCATGTTTTGTAACCCCACAAAGAAGGCATCAATGATAACCTTGGGCAAATTTGCTTGAACGTAGGTCACTCAAAAATTGAGGGACCAAACTGATCTAATTTCAAATTTGATGATATGAAATAATTTTGAATAAGTGTCCTTATGGTTATTTACCCATCCTACTAGATTACATGGGTAACTAGTCACTGTAATCGCAAGATGTCTAGAGTAAATTACTAGATACAAGGTTCACTTGAGAAGATGATGATGCGATATTATTGTTGAAAATTTGAGTTAATTTGAGGCATTTTGTGTTGCCATTGATGTAACATGGATCATTGATGTCACATGGATCACATTTGGTTTTTGTGGCCAAAATATTTCATAAATAAGCATTTATGATATTTTGGAGAGCATGGATATATACAGGTTTTTTATGAAAACCAAGGCAGGCAAAATAAAAGGTTTTATTTAAAACCATGGTGGGCTTACGTGGAAAGGGCTTTTCTTAAAATCCAAGGTGGAATTTTGTTTCATCAAAAAAGTACCTTCGATGATGAAGATATTAAAGATTAAAGTTTAAGTTTAAATTAATGGAGGGCCGACTTATATGCAATTAATGGAGGTTGGCATATATATATATATATATATATATATATATATATATATATATATATATATATATATATATATATATATATATATATATATATATATATATATATATATAAATGTTTCAATTTATTTCGAAAAGTGGGCATATTATATATCGTCGGAAATATTATTTCAAGGGCTATTTGACTAACATATTTAGAAGGATAAATAAGGTGTGTGTAAAGAGATATTTCTGATTTTTCAAAGGGGTTCCAAAAGTGAATTTTACCTCGTTCTTTTTCAAGAAGATTAATTCTTTGATGAGGTGACAAGGTATGCAATATTGTGATTTATTTTATTTTATGGTATAAGTGGTTTTGGGAGTGAAAATGTTATGCAATGTTTTGATTTATTTTATTTTATGGTATAAGTGGTTTTGGGAGTGAAAAGGTTATGCAATGTTTTGATTTATTTTATTTTATGGTACAAGTGGTTTTAGGAGAGATAAGGAAGTTGTGCAGTTAAAGGCCTTGGTGATGATTATTGAAAAGTGGAGTAATGTTGATTATTTTGTGATCTACTAATCCTTGTGAAGATTGGCAAAATAATTTTGTGATTGTGGCAGATTTACAAAGAGGTTTTTTCATCTTCATAAAATGTATGGGCACATTCTCCTATTGATTGTTTATGGTGGTTGATTTCTAAAATATCATTGGAGGGAAAAGGATTGTTTGTGGTTTCCTTTTCGAAAGTGATTGGTTGAATGCTTCAAGGTTTTTTGAATTGAGAGTTGTGTCTAAACCTTATTTGATAAGCATAGTTGTTGAAGCCCATTGGTTGTGAAAGAACTTGAGTTATAAAATAATATAAGTATCATTGTTATGTGATATTTGTGGTTGAGCATTGTTGGAAATATTTGAGTTGGTTGATACATACTTGGACTAGGGTTGTGTGAGAGAGACTTGTCCCTTGTGGTGATTGGTTGAGTTGAGTTGATTGAGCCTAGTAAAGTTATGTGTGAAGTGATTGTTCAAGTCTTATGAAACAAACTATTCCATTATTCTGATTTGAGTTGAGAGTAAGATTAAAACATATTGAGTCTCTAAAAAATATCTTTATGCTTCTATGAGATTGAATTGAGTTGAGTTGAGATTGATTTTATTTTAGTTAAGTTGAGATTGAGATTAGAACATATTGAGTCTCTAACAATTCTCTTTATGCTTCTATGAGATTGACTTGAGTTGATTTGAGATTGATTTGAGTTGAGTTGAGTTGAGATCATTGTGGATCATTTTTGTCATCCATTGAAGAGTACATTGCCATTAATTTTTGAGTTCATCTTTGAGCTTTGCCTTGATATATTTTTGGATGAGATTTGAGTGCTACTTGAGCATGATTGATTGAGCCTGTGAGAAGGCATTTGTGGACAGTTTTGAGAAAGTTTTGTGGACAGTTTTGGGATAGATTTGTGGACAAGTTTTGGGAGAGTTTTGTGAACAAATTTGTGGACAGAGTTTAGAGTAGATTTGGGTAAGTTCTTGGTGAGCTTGCTAGAGCATATTTGGGCAAGTTCTTGGTGAGCTTTCTAGAGAAGAATTGGGCAAGTTCTTGGTGAGCTTGCTAGATAAAATTTGGGCAAGTTCTTGGTGAGCTTGCTTGAGTAGATTTGGACAAGTTCTATGTGAGCTTGTTAAGAAAATTTGACAAGTTATATGTGAGCTTGTTAAGCAGGTTCTGTGTGAGCCTATTGAGGAGGCTCTTAGTGAGCCTATTGACAAAGCTTTGGAGGTGATAGAGTACAGAGTATAGATTCTCAATGGATAGAGATCCAGTAGCCAACACAATTAAATATAGATATGAGTGAGGAGTCTTCAAGTGGAGAGAGGTCCACCAATTAGTGCAGCAGAGAGACAAAATCTTCTAAAATATCACATAGCCAGAGCAGAAGGGGAAAGAGTTCTCCTATGGAAGAGATCCACAAACTTGAGATTAGGGGATTAGCATCTCCTTTGGACAAAGATCCATAAAAATTGTAATTGGGAGTGATTCCCAAAGAGATCGATTGAGAAAGTTTTAGTAAAATATTTTCTCCATGGAGTACCTCACATTGGGGGAACCATGATAAATCTTGTGTCTCAATTGTGTGTGGTGACTTGTGCTCTTGCTTAGTACTGTTATCTGATTTATTAATGCAACTGCTATATTTGGTTATTGCAATTAAGGACATTAATTGATATTGGTTTGGAAAGAAAGTAAAAAGTGATCTTATATTGTTCACCCCCCTCTCAGTATAAGCTTGTGTTCTTCAATTATGATTTGAATGCATTTATGTTGATTTTAAGGGGTTTTTGAAGCCATTTGCATTTGAAGGGGAGTTGTGTAATATGGTCACAAATAAAATTCAATGTGGGTTACCCCAATCATGGAAAAGATGCACATTATCGAATCATTACTTTTGACAAATTGATGAACTTAATTTTGGCAAACCTTCCATCTATGGGTAGACAAGCTTGAGTCTATGCTTTAGGCTTTAGGTATACCAAGTGTTTGTTTGATTGATATTTTTTCTTATGATCTACCCTAGCAAAAAGGGTGTATGATAGTCTTTGGTAATGATTCTTGAATGAACGCAATTTCCATTATTGAGTGTTTTGAGTATTGACTTGATTTGAGACTAGAATTTGTAGATATTGTCTACCCCTTCAAGCGATGAGTCGATGGATAAGAGATGAAAAGTGATGAAAATGATGAGTTGCTTGACCAAGATGACTTGTTTTGGGTGTTTTTAGGACTTTTGCAAATGTGGAAGGGGGAAAATCCTATTACAACTATGATTTTAACCATTATTGGTAATTGTACACCTTTATCCCTTGGATTAGTCTAGTCGTATGGCTTTATTAGGGAATTGAGATGATAACAATTTGATTCTTTCTTGAGGTGAATCACTGTTCAAGGACCTTATGGTAACCTACCCATCCGACTAGATTGCATGGATAATTAGTCGCTACAACCACCAGGTGTATAGGATAAGTTACTGTATATGAGGATCACTTGAGGTTAAGTGGAAGAAGAAAATATACACCTCTATCCCTTGGAGCAGTCCAACTACATGGCCTTCTTAGGGAGTTGAGATGAGAGAACTTATATTCTTTTAGGATCCTATTGAATTTATTTTTGACCAAAGGAATTGAGGTACCTTTGGAGCTTTTTGCTTTTTTTGTTGTTTTTTTATGAGTAGCATTATGGTAATGTACTCATATTACCGAATTGCATGGATAGCCAATCGCTGCAACCGCTAAGTGACTAGAGTAGATCACTAGATACGAGGTTCACTCAAGATTTTTTATTTAATGTTTTTTTATTTTTTTTGTGATTTATATTGTTTTTGTGGTTTTTATGTTTGTTGATGGATTTTTTTTTTTACCAAATAAATTTGGGTACCTTTGTATTATTTTGGATTGATTTGACCAAATAGGTATGTGCCTTTAGGGCTTTTTGAATTGTGTTAATAATTATTGTCCTTATGGTAATCTACTCCTCCTACTAGAATGTATGGATAGCCAATTGCTACATCCACTAGGGAACTAGAGTAAATCACTAGATACAAGAATCACTTAAGGTTGAGTGGAAGAAGTAAATGCACATCTCTATCCCATGGAGTAGTCCAATCACATGGCTTTCTTAGGGAGTTGAGATTATAGCACTTTGATTCTTTTGAAAGCCTTGTTGAGATTGAATTTGACCAAAGGAATTGGGGTACCTTTGGAGATTTTTGGATTAATTTGACCAAAGGTGTAGGTGCCTTTGGAGCCTTTTGAAATTGACCAAAGGGATTAGGTATCTTTGGAGCCTTTTGGATTGAATGTGACCAAAGAATTTTTGGTTCCTTTGGAGCCTTTTGGAGTGAATTTGACCAAAGGAGCTTGGTTCCTTTGGAGTCTTTTGAATTGATGTAATGACGAGTGTATTTATGGTAATCTACTCATCCTATTGGATTGCATGGATAATCAATCACTACAAATGTTAGGTGACTAGAGTATATCACTAGATACAAGGTGTCTAGAGTAGATTACTAGATACGAGGTTTGCTCAAGGATCTAAGCTATTGAATCAAATTGATGAATTCAAGAAATTAACTAGAACTATATGTGTTCTGTTTGTGAATTCAAGATAAAGGGTGCAATATTTTGAGCCTAGCAGATGATTTGCAATGTGAATATTTAATATGTTTTTTTGGGTAGGTGTGAGACCTTGACTCCCCTCCAAGTTGCTTAATTGATTGTTTGATGTGATTTATGGGGAAGGTGTGAGACCTTGAACCCTACTAGTTGGTGTTGATAATGTGATTTTTAGGGAAGGTGGAAGACCTTGAATCCTCCCAGTTGGTTGACTACTTGATGTAATTTTTAGGAAAGGTGTAATACCTTGAACCCCCCCTAGTTGGTTGTTTTTGTGATTGTTTATGTATATGTGTAATGATGGATTGTTTAGGATTTTTTTGTGCATGTGATGAAATGAATGTCTTATGAATGAATGCAATTGCTGGTTATGTATGCAAATGAATGAATTGTGTTGCCTTATTAATCATTATTCAAATAAGTTATGGACCATTGCTTAGCAAAATTTGCTTTTATTGCTTAATCAGGGGCACCAATACAGTAGTATTTGTTTGGCCACAATTTATAGGATGAACTGGACTATGATATATGTGTGGCAATGTGATGGTGGTATGGGATGGAATCTTCGTTATGACTTTGTTTGCCTTAGGTATAAATGATCTAGAGTTATTTTACACAAACTCAAACATCCTAGTGATCTTAAACAAACTCATCTATTTATCTCACAAAGTCATATTATGCTAAGGTTGTCCTAGTGGTTTCAAATTTCTCAAGGACCAACTGTGTGTGCAATGAATGTCCATTTCTCACAATGAATAAGGGTAGACTAATCCATTGGTAACTTATACCAAAAATCTAGCTCATACGTGATCATCCATAGATCTGTACAAAAGAAGGTCGCTAATGTGATAGACTTGGCACCACACGTAAGTATACCCCATTGACAGGTAGGTTTCATTCAACCCATTGTTGTAATGAGGATCACCCCATGGTTTTTGAAACACTAAGAGTTATAGGGATTCAAGCTCCTTTCCCTTATTTTATTAAATATTTGGAATTTTTGGGATTTTTATTTTTGCGTTTACTCATTTTTGTATTGGAGAAAAATGAATTTTTATTGCTTTTGGGATACTTGCTCGTTTTGAAGAGGAGCAAGGGAATTTTATTTATTTTGGGCTAATTTTGGGATACTTGCTCATTTTGAAGAAGAGCAAGGGAATTTTTATTGCCTTTGGGGTGCTTTTGGGATACTTGCTCATTTTGAGGAAGAGCAAGGGATTTTTTCTTTTTGAAGGTGTAGAAGGGGGAACTTGTACTTTTATCAATTCTTAGGTTTCTAGACTATGAACATAATTGGATGAGTAGGGAAAAGCATTTATTTTATGGTAATAGCAATGCATGACTTTGTCATTCCTAAGCTTTACAATATTTTTATGTTTTGTAATGTGCATGGTCCAAAAGGAAACTTGATTAACTAGGAGCAACCTGTAGCACCTAAGGATTATTTGATTTTCAATTACGATTGTTTAAACACTAGGAGTGGTTGAGTGATTGAAAACACCTAGATATTCCTTAAACCAAATACTACCAAAGAAATGAGGTGTTATGGGGTTTTATTGCAGCTATTTTTTTACATGGTTTTGGATGGTAAAATTAGACTAATGCTAGACCGTAGGTGCTTCTAATTAGGGCAACAAGACTCAGTGAATGAAAAATTTTCTAACTTGAGTGGATGACAATTAATATGGCAATTGACATGAATATATGTAAATTATACGAATGTATGTATGAAATGTAGGTGGGATGCATGAATGGATCCACAAAAATGCAATGTGAGTGATTAAGTTGTAATAAAAATGTTTTTGGTTGTTTTATTTATTTTTTCTTGGGGAAGGTGTGATACCTTAATCATCCCCAAATTGTTTTGTGCTTGGTGAGCATGGGGAATGTGCGATACCTTGAGTGTCCCCACAATGTTTCTGGTGAATAGTAGGTTTTTGATTGGATGCAGTGAGTGGAATTTCAATGGAAAAAATCCCCTTGTCGATAAGATCTTAGACCATATTTTTAAATGCAAAGCAATTTTTGATGTCATGGCATATTTGTTGATGATAGAGACAATAATTATCTTCCTTATATGACTTAGTTTTATGTGTTTTGGTATTTGTAGGATGTGTGTTAGATAAAATGATTATTTTTTCATTCTACAACTTGTGAAAGGTTTTCAACATGGGCTCGGATAAAGAGGTCCAGGTACAAGGTTAATTATTTTAACATGAGGTTTATTGGCCATGCAGATAAGGTTGATGAGGTTGATGAGGTGGGTGATGTTGATGAGGTGATGTCGATGATGTTGATGATGACTCAATTGTAGCTCAATTTTTGTGAGGTGATTCAAAATTTGTTGTAGAATGAGCAAAGTGTATTGATGAAGCGAGGGTTGTTGATGAGAATATGGTGGAATGATGGTGTGTTGATGAGATGATGATGGATGGATATTGGTCATGGTTGCAGCAGTTGGTTTGAAGAGTGGATTCATGAAGATTTTATTGGCATACTACGAGTGTGGGAAGATAGTTTCTTATTACAATATGGGAATAGTGCAAGGTGGAATGGTAAGTGGAGGTAACGATGGGAAGACCAAACCAGCTACATTTAGATATAGCCTAACAACATATATGTCCACATATGTGACATGACTGTTAGATGGCATGGGTGGATCACTCCTAGGAGTTTTAGAAATGGCAACATGATTAGCTCTCTTCATTATATCTAGGTCTGAAGTGGGGGCACAACTAGATGGTCCAACATTCAATTTCAAGGACATAGTAGGGGCTACATTGACTTGCCCTACTATTGAAGTGGTAGGGGCTTGAGAGGACTGAGGTGGAAACTCCATGGATGAGGGTAACTAATTCTGAACTTGGGCTAGCTTTTTGGCTTGACTATGGGTTGTTACCATATGCTAAGGGCAAGATGAGGTGGAAATGGTGAAGGCATATGTGTGAATTTGTGGTGAAAGCACGAAAAAAAAATACATAAAGCAAACAAACAAATTTATTCCTAATTTTTTGTAATTTTTTTATTTTGTTTCTTATTCTTTGGAATTTTGAAAAATTTTCAATTTTTTTTTTATAAAAAATAACTAAACACCAAACACATGAAATGAAAATAAGAGATTGCAATGTGAAAAAAAAAATCTTTGTATTAATACAAGGGAGCTTGAATCTCCCAAATTTACAATGTTTTACCCCAATGTGTTGGGGGAGACATTACAATACTTTTTTCTTAAACTACAATGCTTTGAACGACAATCTTCCAAATCTCCAACAAATTAATGGGTGTTCTTCGCTTCTCTACTATAGCTCCAAGGGTGAGTGGGCTTTTGTATCCTAAATGTAGGACCACTCTTAGCTTTAATAGCTATTTAGAAACCTATCTCTTGCACACACAAAATACAAACAAGGATTTAGTAGCACTTGTATACATAATTGAAAACCAATGCAATAAAACCCTTGAACCAATGCTTACAAAAATCAAAGGTGTGGTGCAAAAAATATAGAAATTAAACTAAATGTATTGCTACCAAATTAAGAGCTTATTGATCTGTTTTAATATGCATTATGAGTAATCATGAGTGCATAGGTATGGTTAGGCAACTGTTGGAGGGTGGTTAGACAACTGCGGGAAGGTGATTGTGATTGTGTAATCATGAGTGGACGATTGATACTGGATGGTAGAAAGATATAAAAATGGTACTTTAGGGCTTTGAGTCTTCAATCTCCTTGAGATACGTGCAAGCTCTTGGCATGATTATGGTAGCCTAACAATGTGTTATTCAGCCTCCTTTTCTTGATGGAATGGTGTTGCCTTTATAGGCAACTTTAGGTTTTGGAGGGAAAATATAGGTGGCAAGCCAGGGCTACCAAGTGGTAGGGACTGAACAACCACCTATCCTAGGCAGTTGCAATGATCACCATTTCTATAGCAAAAAGAACTAAAAACCAAACACATAAAACAAAAATAAGAGATTGCAATGTGAAAAATAATTTTTCTTTGTATTGATGCAGGGGAGTCTGAATCTTCCAAATTTACAATGCTTTGCCCTAATATTTTAGGGGATATATTACAATACTCTCTTCTTAAACTACAATGTTCTAAATGGTGGTCTTCCAAAATCTCTAGCAAATGATTGGGTGTTCTTTACTCCTCTACTATAGCTCCAAAGGTGAGTGGGCTTTTGTATCCTAGAAGTAGGGCCACTCTTAGCTCTAATAGCTCTTCAAATACCTATATCCTACACACATGAAATGCAAACTAGGGTTTAGCAACACTTGTATATATGATTGAAAACCAATGCTTATAGAAACCAAAAGTGCAGTGCAAAAAAAAAAGAAATTAAACCTAAATGCCTTGCTAACAATTTAAAGCTTACCAATATCTTCTACTTATGGTTGTGATGCACTCTGAGTAATCATGGGCATGTGAGTGGGGATGTCCAAATGTGGGAGGGTGGTTGTGATTGTGTAACCACAAGCAGGTGATTGAGTTTGGATGGTATAAAGCTTCAGAAGGGCAGTCTGGGGCTTCAAATATTTAGTCTCCTTGGGATGCATGTGAGATCCTGGTATGATTTTGATAGCCTGATGATATGTTATTTCAGTCTCCTTTGGTTTATGAAATGGTGTTGCTTTTATAGGTAATTTTAGTTTTTGGAGGGAAAGGGAGGTGGCAATCCAGGATTACAAAGTGGCAATCTAGGGCTACCAAATAGAAGGGGTAATTATAGTGAGTCACCTAGGGTGTCTCACTTAACTGGGGTGATGTGGGTAGTGGGTAGGTGCAAGTGGAGTGAGATGTGAGGGATGTCCCATGTGAAGGGATAAGAGTGAAATGGGTGTGTGAGAGGTGGTAAGGGATGGTGATTATGTGTCTAGGACATATGTCTAATGAGTAGGCAGGGTATCCTAGGTAGATTTTTGAGATTTAGGAAAATCTAGAAAATAATTTTAGTGTGTAGGATTTATATGCCTAAGTTTAGAATTAGGCATATATTTTATTATGCAGATTTAGCATGTGCTATGTGAATGAACAATGTGTAGGAATTATATGCCTAAGTTTGAACTTAGGCATATATTTTATTATGCATACTTGGAATATGCAATGTGAATGTGGTTTTTTAAATGCCTAGGTTTTGGTATCTACACAACTCTCATGCGATGGTCCTAGAAAACCTGCTTCCCCAAGAACTGTGCTAGCATAGATATTTCTTGATATTACACCTGGAGACCTCATTTTGATATATATTATAATCATTGTATCATTGGTAGCATCCCCTAAGAGGGGATCTTATTGTAACACCTTGAAAATATGAGCATAAATATATAAAAGGATCCATTTTATCTTATCTTGTTTTATCATTGTGTTTCATTGTTGCTTTATATTTTTATGGTACAAATTTCTAGCTTTCAAACCAAATGATAATATGTAGTCAAAATTGCTTGTTTGGTATACCTAAATCCTAAGCCTATAGACTTGAGATTGTCTACCCATGATTGAAAGGTTTACCAAAGTTGTAGACTTAAGCTTATCACTTGAGCTTGTCTACTAAAGCCTAAAGTTCTTCAATTTATCAAAATTAAGAACTTGACAATTCACATATTTTCCAATGATTGGGGCATCCTACATTGGTTTTTATTTTAGACCATATCACACCACTCCCCTTCAAACTCGTTGTCATCATCAGATCGACCATTTTAGATCATCTATTTTTGCTCCACATTGTGCTTTTGCACAAAGCATCCCAAAAATGGGTATCTATAGACACCTAAAATGCATCATATTGAGGAGACTCCAAAAATATCTTCTTTTTAACCCACACAATCTACCTTGAGTAGCCTTAGGGATAATTTAGTGGTTTTCATCATCAATAGGCACTTTTCCAGAAGCCTACCCATATTGACCTGAGATGATCTCAGGGTCATGATTGTCTTGACCCAAGATGATCACAAAAAATAAAAATATAAAATATAAAATAATAACGGGTAACCAAAACTACCTGTTAGCACCATGCATGATTTTACTCGCTGACATCAAATGCCTTGCATGAGGGATTTCAATTAATCACATGCAAAAATTTAAGGGTATGCATATGCTTTTTCATGTATATTGTCCCTTTGCTTTTTCATTTAGAGTACCCTTGCCACATTTAGACTCTAGACAAGAGGTCTATAAATTGGCACTCACCCCTCAGTTTTAAGGATCCCTATTTTATGAGTTGTCATACAATGAAGTGCTACCAAAATAAATCTACCAAGTATTCATGTTGCCAAGACTATGTTGTTGAACTACCATACATGATTGAACGATGTGCTTCCCTACCTCGCATAACCAATACCCTTGTTCTAGTGACCATTCGAGCCAGCTAATTCACCTCCCCGCTACAATAATCCATTGACAATACATCCCTAGGTCATCTTAAATGATTCTTGGGCTTGGTAACGTAGAAACGCTTGTCTACAATAGCGATCATCTCATCCTGAGATGGTTCGTAGATGAAACCATATCGACCCAAGACTGTCATGGTTAGGTGATCTATTTTCCATTTTCATTACATTTTAGGTTATATTTGCTTTTTTAATTACTTTGCATTAGTTTAGATCTCATTTATTGCATACATGCACTTGATTTTTATTCATTTCATTCTCTTTGATTGAATATAGGTCCAACTTTGATGGACCTCGCACATGCTATTAATTTAGTGTTATTCCTTTGTGTGCAGGTTATAGGTACAAAGATAGTGAAATATTTTGGATACAACCCTCATGCAACAGTCCTAAAAAACTTGCTCCTCCATGAACTGTACTAGTGCAAATATTTTTTATATTGCACCTAAAGACCTTATTTTGATATATATTGTAATAATTGTATTGTTGGTATCATCCCCTTAGAGGGGATCTTATTGAAATACCTTGAAAATATGAGAATAAATATGTAAAAGGATCCATTGTACCTTATCTTGTTCAAATCATTGTGTTTCATTGTTTCTTTATATTTTTATGGTGCAAATTTTTGGCTTTCATTTTCTATACCATCAAAGTCTAGTAAAGACATTAGGGCAGCCTTGGGAATGTCATATCAATATGGGATATTGATGGGACCTGTGTCATCCCATAGGGGATACTATTATTGAGACATAGGTTTTTACTGAGATAATGATCTTTCAAAATTCTTGGATCCTTCCTTCAGGTGGCAGTCACCATATGAGCATAATTTCTCCACTGATGAGGTCAATACTGCTCATCAAATTTTGAGTCCTCTAGGAAAAGTGGGATTCAATTAGGATTTCAAAGGCAACTAATCATAGAATCTAGGTCAAACCTTCATAGAGTCACTAGGTTGCTTCACATGATTTGGATTACACTTGTAGTAGAGTTTCCAGGTGATATGAAATAAAGATCTATAATGAGTAGAGTATCACCAGCCTCTTATTTATCCAAATTGTGGGACCTCAGGTCCCACCGAGCATACCAAAAATTGTTGGTCACAAATATATCTAAGAAAAAATTTATGCACCCATAGACCTCAACCAACATTGAGTGACCTTGGAGCCTTTAGGATTTCTGATCAATATCTAGAGAAGGTTGGTTCCTTGGGAGTCCTAAATAACTACTAAAATTAATGGGGATGAAAAGGATTCTAAAATAAGGAAATATAGCTAAAACTAGAAATTATGAGGGTGTAGATTTAGCCACATCAAAATACATGTATTGTTAAACTTAAACTATCACAAGAATACAAATAAATCACCTAACAGACCATCCAGTTCTTTTCTCAATCAATATTAATCGCATTTATCTGAAAGTAAATTTTAAAATAGGAGAATGAAGTGCATAGAATCTAAATTACATAATTAAAGCTAAATCATTCAACCAACTTTAATAAAAATAAATAAACAAAAATTCATACATACATGATACAACATACAGGTCAAACTATAATCCACTTGTATTTCTTAAATAGTAGAAGCTTTACATACAAGTTGTAAAAGCTAAAGAGTTGACCCTTATAAATGCTTAACATTACAATACATATAGATTTTACGATGAATTCTATTATAAAAAATCATGATGTTTGATTGTGCAATGTTCTTGTATCAAAGGAGTAGCTAGGTTGTATATTATTGCTTGTCACCCTATGCATTGTAACTAAACACTCATGATAAATGGGAGTGGGTTGTTCTAGTTACATCTAGTACCTTGATTTGTCTGATGTATTTGACAATTTTATCACTCCATAATGTTTGCTTACCTATGCTTGAAGGTAGTGAATCATTAACTTGTGTAACTTAAATCATTATGTTGATCACTCCTTTGATGTTGAAATACCCTTTATCTTCTACTGACTAAATATCAGGTTTCTTTTATCAATCGAATGTTGCAAGTCTAGAGTGTTTTGATACTTAGATTCTCAGCATTTCTCTCCTTAGTGGATTCTACATACTTTTATGGACAATGATATTTTTGACATTGATGGACTTTTGGGATTCATTCTAAGTCTGGTAGCAACCCAATTCTCTATTAAGTGCCTCTAGGATAGGTTTTTGAGTCTCCATTTAAATTGTTAGTATTTACAAGAATTTGGAACCCATCCATATTTTCCATTCGTGGTGGACTTTTATGACCCATCTAGAGTCCATATGATGCCCACTTCTTCATCAAGCCTAATACTTGGAAAATTTTCACATATATTAGTGATAGACCCTTGAGGTTTCTCTGGAGTCTACCAACAACCCATTTTTTTTCAATATTGATAGTCAAATATTTTTCCTTTTCTCTATCCTTCATTCATTTTTTTACTAGGCAACTATATCATTTCTTTGTGATAGTTTTTTGGGACTTATTTAGGGTTCGACAACTACCTATATTTTTGTCATGCACTTCTATGATAGGTTTTTAGGACCCATATGGATTTTGAAGGATGACCAATTCTCTACCAAGCCTAACACTTAGACCCCTTTTACACATCTCCCTGTTAGGCCCTTGGGATTCCTCTAGAGTCCATTAGCAACCCATTTGTCTGTCAGGATTTATACTTAGCCAATTTCTTGCAACTTTGAGCCTTATCTTTTGCTTAAAGTCTAAAGCAAGTGGGTATGAAGAAAATTACCCATACTACAAAGCTCCACTATCCAAGTCTATAAAATTACCTTTCTTAGCTATAAATTATCTTGTTTTCCCAAAATATTTATGTGGGTGGATATAAATAAAAATTTCTTATATTGAGGTCCTTAGGGATGCTAGAGTGTTTTTGTAATCTTGGAGGTCTCTTTGAACATCTAGGATCTTTAGTTTCTTGACCAAGTATTTTTGGTCCATCCCTAATCTAGTATGGGTCTATTTAGTTTATATCCAACTCAAAAACCCTAGCAATCAAGTTAGTAGGAGTTGTTACCAATTTTGAGGGGTTGAATACTAATGTGTTCGTTATGCAAACCTTATATTCTTTCTTAGCTATGTATAACTATATTAGTTTGATGACCTAGAGATTTCATCCTTAGTTGCTTGTATTCCTTCTTCCATTTCTTTTCCCCAATGATAAGGACATCAAATGCCTCAATATTTGTCTTTGCTAGTTAAAAAATAGTTCTACATACAAAGGCCTGACTTAGCTCCATAACTATTCTAGTGTAAGAGCGTACTCTTATAGACTTAGTCTCTTGATTTGGGGTATGTCATATTGTCATTGTATGATTTATCTTTCCTAGGATAGTGGATGTGGTGGGTGTGTGGATATGGTAGGCAAGGTGAATTATGTGGTGATGGGATGGAATGGAGTGGATATGAAAGAAATGAAACATGATGTCAATTGTAACAATATCTTAGATAGAGATGACATCATTGGTGAAGACATGGTTGAAGATGATGGTGACATTGTATATGGTATTAATAGTTACATGGTGGATATATGAATATAAGGTGATGTGAACGAAATGATAGGCAAGGTCTCAAGTATGAGGGAGACCATTAGAGATGTAGTGCCTCTAGGAGAACCATAAGATGAACTATTTCAAGGTGAGAGAAATGTAGTAGAAGGGGTGGGTATGTAAGAATAAGTGGAAATAGAAGAAAGGATAGAGAAATAATCAATGGTCGTGAAGAGTGGAAGGGAAGTCAAAATGATAAAATAGGTGGTCAAGATGCTAGTTATTCCCAACTTAGGAGGGGATCCTCCTTGAGGGATTTTTTTCTCCTTAAGTTTGGTTTTCTACTCTTGTTACTCTTGTGCTACTAAAACATTTCCAAGCATTTACAATACCTTTCAAATTCCCCTTTCTCCGTGATAGATGTCTACCTCACTACTAAACTAACCATTGCCAACATTATTGGTGTAGTTAAATAGTGATCTTGGGCATTGATGTCTTATTTGATCTCCAAGGACTTAATGGTTTGGCTATTATTTTACTAATAGTTTTTGCCCTCTTAGAAATCTTGAGATATTTTATATCCTATATCGTAGATATTTGGTAATCAAACAGGTCATATCTTATTGGTCTAGTTTGTGTACATATATTATACCACATCTTCTTCCAATCTAGGATTTTCCTCTCTGTATACCCTAACTTCCTCAAGGCACCAAATTTTTGGTGGTTTAATTTGATATCTAGATCAAAATAATACTTAGCCTTGTTGTAGAAAGCATGCCACTTATGTGGGTTATTGTACCATCCTTGGATTTCATATTCATATCCATGGTTGTGTCAAAGTATGGCACTCTTGCAATGTTTATCTAAGCCCTCCTCTTACTAAAGTTATTATGATGGACACACTATCTCTATATAGTGGTGGTATACTAACATAGAACTCTTATTCTTAATTTTCCATTATAACATGGAAAATAGTAAATGATGGCATAACAAATATAGGGATTCCATTATAAATACAAACTATAAAATTATATGAATGCTCACCAGATTGAGCCCCCATCTCCTATAGACTTACCTATTTTTGTGCTTCACACCCTCACTCTAACAGCCTTGGCCACACATTTTACAAAGAGATACTCTTCTCTAGCGAGCTTGGCTTTCTAGAACCCACTCTCATACTAGATTCTCTATTACTTTTTTGATCTCACACTTGCTCAAATTTCTCTTCCACAAGGTTA
Organism: Wollemia nobilis; assembly: GCA_028583015.1. Taxonomy (NCBI): domain Eukaryota; kingdom Viridiplantae; phylum Streptophyta; class Pinopsida; order Araucariales; family Araucariaceae; genus Wollemia; species Wollemia nobilis. The sequence continues at coordinate 4,820,923 of JAQPPZ010000048.1, read as the reverse complement.
TCTCTCCTATTTGTAGGCTTATGGAAGCTATATATTACAGGCATGGAGAATTCTAGATGGACACATGGCAAAAAAAAAATAGATATCTCCTTTTTGAATTCTTTCATAATATCAAGATAGTCTAGATATATTTCTCAAACTTTTCCTAGGATATTTTTAATCACATGAGATAGTTAAAATTCTAGAGATTTTCCTTTTGGGATATTCCTATGATATTTATAATTATATGAGATAGTCAAAATATCACATGCTTCTAGATATTTTCCTTTTTGAATTTTTCCTATGATATTTAAAGTTACATGAGAATTAATGATCATATGCTTATAAATATTTTTTTGGACTTTTTCTATGATTACACAAGACTTCCAAAAGTACTATTGACTATATTGGATTTCTAGATATTCTATTATTTTCAATATATATCCTACTTAACAAAGATAATTTACCATGGCAATGATAGTGTAACTTTTACTATTTACTATTACTTTTTATCATGACATATCCCTATCAGAAAATTTCTTGTATGCTCCTTAAAAATAAGTATTTTGTTATAATATTGTTATTTAACAATTGCCACAACATCTTGTTAAAGATACTATGTTGCAAGCATCCCAAACAAATTATCAAGTCATAATCTTCTCTATCAATCCATTTGGCTATATATTATGAATTCTCCTTACACATGAAAAACTTGTATCGATAGTTGCCTCCTAGGGTGGTGAGGGCGAACTCTTCACTAATATTCATGTCCTTTTGGATGTTTTATATCTTCTTATGAGTAAAAAATGTGTCTAAATTCTTGGTCTTTAATGTGCTTTTGAAGCCTCTAGTTGGGTCATAGGACCATTGGTTTCTTACTTGTTCTACCCTTGTGTCTCTTAACCTTGTATTTACCACTTGGTGGAACCCACAAAAATTTATTTATAATTTTCCTAATTTGTTGCTTAAGTGAATGGAAGGTGGCTTTCATCTAACCCCTAAAATATTTTAGGTTCATATAATTGAGTTGTCACACATATTCAAGACTGAATATGTAGTCAGGCATGTATATGGGCAAGTTAAAAGAAATGGCTAAAAATCCATAAAGGCATATGAAATATTTAGTCCTACCCAAATAGAAGTCACAATTTGGCCATTTTATAAACTTCATGAGATACCAAGATTTATATAACAACCTTAGTGTCTTTCCGTTGAACTTCTCCATGATAACTTCATACACCTCATCATAAAAGTGGTAGGAGATATTATCAACTTCTCTATAGGATATGCATGTGCAGTTCATCATCATTTGCCCCAATTTGATCTAGATAAAATATTGAAAACCAATGTTTATTTTGATATATGATGAGCCAAACTAGGTAGGAGGTGTAGATAAACTACCTTTCCTCTTTGAAAGGTCTTAATTGATTTTCCATTTGATCAACAATGTATCTAGCATAGTCAATAATTTAGAAATGTCTATGGTAGGTTTGCATATCATAGATTAAGAAAAATTTCTCCTCATGTATCTTTAGGTTTGTCCTCTCATCCAAAACTATAGTGATCCCCAACAACATTGTTTGCATGTCTTTTTGAACAACTCTAACTCTAGTGGAATGCTAAAGTTAGCTTGTAGGTTGGAATTGTTTAGGTACCGAACTAGGAATACATCCCTTTAGTAGGTTTCTATATCCTAAAAGTAGAATTTATTTTATATATTGGGGTTTCAACACACACACATAGCTATGTCATCCATTTTCTTAAGCATTTTTTTATTTTCCCCTCACATATATAAAAGGACTCCTCACTCCATTGAGGAGGTTTAAAACTCTTCCTTGAAGGGTCATACCTTTTGGCACATGCCTCAACTAATTTCAAGTAGCTCCATACCTGAGGCACTAGATTCATGGTTAGCCCTAATATCTATATTTAACTAATATTCCATGAGTCAATATAGGGTTGTAAGTTAAATCACCTTAATGTTGCTCTTCTAATTTATTCAATAGAATGTGTATAGCTTCCCTATATAATACTTTTATAGGGATCATAGAATATCTACTCGGGTATCTTCAAAGAAGAGGAGGTATATCTCTTTCTATTGAATATATTTTTCTTCCTCCCTCCTTTTTGTGCCTTTATCTCCTATGTATTATGAGTATATGTGAGGATGGAGAGAATGTGGGTGGGGCAAAGGTAGTGGATGGATAAAAAGTGGTATTGGATTTAGTCAATGATAGGATACCAAAGGCATAAGAGGTATCCATGATGGTTGAATGAAGGTAGAGATAAAATTTTAGGAATTTGGTGAATTTTTATTGTCCTAAGAAAAGAAGTGATTCGTTCAAAAAATGGATCAATTCGATTCCTTAAAGATCACTTAGAAAATTTTGGTAATTGAGTGATTCACTTGCTTAATCAAGTGATTCACTCATTGGAGAGCACTTAGATTTGTCTTCATAGAAAAAAGGAGCATCTTTCTTAATGAATGAATTGGCTATAAAAATCAAGTGATTTTCTCAGTTATGTGAGAGAGTTGCTAGTTTTGGGGGACTTGGTTTCTAGAGATAGTTGGTATTCTTTGTAGAATGATTGGCCCTTAGTCAAATTCATTCACTTTGTCACCATTTGGATTGTATTATTGATGAGGATAAACCCATTCAACTACAACAACTTGTGCATCGATTTATGTTTCAAACAAGTTACTCAAAAAATAGATCATATTTGAGCAAGTTGGGTATGAGGATGATGTATAGGTCTCAAAGTAATATAGCTAGAATAAAAGTGGGGAATCCTAAGGTAGACAAGAAATATTCATATTACGCACTTTGTAAAAGGGTCTACCATTCTTTATAAGTACTTGTCCATATTTGGAGAGGGCCTATTTGGGTAAGGCTAGTAGCCTACATGGGGCTTATTGGCTTGCCAAGTTGGCTAGTTCATAGTGGATGGAATTGACATCTTTCTCCTCTTTCCTATGGACATCCAACAAGATTTATAATTCTTGATCCATTGGAAACATTCAAAAAATTATGGTAGGTTAGTAATATCCATCCCTTAGATTTTTTGGGGGTAAATGAAAATATTGCCCTCTTTTATTGTGATATTTATCAATTAGGGCCTTTGTCTTTTCTTCTTTAATGCAACATAGAAAAATACCATAATATCCCTTCCTAAACAAGATGACATTGAACCATGTGTAGTGTATTACCTTTTGCATGAATTGGATGCTTTCCTTAGTTTTTAATACATTTGGCACCTAACTAGTGGTCATATATCTATAAAATTTACCCATCGATCATGTTTTATTGTCTATTCTATATCTTCCACTAGGGTGACCTAATATTTTGGGATTTATACTATCAATTTCTTGCATAAGTCCCTACTATTTATGAGCTTGGTGGGTTTGATTTTGATATACAATTCTTAAATTTTTTTAATCGATATAGATCTCTCTTCTTTGAATTCACCATGGAGTACAATGGGCTAGATATTAGGTTGCAATAAAGACTATAGTCTTGCTATATTTTAGGTAGTACCTGAATTTCTTGAGAAATTTTATGGAAACACCTATTTTTGAATGAAGGTATATTTCTCTTTTACTTGTGGAGAACATGGATCATGAGAAAGATGGGGTGTTCTTTATCTTGATAATTTGTTGTGTCAAGATAATGGAAATACTTTCATCTATGCTAAACACATAGAGCCTAAAATATTTGGAAAAAATGGTTGATTGGGACTAGGGCTTGGGCAATGGTATCCTTAACATATTGAAAGGCCTTTCTACCTTCATAAATCTATGCTAAGGTAATGTCTTTCTTCAACATTTTGGTTAGTGGCTTGATCATTTGGGCAAAATACATTATGAATTTAACAATAAACTAGAGTTGACTTAGGAAAGATTAGACTCCTTTGATGGAGGTGGGAAAAGGAAGATCTTAGATGGATTTTATCCTTTTGGGGTCTATGTCTAAGCCATATTTTAATACTATATGGACTTGTAGTTTACCTTATTGGACCATAAAAATTAAATTTTTAGGATTGAGAGATATGCCAAATTCTCTATACCTCTAGAATACTGACTCAAGATGTTCAATGTGGCTACTCTATATTTAGAATACATAGTCATATCATTGAGATATATAAGGAATATCTCACTAAGAAGTCCAAAAAATACTATGTAAGCCCATTATAAGATAGCTCATATGTTTGATAGACCAAACAACATAATTTGATATGCAAAGGTCCCTCATTTGCTGGTGAAGGTTGTCTTGTATTCATCATCATCTTGAACCTACATTTGATTGTATCCTAAGAAATAATCCAAGAGTGATAACATTTTTTATCCTACTATTTTTGTAGAATTTTATCTTAGGTAGTTAGAGGATAGCGATATTGTAATGAATTTATATTTAGGTTCCTAGAATTGATGCACAACCTTATATCACCATTCATCTTACATACATGAACTAAATAGATGACCCAGGTGGAGTGTTTGATTGGGAATATAGTTTTGTCTTGCAATAGCTTAAAATTTTCCTTCTTCATCGTTATCTAAATTTTGGGGTTCATAGGTCATTATTTTGTCAAAAATATTTGGCACTAGGTACCATTTCAATAGTATGTTATATGATCTTTTGGTCATAAAACTTGAGATCTTCATATGACCATGTAATGATATCACCATATTTTTCATAGAGTTCCTTGAAAAGGATGATCTCTTATTGAGTTCACTCCTTATTGAGAAAAAATTCTTTTGTTTAACAACTTCAACAAGGTGATATGAAGAGGATTTCACTTTAAGGATTGATTTTCTCACACTATCATATGGTTTAACAAGCTCTCTAGAGTAATTAAACCCTTTAGCAATTGATTTATCTTCAGTTGTATCAAACCATCCTTGATGTCTTACATGTATTAATTTTTCTCCTCAGTATGTTGGGCCTCTCCTATTAGGAACTCAATAGTTAATTTATCATTGTTGATACTTGCCAATGATTAGAGTAATTGTGGATTGGTGATGTGAATACTATCTCTAACTAATTTTATTTATCCCACATGTTAGTGGTGGGTCAATATTGTTGCCATGTCTGCTAATTCATTTGATTTGGTGTTCAATTTTCTAGTTTTTGTCTTCATTTCATATGTATTAGAAATATCTAGCAAATCCTAGAGCTAGTGCTTATAGAACCTCGTATGCTTATTATTTGTGGTGCATTGGGAATTAACCTAATTTACAATCAATTTGAAGTTGCCTTACATCCTCAAGTTTTTCACTCCTATTTTTTAAAATTTTCTTAGGATGGTGCATAGTGCCTAGAATTCATCCACATTATTGGTACAATTAAAAAGAAATTATATGCAAAAATGGTCTATGCACCTTGTAGGTCAATGTATTGGATATCAACACCTACCTCATTTCTAGCTTGAGTACCATCAAAGTGAATTGTCCAAGCCTTGTTAGATCCTTAGATTGTCAAAGTTGGGAGGTTGGAAGGCTCTTCCATGATGATGTAATTCCCAATCTCTATTACCTCATAGTCAACCTTTGGATTTTATTCATTTTTAAATACACCTATTATCATATCAATATCATAGGACTGATCATATTTTTATCCTTCATCATCCTCTATAAATTATTGGAGTTCATTATAGTTCATAGGGTCATATTCATCCAACTTGTGTAGCAAGTAGTTATAAGGAGGCTTGTGCTCAATTATGAATACCTTCCTATATCTAAGTAAATTTATTTGGGTATAATTCATCGCTATATAGCCATCTTATGATAGTTTATGTGTCCATTCTCTAGTCAAAAACATACCAAATTACGAGGAAAGGTTGGCAACTATCACATATTGCATTCCTACCACCTTTGGATGTTTGGCTATAGTCATTATTAGGTCTTTAAGGACTCCTACTATTTTCACTCTAGTACCATCCATATAGATCAATTTTCATGTTGTTTTGGTGTAGGGTGAGCCCATCTCTACACAAACTACTTTTGACACCAATGTCACTGCTTCCCTAAGTCGATTATGCATCTTCTCAACAAATAGTTTTCTATTTTCAAGGTCACATAAAATGGATATGACTTCAATGTTTTAGGATTTGGCACATTTAATATATATTTAACATTAACATGAATACCTTTTGGATGTTGTACGAGCAAGCTTTCTTTTTCAACTATGTTTGTTCAAGATGACTCTAATTGCTTATTCTCAGTTGTAGACATGAAAAATTTACCCACTTTAGTGTATAATATTCCTTGAGCCCTCTAAGGAGACCCCTTAGATTTGCCTAAGGCAAGGGCAAGGCTCTACCCCCTCTATTTTTCTTGTTTTCCTTATTTATGCGAAATCACGACCGGCCCTTGATGGGGCATGACTTCACATTGCGATATCGTTGTCGGCTCATATGGGGTGCAATTTCACCTTTTTAGGGTTTGATGCATTAAAACCCTATTTTTTGGGGGTTGGCATGTTTTATGTTGGCCCTCCTTGGTTTTCTTGCTTTTTTTACCTTCAAATCCGCTATATAAGGAGGGTTTGAGTTCACTTTTCACACACGATAACACACAAGATAACACGTGCTCATTTTATTTGGCACTTGATGATGTTATTACTCACATTTAATTTCTCGCAAAGTTTTTTTATTTGGTCTACATCCTTCTTCTTCTTCTCTTGCAAGCAACTTTGAAGTTTGGAGTTTGATTATCTGCTGCATTATTCTTCCTCGCTCTTGGTGGATTGTTGTTGGAGTCCTAAGGAGAGATTGACCATCCAAGAGATCTAAAATCCTTCTATTTTACTTATGCACTCTCTACCAGGTGAATTCACTCTTATGCATGCACATTTAGATTTTTTGAGTTATGTAATCGTGCTTCTGCATTCATATTTTATTTTTTACATAGTTTATGCAAAATTGCATCCGATTTGTTATGGGGCATAATTTCGCTTGGTGTTATCATGGTTACCCATTATAGGTCATGATTTTTCCTGAGATCAAACCAGGGGTAATATAATATCCATGTTTTCTCCATTGCATTCTAAATTGTATCTAGAGCATAGTGGCATATTTTTATCTGTGACTTTTGTGTTCTACTGTATTGCATTAATATTTATTTTCATCCAAAGGTTAATTTTCGCTTTTAATTACCAAAGGTAAGCTAAAAGGACCTATGGGGCTTGATTGTTGCATCTCTAAGAACTGTTGTATAGTATTCTAAGTAGGCCCCCTAACACTAATCCCATTTTTAAGTCTTTTTTGAGTTATCTTGCAAGAATAGGTATTATTGATAGTATTGGACAAAGAGATAAAAGTAAGGATAAAAAATTGGATAAGCTAAGTATTCTGATTAGTATTCTAGGTTGATTTTTGAGTGATTTTATTTCTATAATAAACCCTAGATCTGATTTTATAGAAGTATATATAATTAATTTCTAGGCATTTGAAATATAAACATCATATAGTATGCACTTAGGGTTAATTATGTTTGTGCATCTCTTCTAGAACCCTTTCTTAAAGGCTATTTGTTTAGAACCCTAGGTTAGAAAATAATTCAAATAAAAGATTCATTCTAGGTTTTAGCTCTTGTATTCTTGCAATTTGTATTTCTGCATTGTCCTTTATCTTTTATAACATAGATCTAGAAAGGCCAAATCTAGGTGTTTGTCTTGAATATCACACATCAAACATTCTTGAAATTCTTGTGGACTTGGAATGAGTCCTTAAATATATTCCTGGTGAATCCTTTTCCCCTTATTTTTAGCATCGAGTGTAGAGAACAATGCAGCCCCCGTGGTTCACCCCATAAGACTTTCTTCTCTCCCTTGATGATACAGCCTTTTGGGAATTGTATGCGATAGGGCAATTTTTTCCCCTCTACATCTTTGGTGAACCCAACGTGAAACACCTCCTTTTATTTTAAAAATTTAATCAATATCACTAATTCTATGTGTGATAGATCAAAATAATATTAAAAACATAATTTTTGGTGCTTGTGGGTCTTAGTTCCTTCCTTTACTTTGATCTTTTTCTCTTTTTCCAATGGCTTCCAACCTTGGGAATGGAATAAGGTTTTTAAGTTTTGATGATATTTTTCAAGAGAATGATCAAATTGATAGATAAAATCCTAACCTTGAGGAAGAAGAGATTGATAATAGTCTTGATCCTATTAGGGGATCCAATGGGAACCTTACATTCAAATCATTTGAGCATATGTGGACCTTTTATAAGCATCACAAGCATGCCTTGGATGCAGCTCTGAGGAAGAAGCCCTACTTGAGGAAGTTAGACCATCTCATGATAACTCCTTGAGTGAATATTTGAATCATAGTAATCGTGTTCATCATCCAACTTATGCTACTACTATGACCATCAAATTTGGAATGAATTTACAAATCCCTCCAACTAGTAGTGCCATTCAAAAAAAATTATTTCCTCCTCAATCTGCTTATCTCAGCACTGTTGCCTCTACTCCAATAATGTTAGTCATCCTCCTCAAAAATATGCCACATACTTAAAAAGTATTAATATGTCTAATGCTCCTCCTTTAGGTAATCTAGGGACAATACATAAAAATAATCCAAAAGTACAAAATTTGGCAAATATGGTGAAGCAGTTGGTGTCAAAATTTAAGATGATTCAGCCTTCAAGTTTTACTTATAGTTATAATAAAATGTGTAATCATCCATTGGATCCTATTGTTGTTGTTAGGCCTTATCCTAAGCTTTTTTCTATGCCAATTTTACCCATATATAAGGGTACAAAATATCCAATAGAGTTTTTAATAATATTTAGGACAGCTTGCCATGATCTCATCTATTATGATATGTTATTGCTTAAAAAAATTCCTAAAAGCCTTGGTGTTATGGCATTAGATTGGTATTATCAATTACCTACTTATTCTTTGAAGAGTTTTGAATAAAAAATAGAATTATTTTTTTAGTGATTTGGTGCTTACATTGAGAAAGAAGTGACAATGAAATATGTGTATAATTTAAAACAAAGTGAAGAAGAAAGCTTTTCAGAATTTTGGCTCTTTGGAGAAGTTTAATTGGATAATTGAGATATACTCTACCTCCTAAAGATATGCTTGAGATATTTATTGGTAATTTACAAGAATAGTTATCTTATGCATTAGAGACTACTACTATTTTATCTTTTGATCAAGCAATTGACTTAGCAAGAAAAGTAGAACAGGCTCTCATCAGGAAAGGTCAACTTAAAATTAAAGAAGATAAATCTATTGTATCAACATAAGAACAAGCACATAGGAGGTGACAATGGAATGGGTAGTAGGCCTATTAACAATGTTACTAACAACCTATAAAAAATAGTACTTTAGAAACCTCCACAAAGGAATATTGCAAGGCTTAATAAGTCTATGGAAGCAACTTTGAAATAACTTTAAGAAGCTAAGGCGATTGAGTTACCTCCTATTAGATAACAAGATACTATAGCTTATTGGTATAAGGAAGGTCAACATTATGCATATCATAGAGTGTAATTATATTGGATGAGTTCTTGCAAGAAGTTAAAACATGTAGTACAAGATTTGATAGATGCAGAACATACCGACGTGGGACATTTACAACAAAAGCCACCTCTTAATCAAAATAAAGTTAGGCAGGTAGCTAATGAAGTATCCTATAGAAGTGTATCATATTTTTATAGTAATAATATGGTTTGTGTGATAATAACTACTCCAAGGAAGACAATGAAGAGTCAACAAGTTCAACGATCTCAATAGGAGATCAGTATCTCAGTCAATATCTCTCTTTTGGAACTTTTACAGAGCTCTCACACTCATGGGGAGGCCTTGATGAATGTATTAAGATGCCAATATATCCCTCTAGATATTTCTCCTAGTGATATGGCCAATATTGTAAGACCTCTTGGGATACATCATCTCACATTCTCGGATGCTGATATTTCTTTCTCAGACTTGCAAAAATATTCTTCTCTTCACATCACTGCATTTATTAGGGATACTTTTATCAAGAGAATTATTATTGATAATGGTTCTTCCGTTAATTTATGCACATAATTCAAAATTTTGGATTAAAAGAGGAATATCTAATTAAATCCAATGACATCATTAAAACTTTCAACAATGAGTCCCAAGAAGCTTACGATACCATATCACTTACCCTTAAAGTTGGACTGCAAATTTTAGATACATTGTTTTATGTGGTATCTTGTCCTACATATTTTAATCTTCTTCTAGGACATCCTTGGATCCATGCAATGGATGTCGTCCCTTCTACATTTCATTAATGTGTAAAATTTAAATTTAAAAATCAACCTATTTCTATCATGGGCGATCCTCATCCCTTCAAATTTTGCTCACCCAAATACTTGGCTTAAATTTACTCATCAGATTCCTCGTCTAGCAAAGCTAAGCAACTTGAAAATCTTGATAAGGAATCTTCAATTCATATCTCATCTCAAGATCAAGCCAACTCTTCTTATCAAGATTCTCTCTTAGATAAATCTCTTCATGGTTTAGAGTGGTGTGTTGAATATGAGGGGCCACTCTCTCTTTCTATGTTAGTCTCTTCCCCAAAGCAATTTATCAACAATGAGGATCCTCCCCAGAATGATATTTTTTTGTAGGTATATCCCTTGCACTAAGTAGTTGGAATATTCTAATTCTCAAGAGGACTTTGGTTCTATGTCTCTTGAGGACCTTGAGAAATTAGGAGTAACTCCTGCCCCACCTCCTCCTGAGGATGACTTGTTCATCCTGTAGACACCAAAATCTAGCCACTTGCAAGTCATCTATACCTTCCTGTCAGCCACGTGTCGGTCATCCACCTTCCCGCCATTATTTGGCCCAAATCCACACTTTCCCGCCATTATTTGGCCCAATTTCACCTTTCCCGCCATTTTTCATCCCCAAATTTATTTAAATTAATATTTATATATATATTTTAATATTTTAATATATATATTTAAATAATAGTTTAAGTGATTTAATCTGAGTCGTCCATCCTTCATTTAATCTCATCCGTCCATCCATCTTAATCCATTTCACAACCCAGATTTATTCTCTACCCTTGGATCCACTTTAATCTTAGCCACACGTTCAAAGTGTCGTTAAAACCCTAAAGTGTGCCCTAAGAGTAGATTATAAATTGAGTCACCTTGATGGCTCAAACCCTATGTCTTTTGCTACTTCTATCTTGGCTATCTTTGCTATCTTTGCTATCTTTCGGACCTATCTCTTCTATTTCATCCATCTCTTCAGCCATCCATCGCCGCCCCTTTTCGCCGCATCCATCGCCGCTTTCGTCGCTGCTTTCGCCGCCATCTCTTCTGCAACATTCTGCAGAATCCCCCATTCTTGTCGCAAGTGCCCGTGGGCGTTTACCCCTTTACCAAGTGCCCACGGGCGTTTACCAAGTGCCCACGGGCGTTTACCCACAACCACAGACTCAGACCGGCGTCTGAAACCTTAATCCAAAAGCACGCGGGCGTTCAGCGAGTGCACCAGGGCGCCTTACGTATCCGATTTGATGACCACATTACTTCCAGGTGTCGCCTGGTCTAGCTGCGTTAACGGAGAACAGGTATAAATTAGTTTAAAGCAAGTAACTTCTTTTCTTTTATTGATCTGTTATTGAATTCTTGCATTTCATTTTTCTAGGGTTTTAGATTGTTTTCGAGGGCTCACACAGTGGAGCCCTCTTATTAATTTCTAACTCCTTGATAGTGTTAATGTGTGCAGGTTTTTGACAGCAGATCCGGTTTATTGATGGCAGCTGATTAAGTCGGAGTGGTCCAAGCAAGGGATACAACAAAGCCCACTCACTCTGTTGGGATTGAAGATACATTCTTCGGAAGCGCCACCATTTGTGCCAGCTAGGGTTTCGGAGAACCCTAGCATGAATTGTAATCTTGTATCACAAATAAAGGGTTACAGGCCCAATTGTATTCAAAAAGGAGTTTTTAAACTCCATCGATTAATAGAAATCGTTTGTTTTGTGCAACTATTTTGTACTCTGTCATTGTGATTTTATTTATTTTTGTTTGGCGTGTATTTTTAATCTACAAATGGCGATCACGGTGGGACCCCCTAGGGTTTCATATTTTTAATACTTGCTTTACTAATCTGTTCCTGTTTTCTGTTTTATTTTGCAGGTTCCAAAAATCGTGAAATTCGTTGTTCCAGCGAACTAGGGTTTTTGAGTTTGCAAAAAATGAGACGCAGAGGGGCGTCTGGAAGTCCAATACGAAATGCAGAGGTGCGTTTCAGCCCGTGCGAACTCCCGTGGGCGTTTGAAGTCGGTTTTACGAAAAGCGTAGGCTTCCAAGTAAGTCTTTGTACTTTTTACGTTTTTGGTTTTTCTACCATATTTTGTTTCTTTTTCAGATCATTACTTTAAAATGAACAAAAACTAAGTAATCTTGAAAAGAACAGTTATTTTTAATTACATTTTTCTTTGCATTGCATTATTGATTGTTGCTTGCATTAAAAAAAAAAAATTTTGCATACCTAGTTGCATATTAGAATAGCTACGAATTATTTGTTTTAATTATCTAAGTAGGACTATTGATTGGATGTCAATAGTACTCCTGCCATTGGGTGATTCCAAGCAGAGAAGTGGACGAACCTTCCGGTTGCTCCTTTGATATCTGATATCATTGGTAGGCAGGGGGTTTTAAACGGTGTACTTCACTTCTTCAGAGGAAATGGCATGTTTTCAGTAGCCTCTTGCTTAGATCATTAGAACTTTTGATTTATAGCTTTGTATGTATACATTAGATAATTAAAACATTTAAAATAAAATTCATTGCATTTTCATATTGCATTTAAAATAGTAATATCTGGATTTCATCACCAGGTATTGCTTGAAGTTTAGTGACGGTGGAATTCATCTCCATCCATTAAACTTCTGCCTTAGACACCATAGGTCACCCCCGAGCAAACTTGCTGGATTTCATCACCAGTAAGAATCTCGTTGTCCTTTCCTAGCCATAGTTTTTACCTTTTTTTGTGAATAATTCAAGATTAGATCACATGCAAAACTCATAAACCGGACACTTAAAATTTACTACAGATTAAGATCAGAAAATAATTAATTAACCGCAAGGTAAGACACATTGGTTGAAACCTAGGTTGTGACTGTTTTCTGATAATTTCTTTAGTGTAAATTTATCATTCGAGTTTTGCATTCTTCTTTTCTGAGTTTGTTTAGATTTATTGCTTCATGGTCTTAACAAGGAATCAATCTAAAGTGTTAAATCTAAATAATCAAATGAATAATTCACAGAATATCCCCACCACCAACATGGTCACTTATCCTAGTGAATTTCAGGCAGGTTCGCCTGCAGGTCTTTCACGTCCTTCTATCGTCTACCACATGGCCATGCCCATGGAGGAAGACAATTCCTCTCATATTATCCACATTGATATGGCCCAAGTGCAAACTCACTTAAGAGATGGCACTGGCTATGTCCTTGAGCCAATCCAAGATTCCCCTATGCAAGATTCTATTTTTCAGCAGGATATTGCATCAACCCTACCCGCTGGTTTCACTCAAGTCTACACTAGCCCCATCTTTGAGGCTAATGCTGTATCTGCTCAGCCGGTTTCAACTCCAACATCTTCCCAGATGCTCAATTGTCCTCCTTTGGAGACAAATGTAGTGTCTTCCCAACCACTTTCATCCCTTTCTTCTTTTGAGCAAGCTTTTCAAAGCATTAATCTTAATTCAAAAGAAGAAATCCTCCACCCCGATGAATCCGAAGATGAAGTCTATGAAGAATTTGACGTCATGTCAAATGCTGATGAATCTGAAGAAGAGTCGGCGCCCATTATTCCCCTCACTAAACAAGACGAGTTTTATCTCCAATTGTTCCCTCTCCAAGAGGCCATCTTTCGCTTGCTTCTTCCACAAGAACGAGGTGAACCACCCCCTCCGCTACATCCATAAGCCATAATCCAAACCTGTATTATATGTATATACTAAAATAGTGGTTTTCACCACTACCAAAAAAAAAAAAAAATCAGAAAATTCCAAAAAAAAAAAAAAAAAAAATCTTTTATTGCTTTATGTATGTGTGTAATAGTGGTTTTCACCACTACACAAAAAAAAAAAAAAAAAAAAACTCAAACTAAAAAAAAAAAAAAAAACTGAAAAACTATGTTGTTTTGCACTTCAGGTCTTCCGAGGTCTTCACCGGTTTTTCCTTCCATTCCGCCCATCTTTTCTTCCATAAGTCGACAATGAATTTTGAAGACTTATTCACCCAACTCCATAATCCATATGATCCGGATAAGCCAATCTCGATCAACCCAAGCCTGATTGACATGGATTGGATTTCATCCCCTCCATCTATTTCAGAGTTCATCCTTTTCGAGGAATTGTTAAAGGCTTCCGCCAACTACATTCCTCCTTCACCTCCACATTCACCTTCATCTTCTAAGCCAGAAGTCTTCCAGGCAGACATAGACGAGAGCAAGGTCGTTATACACTTAAGAGCATTCTACGCATAGTTTGAATTTTATATGTACATATATACATGGCTTGTACAACAACAAAAAAAAAAACAAACAAATAAAATAAAAAGAATTTGCATTTCATTGTTAGTTGCATACATCTCATTCAAAAACATTGCATTTCATATGCATACATCTCATTGAAAACCATAACATTTCATTTTCAGCCATAGTTGCATATCATGTTAGAGACCATTCTATCTTTTGGATATAAAATTTGGTCAAGCAAAAGTCATGTTGCCTTAATCAGGGGCACCTTCATAAAATCCATCAAACCGAATTGTCATTCGTACACCCATTTTCCATTTGCACATATTTACATTGCCAAAATGTTTTCAGTCACTCAGCCATTCCTAGTGTTTTAAGCAAACTTTGAAATGCATGTCAAAATTCTCTAGGGCCATATCACAAATGACACTAAATAAAATCTTGAGTATTGGGAAATGATTTCAAAAGCAGTCTTGAACCTATCACATTTTCACATCTTAAAAAACATCTTGTGTCAAAGAGAGATAACACCATCCTTGGGTTGTGCCTTGAAGTGAAAAGGGTAATCCTCGTTTGTCCTATCATGCAAACATAGTCCATAAAATAGTGGTTCTTACCACTATCACAAGCAAATAACAAAATATAAATATAAACAGAGTAGTAAGGATAGGGTAAAATTCTCATCATACTTCGGTTGAGAATCCGATTCCCCAAAGCTCTAAGGAAATGAACATTTTTCACACACCACTGATCCCAAATAAGTTGTAAGGATCGTACTACTTGTCCAGTCATACGGATAGGTAGTCATCCCCAAGGCTTACAAAGGTCAAAAACAACATGGACTATGGAGTTAACCTTCACCGGGGCTATAGACGCTTGACTGGCAGTGGAGTATACTCATTGCATGGCGACATGTCTCTCCTCAAAGAGAGACCTCTGAATGCTCATACGGACAAACTAGCTTCGGGGTCTTCTCCATAACAGGGTTACCTAATTTATGCAAGATGAGGTTAATGAACACACTTGCACACACACAGGTTTTTGATTGCCTAGAGTCACTACCATGCTTCTGATTTGGTTAATGAACTCGCATGCACACACATTTGGTCCTAGTTGAATTAGGCGGTATTAGTAAGTTTGTTTGATACCACTAGCATGTTTGAGTCTTTGTAAAAGAGTCTTCCTCCATATTTTCTTCCATATCAACCTCCATATCTTCTTCCATATTCATGTCATTCCATACGTCATCCATTCACAAGCCACCAAGTTCGGTGCCCCCGATTAAACAATTATGATAACGAGTTGGCTAAATCTAACTATCTAAAAGTATGAGTGCTTCTTAGTGCATATTTCATTTACTTAGTCTCGCATTAATCATCTATAAGTTTGCATTCCATTCCATCACATATGCATCAAAAACATTAAAACATATAAAAACATGCATCACAAAAACATAGGCATTCACACAAAAGAGAGTAAAACACCAAATAAATAAAAGCCATGTATATATATGTATAAAGATCAAAACGTACAGTGAATGCCAAAAGGCTACAAAATACAATAGAGCACCAAGGCTCATAAAGAGTGCATCTAAGCACTAAGCTAACCATCAAAAGAGGACCCCTGTGACCTAGTAGGAGCCCTAGACCTAGTGGTGTGCCTAGACTCACTATGCCTAGAGACAAAGGAGGATGGAGGATCGGCAACACAATGTGATGCCTAAACAATGTGTCCTCCGAGCCTCAATGTAACGAGTCCTAGACCTAAGCCTAGCTATGTCTATTCCGTGTCGTCGCTCCCGCTCCGCTACTCGCTGGAGTCTCGTCACCCTGTCATCCTGGGGCACCCTAGTCGCTCCATCCAAGTCTGCCTACAGCTGGGCCATCCTCTCCTCCTGAGCAGCTAACAGGGCATCCCGCTCTGCTGCCTGCTGCTCCAGTCGAGCTATCCTCTCGTCCCGAGCAGCTAGCATAGCATCGTGCTCTGCTATCTGCTGTGTGCGTGCCGGCTGTCCTCGAGCCCGCTAGGGGTACCTCCCTAGCCTCTCCTGTGGCCTCTCCTAGGCCCTCTTCGCCATCATCTCCGTCATCTTCGCTCCCCGAAGCCTGTCGTGCCATTTTCCCATTTCGCCTTCGACTGTCAGATCGAAGGCGGGGACCCTCCCTGCGCTTGGGAACCTCCGCGGTTCCCTCACCCTCGCTAGCCCCACTGCCTCCAATATCTCCCAGTCTGCCTGGGAAAATGACCTCCTCATCCCCGGAATGATAGGGGAGAACCGGTGTCGTGCCTCTAACACCCTAAGCTGCAAAACAACAAAACAAAAATTTGTTACAAATTTTTTTCAAAAAAAAACAAAAAAAAAAAAAAAAAAAAAACAAATAAAAGTACTTGCTTAAATAAAAAAATACCTCAGCTGGCTGCACTGGCGCGTCCGCTCCCATCTCCGCCATAGCTCCCGCGTGCTTCACTCTCCCACACAACCTTTCACTTCACTTCACTTCATTCCACTCCCTCAGACGCACTTCTCTCAAGCTCGAACGCACAAATGAGCGAAATTCTCGCTGAAACTGTTTAAATAGCTGGTTTTGGCACCCTGAAACGCAGTGGGGCATTTCATGGCGCATTCAGACGCAGTGGGGCATTTCATGATGCATTCAAACACCGGCGGGCATTTCTGCCACCTCCAAATGCATACCGGCGTTTGGTGTCAGTATTGAATAAAAGAACAAAACTTACAAAATTGAAGCTTACCTCCTCCAAATTTCATCAAATTGCATCCATCCATTCTTCTTATCATAATAAAACATTTTGTGAAGGTTACAACAGTTTTGGAAACAAATTTTGTCATTTTGCTCAAAAAGCGCATCATTCATCATTGATTTACAAATTGGGTTAAAAACATTCAAAACCTTCACAAAATTAACAACATTCATCAATTCTTCTGATCTATCATCAATTTCATTCATTCTTCTTTCATCATGCATATTTTTGCCAAATTAAATTAAAGTAAACCTCGTATCTAGTGGTATATTCTATCACCTTGGCGATTGCAACGATTTGCATCCATGCAATTCGGTAAGAGGATTAAACCACCATAAGGACACTTACCATTTATCATCATCAATTATTTCATTGTTTGAAAATTGGAAATCAATTTTGGGTATCCTACTTTTCAAGTGACCTCATACCAAGATTAATTTGCTCAACAATTGTCATTGATGGCCTAGTTCATGGGGCCTTAAACGTGGACAATCTTCAATATCATCATTATTTTGAGTCTTGCTAGAGATTAAGGCTACCTAGGTTGATTGGTTCCGACCCGAGGAATTATCCATACAGTCACTAGGAGCATCTCTGAAGTTCTGGACTCTTTCATATTGCATCTCTGCATATCAATGGCACCAACAAGGCAATTTCATCAAAAGTATGGATTCACCCACAGGAGTTGGGGCATCCGTTATCAATTTTTAACTTTCCTAATAGTAGAATTCATCTTACATGATCATGGAATTTAAAATTTGGCAAAAATCCCTTTCTAACCGTTGGGGCAGAAAACGGTTCATCTTTCACATCAC
Organism: Wollemia nobilis; assembly: GCA_028583015.1. Classification (NCBI taxonomy): domain Eukaryota; kingdom Viridiplantae; phylum Streptophyta; class Pinopsida; order Araucariales; family Araucariaceae; genus Wollemia; species Wollemia nobilis. Next base: position 4,802,878 of record JAQPPZ010000048.1, on the reverse strand, counting down.
TCATATCGTCTTCAATCATATTATTTTCTGGTTTGTACACCAACCCCTTTTCTATTGGGACATAAACAGATGGTTCATACACAAACCCCTTTTTCACCGTTGGGGCAAAAACGGTTCATTTTCTTCCAAATTTCTTCCAATTGGCTCGTGAGAACCATTCTCACTCGCCAATTGAGGGGGTAAGCTGATAAATTTTAAATATTCTTTTATTCTTTGGTCTTCAAAGTTGTGCTTTAGTCTTGAGAGAGAGTTGCGTCTGATCCAGCTTTTCAGGTGTCCTAAGTTTTTGTGCTGCATTGTGTCTTCACACAAAGCAACTCAAAAAGGGGCATCTGTAGACACCAAAATCCAGCCACTTGCAAGTCATCTATACCTTCTTGTCAGCCACGTGTCGGTCATCCACCTTCCCGCCATTATTTGGCCCAAATCCACACTTTCCCGCCATTATTTGGCCCAATTTCACCTTTCCCGCCATTTTTCATCCCCAAATTTATTTAAATTAATATTTATATATATATTTTAATATTTTAATATTTTAATATATATATTTAAATAATAGTTTAAGTGATTTAATCCGAGCCGTCCATCCTTCATTTAATCTCATCCGTCCATCCATCTTAATCCATTTCACAACCTAGATTTATTCTCTACCCTTGGATCCACTTTAATCTTAGCCACACGTTCAAAGTGTCGTTAAAACCCTAAAGTGTGCCCTAAGAGTAGATTATAAATTGAGTCACTTTGATGGCTCAAAGCCTATGATCTTTTCTACTTCTATCCTGGATCTTTTCTATCTTCTGGACTTCTTCTATCTCCTTTTCTGATCCCCTCTATCTCTCTTTTGCTACCTTTTCGTCGCATCCATCGCCGCATCCATCGTCGCTTCCATCGCTGCTTTGCTTCGCCGCCATCTCTTCTGCAGCATTTTGCAGAATCCCCCATTCTTGTCGCAAGTGCCCGCGGGCGTTTACCCCTTTACCAAGTGCCCACGGGCGTTTACCAAGTGCCCACGGGCATTTACCAAGTGCCCGCGGGCGTTTACCCACAGCCACAGACTCAGACCGGCGTCTAAAACCTTAATCCAGAAGCACGCGGGCGTTCAGCGAGTGCACCAGGGTGCCTTCCGCAGTCGATTTGACAGCCACATTACTTCCAGGTGTCGCTTGGTCTAGCTGCGTTAACAGAGAACAGGTATAAATTAGTTTAAAGCAAGTAACTTCTTTTCTTTTATTGATCTGTTATTGAATTCTTGCATTTCATTTTTCTAGGGTTTTAGATTGTTTTCGAGGGCTCACACAGTGGAGCCCTCTTATTAATTTCTAACTCCTTGATAGTGTTAATGTGTGCAGGTTTTTGACAACAGATCCGGTTTATTGATGGCAGGTGATTAAGCTGGAGTGGTCCAAGCAAGGGATACAACAAAGCCCACTCACTCTGTTGGGATTGAAGATACATTCTTCGAAGACGCCACCATTTGTGCCAGCTAGGGTTTCGGAGAACCCTAGCATAACTTGTAATCGTGTATCACAAATAAAGGGTTACAAGCCCAGTTGTATTCAAAAAGGAGTTTTTAAACTCCATCGATTAATAGAAATCGTTTGTTTTGTGCAACTATTTTGTACTCTGTCATTGTGATTTTATTTATTTTTGTTTGGCGTGTATTTTTAATCTACACATCCTTATTGAGGATACCATAGATGTGAATATAGGTTCTAAGAAATCCCCTAGAAACCTTAAGTTAGGTAAAGCCCTGTCCATGGATGAGCAAGATAAATTAACCAATTTTTTAAGAGAATATCAAGATATTTTTTCTTGGTCATGTGTTGACATGCCAGGGATTGATCCCTCCCTTATCATGAATCATTTGGTAGTTAAAACTAGTGCTAAGCCTAATAATAAAAAACTTAGGAATATGCATCCTAAGGTTACCCTTTCGATTAAGGAAGAGCTCCAAAAACTCCTTGATATTGGTTTTATAAAAGCTATAGACTATTCTGATTGGATCTCCAATATCATTCCTTTGGCTAAGAAGGAAGGAACAATTAGAATATGTATCGACTTTTGGGACATTAACTTAGCATATCCCAAGGATGATTTTCCTTTTCCCAACATAGATTAGATTGTAGATTTTACTACCAAATGTGGAATGCTTTTGCTTATGGATGGTTTATCAGGTTACAATTAGATTATGATTACGCCTGAGGATCAGGCTAAGACAACATTCACTACTCCATGGGGTACCTTCTGCTGGCTAAGGTCATGCCTTTTGGCCTGAATAATGTAGGAGCTACCTATAAATGGGCCATGACTTATATTTTTCATGATATAATGTATGATATTCTCCAATACTATGTGGATGATCTTCTAGCTCGCTCCATAGAATGAAAGGATCATATTAGTGATTTAATATGAATATTTGAAAGGCTTCAGTAGTATAGAATCTGTATTAAACCTTCTAAGTGTGTGTTTGGGGTCACATATGGCAAGCTATTAGGCTTCATAGTGTATAGGTGAGGCATTGAAGTGGATCCCGCTAGGATAGAAGCTATCATTGACATACCTCCTCCCTGTACCCTCACTTAACTACATAGCCTGCAAGGTAAACTGTAGTCTATCCGTCAGTTCATTGACCAGTTAGTCGATAAGTGTCAACCATTTCTTAAGATTCTTAAGAAATATGTGGTCTTCTGGTGGGATTTTGAATGTCAGACATCTTTTGATGATCTCAAGCAATATCTCACCTCCCTACCTGTTTTAGTTTCTCATGTGTTTGGTAGGCATCTTATGCTTTACATAGCAGCCACTGCGCATGCTTTAGGAGCCATGTTGGCCCAACATGATGATCAAAATAAAGAATAATCTATTTACTATATTAGTAGAACTTTGGTTAGCTATGAAACTAGGTACACCCCCTTAGAAAATATTTGCCTTGTTATAGTGTTTGCTTCTCAGAAGTTAAGATACTTCATGCTCAACCATAAGATGTTAATGAACCTTTGTGCTATTTAATGTCTAAGCCCCACCTTTCAGGTCAAGCTACAAAATGGATGTTGGCCCTTATTGAGTTTGACTTGACTTTCATAAGTCAGAAGGCTATTAAGGATCATGTGATTGCTAATCAGTTGGCCTTCGCTCCCCTAGAAGCTACCCATCCTATAGTTGTTGAATTTCCCAATGAGTGCTTTAATGTTGAAGTTGAAGAGTTTGAGTCTTGGAATTTATTTTTTTATGGAATCCAATGCATGAAGGGCATTGGTGCTAGATTTATCTAGTCACCCAACAAAAGCAACTTGTCCTCTTGTCCTTCAAGCTTCATTTCTCTTACATGAATAAAATTGTAGAATATGAAACTTTAATCCTTGGTCTTAGGGCTACTTTAGCTTTGCAGGTTAGAGTTATGGTGGTCTTTGGTGACTCTTAACTCGTGGTTAATTATATTAACAATGTTTATCAAATTTGGGATGATAAATTTAGACTTTACAAGGATATTATCACTAATTTTTTATCCTCATTTGATCTAGTAACCATAGTCTATTCCTAGATCCTCAAACCACCATGTAGATGCCATGGCTGCTATCGCATCCTTGTTCCCTTTGGAGTTAGAAGATGATAAAGCATCGATTATCATTAGATAACTTCGAGAACCCATGTTACTTGGTTCTTATATGATCTCGTTATATCATTTAACCATTGGAGCTTCCCCATATAAGCCATGGTATAATGACAACTTTAATTTCCTTAAGGATGGTTCGATACCTGATGATTTAGATCATAATCAACATAAGCTTTTATGCAAGAGAGCGTGTTTTTTTTGGTAATTATTAATTTTAATTAATAATGGGTTTTTATAGAGGATCCCAAAACCTTATATACAAAAATAGCCTAGCCAGATGATGTTTCATGCCAAACGGCTGTGAACGTAAATCAGAATGAGGAGAAAACAGGGAGTTGCTGCTAGCCCGAAGGCTCCGGACGAAGCAAACCGCCATGAAAATTTTGATCACACAAAACATAAATACAAAAATAATTGCCGACGAAACTAGACCAAAAACAAAAGAAAACCATCCAGGCATACGGGGGAAGGCTACGCAGGATCCTCGTGATCCTCAGGGAGCTGGTTTTTCTGGACTTTCTTCAAAATGCTGATCATCGAATTGACAGAGGATAGAATGGAGGCAGCTAGTCTCAGAAGGGAATTCCTAGGGATCTCCTGATCGCTCTCCGTATCCGAAGGAATCTCTTGAGGAGTGGCGCTCCTCTGTACCTTCCTGATTTTCCTCAACCGCTGCGAAGACCTGCCAGGGGCGGAGGACTTGTCGCCAATGCTGCGTCTGGGTCTGGCTCGGACGGAGCTACTATAGGGGGATGGCCTCACCTCGCTGGGACTGGACCTGATAGGGCTAGAGGCTTGACCCTCGACTGGAGATGCGGTTCCAGGGCCATGGGAGCTAAGCGGATTGACCACCTAGGGAGGAGGGCGCATGGCTAGAGCATATCTATAGATTACAACCATAAGCCCCTGGTGGGCAGGAGGAAGAGAGGATTTTTTGCTTTTTTTGACAGTGAGGGTCAAGGAGTAGGTAAGATAATCCGAAACACTGACTTGTTTGGCATCACGCAGGTGGTTGTAGAAGCTAATATGGAAACTATGGAGAGGCTTTTCTGGATCATCGCACGTAATGTACTGCATGATCGGGATCATGGCATACCTATAGGGCTCAGGGAGGGCAGACCGAAGCAGGCAGGACTTATCCCAATCGAGGCTCTTGCCTTTCTCAAGAAATTGTTCCATCTCTTCAGCCCAATTGTGGCTGTCCCTTCTGATAATCCGGCCTTGAGAGGGCAAGCCAGAAACAGCGGCCAAGAGTTCAGCCGAGACGCGGATGTTAAGTCCTTTCACAATCACGTCGCCCTGCGACCAAGTATCCACAAAGTTTTGGGTAATGTCTTGATCAGGGCCAACGAACTTCTCCAGGAAGGGCAGAAAGCCCTTGGCTTTCATAAACATGCGGGCTTCATCACAGAGGGAGAGTGACGAAGGCTCGATATATGGGGTAGCCATGCTGGACGACTTCTGCAACAACCTCCAGAGACAAAGATTAGAATAAAAAATCTGAGCATATATGAAGGGAGGGGAGAGAAAGATCAGACCAAAATCTGCCACCCCACGTCGTCTCGAATCCGTCGTCGTCGAACCGGGGCCAAAAAAATAAGGTGGCCCATAAGTCACGAGCACGTCCGGGCAAAGCCTGAAGGTGCCACGTAGCCAAACCACAGTCCAAGCTGAGCAGCTACGATCCCCCTTCCCAGCGCGAGCTGGGACAAACCAACAAATACCAGAGAAACTGAAGGACTGGAGCCGGTTCCAAGGCCAAGAAGTGGCACGGTTCACACTCAAACATTCCCAAGAATTATCGAGCTTCCCACACTGCAACGACTCGATAGGGTAGAGATACTTGGAACTTCCACCTTTGGACAAAGGAGAGGAGTGCAAGGAGCATGGGGAAATAACTACCTCATCATGGAGGAGAAGGGAGCGTCGATAACCACTATTGCACCAAATCAGACGAGCCTTGAAAATGTGGGAATCACCATCTTTGAAAAACGGAGTGCGAACGGCGAGGTTGAGAGGGCCCACCTCCCGACCTTCAAAAACTTTGAGAAAAAACAACTGACACAAATCAATCATCATGGGGTAATGTCCATCTTGGCCAAGCTATCCAGCTCGGATGGGAAATGAGACCGCCAGATCACCGGACACGTGGTCGCAAGGCCCTTGTTGGCCAAGTGGTCCGCCACCCGGTTGCCCTCTCTAAAAATGTGCCCTGCCTCCCACCTGGCACATCGAGAAAGGAGCATTCTAGCTTCGAGGATGATGTTGCAAACCCGCCAAGACGGGTCTTTGGAGCCACGAAGATAGTTAATGATGTTTAACGAGTCACCTTCAATAATGAGAGGCCTGGGATCATCCGATAGGACCTGCAAGCCTTTCAAAACACCTCGGGCTTCGGCAAAATGATTCGTCTGAAGCCCCAAATCTTCGCAATAAGCCAAAATCAGCTTACCATCATGATCTCGCACAATGCCTCCGGAACCCATGGGCCCTGGGTTGCCTTTGGCTGCCCCATCGAAATTGAGTTTGATCCACCCCACGGGAGGTTTGGACCAAACGACATCCCTCCGTCCAGACACAGAACCGACCTCGAAAGGTGGGCATATATTCAACCTCTTGAGAATAAACTCTTCCCCAGGGAGGTGAGGGCGGGAGCTGGGAATAATTTTTGAATTCTCAATAGCAAATGATAAAGCTCTTTCAACGACAGAGAGCACCACCCAAGGGTGCTTTCCAAATATGCGCCCATTTCTCTCGAGCCAAATCCGCCAAATGGAGTGGTGGAAAGTGGCTTCAACCAGAAATCGGAGCTTAGGGTTCTTGAAAGGGTTGGGCCATTGGAGGAAGGCGTCTTTGAGGGATCGGGGAGAACACCACAGGATTTGGAAGGATGACAACACAAAGTTGAGAACCGATTGGGAAAAGGGGCAGTGTAAGAATAGGTGATCCAACGATTCACAATCAGCCAAGCAAAGATAGCACCTGTTGGGAATTTCAAAGCCTCTCTTATGAAGATTATCAATGGTTAGGGCTTTATTATGAAAGGCAATCCAGGAAAAAAAATTCACCTTAGGAATAATCCCTTTTCGCCAAACCGCCTTCCATCGGATATCCATAGCATTTCCAGACGTAAGAAGGTCATAGGCAGACTTAACAAAAAAAGACCATCCTGAGTGCTACGCCAAATAATTCTATCCTCCCTGATAACCGAAGGAATTAAAATAGATTGAAGAATTCTAGATAAAAAATCCAACTCGTTGTTGAAGTCGTCTACACCCGAAAGCTTCCACCGGGGGGGAAGAGAGCTCCGATCGATGAATTCCGCTACCTTGAGCTGACAGTTTGGATCGATCAGGGTCCGCAAACCGGCCAGGTCTACTTTTGACTCAAGGGCTTCATCACCAGCCCATCTGTCTCTCCAAAAGAGGATGGAGGATCCATCACCCAAGATCCACTGGGCGCCCCTGATGATTAATGAACGGGCCTGAAGCACTATTTTCCAAAAGGCCGAGGCTTCGACCGGAGGCCCAGCTTCAAGGAAAGAATTTTGCCCAAGGTACTTCCTCTTAACCAGCTTGACCCATTCCACCGGTTCGTTAGTGAGGATCCTCCAAGCATGTTTTGCAATCAGTGCCATGTTCATGAGTCTGGATCTTCTCATTCCCATACCACCTTGGTCTTTTCGAAGGCAGACCTTCTCCCAGGCCACCAAAGGAATTCTGGATCTGTCTTCACTATCGGACCACAAAAAATTCCTCTGTAACTTCTCAATCTTGGAATGAATAGTCACAGGAATCATGAGAACAGACATGAAATAAGTGGGAATTCCTTGCAGACATGCTTTGGTGAGAGTGGCCTTCCCGGCTTGAGACAACAATTTACCTTTCCACGTGCTGAGTTTCTTATGGAGCCGTTCCAAGATCATGTTCCACATGTTTGCACCGGCACGCCCATTGCAAGCCAAGGGTAATCCCAAATATGTTGCAGGCAGGGAATCAATGGTGCATTCCAGAATCCTAGCAATGCGAATCTGCCTGCGTAAAGGAGTATTGATAAAGTAAATTTTGCTTTTGATATAATTCACCTTTTGGCCAGCAGCCTTCTCATACCAGGATAGGATGCGCTTAATAGACTTGGCCTGGATGACAGACGCTCTAGTGGAAATGAGCGTGTCATCTACAAACTGTTGGTGAGTGACAGGATCAACTCTGGACGTAGGCAAAATGTCGGAGATCTTGTTTCGTCGAAGAGCATCATTCAAGGACCAGCTTAGGACCTCCGCCAAAAGAATGAACAAAATAGGGGACAGAGGATCACCTTGTCTGAGACCTCTAGTGCTTCGAAAGAAGCCAGCCGGGGACCCGTTGATCAGAACTAAAAATGAAGGAGAGGAAATGCAACTGCTCACCAGGTCAATCCAGAGAGGGTGGAAGCCAAATTTGAGGAGGACAGCACAGAGAAACCTCCTATCGACCCTGTCAAAAGCTTTATTCATGTCTAGCTTAAGGAAAAGCGCAGCATTTTTGGAACATTGGGCAGAGTGGAGGGTCTCATGGATTGTGATGACACCGTCCAGGATGTTTCTACCCTTAACGGTGCTACCCTGCGTAGGACCAACCAAGGAGGGGAGGAGGGATCTCAGACGGTTGGCAATGGTCTTAGAAAGAATTTTGTAGAAGACATTGCACAAACTTATGGGCCGATAGTCAGAAAAGCTTTTACAGGCGGGAGTCTTGGGAATGAGAGCCAGGAAGGTAGAGTTGAGTTTTGGGTGGATGGATCTAGCGGCTTGAATTTCTAGAATAGCTTCACAAACATCAGACCCCACAATATCCCACATAGCTTGAAAAAAATGGGGGGGAAAACCATCGGGCCCGGGGGCCTTATCCGGCTGCATGGAAAAAAGAGCATCCTTAATCTCGAAATGGGAAAACGGTTCCAGGAGCTTAATACTCACCTCATGGGGAACCTTGGTGGGGAAATTAGCTAGCAAGGATCTCTGAACATGGAGGTCACTGTCAGGAGGAGCACCCAGCAAATCCTGAAAGAAATTGATAGCTTCACTACGAATTTCATCAATCTCCCTAGTAGTATGACCATCCTTGCACACCACCTCCCTGATCTTATTGGCCCCCCTGTGCCTCATGGTGGATGCGTGAAAAATTTTTGAATTTGAGTCACCATTCTTCAGCCAGAGTTCCCTAGATTTTTGACGCCAGAAGACTTCCTCTCTAGCCAGGATGGAATGGTAATCAACTAAGAGGCACCGTTCCTCCTCTCTAAGAGCTACCGAGTACCCTTCGGCTTCCATATTCTCCTCCAGAGCCTTTAATTTCTGAGAAATGGACTTTTTAGACTCAAAAATGTTGCCAAAAACCTCCTTGTTCCAAACCTTCAAATTCTTTTTAATCAGATTGAGTTTTAGAGCCAGTATTTTGGACGCTGAACCTGCCAGCTTCACCTTCCACCAAGCCGAAACCTTCTCTCTGAAATCCTTGTGGGAAATCCACATGGATTCGAATCTGAAAGGGGTCTTATAACCAGGCCCGTCAATGACCTCCAGAATAATAGGATTATGGTCAGATCCGATCCTAGGAAGGGCAGAGAGAGTTGCATCGCCGAAGAGGGGGATAGCTTCGTGAGAAATGAAGAAACAGTCCAGCTTGACCTGGATGAGATTGCTCCCAATCCTCCTATTGCTCCAGGTGAAGGATGCCCCTTTAAGGTCAATATCCAACAAATTATTAGCAGATACAAAATCTCTAAACTCCTCCAAGCCACGACTAAGAAGTTCAGTGCCTCCCTTTTTTTCTGAAGGATGAAGAGGGCAATTGAAATCTCCACCTACAACCCACGGGAGGTCGCTAAAATTGTCTCTCATCTGAGAAATGGCTTTCCACATCTCTGCTCTCTCCACAACAGAGTTCGAAGCGTAAACATTAGTCAAAATCCACGAGGAATTATCTACCTTGGAATGAAACAGAACGTTCATAATCCTGCTAGAGACTGATAAGAGGTTGCCTTCAACAAAATTAGGGTCCCACATTACCATGAGGCCGCCTGTAGAACCTATTGCAGGATTGGAGAGGAAATGGCCCTTGGCCCAGATGGACTTAGCAGCCTTAGCAAAAATGGAAGCATCGGACTTAGTTTCTTGCAAAATGAGGATGGAGGGATTAGACTTCTTCCGGAGATCGGCCACAACCCTGCGTTTGGCCACTCCATTAAGGCCTCTCACATTCCATGAGAGGACTTTCATCTGGACAATTTAAGGAATTTCTTACCCCCCTTTCCCTGCTGGATGGGAGGTTTTGGGACAAGAGAGTCACCCATCAAGGAATCAGAATCCTCTTGAAAAAGCAAATGTTGAGAACCATTTGCAACATCTGCTGTCGTCTCCTTATCCCTCCTTTCTTTGTTAGGAGGACGACCCTGCTTTCTTTCACTGCCGAAATCTACCCCTTGCTTCCGGCTCCTAGTGTTTCGAGGGCTGATATTGCCAGACTGCTCGCCCCTCCTACCTGTCAGGTAATCTTCCAGCAGGTTCTGGGCCTCGAGAAGGTTCTGATTATGGAGATTTAGTAGGCCAACCTACGCGGGAACAGGGGGTGGGGGCTATTCTTTTTCCATTTGAGGTTCTGGCTGGGGGCTCGCACCGCCATGAGTGGCACTCGAATGGGAGATGAGACCCTTATCAGGGGTGGAAGATACAGGGAGTTCCCCTGAAAGGATTGACGATGTAGCCTCTATCACCACAAGGTGTTCGGGTTGCCCTTCACCATGGTCCAGGGGGTTGCAAGATTCCCCCCTTTTTTTCCTCGGCTTTTGAAGAGGACAGCTAGACTGAAGATGCCCCTGAGAATTACAATGAGGGCAGTAAGAAGGCCTATTCTCATAGAAAATGGCTTGCTTATGAAGAAAAGACCCTCCAGACCTCAGGGTAATGGAGTCCGAGAGGTTTGCCTCTAAATCCGCCAAAACACAGAAGCGAGCCTGAACAAATCTGGTTCGGGCTCGGGTAGGAGGGTCGATGGTAACCAGCTCCCCAATGGAGCGTGCAATACCTCTGATGACATTTTCATGCCAGCAAAAGAGGGGAAGGTTCGGAAGCCTAACCCATATTGGGGCAATATTGATGTTTTGTGTTTCGGGATTGAAATCCATCCCCCACTTCCTGAGAAAGAGACTCCTTCGTCCCAGAAACCAGGGACCCCCAGCCAAAATTTTACAATAATCCTCTGCGTTATTCAGTCTTATTGTGAAAAAACCCCTGGACAGGGCAGCCAACTCCATGTGGCCCGACGTTCGCCATTTTGCAGCTGCCCACCTGCGGATGGTCTCCATATCAGGGCGTCCCCCAACGAACTTACCCACTAAGGTGAATTTTTTGAACTCTACAAAACTTGAGAGGACTTCCTTCGAGATATTCAGTTCATCTCCGGACGAAAATAGGTCCTGAGTGAAAAAACCGCCAGGGGTTTTCGAAGCCGTTGCTTGAGCATACGTTTTCTATTGGCCCATCCTCCGTTTATCAGGCGGATCCTTCCCGCGGTTAACGTCATCTTCAGACAACTCTGCAGAACCTCCATCCTCAGACTGGCCTCCCTCCGTCTTGTTGTGTCCTTCCGCTTTGCTGAGGTCTTGGTTCGTAATGCTGGCGCGCCCGCTCCCAGCCCCTCCCGACATGACCTTCCCGCTCTGAGACATCTCCTCGGCAATTTTATTCGAGTTTATAAAAAATTTCGAACGAAGGATCACAAGAGAGTGTGTTGATTCATCATAATAAACAACACTTTATGTCAACATTATTTTGAAGGTATCCTTTTACGATGCCTTAACTCTAATGAAGCCTGAATTGCTCTTAGTGATGCTCACGAAGGTTCATATGGAGGCCATTTTAGTGGTAATACTATTGCCAAGAAACTCCTTCAGATGGGATATTACTGGTCTTCCATGGAGAAATATGTATGTGATTATGTTTGGTGCTGCAAAAAGTGTCAATTCCATGATCATTTTGTTCATGCTCCCTCTTAAGACCTCCAGGTTATCTCTTCCCCTTGGCCATTCTCCATGTGGAAATTGAAAATTATTACAAAATTTAACCCAGTGGCATCTGATGGTCACAATTTTATCATTACTACAACTGAGTATTTCACTAAATGGGTTGAAACCATACCTCTAGCTATAATAACTTAAACTCAAGTTTCTAAGTTCATCTTCAACTAGATTCTTTGTAGGTTTGGGAATTCTTTAGTGATTGTTTCTAACAATGACACTCCTTTCAAGAATAAGGATGTTCATAACCTTTGTGCTAAGTACAAGATTCAACACATGTGGTCAACTCCTTATTACCCTCAAGGTAATGGGTAAGCTAAAGCATCCAACAAATTCTTGATCATGATTTTGAAGAAGTTGGTTAATAATATTGGTCGTGACTGGCATACCCAACTTTATCTTGCCTTGTGGACCTATCGTACTAGTGTGCATACTCCTATAGGGGCCTCACCATATATTTTGGTATATGGGTTTGAGGTAGTATTTCCTTTTGAGCTTGAGGTTCCTTCGTTATGCATCTTGTTGTAAGATGTCGAGGTCAACGATGAGTATCGTATAGATCGTTTACACCAGTTGGATCTGTTGGATGAAAAGTGCATCCATGCCTTAGAGAATTTGAGAGACTATTAGGATAGAATCTACCAATATTATTCTAAGAAAGTTCACAACTGTTCTTTTGAGTTTGGGTACCTTGTCCTCAAAGAAAACTAGAAGAATACCAATGCTCGTACCGATCTTCAAGGTAAGTTTCAGCCCAATTAGTTAGGGCCCTTTGTCATAATGACCAAGTTTGGCTCAAGTGCCTATCATTTGGCTTCTTTGGATGGTAAAGAACTAAAATAACCTATGAATATAATGTATTTAAAAATATATTACGCTTTATCTAGTATTTGCATTCACATTTTGCATTTTATCTTAGATCATATTGCATTGTTGCTTGATCATATTGCATGACTACCTATCATACTTTACATGATTGCTTGACATTCTATTTTATTGCACTTCTACTTGTCATAATGCATTGTTGTTTGCTCATGACTTTTTCATATAGCTTTTTGAGTATTTTCCATAATGATATGTGATGATACCAAGTTAGGTCGTAGCTCACATGCATTGCACTCTCACTAGGGTTATGATGCTTAGCAAAGCCCCAACCTAGGGCCCTTGCATTTTCACCCTTTCTTCTCTTCTCGTCTTATTTTTCTCTTTTCTTCTCCTCTCTCTTCTTCTTTTGTCCCTTGAATTTGAAAATTTACACAAAGATCATCTCTCTCCAAATTCAAGGAATGCAATCCTCTTTTGGTATGTCCTTGTCTATTTTAACGATTCTTATTTATCCTTTGTCTTCTTTGTTTATACAAGGCTATACATTCTTCTCTCCTTTGTTTGTGCACTTCCTCCCTCTTGAATTTTCAATAGCTAAAACTTCAAGTTGGGGGTACACACGCATAATTATTTTCTCCTCATGGTCTTCCTCTTATTTCTTCTAGCATATGCACACACACTCACTTTGTGTTATGCTCATATTGATTGGTCTATATATATTTTTATACACTCTTAGTGGGTATTACTTGCTAAATTCACATCAGCAATGATGTATTCCCCTATCAGGTTATGATTCTCTTGACTCAGTAGGCTCAACACCCCATTACAAGATAACCTTCTTAGCCATTTTAGTAGGCCTCAGCATACATCCTAGCAGGTAATCACCCCATAGCAATCACTAGCAAGCAATCATCCATAGAGGGTTACGCTCCATTATTTAATCATTTAAGCAATCACCCATAGCAGGTTACGCTCCATATTTTACCCATTTTCCACTAGTGAGTACTACTCCCCAGGCGGTTTTTCACTCTACATCTAGACCTTTATTTTAGGCATAACACCCTTCATTCAGAGTTCTTGATCAAGATTTTCTCGCATTCTATGGTTGACCTTTGGATTCTTGTCTTTTTTCTTCTGCTTATCTTCTCTTCCCATATTCTTTCTTTGCATTTCTTATATTCATCCATGCATTTCATGCTAGTTGTATTAGATTCATGATGTGCCTAGTTATCTTTGCTCTATTGTTTGTTTACTTGCTTTGTGTTTCTGTGTCTTGTTTTTCTTCCTTGTATTTTTCAAGTTTCTCAAAGGAATTTTTCATCCATTTTCAAAACTCGAGGGGGCATCCTAGCCATAGAGGCATTAATGGTAGAAATTTCTCACCCTTTTGCCTAAAATTGGCCACTTCTTTTCTGTGCTTGATGCTTTCTGCCTATAGAGGTCTACATCTTTCTTTGATGCATTTACTTGGTCTTAAATGCTTCAAAGAGGGGGCAAAATGTAGACACAAAAAATTGACCCACTTTAGTGGGAAATCTTCCTTGAGCTCTCTAATGGGATCTCTTAGACTTGCCTAAGGTAGGGGTAAGGCTTTTCCCCCTTTGTTTTGCATATTTTTCCTCTTTATGTGAAATCGCACCCGACCCTTAATGGGGCATGACATCGCATTGCGATATTACGATTGGCCCGAATAGGATGCGATTTCACCTTTTTAGGGTTTGATGTATTAAAACCCTAATTTAGTGAGATATGCATGTTCTACATTGGCCCTCCTTGGTTTTCCCACTTTTTTACCTTCAAATCCGCTATATAAGGAGGGTTTGAATTCACTTTTCACACACGATAACACACAAGTTAACATGCACTCATTTTATTCAGCACTTGATGATTTTATTGCTTCCATTTGATTTCTCATAAAGTGTTTTTGTTTAGTCTGCATCCTTCTGCTTCTTATATCGCAAGAAAATTTGAATTTTGGAGTTTGATTGTATGTTGCATTATTCTTCCTCGCTCTTGGTGGATTGTTATTGGATCCCTAAGGAGAGATTGACCATTCGGGAGATCTAAAACCCTTCTGTTTTGCTTCTACACTCTCTACCAAGTGAATTTGCTCTTCTGGATGCACATTTATATTTTTTGAGTGATGTAATCGAGCTTCTGCATTCATATTTTATTTTTTGCATAATTTATGCAAAATCGTGCCTGATCTACTATGGGGCGTGATTCCACCTGGCGTTATCACGATCGCCCATTACGGGGCATGATTTATCGAGATAAAATTGGGGGTAATTTGTTGTCCATTTTTCTCCATTGTATTCTAAATTGCATCTAGAGCATAGTGGCATATTATATTTTGTGATATTTATATTTTGTTCTATTGCATCGTATTAATGTTTGTTTTCCTCCAAAGGTCAATTTCCACTTTTAATTATCAAATGTCAGCTAAAAGGACCTAGGGGGATTTATTGTTGTGCCTTCAAGCATTTTTGTACAATGGTCTAAGCAAGCTCCCTAATGCTAATTCTAATTTCAAGTGTTTGTTGAGTTATCTTACGGGAACAGGTATTATTGATAGCATTGGACAAAGAGATAAAAGCAATGATAAAACACCGAATAAGTTAAGTATTCTAATTAGTCTTCTAGGTAGATTTTTGAATGCTTTTATTTTTGTCATAAACCCTAGATCTAATTTTATAGAAATATATAATTAATGTATAGACATTTTAAAGATAAACAACATATAGTATGCACTTAGGATTAATTTTGTTTGTGCATCTCTTCTTGAGCCCTTGCTTAAAGGTTATATATTTTTAACTCTAGGTTAGAAAACCATTCAAATGAAAGAATAATTCTAGGTTTTAGCTCTTTTATTATTACATTTTTGTATTTCTACATTGTCCTTTATCTTTTATAGCATAGATCTAGAAATATCAAATCTAGGTGTTTGTCTTGAATCTCACACATCAAACATTCCTGAAATTCATGTCGACCTGGAATGAGTCCTTAAAGCCATTCCTAGTGAATCCTTTTCCTCCCTTTTAGCACTGAGTTGTGGTTCACCCCATAAGTATTTATATTCTCCCCTGATGGATCCAACCTTTTGGGAATTGTATGCAACCAAGCGATTTTCCCCCTCTACATTAGTATACCTACTCTTTCAAAGCCTCTTAAAGACAATTTGGTTGATCATGCAAGGCTAACACTTCTAACATGATTACTTTAGTAGGGGTATTTTTCATCTCCTTAGTAGTGTTGAATTTGAACTCGATAGAGTTACTCTTACTAGGTGCACTAAAATTTCTATATTATCTCATGTTTATCATTGAGAGAAAGATATTTTAGTTGTTCAACCTCTTTATAGGGTAGACTCATTTTTTTATCACTCCTCTTATTTATGGATTTATTTTTCCTTCCTTCATTTATCCTTTCAATTTTGAGATATTTATCCTTATCTATCCATCTACCCTTAGTGGTTTTCACTTATGCTTGAGGTGTACGTGTGGTATTTTTTTCTACAACTTCATTTTCTTTATATTCTTCTTATTGTGTGGCTACTAACCCTTTATCCTTCAAGCATAATGGAAACATACATCTCATAATTAATATTGTACCCTTACTTGCCTTTGTTTTTTAGCTAGTTGTTCCTCATACACTTTTCTCCTTCCACTAGTTCTCATTCTTTGTTGGTTAGCACATACGACATCGTCCTTGAGTGTGGGCTCTTCATCTATTTCCATAGTGCTAAAAATTGGCAAAGATAGCATTATTAGGGTTAGGTAGGATAGGAACTAACTATTGAGGTTGAGGATTTTGGTAAGTGAGCTAACTTATTATAGGTGCCAAATAACCACAAGATAGTAGTCTAGTGAGCTTGGCATTGTTGGTCATACTAGATTATTTGAGAATGTTTTATGGCTCCAACATATTCTATACTATCATGCCTTGCATTGCATGGAAAACATCACAATGTATTGGCCTTTAAATTTGTATTTACCATATTATTATGAGATTCATTCATTCCTTGGTTGATGCCTTGCCCAAGTGCTTTATATTTAGTGAAGTATGGGGTTTTTTTAGGTTGCTAAGTTTGATATTGTTGTCATTATCTCCTTTCAACATTATTCTAATTTACCAATGTTTGTATTACTTTCACCATCTCACTCATTTAAAAAATATTAATTGAATCATTATTTTTTTTAGATTAAGCAAGAAGAGATGGAAGTTGTGGATGAAAATTGATTGTTATTAATGGCTTTTGGCCATTATGCATAACAACATATAGAGAGGACAATGGATTAGTAGCATCTTTTGTTTGACGATTCAGAATGGATGAAATGGGGGTGTAGTTTGAGGAGCAGATAGATTTTGGGTAATATGGACAATGTAGACCATAGGAAGGGTAGGTAGTAATTTTTCTACTCTAATCAAAACATATTTTATCCAAGAAAATTCTTTGAAATCTATAACTAGTGTATTGTGATTAACATTACAAACCATAAAAGCTAAATTAGATTGTAAACCCTTAATGTAGTAAGGCAATAATTTTTCTTCATTAGCCCTAACATGTTGAGGACTATTATATTATTTGGTACATTCTAACGTATCCCCATGGTACCTTAATAGTATAATTTTAAATATATAATAGATTAGGGTTGATTCTATAGTTTAGGAGTGTGTTTTATATTTCTCCTTTCATGTAAATGTCAATGTGTATAAAATGCACAAGTGTCATGTAAGTTAGAGTGCAAGTGTAGATTGAGAGAATGTGCACAAGTGTCATATATGTAAGTGTGCAAATATGTAATGTGAGGATGTGCACAAGTGTCTTAGAGTAGGTGTAGAAGTGTGCAAGTGTCATAGAGTCAAGTGTGCATGTAAAAAGAAAGTGAAGAGTCTAGTATGCAAGTGGCAAGATGATAAGCCAAAGGTCATGGGACTTGTCATATGGAGAGCAATAGTCAAGTACATGAAGAGTTATATTCTATGTCTATATTATGGATACAAATCTCCAAGCTCCAAGACCTAATATCCAATATCCTATATCCATATTGTAAGTGGAAGGAAGTGAATAAAGCTTGTATGTAGATTTTGAGCAATTAATATTGTAAGTTCTTCTTCATTCATAGTTCATGAATGACTTAGGACATTTACATTAATATTTGATTCTATAAATGAATGTTATTTTAATATTATATATGCCATGATATACATATTAATTTTCTCATTTATAATTATAATTTATAGTATCTATATATATTATGGTTAGAGAAGGGGTTTTGAAAGGGTCCCCAAACCTTTTACATCAAACCCTTAAGATTTTACAAGAAGATCCCATAATTGGAACAACAAGGATCCACACATAGAGACCAAACCCTTTCCAAAAACTACCTTGGGCCATATTACAAACATAGTTATGATATTTTACAAAAAATAAAACAAGGACCATAATCCAACATAAAATATCAGGTATTAACAAAGCAAGAAGAAAACAAAAAGTAGTTTTTTCAAGAAGCTCAATCCAACATGCCTCCAATAACCTTCTTACAATACTCAATCTCTTGAATAAATATATAATCAAGGGACCTCTAGGTTGACATGAGATATACCATTTTTCTAGAAATATTACACCACATTTTTAGTAAATGTGATTCCCTTCCTTGAGGCCTACGAGCTTGGACCAAATCATTTGTAACACATGTGTCCTCATCATTAATAATTCTAAGTTATTATGGGTAGTTATCACTCCAAATCATGATGAAATCCTCATGAATGCCAAGGTTCACCATTAAATCTACCATCCTATTTCCTTATTGAGACACATATTTCACCTAAGAATTCTCTAGTTGCTAAAAGCATTGCTTCACCTCCTCCATAAAATCCTCTATGGTCCAGCTTGGAGACTACAATCCTTTAACTATGTTGACAATGGACATGGCATCCCCTTCTAAAATTACATTCTTTGGGTCCAATATTTCTAGTAGAACTCCTTGAAAGAGAGCTCTTGATTCACCAAAGTAGCTTGTTTGGACCTCCAAATTTTTAGCACAATCTAAAAGGATATCCTCTTTGTAATTTATAATTAGCCCCTACACTTGAACTACTTGGATTGTCTTTTGCAGCACCATCAAAATTGAGTTTTAACCATCCCGATGGAGGAGGATCCCATTTAACCTAGGATCAAACCTACTATTTTAATTGGGTGAAGGAGTCCTCAACCTCCAAAATATCGAGGTTGGTAGTTATCCTGGTCTCAGTCTCACTTCCCCCATCCTCCCTAAAGTTAAAAATCATGATATTTTCCATCAACACATAAACAATTCTAATCTCTACATACTCTAGATCCTTTTTAACATTCTTGATCACTCTATTATTCCTTTCCTTCCATATCCCCTTAAGAGGTGAGGTAGACTGAGTTCCTAGAGAATGCAAAGCCTTTTATTTCTAAATGAGGAATCCCAATGTAAACTTAGACCTACCATATTGTTAGGAAGGACCCAAGCTATCTCAAAAAATCTTAGAAGGTTGAACACTTCCTATGAGAATGCGCACTCCATAAATAAGTGTTTGGTGTCCTCCCATACTACTCCATAAAGATAGCATTTATTAGGGATAACCAATATTATTTTGTGAAGATTATCAATACTGAGAATCTTATTTTAAACTACCAACTAAAAAAATAAGTTAATTTTAGGAATAAGTATTTTGAACCAGATATTTTTGGTCAGGAGACAACCCCAACCTTCATTCTCCATCAGGTAGTATGTTGATTTCACTATGAAGAGTCCCCTTTTATCTACCTTCCATATAAAGGAATCAACTAAGATTGAACTCTTGGTATATTGAGTTTTCAGTAGCCTAGTGAATTATTTCCAAGTTTGTTCTCCCCTTAGATCTAGACCATAAATATATGTGGGCTTCCATATTCTCCTACCTTCCACTTCTATAAAATTTGCCATCTTATTTTCAAAAATTTATGCAGTAAGTGGTTCCAAGCATACCAAAATTTTATTTTCAATCAAGGGGTATTTTGGATCCAACTATCCTTCCAAAAATATATTCTTCTTTCATCTCCCAAATGCCACCTTAGAACTTTCTAAATTAGGGGTTTGGACCTGTACAAATTGTTCCAAAATGAATGATTGTGAGGTGGATATTGCATCTCCAAAAATTTACTTTTTTGCCTAAGATACTTGGCTTTAAGTATCTAGATCCATCCAACTTATCCTCCCTAATAAGTATCCATCCCTACTTGGCTACGAGGGCTTGATTCATATGCTTCATATTTCCAAACCCAATCCCACCAACTTCCTTCCTTAAGAAAACATGATCCTAGGCTACTAACAGTAGTCTTTTTTTATCTTTCACCCTTGACCAAAGGAAGGAATTTTTGATTTTCTTGATCTTCTAATTGATCTTTGTTGGTATCTTAAACAAAGACATGAAGTAAATAGGAATACTTTTGAGAGTTGATTTTACAAGTTGGGCCTTACTAGCTTGACTTAGAAGTTCTCCTTTCCATCCTTCCAATATTTTACTGATCCTATCCATCACTAGGTTCATACCTTCATTATACCTTTGAATAAGGGAAATCCTAGATAAATCAACTTGAACCCTTTAATATAAACCAAAAATCCTTGTAATTCTCCCTTGTATTCTAGGAGGGGTGTTGAGGAAAAACACTTTGCTCTTAGAAAAGTTAATCTTTTGTCTTGTTGCTTTCTCATAAACACTCAAGATATTCCTAATCTCCTTGGATTACAATATGGAATAGCTAGTAATTAATATGGTATCATCTACAAATTGTTGATGAGAAATAGGGTTGAGGGAAATCACTAGTCTTACCCCTCCAATTATCCCAAGGGAGGTAGCAACTCCTATTGTTCTTCCCAAGGCTTCTGCTGGTATAATAAATAGATAAGGGGATAGGGGGTCACCTTGTATTAGTCCTCTGAGACTTTTGAAGTACCCAATGACTGATCTATTAACAAGGACTAGGAACATTATAGTGGATATGCACTCTTTAGTGAGTCTTATCCAATCCTAATGGAAATCAAATTTACCCATGAATTTAATTAAGAAGTCCTATGATACCCTATCATAGGCCTTATTCATATATAATTTTAAAAATAGACTAACCTTCCCACTCTTATATATTAAGTGTATGACTTCATGTATGGTTATGATTCAATCAAGGATCTATCTACCCCTCACAAAGCCACCTTGATTGGATTCAATAATAAAGGGGAGAACCACCTTGATCCTGTTAGCCATCACCTTTGTCAATATTTTATATAGTGTGTTACAAAGGCTAATGGGCCTATAATATTTGAAGTCTTTTGCTCCTACCACCTTAGGAATGAGGGCCAAGAAATTTGTGTTGACATCCCTCAATATATGATAGGGATTTTGAACTTCACAAATGGCCGCAAACATATTTGCTCCTACTATATGCCATAATCTATGATAAAAGAGGGTTGGAAACCCATATGGGCTAGGGAATTTCTCTCCCTCCATGGATAATATAGTAGTCTTCAATTTTTCCTCTTTGAAGAGGTTGACTAGGTAAGAATTCATCTATATTGTAAGGGGAGTTAGAATATTGGGGAGAAGCTTGTTCATTGTTTGTTCTTCCAGTAACTCTTCTAACCCAATCAAAATTTCAAAAAAATACACTATTTCTACTCAAATTTTCAAAATATCATCTACTAAGGAGTCATATTCCTTAGTAACTTCTCTAATCCTATTGAAGCTTCTATGTCTATGGGTTGTTGCATGGAATAATTTGGTATTGCAGTCTTCATTCTTTTTATATAATGCTCTTGATTTTTACCTCCAAAAGGATTCTTCTTAGGCCAAGGTATTATGATAGTCCACTATAATCTATTTTTCCTTATCTCTAGTTTTAGTTGTTATAGGACCTTAATTTATAGTTGTCTCAATATCAAACAATCGATGCTTCAAGTCTACTTTCTTTTGAAAAAGATACCCAAAAATAATTTTTTTCTAGCCCTTTAAATTAGTCTTGATGAATCTAATATTTTTTGCAACTTGTGAGATTAAAGGTCTTGTAAACTCCTTCTTCCACCATTCTGATATCTGAGGCTCAAGGTTTCCATATTTTAGCCATATTTTTTCAAAACAAAGAGCTTTTAAATTGTCTTCTAGAAATCAATGCCTTCAAGACTATAGGATTGTGGTCTAAACCAACCTTGGGGAGAGTGCTCAAAATAGCATCTACAAAGGAAGGTAGCCCTTATTTTGAAATTAGAAATCTATCTAGACTAATTTGGTAAAATTAACTTCTAAATATCCTATTACTCCAGGTAACTTACCTCCTCTCAATTCCACATCCATCAACTCTTTATTATTTACAAATTGCTCAAAATCTTCCATCCCATTTGAAATATTTGGGTTACCTCATTTTTTGTTTGAGGGATAGAGAAGGAAATTAAAATCATCATCCAACATCTATAACTCTCCTTGAAAGGTACCACTCATGCAATTGAGTTCATCCCATAGTAGGATTTTGCTTGTTATTGTATTTGGGGCATAGATATTTGTGAGTATCCATCTAATTTTATCATCCTTACAATAAAAAATAATGTTAATTAATATCTCTAAGGAGATCATTCTTCATTCAAATTTGTTATGGTACCAAAGGCATAATAATCCCCCATAGGCTCCATTCTCATGACTGCCTATAGAACTTGACTCCTTCCATATTGTCTTTTTAATCCTCGATATTAGATTCTTCAACTTTTATTTATTAGAGGAGGATGATATGTGGGTTTAAATATTTCTTCATTCAAGCAACCAGTCAATTCTTGGAATGGGAATTTAGAGCCCTTACATTCCAGGATATGATCTTCATTTTTTAGATTTGGCAGGTTGTTTCTTTCCCGTACTCATAGATAAGGTCAATTGGGTTCCATTAGCTATTTATTTAGCAATTTCTCTTAATCAAATTTCTTATTGTGATGGTCATTTCAACTTTGGATTATAACCAACATCTATTGTTCCCTTTCTACTACTTATGGTAATCTAGCTAGGACTACTTGACTCCCTCCTAGATTCTCTTCCTTTTGAGAAGTTATTATCCCGCCTCCACTCCCTCCTATGAATTCTCAATTTCTAGTCTAGTTGGATCAATTATTATTTTTTGTTGTGCTTGTATCTCTTCAAATTCTTGGTTCTCATTCTAGATTTTAACCTCCAAACCATCCTCTTGAACTTGTAGGTATTAAAATATATTTATAATAGGTACCTTGTTTAAAGCTAAAGAATCAATCACAAGAGGAGCACTTAACTCAACTCAATCCTCCTAAATTTCTCCTTTCCTCTAAGGATTTCATATCTTGACCAAGAGTTGACAATGTTTTCTTAGTGCTCCTTACCTTCAAAATAGGTCTTGATCCTTGTTCACCTTGGGTCTTAGTAGTTTTCTTGGGCTACCATTGATGGGGTTGTGGTTGGCCTCTCTTCCTTAGATAATATCTACTCAAGTGATTGAGATTCTAGCAAGTGCCACATTTAATAGGAATATTTTCAAATTCTATAGGTTGGTTTCATATTCCAAACATAGAAATGAGTTCTATCGAGTTGGGTAGATAAGTTTCCATAATTAGATTTACACAAAATTGGGCATGAAGGAGCTTAGATATAGTTGTTATAACTAGGTCAATTAATACTAGTTGGACCAAGCCCCAGGAGTCTCACCCAAACTAAAACTTCGTAAAGTTATTAGATTAGGGGATCAAAGTCTATGGACCAACATTTCAAGAAAATACCTCTATGCCTTAAAAACCATGGGATCCATTGGCGAATCTTATCCAAGTCTCCCTCATAAATAAGCTTGACAAGGAAGAGTTTCCTAGGTAAGGCAGTGATTTCCATATGGATGAGAGGTCTCCATTTCTCATAAGTGCATTTATGAATGGTTTCTATCTCTGGCCTTGCTTCCAAAAAATTTCCCACCAGACCCAGCTCTCCTTGGGAAGCTACCATTTTATCTAGCTCATCTAGAATAATCAAGCGACCTCCTTTTGGAAAAATATGAAAAATATGTTTAGGTAAGCTCTTATTACCTTTCACTACCTACAACCAAGGCCTTTCTCCTAGGTCAAAGGTTTTTTTTTAAGAATCCGTAGACTATCCCATACTTCTTCCATTTGAATTTTCTTTTAGATAAATTCTTGCTCGTCCATCCTTGAATTCAAATTTTGACCCTTTTTTACCACATTCACTTCCGTGTTCTAATGGTGCTTATGCTTTATAGTATCTATATTTTAAAATTTAATATTATGTCTATTTTATATTGGGACTTATGATATTTTATGGTAGTAAGGCTTAAAAAGACAATAGTGGTATCAGAGCTACCACTTGACTCTGTCTATTTTTTATAGGATAATTTTAGTAGCCACCATTATAAATATTTAACTTTATCCGCTTTTGATAAAGTTAATTTGGAGTTTGTCTACTTTAAAGGTAGTGCAAGCTTGACCTCTTTTTTAAAGGTCCGATTGAGTAGAATATTGATGGTACAAGGATAGTCACCTTGATTTAAATGCTAGGGTCTTTCTACTTGGTTGAAATAAAACTAGTGAATACTAGGACTTAGCTATATTGATATAAAGGACCAAATCAGAGAAAATTTGGACATTGATAAATATAACCAACTCAAAATATAGTTGGAAATTTTTAGGACATACAAAGTCATCCTGACATATTTTTGGATTCTCTAGAGAAAGAGGAGAATCACTATTAAATATTGAAGGAGAACCAACTCAGGAGAAATTTGGTCATTCAAGGATATTCAAAATCACCCTAACATTGATATTGGATTCTCTAGTAAGGAGGAGAATCATATTGGGTTCTTAGGTGTGAAGATTTTAGATTTAAGAGAAGCATTACATCTACTAGAGAATATTGATAAACAAAATTGCTTGATACAGAGATAGAGAAATATTCTTAGTTTCCAAGGATGAAAGATCATCATAGGCTATTCTATAGAGGTCAATATTTGAAAGATAAAGTTTGTAGAAAGATTGTAGTCAAATTTCACTACAGTATAACAACTTACAACAAGCAAAACATTCTATAGAATATCAAAGTATTTATAAGGGTCTTTACAAAACAACAAGCTATTATAAAGTGCTGGAGACAGGTCAAAAAAGCACTCAGAAGGTGCAAATGAAAGCACTCAAAAAGTGCTCATAAGGGACTACAATAGAGCACTTGTTAGACACTACACCAAAGCACTCTCAAAGTGCTTGTTAGGCACTACAACAAAGCATTCACAAAGAGTTTCTAAAGCACTACAAAATAGCAATCATAAGGTACTATAGTAGGTATTTAATAGGAGCTTGAAGGAAAGCACATAAGGTGCTAATATAGAAGCTCTAATGTACTAGAATGAAGCGCATAAGGAACCATGAAAGAAAAATATATGATTCTAAGAGAATAGCACATACAACACTAAGAAAGAAGCACTTAAGGTACTAAGGGAGAAGCACATAAGCCACTAGAAAATATCAATAGGTACTCATAGAGTGCTAAAGGTAAGAGAAGTCACTAATAAGTAGAGCAAGCCAAAGAACATGTTCTCATCAAAATGTGTTGTTATTAATCAAGTCAAAGAACGTGTTCACATCATAAAGCAAGCTAGATAACATGTTATTATCAAGCAAGTCAAAGAATTTGATTCCATCAACAAGCAAGCCAAAGATCATGTTATTCGAAGAATGTGTTCTCATAGAAAAGCAAGTCAAGTCACAATGAATGTACAATGATCTAGGCAATTTATCATTGATCTACAAAGAAGAAAGATTCCTAAGATCAAATAGACATTGGATCATAGGAGGTAGAAAAGTGAGTCATTAGATTTTTAGCTGTCAAGAAATTTATAGCAATGGATAAGCCACCTAAAGCTAAGATGTATGAGGTTACCACCAAGAGCAAAGACTTGTTCATTCCAAGCGATGAAAAACATGAACCAGGAAATAGTAGCAAACTGGAATGAAGTTAGGGTAATGAAGGAACAATGAATGTTAAAGAATGTTATAAATCTTTCATCTTACATCGCAAGTGGAATTGAGACATTGAATGAGGAGTTGAGCAACTATTATCTTGTCAACGCTTCTCAAGTAATGAATAATAGTTACAAATTAAATGCATATTATTTTTGGTGGGAATGAAATAAGTTTAAATAACTTTCTAATTTGGAGTTATAAGGTTTATGCACTTTATTTTTTGAAAGATTAGATTATATTTGAAATTTGGAGTAATAAGGTTTATTTAAGATATTTGAAATTTATTAAAGTTATTAGAAAGTGAAGGATTTATAAGGAGTAAAATATTTTTAAGTTTTTAAGATTTTAAGATTTGAAGTAAATTGAAGTTATTTTTGAAGAGGTTGAAAGTTTTTAAAGTATTTTAGAAAATTTTGAAAAACTTTAAAAACTTTGAATTTTTGAAAATTTGAAAATTTATTTATTAGGGAGTTAAAAGGATTTCTACATCAAAGGTTAGAAAACTTAAAATTTGCAAATTTCATATTTGAAGTATTTTATTTAAATTTGGGAGATATAAGGTTTTCTACTTCAAAGGAAATAAATCATAGAATTGATTCATATCATGGAAGAAATTATTAGAAATGCATTCAGTGAAGATAGTGAAGAAATGGTGAACAAGCTAAAGTTTTATTCTCAAAATTTAATAGATGATTTTGATGGAAAGAAGCAAATGAAAAATATTTTAAAAGAAAAATTATCTTTATTTCTCAAGGATGCAAAAGATGAAAATTTCACAACACTTATAAGTTATCTTCATGAAAAACTTTTTAGAACATGGTGGAATTCACAAAACACCATTATACTTTCCTCAAAAGGATGATTAATGGTTTATTTATCATTACTTACCTTTGAGATCTTTGAAGAAAAAGTCAAGAAAAGAAACAAGAAAATAATGATACTTACAACTTGAATGAATATGATTAGCTTCAATGAAGAATCATTGAAATCAAGAATGTATTATTGTGATGATTTACTAACTCAATGTTTAGAAGGCACATCACAATTCAAGATGAAGAAGAGAAGAGGAAGAAAGAAGAATAGAGGAAAACATGCAAGGAAGACTAACAAAAAAATTGGATCCAAAGCTAAAGAATAATCATATACTGAAGATTCAAATAAATACTTGAAAGAGGTATACTGAAGATGAATCTCAAATAGAGGTTCATGAATAATGCAAGGTCACATGAAGATTGAAAATAAATATGAAGACCAAGATTGATAGTCTTCAATAACCAAATAATGGCATACAAGGGATGTTGAGAAATATTACATTATTTGATACATGTTAATGTATCCCCATGGTACCTTCATGGTACAATTGTAAATATGTAATAGATTAGGGTTGAGTCTATAGTTTAGGAGTGTGATTTATATTTTCCCTTTCATGTAAGTGTCAATGTGCAGGAAATGCATGTGTCATGTAAGTTAGAGTGCAAGTGTATATTGAGAGAATATGCACAATTGTCATGTATGTAAGTGTGCAAATATGTAATGTGCACAAGTGTGTTGGAATAGGTGTAGAAGTGTGCAAGTGTCATAGAGTCAAGTGTGCATGTAAAAAGAAAATGAAGTCTTGTATGCAAGTGGCAAGATGATAAGCCAAAGGTCATGGGACTTGTTAAGAGCAATAGTCAAGTACATGAAGATTCATCTCCTATGTCTATATTATGGAGATAAAGCTCCAAGATCCAAAATCCAATATCCAATATCTGATATCCATATTGTAAGTAGAAGAAAGTGAATAAATCTTATATACAAATTTTGAGCAATTAATAATGTAAGTTTTTCCTCATGCATATTCATGAATGACTTAGGCCATTTAAATTCATATTTGATTATATAAATAAATGTTATTTTCAGTATTATATAGGCCTTGATATACATATTAATTTGCTCATATATAATTCTACTCTATAGTATTTATATTTTGAGCTTTAATATTGTGGCTATTTTATATTGGGACCTAAGATATTTTGTGGTAGTAAGGCTTAAAAATCCAACATAACATTCTACGGAATTAGATTTAAAGTCCTTAAAAATATAGAATTAAAATTATGTATATTCTCTTGGGGATGCTTTTGTATTGTATTTAGTTGGAATAAAACTAAATAACCATTATCAATACTATATAACATATGTATGAATGGTTTTACAATTCATGTCCATTTAGTGATAGAATTTTCTAGTAATCCTCTATACCACAAATAAACTTAACACACAAATATTAAATGAGTAAGCATACCATAATGTCCTCCTCCTAAATGAGGTGAATTAATTTGAGTGTGGACAATTCATTAAGATGATGCAGTGGCATCTTATTATTGCTCCCATCAAAAGTGGGTAAGGCTTCAATAGTGATAGGGGGAATAAGATACTAGGTTCAATGGTCCTTGATAGGTCTAATCACGAAGTTGGTTTTGTGGCCTAGGTGGGGGTGTTGGATTATTCTACAATGGAGGAGGTTGACCATACTACTATTATGATGGTGGATAAGGATATACCACATAATCCTAAGGTGGATGTGAAAGATACTAAGGGTATTGGTATAGAGGATAGTATGGTGGAGGAAAATAAGGTATTACCATATGAAAAAGAGAAGGTGGTGGATTTCTATAACCCCATTATTGATTTGGAGGAGGCTGCATATTTGGAAAAGGAGGATGTTACAAGCCTTGTGGATCAATTTGTTAATTAGGAAGAGGTGGTCCTTGTATGTTTTGTTATGCCTAACTCATTAAAGGTGGTGTTTGTCCCTAGGTGCTTCCCTAGGTACATACATATCCACTTTTCTAGTTGTCACTTGCATATTTTGAGCGAGATCTTAGCTTTGAGTAAAAAAAAATTATTATAAAGATCCTATATTTTAACCTAGAGTAATATTGGAGTGTTGGATGAAATAAATCTAGGTGGACTTTGCATTGAAGTAGCACTTGTAGGAGGCATATTTTGGGTACTAGATATAAGAGGTGGATTCATGTTACCAACATAATAATACCTTCCAAAGTTGGATTAGTAGTAGGATTATTTATATCAAAGGATATCTCATAGAGAGGGTTTGTGTGGATCAATGTAGATCCAATATTTGACCAAGTTTGGTTGGATAACTTGGATGAATAACTCATTCATTGACCTAAGAAACAAATTTCTTGGGATGTGGGATTTTGGCTAATTGGGTTAGCCATTAGGACTTTGCCTTTTGACGAAATAATATTAGATGTTGGAATCTTCTCAATTTTATAATCTTGATGTACCCACACGATAGTTCATTCCTTTATTTTCCCTTTGGTATTCCTTCGATGACACACAACTATCTCTATAAATTAATGTTTTTTCCCAATAATTATGCCCTTGAGTGTGTGTTCATAAGCCTACATGTATGGACTTGCATGGATAGAGTTTTGGAGTCAAAATTTAGAAACTTTTAAAAATTGTCCTATAGAGTAATTCACCTGCAAACTAGAGTGATTTGCTTACAAAATTAGGTGATACACTAGCAGGAATTAAACCTATTATATATTTGCCTATAGAGATTTACCTGTGAAATGAAGTGATTCGCTTATATTTTTGGATAATTTGTTAGCAAGTTTTGAACTTCAATTTTTTTTAAGTTTAGAGAATACAAGCAAATCACTTGAAAACTAAAGTGAATTCTTTGTTAGGAAGGAGTTGAGAAGAATATTATCTTTTGTAGCAAATCACTTAATAGATTTTGAGTAATTTACTCTCTTAGATTTGACTGGATAAGAAATTACCCTTTTCAAAGTGAATTACTTGAAGAACTAAGTGAATTACTTATTGTTTTGATCTTTGGAAAGAATGTCTTAAAATATTTCCTAAATGCTTTTTGTCTATGGTATATGCAAAATTGGGTTAGATCAAATGTTTGATGTAGCTCCGATGATGCTAATGTTGCTTGCTTCAAAAAAATTTCAAAATTATAAAGTTTGTGCTAAAGTTATCGTTCACAAAGCACCCTCAAAAATCAATTTCAATTTTTTAAGGTCATTTTGAGACTAGGCTTGATAAATCAAGTTCTTGGCCTCAGCTAATTGTTATGGATTCAAAAACAAATTTAGAATGAATCACTTGCAAAATGGAGCAAATTGCTCACAAAAATGGACTTAAATGATTTTTAGGCGAGTGGCTCAAAATAGAGTGAATCATTCAAAAATTGAGCAAATCGCTACATGTATAAGGACTTGGAAAAAATTATCTTCTATTTTGATCCAATTGCTTCATTTATGATGAATGCAAGCTTGACACAAAAATTGAAACATATGCCCAAATTTGAGTTAAAAATATGATCCACCAAACATGTCAGAAACTATGTTGAACTAAGGAATTGTCTTGACTTCTATGTTAATGATGTGCCCCAATTCTAGTTTTAATAAAGTTGGAAGAAAGGGTCAATGGATCCTCCCAACCTTCGGATTGAGCCTAGTTCCCTGCTCTCCCCACATAATACTCTTACACTAACCAACAATAATTACATAAAAAGTGAAGTACAAAAAATAAAATGCATAAAATATTATAGGTGCAAGGGATTCAAATGAAATACAATGTTTAGACATAGAGAGGAAGTGCATGTGATCAATCAACATATAAAAATTCAAATAACATGAATGTTCTTCCATTCATTAAGTATAAAATTGCTAAGTGAATGATAAGATGAAAAAAAGGGCTATGTCTCAATCACCACACACCTAACAAACTAAAAGGGTGATGCCATTGATGGAATGCATAAGGACTTACCAATTTCATGAGATACAAAGCACAATGTATGTTTTACAAAGTGTAACTCTATATTCTCATGGGTAAAGGATGTTTACAATGGAGCCTATGGCTCCTATTTATAGTAGGAGTTTACCCTTGAGTTACCTAGCATGAAAAACAATTATTGTTAGTATAAGTAAAGATTTGGAGACATCTCCCGTAAAATGATGCACCTCTAAATGTTACATGCCTTTAAATATGCCCATAATAGGTTTAGAAGGCTTTCAAAATGAATTAGTGTACCACCACATGCCAAAATATCATTGTCAAAATATTTTTCTTAAGATCTATATCTTTTTTACCCCTTTGTATGTTGATAAGTGATTTGCTCTAGTAATCGAATAAATCACTCAACTTTGCTAACAAATCACTAGCATATCCCGAGTTCTTTGCTTTTGTGAGCCAATTGTACCACTTTGCAAGCGAGTAGCTCTTGAACCAATTTTGACCAATTTACAAGTGAATCGGTCCTAAACCAATCAACACTTGAGTCACACTTAATCAAATTTAGGAGGTTTTTGAAAAGCATTAGCTACTTGATTTCATTATTTTATGCTCTTTCAAAATTGCAAATCCCAAGGTAGTGTCAAGGCACTACACATACACATGAACATAATAAATTGTTTTTGATGAATCTACATACAAGTCTAACAAAATATAATAATAAAATATTATACCATCATAGATAATAGAGTTTAAAGGAATAGGTTGGAAGTAAAGAGTTTAACATCTTAAATCAAGGTTCAAATGTCGTAGATAAGCCTTAATATTTTATTAAATAACATTAGTTCAACCAATTAAATTCCTCAACAAAATATATATTTACCATTACAAATAAAATACATTATATATTTTTAAAAATAATTTGAAAAAAATATATTAAAACAAGATTATTTACAACATAAATCAAAGATCCTCCAACCTTAGCCAGCAAGAGCACCCATTTCCTCATTTTAACTTTCTAACAAACTTCCATAACTCTAAAACCCAAAATCCTAAAAACTAACCTAATTACAACACTAAAAAAAAATTACATTAAAACCAAATCTCTTAAACCATATAAAATACATATATTTAATTATTCAAATATTCTATTTACTCATTCTAACAAAAATATAAGCTTTGTCTTGTTATTGTATATTTTTAATTTCCAACCATTTGTACAAAAAAAACAAGTGTATATCTATATATTTTGCATGTTATAGATAAAATACATATATTTAAAACTTCAAAAAAAATAATTATTATAATAAAAAAATAAAAAAATAATTAATTAATTAGAATTTTTATAATTTGTAGTTTGTTGAGTAGAGATAAAGTTAATGGGTCCCCACCTTTTAAAGTATCAAACCCAAACAACTTATTACAAGTACTTGAGCAAAACTTTAGAACTTTTTTCCTCACCTTTGGGGTAGGTGGATTGACAAGACGTTGGGCATTTACTAGGAGGAGACTTAGGTTCAAAGCTCGCGGGCACCACTCTATGGCAAAGGTAGTAGTCTGACTAGAATCCGCTGAGTGTGCGCTAGCTTGAAGCCCAAAGTGCACTTAACCACTATCAATCAACCACAAGCCCAAAGTGCACTTAACCACTATCAACCAACCACAAGGGTTAGGTGAATTGGTAAGACGTTGGACATTTACCAGGAGGAGGCCTAGGTTCAAACCTCGCGAGCATGCCCACTCTAAGGCAAAGGTAGTAGTCGACTAGAATCTGCTTCCAACCGTGAGGGTTAGGTGGATTGGTAAGAAGTTGGACATTTACCAAGAGGAGGCCTAGGTTCCGACCTCGCGGGCATGCCCACTCTAGGGCAAAGGTAATAGTCTGACTAGAATCTGCTTAGTGTACTAGCTTGATGACGGCGGTACCAACCCGAGTCACCTGAGATCTCCCTCACTCCAGGCCGTGTTTACCGCTAGGTAAAGTTTATAGTGATAGCTCCATAATTTAACCCTCTGACCAGTTGCTCAACAAAAAGCAGCTACCAATTTCCCTTTTCTCCTGACCTTGTTGAACACTGGTATAACCCCCAGCTACCAATTCCCCTTTTCTCCTGACCTTGTTGAACACTGGTATAACCCCTATTATGGTCAGGTTTACAGAGCCCACGGAGCGTCTGTTGTGTGGGTCGATGCTCCGTCGAAATCAAGCAGACGACGCAGCAGTGCCAATATCATCATCATCGCATCATATTGCTGACCTAATGTTAACGGTAAACTTTTGTAAAGAGGACCTTTTGAAAAAGTATGCACAATCGTGTACGCTCTTATGCGTATCTCTTGCATAGTTGCATTCAGAAGAAAGCCTTAGCTGATGGCAAAGTAATCCACGCTCACATATGTAAGATGGGATTTACAGTTAAACCCTTCTCCCTGCAAAACACGGTTGTGAACATGTATGTCAACTGCGGAAGTCTGGCGGACGCTCGCAGAGCCTTCGATCAAATGAGTGAAGGGGAACGGGACGTGATGTCATGGACCATCATCATTTCTGCGTATGCACGAAACAGGTTTCCGCGGGAGGCGCTTGCGCTCTTTGGGCGAATGCAAGAAACGTTTGTCTACCCGAATCACTTCACATTTGCCAGCGTCCTTTCCGCCTGCGCCGGCCTGGCATCTCTCAAACACGGCATGGAGATCCATGAAAAGGTAATCGTGTGTGGACCTCCCTATGATGTTGTTGTCACCAATGCCCTCATAGATATGTACGCCAAATGCGGCTGCATATGGGATGCATGCCAACTGTTTGACAAAATGCCTCAACGAGATGTCGTCTCCTGGACTGCGCTCATTGCAGGGTATTCACAAAATGGGCTTGTTGGCGAGGCCCTGAGGCTATTTAACCAAATGCCGCAAAAAAATGCGGTTGCATGGAATGCTATTATCGCTGGATGTGCGCAGAATGGTCTTGGGGAGGAAGCCCTATGCCTTTTGAAGCAAATGCACTCGACAGGTCTGAGGGCCGACTCTAAAACTTTTGCCAGTGTTCTCCCAGCATGTGCGAACTTAGGAGCTTTGAAAGAGGGTATGGAGATCCATGGAAAATTAATTGCAAGCGGGTTCCAGTCCAATATCCTCCTCGTGAATGCCCTCATTGATATGTATGCAAAATGTGGGCTCATACAGAAGGCAAGGAGATTGTTTGACAGAACTTGTGATCTGGATGTGGTGTCATGGAATGCAATGGTTGCCGGGTATGCACAGAAAGGCCTCGTGGATGAAGCCCAGGAACTCTTTAACAAAATGCCTCGACGAGATGTGGTCTCGTGGAATATCATGATTGCTGGCTTTGTGCAAAATGGGTTTGTTGGTGAGGCCATGAAGCTCTTTAGTGAAATGCCTCAGAAAAGTGCAGTCTCGTGGAACACAATGATTGCAGGACTAGGACAAAATGGATATAGCAAGGAGGTATTGAGGTTGTTTCAACAAATGCAATTGGCGGGTGTCAAGCCAGACATGAGAACCTTTGCCAGTACTCTCTCTGCTTGTTCTAAAACGGCAGCGTTGGAACAGGGTATGGAAATCCATGGTAAAATAGTTGCAAGCGGATTTCAATTTGATGTGATGTTGACGAATTCCCTGATAGACATGTATGCAAAATGTGGTAGTTTACAGCAGGCATGTACTATATTTGACCGAATGCATTGCAAAGATGTGGTTTCCTGGAATTCGATGATTGCTGGTTGTTCTCAGAATGGGCTTGTTGAAGAGGCCCTGAAACTCTTCATGCAAATGCCTCAACCCGATGCAATCTCATGGAATGCAATAATTGCAGGGTTTGCACAAAATGGATCTGGTGAGGAGGCCCTGAAACTATTTCAACGAATGCAATTGGCAGGAGTAATGCCAGACTCGAAGACCTTGGCGAGCGTTCTCAGAGTCTCTGCAAGTCTTGCAGCTTTGGAAGTGGGTATGGAGGTCCATGGAAAAACAATTGCGAATGGATTTGATTCTGATGTCTATGTGGCAACTGCACTTGTAGACATGTATGCACAATGTGGGCATATAAACAAATCATGGGAATTATTTAACAGAATGCATCAGGGAGACCCAGTGTCTTGGAATGCAATGATTACAGGAAATGCAAACAATGGACTAGTTGATGTGGCCCTAAAACTATTTAAGGAAATGCCTCAACAAAACACTGATTCATGGAATGCAATGATTGCAGGCCTTGCACAGAATGGGCATGCTGAGGAAGCCCTCAAGCTTTTTGAACAAATGCAAGTGGCGGGAATGAGGCCAGACTTGAAAACGTTTGCTACTATTCTTCCCGTGTGTGCAAAGTTGGCAGCTGTGGAACAGGGTATTGAAATTCACCAAGAAATAATCAGAAATGGATTTCAGGCTGATGTCATGGTGGTGAATGCCCTAATAGACATGTATGCAAAATGTGGGAGCATACAAGAGGCCCGTGAGTTATTTGACAAACTGCATCGTAGAGACGTGGTCTCATGGAACATAATGATTGGAGGATATGCTATATGTGGCCATGGCAAGGAAGCCCTTGAACTTTTTGAAGAAATGAAACTCTTTGGCATGCACCCAAACCATATTACTTTAGTTAGTATTTTGTTTGCATGCAGCCATGCAGGTTTAGTTGAAGAAGGTTGTCAATACTTCAATTCCATGAATGAATATTACCACTTAACTCCTGCAATGGAACACTATATATGCATGGTTGATCTTCTTGGCCGTGCTGGGTATCTAGCCCAAGCACAAGAGTTTATCCACAAAATGCCAATAAAACCTGATGTTGCTGTATGGAGGTGTTTGCTTGGTGGTTGTAGAATACATAACAATATAGAGCTAGGGGAATATGTGGCTAAACAACTTTTGGAATTGGACACTAACAGGACTATACCTTATGTGCTTCTCTCAAATATTTATGCTGTTGCAGGCAGGTGGAATGATCTTGAAAAGGTGAGAAAAATGATGAAAGACCAATGTCTAAAGAAGACACCTGGATGTAGTTGGATTGAGATCAATAGAGAGATGCATGCTTTTGTCGTTGGAGACAGATTACCATAAAAATCTACACAATGTTGGAGAGAATGTCTTGGGAGACAAAACTCAGTTGAAAGATATACAGTCCTTTGAATAAAGCATTATCTTGTAAGCAGAAGAGGGAGAAAAATATAAGGGAAGGGAACATAGAACTCAAGCAGTTGGCTGACTTACGTAAATGCTAACACAGAAGCACAAAGAAAAAAATTGTATTGGTTTCCAAGATGCTCTTTGTGGGAACTGGTTACACATTATAGCTTCTAACTATCCCCGGAAATGACAAGATGGTGTCATTTCCATTATCACCTTCTTAAAGACTACCTTCCATTTCATTTATTAAAATTTATTAGATGACATGGAATCTTCTGTTCAAACTAGCTATGAACTATATACCTCTTTGATTCAAGTGCCATACACTTGTGACATAGAAAATGCCACCAGCATTGCTACTCCCTATTTTTGTGTTGAATTTGACAACTATTTGGTAAAACTAAGCAAAAGAAAATATGTTGTTGGAGTGAGATTTGTAGGCTGATGGGACTTCTTCAAGAAGGCCCTTCCTTTTGACTAGGTATTTCTTTTTACTTTAATTCCTATGACCGTCTTCTGATCAGTATTTTTCTAATTCCATTAATCTGCATTAACAAGTCCATTTCAAACAGTCCCATTTGATTGAAGGCTTTGATATCAAACTGATCCGAATTTTTTCTAAAAATACCAAAGAATTGCAAGAAAATGGATATGGCTAAAATGGTAACATTGTAAATCATTAATTCAAAAATTTAACTGTTCCTTAAAAAAGGTACAGTATAGCATACTGCGTGAAAATGACACATCCAATTGTGTCTTGATCTGTAGTCTTCAATATGAAAGGAAGGGCCCTTGAATATTACATCAAATCCAATGGACAAGGATATCTTCTACGTCCCAGCCTAGTTAGCATCCTTACTGAAGAATGAAACCCCCCTTTAGTGGATAGAAAACTTTTCACTTCACCTGTCTATTGTATTAATTCAATACCCTTGAGGTGTCAACCTTGTGACAAAGCTCTAAATCAAATCAGGCCTTGCAATCTGTATATACCCTTAGAGTTATTTTTCCCTGTATGCTTTTGTAGTATTGAGACGTGGAAGGCATAATTGATAATTGCTATTGTTGTGTGAAGGTAGCTCCGGCTTATAAGCTTCTTCACATAGAGTGTCTCCAAATTGAGAATAGAACCCAAATATTTAAGCTAATGCTTAGTTTTTTTTTCCTGTTGATAGAGGATTATTGGTGTGTTTACCATTGGAGAGGAATGTGACGTCCCATCCAGGATTATGCTGCTCTACTACTTGAAACTTCATTGAAGTTCTTACCTTCGATAGGTAGCACTTTGTGCTTTTAAAGACTTGATCAGCTTAAGTTATTAACTCTCAAAAGGAGAACATTTTATGTCCAAAGATGACAATGTGTTTTATCAAGATGTTTGTAGCCATATAAAGCTTGAACCAGCAAAACACTAATGAGTTGCTCTACCAGCCAAAGATGACAATGTGTTTTATCAAGATGTTTGTAGCCATATAAAGCTTGAACCAGCAAAACACTAATGAGTTGCTCTACCAGCTACAAACATTGATGTGCATGTCTTAATTCATAATGTGTAAAGGATCAAAAGTGTCCCTTCAAGAGTTTGTTAGCCTCTCATATTTATTTGTATGTTTGTTTGTAGGTGCTAAGAGATGCTTGTGCAGCGCACTGTATGTATCAATAAATATAGCTACATCAATGGTACAATTTTATTCATACAGGGTACAATTTTATTCATACAGACCAAATTTGCAACATTGATTATGTTTATTTTTTTTGGCTGCATGGACTATGCCATGCTCATGCTACACCTTATGTTGGTTAATTTTGTTACAAAAACTGCTTGAAAGTTGTTTGATCATTAATTACTTTTATTGACAGAACATTGGATTTAGAAATATTTCTGAAGTGTATACTTGCTACTTTAGTAGTTATGCCATGAGCTGGACTACCAATGAAAATTTGGTTAACTTTTTTTAATATGTTCTTCATAAGGCTTGACTCCTATATCTGCGCATTTGGTAAATATATGTTGAAATCTATTAAACTGATTTGTCACTTTCCATATTAAAAAAATAAAAATAAGCCCTTGGTAGTTCTAATGCAATTATATTCGTGAAATTATTTATATTGTACACACCCTTTATTCTATTAATGATTGTTGTGTTGACTTCTAACCAAAAAGGTATTTAAAGGAATAACTTGTGCCATCTAGGGAGAACACTAGAATCTTAGAAACAAGACATGAAAACCAGAAAAATCTATCATAAAAAAATATATATTTTCATTCTTTTTAAAAAGATTAAGTTATATATTTTAATTATAATATTTTTCTCTAACTTACTGAATCGCATTATAATGTTTCTAAATTCTTCACATTATTGGAGGTTTTGTTTAGTTCTCTCACAAACGTAGAAAATCTATACTAAAGGAAAAATATTTTATTAACCTTATGATACTTGAACTAATTGGCTTGTTTTTTCAATGTGCAACCTTAACAATAAAAACTATCAAGGAATTTATGTCCAATGGTTATGCCAATCTCTTTGGGAATTAGTGTACAAGTTTAAGGTTGTTGAGGAAACATTGAGGATTAAAGCCAATATAATGAAGGGATATTAATGGAAATAGTAGGTAAAGCCTTTACAAAATCAGGTTCTAGTGTGAGTTGAAAGGTATTTAAAACTTAGGGAACTTAATTGAAGTTCGAAGAGGATTTGTTGTACAAATTTTCTAGTTTGCATGTGAAGATTCAAATTTATCTCAAAGATACATTGTTGTAACAGTTTTTGTTTGGGAGTTCTATAAAGAGTATGTGATTAAGGCCTTGAAAGTGAAAATATTGTATATTAAGGTTTTTCCCTCTCTAAAACATTAATAACATCTTTAGGTTTGTTTTAATTTGTATATAACATTTTTTTCCCCTTACACATTCTTGTCCATTTGCTTGGTATTCAATACAAGAGGGGCGAACTAGGGGGATTTCAAATGAATTGGTTAAGAAGATATAGGAAGAATGCAAGAGGCTCGCTTTTAGTGAAGAATCTTCAAGAAGAATGGAGGCCCTTGAAGGTAGGTTGATGACTTTGAAAAGAAGAACATTTTAGGGTTCAAAATATTGCACCTAATCCAAATAGAAATTTGTTAGAGCTATGGTAAAAACATGGTGGCAAACTCAAACCTTATGTTTTTATAATTTGCTTTTAGTAATTGAGAAGTATTCTGAAAATGAATAATGAGAAAGATGGTGATCCTTCAAACATAAAATTTGTTATTACAAAATGAAACTATTACGCTTCCATAAACTAACTTACGAAAAGTTAAATAAAAAGATACAAAGCCAATATAAAGTTGTATTTTAAATTATCGAAATTTGAGAGCAAAATTTATGGAATTGATTATTTATAGGTATGGCAATTTCACAATGTGTAACAAAATAACATGAATGTGCATATGCACATGAGAAAGAATAGAGAAGCAATAGTATAAACGATGACAATAAGATAGTTTAACCTCCTAATGTGTAACTCAAGATGAACCAACCTTAGATTGTATTTTATTGATGAAGTCTATCAGGTTGTATTTAAAATGAAGACTAACAAGAATATGTCCATTATGTACCTCAACAAAATTTCTTATAAGCGTTAGGTTCTTTAGTTACTTTGTTATTATGCCCTTAGTTTGATGTTTTGGTCAAAGTAATATTATGTGGTTGTTAGTGTTAGCTTTTGAGGATATATGCAGTGGGAGATATCTATCACAAGTCCTAATAAGATGCAGAAAATATGAAAGAATGGAATTATGCAATATGACTGAAATATACTATAAATAGAAAGTGCAGAAAATACAATGCAGTATGGAGGTGATGGTCACTCCATTGATATAAGCTAAAGAACTACATTGCGCTCCATCAAGGAGTTCTACCACTATCTACTACTCTCTACTATAATGAACTTGATGAACTTGATGTGTACTTCATGTATCTGATCACTCACTATGAGGCCCTTTATTTAGGAAGATAGATTCCTTGGCCAACACTCTACCTAGTTGTACAAGGGGACAAGTTGCACATTATAGCTTGCACATTGACACTTGTACATTTATTACATTGTTTGAAGTAACTAGCTAACTTCCCCCTAAAGTAATCTCCTACTCTAACTATGTACCAAAGGTGGTACATTAACATGACCCAAATGATGTAATATACTCTAACACCCCTTGCATTACATTATTTGGGTATTTGAAGACTTTAGTCTTCAATATGGATCTTTGTGTTCAAAATTTCTTCAGCTTGATCTGGTCCTTTGCATTATCTTTAATTCAAATTGCATTGTATGCCTCCATGAATTGGTTTCTCTTCTTCTCCTTTATTGGAATCAGTACTTTCATAGGTAGATGTACTATCACTAGATTCTTGCAAGAGTATTTTCTCTTTGCTTTTGTCCTTGTTATCATTCTCCATCTCCTGTATAGAAGCTTCTGAACATACACTTAGAGCATCATGATAAGATTTTGTGTTAATAGAACTTGAAGTACTAATACTACATGAGGATTGAAAATATTTGCTAGGGATGATTCATCTATTTCTGTTTTTAGTTTAAGTAATTCTATCAATCCTCTTTGTTCTACATTTTCATCCTTATAACATTTGAATGTAAGTATTGCCATATATAATATGCTTCCATATTATAAAGGAATTTGAATGTCATTTTTTCCATTATCAATTGCTTGAGTCGAGCATGTAGATAATGTTCCATCATTTCAAAGTTATCTTTTAAAGCTTCACTATGTATCCTTTTTGAAGTAAGGTCTAAGTTTCCTTCAGACTTTATAAGTGAATTCTTGATTCCACTTTTTATGACACTTGCTCTTTCCTTTCTAATAGTGTTGTTCATATCATTGTTACTTGTATTACTTGAGGTAGACATCTCTCTTAGTTTTAGTTTTTTTTGTTTCAAAGATATTTTTGATGAATCCTTTGTATTAGACTTCACTTATGTCGCCTTAGTAGATGAAGTGTAGTATTATTTTTGTTTCCTTAATATCTGTAGAATACTATATTTTTCTCAAGTAAATTGAGTAAATGATCCAATTTGATAAACCTATCCAAGGCTTAGATTTTGTAGAGTCCTTATATCTCCCTAGTTAAGAGTGTATGGACTTGATTTGATAAAACCCTTGTAGAATTTATGTTTTGTAGAAACCTTATGACTCCCAAATGGATTGAGTACTTGATAAACTTTGATAAATATTATTATTATCAAGTACCAGAGGTGTTAACCGCGAATTTTGGATTAGATAATATTTCGCTTGATGATGAATTTTTCTTGTAAGGAAACATTGAGGGCTTTCAAGCCACAAAGGTGCTTGAATATGCACATGTAGAGGTAGAAGAAACAACACCCCCAACAACTGAGCAACCAGTATCCGCTCCTGTGATGGAAGCCCACTATCATCCTCAATCCGAGGATGACAAAGTTAAATTTGATATTCAGTATTCTATGTGTGATGGTATTGAAGCAACCCTTCAAGAGAGGGTGCTTAAAGATTTACAAGTTATGAAACAGTGGGAAATTTGGGCTAAAGTGCTTA
Source organism: Wollemia nobilis (assembly GCA_028583015.1). Lineage (NCBI taxonomy): Eukaryota > Viridiplantae > Streptophyta > Pinopsida > Araucariales > Araucariaceae > Wollemia > Wollemia nobilis. The sequence goes on along the minus strand of JAQPPZ010000048.1, from coordinate 4,761,874 downwards.
TCAAGCAAATACATACCCGTTACAAAAAATTTAATAAAAGGGAGAATTTTTTTCTTGATATGAGAATGAACCAGAGAAGCTTAATGGTCTGCTACAAAAGGCCACATCAGGATTAGTGATGTGCAAGACTTCATCCGATGATAAAGTTTTGAATATTATGTTGAATAGAATTGAGAACATCAATGCTAAAGCCCAAGCGTACTATAACCAATGGGCTTTCAACAAGAAAACTGTTGATGTTGCTTTAGCCGCTAGAGATGTGGTCAAGGTGAGAATTTAGATGCATGTTTTTCTTTTGCCAACTCTACTAACTTATGTCTTAAAACTGTTGAAGTTGCTTAAATTATGTCATATAACTACTAACTTATTATTTTTTCTTTTGCAGTCAAACTTTGAAATTTTGAAATTATAGGTTCAAAACATGCAAGTCAACATAGAGACTGCAAAGAAATTTCTGGAAACGTCCATTATTATGAAGGGAACAACCCAATAGAAAGTAAGAGATAACAACATTCTAAAAAAATATTTGCGAGAAAAACTAAAAGTGGATCCGAATATCCTGATAAGGGAAGGACTAGAGAAAAATCCTGCTTTGAAAGAGCTTCAATATCCTACCAAAGAAGATGTTGGACTGTTGAAAAATTTCAAGAAAGGACAAGAAAGTTTAGTTAGATCTGAAGCACTACCAAAGCCTAGTGTAGAAGAAGTAGAAAAAGTAATAGAATAGGCAGCTCCAAGAGAAACTTCAGTAGAACAAACATGGATAGAATGTCTGGAATGTCAAACATAGTTTGAGAATTTTCCGTGTTGAGTGGAAGTGTGTTGTTTTTAAACACAGTTAAAAATTTAAAGACATATTATACATTTTAATTCTATATATGAAAAAGATAATTTACAAATTTAATATCCTGTTTTAATTTTGTTGTTCTTCCTATTTATAATATTTTGATACGTTTTTTGTCTATGGCAATATGAATATGAATATGAGTATTGTTTTTTTTTTATATGATTTTAACTGTTTCTAATCTCAATATGAATATGAATGCAGTTAAAATCAATATGAATGCAGTTAAAATCAATATGAATGCTCTTCTTGTCCAAAATGATAAATATCAATGTTGTTCTTGTGTCAATATGATGCTCTTCTTGTGTCAGATAAAATCAATATGAATGCTCTTCTTGTGTGAATATGAATGCTCTTCTTATTTTTGAAATGATTTTAACTGTTTATAATCTCAATATGATATGAATGCAGTTGAAATCAGTATGAATGCTCTTCTTGTCCAAAATGATAAATATGAATGTTGTTCTTGTATCAATATGAATGCTCTTTTAGTGTCAGATAAAATCAATATGAATGCTCTTCTTGTGTCAATATGAATGCTCTTCTTGTGTCAATATGAATGCTCTTCTTGTGTCAATATGAATGCTCTTCTTGTTTTTTAAATGATTTTAATTGTTTATAATCTCAATATGAATATGAATGCAGTTAAAATCAGTATGAATGCTCTTCTTGTCCAAAATGATAAATATGAATGTTGTTCTTGTGTAAAAAAAAATCAATATGAATGCTCTTCTTGTGTCAATATGAATGCACTTTTTGTTTTTGAAATGATTTTAATTGTTTGTATTCTCAATATGAATATGGATGCAGTTAAAATCAATATGAATGCAGTTAAATTCAGTATGAATGCTCTTCTTGTCCAAAATGATAAATATGAATGATGTTCTTGTGTCAATATGAATGCTCTTCTTGTGTCAGATAAAATCAAAATGAATGCTCTTCTTGTGTCAGATAAAATCAATATGAATGCTCTTCTTGTGTCAATATGAATGCATTTCTTTTAATTGAAATGATTTTAATTGTTTATAATCTCAATATGAATATGAATGCAGTTAAAAAATCAATGTTGTAAATTCACATGAATATGATAACTAATAAATTCATATTGATCAATGTTGTAAATACTTATAAAAAATTTACATATGAAAATGATAACTAACAAATTCATATTGATCAATGTTGTAAATACTTGAAAAAAATTATAATTAATGTAATTGAAACAAACAAATACTATGATATAAAGATAATTAAAAATATTAAAAAAAAAACAAAGGGCAAAATAGGAAAAATTCTTAATAATCAAATTTTGTGAAATCTAACAAATCTAATAAAATATTGTAAAATTTGATATCAAATCAATTCTAGTTTATTGTGAAATACTAGAAAAATCACAAAATCGGTTAAATACCAAATCAGGTAGCTGAAACATACAATGCTCAGCTTGTCAAATCTATTGTCAAATGAATTCAAATTGTGAAATACTTGAAAAAATATAATACTAGAAAATCACAAATCAGGTAGCTTGAACAAACAGTTTTCTACTTGTTCTACATCACTATGAAGCATAGTGGATATTTGTGTCTCCATATTATGATCATTGAATGCATCATCATCTTCCACATTGATCATATTCAACACACTCCTTCTGCCTACAAGGGAGTTCCAAATTGTAATTGCTTTGTCATAGGGAAAATTTTCCAACTGATAGGATGATACATATATTCTCAAACAATTTTCTAAATTTTTGTCTAGCCTGTTGCGAAGCTTAGATTTCACAAAAGATAGTGCACTAAAAACCCTCTCATCTTCCACTGATCCCAAAATTATTGTTTGACATAATTCATATATAATATTCGCAATATATGAAATCTAATAGTATTCACTTATAGTATCTTGTAGGATAGTACTTGGATACAATTTTTGCCACAAATGTGCAATGGATCCAATATCATGGATGTTACTCAAAAGTGATGTTTGCCCAACCATTGTTCTTCCAAAATGTACTGACTGTTATTTAAAAAGATTTTTGTTGAGTATACCATTGATTGTAACACCATTAATTTCCATAATTTTACTGAAATGCTCAATAAGTTTCATCATATATTTAACAAACAACTCATTTTTTGAATTGAAGTCACTATTAGAACCCCAAAATGTGGGGTTAACCACACCCATGGCCTCAAGCAACTCATCTCTTTGAAACCAATCTCTTATCTCACTTGTCAAAGATTTTGCTATATTGGATAAATTTGTTCTAGTTTTTTGTAATACAACATGAAATCTATTGTGTGTTACAGGAACTTGTTCAACACCGTCCACACCTATACTTGATTGCATTTCAAAACAATAAAGAGGTATCAACTTTCCACAATTCTTAATACAAATATGATCATTGATGTCAAACTTCAAATAACTTGCTAGATCGTTCATGTTTGTCAATTTATTCCAACTATGAAACAAGGGATCTTTAAAATCAGCTTTGAATGCATAAATTCTCAATAACAACACATATTTTTTTTCTCATCCTTATGAAATCAATGATATAGATGGATCTCTCTTGTGCAAATTTTATCAATCTACTCATTTCTTGTAACATTGGAAGAATACCACATAACATCAGTAGGGTTTCAAAGTTAGTCAAACGAAACAATAAATCTTCTACCTTATCAACTCCTCGACTACTTGCGTACATAAACCCTTTTAATGACTGATATTCTATAAAAACTGAGTGCATATTGATACAATGAAATCCACCTTGTATCTACATATTTTAACATTTTTTTTCCTTCTGTAACTCCTAGTGCAAACTGTTGAAACTTTGAAAACCTTTTTGGATTGCAAGAAAATAAGAATGTATTTCATGAATGAGGTCTTCCACTCTCACAACATTTTCAAAAGCTCTCACGATTTTATATGCAAGATTCACTCTATGAGCCACGCAATGAATGGGTATCATATATGGTGCAATTTTGGTTTGCAGTCGAACACAAAGACCACTCCTATGCCCTTACATTATAGCAACTCCATCAACTCCAACACATATTAACTTTGAGAATATGTCTATGTCATTCATTCCTGCAATATATTTTAAACTAGTCACAACCACATTATAAATATTTTATGTGTTTGAATTTTCAACCATCTTATGTAATCCTAGCAAAATAGGTTGCCTAACATTGTTTTGAAAAGTATACACATGTGTAAACTCGACTACAAGAGACCAACAAAATGGACTCCAATCACATAACACAAATGCAATAATGGAAGAAAACTGCCAATTGATATTCTTCTCATTCCTGAATTCACACCCCTTCTACAAAATATTACAATCCATCATATAGCAACCGAAAACCAAAGAAACCCTAAAAATGTCTTTTTTCTAAAACTGCTAAAAATAGATATTTTTCCTAAAAACTGCTAAAAATAGAAATGAGTCGGATTGCGCCCAAATTCGGTGCACACATCCCTCTTACAATAATGAACCTTAATTTAAAATATTAGGTCTCAAATTAAGGTATAACAAAAGATAATAAACTTCTAACAGCCAAAAAAACCCAAAAAACCGGGAACCTATTCTAAAAGCTAATTTTGGGGCACTAGATGTCGGAGTTAGGTCCCAAAAACATGATTTTTGGAGGGTCAAGAGGATCAAAGATCATCCTAATGCAGAACATGCATGTGGAACCACCTGTTAAATTTCAAGGCAAACGGGCGTACGGTTCACAAGTTATGGCTCCGACAAGGTGCATCATTCTCCTCTAGTGAAAAAGAACTCAGCTCCTGCGAGTTCAGCTGAATTGAAATCTTGTAGCTTTTGGTTATCAATTTTCTTTAGCTTTGAATCTGAAACCCAAGTGTTATCCAACTGTGGTAATCCTTCCCACTGAACCAGGAATTTGTTGTAGCTCCCATGTCTGGTGGTGATCACCTTCTTATCGAGCACCTGTGCAACTCTATATTTTTTCTTCTTAGGCATCTGTCGTGCCCAATTTACTATCTCCTGTAATTCACCATCCTCGGTAGTACCAGGATACTAAAATAAATCAGAAACATTAAAAGTGGGTAAAATATCAAATTCATCGGGCAACTCCACTTTATAGGCATTATCATTGATCTTCTTCAAAATCCTGCATGGCCCAATTTTCTTAAGTTTTAGTTTGTTATACATCCCCTTAGGAAATATTTATTTCCTAAGATGAACCATGACCATATCACCCTCTTCAAACACTTTCACCCTTCTGTGTGCATCAACAGACTCTTTGTAGTGAGCATTACTACTCTGCAATTTTTCCCTCACTGACTCTTGCACTTTCTGGATATGCTCAGCAAATGCTTCTGCATCATCACTAACTTGTTCCCCAATTGGTAACTCAACCAAATCTAATACACCTCTAGGATTTTGACCATAAATAATTTGAAAAGGAGATTTACCTGTTGACCTGTTCATTGAACTGTTGTATGCAAATTCGGCTTGTGACAAGGCTAAATCCCATTGTTTTGGTTTTTCTCCAACTATGCATCGTAAGAGGTTTCCCAAGCTTCTGTTCACTACCTCTGTTTGCCCATCGGTTTGTGGGTGGTAAGCACTACTGAACTGCAACCTGGTATTCAAATTTTTCCACAATGTCCTCCAAAAGTGACTCAAGAACTTAGTATCTCGATCAGAAGTAATAGTCTTTGGAACACCATGCAACCGCACAATCTCATCAAAGAATAAGACTGCAGTCCTAGTTGCATCATTAGTTTTTTGACAAGCAATGAAATGCACCATTTTTGAAAATCTATCTACCACAACAAAAACTGAATCCTTACCCCTCTGTGTCTTGGGCAACCCCAACACGAAATCCATACTCAGATCGGTCCATGGTCCTGTAGGAACTGGCAGTGGCATATACAACCCTGTATTTTGTGCATGGCCCTTAGCCATTTGACATACTATGCATCTAGAGATAAACTTGATTATATCTCTCTTCATTTTTGGCCAATAGTACTTCTCCTCTACAAGAGTGGTAGTTTTGGCTACTCCAAAATGACCAGCCAAACCCCCACTATGTAATTCCCTCAATATGTTCTCTCTCATAGAGCCATTGGGAATGCATAATCGATTACCCTTAAACAAGTAACCATTCTGTAAAAAATACTCTTCAAAAATAGTATGGGACTCACCCCCTACCGCACTTTTGCATTGTTGCACAATATTCCCAAAATCCGCATCAGATTCATACAGATCTTTAATCCCCTCAAATCCTACCACTTCATTCTCCATAGTGGTCAACAACAAGACTCTCCTACTCAATGCATCAACAACCTTATTCTATTTTCCTAACTTGTGTTTTAGGACAAATGTATATTGTTGCAAAAATGAAACCCATTTGGCATGCCTGCTATTTAACTTTTTCTGAGAATTGACATACCTCAATGCTTCATGATCAGTAAACAACACAAACTCCTTTGAGATTAAGTAGTGCCTCCAATGTTGCAATGCTTGCACAATTGCATAAAATTCCACATCATATGTAGAATAATTCTTCCTTGCATCATTTAGCTTCTCACTAAAAAATGCTATAGGTTGGCCCTCTTGACTTAAGACACCACCAATTCCAACAAATGAGGCATCACAATCAACCTCAAACACCTTACTAAAATTTGGTAACACTAGAACAGGGGCTTCTGACACCTTCTTCTTCAAGAGTTCAAAACTCTCTATTGTTGTCGTAGTCCATACAAACTCTTTCCCCTTCGTGCACTCAGTTATAGGGGCAACTATACTACTGAAGTTCCTGATGAACTTCCTGTAAAAGGTAGCTAGTCCATGAAAGCTCCTTACTTCTGTTATAGATCGTGGAAGAGGCCATTCCAGAATCACCTTCACTTTCTCATCATCCATCCTCATGCCATCTCTCGAGATTACAAATCCCAAAAACACTAAACTATCTTGAAGAAATCTACATTTCTTCAGGTTGACATACAATTTCTCCTTCCTGAGCACGTCTAACACTAATTTTAGGTGTAACAAATGGTCTTCTTCACTTTTACTATAAATCAAAATATCATCAAAATACACAACCACAAACTTACCATTATATTCTCGTAGTACTCTGTTCATCAACCACATAAATGTATTGGGTGCATTAGACAACCCAAATGGCATCACCATCCACTCGTACAATCCATATTTTGTCTTAAAAGTTGTCTTCCATTCATCCCCTTCTCGAATTTTGATCTGGTAGTAGCCACTCCGTAGATCAATTTTATTGAAGTATTTAGCTCCAGCCAATCCATCCATCATGTCATCCACTCTCGGCATAGGATACCGATACTTTATTGTGATTTTGTTTATGGCTCTACTGTCTACACACATTCACCAATCACCATATTTCTTCAAGGTTAGTAATGCTGGAGTCGCACATGGACTCATACTCTCCCTAACTAATCCCTTCTTTATCAACTCTGTCACTTGCCTACTCAACTCTGCATTTTGTGTCGGGTTCAACTAATAAGCTGCCTAATTTGGGAGCACTGATCCTGGAATCAAATCCATGTGATGTTGGATATCCCTTTTTGGTGGTAGCCCATCTGGTAACTCCTCTGGTGTGATATCTTTATATTCACTTAGCAACTTAGTTGTTGTTGTAGGCATAACCACTTCCTCTATTTCTAGCTTCCTAGTTGTTAAGGCATAACAAAAGCTAGTGTCCCTGATCTCTGCAAGCAAATCCTTCATCGTCAACAAGCTCTCACTCGGCCCATCCTCCTTCAGAGGTATAAGAACTACCTTTACACCATCCTTCCAGAATGTGTAAGTATTATTTCTCCCATTATGGTTAGTATCCCTATCGTACTTGCCAAGGTCTTCCCAATAGAATGTGACATGCATCCATCGAGATCACATCACACCACACTTCATCCTTGTAAGTGCTCCCAATTGAAAATTTAATTAAACACCTCTGATCTATTGTTACCTCATTCCCCTTCTTAACCCATGAGATGCAATATGGATAAGGATGTTTTTCACATTTTAGGTGCATTTTATCAACCATGACATTTGACACCATATTCTCATAGCTACCACCATCAATGACAATGTTACATACCTTCCCTCCTGATGTACACCTTGTTTGAAATATGTTCGTTCACAACCAATAATCTTCACCATCTATGGTCTACCCCTTTGCTTTGCTCTGCACCATCTCTTTCTTAGGAGAAATCAACGTCCTCCTTATCATAAGTGCTTCCCCCATGTCAGCAACAACTTCATCCTCATCTTGCTCTTCCATCTCAACCAGATTGACCCTTCCTTGTCCTCCTTGACCCCTTTCTTGGACATCACATTGGGGACACTCAAATGCTCTATGCCCCTCCTCACCACATCCATAATAAGTATACGACCTCCTCGGATCATTCCCATTTTGTCCACCACCATAACCTCTACCTCGTTGGTATCCTCTTCCTCTCAAATTCTGCCCATCTTCTTCTTGTTTAGCAGGTATTGAGGATTCTCCCTTGAGAAAATTAGATCCACTTTGACCCCGACCTGAAGAGGGTGTGAATCCCTTCTTACCTCTTCTATTAATCCTTTTCAATTTCTCCTCCGCCTTGAGGGCCATTTGATACACATCCTCCACTGTAAGAGTGTGATGCATGCTCATCTCATCTTGAACAACAAAACTTAGGCCATTTACATACTTGGTAGCCTTTTGGTCCTCCGTCTCATTGTGCTCCACTCGAATGGATAGCTTATAGAATTCATTAGTATAGTCCTCAATGCTTTGATCCTTCTGTCGAAGATTCTGAAATCTATGAAATAGGGTTTGGGAGTAGTCTACAGGTATAAATTTTTCCTGTAACTTCTTCATCTTTGTCCAATCCCTGATATTTTCCTTTCCATTCCTCTGTCATGTAGTCTATAAATGATCCCACCAAATCAATGCATGTCCCTTCAACTTTGTGCATGCGAGCTTAACCTTCTTCTCTTCAGCAAGGTTACTCCATTCAAAATATTTTTCTAGGCTATTGATCCAATCGATCAACTCCTCTGGTTTCAACCCACCAGCATACTCGGGAACCTCGATCTTGATCCCATATTGATTCCCCTTAAGCCCCTCTAGAGCTTGTATCAGTCGATTTTCAAAATCGTGCCCTTCTTCCTCTGGGCCCTCTAGTTCTACTTCTGTGTGGACCTCAGATCCACGTTCCTCAGGTATGTTTTCATCATCAGATCCTTGATCTGCATGTGCCTTGGGACGTCTCTCTCCCATGCGATCAATCACACTAGTCAGTCGTGCTATTTTTGCATTTAGATCCTCGATCTGCCTATTCATCTGGGCATATCTTCTAGGTGGCATCTTCCCTTCACTAGCGAGATCACACCCACTCTGATACCAAATGGTGTAAACTCAGCTACAAGAGACCAACAAAATGGACTCCAATCACATAACACAAATGCAATAATGGAAGAAAACTGCCAATTGATATTCTTCTCATTCCTAAATTCACACCCCTTCTACAAAAGATTACAATCCATCATATAGCAACCGAAAACCAAAGAAACCCTAAAAATGTCTTTTTTCTAAAACTGCTAAAAATAGATCTTTTTCCTAAAAACTGCTAAAAATAGAAATGAGTCGGATTGCACCCAAATTCGGTGCACACATCCCTCTTACAATAATGAACCTTAATTTAAAATATTAGGTCTCAACTTAAGGTATAACAAAATATAATAAACTTCTAACAGCCAAAAAAACCCAAAAAACCCGAGAACCTATTCTAAAAGCTAATTTTGGGGCACTAGATGTCGAAATTAGGTCCCGAAAACATGATTTTTGGAGGGTCAAGAGGATCAAAGATCATCCTAATGCAGAACCTACACGTGGAACCACCTGTTAAATTTCAAGGCAAACGGGCGTACGGTTCACAAGTTATGGCTCCGACAAGGTGCATCAACACATACAAATCTAGGATGTGTTGTCCACAACCGTCACCTCATCAATAGATAGTGAAATGAATCTAGAAAGTTTTACTCTCTCCCTTAGGTTTTCCTTTTGTACTAATGATATACATTTTACCATTTCCCAACCACTTCGATCAAACCAATGGCAACACATAATTTTTTGTAAACCAGCCAGCAAAAATAGGTGCTTATAATAAAAAAAATTGGACATGGGTCTACCCTTCTTGAGAATACTAAGTACAACAGCAAACTGTAAACATTTTACCCCTAATTTGATCTTTTTCATTTTTCCAAAATGGGCTTCAATTGTTGCACCTTTCTCAACAAGAGATTGTTGTTCCTTTAAGTGATTGTCATATTCTATTGCATATCTGACATGCATACATTCTGATGCATCCTTCCACCTAAATTTTTAATAATTTCACCATCACTTCCTTTAACTTTTACATAAACTTTTCCAGCATGTTTTTCTATTGTATCTATCTTATTTTGCAACCTATGCTCCTTGCCCAGTTTCCAACTACAAATTTTGCATCTACATACTTTATCAGCGACTTGGTTGTCATTAGTTAGGATAGGCTCTATCCATGGAAATTTTTCTGCCCATTCATTCTTAAATGCCCTTCCAATAGCCCAGTTAGATACCTTCCACTTTTTATTTTTCTCGCTTGTAGATTCAAAAGAAGTTTGTAATGTATTTGATTTATCACTTTTATTTTCAACTATGTTTTTTTGAGGATTATCTTCAATTGCTTGTTGGATAACATTGTTAAGAGAATTTTCATTAGAAGTCATTTCTTGGTGATGAATATCTTCAAGCGGATGCATATCAGGTTCCACATGGTATTCAAAATAGTAGCATACAATACTATTCTTAATTATTTTTAATTTAACAAAATAAATAACAAACATAAATATGGTTTATATCATCATGCAATATGGCTAGAGGCACTCTAACCATTTGAGGAAGAAAGCATTATTTAAACTAAAAAATACACCTAAATGTTAAGTAGTCAAAAATCATTTGTACCTTGAATTTGCACAGATGTCGATGGCTCACTCGATTTCAACGTATGGCTAAAATAATTCAAGACACTCTTTTCAGATTTGGCCCCCTTATTTGCATCGCCAGTAGGTGACATTTTATTTGTAAAGAAAATATTTTTAAATTTAGAAAAGTAATAAAATGTTGAAGACATCTTACTTCTGTGAAGCATTAAGATAATATTGTAATTAGAATAAAATTAAATATGGTTGGAAGAAAATAAATACCTATTTCCAGTCATTCTTTATTGTGATTTTTAGGGTATTCAAATACTCTGTTTTTTTTGGAGATAGTACCTATAACTAATAAGAGCAAAAACCAATCAATATAAATTTAAAATATAATTTAATCATAGATACAATCAAAGATACAAAATGTTGAAAAATATAAAATTCTAGTACAAATTGGACAAGAAGTAGAGCATCATTTTGTCCATAAAGAATCACAGTATTTACCTATTTAATTTTTTTTAAAAAGAAAAGGGGATATTAATGAAAATAGAGAATCACATATTTTTAATATAGATAGAAAACAGGAGGAAAAATGGAGAACAGAGCATTGATTTATTTTTAGTAAATGATAAAAACACAACTAAAGAAAAACAAAAAATTAGATGATAAAAAAACAAATATTTTATTACAAGTGCTACAATTATTCTCTGTAAAACCAAAAAACACAGGATCATAGATTCAAATGTCTAAAAAGAAACAAAATACCTATTGTAGGAAAAGGTTCATCTGGAAAGAGACCCATCAGACGGTTTGTGCAGGAAACGGGCTATCATTCTGGGAGAACGATCGATCCGAACTGCAGTCCGGGTGGAACTGGAAGATCGATATTCAATCCGGGTGGAAATTATATGTTGGCCATCGAACTATGATTAAAAAAAATTCCAAAAATCGATCTGGGTGGAATTAGCTCACTAGCTAATGGTTTGGGTGGAATATGTAGTCCGGTAGATGACCCAATTGGAACTAGTTGTCTGGGTGGAACAAGTAGACTGACTACCGATCCGGGTGGATATAACGTTCGGTCATCATACCAGGTGGAGAACTATGTCGTGTAAATCCATGTATAATGCACAACACTGAAGTTCAATGGAATTTGCAACAGATTGAATGTTTCAGTTCGTCTTTTCGCTTTAGAGTTTTACTTTTTGAATGTTATAAATGAAAACTATCTTTGGCTTGTTACTTATATATAGTGGTATAGTTAGCAAATATGGCGGGATAATTTAAAAATTTTTAAAAAAATGAGTGAAAATGCTCCATGACTTAGGCGGGAGTGTCGGCGAATTAAAAAAAAAAACCTTATACTATTATCAATGCACGACGAATCAACCCTTCAAAAAAAAATTTGACCCAAAAATTTCGGGTGAACTGGCCGAAATCCAAAGTCCCCCAAAATCGCATGTTGGAATTTTTGAAAATGCTAATATTCACCCAATTTGCGAAAATTCGCCACTAAGCAAAACACTAGCTTCGTATGTGAGTTGGTTCCAGCTGAGCAATACTTTGGTGGAGTTTTGTGATACACCAATGGTGTATTTGGATGCTCCTTGTGGGTGAATTTCTAGCTTCTGGTATTGCTTTATTTATGCTTTTATTCCTTCCTGCTTTCAAGTTGTGTTTATCCCTTTGTAATTTATGGCTCCTTCCTTGTGCTATGCTATGTGTGCTTGCAGGTTCCTTTTTGTGACTATCCAAAACTATGGGTGATGTGAGCTCTTTGAAGGCTCTTTTGACCTTGCTTGGATGATGCTTCTCTATGACCGCTTTGAGATGTTCCTTGTTTGTGAAGAATGTTCTTTATGACACTTAGAACTTGTCCTTTTTCCTATGTAGGACATAATATTATGGTGCAAGATAATGTAAATAAAATTTGTAATAGAATACCTTATTTTTGCACCTCCTTTTGCAAGCTTTTTCTGTTGGTTTTAATGGTGGATTTATTGTAGGCAAGGACTAATTTGACGTTGTCTCTTTTTCTATACAACTCTCTCCTTTTGCTTGGTTAATCTAGTAATTAATCCAAGCTAATAACCACGTAGATGGAGGCTTTTTGAAGTAGCTTCTGCACTAATTTTTTACCTATAAAGAACCCTTAATGCACCTTGAATCTGAGACTCACCAAGTCTTGATTTGTATCTTCTTTTACTAATTTTGGTGGTGGATTTCTTCTCCACTCAGAGGAATATGATCTATTTTTGGTGGCTTATTTGGATCATGAATTGATGTAGGTCTTATGCACCAAATAGTGTCTCTAGACACTTTGATAATCTGCTAGTTTTGTGCCCTTGATCTTAACAATCAAAAAATACAAACTAACCCTTTTGAGAGTAACTAGTTAAATATAAAATAGTATAGTGCAAATGGATTAATAATAACTCCAAATTAATGCACTTTAATGGTAACAATAATCTCACCTTATTACTCCTGTAAATAAACTCTCAAATAATTTTCTTATGCACTTAATAATCTCTACAATTATTAAGAGTAATTATAATCAACCCTTAAAAAATAATCTGTAATTTTTCAGTACAATCAGTGTTGTAGGATGTAGTCTTCTTGCTTTCTAGATAGATAATAGGTAGATGATATCTTTATTTCTTTTGAAATACGTACAATTCCTATTTAAATTTGCAAGTAAATATCTTAAAAGAACTATCTTTTACACCTTCTTGAAGATTGTAATATGAGCCATTCTTTTTGCAACTTTAATCCAAATATGGTGCTTAATTATACTTGATAATGAACCCTAATTTAAAGTTCAACTAATTGCACCCAAGATGCTTACCTTTAATGGATTTTATATATGATGTATATCTTGGTGTTTAGATTCACCAAGTTGTTGTCTTGAGATGAATGAATTTCCCAGCTTCTTGTTGGTTGTCCAAAACAGCTTCTTGCTTCACCAAAATGTGGTCTCAAACATTCTATATTGAGGCTAGGGTTTGGTGGCTTGATACTTCAAGTGATATTCTATTTTATATTGTAGGGTTAGAAAACTCTTATCCTTGATAAATGTCTTCTTGCTATGAGAGGCAATATCCAAATATTTTAGATTTGGTAGGCTTCTTCTATTTGAATCCTCCAATTTTCTTATTGAACTCTAACTTCAAATAGGATCTTCTTCTCAATATTTTGAATGTCTTGAGGTTTTCACTAGATTCTTCTTTAGGATTTTATATGCTTTACCAAATTCTTCTCCTCTTGGGCTTGTTTTAGTATGGCAAAAATTATCCCAAGTCCTTCACTATTTCTTTGAGGAGTTCTTCTAGGAACTCTTTTGATGATGCTTCTACAAGCTCTGCAAAAAGGATATCCAAGCCTTCTTCTTTTTCCTCCTTGAAAAATCTTCGAGGTCTTCAATATTGCAGCTTCTATGGTCTTCCAAATGAGACCTTTCCTTCAATCTTCTGCTTATGGAAGTCTTGGTAATGAGACCTTCTTCTTGGATCTCTAAAATTTGCTACTTTTGTTATTAGGAATAGGACTTTGCTAGTCTCTTTTTATCTCTTCCATGAATAGAATTTTTCCAATGATATCTTCTATGGATATCTTTAGCTTCTCTAGAAAGAAGTCTTTAATCAGTAAAGGAGATCACCAATCTCCTATTTCATGGACTCTTCTCTAGAGTCTTCTTCAGGAACTCTTCTTTGGAGTCTTCTTCAGGAACTCTTCTCTGGAGTCTTCTTCTGGATCATGAACTCTTCTCTAGAGTTTTCTTCTAGATCAGGAACCCTTATTTGGAGTCTTCTTCAAAATTAAGGCTTCTATGGCCTTTTATTTTGTATCAAGGCTTCTATGGCCTTTTTATTCTGGATCAAGGCTTATGTGGCCTTTTTATTCTGGATCAAGGCTTATGTGGCCTTTTCTTTTGGATCAAGGCTTATGTGGCCTTTTCTTCTGGTACAAGACTTCTATGGCATTTTCTTCAGGTGCAAGGCTTCTATGGCCTTTTCTTCTACAATGTGAAGTTTTTCAATCTAGTAATGGAGATCTCCAATTTTCAAACTTCACCATGACTCTTATCCTCGAGTCTCTCCTACATGGATCTACATTGTATATTTTCCTACGATTAAAAAACTAATCTCTACACAAGGAAAGCACATAAAATTTTAGAAAACAAAGGTGAAATCCTTCTCTATCTATTGTAGGAATTGTACCAACTTTTGAGAGTTAATTTTTTGCAACAAAGAAACTTTAGACAATAGTTAGCATGAAAAAATTCCAGATATCTTGAGATCAATAGTCTTCACTAGTTGACTCGTCAAACTAGTGGAATGAATGCCGAGTCCTAGTCTTCATGAATTTTTCTACAACTCTGTGGAAAGAATCTAACCAAATGTAATATTAGAATTTTTGTAACTAAGATTTATTTTAGTCCTTACTTGTGACTCTCCCCAATCCTATCTAGATGCACCGTTGCTTTGATACCACTATTAGCTTTTGAGGATATATGGAATGGGAGAGATCTATCATAGGTTCTAATAATATGTAGGAAATATGAAAGAATGGAATTTTATAGTATGAATGAAATATACTATAAATAGAAAGTGTTCAAAATACAATGCAATATGGAGGTGATGGTCACTCCATTGATATAAGCTAAAGAACTACATTGTGCTCCATCAAGGATTTCTACCACTATCTACTACTCTCTACTATAATGAACTTGATGAACTTGATGCATACTTCATGTATCTAATCACTCACTATGAGGCCATTTATATAGGAAGATAGATTCCTTGGCCAACACTCTACCTAGTTGTACAAGGGGACACCTTGCACATTACAACTTACACATTGACACTTGTGCATTTATTACATTGCTTGAAGTAACTAGCTAACTTCCCCCTAAAGTAATATCCTACTATAACTATGTACCAAAGGTGGACATTTACATGATCTAAATGATGTAATATACTCTAAAAGTTAGAGGGACTTAGGAAAGGATTATGATGTAATATTAATAGTGTTTTTTTTCCTTCATGAGTATGTTAGGAGTTATTTCATCATGTATAATGTGAATGTAAGTTGAGTAACCACTCAACACATGGTTTGTATGGTTTACTAGGGGACAAGGGTAGTTGTAGGATGTTATGCCATATTTTGGCAACAATTATACTTAAATACCCTTGCACTTTCATAATGTAATTCATTTGAAGCTTAAGTTTCTAATATGTGGTATTAGAATAGATAGAAGGAAGATATAATCTTCATTTTGATCCTCCTCTAGCTTCAACACAAAAATAGCCAAAGTGCACTCTATCTTGAGAAAGAAAATATTCAAGTTTGAGATTAAGAAGTTTCAAGGACAAAGTATCCTATATAAAATTGTGAATTGTGAAGCAAAATTCTATAGGAAAGTTCTTTAAATTATTGAAAGGATTCAGGGTGGAAAACCCATGCCAAAGGTTGATTTAATCAAGAAAAGGACACCATAATAAGCTCCTTATAAAAATATAGAAGAAGCCATTGTAGCTTCTTTAAAAGAAAGAAAATTTAACACCAAGGAAGCCATTGTGCTCCTCCTTTAAATGATAACAAAGAAGCATTTATTGAAAGGCTTTTGAAAAGAACAATATATATATATATATATAGAACAATAAAATCTAATGGAATGACCAAAGGTTGAAGTCTCGTGATCTAGAGGAGGAAAATCCATATTTAGAACAAACCAAATGAAGGATTACCTAGCACCACCCATTTGGTAGAAGTTATCAGTAACCGTTTGAAGCTAAGAGATGCCTGCATGAAGGAAGAAGTACCTTGTAAAGAATTAATCTTGATAAACAAACAAGTATCATGTTATTTAACAGTGCAATGAAAGATATTTAAGAAAGCACTCTAAAAGGAGCAAGAATATAGAGAGCAAAAAGCAATGAAATTGATGAGAGATATATAGAAATAAGCAGTGGAAGGGATGAGAGATATAGAGAAAGTAGCAAAAGAGATAAGAGAAGTAGCGATTTCATTAGAGGAAAGAACCTTGCTATGTATCATCCAAGCCATAATTGGACCATCATAGCCCTAAAAGAATAAAAGAGATGTGTAATCAAGCCGTCACAACCTTGAAAGAAGAAAATAAGTGTGAAATTAGGTCTTCATAGCCCTAAAATGAGAAAATAGACATGTAATAAAGTCGTCATAGTCCTAAAGAAGAAAAATAAGCTCATAAATTGAGTTGTCATGGATCATCCTATTTTGTAGAAATAGATGTCAAGGCAAACAACATGAAATTCAAGCACCCAAAGGTTAGAATTCTCATTCGGGGTGACTGAACAGTGAAAAGCAGAAAAAAAAAAAAAAACAATTATAAAACACCTTGGAGATATTGCACAACAAGGTGCAAACAGAGTTTTAAGGCACCAAGGAATTAAGATGTTGTGAAAAGAGCACACAAGTGAAAGAAAGACCTTTATGTTAATTAGACAAAAAAAAGGTATAATATTTTGGAAGCCCTCATTCAATTAAGATGAACATATTATAAATAGATTATTTCTTTTTTAAAGGATTTGGAAAATATATTATTTTGAAAAGTGAAAATATAAAAAGAGAATATTCCAAGAAATATTCCAAAGAGGAAGAAACATTCCCTATATTCGGTGAGACACAAATCTTCTCACTTTTTTGAAGTATCAATTGAAACTGGAGTATAGACATATATATACTCATCAAAAAGAGTTTTTGAAGTGAACTAGATAAAAGAATAAAATTTAGATTTTGTAAATATTTATTATGGCTAGTGGTGCATCGAAGTTCTTGTTGCCTAATTCTCAATTGTTGAGAGGTAATAATTATGTTGCCTAGAAAACCAAACTCATGATACTAATTGATTTTGAGGAAGTTTGGTACGTTGTAGATGGAAGCACTACCTGTCCTACTACAAAAGGAGAAGATAAAAAGAAGTTTGATAAGGTGGACAAAAATGCAAGACTCATCATCATGTTTGGAGTAGATATGAGGTCCAAGCATTAATTAGGGATATGACCACAACCAAGGATGCATGGGAGAAGTTGAAGACAATATTTTAAGCCAAGAACCAAAATCAAATTTTATTCCTCCAAATCCAACTCCATTGTCTAAAGATGAAAAGTGGAGAAAAGATAGAAGCATTTATGAGGAGAGTAGTAGAATTGCAATCATAATTGCAAGCTCTACGAACTCAAGTATTTGATTAAATGTTGGTTCCTATTATTTTGAGATCACTAATGACACTAAATATTACTAAGAAAATTCTTAGTTTTGAGAAACTGATTAACCTACTTCAAAAGTAATAGGTATCACATTCAAAATAAAAAGAGGAAAATGTAACTCTTTAAAGGAAGCATCCATTTAAAGGCATACAGAGAAATAATTCTCATCATAAATAAGAACATGCAATCATTGCATATGCCCAACTTAATTATTTTTGGTATATTGATTTTGGAGCAACTAGACACATGATAGCAATAAAATATTAGTTTCAAAATCTAAGGTATTCAAGATATGCAAGAAAAGTTTCTCTTGGGGATGACACATATTATGAAATAAAAGGCACAGGTGATATAAAATTATAACTTGAATAACACAAATACATAATAACAAAAGTTCTATATGTTCCAAGACACAAAAAATATACTCTTCGTCAATCAACTACTTGAATAAAATTTAAAGGTCGAGTTTTATAAGCAACAAGGATAGAATGTCTACATAATTTATTATAAAACTAAAAATTCCAAAATTATTGCATATGAAAAAGGAAAGGGAAATATGTTTGAACTTAACACAATGCATCATGACAACTTAGCATTAGTTTTCAACTCCAAAATATTTGCATCACTTTGGCACCAATGATATGGTCATTTGAGCTATGGGCATCTTATTGCATTACCTATAGCTCCCTATTTTTTGTTATTGCTTAGCTAGGAAGCATCATCAACATCCTTTAAAAACTATAGAATACAGGGCCAAGGCATATATTGATTGGATTCATAATTATTTATGTGAACCCATGACTCCAAGTTATAATGGGACTAGGTACTTTCAACGCTTCATTGATGATCATACCCAAAAAATATGAGTATAATTTTTGAAGAGCAAAGATGATTCATTCTTCGATTTTTAGTAATTTAAGGCAAAAATAGAGATCTCCACAAGAAGAAATATTCATGTCCTCTATTCAGATTGAGGGGGAATTTACCAACCATTAATTTTCTAGTTTTTTTAAAGGAACATGGTATTCAATAACTAACAACAACTTAATAACCACAATAAAATGGAATTATAGGATGTAGAAATAGAACAATCATAGAAATTGTATGAATCATGTTGAAGGATTCACAATTTGGACACTCCTTTTGGATAGAAGTAGTACATTCAACATCATACTTAATTGAGTCTCCACTGCATCACTTGAACATATTACTGTAGAAGAAGCATGGAGTGAACACAAACCATAAATATCTCATCTTTGGGTGTTTGGTTGTACAAAATGCATACACATTCCAAAGAAAAAAAGATAAAAATTAGATGAAAAATATCAACAATGCATCTTACTAGGCTATAATGATGAATCAAAAGCCTACAAACTATTTGATACAAAATAAATATATATATATATATATATATATATATATATCAGTCATGATGTTGTATTTGATGAAGAAGAAAAATCACCTTTATCACCATCACAAGAACCTTATCTAACTCAACTTCAATAATTATTGAAATTGATAAAAAAATAACAATTGAAGAGTTGTTCAATGACATCAACGATGACGAAGATCTATATACTCCACCATAGCACAAAAGGAGAATGTCAAAATGGTATACTAGTACATTGAAAGCATATGAGATAAATGGAATTCTAGACATCTCTTCTAGAAGATCAAGAATACAAAGCATGACGTAAAACATGGCTCTAATGAGTACAATTGAGTCATCTATAGTACAAGAAGCTCTCTAGTCTACAACTTGGAAAAATATTGTGCACACTGAATATCAAACACTAATGAGAAATAAGACTTGGTATCTTGTTTATATTCCATCAAGAAAAAGGCTATTGGATGCAAACGATTTTTCAAATTCAAATATAAACTAGATGACAATATTGATAAACACAAATCAAGACTTGCAGCAAAGGGATATGCACAAAAGGAAGGCATAAACTATCAAGAAAATTTTACTCCTACAACAAAATAAAATCCATCAGAATTATCTTTGCTCTAACTACACAATTTGAATGGAAAATTCATCATTAGTAAATAGTGTTTTTCTTAATGGAGATCTAAAAGAAGTTTATATGAGTAAACCAAAAGGATTCATCATACCTAGACAAGAAACAAAGGTATGCAAATTGATAAAATTTCTCTATGGTATTAAACAAGCTCCTTGGGCATGTTATATAAAGATAGATGAACATTTTGGAAAGCATGGTTTTAAAAGAAATATGTATGATACAATCTATATCACAAAGAACAAAGGGGAGATTGTATCCATTGATGTGTATGTTGATAGTTTAGTCATAATAAAAAGTTATAAAAGTATGATTCTAGCCACAAAATAAGACATAAATAAATATTTTGATGTGATCGATTTCGAGTTATTACATTACTACCTAGGATTGGAGGTAAAACATAATAATCATCACATAATTTCTTTTACAAAGAAAATAAGCCAAGAACCTCCTTGAGAAATATCACATAGAATATTGTAAACCTATATCAACTCATGCAAAATTAGATCTACAAGTCATAGTTTGATTCCTCTCCTTCAATGGATGCAATACTCTATCAACAATTAGTTGATATTTTTAACTACCTAACTTACACAAGATTTGATATTTATTTTGAAGTGAATTATATCTCATTTTTTGTGTAGGAACCAAAAATGACACATTGGAAGATAGTAAAGAGAGTTCTAATTTATATATAGGGCACTATTGAATATGGTTTGAAATTCAAGAGGAGTGATCAGTTCCTCTTAACATGTTATAGAGATGTAGATTGTGCAGGTTGTATCGATGATCGAAAATACACCTTTGGTTATGTATTCTTTTTGGGTCTACACCTATATCTTGGAGAAGTAAGAAACAACAAACAATTGCTTGACCCTCCACTAAAGCAGGATACTATGGGTGAAATTTGCATCCTTCCACCCACTATTTAATTTTGTGTGTAATAAGATGATCCATAAAAATGGCTAAGTTTTGGAGATACTCCCTCGGACAAATGGTGCTAGGGATGACGATCAATTTTCTATAGTGTGAAATAACTGGTCACCCCTAGATGACGAATGTATCTTGAATATCCACCCTGGGGAAGATAGACAAAAATGGTGGAGCATTGTTCAATCGAAGAACTCATCCCAAGGAGATCCACTTATTTCAAGTGGAATTTTTGGCTAAGTAAAAAGGGTGGATGATTTTTGGGTGAGTAAATGTCTTAGGCGCATCCCAAGTCCCCACTTCAGTGCATGGGTGGATAAATGGGATAGCAATAGGCCAAGGTAAGTCCAAAAATCACTCAAGTATATAGTTTGGTAAAGAAATGAGCACCAGGAAGATGCATGAGGGTTCCCAAAAGTTGCCCTAGCATGGGCAGAATTTTAGATTAACAATAAGAAGAGGAATCAGCCCAACCTTCATCCTATTAAAAATCCTAAAAAAAACTTTGGATTTTCAATTGAAGCATGGTAGATCTCGAAATCCCACCCTAGGGTGAGTAGATTTTAGAGGCAACAAGAAGGAGAGAGAACTTCTCAAGGGCATCCCTATCGAAGAAGTGCCATTGCCCATAAATTTGGGTTACCATGAGGTAAGGGACATAACCTGAATCCTCACCTAATGTTGAAGTTATCAACTACCAAAGGAGAGCATCAGGAGCCTTTAGAAAAAGAATTAATGATTGCAACTACCTAGGTATGTGTTAGCAATTGGAATGGAATCAATGATTTGAAAAACATGGTTTTAGAGTCGATTAACTTTGATAGTTCAACTACCCAGTGTGGTAGTTGTCAGTAAGAAGAACACAATTAAATGAAGTGTCTAGTCTCCCAGGATTTTTAGAATGATTAGGGGTTTAGATTTCTGTAGAGTTACCCACTCCATCCAAATGGCTACCCTCTGCCAAGTGAAATGGTGTACCAGAAGATCGTCCAACTACCAAAATTATTTTATTACATAGCACCATTAATGCATATAGTTTGAATTGATTGTAAAATGTCTATTTATACTAGAGTACGAGGTATTCTAGAGGGTGAATATTTAGCCATTACAATTCATATGTAAATATTATGTTGTTCTGTGAATATAAGTGCTTACTATTTGGTCTCCAAATTGACTTTTGAATATGTGTGAATGTTGTAAGTTTATTTTTGCTAAAGCTAATTGAATGTGCATGCAATAAATTTTCTATCTAGATTTCTTGCATTTCATTCATTGGTTCTAGAATTTTCTTGCAGTAGAGTGTGGTAAAGGGTATACAAGAGTAAGGTTGGCTAATCTATTATGTAGTTTGCTTGTGTTATTTATTGCAGCATCTACTTGTCTTGCATGTGTCTTGATGCAGCTATACCCATCCTTGTGAGTTCTGACTATAACCTATTTTCCATTTCTTTTCATCCCCCTTTCTCTCAAATTTTAGGTAGTTAGCTAGGACTTTCCAAAAGGAACCGACCTTCTCCGAAGATCAACTGCCCATTATCATCCATGCACGATGGTCGTTCAATGTTGATAGAGGTTCACAGAGCACACAAACCTTTTCACCTCATACTTTACGTTAGGTATGGATTTTTGACCAACAATTTTTGACATGTATGGTGGGACTTGGAGGTCCCATTATTTGATGATCAAGAGTCTAGTGATACCTTGCTATGCAAGATCCATTAATTCACCTGGAAACTCTATTATGTAAAAATTTGGGTTTCTATAATCGGTAGCCTTTGAGTTAAAGCAAAACTTGGTGATTCTATTGAGGATCAACCAAGGTTCAAGATCATATACCTTTTAATCTAATGCACACTATTTTACTGAAGGAATCAATATTTGGTGAGCATCATTGACCTCAATAGCGAATAAAGCATGCTCATACGATGACTTCAACCTAGAAAGGGGACCCAAAGCTTGTATAAAACCAGTGCTATGATGGCTCAGCAATATTACTCCAAATAGAATGATTTCAGTTTCCTCAACACCCCTCACTTGCATGACATTCTTGGAGCTACATTAAAGACCTTACCCAAATACGATGGTGCAAAAGGAGTGGCATGCAAACATCTTGAATATGTAGCATCCTTGGAAACCCTCCATAATATTGCATATGAAGATGTAATGATCATGCTTCTTGTTATTTCTCTAGAGGGTAGAGCATTGTTATGGTACAACTCTCTATAGCGAAGAAGCATCAACACATGGACTGATCTGGTGAAAGCTCTTATTAATACATCCAACAACTCATAAGATCCTTTCTCTTTGCTCTCCCAGTTATCCTTTATAAAAATATCCCCCCTTAAGGATATTGTGGACTTCAATGTCCAATTTGAAAGAATTTGGATAAAAATCTCCCCTCAGTGTTGGCCATCTCAAGAACAAGCATTCATGTATTATACTCGAGCCTTGGGTCCTAATATTGGGATCCTCCTCTACCAATTTGGGGAAGAAATTATCCTGGGATCTTCAAGAAAGCTCTTCAGGAAAAAATTATCCTAGTCTAGACTAGGAAAATTTTACCTCAAGAAGGTGTTCGTTCTTCTCAACCCTCCATCAATGCATGGCCTACAAAGACACCATCATGTAAATACCAAGTAAAGCAGAATAATATGTACCAGATGTGATAGGAGTCACAAATATAGTGGTCAATGATAGTAAATGAAGGTATAAGGTCCCCATTGCTTAAAAATGAGGAATTTATTAGTTATTTGCCACCTATGCAACAACCTTATCTTCAACGAACTACATAGAAGGGGGTGTTCCTAAGCAAACAATATGTTATTGTAAAAAATGTAGGGATGAGGATTACTCCTGCCTACATAATAACATCATTGCCTTTAGTGCATCACAAGGACATATAAAACGGGGGGCTGAGAAACTAAAAACTAATAGCTCCAAAAAATTATTGTGCAATCAGACCTTATTCTCTGAGGATCATAATGAAGATTTGTCCTTCCCTGGGACTCTTCTAGTACCGATAAAAATACCTTGTATCGATATAACTTATAAATGCATGCACGAGGATTGGAAAATCGCTATTGAAGTACTAAATACAAATAGGTTACTTTCAAAAAATGCTCTATTCCTATTCATTTCAAGAACTTTAATAAAGGCTCGAGATGAAGTGATAAGATTAACCCTTGTGCCGATAACAAAAGGCCACAAAACAAGAATATTTGACCAAGCTACTAAGATTATTCTAGGTTACGTCATAATTAGTGATGACTTCAGATGGTGCCAGGAAAATCCCAAGGAATAGCTTAGGTTTAGCATCATATAGTCCAGATATTGTAGATTTACAAGATGACTTGCAAGAATATTTATTGCTCAGGTGTTCTAGTCACACCAAAATTTTGTGTAAATAACCAATATGTAAATAAAATACGACGTGAATAGGGTCATGTAGAGGTTAGCTCATCTTACACAAAGGTGATGGGATGTATTGAATCTGAGCTCCAAAATATGTTGATGAAAAGTTTTCCCAGGTGGCCTCTCTTTCTTATAACACTTTCTTTTGTTTGTGTGCTTCTCTTTCTACTCTGTTTTATGTTGTGACTTTGTAGCCCAATGGATACTACTACTAAAAAATCCATAAAATATGAGATAAAATTATTGATATGTATGGATAAATCACCCATTCTTATTCTTTGAGGGTGGTACTCACGTCATGGTTGACCTTAAGCATCACTCTATATAAGAGGTTCTAGTGACTGGGATGCAATAAGCAAAATGAGACTTAAAGAGTAGATAGTTTGTCCCATGGATGGAGGTGATGGTTGGAGTGGATTTTTATTTATTTTTCAATAAAAAGACTAATAATATGGGCAAATGTATTTTGGCATTATGTCGATTCTTGAAGTAGCTTTGGGCTACAATAGAGTATGCTAATAAGCATGCGATCTGTGGGGGTGTCCCATGGAGCAGGTAATTTATGATCACCTCATCTTCAGATGACACCAAGGTTGCATCCTTTTTTGTATCCCCTTTGTTTCTTGTTCTCTCTACTTCATTGTTGTTATTATGATGATGGCATCGCTCATCCCTTTGGATGGTAGAATTCATGAATTTCCTACAATAGTACCTTCTCCCTATTGCTTCCCTCTTATGTTTTCTAATTCTCATTTTTGAGAGCTCCTTTTCCTTCGTCTTGTCTTCTCTCTTGGGGTCTCTCTTTCTTTCCTTTCTACTTTTTTTCACCTGGTTTCTTTATTAATTTTCCACCCCTTTGTTCACCTTCCTCCTTTGTCTTGCAGCCTCTCCTGGCTACCTTCATTTGTGCCATCTCTATACCATTCTTCTTCTCTTCTCCCTTGTTCAAAAGTGTTATGAGCCTAAGATGTCTACCTGGGTTTCATTTTCCACAAGTGGAAATCCCCTATGAGTCACCAAGAGTGTGGGTGAAATTTTGCATACTTCCATCCACTCTTTCGTTTTGTGTGAAAGAACATGATCCATAAAAATGGCTAAGTTTTGAATATAGTTCCTAGAAAATATGGTGCTATGGGTGATGATCAATTTTATAAAAGGTATAATAACTTGTCACCCCTATATGATGGGTGTATCTCGAATATCCACCCTAGGAAGATAGATAAAAAAGGTGAAGCGTTGTTCAAATGAAGAACTCATCCCAAGGAGCCCTTCTTGTTTCAAGTGGTATTTTTTGCTAAGTAAAAAGGATGGAAGACTTTTGAGAAAGTAAATATATTAGGTGCATCCCAAGTCCCCACCTTGATGCATGGACAGATAAATAAGATAGCAGTAGGCTAAGCTAAGTCTAAAATTCCTGCCCTAGTATTAGCCACTCAAGTATATAGTTTGGCATAGAAATGGGCACCAAGAAGATGTATGAGGATTCCCAAAAGTTGCTCTAGCATAGGAAAAATTATGGGTTAACAGTAGGCAGAGGAATCAGCCCAACCTTCACCCTCTTGAAAATCCTGGGTGGAAATCTAGGTTGTCAATTAGAGGATGGTGGATCCCAAAAGCCTGCTCTAGCATGAGCATAGTTTTGAGGTAACAAGAAGAAGAGGACACTTCTCAAGGGCCGCCCTATTGAAGGAGTGCCATCAGGTAGAAATTTGGGTTACCATGATGTAAGAGACAAGTCTTGAATCCCCACCTGATTCTGAAGTCATCACCTACCAAAGGAGAGCATTGGGACCCTTTAGGAAAAACATTAATGATCACAACTACCTAGGTACATGTTAACAATTGGTACATATTCAACGATTTGAAAAATAAGGTTTTAGAGGCGATTAAATTTGGTATCTCAACTACCCGATGTGGTAGTTGTCAATAAGAATAACATAATTAAATGAAGTGTCTAGTCTCCTAGGATTGTCAGAATTATTATGGGCTCATATTTTTGTAGATTTACCTACTCCCTCTGGACGAATTCCCTCTGCCAAGTGAAATAGTATACCAACTGACCACCCAACTACCAAAATCATTTTCTCGCTTAGCGCCATTAATGCATGTAGTTTGTATTTATTGTAAATTGTCTTTTTATACTGAAGTATGAGGTATACTAGAGGGTGTCTCTTTAGCCATTACAATTCATATGTAAATCTTAAGCTATTCTGTGAATATAAGTGATTAATGTTTGGTCTCCAAATTGACTCTTGCATATGTGTGAATGTTGTAATTTTATTTTTGTTAAAGCTAATTGAATGTGCATGCAATAATTTGGCTATTTGGATTTCCTACATTTCATTAGTTGATTCTAGAATTCGCTTGCACTAGAGTGTGGTAAAGGGTAGACAAGTGTAATTTTGGCTGATCTATTAGGTAGTATGCTTGTATTCTTTATGGTGGCATCTGATTGTCCTGCATGTGTCTTGATGTGGCTATACTTATCCTTGTGAGTTCTGGCTACGATCTCTTTTTCATTTCTTTTCATTCCCCTTTTCTCCCAAATTTTAGGTAGTTAGCTAGGAATTTCCAAAAGTATTCAGCATTATATGGAGATCGATCACCCAACCCCATCCAGGTGTGCTGATCGTTCAATGTTGGTCGAGGTTCATAGTGCGTGCAATCCTTTTTACTGCATCCTTTTCTTTAGGTGCATATTTTTGACCAACAAATACCATGCACCAAGGAAAGTTGTCTATGAAGCAATGTGGCTAAAATATATGTTGGTAAATATGGGAATACCATAAGATAAACCTACAATTATGCATTGTGATAATAAAGGTGTATTAAAACTTGTTCGTAATCCAGTTTGCATGAAAGGACCAAGCACATCAATATGGAGTACCACTTCATTCATGAACATGTTCAATAGTAGAACATTTAGCTAAAATTTTATCCTACTCAAGAACAACAAGTAGACATCTTCACCAAGCCAATGGGACAAGTCAATTTTGAAAATTTCTAAAGTTTTCTCTATAAAACTATGATGTAATAAGGGGGGAATGTTAGGAGTTATTAAATCATGTATAATTTAAATGTAAGTTGAGTAACCAATCAACACATGGTTTGTAAGGGTCAATAAGGGACAAGGGTAGTTGTAGGATGTTATGCCATACTTGTGAAACTATTGTACTTATATACCCTTACATTTTCATAATGCAATTCATTCAAAGCTTAAGTTCTAGTAAAGTACAATGATTAAAAATCATATATATTATATTATTTTGTCATTTTTAATATAATTTAATATAAAAAACCACATTGTGGATATATTTTATTAATTTAGCCAAATTTATTAGTGATAATACATATTTTGTAGTCTATTATTTGTAATGTGTTAATTTATTTCTCATTTGTAGCATCCTTTTAATTTTTCATTGGAATACTACAAGTAATATTATCTAATTTAATTTGATCTTTGCATCCATTGGTGACTCAAGAATTAGAAGGCAATTTGATCGTAGAAGGAGAATCTATGAATGTTATAAATCTCCTCAATAATTGGAAAACACCTCCTTGGAGGATTAAAACAATTGTTGAAGAGGCTAGGATCCTTTTCCAGGGAAGACATGACAGAAAAGCCCAATATGTCTTTCAAAAAGCTAACAAAGTTGTTGATAAGCTGGCCAATTTGGGTGTCGATGGTGACGGACTTTTCAAATGGGAACACGGTGTCCCGAGTGAAGTAGAGGAGCTTATTCAACAATAATGCCAAGAATGATAGTCAAATTTACCAAAAGGTAAGGCACTATAAGTTCGAAGGCTATGAGTATTTTTGTCTCTTTTTGAAATGGACTCACAATAAAAATTATTCGAGCTATCAGTCTTGGTGGATTTTGCTTTGAAATACCATAAAGACTAATGGGGATAGTCACATGTCAGATAACATGGCTCCTAGTCATATTAGTAATTTGAGGTTGGTTGATAATCACAGGGTCGGAAAAAAATGACAATATAAGACTTCGAACCATAGCCACGTGGACCACCAGATAGTCACTGCCATAAATCTAGCTAGCAGGTTCACTTCTCCAAGGCTGATTTTCCAAGATGGGATGTGGTCCCAAAGCATGTCATATATGGAAGAAATCAATTACCAAAGAATTATTAAGAGTAACTATCAATACTGAGCTTGTGGGAGTTTTTTTTAGTACTTTGCTATGTGTGTTTGTAGTTTTTTATTTCTCCACTGTTTCAAGGAAGGGATCTGTGTTTGTTTCTTTTTTTGTAATTATGATGCAGGTGTGTTTTATCGGGGTATACCCAAAATGTTGTATGGGAAGTTTCTTTTTTATAATAGGCTATGTGCCTTACCGGATGTAATGGCTTTGGCGGCATGTAGATTTTACATATATAGGATCCTTAGTAAGGACATGTTCATCAACAACCCCGGGCTGATTTTTGTAAAAGGTTTTGGGTCAACCTGTAAAACCCGGTATTAATGCTATAGTATCTTATCTACAAAAAAAAATGAGATTATATCAACTAGGAGTTGATTATTATTTCATAGTTTTTCTGAGCAAATGAGAGACAAGGTGCAGTTCTTTCTTAGAAGTGTTGTAAATTAGAAAGGAAGAATTTTTAATACACAATGCTAATTTTTCTTTTAGTGGAGGAAGAGGAGAAGATAAAATATTTTTTTAGAAAAAAGAGATAAGTCACCCAATGCTTCTTGGCCATTCAAATTCCTAAAACCACCATTTAACATGTAAATACTGCTTGTCGGACTGAACGCTTGTCCCTTTCCTAGTGCTTTAAGTGGCATAAAAGGTTTAAAATGATTGTGGCATGGTGGTTATAGGTGCAAATTGTGTGAAGATCTATGTGGCGTCTTCCAAGGTGGAAACATAAAAAATACTATGGTGGCCATAAAAGTTGGACAACCTGCCCAGATTCGTGGCGGATACCAATTCCACCGTGTAAATTCAAAAAAATATATGCAAATACTGATCTCTAGCATGATTTTAGAAAATAAGCATGTTGATGAGTGTCATTAATGCTCACATTTTAAATTACCAATCCAGGGTGGTGTTTGATGGTTGTATGCACTAGAAAGCAAGGAACATATCCTCAATATAAGATCTGTTAAGGTTTTCTACTTGTTGAAATAAAAATCACACTTGCACAAATTTAAATACAGACTTGTATAACTTTAAATGTACACTTGAAAAAAATTAAATCACACTTGCAAAAGTTTAAATGTACACTTGTAGAAATTTAAATTTCACTTGCAAAATTTAAATAACACACTGTGAAAATTAAATTAACACAAAAATAAATTATCATGCTTGCAAGAAAATAAAATCCAACGTAATAGCTATGTAAAATTAACTCGAGAAATGGTATCAAGTTTGTTAAATTCAGGTTGTAAGGGATGGTGAGTGAAGTTCTGATTTTCAAACCCTCAGTGAGCGGGAAGCAGAGAAGCTACAGTACAGGAGCAGGGAGCGGAGCGGGAGCGTACACAAGTGGAACCAATAATAAAATAGATGGATAGGAAGGTGGGATTGGTGCCAAAGCCAAGTCTAAACCTGTGGCAACAGATGATGGCAAAGACGTCCTTGGGAGGAAATAACCCTTGCACAAAACCACGATAGGTAGAAGAAAACTCCAAAAAGTATCATTTGCATAAACACTCAAGGGTGGGTCCAAACACCCCACAACATCATCATGCACCTTTTTTTCTAAGGGTTGCTACATATTTTATAAAAATAAGTCATGGACGAATACATTTCCATCAATTATTTCTTCCTAGTTGGGAAATTTGTGGGTAGAAGATCTGATATGGAGGCAATTTGACAATGGGTAGCGGTCAAATGGAAAACCAAGGGTTGTTTAGAACTTGTAACCATGTCCAAGGGTTTCTTCATGATTTGACTCAATAATAAAGAGGATGTAGATCGTATTTTAATGGGGGACCCATGGTTTTTTGGGCAAAGGAGTATGTTCCTGTGCAAATGGGGAGTGGACTTTGACCCGAAGACATAGAACATCAACTTTACCCCCATCTGGGTCCGTCTTCCAAACTTACCCACCCATTTTTGGCATGAGGATGTCCTATAGGGAATTTCCCATGCGATTGGGGAGCTCATCACTATTGACCCTGCAACGCATGCTCGATTGAGATTGACATAGGTCTATATCTACATCAACACGAATTTGGAGATCCAACTCCCAACCCATGTAAATTTGATCTATGGGACTTACCACTGATGCCAAGTAGTGGAGTATGAGAACAAACCATCTTTTTGCACTTAATGCCACACCCAAGGGCACCTTCGAAGCCAGTGCCCAAAATTAAAGCTTGCATAGAGTGACCACTAGGAGGTGCAACACTAAAATAAAGGAGAGCTCCAAAGATCGAACACTAAATATGGTATGCACCATGAACCCAAAGGTAAGAAAAATTCTCCCCCAACTTCAAATGGTGACAAGACAAAGGCAAGTTCCATGTTTACTTCTTCCAATAGGTTCATTTTATTCAATAATGCTACTTTTAGTGAAATTGATGCTAATAAGGATTTCTCATAGAGGAATTCCTTAAACCAAAGCACTTAGATCAATCAAACTTGAAGGCAAACCCTCCCTTTCATCCCCATCTATCATCCCCAGACCTATGCCCTAAATCCCCATCAGCCACAACCTTTGAACCCCAACCCCAATCATCCAATCCTCCTTTGCTGCCTAACCCATCACCCAGCTACCCCCCACCTAATAGGTTTGGCCCTTCTCTCCCCCCTTCTGATCGCTAGGGCGAGGAGCTTGATAGCCTTGAGTCGTCTCAAGACTCTCCTAAAGTTTAGAGCCCTAAATAGAATAGAAGCTTTAAAAAAATCCTAATTGATGTTGGAGGTGATAAAAATAAGGGCAGACCTTCTGGTGTGGAACAAAGAAATAGAGATATAGCAGAATATATTGTCAGTGGTACCCAACGAACTCTCTTTCAGGAACTAGAAATTTCCAATAGAGAAGAATAAAAAATATCCAAACCTCCTATGCAACAAGGCAAAGGAGTCTGAAACCCTTCAAAATTTTCAAATGAGAGTCCTCTCCTAGAATGCGAGAGGGCTAAATAGAGCAGCAAAACAAAGACTTGTTTCTTCGATGTAAAAGGAGTCAAATCCTACAATTTTTCTAATCTAAGAAACCAAATTAGGCACACAACACTCGCCTATAGTTGCCAAAACTATTTATAGGAAGTGTGATTTTTCATTTACTTTGGCCTCGAGTACTTCTGGTGGTCTTCTTTAGCCTCTGGGATCCATCCAAGGTGGAAGATAGTGTGATTTCAAGTGAAGGATGTATCTTCAACACCTTTTTCATGATCCTATCATGAAGCACTCCTGGGTATTGATAAATATCTATGCGTTGAACAGTCCTCGGGATAGGTTAACTATGTGGAACAATCTCACCCAGATGCATGAGGCTTTCAATAATGTCCCATGGATCCTTATCAAGGATTTTAACACACCTTTATATTCCTTGAAGAATAGAGGATGGAAAGAAATAACTTCCAGGACAACAGGGGACTTCAACCATTTTTTGGATGCCAACGATCTAATGGACGTCCAGCTAAGGGGGTCTCAATATATTTGGAGTAACAAACGGATAGGGGGTGACCTCATTCAGGGGAGGCTAGACCGTTTTCTTCTTTCTCAGGATGCGCTGCCTCTATTTGGAGATGCCATCTTACAGGACTTACCAAATATTGGGTCTAACCATAGCCCCCTAATTTTTGAAATTACCAACAGACCCCTATTCAAAACTCTATTTTTCTTTGAGGTAATATGGACCCAGCACCCGAACCTCAAAGCTCGTATTGTTGAATGGTGGGGGGAGAGTTTCCTTAGAACTATCACCAACCAAGTCACCCAGAAGTTGCGGTCTATAAAAGTCAAATTGAAGGTTTGGAATAAAGAAATCTTCATAAACATTTTGGAAAGCAAATAGAACATCAAGGACAAGCTTCAAGGCATTAAAAATTAGTTTTAGCAGGGTTAGGGGGATGCTAGTTTGAGAGCTAAAGAAAGGCTTATGCTTTCAAATTACCATAATATTTTGAAGCAGGAAGAGATATTTTGGCATCAGAAATCAAGATAGTTGTGGTTAAAATAAGTGGATTCCAATTCAAAGTTCTTCCATGTCTCAACACTCAAGAATAGGGGGGCAAATAGAATCAAAGGGCTAATCATAAATAATGGTTCCTTCACTTCCAACATCCACAAAATTTGTGACGAAGCTGTTATGCATTTTGAGTCCCTCCTTAGCTCTTGCCCTACCCATTATGCCCAAACCATGGACTCCCTTCTCATGCACATCCCCATAATCATAACTGAAAGTATGAATGCCTACCTTCTTAGCCCTTTAAGCTCTGAGGAGATCCACCAGGCCCTTTTTTCCATGCAACCAGACAAAGCCCTTGGCCCCGATGGTTTCTCCCTAAGCTTTTTCCAAACCTATTGGGACATAATTGGAACTGACATGTGCCAATCCATCATTGAAATACAAAGATCCAAAGCCATTCCCAGATATGTGAATTCCACCTTTCTCACCCTCATCCCCAAAGGCCCCAATTCCAAATCCCTATCTGATTATCGTCCCATAAGCCTTTGTAACATTATCTAGAAAATATTTTTGAAGGTGATGGACGATAGATTAAAAAGCATCCTCCCTTACCTGATAGACCTTTGTTATGGAAGCTTAGTTAAGGATCATAATATTGTGGATGGGGTCATAACCATTCATGAACTCATTCATTCAGCCCACATGTCTAAAATATCAGCTTTATTCCTTAAGCTCGACATGAATAAGGTCTTTGACAGAGTAAACAGGGATTTTCTATCCAAGGTTCTTTGAAAGTTTGGGTTTTATGATAATTGGGTCAATTTTATTAAGTAGTGTATCTCAACACCTTGATTAAGTAGTGTATCTCAATTTGATTAAGTAGTGTATCTCAACACCTTATGAATGGCTCCACTACAGGGTACTTCCCTAGCACCATAGGACTAATACAAGGGGATCCCTTATCCCCTGTCCTCTTCAACATTCTGGATGAGAGTCTTGGAAAAGCCATTAAAGCTACCTGCAATAGGGGTTTGATTTCTAGCGTCAAAACTACATACAATATCTAGCCCTCAACTCACCAACAGTTCATGGATGACATCTTGTTGGCAACTATTGCATCAGTTTCTGAGGTGAAAGTCATCAAAACTATCCTCAACCTCTACAAGGAAGATGAAATGCAAGAAATCAATTTTACCAAAAGCAAGATTTATTTCATCAACAACCCTATGCCCCATAAAGTCAAAATTGCTAATATTATGGGTTGTATTACTGTAGATTTTATAGCTTCTTATCTTGATCTCCCAATGTTTCAGGGGAAACTAGCCAAGACAATGTGGAATAATGTCATTTAGAGATTCTATAAGAAGCTATATGGGTGGAAAGGTGTCCTCCTCTCTCATACGGGTGAGGCCACCTTGGTCATGTTAGTTCTCCAAAGCATTCTTGTGTATTTTTTTTCAGTCTTCAAAATTCCTGAAGCTATTGGGACCATGATTGAAAAATCCAAAAGCGCTTCCTATGGGTTGGAGCTGATAACCAAAAAAAGTTCCACCTAGTGGCATGGGATAAATTTTGCTTCCCAAAAGATAAGGGAGGGCTTGGATTTTGTAGAATCAGCAAAATAAACTAGGCCCTTTTAGCTAAGCAGTCCTGGAAGGTGCTTACCAATGAGAATCTGGAATGGGTTTCTATCATCAAAAGAAAATACCTACAACATCACTCCTTAAAAGATGGAGATATCCCTCAAATAGGATCTCATTTTTTGTGATCTATCATCCAAAACCGACCCCTGCTCTAAAAAAGAATCATGTGGTATCTCGAAGATGGGAAATATATTGATTTCTAGAATGATCCATGGGCAAGGGATGAAACCCTTATCAATGATCCATGTATCATTGCTATTAAGAATCTAATTGATCATAGGTTTGGATCAAAAGTTTCAAATTTTATTATGCAAAAGTAGGACTATCATGAGTGGAAGCAGGTACACTTTAGAATAAACAACCCTATTATTGACAAAGCGATCACCTCTTTGTAGGCAGTGTATAAAGTAAATTTTATACCTAGGACTCAGAAGAAAGATAAACCTTTTTTTAAAGGCACTAACGATGACTCAGTTAAATCAGATTTTTCCTTGCTGGTGCCCCCTCAGAACTTGCACAAAAACTAGATTGTCCCTGCTACTTATAAGAGAGTCTAGCTAAAACATATCATTCTAAAATTTTCCCACTTCTCGTGGTTAGCTCTTCAAAATAGAATCCTCACCATAGAAAACTTAATAAAGAGGGGGGTCATAGTCCCCAACAGGTTCTACTTGTTCTTGTAAGCATGGAAGTCTATGTAGCATCTACTGATTGAATGATCATTTGCATACAAGGCCTTCTCTATACTGATCAACATATTTTATGTTAAGCGGGTATGGCCCCAGTCTATCGTTGATATTTTTACCCAGTGGCCCAAAGTGTTTCATAACCCTAGAATCAAGTTCCTGTGGGAAGCTCTGTTGCACCACACCCTATGGTAAATATGGCTGGAACACAATAGTAAAGTCTTCAATGACCACTCCAAGGACACAAAAGCAGTAGCCAATAGAGCCCTAAGCTTTGCCATAAAAAATGTAAACCTGGTCTATAGAACTTAGAAATTTAGGAGCACAAATAATAATCACACTGATATTCATTAACATTAGGTTTGAAAGATTACAATGCTTAAATACATAGATTAATAACCATAATCTCGAAAGCTTAGGAGAAATATTAAGGAGGAAGGAAAATAGGGAGGAAATGAAAAATAGAATTAGGAGCCGAACTCCCTGCCATCCATGTCATCCAATCCTACTGACTCAGTTGTCGTCCAAGGAGGTAAAAGGGTAAGGTCCAAAGCTTATAGTGGTAAATGTTTTTTTACAATTTTACCCTTTTAACTTCCAAGTTTCTCCCCCTTAAATTTGAGAGGAATGACTATACAGTCTCTTAGATTTATATATTGAGCTTTAGCCATGCCTTTGGTGAAGATATCTACAATGTTATCCAAAGTGCTCCAATATTTAAGCTCAACTATCTGCTGCTCCACAATGTCTCAGATTAAGTGATACTTTATATCAAAATACTTTGATCTACTATGGTGGATTGGATTGTATGCCAACTGAATGACAATTATGTTATCACAATACAATCGAGTTGGACCACTTTGACTTTCTCCAATCTCTTCAAGGATTTTTCTCAACCATAGGGCTTGAGTACTTGCATGTGTGATAGCTATATACTCAGCCTCAGTAGATGACAATGCTACAATAGTTTGTTTCTTAGAAATCCAAGTTATTAGTCCTGAACCTAGACTAAAACAGTTCCCTGATGTAGATTTCCTATCATCTATATTGCTGCCCCAATCACTATCACTGAAGCCAACTAATTTCATAGAATTACATTTGTGGTAGTGGATTCCAAAATCCAATGTACCTTTTACATATCTTAAAATTCTTTTAGTTTTGTGTAGATGCAGCTCAGATGGACTTGCCATAAACCTTAAAACTAGAGAAACATCATATTGAATATCGGGCCTTGTTTTGGTGAGAAACATCATACTCCCAACCATGCTCCTATAAGTGGTCATGTCAACCTTTGGTGCTCCGTCGTCCTTGCTCAATTGGATTCCATGTCCAGTTGGAGTTGCAACTGATTTGCACTGCTCTATGGCAAATTTCTTGATCATGTCTCGAGCATACTTATGTTGACATATGAAGATACCCTTATTTTATTGATGCACTTCCATGCCTAGGAAGTATCGCATTAAACCGAGATATTTCATCTCAAACTGCTTCATCATGGAGTTTTTGAACTCCATATTCATTTTAGTTTTACTACCCATAAATATTAGATCATCCACATACAAACAGACTATGATAATGTCTACACCATGATTTAGGTAGTATAGAGTTGGTTCACTTTTGCTTCTAGTGAATCCATACTCATTGAAATAACTACCAATGTGTGAGTACCAAGATCTTGGTGCTTACTTGAGGCCATAAAGTGCTTTTTTCAATTTATAAACAAGGTTCTCCTTTTCTTGTTCTTGAAATCCTTGAGGTTGTTGAACATAAACCTCCTCTGTTAAGTATCCATTCAGAAAAGCACTTTTCACATCCATGTGTTGAATGTTCTATCCTTTATGGGCAGCTAAGGAAAGAACTGATTTGATTGTCTCTTGTCATGCAACAGGAGCAAAGGTTTCCTCATAGTCAAAGAAAAATTTCTGAGTAAAAACTTTTGCTACTAATATAACCTTGTGTCTCTCAATGCTTCCATCAACATTGTATTTTGTCTTGTAGACCTATTTACATCCAACCCATTTTACAAGCTCCCATGTATAATTATTTTTTATAGAGGTTATTTCCTCTTTCATGGCTTCTTGCCATACTTTCTGAGTACAAACCTTCTCATAGCTAGATGGTTCTAGTTGTGCACTAGCCAATAAAGCATAATTTACTACATCTCCCTTAGGATCTTGGGAGTCATCGTCCCCATATAATTGCAAATTTTCAAGTTGTTGCAAAACTGTATTCATTTCACTAGCTTGGCTTCTAGTGAATATTCTCTGGAAATTTCGATCCAACATTTGAAAGGATGGATGATGTTGTAAAGTTCTTTTACCTCTTGATGGAGAGTCACTATCAATGTCCATCGGTGAAGAACTTATTGATCTATATGGAGAATGACTTGGAGTGGCATTAGATGTACTCGAAGTACTCCTAATTGGACTTGGAAGGGGTGGTGTGCCTTTGCTTTTCTTGGGAGACACCTACTGTACCTGTTGTACCTATGAAGAATTTACATCTTGGGATCCATCATCAACAAAAATTCTTTGATGACCCCATTATCCCCCTTCATCAAAAATTACATCCCTTGAAAGAATAATCTTATGAGACTTGGGATTGTAGAGTCTATAGGCTTTCGTAGACTCACAATACCCTACAAATATACAAGTTTGAATTTTGGGATCAAGATTTTTCCTCTTCTCATTAGGAATGTGTGCATATGCTAAAGAACCAAAAACTTTGAAATGCTTTATATTTGGTTTCTTTCCATACCACCCCTCATAAGGAGTGATTCCATCTAAACTAGAAGTTGGACTTCTATTTAGAATATATACACTGGTTCTTACAACATTGACCCAATACATATTAGTTAGATGCTTAGTCTGAAGCATCGTTCTCACCATCTCAACTATGGTGCGATTCTTTCTCTCTGCCACACCATTCTGTTGTGGGATATAGGCAGTAGTGAATTGCATTTTGATCCCACTTGCTTTACAATATTTTAAGAATTATTTTGAGTACTCACCTCCTCAATCTGTTCTAAGACATTTTACAAAATACTCACTTTGTTTCTCTACATTATTTATGAAATCTATGAAGCAATGAAAAGCTTCATATTTATGTTTTAGGAAATAAATCCAGCACATTCTATAGAAATCATCTATGAAAGTGAGAAAATAGGAAATTTTTCCTATACTCTTTGTCTACATTAGACCATAGATGTTCGAATGCACTAACTGAAGTGGATAGCTGGCTCTCCACGCTTGTCCTTTTGGAAACTTAGACCTTGAGTGCTTTTCCAAAGCACATCCTTCACAGACCTCCTTTTGTTCATTTATTTTGGGAAGTCCTGTCACCATAGCTTGAGAAGTTAACATTTTCAAGCTAGCGAAATTAAGGTGACCATATCGCAAGTGCCAAAGCACACTTGGATTTTCTATAGCTACATTTGCAAGTTGAGCTCCCCCTGGCTTGCCAAATTTGAGAGGGAATAACCGATTCTTGGTCATAGGAACCTGTGTGATGACACGATTACAATTGTTTTTATCAAGAATGATACATTTTCCTTTATCAAAAACAAGTTTATAATTATTCTCCATCGTTTGCCAAACGCTTAGTAGATTATGTTGGAACTTTGGAGTGTAGTAGATGTCATTCACTTTCTTTAGTCCTTCATTTGTTGGAACCTCCATGGCTCCAATGCCTTCAAATTGCAAAGCTTTATCATCCCCTAATTTGATTTGGGATTTGTAAGTGGAATCTAGAGTAGCAAATAAATTTTCTTTGACACTCATATGGTTTGAGCAACCAGTATCCAGAATCCATGTGTCATTTAGATTCTGTTCTGATTGTCCATATGATAGAAAAATATTAGAGGTATCATCTTCTTCTCCATAATTTCCATATTGATTGTTGCTGTCTTGAGAATATTTTGACCAACAGTCATGAGCAAAGTGACCTAGATTGCCATAGTTAAAATAGGCTATTTTGGTTAGCTCCTTGATCTATGTGCTCTCTATTGGCCTCCTATCAACCTCACCTCAGTTTACGTGTTGTAGGCTCTCTTGAACTCACCTTGGTTCACATGTTTCAGGCCCTCTTGACCTTGCTCTATGGGCCTCCTAGACCTCCTCGACATCCATACCTCACCTACGGGCCTCCTAGACCTCCTCAAGATCCATGCCTAGACTTGAATCCTTAGACACACATAGCTCTAATACCAGATATTCATTAACATTATATTCGAAAGATTACAATGCTTAAATACATAGATTAATAACCATAAGCTCGAAATCTTAGGAGAAATATTAGGGAGGAAAGAAAATAGGGAGAAAAGGAAAAATAGAATTAGGATTCAAACTCCCTACCGTCCATTTCGTCCAATCTTGTTGACTCAGTGGCCATCCAAGGAGGTAAAAGGGTAAGGTCCAAAGCTTACAGTGGTAAAACAAATTTTTAGCATTTTACCCTTTTAACTTCCAACATGGTCCCTTACGAGGATCCTTCGGTGTCTGGGTTGGAAGCATCCCTGTTCAACTCCCTTGGCATCCCTACTGAGTGTACCAGACCCCCTACCCATACCATTTACAGGTCCACTACCAAGTGGATCCCCCCCTCCAAGGTGGCTCAAGGTGAACTTTGATGGATTGTCTAGAGGTAACCCTAGAGATGTTGGGGTTAGGGCTGTCAACAAAAACCATAAAGACAAAATCATCAGAGCCTTCACTGAAAACTTAGGAGTCTAGTCCAACAACTACGTCGAAGCTCGCACCCTCTGGAGAATCCTAGAGCTTAGCAAAAGCCTATATCATCCTATGATCTTCAAATGGGATTCCCTAAATGTGTTCAACCACATAAATAATAAATCCAGAGTTGGTTGGAATATTCAAAGTGTCATCCAAGAGAGTCAATCCATCCTCAGGCAATGCCTATTTAGCACTGTCCAGCATGTTTTTAGAGAGGAAAATATGGTGGTGGACTTGTTGGCTAACTAAGCAACAAATCAAAATGGACTCACCATTTGGGAAGACTCATTCCCTCAAGACATCATTGATTTTGCTAAAAATTATGTGGAGCACAATTCCAACTAAAAGCATACAGTGTTTCAAAGGTGTTTTTTTCAACACCAAGGGTGTTCACATTATCACCAAGGATTTTTGTTCCCCTCTCCACATAATCATTGTCTTTTGAAGTTTTAGTTGTACCACCCCCCATGCGAGGTAGTATGGTCATGGAATTTCTCATAATTCCTTATGGCACCATCTCTTCACCTCGTGCCTTTGCTCCTCCCTCCTTTTTTCCCCTATTTCTTATTTTTTGCCCCTCCACCCTTCCATTTCCATTGCCCATCCTCTGTATGTGTCATTTGTTTCACCTTTTTAGCTGGCCTCGTCCACCCTATCACCCATGTCACCCATTTGCCTTACAAATTTTTTTATTTATTAAGTGTTGGTGCTAAGGTGGCCCTGTGTTGTTGGTCTGTGGTTGAAGTCCCAACATGCATCAAAAAGGACCATTCATCTGGTTATCCTCTCCACTACAGGCCTAGGCTCTCTTTATTAGACCACCACCTATTGGGGAGTATTCACTTTTTTCTTAGCTTTCTCACTTCTATTATCCTATTCTAGTGCCTGAACCTTTATGGCCTAATCGACATTATGACCATTCTTGAACCATCGGTGATGCAGCTTGAACCGGTAGTAGAAGATTTGTTGGGAGCCAAGGGGTTTGTTCCCTTCTTCAAGATTTTTAGTGGCATCAATAAGAGTGTTACCAGTGAGTTTTTAAGCTCATGGAACAATGGCGAGGTCCAAATTCGAGGGCTCCACATTGAGGTAAATGTCCATCTATTAGCTAAAATTTTTGGTTTATCTCCTAAGGGTAGAGCGGTCCGTCAAGATAGACATAATTTTAAAGAAAAAATCAAACAATTCCTGGATAAAGGTAAGGAGTTGGTCTAGGTGAAGGGGGGGTCCTTTAGTCCTCCCTTCTATGCCCTTGGAACTCTGTCATTTTACCCATCATACAATATATCATAGTTGATAATGTTTGTAGTCCCCTTTGCTCCTTCCATCTAGCCTTCATTAATCATATGTGAGACATCAAACCGATAAATATCCCTGACTTCCTATTTCAATCCATTAGCCTCACCATTGAGAACTTTAGGGACAAGAAATCCTCTAAGAACCTTACACACCAAGGCCTTTTCCTCATCATATACAAGCATGCACCATTATCCCAACCTGCTAGTGGACCTTCTTCGTGTCCTCTGACCATTGAGACCTCCTATGAGCCAACTCATAGCCCTGAGACTTGTGATCCTAATATTTGTTTGGAGACCCACAACCCATCTTTTGAAGAGCCTCTGCTATTCGCTACCCCCTATGATGGTCTCCTAAAATCTGCCAACCCCTTGCAGTCGAGCAAAAAAGATGAGGAAATCCCTCCACCCAACCCAAAGGACACAACCCGTGTGAAGTTCCATCCCACCATAGCCAAAATCAAATCCCTGAGGAGCAAGAGGAAAATTTTCCATCCCCCTCATAGCAGAAGTCCGTAGCACCTAAGAATGAAGGGAGTGGAAGGTCAGTGGTCATCACTTGAGATCATTGTATATGATGAGGATTAGCCCAGAGGCAACACTAATAAAGTTCTATGCATCAAAATTGTCAATCACGTAACCAGAGTGGTAGAGCAGCTCTAGGTTGTAGCTAACATGGTCAAGGGTGTGGGTGTTATATTTTTAAACACCATCATTGAGCTCCAGGAAATCCCAATAGCTCTCAGTGTCCTCCTTTCAAAGGACCAGAAGGTTGGCGTCAACCAGGAGGAGGTGGATGAATCCTAGTAGGACTGAGGAGGATGAAGGTAGGTTGACCACCTGGCTTTTTGTTTGTATTATCGATGTTGTAGCCCCCGATTAGGGTGTTTCTTTTTGGGATTGTTTATAGTTTTCTATTACAATTCTTGAAGCTATTTTGTTCTAGGTTATATAGACTGTTGGTCATCACCACATCTTTCACTATGACAGTGGGATACTCCTAATTTTGTTTCTGTAGGAATTTCGAATGCCCCATGTAACGAGGATTGGAACCCTTCAACCGAATAAGTAAATAACATATTTTACCTACCAAAAAAAGTAACTTGAGAAATAGATAATTAAAACAATTAAAAAATTAATTACAAATAAAAATATTACATAATGCAATGTGGATTGTGATTAGTTTTATTTTTTTTAGCTTA
This sequence comes from Wollemia nobilis, assembly GCA_028583015.1. NCBI lineage: Eukaryota > Viridiplantae > Streptophyta > Pinopsida > Araucariales > Araucariaceae > Wollemia > Wollemia nobilis. Next base: position 4,719,813 of record JAQPPZ010000048.1, on the reverse strand, counting down.
AGAAATATAAAATGATGCATAAGTTAACATACTAGTGGATATATCCTCTGAATCTACTTTTGTAACTATTACTGCTAGCTTTTTCTCCTTATGTTCGGAATTCACAAGTGAATCAAATGAAATAGAGGAAAATACATCCGAATACCGCTTGTGATTTTGTGCTTTTGCTAGCATACTATCATTTGATTTTGTGCTTTTTCTAGCTTGCAAAATGAAATTATACAAAGTGTAGCAACTTTTGCTAGCATACTATCGTTTTTTATTTAGTGCTGAATTGCAAGGTGTTGAGGTTGAAATTTGCACAAAATTGAACTAAGAAAAACAATGATTGTGTATAGGATTTAAATTTTTTGATGTCAAAGAAATTTTTATTGAATTTAAATTTTTTTGATAAGGATGGATTTTATGGAAAAGCTACCAGAGTTACCATGGAAGATGCCATAGTTAAGGGTTTCATGAAGAATTAGGGTTTTTTTTCTAAAAAACATCTCATATTTTAGGAGCCATATCTTTGTTAAGGGTTATCTAATTCAGCTGATTCTTGGACCAAATTTAGTGGAGTTTGAATAGCTTTAAAATGAGTGGGCATATCAAATAATATGAGTAATATTGAGGGAGATACGATGTTGTGAAATCAACCATATAGAACAAGGGCAAGGATGATTTTAAGTTGTGAAAAATAAAATTGTAAATATTTGTCAGCTAGGGTTCAGATGATGGGAAGAGCAATGAAGGGCTAGGACTTTAGTGAGGTAAGAATTTCTATCTGGACAAAGAATTTTTTAGCTAAGTTTTTTTTCCCTTTCTTTATCTTAGAAATTGTGCATGCAAATTATTATAAAGTTTTTATCAAATATTATATTGATGAGCAAGGTGCAGCAATAGTATTGTCATTGTTGTAAACATAGTCAGACAGATCGGTTGATGCAGTGGACAGGAGTTAAGAGGATCTTCAGAGTATGTATAGTGATTTTCCAAAAGATAGAAGTGGTCCATTTGAGAAAAATCAAAAGAAAATCACAAAGAAGAAAACTGTCGTGATATCGCGACATGTTGAGCAAGAAAGAAAAATTGTCGCGATATCACGACATGTTTGGAGAGAAAGAGAAAGAAAGCAAAACTGTCACGATATCGTGACATGTTTGGAAAGAAAGAGGAAGAAAGCAAAACTGTCATGATATCACGACATGTTTGGAAAGAAAGAGCAAGAAAGCAAAACTATCGCGATATCGCGACATGTTTGGAGAGAAAGAGCCAGAAAACAAAACTGTCGCGATATCGCGACATGTTCGGAGAGAAAGAGCAAGAAAGAAAAACTGTCACGATTTCACAACATGTTGGAAGAGAAAAAGACAAGTAGAAAAAGTTTCATGATTTCGCGACATATTGTAAGAGAAATAGGAGAGAGAAAAAGGTGTCGCAATTTCATGACATGTTTCATTTTCGTGGTTCGAAGCGAAGAGAAAAGGCAAGTAGAAAAAGTGTCGCAATTTCGTGACATATTGCAAGGAAGGTTGTACGGAAAAAAAAGTGTCGCGATTTCATGACATATTGCAAGGAAGGTTGTACGGACGAAAAAGTGTCGCTTTTTCCGACATATTGCAAGGAAGGTTGTACGGACGAAAAAGTGTCACGATTTTGTGACATGTTGCAGGAGAGAGAGTCCGAAAGAAAAAGTGTCACGATTTCATGACATGTTGCAGGAGAAAGAGTTCGAGAGAAAAAGTGTCACGATTTCGTGACATGTTGCAGGAGAAAGAGTCCGAGACAAAAAAGTGTCGCGATATCGTGACATGTCGGGTTTTCATGACTCGAAGGCAAGAGAAAGCGCTAAGGAGAAAAAGTGTCGCGATATCACGACATGTCGGGTTTTCATGACCCGAAGGCAAGAGAAAGCGCTAAGGAGAAAAAGTGTCACGATATCGCGACATGTCGGGTTTTCGTGACCCGAAGGCAAGAGAAAGCGCTAAGGATAAAAAGTGTCACGATATCACATGTCGGGTTTTCACGACCCAAAGGCAAGAGAAAGCGCTAAGGAGAAAAAGTTTCATGATATGACATGTCAGGTTTTCGCGACCCGAAGGCAAGTGAAAGAGCAAAGGAGAGAAAGTGTCGCGATATCACGACATGTCGCATTTTCATGACTAAATGAGGAGAGAGAAAGCAAGAAGGCGAAAGTGTTGTGATATAGCGACATGTGTTTTCGCTGGTTGAAGCTGAGAAGAGTAGCAAGGAGGCGAAAGTATCGCGATATCATGACATGTTGTGTTTTCACTGGTTGAAGCCGAGAAGAGTAGCAAGGAGGCGAAAGTGACGCGATATCATGACATGTTGTGTTTTCGTTGGTTGAAGCCGAGAGGAAGAGCAAGGAGGCAAAAGTGTCGTGATATCGCGACATGTTATGTTTTCACGGGTGAAATTTGAGAAGAGAACAAAGAGGCAAAAGTGTCACGATTTCGCGACAGGTCACGTTGGCGCGAGCAAGAAGAGAACCCAACCGAAATAAGATATGTGACAGTTAACTGAAGTTCCATGACAGTTATAGGGGCGATTGCTAGAAGAAATACATGCAGCTAAAATAAGAAGAGTTAACTGAAGTTATACAATAGTTACAAGTGCATTTATAGAGAAAAATCATGCAGCTAAAATAAGAACAGTGAACTGGAGTCAAAACGACAGTTACAAGGTTAGTTACGGAGTGAATGCATCGAGCGGTGGTTAAACTGAAAGTCATCAGTCGAAGACCAAACAAAGAACCGTAACTATTTATAGGATGCACGAAAGAATACTATGAGATAAAGGAAATTCAATATAGAATTTTCTATTAATAAGCTACATATGAAAATATGGAAGTTAAAAATAGAATCAGAATTCTGTTATAAAAGGATGTCTGCGTGGAGAATTAAACAGCTGCTAAAAGAGAGAAAAAGTGTTGTTAGAAGAGGGTTGGAAGAGTGCCGCAAGAGAGAGTTGAGCAGATCCGTGAGAGCCGTAAAAGTGCAGCAAGCAGAGCTTTCAGTGTGAGGTATTTTGGTGAATAGTGAGAGAGGTTGGGTTAGCAATAAACCAATCAGGGTCTTGAATAAGTGAAGGCATTTTTATGTCAATATTATAGCTTCATATTTGCAAACCAAGTTGGTGCTTGGAATTAGGGGTTGGTGCTCCTTTCTATGGGTGTAGATAAATTAAGGGTTGGTTCTCCTTTCTGTGGGTGCAGATAAATTAGGGGTTGGTGCTCTTTCCAGTTCGTGCTGGTAAAGTGATTGTAAAATTTGTGTTTTGTAAAGACTGCATTTGGATGGTAATCCAAGCAGTCATTTTTGAGGAGTATCCAAATTGGTGAACCTCATTACATCGTGTGTTTTGGAATGCTCTCTTGTGATATTTGCATTATCTGATTTAAATCTTCATTGTTTCAATATTAAGAGTTGTAGATTTAAATTTAAATAGCTACACTGATTCACCCCCCCTCTCAGTGTCATTGTGAGACTAACAATTGGTATCAGAGCCAAGTTTTTGAACAAGCTTAATCGGCTAAGGTGATCTTGGAAATAAGACAATGGCAGGTGGTGAAGGATTCTCTTCAAATAAAGCACCATTGTTTGATGGAACAAATTACTCATTTTGAAGACTCAGAATGCAGACATATCTGTGTGCTTTGGGATTCGACATTTGGGAGTCAGTAGAAAGTGGATACACAATACCCACCACTCCTCCAACCGATGCTGTCGGTAAGAAATTATTTGAGAATAACTCTAAAGCCAAAAATGCTATCATGTGTGGTTTAGTGGACAACAAACTGATAAAGATTATGAGTTGCAAAATGGCAAAGGACATGTGGGACAAACTAAAGAGCATTCATGAAGGAGACTGCAATATCAAGGAGGCCAAGCTACAAATGCATCGAGCTTAGTTCGAAGCATTAAAGATGAATGACGATGAGAACATTGAGGCATACATGCTTAGAGTTAATGGAATCATTAATGCGATTAGAGGACTCGGTGAGGAAATGGAAGATGTTGTCATCGTGAAAAAGGTACTAAGATCTCTTCCCCAAAGATTTGATTCTAAAGTTTCAGCAATAGAAGAAGCTAAAGATCTAAATACTTTTAGTATGGATGAGATGCATGGTTCTTTGATTGCATATGAGATGAGAATAGGAAAAACTAAACCCATAGACAGAGAAGTTGCTTTTAAAGCACATAAAAATGTAAAAGCAAAGCAAGAATCCGAGGAAGAAGAGACATCAGATGAAACAGAAGCAAACTTTATTTGAAAACTAATAAGGGGAAAAGGAAAATACAGAGGAAAGCTATCATTTAAGTGTTTCAACTATGGAGGCATTGGACACTTTGCAGCTAAATGTCCACTTAATGAGAAAAGCAAAAGTGATGAAGGTTCACATCAAGAAAGAAGTGGACTGGAAGAAGAAACCAAATTTTAGAAAAGGAAACTACAAGAAGAAAAGTTTCATATCCAAGAATGTCAGTTCTTCAGAAGACAACTCTGATGAGGATTTTGAAGAAGAAATAGGTGAAGCTCTTTTCATGGCATTCGAAGAAGAAAGAACAGAAGAAAAATAGGAAGGTGATAAAAAATTTGAGGCTGAGGTTGAAGTAGATCTGGAAGGTGAGTTGGTCGCTGCACTTCAAGAGCTAAGTATAGAAAGGAAAAAGAATAAGAAAACTTCAAGAAAGCTTGAGGATGCCAATGAAATCATAACCAGCTTAAAAGTACAAATAGACAAATTTAAGAAAATATCTAAAGATATTGAAGTACAATTAACCGTGAAAATAGATGAGTGTAGCAAGCTAGAAGAAGATATTGTTGGTTTAAAGATACAGCTAGAAGATATGAATAAAAAAATGACTTGCTATCACAAACTTGAAGGAAGTTCTGTGAAGCTGGATGAGATTTTAAATAACCAAAGGTCTACATGCATCAAATTTGGGTTAGGCTTCGTCGAAGGAGAATCATAAACTGGATCAAAGGCCATAACTATAAAACCCATAAAGAATGAAGACAAGATCAAGGTTAATCAAGAAAAAATGAATCATTCAAAAGAAAGCAATAATGCCAGGAAAGAGAGGAGTATTGACAATGATGGATTCACCAAAGTCACTCATCAGAGGAGAAGAAGATTTATGGCTCCCACTACAAAATGGCAAAGACCATCACCCAGGTTCACTCATTCCTTTTCTGGTTATTGTTTTAAATGCAATAGTTATGGACATAATATTTTTGATTGTAAGTATAAAGTAGGACAAAGGAACTTTTCCAGTAGAAATATTTTTTCACCATTAATGGATTATGCAGTTGAATGTTATAACTATCATAATTATGGGCACATTGCGAGAAATTGTCGAAGTACATTTGCAACAAAAAAACATCAGAGAAGAAAATTTCAACCAAACGGTTGGAAACAAAATAGAAAATTTCTCGAAAAATAGGCACAGGCTACTGACAAAGAAAAGTCAAAACAAGTGACCAAAGTTGCAATCAAATCAGAGTGGAAACAAAAGGAGCAACCCAAGGAAGAAAAAGAATCTTTGATTGTACAGACAACATTTAAAGCTCAGAACAAATCTGCACCTTGGATACTTGATAGTGGATGCTCCAGTCATATGACAGGGGACAAACAAAAATTTGAAAAGCTATAGAATTATGAAGGTGGTTCTATAAAATTTGGAAATAATTATGGAGCTAAGATAGTTGGAAAAGGATCAGTTAAGATCAGCGATGAAAAAATCAAGTCAAAAGAAGTCCTGTTTGTGATTGGTATGAAGCATAACTTATTAAGCGTAAGTCAAATTTGTGACAGAGGTCATGAAGTAATTTTCAAGAAGCAGGGTTGTGAAGTCAGAACAGCAAATTGTGGAAAGTTGATAGCAACCGAATTAAGGACATCTGGCAACCTGTATACTCTCTCAGAGACTTTAGAAAGAGCACGCTTGATTGGACAGGAAGAAGAAAATTGGTTGTGGCACAAGAGGCTCGGTCATATTAGCTTCGACAATCTAGTAAGAATCAGCTCAAAAAAGGCGATGAGAGATATTCCCACCATTGGTAAACCTTTAAATAGCATTTGTGCTTCATGCCAAAATGGGAAGCAAACTAGAGCCACATTTAAAACAAAAGAATACTTCACAAGTAAACCTCTAGAACTAATACATACTGATTTATGTGGAACCATGAGAACGCAAAGCATAAATGTTGACAAATACTTTATGTTGTGCATAGATGACTATTCCAGGATGACATGGGTACTATTTTTGAAGCTTAAATTAGATGCCTTTGAAACGTTCAAGATTTTCAAAAAACAAGTTAGAATCAAATAGGAAAAAGGATTAAATGCTTAAGATCAGACAGAGGAGGAGAGTTCATTTCAGAAGAGTTTGCAGAGTACTGTAAAAAATATGGGATTAGGAGAGTTTTTAGCAGCAAGGACACCTCAACAGAATGGAGTGGTAGAAAGAAAGAACAGGTCAGTGCAGGAAATGGCATGGACTATGTTGATTTAGAGCAAAATAGCAGACAAATTTTGGAAAGAGGCAGTCCATACTACGGTTTACATCCAAAATAGGTGCATGTTAAGGACGCATGAAAGAAAAACACCATATGATATGTGGTTCAAAAGAAAGGCAACAACAAGATACTTTAAAGTTTTTGGTAGTAAGTTTTACATCAAAAGGGCTAAAGATAATATTGGTAAGTTTGAAGATAGAGCTGATGAAGGTATTTTTCTAGGCTATTCGGCAAAAAGCAGAGCCTACACTTGCTACAACAAGAAGCTAAAGAAAATTGTGGAGAGTGCCAATGTTAAAGTAGATGAAGGTAGGGAACAAGAAAGAAGCTATAAAGAAAACTACCCAATATATGAAGAAGTTATTGAAGGAGATGATGAAAAGGAAACCGAACAGAAACATAAAATAGACTCAGATGATTTAAGTCATGATTCAGAAGAGGAAGAAAACAAGAAATTCAAAACAGGCAGCTGGCAGAAGAATCATCCTAGAGAGCAAATAATTGGAGACCCCACAGTTGGTGTTTAGACAATAAGAAGAGTAGTAAGTAACTACTCTCTATTATCCAACATTGAGCCCAAAAATGTTGCTGAAGTAAGCAAAGATGAAAGTTGGATGACAACAATAAATGAAGAATTAGATCAGATCGAGAAAAACAAAACCTGGGAGTTAGTACCAAGACCTGCAAATAAAAATATAATTGATACTAAATGGATTTTTTGAAACAAATTGAATGAAGATGGACAGGTAGTAAGGAATAAAGCAAGATTGGTCTATAAAGGCTATGCACAAGTTGAAGGTATTGACTTTGAGGAAACCTTTACACCAGTGGCCAGACTAGAGGCAATAAGAATGTTTCTAGCTTAAGCAGTTCACAAGAACTTCAAAGTTTATCAAATGGACGTAAAATCAGCATTTTTGAATGGAAAACTTGAAGAAGAGGTCTATATTGAACAGACCGAGATGGTTTCCAAATCGATGATAATCCCAATTTCATCTGCAAGTTGAAGAAAGCATTGTATGGCTTGAAACAGGCACCCAAAGCATGGTATGCAAGACTAGACAACTATCTTACTCAACAAGGGTTTAAAAAAGGTATGGTGGATAGCAATTTGTATGTCAAAACAGCCAATGGCCATCTCATTGTCCTTGTTGTATATATAGATGATATCATATTTGGCAGCAACAATGATGATTCGTGTGAAGATTTAGCAATTAAGATGCAGAAAGAATTTGAAATGTCAATGATTGGTGAACTTTCGTATTTTCTCAGACTGCAAGTTAATAAAAATGAGAAGGGCATATTCATTTCTCAAGTCAAATATGTGAAAGAGATGCTAAAGAAGTTCACAATGGAGGTGTTGTGGTTGATCCACAACACACCCCAAAATTGGGGACCCACCTTTTTGCAGGCTTGCAGAGAAGAATCTCGGTGACCCAGATGCTAAAATTGAAGAAAAGAAAAAAAAATGCCTAAGTGTTGAAAGGTGTCACAAAATCGCGACATGTCGCGAAATCGCGACTGGTTGCGCCATCGCTGCCGAAAACAGGAAAGTTGTCACGAAATCGCGACATGTAGCTCCATCGCTGCCAAAGAGGAGAGACGTCACGATTTCGCGACCGATTGCAGCAAAGGTGTACGGACGGAGAAAATGGTCACGATTTCACGACGTGTTTTGGGGAGGCGTACGAAAAGAAAAAGCGGTAGCGATATCACGACAGAAAGCTGCACGAAGGTCCGAGGGGGAAAAACGTCGCGATATCACGACAGGTTTTGCCAAGGCGTACGAAAGATAAAAGCGGTAGCGATATCGCGACGGTTTGTGGCAAGCAGGTTCGAAAATAAAAGCGGTAGCGATATCGCGACGGTTTGTCGAGAGAGGGCAAGAGAATGATAATGGTCGCGATGTCGCGACGTAAAATTGCCAAGGAGGCCCGACGGAGAAACGGTAGCGATTTCGCTACGCCTTGCGGAAAGAAGACTCAAAGTTCAAAACGGTAGCGAATCGCTGCCATTTCTTGAAGACAAAGGCTCAAAGCCAAAAGGTAGCGAATCGCTGCAAAATTCTCAAAAGAGCCCGACGAAGTCCGAAGGTAGCGATATCGCTACAATTTTTGGGGAAGAAGACTCAAGGTTCAAAGTGGTAGCGATATCGCTACCCTTCGAAGAAGAAGGCCCAAAGCTTTAAAAGAGTAGCGATATCGCTACGAGAAGCGGCCGGAAGCATGTAGCGATATCGCGACATGTCGCGATTTCGCGACATGTCGCCATATCGCGGCTAAGAAGATGAACAGGCAGACTTGCAGTTTTGTCATTTTTTTTCACAGTAAGCGTTACACAGGACGCAGGAAAAGCAGGACACGTGGCGCACAGGTGTCAAACTTGCAGAGGCGTTACATGCAGAGATGAATTTCGAAGCGTTTTCAAATTTGAGCGTGAATCAAAGCGGGAAAAAGCAGGAATTTGAGGGGTCATGTGCAGGAAGGTGAAATGAAGCGACAGAGAAGATCGAAGAGCCGCGTCAAACATTATAAGACCAGAATTGCAAATCGAAGAAGGGGTTGGAAATTGCCGAATACAGAGTTGCAGAGACAAGAGCTTCGTGCTATTCTGGGCTTGTACTTGGGCAATTTCCTTCTTTTTGTTCGGGAATTTTATACCTGGAACATTTTTGAATGTAATCGAAATATTCTTTAATACAAAATACAGAGAGTTGGCATCTTTTGGATGAGAAAGAAGGAGTTACTTCTGCATGCATGATTTAATGTCTATCTTTCCTTTCCAGATTTCTTAGGTTTCTAGGTGAAGTTTAATGCAAGATCTCTTGGTTGCTTCATGCGAATGCCTGGAATCTGGAATTATAGTAGAAACCCTCGAGACCCGCACCTAGCCTATTTGGATTGTGTGAAAGTGCAGGTTCATTAGGTTAGGTTGTATGTAGAAAGCCTCGAGATCTTCGGTTTCATCGGATTAATGACAACTTTTCTCGACTCGTAATCTATTCTTATTGTTACTTTTGTTTACTTTTGTCTTTGCTTTTCAAACCCATATTTTATTTTCAGCAGCTTTAATTACTCGTGTTTGAATAAATCACTAAAAATCCATCGAATTAAAGATTAAAACAGATTTTATTCATTTTAGAGTCCATTGCACTTTCAGAATTAAATAAACCACAGTGCCCCTTGTTAACATCCACTTGCAAACCCTAAGGTGTTCTTAGCATTTCATTTTAAAAAACATCCTTGATAATCAATAATTAGCATAATAAGAACCTTGGAGAAATCGTTTTTCTTTGCAAGCAGAGGATTTGGGACTCGGATCCTACAGGAGAGTGTGTTTTCACAATCGGGTTAAAACACCACTCAACAGATTGGCGCTAGAAGGAGGGCCGAATCGGTTTATCTATTTCAATTTTTATATCTGAATATTTTGTTTTTGATTTAATTCTAAAATTATTTACGGCTAAACTGCAACACTGTTTTTGTGTTTGTTGCAGGTTTTCTTCGAACTAGCCGAGGGTTTCCTCAGGCAGGCTGGACCCACCACGCCGTATTGCGACTAGGTCTCAAACAACCGGAGAAACCATTTTTCATGACCTTACTGGTACTCCCAAGGGTAAAGTCAAGCAAGTCGTAAGCACTCCAGTAGCAAAAGGCCTGTTTTCTCCAGGAACGTCGAGTGGACCTACGCCAGTAATATCCGTTGCCCCTAGTGTGCCTATAGTTTGTAATATTTCTTCTGCTATTGTAGGTCTGTCTACATCAATTCTGAGTCAAATGGCTCAAGCTCCAACAGCTCCTTGGTATGGAGCTAACAATACTCCTTTGAATATTGTCGGGGATATCCATGAAATCCCCAAGAACATTGAAATATTTCTGCCTAAATACAAGCAGATGGCCTGAGAACAGCAGAAGAACATATCCAAGCATATAGAGATGTAGCCTGCAGACTTTTCCCCATGAGCTTGGATCCAATAGCATATGAATGGTATATATGCTTGTCAACCGGTTCAATCACCTCTTGGACACAAATGGAAAATGCATTTGTCAATCAATTTAGGTCGCCCTTAGATCCCGCAACTATTTACAATCGCTTTATTACATGCAAACGGGGCCAAGGGGAACCAATCCGAATGTTTAATCATAGATTCCAAAAGAACTATAACAGAGCAATTAGACATTTTGCCATCGATCCCGCAGTAGCTTTGCAGATATATTTTGGGGCATTGGACCCCATGACAGCCATGTTTGCAAGGCGTAATCCTCGTGTCACCACGCCGGCTTTGGCCTATAATGAAGCCATGACTATTGAGCAAGCAATTGACACCGCAAGGCTACGGGTTTACCCGGATGCCTATGTTGGGACAAGTGTGCTCCATATGGTCAAGTTCCCCATGTGCAAATCAACTCATGGCACCACAAATGCCAAGTATGAACGCCTTCCCATATCAGCAATCGTATCCACCAAAGACCCGCATATGCACCCATTCCAATCCAACCAATCACAACCCATTCCACCTGCTCTCGCATTTTTGCAGAACAGTCAATCAACTACGCAGAAACTAGTCAAGTCAATCCTCAAGCCATAGTTCCCTGCTCTGAATCCAATCCCAATTCAAGGTATCAATCCATATGGGAATCCAATTCCTCATAACCCCACCCAAATGTGGAATCAAGACCCCATCAATTATGCAAATCCAATGGGGGTTAACAACAATGTGGTTCCACCGAAGGATGTCTTTTCGAAAGTCGAAGAGCTCAAGAAACTAGTGCATAAACTAAGTAATGACAGGGTTCAACAAAAGAAGCATGAGTCTCGTGCCCCTCACCCAAGTCAGAATTTTAACAATAGAGGGAGGCACTGGAACACTAATCCAAACAATGGGGGAGTCCCCGCTCCCATTGCTAATCAATTAGATGCTTCTGCAGGCCCTAGCCAATCCAATTCTCTTTTGAATCTTTCAGATTTGGCATGGGAAAGAGGGTGCAAGTTACATAACACAAAAGAACACAATGAGAGGAATTGTCCTGAGATCGCTAGATACACTCATTGTCTTCATGCACAAGTTGATGATTTGGAACCGGTATCAAATGAGGATCCATCGTATCAAGAAGATGAAAATATTATGGTGATGGAAATAGTATATCACCAAGAGGGTGAGAGCGAGGAGGAAGAAGACGAAGTTTTGGAACAGGAGGTGCAAGCTTTTCGAGATTTCAGAAAGGGGACTCATGGGTACCATTTGAGGAGTAAGTCTAAAGCCCCTAAAACCTCATCAACACCTCCAAACAGCTTCTATTCTTCCTCCGTATACAAAGGCAAGTAACAACCCTCCCCTCCACTCGTAAGAGAAATGTCTAATGACGTCCGTAAGACAATCAAATTCGAAAAACCAAATTATGACGTAGTGGAGGATATGAAGAAGTCCAAATCTAGCCTTTCATTCCCCGGACGCAGCCTAAATTGCCCGGTCAAAAGGAGGCGTTGATAAGAGCTTTGAACTCACCCGATCCGATGTGGAAGGAAAAAGAGCTGAATCCCATCCGATTTTGCGAAAGGAGAGAAGGGATGTCCCGCCATTCTTATTAACTCGAGAATTGCGGGTAAGAACTTGCATAACCGTTTGGTAGACACAGGAGCCACGAGCAACCTCATGCCTACGGAGATATGTCAAATGTCGGGTCTACAACCGGTTTCATCCAAATGCACGGTCTTGCAATTGGACCGTTCATAGGTAAATGTAGTAGGGACCTTATATGATGTCAAGATTCAATTAAATTCTGAACCCGTGGTCCAAAGAAGGTTGTAGACATTTTGGTGGTTAACATCCCAAGTAGGTATGGAATGTTACTTGCGAGAGATTGGATGAAAACGCTGAATGGCTATTTTGCAACAGACTGCTCGCATATGTGGCTGCCATGGAAGGGCATTGCTAACCAAATCAGAGTGGAAAACGAACCGAGGCTTAAGGAGATTATAACGGATTTTAACAAGCCGAATGAGGTTCAGTTTTCTGAGCCAAACCTAGGGGTCTATGCTCTTGATGTTGAGAAAGCTACTGATGAACTTAAAGAAGAAGTGTGTCATGGTGGTTCTTCTGAGGAGAAGGATTACACGTGGTTGCTCAAGTTTGATGGATCAAAATCTAGACAGGGAGCAGGAGCCGGAGTCGAGCTCACTGGTCCAGGAGGTAAACCATTATTGGCTGCCTACAGATCGCAATTTCCTTGCACAAACAATGTGGCAGAATACGAAGCATTGATCTACGGTTTACGTCTAGCATTGAGCAAACATGTTAAATGCTTGAAGGTTTTGGGAGATTCTGAGTTGGTTGTCAAGCAAATCAAAGGACAATATACATGCCGCGACAAAATACTGAGCCTTTATAGGACTAGGGTTATGGACCTCATGGAGGAGTTTGATGCATTCAACATAGCCCTTATTTCTAGGAGAGGAAATCGAATAGCAGACTCTCTTGCAGTCGCCACGGGCATGTTAAACCCGATGGATATAAAAAGATGTAAAAAGTTTTCCATTGAGCTGGTTCCTTGTCCATCAATACCTGATAATGTGAAGAATTTCCAGGTTTTTGAGTGTGACAGGTACATCTTCAAGTTTGTCACAAACTCGGGTATTTTTGAAAATCAGGTGATCGATGAGGAACAAAGGTGGCAGGATGAAACAGAAGAAAGTGAAACTGCGTATCAATCCAACAAAATTCCTAAAGACGTGGTTTCATTAGAAAAGATGTTCGACATGGAATGCAAGAACAAGAAAAGAAAAAGAGTCCCGCTCCCCAAAGATGCATGCGATTCAATTAACTGGGAGTGCAGACAATCCAAAGGAGGTGTACATAGCAAAGGCATGTACAGAGGAAGAAAGGAGCAATATAATACAGGCTTTGAAGCATTACATAGATTGTATTGCTTGGAACTACAATGAGCTAAAGACTTACAACCAGAACATTATCACGCATACCATCCCTTTGAAGCCAGACTCCAAGCCTTTTAGGCAAAGAAAGTGAGTTGTTAACCCGCTATTGGAGCCTTTGATCGAAAAGGAGGTTAAAATATTATTGGAAGCGAAAATCATTTTTCCCGTTAGGCACTCAACCCGGGTGGCCAACCTCGTTCCAAGAAGAAAAAAGAGTGGAGAGATTAGGTCGTGCATAGATTTTCGAAATCTTAATAAAGCCTCTCAAAAGATAATTATCCATTACCATCAATCGATGAAATTCTGCAAATGGTAAATGGATCTGAAATGATGTCCTTTCTCGATGGATATTCTGGGTACAACCAAGTTCTTATACATCCAGATGACAGGATGAAAACAGCCTTCACTACCAAGTGGGGGACATTTGCATATAAGAGAATGTCGTTCGGACTGTTAAACGCTGGTGCAACTTTTCAACGCGCCATGGATTACGCATTCAAAGGACTAATAGGCAAATGCATCATCGTGTATGTGGATGATATCCCGGTTTTCTCGAAGAAGAGAGAAGATCATGTTAAAGATTTGAAGAAAGTGCTTCAAAGATGCAGAGAACATGGAATTTCCTTAAATCCCAAAAAGTGCATTTTCGGAGTAACGAAAGGGAAATTGTTGGGTCACATCATTTCAAAAGAGGGCATATCCATCGACCCAGAAAGGATACAAGCTATCCAAAACCTACCTCTCCCGAGCAGTAAAAAAGAACTGAGATCTTTCTTTGGGCAAGTCAATTTTGTGAGGAAGTTTATCTCTAGCTTTGCCGAGATAGCCAAACCTCTGAACCGGATGCTCAAGAAAGATGTGGATGTAAAATGGAACGAGGAAAGTAGAGTGGCTTTCCGTAATATCAAAGATGCCATTTCCAGAGCCCCCGTCCTTATAAGCCCGGATTACTCCAAGCCTTTTTATATTTACGCTTTTGCATCGTAACACTCCTTTGCGAGTGTCTTAACCCAAAAAGGTGAGGATAGTGCCGAAAAGCCCATTGCGTTTTTAAGTGCCCCTCTGAAAGACGCTCAATTAAGGTATTCAATCCTTGATAAGCAAATGTACGCACTTTTTAAAACTGTGAAAAAATTTAGGCACTACATCGTGCACAACAGAATTATCGCCATCGTGCCCGATTCTACTGTCAAGACCATGTTTTTACGTAATGAACTAGGTGAGAAGAGAGGAAAATGGATTTCGACCATCCAAGAATTTGATCTCGAAATCCAACCAATGAAACTAGTTCGAGGACAAGGACCGGCAAAGGCGATCGCAGAAAATGATCCGCAAATAACGTGTCAATGCTCAAATACATAATACATGGCTAAGGACGACTGGTATGTTGATATTGTGCATTTTTTATTGACTGGTAAGTATCCTTCTAATCTGAATTCAACACAGAGAAGAGCTTTAAGGCTTAAGTCTGTTAACTATCTAATAAAATCTGGTGTGCTTTACAGGAAGAATCATGAAGGCATCTACCTGAGGTGCTTGAACAAAGAAGAAGTTGCCGGGGTATTGCAGGAATTTCACGGGAAACATGGAACTGGTCATGGTGCAGCCAACGCTACAGAACATCAAATCTTGAGAGCAGGATATTACTAGCCACATATTTTCAAGGATGCGCATACCCATGTACGATCTTGTCACATCCGTCAAGTGGCTGCAAATAGAGAAAGAAATGCAGCCATGCCGTTGCAACTTGTAGTTGAAATGAGACCGTTTGCGCAGTGGGGACTAGATTTTATTGGGGTTATTAACCCAAATTCTTCCGATTCTCACAAATTCATTTTGACAGCTACGGACTATTGTACAAGGTGGACAGAGGCGATTCCTACTAAACATGCCACCACAGATGTTGTGATTAAATTTCTTGAGGATCAAATTATAACAAGATTTGGGATGCCCGACTCTATTGTCAATGACAATGGTAAAGCTTTTATTTCTACACAATTTGCAGATTGGGCATATGATAACAAAGTGAGCTTAAAGTTTGCATCCAATTACTATCCTCAAGGAAATGGGTTGGCCGAGTCTTCAAATAAGAATTTGTTGAATACTATTAAGAAGTTGTCTGAAAAGAACCCTCGGACTGGCACAGTCAACTAAAGTTTGCCCTTTGGGCAGATAGGACCAGAGTGAAAGAATCCATAGGGAATACTCCCTATCATTTGGTCTATGGGCAAGACCCGATATTTCCAACAAATTTGAAGTTGCAGACCTTACATTTCATACAAGAGTACTTGGGGACAGATGATCAAGTTGAAGCCAGGTTGAGCCAGTTGTTGCACCTTGATGAAAAGAGAGAAGAGGCCGTGAATCACATGAATAAACACCAGGAAGTAATCAAGAGATGGTTTGACATAAGGGCCAAAGTTAAATCATTCAGAATTTCAGATTTAGTATTACTATGGGACAAAAGACATGAGGAAAAAGGAAACCATCAAAAGTTTGATTGTCTTTGGTTAGGCCCATATCAGATTTCAGAGATTCTTGGGAAGAATACCTTCAAGCTAAAAACCTTAGAAGGGAAATATTTCACGCTGCCGGTTAATGGGCAGATTTTAAAACATTATTTTAGCCCTTAGGTTGTGGGACTTTCATATCATTCTTTGATTTTGGTGGGATTTTCAGATCTTGTTTCATTGTTTAGGATTTTCAGATTTTGTTTGATTTAGGATTGTTAGCTTAGCTAGGATTTTGGTTGTGGATTTGATTTCAATTGTCATGTTGTTAATTTTGATAAAAAAAAAAAAAAACAAAACAAAAAGAAATAAATTGAGATGCCAACTTATGCTTAAGGTTAGGAGAATATGAAATATTGGAATTATCTTGTAAAGGCTCCACCAATAACATAAAACATTTTAAGTTATATTGTTTGATTTTGTGATACATGAAAGAATCAGATTTGCATGACATATCATTTCATTTGCAAAGATAAGGCATTCATATTCCATCTCACCTCACATACATTTCATTTTAGTTACATATGCATCTTATGTACAAGCCATGAAAGTACGTCAAATTCTCTTAGGGTTATGTTATAACATAAATGTAAGTGAATCCTAAGGTTGGAAACTGAGTCTTGAGGTATCTAGAACCAAGCACGTCTCATAAATTAAAAAGGATCTTGAGCAAAATGATCAAAACCTAGCTTGGAGGAAAAGGTTGAGCGAAAGTGGTTTTCATGTCTATCCTATTATGCAACATGATCCTAAAAATAGTGGTTTTGACCACTTCCATAGAACTTAAAGCCCACATGGAGTAGTAAGGATAGGGTGTAAATTCTCATCTCGGTTGGTTGAGAATCTGATTCCCCAAAGCTCCTATGTTTTCATTTCATAATTAGTCTTGGATTGTAAGGATCGTACTATTTGTCCTCTAGCAAAGGATGGGTAGTCATCCCCAAGGTCTAAGTAATAAAATTAATATTTTCCATTCTCATCGCCTTGGATTGTAAGGATCGTACTATTTGTCCTCTGCAAAGGATGGGTAGTCATCCCCAAGGTTTAAGCAACAGAATTAATGATTTATATCTAAGGTTTGGATTGTAAGGATCGTACTACTTGTCCCTAACCAGGATGGGTAGTCGTCCCCAAGGTCCAAGAAGTAAAAAGTAAATAAATTTTTCCCATCTCATCTTTATTTTGGATTGTAAGGATCGTACTACTTGTCCTCTGCAAGGGATGGGTAGTCATCCCCAAGGTCCAAAGAAATGGAGATAAGTTTTGGATTGTGGGGTTAGATATGCCCATGCATGGCATCATGTCTTGCCTAAAAAACAAGACCACCGATTGTCTAGAGGGTTAGACTAGCATGACCATTTCTTCCATAACTCGGTTTAATTATTTTGCTTAAAGTGAGGTAATGAACTCTAAATCAGAATAGTAAGGATAAGGTTAAACTCTCATCTCGGTTGGTTGGGAGTCTGATTCCCCAAAGTTCTGATTTCACATTCACTTGCACATGGGTTCTAGATAGTAGGGACTCATAACCAACTTTGGGATACAATAAGGTAATGAATCAGTGGATCCTAAGAGGGTTTGGCAATCTTGAATGCTTGTACATTATGATATAAGAATGACCATGCATCTTATGAAGGCAAGGCCTTCTAGCACGTCCATTAGGGTCACAAATCATTCACCATCCCACATATGCACTCATACAAAACTGATGATGGAGTGTGGATCAAATTCAAATGATAGGGAAGGAATTCATTGCACACACTGAGCTAATACTTGAGGATTCTAATGATTCATGTACTTCTGATCTTTGGGCATTTGTTATTTTGCTTATGTG
The DNA here is from genome assembly GCA_028583015.1 of Wollemia nobilis. Taxonomy (NCBI): domain Eukaryota; kingdom Viridiplantae; phylum Streptophyta; class Pinopsida; order Araucariales; family Araucariaceae; genus Wollemia; species Wollemia nobilis. Next base: position 4,702,011 of record JAQPPZ010000048.1, on the reverse strand, counting down.
CTAACATGTATTTGCGAGTTTGTGATATGTTTCAAAGTTGGTTCTTACTAAAATGCTCAAGAGCATTTGACAAACAGAGTCACCATTTGTTGTGGTTGATCCACAACACACCCCAAAATTGGGGACCCACCTTTTTGTAGGCTTGCAGAGAAGAATCTCGATGACCCAGATGCTAAAATTGAAGAAAAGAAAAAAAAATGCCTAAGTGTTGAAAGGTGTCGCGAAATCGCGACATGTCGCGAAATCGCGACTGGTTGCGCCATCGCTGCCGAAAATAGGAAAGTTGTCACGAAATCGCGACATGTAGCTCCATCGCTGCCAAAGAGGAGAGACGTCGCGATTTCGTGACCGATTGCAGAGAAAGGTGTACGGACGGAGAAAATGGTCGCGATTTCGCGACGTGTTTTGGGGAGGCGTACGAAAAGAAAAAGCGGTAGCGATATCGCGACAGAAAGTTGCACGAAGGTCCGAGGGGGAAAACGTCGCGATATCGCGACAGGTTTTGCCAAGGCGTACGGAAGATAAAAGCGGTAGCGATATCGCGACGGTTTGTGGCAAGTAGGTTCGGAAATAAAAGCGGTAGCGATATCACGACGGTTTGTCGAGAGAGGGCAAGAGAATGATAATGGTCGCGATGTCGCGACGTAAAATTGCCAAGGAGGCCCGACGGAGAAACGGTAGCGATTTCGCTACGCCTTGTGGAAAGAAGACTCAAAGTTCAAAACGGTAGCGAATCGCTGCCATTTCTTGAAGACAAAGGCTCAAAGCCAAAAGGTAGCGAATCGCTGCAAAATTCTCAAAAGAGCCCGACGAAGTCAGAAGGTAGCGATATCGCTACAATTTTTGGGGAAGAAGACTCAAGGTTCAAAGTGGTAGCGATATCGCTACCCTTCGAAGAAGAAGGCCCAAAGCTTTAAAAGAGTAGCGATATCGCTACGAGAAGCGGCCGGGAAGCATGTAGCGATATCGCGACATGTCGCGATTTCGCGACATGTCGCCATATCGCGGCTAAGAAGATGAACAGGCAGACTTGCAGTTTTGTCATTTTTTTTCGCAGTAAGCGTTACACAGGACGCAGGAAAAGCAGGACACGTGGCGCACAGGTGTCAAACTTGCAGAGGCGTTACATGCAGAGATGAATTTCGAAGCGTTTTCAAATTTGAGCGTGAATCAAAGCGGGAAAAAGCAGGAATTTGAGGGGTCATGTGCAGGAAGGTGAAATGAAGCGACAGAGAAGATCGAAGAGCCGCGTCAAACATTATAAGACCAGAATTGCAAATCGAAGAAGGGGTTGGAAATTGCCGAATACAGAGTTGCAGAGACAAGAGCTTCGTGCTATTCTGGGCCTGTACTTGGGCAATTTCCTTCTTTTTGTTCGGGAATTTTATACCTGGAACATTTTTGAATGTAATCGAAATATTCTTTAATACAAAATACAGAGAGTTGGCATCTTTTGGATGAGAAAGAAGGAGTTACTTCTGCATGCATGATTTAATGTCTATCTTTCCTTTCCAGATTTCTTAGGTTTCTAGGTGAAGTTTAATGCAAGATCTCTTGGTTGCTTCATGCGAATGCCTGAATCTGGAATTATAGTAGAAACCCTCGAGACCCGCACCTAGCCTATTTGGATTGTGTGAAAGTGCAGGTTCATTAGGTTAGGTTGTATGTAGAAAGCCTCAGTATCTTCGGTTTCATCAGATTAATGACAACTTTCTGACTGTAATCTATTCTTATTGTTACTTTTGTTTACTTTTGTCTTTGCTTTTCAAACCCATATTTTATTTTCAGCAGCTTTAATTACTGTGTTTGAATAAATCACTAAAAATCCATCGAATTAAAGATTAAAACAGATTTTATTCATTTTAGAGTCCATTGCACTTTCATAATTAAATAAACCACAGTGCCCCTTGTTAACATCCACTTGCAAACCCTAAGGTGTTCTTAGCATTTCATTTTAAACAACATCCTTGATAATCAATAATTAGCATAATAAGAACCTTGGAGAAATCGTTTTTCTTTGCAAGCAGAGGATTTGGGACTCGGATCCTACAGGAGAGTGTGTTTTCACAATCGGGTTAAAACACCACTCAACAGGAGGATTGTAAGCCTGTTAGCACTCCCATGACGACAGGTTACAAGTTGAGCAAGGATGACAAATCTCTCGAAGTTGATCAAACCATGTACAGATCTATGATTGGGAACCTACTGTATTTGACAGCTACCAGACCAGATATCTTGCAGGCATTTTGCATAGTAGCACGATTTTAGGCGAATCCCAAGGAGACTCATGTGACAGCAGTGAAGAGGATTCTTCGGTATCTAAAGGGTACTATGGAATATGGGTTCTGCTATCTGAAAGGTAAGGACTTCACTCTTATTGCGTATTCAGATGCAGATTGGGTAGGATGTGTTGATGACAGAAAGAGTACCAGTGGAGGGGCATTTTATCTTGGAGACAGGTTGGTTGTATGGCATAGTAAGAAACAAGAGTCAATTTCTTTATCTATAGCAGAGGCAGAGTATATTGCAACAACTACGAGTTGTACGCAGGTCTTATGGATGAAAAAAACCCTGAAATATCTTGGCATTAACTTCAGTGAGCCAATTTTAGTTAAGTGTGATAACACCAGTGCCATTAACATCTCAAAGAATCCGGTTATGCATTCTCACACAAAACATATTGCTATCCGATATCACTTTTTGAAGGAGAAAGTTGTGGAAGGTGAGGTAAAATTGGACTTTGTTCCAACTATAGAGCAAGTAGCAGATATCTTCACAAAACCGTTGCCCAAAGAAATTTTTGAGTACCTTCGCAATAAATTGGGAGTGGTGATGCTTCCCAAGAACTAACTAGCTATCGAAACCACATTCTCAGGGGGAGCATTTATATATTTGATTATCTTTGTGCTCATATTTGTAATTTTTTCTAACTATCATAACGTGTGCCTGAGAATGTTGTGGAGCGGACTCGGGGAGTCTCGCAGCAGACCCTTTGGTATTATTGTCAAAGGGGGAGAAGAATTACGAGGAATATGCGGGTGTGTTGCCAACAATTCCAAAGGGGGAGATTGTTGAGCAAGGTGCAGAAACAATATTGTCATTGTTGTCAACACAGTCAGACAGATCAGTGATGCAATGGACAGGAGTTAAGAGGTTCTTCAGAGTATGTACAGTGGTTTTCCAAAATATAGAAGTGGCCCATATGCTAAAAATCAAAAGAAAATCACAAGGAAGAAAACTGTCGCGATATCGCGACATGTTGGCAAGAAAGAAAAATTGTCGCGATATCGCGACATGTTTGAAGAGAAAGAGAAAGAAAGCAAAACTGTCGCGATATCGCGACATGTTTGGAAAGAAAGAGCAAGAAAGCAAAACTATCACGATATCGCGACATGTTTGGAAAGAAAGAGCAAGAAAGAAAAATTGTCGCGATATCGCGACATGTTTGGAGAGAAAGAGCCAGAAAGCAAAACTGTCACGATTTCGCGACATGTTCGGAGAGAAAGAGCAAGAAAGAAAAACTGTCGCGATTTCGTGACATGTTCGGAGAGAAAAATAAAAGTAGAAAAAGTGTCACGATTTCATGACATATTGCAAGAGAAAGAGGAGAGAGAAAAAGGTGTCACGATTTCGTGACATGTTTCATTTTCGCAGTCTGAAGCAAAGAGAAAAGGCAAGTAGAAAAAGTGTCACGATTTCGTGACATATTGCAAGGAAGGTTGTACGGACGAAAAAGTGTCACGATTTCGTGACATATTGCAAGGAAGGTTGTACGAACAAAAAAGTGTCGCGATTTCGTGACATATTGCAAGGAAGGTTGTACGGACGAAAAAGTGTCACGATTTCGTGACATGTTGCAGGAGAGAGAGTCTGAAAGAAAAAGTGTCACGATTTCGCGACATGTTGCAGGAGAGAGAGTCCGAGAGAAAAAGTGTCACGATTTCGTGACATGTTGCAGGAGAGAGAGTCCGAGAGAAAAAGTGTCGCGATATCACGACATGTCGGGTTTTCATGACCCAAAGGCAAGAGAAAGCGCTAAGGAGAAAAAGTGTCATGATATCGTGACATGTCGGGTTTTCATGACTCGAAGGCAAGAGAAAGCGCTAAGGAGAAAAAGTGTCGCGATATCGTGACATGTCGCGTTTTCGCGACCCGAAGGCAAGAGAAAGCGCTAAGGAGAAAAAGTGTCATGATATCGCGACATGTTGAGTTTTCGTGACCCGAAGGCAAGAGAAAGCGCTAAGGAGAAAAAGTGTCACGATATCGTGACATGTGGTTTTTGTGACCCGAAGAGCAAAGGAGAGAAAGTGTCACGATATCGCGACATGTCGCATTTTCATGACTAAAGGAGGAGAGAGAAAGCAAGAAGGTGAAAGTGTCACGATATCGTGACATGTGTTTTTGCTGGTTGAAGCCGAGAAGAGTAGCAAGGAGGCGAAAGTGTCACGATATCGTGACATGTTGTGTTTTCTTGGTTGAAGCCGAGAAGAGTAGCAAGGAGGTGAAAGTGTCATGATATCGTGACATGTTGTGTTTTCACTGGTTGAAGCTGAGAGGAAGAGCAAGGAGGTGAAAGTGTCACGATATCATGACATGTGTTTTTGTGGGCGAAAGTCGAGAAGAGAACAAAGAGGCAGAAGTGTCACGATTTCACGATAGGTCACGTTGGCGCGAGCAAGAAGAGAACCCAGCCAAAATAAGATATGTGATAGTTAACTGAAGTTCCATGACAGTTACAGGGCGATTTGCAGAAGAAATACATGCAGCTAAAATAAGAAGAGTTAACTGAAGTTATACAACAGTTACAAGTGCAGTTACAGAGAAAAATCATGCGGCTAAAATAAGAACAGTGGACTGGAGTCGTAACGATGAGTTACAAGGTCGATTACGGAGTGAATGCATCGAGCGACGGTTAAACTGAAAGTCATCAGTCGAAGACCAAACAAAGAACCGTAACTATTTATAGGATGCATGAAAGAATACTGTGAGATAAAGGAAGTTGAATATAGAATTTTCTATTAATAAGCTGCATGTGAAAATATGGAAGCTAAAAATAGAATCAAAATTTTGTTATAAAAGGAGGTCTACGTGGAGAATTAAATTATGCTGAAAGAGAGAAAAAGTGTTGTAAGAAGAGGGTTGGAAGAGTGCCACAAGAGAGAGTTGAGCAGAGCCGTGAGAGCCATAAAAGTGCAGCAAGCAGAGCTTTCAGTGTGAGGTATTTTGGTGAATAGTGAGAGAGGTTGGGTTAGCAATAGACTAGTCAGGGTCTTGAATAAGTGAAGGCATTTTTATGTCAATCTTATAGCTTCATATTTGCAGACCAAGTTGGTGCTTGGAATTAGGGGTTGGTGCTCCTTTCTGTGGGTGCAAATAAATTAGGGGTTGGTGCTCCTTTCTATGGGTGCAGATAAATTAGGGGTTGGTGCTCCTTCCAGTTGGTGTTGGTAAAGTTATTGTAAAATTGATGTTTTGCAAAGGCTGGATTTGGACGGTAATCCAAGCGAGTCATTTTTGAGGAGTAGCCAAATTGGTGAACCTCGTTACATCGTGTGTTGTGGAATGCTCTCTTGTGATATTTGCATTATCTGATTTAAATCTTCATTGTTTCAGTATTAAGAGTTGTAGATTTGAATTTAAATAGCTACACTGATTCACCCCCCCTCTCAGTGTCATTGTGAGACTAACAATTGGTATCAGAGCCAAGTTCTTGAACAAGCTTAATCGGCTAAGGTGATCTTGGAAGTAAGACAATGGCAGGTGGTGAAGGATTCTCTTCAAACAAAGCACCATTGTTTGATGGAACAAATTACTCATTTTGGAGACTCAGGATGCAGACATATCTGTGTGCTTTGGGATTCGACATTTGGGAGTCAGTAGAAAGTGGATACACAATACCCACCACTCCTCCAACCGATGCTGTCGATAAGAAATTGTTTGAGAATAACTCTAAAGCCAAAAATGCTATCATGTGCGGTTTAGTGGACAACGAACTGATAAAGATTATGAGTTGCAAAATGGCAAAGGACATGTGGGACAAACTAAAGAGCATTCATGAAGGAGACGACAAGATCAAGGAGGCCAAGCTACAAATGCATCGAGCTCAGTTCGAAGCATTAAAGATGAATGACGATGAGAACATTGAGGCATACATGCTGAGAGTTAATGGAATCATTAATGCGATTAGAGGACTCGGCGAGGAAATGGAAGATGTTGTCATCGTGAAAAAGGTACTAAGATCTCTTCCCCAAAGATTTGATTCTAAAGTTTCAGCAATAGAAGAAGCTAAAGATCTAAATACTTTTAGTATGGATGAGATGCATGGTTCTTTGACTGCATATGAGATGAGAATAGGAAAAACTAAACCCACAGACAGAGAAGCTACTTTTAAAGCACATAAAAATGTAAAAGCAAAGCAAGAATCCGAGGAAGAAGAGACATCAGATGAAACAGAAGCAAACTTTGTTCGAAAACTAATAAGGGGAAAAGGAAAATACAGAGGAAAGCTACCATTTAAGTGTTTCAACTGTGGAGGCGTTGGACACTTTGCGGCTAAATGTCCACTTAATGAGAAAAGCAAAAGTGATGAAGGTTCACATCAAGAAAGAAGTGACTGGAAGAAGAAACCAAATTTTAGAAAAGGAAACTACAAGAAGAAAAGTTTCATATCCAAGAATGTCAGTTCTTCAGAAGACAACTCTGATGAGGATTCTGAAGAAGAAACAGGTGAAGCTCTTTTCATGGCATTCGAAGAAGAAAGAACAGAAGAAAAATAGGAAGGTGATAAAAAATTTGAGGCTGAGGCTGAAGTAGATCTGGAAGGTGAGTTGGTCACTGCACTTCAAGAGCTAAGTATAGAAAGGAAAAAGAATAAGAAAACTTCAAGAAAGCTTGAGGATGCCAATGAAATCATAACCAGCTTAAAAGTACAGATAGACGAATTTAAGAAAATATCTGAAGATATCGAAGTACAATTAACCATGAAAATAGATGAGTGCAGCAAGCTAGAAGAAGAGATTGTTGGTTTAAAGATACAACTAGAAGAGATGAATCAAAAAATGACTTGCTATCACAAACTTGAAGGAAGTTCTATGAAGCTGGATGAGATTTTAAATAACCAAAGGTCTACAGGCATCAAATTTGGGTTAGGCTTCGTCGAAGGAGAATCATCAACTGGATCAAAGGCCATAACTATAGAACCCATAAAGAATGAAGACAAGATCAGGGTTAATCAAGAAAAAATGAATCATTCAAAAGAAAGCAATAATGCCAGGCAAGAGAGGAGTATTGACAATGATGGATTCACCAAAGTCACTCATCAGAGGAGAAGAAGATTTATGGCTCCCACTACAAAATGGCAAAGACCATCACCCAGGTTCACTCATTCCTTTTCTGGTTATTGTTTTAAATGCAATAGTTATGGACATAAGATTTCCGATTGCAAGTATAAAGTAGGACAAAGGAACTTTTCCAGTAGAAATGTTTTTTCACCATTAATGGATTATGCGGTTGAATGTTATAACTGTCATAATTATGGGCACATTGCGAGAAATTGTCGAAGTACATTTGCAGCAAATAAACATCAGGGAAGAAAATTTCAACCAAATGGTTGGAAACAAAATAGAAAATTTCTCAAAAAATAGGCACAGGCTACTGACAAAGAAAAGTCAAAACAAGTGACCAAAGTTGCAATCAAATCAGAGTGGAAACAAAAGGAGCAACCCAAGGAAGAAAAGGAATCCTTGATTGTACAGACAACATTTAAAGCACAGAACAAATCTGCACCTTGGATACTTGATAGTGGATGCTCCAGTCATATGACAGGGGACAAACAAAAATTTGAAAAGCTACAGAATTATGAAGGTGGTTCTGTAAAATTTGGAAATAATGATGGAGCTAAGATAGTTGGAAAAGGATCAGTTAAGATCAACGATGAAAAAATCAAGTCGAAAGAAGTCCTGTTTGTGATTGGTCTGAAGCATAACTTATTAAGCGTAAGTCAGATTTGTGACAGGAGGTCATGAAGTAATTTTCAAGAAGCGAGGTTGTGAAGTCAGAACAACAAACTATGGAAAGTTGATAGCAACTGGATCAAGGACATCTAGCAACCTGTATACTCTCTCAGAGACTTCAGAAAGAGCATGCTTGATTGGACAGGAAGAAGAAAATTGGTTGTGGCACAAGAGGCTCGGTCATATTAGCTTTGACAATCTAGTAAGAATCAGCTCAAAAAAGGCAGTGAGAGATATTCCCACCATTGGTAAACCTTTAAATAGCATTTGTGCTTCATGCCAAAATGGGAAGCAAACTAGAGCCACATTTAAAACAAAAGAATACTTCACAAGTAAACCTCTAGAACTAATACATACTGATTTATGTGGACCCATGAGAACGCAAAGCATAAATGGTGACAAATACTTTATGTTGTGCATAGATGACTATTCCAGGATGACATGGGTACTATTTTTGAAGCTTAAATCAGATGCCTTTGAAATGTTCAAGATTTTCAAAAAACAAGTTGAGAATCAAACAGGAAAAAATATTAAATGCTTAAGATCAGACAGAGGAGGAGAGTTCATTTCCTAAGAGTTTGCAGAGTACTATGAAAAATATGGGATTAGGAGACAGTTTTCAGCAGCAAGGACACCTCAGTAGAATGGAGTGGTAGAAAGAAAGAATAGGTCAGTGCAGGAAATGGCACGGACTATGTTGACTGAGAGCAAAATAGCAGACAGATTTTGGAAAGAGGCAGTCCATACTGCGGTTTACATCCAAAATAGGTGCATGTTGAGGACGCATGAAAGCAAAACTCCGTATGAACTGTGGTTCGGTAAGAAGGCAACAACAAAATACTTTAAAGTCTTTGGAAGCAAGTGTTATATCAAAAGAACTCGAAGATAATCTTGGAAAATTTGAAGATAGAGTTGATGAAGGTATTTTTCTAGGCTATTCGACAAAAAGCAAAGCCTACACTTGCTACAACAAGAAGCTAAAGAAAATTGTGGAGAGTGTCGATGTTAAAGTAGATGAAGGTAGGGAACAAGAAAGAAGCTATAAAGAAAACTACCCAATATATGAAGAAGTTATTGAAGGAGATGATGAAAAGGAAACCAAACAGAAACAGAAAATAGACTCAGATGATTTAAGTCGTGATTCGGAAGAGGAAGAAAAAAAGAAATTCAAAATAGGCAATGTGCGGAAGAATCATCCTAGAGAGAAAATAATTGGAGACCCCACAGTTGGTGTTTGGACAAGAAGAAGAGTAGTAAGTAACTACTCTCTATTATCCAACATTGAGCCCAAAAATGTTTCTGAAGCAAGCAAAGATGAAAGTTGGATGACAACAATAAATGAAGAATTAGATCAGATCGAGAAAAACAAAACGTAGGAGTTAGTACCAAGACTCCGCAAATAAAAATATAATCGGTACTAAATGGATTTTTCGAAACAAATTGAATGAAGATGGACAGGTAGTAAGGAATAAAGCAAGATTGGTCTGTAAAGGCTATGCACAAGTTGAAGGTATTGACTTTGAGGAAACCTTTGCACCAGTGGCCAGACTAGAGGCAATAAGAATGTTTTTGGCTTTAGCAGTTCACAAGAACTTCAAAGTTTATCAAATGGACGTAAAATCAGCATTTTTGAATGGAAAACTTGAAGAAGAGGTCTATATTGAACAGCCAGATGGTTTCCAAATCGGTGATAATCCCAATTTCATCTGCAAGTTGAAGAAAGCATTGTATGGCTTGAAACAGGCACCCAGAGCATGGTATGCAAGACTAGACAACTATCTTACTCAACAAGGGTTTAAAAAAGGTATGGTGGATAGCAATTTGTATGTCAAAATAGCAAATGGCCATCTCATTGTCCTTGTTGTATATGTAGATGATATCATCTTTGGCAGCAGCAATGATAATTCGTGTAAAGATTTAGCGATTAAGATGCAGAAAGAATTTGAAATGTCAATGATTGGTGAACTTTCGTATTTTCTCGGACTGCAAGTTAATCAAAATGAGAAGGGCATATTCATTTCTCAAGTCAAATATGTGAAAGAGATGCTAAAAAAGTTCACAATGGAGGATTGTAAGCCTGTTAGCACTCCCATGACGACAGGTTGCAAGTTGAGCAAGGATGAAAAATCTCTCGATGTTGATCAAACCATGTACAGATCTATGATTGGGAGCCTATTGTATTTGACAGCTACCAGACCAGATATCTTGCAGGCAGTTTGCATGGTAGCACGATTTCAGGCGAGTCCCAAGGAGACTCATGTGACAGCAATGAAGAGGATTCTTCGATATCTGAAGGGTACTATGGAGTATGGGTTATGGTATCCGAAAGGTAAGGACTTCACCCTTATTGCGTATTCAGATGCAGATTGGGCAGGATGTGTCGATGACAGAAAGAGTACCAGTGGAGGGGCATTTTATCTTGGAGACAGGTTGGTTGCATGGCACAGTAAGAAACAAGAGTCAGTCTCTTTATCCACAACAGAGGCAGAGTATATTGCAGCAACTACGAGTTGTACGCAGGTCTTATGGATGAAACAAACCTTGAAATATCTTGGCATTAACTTCGAGTGAGCCAATTTTAGTTAAGTGTGATAACACCGAGTGCCATTAACATCTCAAAGAATCCGGTTATGCATTCTCGCACAAAACATATTGCTATCCGATATCACTTTCTGAAGGAGAAAGTTACGGAAGGTGAGGTTAAGTTGGATTTTGTTCCAACTACTAAGCAAGTAGCGGATATCTTCACAAAACCGCTGCCCAAAGAAATTTTTGAGTACCTTCGCAATAAATTGGGAGTGGTTATGCTTCCCAAGAACTGACTAGCTATCGGAACCACATTCTCAGGGGGAGCATTTATATATTTGATTATCTTTTTGCTCATATTTGTAATTTTTGCTAACTGTCATAACGTGTGCCTGAGAATGATGTGCATGGACTCAGGGGAGTCTGTAGCAGCCCTTTGGTATTATTGTCAAAGGGGGAGAAGTATTACAGGAAATTGCATGTGTGTTGCCAACAATTCCAAAGGGGGAGATTGTTGAGCAAGGTGCAACAACGAGTATTGTCATTGTTGTCAACACGAGTCGGACAGATCGGTTGATGCGAGTGGACAGGAGTTAAAAGGTTCTTCAGAGTATGTACTGTGGTTTTCCAAAAGATAGAAGTGGCCCATATGCTAAAAATCAAAAGAAAATCACAAGGAAGAAAATTGTCGCGATATCGCGACATGTTGGCAAGAAAGAAAAATTGTCGCGATATCGCGACATGTTTGAAGAGAAAGAGGAAAGAGAGAAAGGTGTCGCGATATCGCGACATGTTTGGAAAGAAAGAGCAAGAAAGCAAAACTATCGTGATATCACGACATGTTTGGAGAGAAAGAGCGAGAAAGCAAAACTGTCACGATATCACGACATGTTTGGAGAGAAAGAGCCAAAAAACAAAACTGTCGTGATTTCGCGACATGTTCGGAGAGAAAGAGCAAGAAAGAAAAAGCTGTCACGATTTCGTGACATGTTGGAAGAGAAAAAGCAAGCAAAAAAAAGTGTCACGATTTCGTGACATATTGCAAGAGAAAGAAGAGAGAGAAAAAGGTGTCACGATTTCGCGACATGTTTTTCGGAAGCGAAGAGAAAAGGCAAGTAGAAAAAGTGTCACGATTTCGCGACATATTGCAAGGAAGGTTGTACGGACGAAAAAGTGTCACGATTTCGTGACATATTGCAAGGAAGGTTGTACGGATAAAAAAGTGTCACGATTTCGTGACATATTGCAAGGAAGGTTGTACGGACGAAAAAGTGTCACGATTTCGCGACATGTTGCAGGAGAGAGAGTCCGAAAGAAAAAGTGTCACGATTTCACGACATGTTGCAGGAGAGAGAGTCCGAGAGAAAAAGTGTCACGATTTCGTGACATGTTGCAGGAGAAAGAGTCCGAGAGAAAAAGTGTCACGATATCGCGACATGTCGGGTTTTTGCGACCCGAAGGCAAGAGAAAGCGCTAAGGAGAAAAAGTGTCGCGATATCGCGACATGTCGAGTTTTCATGACCCAAAGGCAAGAGAAAGCGCTAAGGAGAAAAAGTGTCGCGATATCGCGACATGTCGGGTTTTCATGACCCAAAGGCAAGAGAAAGCGCTAAGGAGAAAAAGTGTCGTGATATCGCGACATGTCGGGTTTTCACAACCCGAAGGCAAGAGAAAGCGCTAAGGAGAAAAAGTGTCATGATATCGCGACATGTCGGGTTTTCACGACCTGAAGGCAAGTGAAAGAGCAAAGGAGAGAAAGTGTCACGATATCGCGACATGTCGCATTTTCACGACTAAAGGAGGAGAGAGAAAGCAAGAAGGCGAAAGTGTCACGATATCATGACATGTTGTGTTTTTGCTGGTTGAAGTCGAGAAGAGTAGCAAGGAGGCGAAAGTGTCGTGATATCGTGACATGTTGTGTTTTCATTGGTTGAAGCCGAGAAGAGTAGCAAGGAGGCGAAAGTGTCGCGATATCGCGACATGTTGTGTTTTCACTGGTTGAAGCCGAGAGGAAGAGCAAGGAGGCGAAAGTGTCACGATATCGTGACATGTGTTTTCACGGGCGAAAGTCGAGAAGAGAACAAAGAGGCAGAAGTGTCACGATTTCGCGATAGGTCACGTTGGCACGAGCAAGAAGAGAACCCAGCCAAAATAAGATATGTGACAGTTAACTGAAGTTCCATGACAGTTACAGGGGCAGTTGCAGAAGAAATACATGCAGCTAAAATAAGAAGAGTTAACTGAAGTTATACAACAATTACAAGTGCATTTATAGAGAAAAATCATGCAGCTAAAATAAGAACAGTGAATTGGAGTCAGAACGACGAGTTACAAGGTCGATTACGGAGTGAATGCATCGAGCGACGGTTAAACTGAAAGTCATCAGTCGAAGACCAAACAAAGAACCGTAACTATTTATAGGATGCATGAAAGAATACTTGTGAGATAAAGGAAGTTGAATATAGAATTTTCTATTAATAAGTTGCATGTGAAAATATGGAAGCTAAAAATAGAATCAAAATTTTGTTATAAAAGGAGGTCTACGTGGAGAATTAAACAGTTGCTGAAAGAGAGAAAAAGTGTTGTAAGAAGAGGGTTGGAAGAGTGCCGCAAGAGAGAGTTGAGCAGAGCCGTGAGAGCCGTAAAAGTGCAGCAAGCAGAGCTTTCAGTGTGAGGTATTTTGGTGAATAGTGAGAGAGGTTGGGTTAGCAATAGACCGGTCGGGGTCTTGAATAAGTGAAGGCATTTTTATGTCAATCTTATAGCTTCATATTTGCAGACCAAGTTGGTGCTTGGAATTAGGGGTTGGTGCTCCTTTCTGTGGGTGCAGATAAATTAGGGGTTGGTGCTCCTTTCTGTGGGTGCAGATAAATTAGGGGTTGGTGCTCCTTCCAGTTGGTGCTGGTAAAGTGATTGTAAAATTGGTGTTTTGCAAAGGCTGGATTTGGACGGTAATCCAAGCAGTCATTTTTGAGGAGTAGCCAAATTGGTGAACCTCGTTACATCGTGTGTTGTGGAATGCTCTCTTGTGATATTTGCATTATCTGATTTAAATCTTCATTGTTTCAGTATTAAGAGTTGTAGATTTGAATTTAAATAGCTACACTGATTCACCCCCCCCTCTCAGTGTCATTGTGAGACTAACAAGGACAAGGATGATTTTAAGTTGTGAAAAATAAAATTGTAAATATTTGTCAGCTAGGGTTCGGATGATGGGAAGAGCAATGAAGGGCTAGGACTTTAGTGAGGTAAGAATTTCTATCTAGACAAAGATTTTTTAGCTAATTCTTTTTTCCCTTTCTTTATCTTAGAAATTGTGCATGCAAATTATTATAAAGTTTTTATCAAATATTATATTTGCTATAGGACATTCAAATAAATTTTAATAGATTTTTAGTTTTAGTTTGCTTTTCATGGATATATTTATAGTTAGATCCTTATAATCATCTCTATTGGTAGAGGTTAGTGAGCACACCCCAGAGAGATCCTCATTGCTCTAAGATAGGGCAATTTTTTGTAAATTTAATGGGTATTGGCCAGGGGATTTAGCCTTGAGAAAAATGATTGATAGGAGTTGGAAGTCTCCAGGAGTGATTCGATCATTTCTTCCTAGAGGTTTCTTCCTATCCATTTTTTGTTCTAGGGAAGAAAGAGAAAAAAACCTAAAATGGGGTCCTTGGTTTATGGGAAGAACAAGACTCTTCCTTACTTGTTGGTATGAAGGCTTTTCACCTAAAAATATAAATCTATCCCTAGTACCATTTTGGGTTAGGATGTTTGGGTTACCCATTTAATTTTAGGAAATAGATACCTTCAAGGCAATAGGCAACACTCTAGGAGAATTCCTTGAGATTTTAGATATGATGAAATATGGATTCTTGGCTATTTATGCTCAGATATTTGTCATGATTGATATAAGTAAATCTTTACCAGAATGAGTCAATCTTAAGTATGGGGATAAGATGTGGATTCAAACCATAGATTATGAAAACATAGCACTTGTTTTGAATTTGGGCTTGGTGATATGCTTATAGAGCTCTTTGAAATAAATTTGGACCTTACAAATATTTTGATGATGTCACCCTAGGAAAAGTCCTAGATTTGTGCATCTTTTGGCTTGGTTGGTGCTTTGGCATTGTCTAGTTTTAGTTTTTTTTCAATTATGATATCCTTTGCATGATTCCAGACTTTGACGTTGGGATGTTGATGTTACTACTAAAATCATCTAGGCTTGTCACACTCCATATTTATGTAAAAGTGTATATTTTGATCGATGTTGAGAACATGTTATCCTATTTTTGAAGGTTTGACTTTGTTCACTCCAACTTTATACACTTTTGCTTGCATGATTCTAGGTTTTTTTTCTCCTTTGTCGATGTCACTCACTTCAATGGCCTGGCTTTGTGTAGTTTGTGCATTTTTAGACTTTTTTGATATTGTGTTGATGTCATCACTAAAAAGGGTCTGGAATCATTAAGTTTCATCTTTGAGCAATCCTGATATTTTCTTAAACACAACCTTTTTTTTAATAAAGGCTTGGCTTCTTGCATTGCTTAGGGATTCCTTCCCTTGGTGAGATTTTGGACATTATTTCAGCAACAAAAAAATGGTTTTTCAAATGAGGTCATGAATTTGACCTACAATACCATAATTAGTAATTCCCTCCTTGTGGTTAGCCCTTGTAAAATATGTAATAAACCCCATAAAATTAGTTTATCTTAGGAATATCATGTTTTTCTATCTCCTTGATAAGACCTTCTAACCACATGTGCACGATTGAAGCTATTCCATATTTCCCTTTTTGTATAAAGACTTGATGATCATTTTTTTCCAATTTTTTATCATTAGATTCATTAGATGAATCATCATAGCTATTGATTTCAGAACTTATTTTGCATTGTATTGGTTCTTCCTTTTCTTTTCCCTTTACATCATTGTAATCCATCAGGTTTTTAATCCATATTGGTATTTTCCTTATTCCATTTATCATGCTAGTAGCCATTTGTATAACCTAAATTCTTTGAAATAGAGTAGTCTACTTTATAGCTCCCTATATTAGGATATGCAAACCCTGATTGAAGTATATAAGCTTGATTTGATGAAACCTTTAGTAATATTTTAGATTTGTAGGCTTCCTTATGTCTCCCTAGTAATGAGAGTATGAACACCTAATTTTAGGTTTTGAAGAAAGCTTATATCTTCCCAACTTGACAACCTTTGATCAAGTTTTGTAGAATGCCTTATGACTCCCTAATGTTTTTGGAGTATGATATAGTGCTTTTGTAAAAATAAAGTTCAATTTTATGATTGATTTTGTACAGTCAAAAATCAAATTTTCTAACACCTTATTTCTCCTAATTGAACTAAGCACTTTTCCAATTTTGAAGAGGTTTTAATGTTGGAATCCTTTTGTCCCTTTTGAGAAATTTAGAGACAAGAAAAATATAAATTTCCAACTTTAACAATAAATATTTAATAACCTCTTTTTATAACCCTTAGGTTTTAATTTCTAATTTCCAAAGACCTAGTTTGATGTTGTAACCCTTATCACTCCCAAATTTGGAAAATTAGAAAATTAATAATATTTGCAAAATATCAAAGAAATTAATCCAAGTTGAATTCCTTATTTCTCCTAGGTTGAGATGCAAATATTATTTTAATTTGGTAAGTTATCCCTTATAGCTTTTGCTTTCACTAAACTAAATTTTCTACCTTAGTTTATAACCCTTATATCTCCAAAGTTGAAAGCAATAATAAAGTGGGATTTCACCCTTACCTTTTTTATGCTAGTCTCCTCACTCTTCGGTGCTCCCTTTGGCTGAATATAACAATGATGATAAGGTTCCCTTGGGTATTGGAATCAATGGAGATGCTCATATTTAATGCTAGAATGTATACGCTATTGAATATGGAAGATTTGACCTTCAAAGACCTAGAGACTTAAATGCTCCTTCTACCTTCCTTCCACGTTGTGCTTGACTAGCTTTGACTGCATTTCACTCTCTCTCTACCTGCTGTGATATTTGGACTTTGGGCACTTTTATTGGAGGAGTAAACTCAAGCTTTGTGACACGTGTCACGTCCATTACGTATGGGTGCTCCTTCGTAACTCTTTCTTGTTCAACGTTGTTGGTCACTTTGTAATGCCTACTCACTCATGTGGGACTTGAGGAGAATAACAAGTGTCACCACATATGCTAGTGCATTGAGAGATGAAGCTTCTAGTAATGTATGCTTGAGCGAGGTTCTTTGAAATATATGCTTGAGCATTTGAGAGACGACGTTCTTGTAATGCATGCTCTTTAGAAGATTGATGCCAAGTGGCATTCATGCTCTCTGCATGTAGACCTTCACCGTAATACCTTCCAAGGAGATTATTATAACTCCTTAGGTATTTTAGTCTACCATTCCTTTGCTTTGCTATGTTTCTTGAGCAGCAAGCAACCTTATTTTCTACAGGTGGATTGATGAGGTGCTATGGAGCTTGAATAGCAATTTCGATGCTTCATTTGGTGGATGATCTTCACCAAGTTTTGAATGTAGCTCCTTTGTTCTTTATCTTCTATGCCTCCAATGTATTAATACCTGTTCATATTTGTAGTGTAGATGTTGTTCATTTCTCTTTGGTAGAAATAGACACCTTTTATATGTCCATCTTGCATTGTTGTCCATCTTACGTTGGTAGGAGTAGATGCCTTCTTTTGTAGTGTAGATGTTGTTCATCCCACATTGTTGTCCATCTCATGTTGCTATCTATCTCATGTTGATGTTATCATCTCACATTGTTGTACATTGGTATATGTGCACTCTTTTCTCTATGTAGATGTAGCTTTGATGATGGCCTCTTGTGGGCTTTGTTTTGCAGGTTCATCCATCCAAGATGAGCCCTTCGAGTGGCTCCTATTTCTTGGGAAGAAGAGTGCTTACATTCGACCTTTCTTGGCTGCTTTTCCTATTGATATTGTGCCTTTTGGGGACACATCCAAATCTGCTCTTGGGCTGTAAAAAACCAGATTAAAATGGTGCAATAAAATGTACTATAGATTGTACATTAACCTCCTTCTTTTGCACTCTTATTTCAGATCTGAAATTCTGGTTTCATGGCAGATTTTTCTTCCTGCAATACAAGGGTTTTGAGGTTGTATTTTATGAGTAGACACCTTCCCCTTTTTTCTTGGACACTTTTATAATAAATCCAAGCTTAGATAATAGTAGATAGAAGCTTTTTAGTTTATGCAATTTTCTACATTTTCTTTTCTTGCATCCAATCTTGTAATGCTTTGGATCTGAGACTCACCAAGTCTCAATATTGAAGCTTCTATTTCTATTTTTAGTTAGTTGTGTTCTTCTCCAAGTTTTGGAGGATTCTAACCTTTTTGGGTGGCTTCTTTTGGCCACTACGAGTTGCAGATTTTTGTGCTTCAATAGTGTCTTTAGACACTTGATACAAATCAGATTTTGTGCCCTTCAAGAACACAAAAACTAATTTCTTTTGAGAGTAGTATAATAGTGCAAAATAAATCTAATAGACTTTATTTTTAATGCACTAATAATTTCACCTTATCACTCCAATTAACTCTCAAGATAATGCACTTTAATCAATCTACTACAACTAATCAAGAATAACCTAAAATGAATCTTTAAAAGTTATTCTACAAATTCACTACAACTAATATTGTAGGACTTAGTCTTCTTTTCTATTTCCAAAGTAGATGATAGGTAGTTGATAGATATAATTCTGAAATCTAATCAACTCCTAATTAATGTGCAAATGAACCTTAAAAAGAACCTTTTCCTATTTGCACTTTTGAAGACTGTAATCTACTTTTCTTCATGCAACTTTAATCCAGATAAGGTGCTCTAATGAATCTGATAAGAAGTCTAATTAATGAGTTAGTTAGCACCAGTAGTTGCATACCTTTTTGTAATATTCTGTAGCTCCTTTTTCCACTTCTATAGAGGATGTGGATCTTGGTGTCTAAGATCACCAAGTTGCTACTTAGAGTAGGATTTTGCAGCTCTTTGTAGACTATTTTTGAATAACTCCTTCTTCACCAAATGATGGTCTCAAACTTTCTTTTATGAGCCTAAGATTTGGTGGCTTGTTCTCCTCTTGTAATATTCTCCTTCTACTATAGATTTGGAGAAGTCTCTATCTCTGAAGTGGTGCCTTCTTGCTGTGAGAGGTAATCTTCAAATCTCCTAGATTTGATGAGCTTCTTCTATCTTCAAGTCTTCTTGTCAAATTCTGACTTCAAGCAGGATCTTCCTCTCAAGATTCTGAATATCTTGAGGTCTTTCACTGGATTCTTCTTCTACAATTTGGCACTCCTTTCCAAATTCTCCTTCTCTTGGGCTTGTTGTCGGATGGTGACAATTGTCCCAAGTCCTTCACTATTAGGGGCTTCTCCTTGGTAGTGGATTTCTCTAATGAGATCTCCTTTGATGATTTCTTCAGTAAGGCTTTCCTAGAATTTTTTTGATGCTCGATGAGACCTTCCCAAGGTCTTTGATCTTGTAACTTCTGTTGGTCTTCACTTGAGACCTCTTCAACCTTCTGCTCCTGGAAGTGTTGGTGATGTGATCTGCTCCTAGATATTTGATTCTACTACTTCTAGATTCGAGTAGGACTCTCCTAGTCCTTCTTCCAAGTTTGGAAGTCCTTCAATGAGATATTCTCCTGATATCCTTTGCTTTAGGTGTTGAATTGATTCTAAAGAAGATACCCTTCCTAAATTTCTTGTAGGAAGTTTCCCAACTCACTGAATCTTCTTTCCTTATAACAAAAATGTTAATACTAAAATATTAATCTACTTCTGAATCAGATATTCCTTTTGAATTCTTCTTTAGGATCAAGGCTTCTATGGCCTATTTCAGTATCAAGGCTTCTGTGGCCTTTTTAGTATCAAGGCTTCTATGGCATTTTCAATATCAAGACTTCTGTGGCTTCTACTTCAAGGCTTCTATGGCCTTTTCTGTATCAAGGCTTCTATGGCCTTTTTAGTATCACGACTTCTGTGGCTTCTGCTTCAAGGCTTCTATGGCCTTTTATTCAAGGCTACTATGGCCTTTTTGTATCAAGGCTTCTATGGCCTATTCTTCAATCTGTAATGGAGATCTTCAGTCTCCTAGCTTCACCACACCTTTTCTTCAGAAGTCTTCTTCCATAGTGTTCTTCTCCTACACAAGGAACTAATATCTACACTATGAGGGCACATCGACCTTTGGGCAATGAAGTTGGAGTCTCCTAGATTTCTATCATAGGAGGAGTACCAATCCTCTGAGAATTAATTATCTACAACAAAAGAAACTTTGGGAAATAGTTAGCAAATTCTAGATATCCTGGATCTTCACTAGATGATCTATCAATCTAGTGGATTGAATGTTGAGTCCTGGTCTTCACGAGTTTTCCTATAACTCTGTGGAAAGACTCTAGTCAAATGCAATCTCAGTATTTTCTGGGACTGAGATATCTTTCAGTCCTCACTTGTGACTCTCCCTGATTCTATCACCTAGATTCTTCTGAGATCTTTTGATAGTGATTGGTCCAATGGCGCATCAGGTTGACAAAACACTCAGGCTCAATAATGATGGTGATTTTCCTGTAGACCTACATAGACTAGATCTACCATAGCTCTAATACCACTGTTAGCTTTTGATACAATATCCAAAGGGAGATAACAATCACGAGATGCAGAATAATATGAAAGAAAGTAAATCTGCTAGATGACTGAGATATGCAATAAACATAAATGATATATAAATGAATACAATGTAGCTATGGAGGAAATGAACACTCCATCAATAAAGCTACTGGACTACATTGCACCCATCACCAATGGATGGTGATCCACATAGAACTGTACTACCTACTAAGATCCCTAAGCTATTGTGTCACCGACTCTCCCTGTTCATATCTATCTAACAATGAGGCCTTCCTTATATAGGTAAAATAGGATACTTGGCCAACACTCTATCTAGTTGTACAAGTGACACCTTGCACATTTACAACTTGCACATTGACACTTGTGCATTTATTACATTGCATGAAGTAACTAGATAACTTCCCCCTAAAGTAATCTAATGTCCTAAGTATGTACCTTGGAAGATACATTTACATAACCCAAATGATGGAATATAATCTATTTCTAAAATTCTTGTGTCTACTCAAAACTAAATATAGATTGCTTCTCAATTTCCCACTATTGAGGAGAAGTAATTTTGAAACTCATCCCAAATTATTTGGTAAATTCTCCCATGTTTATAGTGTTTTCTTTCAATTTGAGTTCTTGATAGGGTGGGCCATTTGTGAGGTTGTCTATCTTTGCCACTAATACTAGAAGTGGATTCTGTTGGATAGCGCTTGAGGAAGCCATAGAAGTTCTACTTTTCACACTTCTCTCTTTCTTTGAATTGCTTCAGCCTCTGTATCCCTTAACTAGCCTCTATTATTATTATGTACTTGCACCCTTTCACTGTGAGTCTTTACTGTAAGTAAAATGAAGAGTTTTTAGGTGGGTATTAATAGAAAGTTTAACATGTACAATATTTTATTGTTCCCAACCACATTTTTTTTAATTTATCAATCAAATTTTTCCACCTTTGTTCTCAGTAGCCACCTTAACGATTGTGGCATATCGATCATGCTCCGTCATTGGCTAGCAAACTATATTTGTATTTGAAACTAGTTCATTGGTGCTTTTCAAAGATTGGTCTTGATTTACCTCTCAGGTTCTAGGCATGTGTGTAAAAATATCTTAGATTTATTTCACCTTCCATGTGTGTTAGTTTAAAAAAAAAAATTTGTTCAAAATAGACTTACAATTTCTCGTCAAGGTACAAGTTCTTTGTTGTGATACTGAGACACATCCTAGTCGTGTACTTATCCTCAAGGGAGGCCACCCGCACTATCTATTTTTTGAATAATCAAGAGCCAAATTTCTATCTCATCTGCTCAAACCAAAAGATACCATGTGACGTTGATGAAAATTCAAAGTAGTTGGGTGGTGGTAAAATACTTTAGCATAATATTTTGATTATTACATGTGGTCGGGGTCCTTTTACATAAGGTATGACTTGAAATGGTGCCTTTAGGCTAGGGCATACACTATTTGGTAGGGGGATTTAATATGTATGAGTTTTAGGACTTAGGAGAAATGCATGACATCTAGGTTCTTTATGGGTTTTGAATTTTCAATATTAGGACATATGAAATATTTCTTAAGACACAACTTTATAAGGTGCTTTCTTTGAATTATGGTCATGGAAATAAAGGGGTGAAAATTTATTTCAAGAAATGGGACCTTAGGACTTCGGGAAGATGAATCAAATTAAATTTTTCCCAATAAAATTTGAGCACTTAAGGCTAGTTTCTTCTATCCTTGCCATACATTCTTCTAGCTAATGATAATAGGGCACTTGAAGTTGCCCCCTTACATCCCCATCACACATTTCCTAGCCAATTAAAATGTAGCACTTGATTTATCTCCTTTCATACCTACCACTTATTTTATAACCAATGGGGTGTGAGCACCTCAAGTCATCATCGCTCATCCCTGCCACTAGTTTTTCCTTTGATAAAAACCTTAGGGATGTTCTGCTTAATTTTTTGAAAAATACAAATTTTTTATTTGGAGACCCTAATGTTAGACCTTAGCGCATGCGACTATAGGTGAAAGAGGAAGTATGTGCTAGTCACCCTTGATATGATATAATAAAAAAGTGATTTTTAGAGTACTCCTTGGCAATGAACATTATGGAATGATTAAGGGGAAAATGACTCATGAAGCTCTAAGGGTTTACATAAAATTTGACCTTAGGAGTTTTGTGGGAATTATTTCATGAGCCTTAGACAAGGGGATTTTATCACATGGGATATTATAAGGTGTTATTATTTTGATGCCAAAGGAGGAAAAATAATTTACACCCATAGGACCCTCACAACCTTAGGAAGAGGAGAAATTAATTCTTGTCCAATTAAAATGGATCGGTTGAGGTTGTCCCCTTTCATCCCCACCACACATCTCTTAGCCAATAATACTTGAGCACCTCAAGTCACCCGCATTCATCCCCTCCACACGTTCTACCGATCAATGGGACATGAGTGCTTCAAGTCACCTCTACTCATCCCTTCCATTAGTTCTTCCAACCAATGGGGTTCAAGAACCTCAAGGAGCCTGACTCCATTCCCACCACACATTTCTCAACCAACAAAAAATTAGGGAAATTTTGTCTTTTATAACCCATGTATATATTCTTTGCACGAGGAGGGTGAATATTTTAGGCCTTAGAAAATGGCATGGATTTAAGGATTTATGGATTTATTTTTTGGGACTAATATTTGAAGCGACAATGGGAAAAAAATTCATGCGCCATTATGATATGAACTTAGGGATGGGAAGGAATATCATAAGGAGAAAATGATGTATGAAAGCCTAAGGATTTAAATTGGTAAATATATGCGGGTTTAGACTTAGGGACTTTTAATTTTCTTAAGTGACATAAAATTTGACTTTGAGGATTTTTTAAGAGGTATTTCGTGGTTTATGGCAAGGGTATTTAGCACATGGATTTTAATTTTCTATAGCATGAGTATAGTCTTTTCTTGAGGTAAAATTTCATGAGGTGCTATTATTATGGTGTCGAATGGGGGGGGAGAATTTTCAATGCGTTCAAGACCCTAAAACCTTAGGGAAGGAAATTATTATTAAATTTTTCCCAATGAAAACAAAGTTCTTGAAGTCATCCCCACCATTCATTCTTCATTCAATGAGAATCAGGTGCTTGAAGTCATCCTTTTTAATCCCCTCCACATATTTTTAGACCAATAGAATATGAGCACTCCAAGTCACCACCGCCAATTAGATTTGAGTGGCTGAAGTTGTCCCCTTTCATCCCCACCACATATTTTTCAACCTATTAGATTTCAAAGCCTAACATCACCCCTTTCATCCCCACCACATATTTTCTTTCAATAAAACCTTAGGGAGGGATTTAATATTTTTGAATCATGCATATATTTCTCCATGGGGGAATACTTTAGACCTTAGGAAATGAAATTGATACAATGATCCAAGGGTTTATTTTTTGGGACTAGGGCAAAAATGGGAAAAAAGGGAGGATTTTTATCCAAGGTGCTTGCAATTTATGAATCTTAGGAATGGGAAGATATTATTTTTTGGGGGGGAAAGACCTTCAGGTATGGATATGAATCTTGGCTACAATGGAATGAAATATGTGCATATGACCTTAGGTTATGGAATAATTTTAAATGAACCTTAGACCTAGGTGGAAAATAGAATGGAGATGATGGGTATGAAATTTCTCAAAGGGGCCTTAGGGAACATGGGAAAAATGGATGGTTGATGATATTTGAGGATCTTTTAGAGACTAATAATTTTGGATTTGAAGGACTAGGACTCATGGAGTATTGATATTGTTATAGTACAAAAACTTGAGGACCTTTTGAGAATGGACACATCTTGACTGAGATAAAGGACTACAAGGGACTTTTGGACATGACCACAACAAAGGAACACCTTGAAGCATTTCAGACTTAGCCTTATTTCAAAATATTTTGATAACCATTTTATTTTAGCTTCGACAAAAACACCTAAACCTAGGACTTTACAAGACCCTTCAAAATTTAAAATTAGGGGTCACTCTTAAGTTGGATTTTGAGGATCCAACACAGGCTCCGACTAGGACAAGTGATGAAAACTTGAAACACTTGAGAACCTTAGACTCTCTGGTTAGACCTTGGAATCACATTCCTAAATCACCTAAAAAAATTGAAGAAACAAAGACACTTTCCTACCTAATCACCTAAAACTTATAAAATTAAAAACTATTGCATCGGGTTTTTTTGAAATAAATAAAAAGACATTCCTCTACCTAATCACCTAAAAACAAAATGAAGGACTTGGGACATAATATTTTTCTTTCTCTTTTTTTTTTTTTTTTTTAAATTTTGACAAGAGTACTCTTTACTCCCTTCTAATCCAAAATCAAGGCTGATATAGTTTCAAGTGTTGATTATTGATTGGGATTTTCATTTGTTCCACTCCTAGTGTTTGTAGTCTATACGTATGTTGTCCAACAACTTGAATTATCTGATATGGCCCAAGTCATTTGGGCTCTACTTTTTCCTTTTCACCATGCTTATAATTTTTGGGATCCTAGTAAATAACTATATATCCTTCTATGAATAATTTACCGATGGCTTTCTTATTGAATAATTGCATTGTTTGCTATGTTATTCTATTAAATGCTTCTCTTCTCTCTTCCTATAACTATGCAATCTGATCTAATATTCTTTGTAGTGCATTTGGATTTTCATGGTCTTGGAGAAGTAGAGATAAAGCATTTCTCTCTATGAGGAGGTAATAAAGCATTTTCTCCAAACACAAGTTCATATGGGGACTTCCTTGTATTTCTTTTTATGGATAATCTATCTACCCATAAAGAAAATTTTAATTCATTGTCCCAACTTCTTTTATTCTTGCCTAGTGACCTCTTGATCCTGGTAATCATATTTTTATTTGAAGACTCAGCCAAGCCATTTCCTTGAGGATAATAGTTTGTAGCATGAGAAAGCTCTATATTGTATTTGGCACAAAATTCTATCATTTCAAATGAAGTAAAGTAGTTGCCATTATCTATGACTATTTTCTTTGGGACCCCAAATCTTGTCAAAATATTTTCTTCTAAGAATTTGATTACTACTTTTATTGTTGACTTCTTGAGAGGAGCTGCTTCTACCCACTTTGTGAAATAATCAGTTGTTGTTATGATCCATTTATGGCCTACCTAAGAATTTGGATTCATTTCTCCAATGAGATCAATCTCCCATTGTGTGAAAGGTGCTTCTATGATTACTAGCTTTAGAGGCATTGCTACTAAATATTTCTTTCCTACAAAAACTTGGCAGTTATGACAACCTCTTACATATTGATGGACATATTTGAACAAAGAAGGCCAATAATAGCCAACCCTCATGATTTTGTTGGTAGTGGCTTTAGGTGCAAAATGACCTCCATAGAATCCATCATGATATTGTTTTATCACATCAAGAACTTCTTTTTCAAATAGGTAAAGCAATAGCACTCCATCTGGATGTCTCCAGTACAGTTTACCTTCTTGAACATAGTATTTTTGGGACTGTTGCTTCACTGATCTCATTTTATTTGTAGATATACCTCTTGGGAAGGATAAAGTTTGAAGATATGATAAAATATCATCATACCATCTACATTCTACATTTTCTATTCTTCTAATGTCATGCATTTCATCTACCATGATAACATTATCTGAACTGATACTTTAAATTCAACATCATACTACAGTAATTTGACCATCCATCTTGTTGGGCTGCCTATGGGTTCTGATTGTGTTAAAACATATTTTATGGCTATGTAAGGAATGCAACATATGACTTTATTTGATCCAAAAACACCCTTGAAATACTCTAGTGCTTTGATTACAACATAAGCCTATTTCTCTATCATTGTATATCTCATTTGGGCTCCTTTCAGTCCTGTACTCATAAATGCTATAGGTCTTTCATTATTCTCTTCATCTTTTTGAGATAGAACTATAGCAATAGTATGCTTAGATGCAAAAGAATATATGTTGAAATTTTTGGAATAATTAGGATAATTCAACATTGGGGTAGTAGTAATAACATCCTTAATACTCTAAAAAGCTTTAGTATTCTCCTCTATCCATATTATATCACCATATTTCTTGATCATGTCATTAATAGGTTTGGCAATCTCAACAAAATTAGGTACAAATCTCCTTACAAAGTTGATTTTACCAAAGAAAGATCTGACTCCTTTTAGGTTCTTAGGAGGGGGAATTTTTGCAATAGCTTCAACTCTTTGTGGATCAATGCTTATCCCTTTTTTTGATACTACATGTCCTAATAATTTCCCTTGTGTTTCCCCAAAAATACATTTCTTTGGATTCAAGGATATTCCATATTCTTTGCATCTGGAAAATACTGTGGTTAGATGCTCAAAATGGTCTTTAGGATTCTTTGAAAACATAGTGATATCATCAAGATAAACAACAACAATTTCAAACATAAGCCCTTTAAATGCAAAGTCCATAGCTCTTTGAAAAGTTGCTCCTACATTCATTAGACCAAAAGGTATCCTAAGATACTCAAATGTTCCCCAAGGAGTGGTGAAAGTAGTCTTATACCTATCTTCTAGATTGACCTGTATCTGATTGTACCCTGAAAAACCATCTAACAAAGACATTCTGGTTGATCCCACAACTACCTATAATAATTGTTCCATATTGGGGAGAGGGTAGTTATCTTTAAGTGAGCTCTTGTTTAAGTTTCTAAAATCAACACAAAGCTTGATATCTCCATTTTTCTTCCTCACAAGTACTAGATTTGCTATCTAAGAAGAAAATCTTACTTTCCTAATTATTTTTGCATCCAATAATTTTTGTACTTCCTTCTGCATGATTAGATGTAGGGTGGGATTGAATTTCCTTTGTTTTTTCCTAAAGGGCTTTGCATCTTCTTTTAGAGGTATGATATGAGTCATAACATTTGTGTTGAATGTCCTCAAATCTTCATAGCTCCAAGCAAAAACATCTTTATTTTTCTTTAGAAATCTTATATACTACTGTCTCTCCTTTCTTATCAATGCTTTATTTATCTTAACCAATCTAGGCTCTTCTTCTATCCCAATGTTTACATCATCAACTTTTGATTCTTGGAAGAGTGGTTTGTATGCTTTGTCAAAGTCATCAAATAAGCTTTCTAGAGAAACTAATCCTTTAGGAATTCTATTTATTTTTAATTGGATCACTTCTATTGGTTCTCCAATAACATATTTTAGTTTCTCTTCATCCTCTTCATCACATATTACATCTACATACTGATTTTGAAGAGTCATGAAGTATTTTATATCTATGTCATCTTGAAACACCTGAAGATAAACAACATTGTCTAGCATAAAGGGTTTATAAATAGAAATAGTAGGGAACCTTTCCATATATTCTATATCAATCTCTGGATAATCTGCACTAGATGCATTTATTGCTAACAAGTCTGCAATATGATTTTGTTCTCTAGGAATGTATGATAAATTGAATGCTAAAAACTTGTTTATCTCTTCTAGCACTGCTAATTTATACTATTTTAGTCTAGGATGCTTGGCTTGGTATTTACCTCTTACTTGTTGAACTATTAACTCTACATCTCCACTGACAGTCAAGTAATTAATGCCTAGTTCTTTTACTTTTCTTAGTCCTAATAGTAATACCTCATATTTGACTACATTATTTGTGCATGGAAACTCTAATCTATATGGAATGCCTAGGTAGTTACCCTTGATATCAGTTAGATTAATTCCTGCACCTACCCTAGACTATGACTTTGCTCCATCAAAATTCATGGTCCACATTTCTTGAGTTAGAATTCTAGTGGATTCTGCATCAACTACAACTCTTGTTTCTGGATCCATATCTTTTGCATCAGGAACTTCCATTAAGAATGGAGTATGCTAGACTAAATATACCCCCATTTCTTTCTCTTCAATAGAATTAACTAAGTTTATCATTGTATCATTAGATTTCCTTAGCTCTACTGAATATTTGTTGAATGGTTCTCTTCTGAGGGTAACATTCTCTTTTCTTGATATGGGAATAGTAGCATAGGACCAATCTAACTAAATTGAACCACCCAACTGCTCAACCCAATGTCTTCTTAGAAGCAAGGAGAAGAAAGGGTCTACATCAACAACTACTACATCCATCACTATGCCTTTCTTTGGGTGTTGATCTAAAAACACAAGCAAGCCGATGATCACCCCTACACATGGTATCTGTCTACTATCCATTACTAAAATAGGAGGAGAATCTCTTGTGCAAATGAGTCCTAACTGGTCTACTATTTGTTTAGGCATAATGTTATGTGAAGCACCACTATCAAGCATGCAATTGTGAATAACATATTGATCTCCTAAATCTAAATTATATCTAAGAGATACGTAGAAAGGTCTGACTGATGAAGGTGTTCTAGTGTCATGACTATCAGGTCTGGTAGCATTACATGACTAATTTTCTTTCTGTTCTATCAAACCAAAAGCCTTGCATACTTGCTCTCTATATTTTTGAACTTTCATTAATTCACCAAAAGTTATGTTAACTTTCTATCTACTCAATTCTGAACCAACATCAAACTCAATTTTTCTAACATCCAATGTTCTTGTGCATTCCTCTATTTGTTGCTCTTCATTCACTTCAACTACTTCAGGTATAACTTTTTTATTTTTTGATAATATTTATAAGTAAATTTATTTGGGCCTGTCTGCCCTTTATTCTCACTAGTAGATGCTTTTTCTACCTTTCCTGGCACTATTCTATTTCTCATATTTATAGCATGAATTCTTTCCAATTCCTCTATCTCTTCTGCTATTGGAATCAATTTTCCCTACTTCATTTTTTCATATCTAGAGTCTTGTGATCTTTGCATAATATTTACATTATCAACAACTAAAATTTTAGGATGATGATTTGCAACATATAAATCCATATTTTCCTCAAATAATTTTTCTCTAGATTCATCTTCTTGAGTCCAACAAACATTTATTCTAATATCTTCTTTAGATTCATCATCAAGATTGATATTATTATGCATACTTAAGTAAATTCCATAATCAGTTGAATTATGTGGAGCATCACAAGTAGAGCAATAAAATAGAAAATCTATAGTTACATTAATAGAAGGGATGGGATTTGGGATAACATCTACATATTTCTTAGTTTCCTCTTTTTCCAACCATTACCATTATTTTTATTTCTATTACCTTCATCTAGGTTGTTATTATTCCATCCTCTATTAAAATTTCTTCTAAATGGAGGTTTGTTATCTCCCTATTATTTTTCACCTTGAGAGTGTGAAGATTCACCATTATTTTCTTTACCTCTCTCTATTCTTGCTAATCTGTTATTCATTGTGTTAAACATTTTAGTCATTTGGTTTGCCAATTTTTCCATTGGATCTTGCTCAATTTTTCTTAACAGATTGAATCCTACCTTCTTGGGTTTCTTGTTCGACTTGATTCACCTCTAATGAATATGACTTCATTTTACCACTATCTATCATATTTCTTTCAATTTCTATTACTTTTTCCATGCATAAATCAATGGTAGCTACTTGTTCTTGTCTTAACTCATAGTTAAACTCTCTTGGAAATGCATTCTTATAAAAACATATAGACTGTACATTGTTGGGTCTTAAATTAGTAGGAATTTTATTTTTGATCTTGATGAACCTTCTATTGAAATCACTTATTGACTCATTTTCTTTTTCTTCATTGTAGCTAATTCTGTCAATAGTGATTGTTCATTTTTCCTCTCACCATACTTCTTGAGAAAGCTTTCTTGCATTTGATGAAAGTTTTGAATAGTGCCAATTGTAATAGTATTAAACCATTCTCTGGCATATTTTTCTAGAGTTTGTAAAAATATCCTGAGAACTACATCCTCTTCATTTACTTCCAAGCTATCCATAGCATATAGGAAATATTTGATATGGTCTTCTCCACATACAATATTATTTCCTTGGAACTTGGGTAAGTATTTGTGAGCTTTCATAGGCAAGGGATGCAATACAATAGGTAAGGTAAATGGGAGGTATCTATTGGTTCTCCATTGATGCAGATTAGGTTGTGGGTTGGGGTTGGCCATGTTAACTATTGGTGTAGTTTTAATAGTATTTATAGTAATAATAGGGAGGTAATAATTGAGTTATTAATAATAGTAGGTGGAGTAACAATAAAATTAATATCTATAAGAGTAGAATCTAAATTTTCTCTAGAAACAAGACTTTTTGATGGACTAGAATTATGAGTCTAAAAGAATACCTCTAGATTTGAAAATTTTGGTAGTAGTTCTTAAGCGGTTCTTCTTGTATGTGCTAGATCAATCTGCTCGTTCTTTCTTGATTTTCTTGATTTTTGGGTATCAGCTAATCAGAGTTGCTAACACTAGTACGTGCAGAAAGAACATAGTTCTTTGGTCAAGATTGCTCGACCCTTTCTCTTAGCCTCACAAAGTTTATACACTTAAGGTATGTGCAATGTGGTAAAAGAAAAGAGAATTAAAAACCAGCATAACCCATGAATTAATTTAAAATAGTACTAGGAAACTATGAAAGATTCAAAATAAATAAAAATCAAAATCTAGTTATCCTGTGCTAAAATTGTTGGTCGATAGTTTTCATTAAAAATATTTGAAGTATCATTGGGAAGTAAATTCAAAATTTAATTTTTAATAAATCAAGAATTTATTCCTTGACAATGATGCCATAATCTGTTGGAGTTTTATTCTATGTCCTTAAAATTCTAGTGGTCATGCCATAAAATAACTCTTGATACAATAGTATCACAGACTCTGGTCGATCTACCTCTTTATTTTGGAAAAGATTTGTCTTAATAGACTCTAGATAGACCAAAAAGGGTTAGGATACCCTTGAGGTAAACTTAAAGATTTAACAATATAAGTTCATGCTCATCCAGATAAAAAGGTGTAAAAGTTATAATTCTTTGACCAAGATTTATTATAGCTCTTTAATTATGCCTTAATGTATAATCGATGCCTTTATCTTTGGGCTATTGTAGCAAGATTTAAGATACATTCATGTGATAGAAAGAAAAATAAAGGATATATTGAGCCAATTATATTCATTCAAATGATGTAATAAACATAATTGGTTATCAATGAAAGAAAGCATCAAATACACATTCAAATAATGTAATATGTAAATGAGACAACAAACAAGACTGAACATAGAGATTTGATAAGAGAAGAAGCCTAGAATTGTATTAATATCAAATGTTTTTACAATGAGAGTTGGCTTGAATTACCATTAAGCTCTTTAAAGATTAATACAATAAGAATTCTCATTCAAATGATGTAACAAGAATCCTTCACCTTCTCGTTCCAATCTGGTAACAGTTGGGCCTCTAGACCTCTGACTCAATAGTTGGAAATAATCTCAGTTTCTTGAGCACTTCTCTATCAAAACCTGCACAGAAATGGGAGGAATAAGAGATGAAAAAGGAGAAAGACACAAAGGGAATACAACAACAAAGACAAAGGGCACTCAAGTATACCTCTTAGCAAAAATATGCTATGCAAAAGCTTGATCCTGATTCTAGTTGTGGTAGCTCCTTTTGTAGCCTTGGGGCCTTGGATCTATTATAACTATTTTAATCTGAGCCCTCCACTTATCATCATCTCCTACCTCTGATTGGTTGAGTGTACTACAACTATCTTAGGTTATTTCATTCAAAAATTTATCTTTTGTCTACTGTTGAGTCTTTAGATTCTGTAGAACAAAAAGTGGCATATAGTAGTACGACATTTATTTTTTAGGTCTGACTTACCCCTATGTATTTATCTTTTCCTATGGTGGGCCCCTCTTTGGCTTTGTCCTTTTTTGGTTGACTTAGTCCTAGCAGAGTTGCAATTTTTTCTCATGCTTCATCACTAAAAGAGGCTACAGAAGTAATGGCATACTTTATATTCAATAACTTATTAGCATATTCTTTGGTTGATGATTCATATTCTTTGGAAAACCAAACTATGGGCTAGACTATTTTTTATAGTTGATGGATCTGTTGGGCTAGTTTTCGTTCATATTTCTCATCACATTTGAATTCTTGTATTCTTTTTATCACTAGCTCATCAACTTTTTCTATTGCAAATAGCTCTTCAACCAGGATGCTAGCTTAATTTCTTTGGTCATCCATGTCACTTGCCCATTTTTCAATATCTTGGAGGAAATTCTCCCAATAAGGTTTCTCATGGAGGTAAGTGTTTAGTTTTAGAATATTCTGATTGACATTGATAGATTTTACCACCAGATTCGATTACTTGTCTATCACATATTAAATTGTACTCTTCTCTACACTTCTTGTATACTAATTTTATAGTTGTTGCCCTCTTTGTTTATTTCCTGTATTAATATCCTCATATTCTGGATTGTGTGACATATGTCATGTCCCTGAGTGTTTTATCCAATGATCCAACTCCTACCTTCAACTCTAATATCACTTTTTTATATTTTTCAAAAAAGCAAGCACTGTCAAATTGCCTTGGCATTTGGATTTCTAGTGTTTGACCCTATAGTTTATTGACCTTTGTTTGTAAGTTTTCATTTTATCTCTACAACTTATTTACCTTAGCAGTTAATGTCTTATTTATTTTGTAGACCTTCAATTGTGGCTATTTATTCTTGGGCTTGCATTTTGGCTAGGGTCAAGAAGTCTTCCCGATATTGAACATTTGCTTGAGCTTCTACTATCATTAGTGGTATAGTTGGACTTTGGGACCCTTGATCTTCTAATCCTTTTACTGTGTACTACATTTTCCTTGGATCTCTCCCCTCTTCCATGTCATGAATATGTTCTTCCTCATCTATGTTGAAGATCACAACTTCCTCTGTTCTAGTAAGAATAAAACTTTTGGATTTGACAAAGGTACTATCATGTCTAGTCTTTTTCTATTCTAGTGAGCTTGCCAGATCTCTAGATTTCAATTTATATTTTCTAAATATATTGGCCAATCCTCCAAATTCATGAATCTTATTTTGCATAACCTTAGATATTTCAATTTCTTCTTTGTTTACTACTATGGACCTAGGTAAGACCTCAGGCAATTTCACAGCTAGCTTGATATTTCATTTAGGATACATTAATATTTATGCTAGATATGAAGTAGTAGGTTGAGTCAGTGAAGAAGAATAGGTAATGATCTCTTTACCTTGACCTGTCTCTTTTTAACTAGCAACAAGTTGATCTACTAAAGATGTCCCTATATCCATTATGGTTGAATCAATCACTTCCATGACCACTTCTATTTCTTTAGGTTCATGTTTTATAATCTTTAGCACTGGGTCCTATAGCTCTTTAGGACGTATGGGGGAAACTAGTGGCGTAGATGCTTCAACTGATGCTTACCTCAAGACTCTTATAAGCCATGCAATTGTCTACCATATTAATTTGAGTATGGATTCTCTTATTTTTATAGTCTTTCTATACAAACTCCAAGAATTTTCCTCTCCTTATTACGAGTTGCATTGCATCTTCAAATTCATCCCCTTGATGAGCAACAATGACATTTGGCACTTTGTCAATGACTTTATCTCTATAATAATTAAATGGGTCATAAGGCTGCCATGTAATCTTAGAGAAACCAAATAAGTCTATTTTCCAGAGTGCATCCAATAAGCTCAATTGTCCTTTGTAGGTATAATACCCCATCCTATAGGGGAAAGCTATCCAAGGGAGCTTGGATCTCTTCTTAGCAACCCTCATTTTAGTTTCCTCAACTATTTGCCTTATAATCTCTAGGGCTGCAATAGACATGGGGTAAAATCTAGGTAATACCTTTGGTGGGATTTTTTACCCATATATCCTGATGAAGGTGAATTGCTCGATCAAGAAGAAATCCCCTAATTTCCTATCATGTAAGAATGCAACTATTCCTCTACCAATCCTATTGGGGTTACTATTGCAAAGCCTATAATGAATTTTCTAGTAGGAAGGTATTGAGAAATTGGGTATGGCTAGACCACCCTTCTTGTATCCAAGGGAGTCTCTCCTAGATGAGTTCTTCATATACTCCCTCCCATTTCTCAATCAAATATTTGGTCATGTGTCCTACTATCAAATGTATGAGAAAGGAATAATGTGAAAATTAGGGCATCATTTCCCTTTGTTCTATAATGGCCTTTTGTAGCTCTCTAAGCTCTTTATCCATTGTGTTACTGAGTTCAACTTCCCATCTATACATAGTAGGTTGATATTTTCTATTACACTGTGTAACTAGGTATAGAACTTCTCTAGATACCCAATTCAAGTCAAGTTCTCCCATTATTATATTTTTCATGTTTGTATAGTCCCTGAACCAAGGATGTAGGTCTAACTTATGGGTTGGTAAATGGTATGACACAACCGCTTTATAATAAAAAAGCCTTATGCAAAATTAAGTGCCAATTAGATGGTGGGATTGATAATAGAGTACCTTTCTATCTGGTATCAATGTGACCCTTTCTAGTCCAAATACCTTGCTAGAATTTTTAAGGGTGAGCTTGAATGTTGGATGATTCATAAAATCTCTTATTTTTTAGGTAAAAGAATCATACGCTACAACCAACCATGATATAAGGTTTAAGGAATAATACACTCTAGGGCATATCAGCTTGCCCAAGTTGCAGGTCCATTTATTACAATACAAACTTCGATCATTTTGAGATTCCCATGCCCTTTTAAAGAGTTCGGTGAGCAGCCATGAGCAATAGTTATATGCTTCTTGTGTCTACTCATAACTAAATATGGTTTGCTTATCAATTTCCCACTACTGAGGGGAAGTAATTTTGAAACTTGGCCCTAATATTTTGGCAAATTATCCCATCTCTATAGTGGTGGCTTTGACTTTGAGGTCCTAATACGGTGGGCCATTTGTGAGGCTATCTTTTCCACTACTACTAGAAGTGGATTTTGTTGGGAAACACTTGAGGATGCCATGGTAGTTCTACTTTTCATTCTTCTCTCTTTATTTGGTGTGCTTCAACCTTTGTATCACTTAATTGGCCTCTGTTATTATTTTGTACTTGCACCCTTTCACTATGTGTTTTTTTAGATGGGTATTAATAACAAGTTCAACATGTACAAGCTTTTATTGCTCCCAACCACATTATTTTTTATTTGCTAGTCAAATTCCACTACCTTTGTACTTACTAACCACCTTAACAGTTGTGGCATATCGATCATGGTCTGTGGTTGGCCAGCAAATTGTATTTGTATTCGAAACTAGGCCATTGGTACTTTTTAGAGATTGGTTGTGAGTTGTCTATTAGGTTCTAGGTATGTATGCAAATGGATGTCAGCTTTGTCTCATCTACCATGTGTGTTAGTTTGAAAATAAAAATATTTTCGTTCAAAATAGACTTATAATTTCTTGTTGGGGTGCAAGTTATTTATCATGATCTTGGGACACATCCTAGTCATGTGCTTATCCTCGAGGGAGGCTACCTGTACTGTCTATTTTTGGACCAATCGAGAGCTAGATTTCTATCTCACCTGCTCAAACTAGAATATGCCATGTGGCCTCGATGAAAATTTAAAGTGGTTAGGTGGTGGTAAAATCCTTTGGCATAATATTTTAATTATTACATGTGGTCAGGACCCTTTTATATACGCTATGACTTGAGATGGTGACTTTAGGCTAGGGCGTACACTAGTTGGTGGGGGAATTTAATACATATGAGCTTTAGGACTTAGGAGAAATGCATGACACTTAGGTTCTTTATGAGTTTTTGACTTTTCAATATTTGGCCATATGGAACATTTTCTAAGACACAACATTATAAGACACTTTCTTTGGATCATGATCGAGGAAATAAAGGGGAAAATTTTTATTTCATGAAATAAGACCTTAGGACTTTGGGAGAATGACTCAAATTAAAAAAATTATAATCAAATTTGAGTGCTTAAGGCTAGTCGCTTCTATCCCTACCACACATTCTTCTAGTCAATAAGAATAGGGTGCTTGAAGTCACCCCTTACATCCCCACCATATATTTCTTGGTCAATAAAAACATAGCACTTGAGCTTATCCCCTTTCATCCCTACCACTTATTTTCCAACCAATGGGGTGTGAGTACCTCAAGTCATCCCCGTTCATCCTTACAACTAGTTTTTCCTTTGGTAAAACCTTAGGGATATTCCGCTTGATTTTTCAGAAAACTTAAATTCTTTTATTTGGAGACCCTAATGCTAGACCTTAGCACATGTGACTAGGCAAAAGGGGAAGTATGTGCTAGTGACCCTTGATATGATATGATAAAAATGTGATTTTTGAGGTACTCCTTGGCAATGAACATTATGGAATGATTAAGGGAAAAAATGACTTGTGAAACTCTAAGGGTTTACATAAATTTTAACATTATAAGTTTTGTGTAAATTATTTCATGAGCCTTAGATGATGGGATTGTATCACATAGGCTATTATGAGGTGTTATTATTTCGATGTCGAATGGGGGAAAACAAAATTTTACAACCATAGGATCCTCACAATATTATAAATGGGAGAAATTAATTCTTGTATAATTAAAATGGAGCGGTTGAGGTCGCCCCCTTTCATCCCCACCACACATCTCTTAGCCAATAATATTTGAGCACCTCAAGTCACCCGCCTTCATCCCCTCCACACGTTCTACTAATAAATGGGATGTGAGTGCTTCAAGTCACCCCTACTCATCCCTTCCATTATTTCTTCCAACCATAGGGTTCAAGCACCTCGAGGAGCCTGACTCCATCCCCACCACACATTTCTCAACCAACAAAAATTTAGGGAAATTTTTAGTCTTTTCTAACCCATGTATATATTATTTGCACAAGGAGGGTGAATATTTTAGGCCTTAGAAAATGGCATGGATTTAAGGATTTATTTTTTGGAACTAAGGTTTGAAGTGAAAATGGGAAAAAAAATTCATGCGCTATTATGATCTAAACTTAGGTATGGAAAGCAATATCAGAAGGGGAAAATGATGTATGAAAGCCTAAGGATTTAAATTGGTAAATATATGAGGGTTTAGACTTAGGGACTTTTAATTTTCTTAGGTGGCACAAACTTTGACTTTGAGTATTTTGTAAGAGTTATTTCGTGGTTTATGGCAAGGGTATTTAGCACATGGATTTTTAATTTTCTATAACATGAGTATAGGCTTTTCTTGAGGTAAAATTTTATGAGGCACAATTATTATGGATCCAAAGGAGGGAAAATTTTCTATGCATTTGGGACCCTCAAACCTTAGGGAAGGAAATTATTATTAAATTTTGGCTATTGAAAACAAAGTACTATGAAGTCATCCCCTTTCATCCCCACCATTCATTCTTTATCCAATAGGAATCAGGTGCTTGAAGTCACCCCCTTTTATCCCTCCACACATTTTCATATCAATAGGATCTGAGCACTTCATGTCACCCCTACCAATTAGATTTGAGCGACTGAAGTCATCCCCTTTCATCCCCACCACATATTTTTCAACCAATTTGATTTTAGTGCCTGAGGTCACCCCGTTTTATCCTCACCACATATTTTCTTTCAATAAAACCTTAGGGAGGGATTAAATCATTTTGAATCATGTATATATTTCTCCATGGAGAAATACTTTAGACCTTAGGAAATAAAATTTATACAATGATCCAAGGATTTATTTTTTGAGGCAAGCAAAAATAGAAAAAATAAGAGGATTTTATCCAAGGTGCTTGAAATTTATGAATCTTAGGAATGGGAAGATATTATTTTTTTGTGGGGGAAATGCCTAAGGTATGGATATGAATTTTAGCTACAAGGGAATGAAATATGTGCAGATGACCCTAGGTTATGGAATAATTTTAAATGAACCTTAGATCTAGGGAAATAGAATGGAGATGATGGGTATGAAATTTCTCAAAGGGGTCTTAGGGAACATGGAAAAAATGGATGGTTGATGACATTTGATATTCTTTTGGTGATGACCTTAGAGACTAATAATTTGACTTTGAAGGACTAGGATTCATGGAGTAATGATATTGTCAACGTACAAAAACTTGAGGACCCTATGAGAACAGACACATCTTGGCCAAGATAAGGAACTACAAGGGATCTTTGGACATGACCATAACAAAGGAATATCTTGAAGTATTTCAGACTTATCCTTATTTCAAAAAAATTTATAACCATTTTATTATGGCTTTCGACAAAAACACCTAAACCTAGGACTTTACATGACCCATAAAAATTTAAAATTAGGGGTCACTCTTAAGTTGTATTTTGAGGATCCAACATGGCCATATGAATACCATAAAATAATATTCATGTGGTATATTTTCTATCCTATGAGCATCCCTTGACAACTGAAGGTTCAATGAGAGAGATGAGAGAAAAGAAGGATCATTCTAGTATATGCTATTGTAATGTACATGTGTTTTATTGATTGTGTGGACTAGGTCATAATCAAAAGTGAAGGTAATTGTGATATATTTTGAGAGGTGATTGAAAGAGACACATGGAGAGTGTAAAAGATGAAAAACAAAGAGGAAGAATACGAGAAAACATATATCCCTTGACTTGGTGAAAAGGGAAGAATATGATTAAACTTACAAGGTCAAAGGATATATAGCTATATGTAAAATGCATAAGAATAAAGATAAAATTTTCCACTAGCACAAAATTACCCATGTATGTATACAAGAGAGCTAACCATAGCATTCTAGTGGGGTAAGAAAAGAGTTATACCATATGTTTAGGAATTTGCTAAGCATTAGTGACCTAGTGCAAGTGCAATGCATATGATCTAATCCTAACTATATGTCATCATTACCTCATTGTGAATTACCTAAGAATCTACATGAACAAGTAGTTATATGCAAGTATAATCAAGAAGCAAAGTAACTATATATCAAGCATAAGTGCAAAGGAGAATCATGTCAAGCAATCCATGGAAAGTACAATAGGAAATCATGTAGTATGAGAAATCAATCATGCAATATGAGTAAGAAATCATGCAATGTGAGCAGGTAGAAAAATGCAAGTTGGCCCAAAAGAGATCTGGTAGGAGAAGTAGAAGAATTGAAATATTATGATCAAGAAGAAATAGAAGAACTCAAGAAGGGTGAGACTAGAAGAAAAAAGAAGAGAAAGAAGGCTATGCATAGTACCTTTTGAGATGCATAATATTCATGGGTTATTTAAGATTTTTTTCATCTAGGGTTTCTATATGATAGACTCCCAAGCCAAACTTGGTTGTTATGATAAATGGGATTATCCAATTGGGTTGAAATTCTCCCTTTAGATCAGTTCAAGCATTGGTTTTTATTTAGTTTTCTTTTAGGACAAGGTCTCCTACTTCAATATAATGACTACAAACTATCTTAGTGTAAGTTATCTTGAGCCAATTTTGATAGGCTTGAAGATGCTCTAAGGCATGGATGTGCTTCTCATCCAACAACTCTAATTATTTTAAGTGGGCAAGGTGATACTCATCATGGATAGAAGCATCTTGCAACAAGATGCACAAGGATGAGACTTCTAACACGGTGGAAAATAACTTTGGAGTCATAGACCAAGACATGAGGGGTTGCACCTGTAGGTGTTTGTATGTTAGTATAATAAGCCCACAAAGTAGGATAAATCTAAATATGCCAGTCTTGATCGTTCTTATTAGCCAAATTTTTAAGTATCTTAAATAAGGATTTGTTAGAGGCTTTGGCTTGACCATTACCTTGAGGATAATAGGGGTTGACCATTTATGTTGAATCTTGTATTTAGCATAAATTTTATGGATATATTTGTTCTTAAAAGGAGTGTCATTGTTAGATATGTTGATTGAAGGATTCCATACTAACATAGGATTTTGTTAAGGATAAACTTAGATACCTGAAGTAAAGTTATCATGGATAGCAGTATGGCTTCCATCCACTTAGTGAAGTACTCGATTGTTGTTATGATAAACTTATAACCATTAGAAGAGGTGGGATTGATATTCCCAATGATATCTAATCCCAATATGGAGAATTTACAAGGAGAAGAAATTACTTAAATGTCTTATGAAGGTGCATGAATAATATTATCATGACATT
This sequence comes from Wollemia nobilis, assembly GCA_028583015.1. Classification (NCBI taxonomy): domain Eukaryota; kingdom Viridiplantae; phylum Streptophyta; class Pinopsida; order Araucariales; family Araucariaceae; genus Wollemia; species Wollemia nobilis. The sequence goes on along the minus strand of JAQPPZ010000048.1, from coordinate 4,661,816 downwards.
GACATTTGTCATAGTGTTGAATATAGTCACATGCATCTTTCTCCATGGAGGGTGAATAACATCCTATTTGAAGGAGCTTCTTGGAAATTGCATTGCCACTAAAATTACCTCCATATGATCCTTCATAGGCTTCACAAAGGGCTTGCCTTTAGTCATCAAATGTGAGGCATCATAAGAGGATGCCCTCAAAAAAATTTCGATATAAATTATCACCAATTATCACAAATTGACATGCTATTTTGTGCAAAAGCTTTTACTTATTGTGATCTAAGCCTTTAGACATTGTGCCATCTATAAGAAATTATATATCTCTTTGTATAAAGGCTTAGAAGGAGAAGCTTTGATGTTCAATATATCTAAGTAGAGTTGGATAGAATTAAGGGTTGCAGGCACTTAGAGTTGTCACATGATAATCGTAACTTGATGATATTCTAGCTCCAAGGGGATAAGGGATGTAGTTGTGGCCATGGAATCCACATGATAGTTAGAGGATCTAGGGATAGAATCTATAGTTATCTTCTTAAAGTTTAGTATAATATTAGAGATAATGTCCTTGTATGGCTTCAACTTTTCATCTTTAGTATGATAAACATTAGTGACTTTATTTACTACAAGTTGAGAGTCACAAAATATAGAAGTGTTCTTAAATTTTAAGGCTAGGAAAACCCTAAGATATAAGATCAAGGCTTCATATTCTGTAGTGTTATTAGTGTGGTAGAAGCACACCTTAAAGAATAGAGGGATTAATTACTTTTTTAGGGTGACTAGAATGATTCTAGCTCCTACACCCTTTAAGAAATGGACTCCATTAAAATACAATGTCCAAGAATCTGGGTCTTCTATAGCAAGGTTAAAGCACTCATTATAAAACTCTACAACTAAAGAACAAGTAGACTCTAGGGATGTTGTAGCTAATTGGTCAGCTATAACCTGACATTTTATAGCCTTTTGACTAATGAAGGTTAAATCAAACTCACTAAGGGTAAGGACCCACTTGGAAGCTCAAAATGCAAGGTGAGGCTTTGATATTAAGTAGCAAAGAGGATCAAACCTTGTGACTACCAATATCTTATAGCTAAGCATATATTATTGTAACTTTTGAGATGCAAACACTACAAGAAGACAAAGCTTTTCTAAAGGGGTGTAGCAAATTTTAAAGCTGACAAAAGTTTGACTAACATAATAAATTTCTCTTTCTTTATTTTGATCATCATGTTGTTCCAACATAGCCCCTAAATCTTAGGATGTGGCTGCTATATAAAGCAATAAATGCTTGGTTAGGTTAGGTGGGATAAGGATAGGCAAGGAAGTGAGATACCTTTTGAGTTCATCAAAAGATTTTTGGCACTCATCATCCCACTTATACTCCACATTCTTGTAGAGAAGCTTGATAAATGGTTGGCACTTATTGGCTAGTTGGGATATGAAATGTCTAATGGCTTAAATTTTACCTTGCAAGCTACACAACTCAGTAAGGTTGCATGGAGGAGGTATATCTATAATAGTCAAAATCTTGGTTGGATCTACTTCAATGCCTCGCCTAGACATAATGAAACCTAAAAGTTTGCCAGATGTGGCTCCAAAGATACATTTAGAGGGCTTAAGATAAACTTTGTATTCTCTCAATTGTTCAAATATATGCCTTAGATCTTGTGCATGAGTTTTGTGATGAATGGAATGACCAAGGAGATCATCCACATAGTCTTCAATAATGTCATGCATTAAGTTATAAAAAATATAAGGCATGGCCCTTTGATATGTGGCACCTATATTATTTAAGTTGAAAGGCATAACTTGATAGCAGAAGATGCCCCATGGAGTAATGAAAAAAAAAATGGCTTGGTCTTTAGGAGAAATTTTGATTTGGTTGTATCCTAAAAAACCATCCATTAAAGATAGCATTCCACATCCAATGGTGAAATCTACAATCATGTCTATGTTGGGCAAAGGAAAATCATCCTTGGGATAAGCTAAGTTGATAACTTGAAATTCAGTACATATTTTGATTGCTCCTTCTTTCTTTGTGACAGGAATGATATTCGATATCTAGTTAGAATAATCATTTAATTTGATAAAGCTGACATCAAGAAGATTTTGAAGCTCTTCTTTGACCAACAAGGCAATATTAGGCTGCATCTTTATAATTTTTTGCCTGATGGGTTTATCATTAGGTCAAACTATTAAATGATGCATAACCAAGGAAGGGTCTAACAAAGGTATGTCATCATATGATCAAGCAAATATGTCTTGAAATTCTTTCAATAAATTGATCAATTGCTCTCACTCTTTAATAGAGAGGGCTTGCCCTAATTGAGGATTTTAGGGTTTTCTAAGGTTTCAACATTAATATCTATGGTTTCTTCAATGATGATATGGGACTCATTCTCATAATGAATAGGGATTAGGATTACTCCTAATTGCTTAAGGTCTTTGGGTGACATAGAAATTTTATCCTCTTGAGGGTTAGAAAACTCGACATGGGCAACACAAGGGACTAACCCATCAAAGAAGAAGCTATTTTGGAGGATATCTTCATGATTCATGTCACAAAAGGTATCTCCTTCAACATAATCTCTTGGGGTCATTATTATATTAGGATGGACAAGGGTAACTATGTTGCGAAACAAGATAGCAAATGGAGAAGGAAATTCCTCAGTTTGATCATCCCAATCCAAGCCATGATGATCTAGAAATTCAACAAAAGTTATCATTTGATAATCATTTAAATTAGTTGGAAAAGGTTAATCTTTGCTAGGGATATAGCCAATACCACATCTCCCAAATATTAACAAGGGTTATGCATAAGGGGTCAGCCCCAAAGTGTATTTATAAAATTAGGGTGAATCTAGTCCTAAGGTGTATAAACATTGGGGCAAATTTTTCAAAATTTTGCAAAAAAATTATCAAATAATGGCGATTTTTTGAAAATTGTGCACCAAATTTTTCAAATTCTAAAATGGTGACTGACAAAAGTGATTGTCACAAGGTGATTGACAAAAATGACTATCATAAGGCAACTACCAAAGGTGACTGCCACATGGTGACTAACAGAAGCGACTGTCATAAGGTGACTGCCAAAAGCTACTATCACAAGGTGACTGTCACAAGGCGACTATCACAAGGTGACTGTCATGAGGTGACTATCACGAGGTGACTGACATGATGTGACTATCACAAGATGACTACCAAAGGTAACTATCACAAGGCGACTATCACAAGGTGAATATCACAAGGCGACTGTCACAAGGTGACTATCACAAGGCGACTATCACACGGCGACTGTCACATGACAACAGGAAAAAAGCGAATGCCAAAGATCATCAATAAGATGCTACCATGTGTCCTATCCTCTACCACGTGTCATGCATCTATCGAATTCAGCCATGCATACTTCTATAAATAGAATAGCAGGGTCATTTTTCACCTTTCGCACAATGATTTCTAGAGCATTTTCCAACATTTTTAGAGTGTTTTCTACAGCATTTTATGATCATTTTCAAGGCATTTTCTAATCATTTTCAAGGCATTTTATGATCGTTTTCAGGGCATTTTCAGAGCTTTTTCTGAGTTTTTAGAGTATTTTTTGAGCTTTTTTTGTGAGTTTTCAGAGTATTTTTTGAGATTTTTTAGAGGGGTTTTTGAAGTGTTTTCCCAGCGTTTTTAGAGTGTTTTAAGAGTATTTTCAGAGCTATACAGAGGGTTATTAGAAATAGCTAGTGCTTCCTCTCCTCTCCCTTCCAAGGTATCTTTCAAGAGCTACTATTTTTCGAATGTTAAGGACATTTTTAGCACTCCTAGGAGAGATTCCAACTGGATTTACACCTCTGGAGTTGTTGGAGTCGTGAATATGCCATAGTTGGATGTCAACGTCTCCCTCATGCAACATATTGTTAGTTCCTATGACCATGATGTGTCCACTATACAGATCAGAGTTGATAACAAGGATATTATTTTTACTATGAACCCCTTGGATGTGCAGTGATTAACAGGGTTACTATTTTTGGATGATCTCCTTGTTAACAACCATTATGCATTGACTAAATCTGATAAATCAATGCTGGCATCCAGATATGGCCTGAATCCAGACCATTTGAAAGGTAAGTTTTTGAAAATTTTATTTTTGTTTATCCTTAATTTTGATGTATTGTTGTTTCCAATGTCCATTCTCTAATAATGTTCTCTTTTTTTTGTAGTTAATTCTTCTAAATCAAAAAGGGGTTTAAACATTTCCAATGTTACAAATAAATTTCTTTATGCCTGTATTGATTTTTTCTTGGGAAGGCTTATTTTGTAGGGCCACGCACAAAAATATCATTTTGGGCTTTGTCATTGTTGATTCATTGTATTGATGGAGGCAGATATGATTGGTCCACTCACATTTCAAACCGCCTAAAATAGGACCTTCTTTCTGCATAGAAAATTCAATCTGCGTATATAGTAACCTCCAGCAACTTTATTCTTTATCTTTTTCATGAAGCATATTACAATCTTCAACAAAAAAATCCTCCAACTATATTGAACCCGGATTCGTTGGATATTGGGATAAATGAGAATGAAATACAGGTAACATTATATATTGTAATAGTCTCTTTTTTTTGTCTTTTCAATCAATCTTGTTATTTTCTATTTTTTTTTAAATAGAGAAGAGCAGCTCACTCCTCTAGTAAAAGGGATACCGCCATCACAATTCAAGAAGCTTCTATCAACTCTAACACGTAGTCACAATCATCACCGGTAACTTCCACCCGTAAACATAGGAGGTCTCCTAATGGACAACATACATGTACGACTCCTCTTACTTCTGGACATGCATCTGCTACATTGAAGACAAAACCTCCAGCTCACAAGGTAAACATATTTTTCAAAATTTCTAATTTCAATAATGTATTTTAACAATATAAAATTATATTTAGTTTGAGAAAATATTTTAACTATTTTCAGAGCAAAGGCCAACACTTGCACCATCAACGGCAATGGCTGCAGAGTCTGAGTCGGGTATGTTTAGTTAATATTGATATATTTTAATTGCATTGTTTTTAAAACTAGTTTTAATTTATAATTTTCATCTAAAATTTTGCAGAGGGACCAACTAGATTTAAAAGACTTTAAAAATAGATGCCTCCACCAGGTTCACAATAGGAAAAGCAGCTAGTCCTCCTACAACAATTCCATCAACAACAAGTTCATCTACAGTAAGTTCGACAATCTCCATAGCACGCACCATCAGTGAGGAACCAATCTCACATGCATGGAAAATAGTTCCTCACACCACCGCAATAGCCGCTTCAGGGAACCAGCAGTCAATTTCAAACACAGACTCAGACTGTGGGTTAGTCTGTTGTTTCAAGGACGTCGTTCCCAATTTTAACACTTGATAATTTATCAAATGTAGAAAGTGCATCTCAGATGCCCCCTCAAAATGCAAATCTGGAAGATGATTTTATGTATCAGGATATGAATAATTTGATTTTGTAACTTAAGACAAGTTATCTACTTCATGGTCGATGGATCGATTATGAAGCACAAGATAATGTTGAAGGAGATGCTACCAATGTTTTCTCTTCCCCCCACCAGGACACCCATCATCATCCGATTGATGATGATAAAATAAACTATCTAGAAAATATTTTATTATCAAACAGATGTAGGGCTACTATTATGAATAATCTTCTTTTAGATATTGATACATTAAGAGAATGAGAATATCAGGACAATTTTATGATTAAATAAATGGCTAATACAAGAACTTCGCACATAGAAAGGAGCTATTTTCAAAGGTGGATAATGAGCCACAAAAGCTCGATGCTCTATTATGAAAATCTGAATCTGGCACCATCAAGGCCGATTCTACATGTAGTGATAAATTTTTGGCCATTATACTTGACCGATTAGAGAACCTGAATGTCAAAGCCCAAGCATATTTCAATGAATAAGAACTAAATAAGAAGAAAGTAGCAGTAGCAAAAACTGCAAGACTTACAGCATATGTAAGTTTTACATTTAACTGAAAATCATATTTTATTTAATATATTTTTTAAATTAATATTAACCTTTTTCTCTTGTATTTTGTAGTCTAATTATAATTATTTAAAGCAGCAGGTGTCAACCATGAAAACATGGATCAAAATAGCAAAAATTAGTGTGAATAATGTTATTGAATTGAAGAAGAGACTACAACACACTGTTCGAGAAAATAATTGGCTGAAGAATCTTATCAAAGATAAGGGCCTGGATGTGGATGTTGCAGTAAAAGAAAATGAGAAAGAGCTGAATGCACCATTTAAAGAAGATCCTATGAAGGAAGAAGGTTTAATACTATCAAGGATAAACACTACAGCTAAAATTTTAGTACGGGCTAGAGCATTGGAAGCAAAGGATATTGAGGTAGATGTAGCTGACACTACAAGAACTTTGTAGGAAGAAAGCTTAGAAAAGTAGAACTGTTATTTCCTTAATTTATGATTCAAGAATGTTGTTAAAAGAAATATGTTTTCAAAGACTCATATTTTAACATGTTTTCAAACATATTATTTTATATTACGTAAATTTTATAAGTTTTATATTACTTTTTCATATTTTGTTTTCAATATTGTGATGTTTTGATTAGTAGTGTGGATGGAATAAATAATTTTGAATTATGCGGATGAAATAATGGAGCACCAATATTTAGTTTACCATAAATAGTTTACTCAATACATGGTTTTCAATAAATTGTTTATTCAATACATGGTTTGCCATACATTGTTTTCAATACATGGTTTATTCAATACATGGTTTGCCATACATTGTTTTCAATACATGGTTTGCCATACATTGTTTTCAATACATGGTTTATTCAATACATGGTTTGTCATACATTGTTTTCAATACATGGTTTATTTAATAGATGGTTTTCCATACATGGTTTATAAAATACATGGTTTTCAAAACATGGATTGCCATACATTGTTTATTTCAATACATGATTTATTGAATACATGGCTTATAATTTATTCTATACATGGTTTTTAATAAATTGTTTATTCAATACATGGTTTTTCATACATGGTTTTCTATACATGGTTTACCATACATTGTTTTCAATACATGGTTTATTCAATACATGGTTTACCATACATTGTTTTCAATACATGGTTTTCAATACATGGTTTATTCAATACATGGTTTACCATACATTGTTTTCAATACATGGTTTATTCAATACATGGTTTACCATACATGGTTTATTCAATACTTGGTTTTCAATACATGGTTTATTCAATACATGGTTTACACTTTATTCAATACATGGTTTGTTATACATGGTTTTCAAAACATTGATTTCCATACATTTTTTATTTCAATAAATAATTTATTGAATACATGGCTTATACTTTATTCAATACATGGTTTGAACTTTGCTATACATGGTTTTCAAACTATATGAAATTATAATCAATATTATGTTCCAAAATACATGAAAACATCTCTCAAAATATAATTAAATCTCAATATTAATATGTGAAATCAAATCAAATAAATGAATCAAATCCCAATATTCTATTGAGAAATGATAGTTTAATATGTGAAATCAATCAAATGAAAGCATCTTTGTATCATAATGGTGAAAGCTAGAACAAACTCTTTTTAGATTGTGCAAAATCTTCTGCACTCATATCAAAAAAATTTGTTATCACTATGTCATACGTGTTACCATTATCCTCATCTTCTTGAGTATTCACGACACCTCTTCTGTCTGCCAGATATTTCCAATATGACAAAGCTCTTTCATAAGGAAATTGCTCAACCTCATATGTCGACACATATAATCTCAAATAATTTTCCAAATTTTTGTCCAATCTATTTCGTACTTTAGATTTTACATATGATAATGCACTAAATACCCTTTCATCCTCAATAGATTCTAAAATCATCATTTGGCATAATTCATATAAACTAAAATATTAACTCATAGTATGTTGCAGGATACTGCTGGGATATAAATATTTTCACAAACGTGAAATAGAACCCCTTTCATGGTGATTAGTGAATTGTGAAACTTGAGCAGACATTATTGTTCCAAAACAATTTGATTGTTTTGTCAAAATATCTTTGTTAAGAATGACATTGATTTTAATACCATTGAATACCACAGGTTTAGTGAAATGGCTAGCAAGCTTGCCCATGTATTTGAGAAACAAACCATTTATATTCTGGTATTCATTACAAGGATTCCAAAATATCGGGTTAACCACACCCATAGCCTTAAGAAATTCATCTCTTTTAAAATAGTCTCTGATCTCTTTTGTCAATGATTTTGCTATTTGTTTCAGTTTAATTTTTGTATTTGTTACAACTACATGAAATCTGTTGTATGTTATGGGTAGGGTTATGTATAAGGGGTTGGACCCAAAATGTAGTTGTAAAAAAATGGTGAATCCTAATCAAAATCAAAATGAATTATGGTGAATCCTAAGAAAATCAAATGAATCATCTTCACACCAAAATTTGGGGTATTTAAAGCCCTAAAAAGTAAGATTATATTTGGGATAACTTTTGACCTATTAAATCACCTTATAACCTTATAAAAACACCACCACTAGATCCAACTCAAAAAGAGCTTTCCAACGAATACAAATATACCTATGTTTGGATATATATTATGGCGAATTAACCGTAAGAAAAATTAGTCCTAAAAATTTTAGGCGAATGGGCCAACGTCGAGGGTCCTCATATTCGCAAATTTCTAATTTTGAAAATCCTAATATTCACCCAATTTTGTGAATATTCACCACTATGCATAACCCTGGTTATGGGTATTTGTTCAACTTCATTTGTAGCTATATCCATTCGCTGACCAAAATAATATAAAGGAATTTCCTTTCCATGGACATTAATACAAAGATGATCGTTTATATTGAACTTCAAAAAGTCCTAACGATAATTCACGTTTGTCAATGCTCTCTAACTCTCAAACATGGAATCCATAAAACTTTCACCAAATGCGTACATCGTATCAATATGTAAGCAAATTCATTTTCTCGCCCTGATGAAATTCACAATATAAATCGATATTTCTTGTGCAATTTTTATCAAAGTATTCATTTATTCCAACATTGGAATAATACCATACAATGTGAAAAGTGTTTCAAAGTCACTCATTCAAAATAGAAAATCTTTAGCCTTATCAACTGCCCTACGATTTGCATACATAAACCCTATCAAGGATTGATATTCTTTGAAAACTCTATACACCAGTTGATACATCTAAATCCACCTAATATCTACATCTTTTAAGAGTTTTTTATCATCAGTAACTCCTAGTGCAAATTGCTAAAACTCTAAAAATATTTTTGGATTGCCTGAAAAATAATCATGAATTTCACGGACAAGCTCTTCCACTCTCGCTACATTTGTAAATGTATCCACAATTTTATATGCAAGATTAATTCTATGAGCTATGCAATGAATAGGGATCAAATATAGAGAAAAAAATGTTTTTAGTCTAACACAAAGACCATTCCTATGTCCTTGTATTGTAGTAGTACCATCGGCTCTGACACATGTGAACTTAGTGGCTATTTCCATTTCATTCATTCCTGCTATTTCCTTTAAACTAGAAAAACAACATTGTAAATGTTTTCTGCATTGTAATTTTCCACCATCTTGCGTAGTCCAAGTAAATGAGTTTGCCTGAAATGATTTTCCAATGTGTAAAAATGCATGTAAATCCAAGATGTGTTGTCAACAATAGTCACCTCATCAATTGAAAGTGGAATAAATTTAGCCTTTTTTATTTTCTCTTTGAGGTCATCCTGCTCAACCAATGACAGATATTTTGTCATTTTCCAACCACTTCGATCTGACTAATGGGTGTTGGGTAAGTTCTATACATCAACTAGTCAAAATAGAGATTTATAATCAATAAAATTTGACATAGGTCTACCTTTTTAAGAATAGTGAGTACAATAGCAAACTGTAAATTTTTTTAAGCTAAAGTGAATTTTTCCATTCTTCAAAATTGGGCTTGAATCGTTGCACCTTTCTCAACCAAAGTTTACTTTTATTTCATCGCTTTATCATATTCTTGTGCATATCTGATATGGGCACACTTTGATGCATCCTTCCATCGATAATTTTTTTGTATTGGTCCATCACTTTCTTTTGTTTTTATATACACCTTTCCACAATGTTTTTCTATTGTATCTTTATTAACTTGCAATCTGTGATCCTTTTCGTGTTTCCAGCTGTAAATTATGCATCTTAATTCTATTATTACTTCATTACTATTCTTTGGAAGCATTGGCTCAACAAATGGAAAATTTGAAACACAATCAGGCTGAAATGATTTGTAATTTTTCCATCTAGATTACCTTGCACATTTATGTTTTTTAAAATAAGATTCTTCGGAAGTAGATACTACATAAGAACTATTACTTTTTTTTCCATTTGGTGTGTTTGTTTCAGAAATATCTTCATGTTCCATTTAATTAAGAAAATTTTCATTTGTGGACTTTTCATTATCGTAGTTGTGGAAGTGGATTCATACCAGGGTCAACAGTGTTTTCTATAGAGATAATACTAGGGTCAATACCAGGGTCATTATCATTATTTTGTTTAAAAGCATACATTATTTTAAAAATATAGATAAATAATGGACAAAGCCATCCACCAAAAATCATCCTTCTTAATGAATGAAGAAATTATATATAAAATTAACAATACACAAAAATCAACTAGTTAGTAAGTAAAGGCATTAATACCTTCAATTTGTACAGATGTTGATGGCTAACTAGATTTAAAAATATTATGAAAGTATTTAAGGATACTCCTTTTTATCAAAACTGGAAGACTAGCCTCCCTTATTTTCATTGCCAACAGGTGATATTTTACCTATATAAATAGAAAAGTAACAAGAACATCATTTTGAAAAATGGAAATAACTGGTAAAAGAGAGAACTACTATTCAAGACAACAGAATATATGACCAAAGGAAGCTTGATATTGGTACCCAAATAATAGAAAAACCTCCTTATTAAGTTTCAATGAACAAAAATGTATAAAAAAAAAACATAAATGGTAACAAAAATTTACCAGTAAATGGTTGGCATTGTATGTCAATCACCTTATTTCAGTTGCTTCTACCAGTCGCCTTATGTCAGTCGCCTTGTGTCAATCACCTTGTATCAGTCGCCTTGTGACATTTGCCTTTTGTTAGTCACTTTTATCGATCACCTTTTGTCAGTCACCCTTAAACAGTAACCTTGTGATAGTCACCTTGTGACAGTCACCTTTTTTTAGTTGCTTCTACCGATCATCTTTTGTCAATCACCCTGCGATAGTCACCTTATGATAGTCACCTTGTGACATTCACCTTGTGACAGTCACCTTTTATCAGTCACTTCTACTAGTTGTCTTGTGTCAATCGCCTTGTGTCAATCACATTTTGTTAGTCGCTTCTACCAGTCGCCTTGTGTTAGTCGCTTGGTGACATTCACCTTATGTCAGTCACCTTATGACAGTCGCTTCGTGTTAGTCACCTTGTGATAGTCGCATCATGTTAGTCACTTCTGTCGGTCGCCTTGTGTCAGTCACTTCTATCGGTCACCTTGTGTCAGTTGCTTCTGCCAGTCACTTTTTGTGGTCACCTTGTGTCATTCGTCTTGAGACTATAAGTGTCATTGTCATGGTTACCTATATATAGTGGGGTACAAGAGGTGAATTGGGTGGAATAATTTTTTTTTAAATAATTTTAGGGCAAAAATTAAGTGGGAAAAAATATTGTACCATGGCGAATTTACCCTAAAAAAAATAATTCTATAATTTTCGAGTGAATGGGCCAACCTCTAGAGTCCTAAAATTCGTAAAATAAAAATTGTTAAAATCCTAAAATTCGTTATAAATTACAAAATTCACCCTTGTGCATAACCCTGATCTTAACTTCTAAAGGTTATTTGATTCCTTGTTTTTGAGGGCCCAAACCTTTCCCTTGATATCCCATGTTATTTAGGATTTGCTTGGGTCATGGGTAATATTTAGAGAGATAACAAGTTGTAAATGGGTTTTCTATGGGTAGATGGTTACTACCACTAATCTTATCTCCATGAGAAGTTCTCATGCAAGTAAAGGTACACATACCTATATGTACTACTTCACCCTTCTTATGGGGTAAACCCAAAGTTCATGGTGAAGGTGATAGTGTGGCTATATCTATAAAGGGATTTTGAATTGATTGATTTATTTGATCCTTATAAGAAGGGATGATTTGAGGTTCTTCATTGATTTTTAAGCCTTTTAGCTTCTTGATGATTTTAGAAGGAGAAATAGCAAAAGAAGAAGAAGAAAAAGGAAATTCATTAAGAGAAACCATAGGATAAAAATTTGTTTTAGTTTGGGCTTGCTAAACCATTGAACAATATTGAAATGGATGAGGGTCACCCATAATTGTTATAAGTTTATTTTTAAATTCGTATTTCAAACATTTATAAAGAGTTGATGGGATGGCCCTCATAGCGTGAATCCAAGGGCGTCTAATAAGAATATTGAAAGAATTTGAATAAGATACTACATAGAAGAGAGTGTCAAGAATTTTAGGTCCTAATTTAAGAGGAAGGGAGATAATGCCACAAGATTCTTGGGATTCATTGTTGAAATCTTTTATGATGACATCAAAATTTTTGAGTTCTTCTCTTAGTCCAAATTTTTGGATGAATTGAAAACTACATATGTTAAGGGATGAACCATTGTCAACCAATATTCTCTTGATAAACTTATCCCCAATATAGCCTGTAATATAAATAAAGGAGTCCCCTTGTAGGGTTGTGGGAGGAATATCATCTTCATAGAAATAGATATGATTAATCCCAAGAGTACCAACAACATTAGCAAGGTTATCGAGTGGAAGATCTTGAGGGATGTAATGTTGGCTTAACAATTTGATCAAGGCTTCTTTATGGATAGAAGAGGTTTGAAGAATTTCTAGAAGAGAAATTTTGGTTGGTGTATTTGCAAGTTGTTGTTTGAGACCAAAAGAAGGTTTTATTTGAGATTTTAGAACTAAATATGGTTTATCAACATTTGTGTTCTTCTTTTGGTTATTATTCAAGGTCAATGATGGTCTAGAAGATTGATTAGAAATTAGTTTTTCTTGTGTTAGAGGTTGTTGTGATTGGAATTGTTGTCTAGTGGTTACTGCTATCATGCCAACCATGTTATCATAAGGAGGGGGTACAATATGCTAGAAAACTTGATTGGTTATTTGTTTTTCATAGTTAAGCAAAGGGTTTTGAAATATCCCCATGTCTTTATTGGTGTATGGAGTGGGTTCAAAGTCACTTAGAGCAAGGTGACCCTCATCTAATAAATCTTGAATCACATTTTTAAGTCTTTTATATTGATTGGTGATATTCTCATCCACTCTATGGTAATCACAATATTGATTGGGTTATACCAATTAGCTATTGTGTTGGGTTATCTAATGTTAGGTAATTCAATCATTTTGGAATAAAAAAAATTAAGGATGGATGACTAAGGTTGGTTGAGCTTTGTGAAATTTCTTGGTGGAGGTTTTTGTGGCTTGTTGAGAATCAACTTCTCTAGGGTACTTGTATTGTCATTGTTGGTTTGTCTATTGTTTGTGACTCTATCACCTACCACATGCTTATTATTTTATTGTAGTTTTGTTGTTGTTTTATCTTCTTTTTTAGGCCTTAGTTGTCCTCTTATTATAAGGACATTTTCTACTCTTCTTGACAAATCTACTGCTTGATCAAAGGGTGTTATAGTTGTGGTTTCTAATTCATAAGAGAGTTGTTCTTGTAAGTTGTTGATAAATATCTCCAACATGTTGCAATATTCTTACTAATCCTCTCCATAGGGAAAAGAAATTTGAAAATATTTTATCTTCGGCTTGCTTGAGAAGGTAGAGGCCTTGGAGGCTTACTCTTTTCTCCACATATGCACCAAAATTATGGACAAACATCTTAACAGTTTTTTCAAATATTTTTAGAGCGGCAGGGTAGTTGATAGTACCATTTTAAGGTTGACCCTCCAATACTCTTAGGTAAGGTTTTTGATAATAGCATATCATCATAAGAAATGGTATGGCAAGTTGTTCGAAACATTTTTATGTGTTCTATTGGATTCTTTGTACCCTTATAAATTGGTAGTTGACATGCAAAACAATTATTAGGGTATGATTTACATGCCACCATAGGATCCAAAGGTTGATTACACATTTCTTTATAGGAATAGGTAAAACTTAGTGCTTGAATTATGTCTATCCTTTGAGCAAGTTGATTCACTAGAGAGGTTAGATTTTGAATCTTAGGATTATTGTAGTGCAATGTCAAAGGTTGGGTTGTTGGTATATATGCTCTAAAATTACCCAAGGGTGGGTTATAAAAATTTGTTATAGGATTTTAAAATGGTACTTGGTTCATTTTTGAAGCATTCACACTACTATAGTAAGGGTTATGATAAGGATGGTGTTGTGCAGTATCTTATGGAGGAATATAATGCATATTTGGTGGAAGAGAAGAATAGTTATTGATATTAGGTGGAATGGAAGCATTTTGATTAATAAAAGAAAAATTGTTATTAGGAGGATGTGAAGAGCATTGATTATTATTAGGAGGAATACTACTATTTGAAGGTGGTTGAAATATTCTTCCAAGATTAGTTGTGGTTGTTGTAGCATAATTCATATTATGGAATGGGTTGATATTGTGATTTAGAGGAGATTGTTGAAACAAATATAATGATAAGAGGTATGAAGAGGCATACTAGGATGAGAAACTTGATGGTTGGATGGTCCAATTTCATTGAAGTGGATATCCTTTTATAGAATTTCATCCATGATGTGCTTATTTTATCCTAATAAATTCATAACATGATCATCAGATCTAAAGGTGATTTAGCCATGGGGTCCTTCTATAGGATCATAATTATCATCAGTTGAGATATCATCCTCATCTTCAATGTTAGGATTTTTCCTATCAAGTTGATCATTATCATATACCAAGGGATTATCATTTGGGTCTACAATCCTCTTATTGCTTTGAAGAGGAGGCATGGTTATAGAGGGGAATTTAAATTTTAAAACTATCTGGTCTTGATTAAGGAAAGGCATGAATTATTAAATCTTTGATTAATGATCTAATCTATACAAATAAAATGAAGTGGTCTTTCTTAAGTTTAAAATAAGTTTTTCTCTAATTCAGTGAAGGGTTTCAAATGGCTTATAAGGATGTGTTAATGTTGGGTTCACAAAAATTTGAGGAGATAGCCCATGAAATATTATCAATGGATCCACCGAGGCTAAGATATTTATAGACTATATAGTCATCTCAATTTTATGTGGTTAATCTAGGGTTTGAGGGGTTCACCAAGAGCACTTTAAATACTTGCTCCAAGTCTCTATGGGGATTTGATGTGTATTTTTACAAAAACCTAATTTTGGCCTTTGAAAGCTAAGATAATTAATTGGAAATATGCTATCTAACTAAGATGCAAGAAAACAAATTATGCAAAAATACAAAACTAATCTAAAATGATTCTTTACTTTGAATGACACTAATCCTAGGGTACAAAAGTAAATATTTTCTTTTTATTTTTCTTTTTAGAAAGGGGACAAGATAATGAAAAAAAAAACCTATCCTAATGCAATATATATACAAATTGATCTTCAAATGCCTAAAGAAAGAGGATATGAACAAATCAAATTAACTAGATTTCTTTTTGTCTTTTTTCTTATTTTATGTGTTAAATAAAAAAATAGAAATAGAGTAGATAGTAACAGACAAAGCTGATTTAAAAATAGATCTAAAGGCTAACTAGAACACTTACTTTATTTTTATGGTTGTCTCAATTTTACGTCTTGTATACCCAAATAGCAAATCTAATTTTGTGCCCTAGAAATAGCGATCACGAATTCAAGCAAACACCTACAAAATGGGACACTCAAAATTTGGTGTTAGTGTTTGAGGGTCTACCTAGGCTATTGTGGAGACTAGGTTTTTAGGTAAGGTATTCAATCCCTCTAGGTCCTTTAGATGACCAAAAATTAACATAAAATTGATGACCTTTGGTAGTAATCCAAATTCATACATAGAAAGAATAGAGCATGAAATAGAAAAAGATGTAGAAAGGGAAAAAATAGAGAATACAAAAGATGATATTCAATAGTAATTAGGGTAAAATAGAGGGGAAGTAGAAAGGAGAAAAATATAGACTTGCCCCCAAGTCCAGATATGATTTTGTGGTCCTTGCGAATCGGGCATAAAATTGCACTAATCAAATTCACACTCTATAAGAGCATGTCATGAATTCATGTCAAAAATAGGTTTAAGGTAGAAAGTAAGCTAAATAGGGTTCTTTAAATGCCTAAAAAAAAAATTAGAACAAGAGGTCAGATTGATAATTAAAGCCAAATAGAAATCTATGATGATAAAAGCGATAAAATAAAAATCAAAGTAGGAATATAGTAGAAAAATAAGAGAGGCAACAATCAATAGAGGAGTGGTCCTCTAATATGAGCCTTGCTATCCCTCCTAAAAGCCTTCCCAAAATATTTATGGAGAGCTTGAGAACTTGAGAAGCAAATTAACAAGAGTTTCGTTAGTTTGAAAGTGATGGTAAGAGCAATTGAGCACAATATTGATTGTGATATTGAATGAATAAAAATGGGAGTCATATACCTCTATTTATAGGGCTTTGGGGTATGTAAAAAGAGAGGTAAAAGCACTAGGGTTAAACATTTAAAATTTTAAAAAAGCAATTCAGCTGCTGGGTAGGAACTCCTAAGGTTTTGGAACCCTAAATGGCCTAGAACCTTCAAGAAACACAATTTTATCATCCCTAAGGGTCAATCATGAATTCATGAAAAGTAACAGTTGAGGGTCACTTTGGGGTGGCAACAACTGAATTCTATGGCTAGCCAATATTATAATAAACTAATAGTATTAGAAGAACGTATAAGGTCTTTACAATATGATATGTTGAATTTAATGGTAGTCATGAGGGAATAGCAAAGCCTCGTCATGGAATAACAAATAATGATTTCAAAATTTATTCAAATAAATTTATTGGAGGTATCATTGGTGGAATTGCAATCTTCCCCTACCATAGGCTTGTGTAGTAGTAATGAATCTATAAATAGATCCCATATTCAATTTTTTTTACAAATCAGTAAAAAAGAAAGAAAATGAATACAATCTATTACAAATAAAATAAATTTAAGCAACAATTGCAAGCATGATGACAAAATAAAAATAATTATAAAACAAATTAAAGGAGACTAGATCATGGGCATAATTGGTATGAGATCCAATAATTAAGCCAAAGGAACAAAGAGATTTAATAGAGAAACAAATTAGAATACAATTTTTATAAGAAAAATAAAGACAAAATAGATCAATAAACATCATCATTAAGGGAATAAAACAGCATGGAGAAAAAGAAAACATAACCAACTTAACAAGGGATTTTCTTTTTAAAGGGGAAAAAAGGGTAAAGTAGTTTTTAATGTCCATGAGATAAGATACAGATATTGTTTACCCAATTTATGGTTATCCTCAACCATACTTTGGTTACCAAAGCATAGTATACAACCCTACCCCCTCAAGATTCAAACCTTGAACCTCTACTCAGAGTTCCAAAGTCTCCACCATTAGTCTACTCAAATTGTATGGAAAAAATAAGAGAAACGTAAGGGAATACTTGAGAGTTAGACCAATCCAAGTCACAATGTTTAGTGTAGGGTATAGAAGGCAAGTTCTTCAAAATAGAGGATTAGTATAGGGGTCACATTTTTATCTGGATGAGGATATTATTCCTATGCAACAAGAAGAGACAAGGGTAGAATGGAAAAAGGTAAATATAGCAAGGAGTGAGGGTAATAAGGTAAAATTTAAAAATGGGAAAGAATGCATTATAATAGAACAAACCAAAATAAATAGGAAATTAGGGCCTTTTGGAAACACTTAACATTGGTGAGTTGTAATTGTCATGGATATCCGTGGATAAGAGGTCCTAGTCTAGGGCCCATATCTAAAGCAAATGATGTAATTGTACTAATTAAAAAAATGAACATGATGGATGCAATATTTTAGATTGCAAAGGATACAAAAAGATATCAATATGGAATGAAATAATAGAAAATGTAAAAGTACATGGAGGAGTAACAATACTAATAATAAAGTATGGGGATGAACTCATACAATTTGAGAAAGAAGACTTGAATAAATAGTATATATTGATTAGAAACATAGATAATGGAAAATTTATTAATATTGTAGGTTATTATTTTGCTCCATAGCAATCAAAGTTTTATAAGAAACATGGCTTAGGTCATGAGGATCCATATATGGCATTGGCAAAATACATCACAAAATATAACAAGGTTGAAGAGATGGTTTATGCCAAGACAAAAAATAGACAAGCAAGCTCTTTAAATATCAATGAAGGCATAGATGAAAATCCACTATACCTAGAAGAAGATTTGGATCACCATTGGTTAAAGTCCTTAGAAGAGAATGTCTTAAACTATGTAGCATAGAGAGATTGATCATCTTCAATGGTATAAATATGTGGTAAAAATTTAGAAAATATATGTGTCAAACATTTAATGGATATTGTGTAGTTGATTATGCTATTTGCTCACCAAGATTCATTCAAGGATAAAATATCTATAAATTGAAGCAATTTCTATGGAACTAAAATATGATCACAATCCAATGTACATAAATATCCAAATGTAAGAAAGTGGGTAAGAAGAACATTTTCAAGTAACTAAAGGAAAGACAACAGGAAATATCTCTATGACAAAGAAACATTAGAACTCTTGAAACATTACTTGAGTAGATTATGCAAAGAGATAAAATAAAGAGGATAGATATTTTTCAAACTTATACTTTTGATAGCAGTAAACTAATGGATATAATCAAAGAAGCCTTGGAATCATGTAAAAAATTAAAACCCAGGAAAAGAAAACATGAAATATTCCATATAAATCCATGGTATGATGAAGAATGCAAAGCAATAAGGATAACCTTGAAATAAACAAGCAAAGAGAAAACAAATAGCAAGATATATAAACAGTTAGTGAAAACAAAAAAAAGAATAATTCATAAGAGCAAGATAAAAAGAGTCAATATATCTTACAAGGCATAGCCCAAGATAATTTTGAAAAGAGTTACAACAAAGCAAAAGGCACAAAAAATAATATCACAAGCAAACAATGGTTGTAGTATGCTAAGCAATTATATGAGAGAAACCAAGAAAAACATACTCCTATAATTGACACAACTGAGGAACTTTTTTATCTAAAATATGTGAAGGAGGGCATTAAGAAAATAGAAATAGATAAATCTCAAGATATAGATGCTTTGCAAGTTGAACATCTCAAGTGTGGGATTTACATCTTAGCACCACACATCCAAAATATTTTTAATGGCATCATTAAAAGAGACTTTCCACTAGAATAGATGACCAGCCTAGTCATACCATTACACAAAAGTGGATACACCAACAATCCTTCAAATTACCATACAATCATGATTAATTCTCTTTTTTGCAAAATTGTTTGACAACATAGTAGAAATAAAAGCCAATAGTATAAAGAGGGCAATAGGGCAAGTAGGGTTTAGACCAAAATACTCAACAATAAATCATTGGATTACTTTAAGGCACCTAATAGAAAGGATATGGAATGAAAAGAGAGAATTTTATTATTGTTTTTGTGGACTTTAAAAAGGATTTTGACACATTACCTAGAGGTAAACTATGAAAAATAATGGAAGAAATTGCACACCAACCAACTATAAAGCAGTTATACATAGACTTCATGAGTAGGTGGTGGCAAAAATAAAAAATCTAGAACTATCAGAGTGTTTTGGGAGTGATATTTGGGTGAAACTGATTTGTCCATTATCACGTACTTTATTTAGGATTTACATTGACAAATTGGAGGAATGGATAGAAAGGACTACAATTGGCTAATTATGTAATAAAACTTCTTTATGTCGATGGCCTCATCTTTGTTGGACTTTGAATATTATTGTTTCTACATAGTTATTATTTAGTTAGCATTGAGAGAGCATAGGGGAGATATGTCTAAATTAGCATTTGTCTATGTTAGGATTTAATTACGTGAAAGTTGTAATCCAACAATATTGAGCCCAAATTAGTTCTGCTCAAACTTATAAATTGTAATCCTATGCAAGTTTCTTTTAATATAATGAGTTTTCAAATCTCATTTTGATATCAAAGCATACCAGGTTTGCTCATATGGATCAAAACCTGTGGAGAGTGGCATGAAGAGATCTGAAGCACACACTTTGTCAAAGAAACTCAAGTGGCCAGCACTCAGTAGAGTTGTAAGGAAGAGCTCGAGTAAATCATTAATATCTCACACATTTTGAGGTATTTTATGATGAAATTTTTAGGGTTTTTATATAATCATGTCAAGATAACATAGTAAAACTTTCAGGTAATTTTGAGCTCATTTGCTGATTTTATTAGCATTTTTAGTTTTGCAATAAAATGGTTGTACAAGGTGGAATACATAGTATTTGCTCCTAAAATTTTGGAAGAAATTTTATTTAGATAAAATAATAATACAAATAAAATTTTAGGTTTTTTGGATATGAATTGATCGATTTGTGTGAATATTGCTTTTTTATTCAAAAAATCCTAGATCCATAGTTGTGATAAAAAGGGAAAAAATTAAATGATTAGCTCATACAAATAATAATACAAATAAAATTTTGAGCTCATTTGCTGATTTTATTAGCATTTGTCTATGTTAGGATTTGATTACGTGAAAGTTGTAAGCCAACAATATTGAGCCCAAATTAGTTCTGCTCAAACTTATAAATTGTAATCCTGTGCAAGTTTCTTTTAATATAATGAGTTTTCAAATCTCATTTTGGTATCAGAGCATACCAGGTTTGCTCATATGGATCAAAACCTATGGAGAGTGGCATGAAGAGATCTGAAGCACACACTTTGTCAAAGAAACTCAAGTGGCCAGCACTTAGTAGAGTTGTAAGGAAGAGCTCGAGTAAATCATTAATATCTCAAACATTTTGAGGTATTTTATGATGAAATTTTTAGGGTTTTTATATAATCATGTCAAGATAACATAGTAAAACTTTCAGGTAATTTTGAGCTCATTTGCTGATTTTATTAGCATTTTTAGTTTTGCAATAAAATGGTTGTACAAGGTGGAATACATAGTATTTGCTTCTAAAATTTTGGGAGAAATTTTATTTAGATAAAATAATAATAAAAATAAAATTTTAGGTTTTTCGGATATGAATTGATCGATATGTGTGAATATTGGTTTTTTATTCAAAAAATCCTAGATCCATAATTGTGATAAAAAGGGAAAAAAGTAAATGATCACATCTTTTTCACCTTTGCAAATTTTATTCTAAAATTTAGAGTATTTTCAGATTATTATCTCAGGAATATAGAGGTTAATTTTCAGAAATTTTATATCTGTATGGATTGATATATGTGAAAAACATTGAGTTTGTCTCAAAAAACACTCTAAGATCTAGAAAGGGTGAAAGTAAATTGATCACATATTTCTCATTTGTGTGAATTTGCTTCTAAAATTTAGTGGGTTTTCAGATACTTATATAATAAGTCTACAATAAAAATTTCAGTTTGTTTCAATCAGTATTGGCCTATTTATGATAAATTTGGTGCTTGAGATTTTTGTAAATAAAAAAGAAGAATGTATTTTTGCAATCAAAGGTTAATTCTGAGAGATTGACTTAACAGGTCGATTCAATTGAGTAAAAAAATATCTAATGCTGCTCTTTGTTGTAAAAATATTATATTAGAAGCTATCTACATTAGTCCAAAGTTTTTTTGATTAGCATCACTGGCTTCCAATAACAATCTTCCCATTCTTGAATTTAATGGGTTAGATTATGAGTATTGGTCTATAAAGATGAATACCTTACTCATAGGCAATGGGTTATAGTATATTATAGAAGAAATCTATAATGAACCTACATATTAGACCACCTTGAGTGCATCTGATAAAACAAGTAAGAAAGATGCCCAAAAGAAGAATTCTTTTACCCTCTACCATCTCCAAGCAGCTTTGGAGAAAAGCATTTTTCCTAGGATTGCTTCTTGTTCAACAGCCCTAAAAGCATGGACAGCCTTGAGAGATATCTATCAAGGGAGCAATCAAGTGAAGCGAGTGAGGTTTCAAACCTTGAAGAGATATTTTGATAATCTCAAGATGCAATATGATGAAAGAGTGGGAGATTATTGTGTGAGAGTGAAAGCAATTGTAAACAAAATGGAGACACTTGGTGAAGACATAAAAACTGAAGTGGTTGTGAAGAAAGTGTTGAGAACACTTCTTCATAAATGGAATCTGTTGGCAATTTTGGGTACCTTGGGTACATTGCCTTTGCTCAAGTGTATAAGTTGTCATTGATGTCAAGAAGCTTTTGAAGGAATTTGATTTGATGTAAAATAATTTGTTTTGATGAAGGTTTCGGCATGACAGGTTCGAAAGAAAGTAAGTTAGAAAAATGTCGCGATATCGCGACATGTCGCATTTTCGCGACTTAAGCAGGAGAGAGAAAGCTTTTTAGAAAAGTGTCGCGATATCGCGACATGTCGCAGTTTCACGACTCAAAGAGGAGAGAGAATGTTCGGAGTCAGAAATGTCACGATTTCGTGACATATTGCAAGGAGGGAGAGTCCGAACGAAAAAGTGTCACGATTTCGTGACATGTTGCAGGAGAGAGAGTCCGAAAGAAAAAGTGTCACGATTTCACGACATAATGCAGGAGAGAGAGTCCGAAAGAAAAAGTGTCGTGATTTCGTGACATAATGCAAGAGAGAGAGTCTGGGAGAAAAAGTGTCGCGATATCGCGACATGTCGGGTTTTCGTGACCCGAAGAAAAGAAAAGCGCTAAGGAGAAAAAGTGTCACGATTTCGCGACAAGTCAAAAGACAAAGTGGAAGCAAGATAAAGTGTCATGATTTCGCGACATGCTGCAGATGAAAATGTTCCAAGTAAGAACTATCA
This sequence comes from Wollemia nobilis, assembly GCA_028583015.1. Taxonomy (NCBI): domain Eukaryota; kingdom Viridiplantae; phylum Streptophyta; class Pinopsida; order Araucariales; family Araucariaceae; genus Wollemia; species Wollemia nobilis. The sequence goes on along the minus strand of JAQPPZ010000048.1, from coordinate 4,638,775 downwards.
CGATTTCACGACATGCAGCAAAGGGAAGAGTCTGAAATGAGAAGCGTCACGATTTCGCGACAAGCTACAAAGAAAACGTACGGAAGCTAGAAGTGTCACGATTTCATGACAAATTCAAGGAGGAAGAGCTCAAAGGCAAAAGCGTCACGATTTTGTGACATGTTCTATTTTCGTAGGCATAAGGCAGAGAAAAACACAAGGCAGCGAAAGTGTCATGATTTCGCGACATGTTCCGTTTTCGCTAGTGCAAGCAGACAAGAGTGCAAGGAAGAGAAAGTGTCATGATTTCGTGACAGATTGAGATGGCAACGTTCGGTTGGAGAAAGTGTCACGATTTCATGACAAAAATAGAATGCAGGCCTTCTATAGGAGAAGTGTCACGATTTCATGACAAAAGCAGAGAGGAAGGCTATGAAGACAGAAGTGTCACGATTTCGTGACAAAAGCAGAAAGGAGGTCGATGAAGGGAGAAATGTCACGATATCGCGACAAGAGCTTAGTTGAAGTCGACAAAGGCTGAAGTGTCACGATATCGTGACAAAAGCCAAAAGAAAGTATACGGTTGCAAAGGTGTCACGATATCGCGACATGTTGTAGTTTCACGGTAGAAGCTACAGAAGAGTTCCAGAGGCAGTGAAGCCGACAAAGTTAAATTTGAGCCGACAAAGATTAGGGTTTGCAATCGACGTAGTTTAGGGTTGTGCAGCTGACTAAGATCAAGGTTTTGATCTTGAAAATGTTAGTATAAAAGGAGGGCTGTTTGGAGAGTTGGAGTGTGATGAATGCGTTGTTGAAGTGCGACGTTTGGAGATAGTGCATAGTGCAAGAAGTTCGATCGCTGTGAGCAGAGTGCAAATTCGATTGTAGTGTGCAGAGTGCATTTCGTCGAATCATTCTGAGTGTGAAAGATCGCAAAGGAAGAAGAGTGTGCATAGACAGTGCAAGGGTTGAAGTTCGACCAAGTGCGGGTGTGTTTGCGTGCAGATCAGAGAAAGCGAACGAGGACATTTGTGCTAGACTGAAGGACTTGGGGGTAGACAAGAATGAATGAGGACATTTGTGCGATCAAAGGGTGTTTGGTGAGATCGAGAAAGAGAACGAGGACATTTGTGCTAGACCGAAGGACTGTGTTTAGTGCAAATTCGAGGACCAGCTTTGGAGGTGATAGAGTTGAGGACAGAGGTCTCCAACCAGAGCAGGGAGGATAGGTGTCTTCTGTGGATAGAGTTCCATTTGCTAAGGGCAGCGGAGGCAGAGGTCTTCTAGAGGATCACCAGCCAGAGCAGAGCTAGGGGATTGGTGTCTCCTGTGGGTTGGTGCCCACGAACTCGAGATTAGGGGATTGGTGTCTCCTTTGGGTTGGTGCCCATAAACATTGTAATCGGGAAAGGTATTCCCAGAATTTGGATTGATAAAATTTAGTGAAAGATTTTATCCGTGGACGTAGCTCACCCATTCGGGTGAACCACGTTAATATTGTTGTCTCTTGTGTGTGATGATTTTTATGCATTGCTTTGATATTTTTGTGGGTATATTGCTTTACTATTTTGTAATATAAATGGAAAAAGTAAAAAGTGGTCTTATACTGTTCACCCCCCCTCTCAGTATAAGCTTGTGTTCTTCAATTGGTATCAGAGCGGGTGCCTTCGAAAAGTTTAACAGCTTGAAGGAAAAGCTAGTAAAGAACACAATGGATTATTCAAGTGGCAATGCAACACCTATTCTTGATGGGTCAGATTTTGGTCTTTGGAGTGCAAGGATGAAGGTTCATCTAATGGCACTTGGTAATGAGGTATGGGAAGTAATTGAAGATGAGTACACTATTCCTGTACATGGTCCAAATACTAAAGAAGAAAGGCTCCTACATCACAGCAATTCAAAAGCAATGAATGCAATCCTCGAAAGGCTTACAGAAAGCAGATCTCACCAAAGTGATTCACTACAAGACAACTAGTGAAATGTGGAAACAGATTACGGGTGGTTCATACCGGTGATACAAATGTCGGAAAGGCCAAGTTGAGACACTTCAAAGGTATGTTTGAACAACTCAAGATGAATGATGATGAAAATATTAGTGACTACATGCTTCGTATGGATGAGGTTGTTAACTCCATGAAAGACTTAGGTCTTGAGCTTGCTGAAAATGATGTTTGTGATAAGATTTTAAGATCTCTTCCTAATAGATTTAGTGAAAAGATTTCTGCTATTGAGGAAGCTAAAGATTTGGATAAGTTGAAAAAGGATGAGCTCCATAGTATACTTGCAGCATTTGAGTTGAGAACTCAAGTGAAGGTTGACGTCAAGAAAGAGGCAACTTTCAAGGCTACCAAGAAATCCAAGGGTAAACAACTTCAAGAGAGTGATGAGTCTTCTAGTGATGAAGAGGCATATTACAGCAAGAAAGGCAAGTTCTCTAGAAAGCACAAAAACGTGAAAAATATAAGATGTTTCAATTGTGGAAAGTTTGGTCATTATGCTACAGACTGTACTATTCCCAAGGATGAAAGTGATGAAGATAAATAGGATTCTAAGAGCAAGGATTCTGAAAAGCACAAGCATCACAGAAAGAACAAAGATGAGCACAACAATCAAGGAAAGAGGTATTCTCACAAGCACAAGAAGAGTTTCTACCTAGACAAAGCAAGTAAGTGTTCTAGTAGTGATAGTGAAAGTTCTTCAAGTGATAATGAAAATGAGATGTTGTTCATATCGGAAAAAGAGGAAGAACCGAAACATAGATTCATTATCATGAAATGTCTTAGATGTGGAAATTTTGGTCACCTTGAGGATGATTGCACAAATAATGATTTGGTTTCTAGTATGTATGAGGATGCTTCAAAAAACTATAAGGAAGATGCGTGTATGGTTTTTGAAAAAGGTAGCACCTCTAGTGATAAGAAATCTGAAAAAGGCTTTGATGATTCAGAAAGCAAACAAATAAAGGATCTTGAAAGTGAACTTACTAACGCTCTTAGTGTTTTGAAAAAGGAAAGAAAGAAGAATGCTAGACTCAAGGATAAGTTAGATGAATGTTGTATGGAGAGAGATGATCTTATAGAAAGTCTTGACTTCTCTATGGCTAAGACACAAGAACTCAAGGATGAGTTAGAGTCTAAGGTTCTTGAGTATAGTGAGTTAGAACAAAAAATGGCTTCTTTGAAAGAGGAAACTAAAGAGTACAAGGATAAGCTTTAAGGGTTTCAAGATAGCTCCAAAAAGGTTAAGTCACTCATCAAAGGTCAAAGAAAGACAACGGATAAAACAGGCCTTGGTTTTGTTAAGCCACACAAGGAACAAGTTGGAGAGTCTAGTAAGAGACTCCAAAAGGAAGAGAGTTCTGATGAGGAAAGTATTTCAGATCATGAGTCCTTGAATGATAGATGCGTAGAAATAGAAAACAAAATTTAGAATGAGAAGAAGAAGTTTTCAAGACCCAAGAGGTCGAATAAAGGAAAATTTCACGACAGATGTTTTGCGTGTCACAGGTTTGGTCACATGGCTGCACATTGCATGGCTCAAGTGAAGAAGGTAAATGACAATTTTAGAAGTGCTAGTTTCTTTCAAGGGTATTGCTACTCTTGTCAACAGTTTGGGCACAAGGCAGTCTATTGCAAGGTTAATAACAGGAACAGGTTTGATCAAAATAGGTTCGGCTAGATCAGGAAGATTCAAAGAACAGGTATGCCTAAAAGAAATAACATTGTTACTTGTTATAAGTGCAACAATGAAGGTCACACAACTAGACAGTGTAGAGCTGAACTTCCAAGGTACAAGAATAGGAACAAGTGGTATGAACAGGTCCAAGGATCAAGGCATGGATAAGAACAAGGATGAGAACAAGAAAGAAGGGGAAGAGGAGGAGGAACAAGAAAGGAATACGGACAAAGAGTTCAAGAGAAGGCCCGACAAGGAAGTGATAGATGCCGATGATGATCGGTGCCTAATGGGAGTTTTACTCCCACCCTAGAATTAATCACCTCATCGGGAGGTGGGGGAGGGACTAAGCTAAGAGGCTCATTCTTAGTCCCGAGCCCCAAAGGTGACCCTTTGCCATTGATGACAAAGGGGGAGAGATATGAGTAAGGGGGAGAGCTTCAAGTGAAGAGGAAAGCTTCAAGTCAGGGGGAGCAAAACTTCAAAGGAATATTCTCAGTTGTGGGCATAGTTTCTCAGCTGTTAGCACAGTTGGTTTCAGTTTTGGCTCTTGAGACGTGTTTTCAGTAAAGGTTTGCCATCAATGACAAAGGGGGAGATTGTTGGCAATTTTGGGTACCTTGGGTACATTGCCTTTGCTCAAGTGTATAAGTTGTCATTGATGTCAAGAAGCTTTTGAAGGAATTTGATTTGATGTAAAATAATTTGTTTTGATGAAGGTTTCGGCATGACAGGTTCGAAAGAAAGTAAGTTAGAAAAATGTCGCGATATCGCGACATGTCGCATTTTCGCGACTTAAGCAGGAGAGAGAAAGCTTTTTAGAAAAGTGTCGCGATATCGCGACATGTCGCAGTTTCGCGACTCAAAGAGGAGAGAGAATGTTCGAGTCAAAAATGTCATGATTTCGCGACATATTGCAAGGAAGGTTGAACGGACGAAAAAGTGTCACGATTTCATGACATGTTGCAGGAGAGAGAGTCCGAAAGAAAAAGTGTCATGATTTCGTGACATAATGCAAGAGAGAGAGTCCGAGAGAAAAAGTGTCGCGATATCGTGACATGTCGGGTTTGTGACCGAAGAAAAGAAAAGCGCTAAGGAGAAAAAGTGTCACGATTTCCGACAAGTCGAAGACAAAGTGGAAGCAAGATAAAGTGTCATGATTTCATGACATGCTGCAGATGAAAATGTTCCAAGTAAGAATGTCATGATTTCATGACATGTAGCAAAGGGAAGAGTCTGAAATGAGAAGCGTCACGATTTCGTGACAGGTTGCAGAGAAGTCGTACGAAAGCGTCAGGATTTGCGATATGCAAAGAAAACGTACGGAAGCTAGAAGTGTCACGATTTCATGACAAATTCAAGGAGGAAGAGCTCAAAGGTGAAAGCATCATGATTTCGTGACATGTTCCATTTTCATGGGTGTAAGGCAGATAAAAACACAAGGCAGTGAAAGTGTCACAATTTTGCGACATGTTCTGTTTGCTAGTGCAAGCAGACAAGAGTGCAAGGAAGAGAAAGTGTCACGATTTCGTGATAGATTGAGATGGCAGCTGGTGGAGAAAGTGTCACGATTTCATGACAAAAATAGAATGCGGTTATAGGAGAAGTGTCATGATTTCATGACAAAAGCAGAGAGGAAGGCTATGAAGACAGAAGTGTCACGATTTCGTGACAAAAGCAGAAAGGAGGTTGAGAAGGAGAAGTCGTCGTACAAATGCGTGACTAAGTCAGAAGTGTCACGATATCGCGACAAGAGCTTAGTTGAAGTCGACAAAGGCTGAAGTGTCACGATATCGTGACAAAAGCCAAAAGAAAGTATACGGTTGCAAAGGTGTCATGATATCGTGACATGTTGTAGTTTCATGGTAGAAGCTACAGAAGAGTTCCAGAGGCAGTGAAGCCGACAAAGTTAAATTTTAGCCGACAAAAATTAGGGCTTGCAACCGACGTAGATTAGGGTTGTGCAGCCGACTAAGATCAAGGTTTTGATCTTGAAAGTGTTAGTATAAAAGGAGGGCTGTTTGGAGAGTTGGGTTTAATCGGATGCGTGGTTGAAGTGCGACGTTCGTAGATAGTGCTAGGTGCAAGAAGTTCGATCGCTGTGAGCAGAGTGCGAATTCGATTGTAGTGTGCAGAGTGCATTTCGTCGAATCATTCTGAGTGTGAAAGATCGCAAAGGAAGAAGAGTGTGCGCAGACAGTGCAAGGGTTGAAGTTCGACCAAGTGCGGGTGTGTTTGCGTAGAGAGAGCAAGAGGGCGTAGAGGAGGCTTTGGGGAAGAGAAAGATGAACGAGGACATTTGTGCTAGACCGAAGGACTGTGTTTAGTGCAAATTCGAGGACCAGCTTTGGAGGTGATAGAGTTGAGGACAGAGGTCTCCAGCCAGAGCAGGGAGGACAGGTGTCTTCTATGGATAGAGTTCCATTTGCTAAGGGCAGCGGAGGCAGAGGTCTTCTAGAGGATCACCGACCGGAGCAGAGCTAGGGGATTGGTGTCTCCTGTGGGTTGGTGCCCACGAACTCGAGGTTAGGGGATTGGTGTCTCCTTTGGGTTGGTGCCCATAAACATTGTAATCGGGAAAGGTATTCCCAGATTTGGATTGATAAAATTTAGTGAAAGATTTTATCCGTGGACGTAGCCTCACCATTGAGCGAACCACGTTAAATTGGTGTCTCATGTGTGTGATGATTTGTATGCATTGCTTTGATATTTGTTATTGGTATATTGCCTTTACTATTTTGTATAATGATAAATTGGAATAAAAGTAAAAAGTGGTCTTATACTGTTCACCCCCCTCTCAGTATAAGCTTGTGTTCTTCAATTGGTATCTAGAGCGGGTGCCTTCGAAAAGTTTAACAGCTTGAAGGAAAAGCTAGTAAAGAACACAATGGATTATTCAAGTGGCAATGCAACACCTATTCTTGATGGGTCAGATTTTGGTCTTTGGAGTGCAAGGATGAAGGTTCATCTAATGGCACTTGGTAATGAGGTATGGGAAGTAATTGAAGATGAGTACACTATTCCTGTACATGGTCCAAATACTAAAGAAGAAAGGCTCCTACATCACAACAATTCAAAAGCAATGAATGCAATCTCGAAAGGCTTATAGAAAGCAGATCTCACCAAAGTGATTCACTACAAGACAACTAGTGAAATGTGGAAACGATTGCAGGTGGTTCATACAGGTGATACAAATGTCGGAAAGGCCAAGTTGAGACACTTCAAAGGTATGTTTGAACAACTCAAGATGAATGATGATGAAAATATTAGTGACTACATGCTTCGTATGGATGAGGTTGTTAACTCCATGAAAGACTTAGGTCTTGAGCTTGCTGAAAATGATGTTTGTGATAAGATTTTAAGATCTCTTCCTAATAGATTTAGTGAAAATATTTCTGCTATTGAGGAAGCTAAAGATTTGGATAAGTTGAAAAAGGATGAGCTCCATAGTATACTTGCAGCATTTGAGTTGAGAACTCAAGTGAAGGTTGACGTCAAGAAAGAGGCAGCTTTCAAGGCTACCAAGAAATCCAAGGGTAAACAACTTCAAGAGAGTGATGAGTCTTCTAGTGATGAAGAGGCATATTACAGCAAGAAAGGCAAGTTCTCTAGAAAGCACAAAAGCATGAAAAATATAAGATGTTTCAATTGTGGAAAGTTTGGTCATTATGCTACAGACTGTATTGTTCCCAAGGATGAAAGTGATGAAGATAAACAGGATTCTAAGAGCAAGGATTCTGAAAAGCACAAGCATCACAGAAAGAACAAAGATGAGCACAACAATCAAGGAAAGAGGTATTCTCACAAGCACAAGAAGAGTTTCTACCTAGACAAAGCAAGTAAGTGTTCTAGTAGTGATAGTGAAAGTTCTTCAAGTGATAATGAAAATGAGATGTTGTTCATATCAGAAAAAGAGGAAGAACCGAAACATAGATTCATTATCATGAAATGTCTTAGATGTGGAAATTTTGGTCACCTTGAGGATGATTGCACAAATAATGATTTGGTTTCTAGTATGTATGAGGATGCTTCAGAAAACTATAAGGAAGATGCGTGTATGGTTTTTGAAAAAGGTAGCACCTCTAGTGATAAGAAATCTGAAAAAGGCTTTGATGATTCAGAAAGCAAACAAATAAAGGATCTTGAAAGTGAACTTACTAACGCTCTTAGTGTTTTGAAAAAGGAAAGAAAGAAGAATGCTAGACTCAAGGATAAGTTAGATGAATGTTGTATGGAGAGAGATGATCTTATAGAAAGTCTTGACTTCTCTATGGCTAAGACACAAGAACTCAAGGATGAGTTAGAGTCTAAGGTTCTTGAGTATAGTGAGTTAGAACAAAAAATGGCTTCTTTGAAAGAGGAAACTAAAGAGTACAAGGATAAGCTTTACAGGTTTCAAGATAGCTCCAAAAAGGTTAAGTCACTCATCAAAGGTCAAAGAAAGACAACGGATAAAACAGGCCTTGGTTTTGTTAAGCCACACAAGGAACAAGCTGGAGAGTCTAGTAAGAGACTCCAAAAGGAAGAGAGTTCTGATGAGGAAAGTATTTCAGATCATGAGTCCTTGAATGATAGATGCGCAGAAATAGAAAACAAAATTCAGAATGAGAAGAAGAAGTTTTCAGGACCCAAGAGGTCGAATAAAGGAAAATTTCATGATAGATGTTTTGCGTGTCACAGGTTTGGTCACATGGCTGCACATTGCATGGCTCAAGTGAAGAAGGTAAATGACAATTTTAGAAGTGCTAGTTTCTTTCAAGGGTATTGCTACTCTTGTCAACAGTTTGGGCACAAGGCGAGTCTATTGCAAGGTTAATTACAGGAACAGGTTTGATCAAAACGAGGTTTGGCCGGATCAAGCGGATTCAAAGAACAGGTATGCCTAAAAGAAATAACATTGTTACTTGTTATAAGTGCAACAATGAAGGTCACACGACTAGACAGTGTAGAGCTGAACTTCCAAGGTATAGGAACAAGAACAGTGGTATGAACAGGTCCAAGGATCAAGGCATGGATAAGAACAGGGATGAGAACAGAAGGGGAATGATAAGGAATAGGAACGTGAAGAACAGGAACAAGAATACGGGCAAAGAGTTCAAGAGAAGGCCCGACAAGGAAGTGATAGACGCTGATGATGATCAGTGCCTAATGGGAGTTTTACTCCCACCCCAAAATTAATCACCTCATCAGGAGGTGGGGGAGGGACTAAGCTAAGAGGCTCATTCTTAGTCCCGAGCCCCAAAGGTGACCCTTTGCCATTGATGACAAAGGGGGAGAGATATGAGTAAGGGGGAGAGCTTCAAGTGAAGAGGAAAGCTTCAAGTTCGGGGGAGCAAAACTTCAAAGGAATATTCTCAGTTGTGGGCACAGTTTCTCAGTTGTTAGCACAGTTGGTTTCAGTTTTGGCTCTTGAGACGTGTTTTCAAGTAAAGGTTTGCCATCAATGACAAAGGGGGAGATTGTTGGCAATTTTGGGTACCTTGGGTACATTGCCTTTGCTCAAGTGTATAAGTTGTCATTGATGTCAAGAAGCTTTTGAAGGAATTTGATTTGATGTAAAATAATTTGTTTTGATGAAGGTTCGGCATGACAGGTTCGAAAGAAAGTAAGTTGGAAAAATGTCGCGATATCGCGACATGTCGCATTTTCATGACTTAAGCAGGAGAGAGAAAGCTTTTTAGAAAAGTGTCGCGATATCGCGACATGTCGCAGTTTCGCGACTCAAAGAGGAGAGAGAATGTTCGAGTCAGAAATGTCACGATTTCGCGACATATTGCAAGGAAGGTTGAACGGACGAAAAAGTGTCACGATTTCGCGACATGTTGCAGGAGAGAGAGTCCGAAAGAAAAAGTGTCACGATTTCATGACATAATGCAGGAGAGAGAGTCCAAAAGAAAAACTGTCGCAATTTCGTGACATAATGTAGGAGAGAGATTCCGGGAGAAAAAGTGTCGCGATATCGTGACATGTCGAGTTTTCGTGACCCGAAGAAAAGAAAAGCGCTAAGGAGAAAAAGTGTCACGATTTCACGACAAGTCAGAAGACAAAGTGGAAGCAAGATAAAGTGTCACGATTTCGTGACATGCTGCAGATGAAAATGTTCCAAGTAAGAACTGTCATGATTTCGTGACATAAAGCAAAGGGAAGAGTCTGAAATGAGAAGCATCACGATTTCATGCTGGAAAGAAAACGTATGAAAGCTAGAAGTGTCACGATTTCATGACAAATTCAAGGAGGAAGAGCTCAAAGGCGAAAGCATCACGATTTCATGACATGTTCCATTTTTGGGGTAAGGCGAGAAAACACAAGGGGAAAGTGTCATGATTTTGCGACATGTTTCGTTTTGCTAGTGCAAGCAGACAAGAGTGCAAGGAAGAGAAAGTGTCATGATTTCGTGATAGATTGAGATGGCAGTGTTCGGTTGGAGAAAGTGTCATGATTTTGCGATAGAAATAGAATGCAGTCTTCTATAGGAGAAGTGTCATGATTTCATGACAAAAGCAGAGAGGAAGGCTATGAAGACAGAAGTGTCATGATTTCGTGACAAAAGCAAAGTTGATGTTGACTAAGTCAGAAGTGTCGCGATATCGTGACAAGAGCTTAGTTGAAGTCGACAAAGGCTGAAGTGTCACGATATCATGACAAAAGCCAAAAGAAAGTATACGGTTGCAAAGGTGTCACGATATCGTGACATGTTGTAGTTTCACGGTAGAAGCTACAGAAGAGTTCTAGAGGTAGTGAAGCCGACAAAGTTAAATTTTAGCCGACAAAGATTAGGGTTTGCAGCCGACGTAGTTTAGGGTTTGTTTGTAACTGACTAAGATCAAAGTTTTGATCTTGAAAGTGTTAGTATAAAAGGAGGGTTGTTTGGAGAGTTGGGTGATTGGAATGGATAGGTTGAAGTGCGACGTTTGCAGATAGTGTGCAGAGTAAGAAGTTCGATCATGGAGCAGAGTGTGAATTTGATTGTAGTGTGCAGAGTGCATTTCATCGAATCATTCTGAGTGTGAAAGATCGCAAAGGAAGAAGAGTGTGTGCAAATGGTGCAAGGGTTGAAGTTCGACCAAGTGCGGGTGTGTTTGTGCAGAGAGAGAGGGAGGGGGGGGGGGGCACAAGAAAGATGAACGAGGACATTTGTGCTAGACCGAAGGACTATGTTTAGTGCAAATTCGAGGACCAGCTTTGGAGGTGATAGAGTTGAGGACAGAGGTCTCCAGCTGGAGCAGGGAGGACAGGTGTCTTCTATGGATAGAGTTCCATTTGCTAAGGGCAGCGGAGGCAGAGGTCTTCTAGAGGATCACCGACCGGAGCAGAGCTAGGGGATTGGTGTCTCCTGTGGGTTGGTGCCCACGAACTCGAGATTAGGGGATTGGTGTCTCCTTTGGGTTGGTGCCCATAAACATTGTAATCGGGAAAGGTATTCCCAGAATTTGGATTGATAAAATTTAGTGAAAGATTTTATCCGTGGATGTAGCCTAACCATTGAGGTGAACCACGTTAAATTGGTGTCTCTTGTGTGTGATGATTTGTATGCATTGCTTTGATATTGCTATGGGTATATTGCCTATACTATTTTGTATATGGATAAATGGAAAAAGTAAAAAGTGGTCTTATACTTGTTCACCCCCCTCTCGAGTATAAGCTTGTGTTCTTCAATTGGTATCGAGAGCGGGTGCCTTCAAAAAGTTTAAATAGCTTGAAGGAAAAGCTAGTAAAGAACACAATGGATTATTCAAGTGGCAATGCAACACCTATTCTTGATGGGTCAGATTTTGGTCTTTGGAGTGCAAGGATGAAGGTTCATCTAATGGCACTTGGTAATGAGGTATGGGAAGTAATTGAAGATGAGTACACTATTCCTGTACATGGTCCAAATACTAAAGAAGAAAGGCTCCTACATCACAACAATTCAAAAGCAATGAATGCAATCCAGAAAGGCTTATCACCAAAGTGATTCACTACAAGATAGCTAATGAAATGTGGAAACAGATTACGAGTGGTTCATATCGGTGATACAAATGTCGGAAAGGCCAAGTTGAGACACTTCAAAGGTATGTTTGAACAACTCAAGATGAATGATGATGAAAATATTAGTGACTACATGCTTCGTATGGATGAGGTTGTTAACTCCATGAAAGACTTAGGTCTTGAGCTTGCTGAAAATGATGTTTGTGATAAGATTTTAAGATCTCTTCCTAATAGATTTAGTGAAAAGATTTCTGCTATTGAGGAAGCTAAAGATTTGGATAAGTTGAAAAAGGATGAGCTCCATAGTATACTTGCAGCATTTGAGTTGAGAACTCAAGTGAAGGTTGACGTCAAGAAAGAGGCAACTTTCAAGGCTACCAAGAAATCCAAGGGTAAACAACTTCAAGAGAGTGATGAGTCTTCTAGTGATGAAGAGGCATATTACAACAAGAAAGGCAAGTTCTCTAGAAAGCACAAAAGCGTGAAAAATATAAGATGTTTCAATTGTGGAAAGTTTGGTCATTATGCTACTGACCGTATCTTGTTCCCAAGGATGAAAGTGATGAAGATAAACAGGATTCTAAGAGCAAGGATTCTGAAAAGCACAAGCATCACAGAAAGAACAAAGATGAGCACAACAATCAAGGAAAGAGGTATTCTCACAAGCACAAGAAGAGTTTCTACCTAGACAAAGCAAGTAAGTGTTCTAGTAGTGATAGTGAAAGTTCTTCAAGTGATAATGAAAATGAGATGTTGTTCATATCAGAAAAAGAGGAAGAACCGAAACATAGATTCATTATCATGAAATGTCTTAGATGTGGAAATTTTGGTCACCTTGAGGATGATTGCACAAATAATGATTTGGTTTCTAGTATGTATGAGGATGCTTCAGAAAACTATAAGGAAGATGCGTGTATGGTTTTTGAAAAAGGTAGCACCTCTAGTGATAAGAAATCTAAAAAAGGCTTTGATGATTCAGAAAGCAAACAAATAAAGGATCTTGAAAGTGAACTTACTAACGCTCTTAGTGTTTTGAAAAAGGAAAGAAAGAAGAATGCTAGACTCAAGGATAAGTTAGATGAATGTTGTATGGAGAGAGATGATCTTATAGAAAGTCTTGACTTCTCTATGGCTAAGACACAAGAACTCAAGGATGAGTTAGAGTCTAAGGTTCTTGAGTATAGTGAGTTAGAACAGAAAATGGCTTCTTTGAAAGAGGAAACTAAAGAGTACAAGGATAAGCTTTAAGGGTTTCAAGATAGCTCCAAAAAGGTTAAGTCACTCATCAAATGTCAAAGAAAGACAACGGATAAAATAGGCCTTGGTTTTGTTAAGCCACACAAGGAACAAGCTGGAGAGTCTAGTAAGAGACTCCAAAAGGAAGAGAGTTCTGATGAGGAAAGTATTTCAGATCATGAGTCCTTGAATGATAGATGCGCAGAAATAGAAAACAAAATTCAGAATGAGAAGAAGAAGTTTTCAGGACCCAAGAGGTCGAATAAAGGAAAATTTCACGATAGATGTTTTGCGTGTCACAGGTTTGGTCACATGGCTGCACATTGCATGGCTCAAGTGAAGAAGGTAAATGGCAATTTCAGAAGTGCTAGTTTCTTTCAAGGGTATTGCTACTCTTGTCAACAGTTTGGGCACAAGGCAGTCTATTGCAAGGTAAATAACAAGAACAGGTTTGATCAAAATAGGTTCGGCCAGAACTGGCAGATTCAAAGAACAGGTATGCCTAAAAGAAATAACATTGTTACTTGTTATAAGTGCAACAATGAAGGTCACACAGCTAGACAATGTAGAGCTGAACTTCCAAGGTATAGGAACAGGAACAGTGGTATGAACAGGTCCAAGGATCAAGGCATGGATAAGAACAGGAATGAGAACAAGAACGATAAAGTGAAAAGAAGAAGGAAGGGGAAGAAGGAACAGGAATACGGACAAAGAGTTCAAGAGAAGGCCCGGAAAGGAAGTGATAGATGCTGATGATGATCAGTGCCTAATGGGAGTTTTACTCCCACCCCAGAATTAATCACCTCATCAGGAGGTGGGGGAGGGACTAAGCTAAGAGGCTCATTCTTAGTCCCGAGCCCCAAAGGTGACCCTTTGCCATTGATGACAAAGGGGGAGAGATATGAGTAAGGGGGAGAGCTTCAAGTGAAGAGGAAAGCTTCAAGTTCGGGGGAGCAAAACTTCAAAGGAATATTCTCAGTTGTGGGCACAGTTTCTCAGTTGTTAGCACAGTTGGTTTCAGTTTTGGCTCTTGAGACGTGTTTTCAGTAAAGGTTTGCCATCAATGACAAAGGGGGAGATTGTTGGCAATTTTGGGTACCTTGGGTACATTGCCTTTGCTCAAGTGTATAAGTTGTCATTGATGTCAAGAAGCTTTTGAAGGAATTTGATTTGATGTAAAATAATTTGTTTTGATGAAGGTTCGGCATGACAGGTTCGAAAGAAAGCAAGTTGGAAAAATGTCGCGATATCGCGACATGTCGCATTTTCGCGACTTAAGGAAGAGAGAGAAAGCTTTTTAGAAAAGTGTCGCGATATCGCGACATGTCGCATTTCGCGACTAAAATAGGAGAGAGAATGTTCGAAGTCGAAATGTCACGATTTCGCGACATATTGCAAAGAAGGTTGAACGAAAAATGCATTTCGACTGTTGGGGAGGTGAAAAAAAGTGTCGCGATATCGCGACATAATGTAGGAGAGAGAGTCCGAAAGAAAAAATGTCACGATTTCATGACATAATGCGGAGAGAGAGTCCGAGAGAAAAAGTGTCACGATATCACGACATGTCGGGTTTTCGACCCGAAGAAAAGAAAAGCGCTAAGGAGAAAAAGTGTCACGATTTCGTGACAAGTCAGAAGACAAAGTGGAAGCAAGATAAAGTGTCACGATTTCATGACATGTGCGATGAAAATGTCAAGTAAGAATGTCATGATTTTGACATACAAAGGGAAGAGTCTGAAATGAGAAGCGTCGTGATTTCGTGATAGGTTGTAGAGAAGTCGTAGGAAAGGTGATTTAAGGCAAAGAAACGTACGAAAGCTAGAAGTGTCATGATTTCATGACAAATTCAAGGAGGAAGAGCTCAAAGGTAAAAGCATCAGATTTCATGACATGTTCTATTTTCTGGGTGTAAGCGAGAAAACACAAGGCGAGAAAGTGTCATGATTTTGTGACATGTTCCGTTTTTGCTAGTGCAAGCGGAGAAGAGTGCAAGGAAGAGAAAGTGTCATGATTTCCGATAGATTGAGATGGAGCTTGGTTGGAGAAAGTGTCACGATTTCATGACAAAACAGAATGCAGACCTTCTATAGGAGAAGTGTCATGATTTCATGACAAAAGCGAGAGAGGAAGGCTATGAAGAGATAAGTGTCGTGATTTCGCGACAAAAGCAAAGGTGATGTCGACTAAGTGGAGAAAGTGTCACGATATCGCGACAAGAGCTTAGTTGAAGTCGACAAAGGCTGAAGTGTCACGATATCGTGACAAAAGCCAAAAGAAAGTATATGGTTGCAAAGGTGTCATGATATCGTGACATGTTGTAGTTTCACGGCAGAAGCTACAGAAGAGTTCTAGAGGCAGTGAAGCCGACAAAGTTAAATTTTAGCCGATAAAGATTAGGGTTTGCAATCGACGTAGTTTAGGGTTTGTAGTTAAATCGACTAAGATCAAAGTTTTGATCTTGAAAGTGTTAGTATAAAAGGAGGGTTGTTTGGAGAGTTGAGAGTGAGTTGAATGCGTTGTTGAAGTGCGACGTTCGGAGATAGTGTGCAGTGCAAGAAGTTCGATCGTTGTGAGCAGAGTGCAAATTCGATTGTAGTGTGTAGAGTGCATTTCGTCGAATCATTCTGAGTGTGAAAGATCGCAAAGGAAGAAGAGTGTGCGCAGACAGTGCAAGGGTTGAAGTTCGACCAAGTGCGGGTGTGTTTGCGTAGAGAGAGAAGAGGGCGTAGAGAGCAGACATGCAAAGATGAACGAGGACATTTGTGCTAGACCGAAGGACTATGTTTAGTGCAAATTCGAGGACCAGCTTTGGAGGTGATAGAGTTGAGGACAGAGGTCTCCAGCCAGAGCAGGGAGGACAGGTGTCTTCTGTGGATAGAGTTCCATTTGCTAAGGGCAGCGGAGGCAGAGGTCTTCTAGAGGATCACCGCCGAGAGCAGAGCTAGGGGATTGGTGTCTCCTGTGGGTTGGTGCCCACGAACTCGAGATTAGGGGATTGGTGTCTCCTTTGGGTTGGTGCCCATAAACATTGTAATCGGGAAAGGTATTCCTAGAATTTGGATTGATAAAATTTAGTGAAAGATTTTATCCGTGGATGTAGCTCACATTGAGTGAATCACGTTAATATTGGTGTCTCATGGTGTGTGATGATTTGTAGCATTGCTTTGGTTTTGTATTGATATTGCCATTGATATATTGCTTTACTAATTTGTGATTGGGATAAAGGAAAAAGTAAAAAGTGGTCTTATACTGTTCACCCCCCTCTCAAGTATAAGCTTGTGTTCTTCAATTGGTAT
This sequence comes from Wollemia nobilis, assembly GCA_028583015.1. NCBI lineage: Eukaryota > Viridiplantae > Streptophyta > Pinopsida > Araucariales > Araucariaceae > Wollemia > Wollemia nobilis. The sequence goes on along the minus strand of JAQPPZ010000048.1, from coordinate 4,622,621 downwards.
CTAGAGCGGGTGCCTTCGAAAAGTTTAACAGCTTGAAGGAAAAGCTAGTAAAGAACACAATGGATTATTCAAGTGGCAATGCAACACCTATTCTTGATGGGTCAGATTTTGGTCTTTGGAGTGCAAGGATGAAGGTTCATCTAATGGCACTTGGTAATGAGGTATGGGAAGTAATTGAAGATGAGTACACTATTCTTGTACATGGTCCAAATACTAAAGAAGAAAGGCTCCTACATCACAGCAATTCAAAAGCAATGAATGCAATCCTGAAAGGCTTACGAAAGCAGATCTCACCAAAGTGATTCACTGCAAGACAACTAGTGAAATGTGGAAACAGATTACGAGTGGTTCATACAGGTGATACAAATGTCGGAAAGGCCAAGTTGAGACACTTCAAAGGTATGTTTGAACAACTCAAGATGAATGATGATGAAAATATTAGTGACTACATGCTTCGTATGGATGAGGTTGTTAACTCCATGAAAGACTTAGGTCTTGAGCTTGCTGAAAATGATGTTTGTGATAAGATTTTAAGATCTCTTCCTAATAGATTTAGTGAAAATATTTCTGCTATTGAGGAAGCTAAAGATTTGGATAAGTTGAAAAAGGATGAGCTCCATAGTATACTTGCAGCATTTGAGTTGAGAACTCAAGTGAAGGTTGACGTCAAGAAAGAGGCAGCTTTCAAGGCTACCAAGAAATCCAAGGGTAAACAACTTCAAGAGAGTGATGAGTCTTCTAGTGATGAAGAGGCATATTACAACAAGAAAGGCAAGTTCTCTAGAAAGCACAAAAGCGTGAAAAATATAAGATGTTTCAATTGTGGAAAGTTTGGTCATTATGCTACTAACCGTATCTGTTCCCAAGGATGAAAGTGATGAAGATAAACAGGATTCTAAGAGCAAGGATTCTGAAAAGCACAAGCATCACAGAAAGAACAAAGATGAGCACAACAATCAAGGAAAGAGGTATTCTCACAAGCACAAGAAGAGTTTCTACCTAGACAAAGCAAGTAAGTGTTCTAGTAGTGATAGTGAAAGTTCTTCAAGTGATAATGAAAATGAGATGTTGTTCATATCAGAAAAAGAGGAAGAACCGAAACATAGATTCATTATCATGAAATGTCTTAGATGTGGAAATTTTGGTCACCTTGAGGATGATTGCACAAATAATGATTTGGTTTCTAGTATGTATGAGGATGCTTCAGAAAACTATAAGGAAGATGCGTGTATGGTTTTTGAAAAAGGTAGCACCTCTAGTGATAAGAAATCTAAAAAAGGCTTTGATGATTCAGAAAGCAAACAAATAAAGGATCTTGAAAGTGAACTTACTAACGCTCTTAGTGTTTTGAAAAAGGAAAGAAAGAAGAATGCTAGACTCAAGGATAAGTTAGATGAATGTTGTATGGAGAGAGATGATCTTATAGAAAGTCTTGACTTCTCTATGGCTAAGACACAAGAACTCAAGGATGAGTTAGAGTCTAAGGTTCTTGAGTATAGTGAGTTAGAACAGAAAATGGCTTCTTTGAAAGAGGAAACTAAAGAGTACAAGGATAAGCTTTACAGGTTTCAAGATAGCTCCAAAAAGGTTAAGTCACTCATCAAAGGTCAAAGAAAGACAACGGATAAAACAGGCCTTGGTTTTGTTAAGCCACACAAGGAACAAGTTGGAGAGTCTAGTAAGAGACTCCAAAAGGAAGAGAGTTCTGATGAGGAAAGTATTTCAGATCATGAGTCCTTGAATGATAGATGCGTAGAAATAGAAAACAAAATTCAGAATGAGAAGAAGAAGTTTTCAGGACCCAAGAGGTCGAATAAAGGAAAATTTCACGATAGATGTTTTGCGTGTCACAGGTTTGGTCACATGGCTGCACATTGCATGGCTCAAGTGAAGAAGGTGAATGGAAATTTTAGAAGTGCTAGTTTCTTTCAAGGGTATTGCTACTCTTGTCAACAGTTTGGGCACAAGGCAGTCTATTGCAAGGTAAATAACAGGAACAGGTTTGATCAAAATAGGTTTGGCCAGATTAGGCGGATTCAAAGAACAGGTATGCCTAAAAGAAATAACATTGTTACTTGTTATAAGTGCAACAATGAAGGTCACACAACTAGACAGTGTAGAGCTGAACTTCCAAGGTACAAGAACAGGAACAGTGGTATGAACAGGTCCAAGGATCAAGGCATGGATAAGAATAGGAATGATAACAAGAACAGGAACAGTGACAGGAGAAGGAATAGGAATATGGACAAAGAGTTCAAGAGAAGGCCCGACAAGGAAGTGATAGATGCTGATGATGATCAGTGCCTAATGGGAGTTTTACTCCCACCCCGAAATTAATCACCTCATCAGGAGGTGGGGGAGGGACTAAGCTAAGAGGCTCATTCTTAGTCCCGAGCCCCAAAGGTGACCCTTTGCCATTGATGACAAAGGGGGAGAGATATGAGTAAGGGGGAGAGCTTCAAGTGAAGAGGAAAGCTTCAAGTCAGGGGGAGCAAAACTTCAAAGGAAGATTCTCAGTTGTGGGCACAGTTTCTCAGTTGTTAGCACAGTTGGTTTCAGTTTTGGCTCTTGAGACGTGTTTTCAATAAAGGTTTGCCATCAATGACAAAGGGGGAGATTGTTGGCAATTTTGGGTACCTTGGGTACATTGCCTTTGCTCAAGTGTATAAGTTGTCATTGATGTCAAGAAGCTTTTGAAGGAATTTTATTTGATGTAAAATAATTTGTTTTGATGAAGGTTCGGCATGACAGGTTCGAAAGAAAGTAAGTTGGAAAAATGTCGCGATATCGCGACATGTCGCATTTTCGCGACTTAAGCAGGAGAGAGAAAGCTTTTTAGAAAAGTGTCGCGATATCGCGACATGTCGCAGTTTCGCGACTCAAAGAGGAGAGAGAATGTTTGAAGTCAGAAATGTCACGATTTCGCGACATATTGCAAGAGAGAGAGTCCAAAAGAAAAAGTGTCACGATTTCGCGACATGTTGCAGGAGAGAGAGTCCGAAAGAAAAAGTGTCACGATTTCATGACATAATGCAGGAGAGAGAGTCCGAAAGAAAAAGTGTCATGATTTTGTGACATAATGTAGGAGAGAGAGTTCGGGAGAAAAAGTGTCATGATATCGTGACATGTCGGGTTTTCATGACCCGAAGAAAAGAAAAGCGCTAAGGAGAAAAAGTGTCACGATTTCGCGACAAGTCAGAAGACAAAGTGGAAGCAAGATAAAGTGTCACGATTTCGTGACATGCTACAGATGAAAATGTTCCAAGTAAGAACTGTCATGATTTCGTGACATGCAGCAAAGGGAAGAGTCTGAAATGAGAAGCGTCGCGATTTCGTGATAGGCTGCAAAGAAAACGTACGAAAGCTAGAAGTGTCACGATTTCACGACAAATTCAAGGAGGAAGAGCTCAAAGGCGAAAGCATCACGATTTCGTGACATGTTCCATTTTCGTGGGCGTAAGGCAGAGAAAAACACAAGGCAGCGAAAGTGTCATGATTTCATGACATGTTCCGTTTTTGCTAGTGCAAGCAGACAAGAGTGCAAGGAAGAGAAAGTGTCACGATTTCGTGATAGATTGAGATGGCAGCGTTCGGTTGGAGAAAGTGTCACGATTTCATGACAGAAACAGAATGCAAGCCTTCTATAGGAGAAGTGTCACGATTTCATGACAAAAGCAGAGAGGAAGGCTATGAAGACAGAAGTGTCGTGATTTCACGACAAAAGCAGAAAGGAGGAGTGTCGATCGTGAAGAAGTTGAGGAGAAGTGTCGCGATATCGCAACAAGAGCTTAGTTGAAGTCGACAAAGGCTGAAGTGTCGCGATATCGTGACAAAAGCCAAAAGAAAGTATACGGTTGCAAAGGTGTCGCGATATCGTGACATGTTGTAGTTTCACGGCAGAAGCTACAGAAGAGTTCCAAAGGCAGTGAAGCCGACAAAGTTAAATTTTAGCCGACGAAGATTAGGGCTTGCAGCCGACGTAGTTTAGGGTTGTTTTGGATAGCCGACTAAGATTAAAGTTTTGATCTTGAAAGTGTTAGTATAAAAGGAGGGTTGTTTGGAGAGTTGAGGGGATCGAATGCGTAGTTGAAGTGCGACGTTCGTAGATAGTGTGCAAAGCAAGAAGTTCGATCGTTGTGAGCAGAGTGCAAATTCGATTGTAGTGTGCAGAGTGCATTTCATCGAATCATTATGAGTGTGAAAGATCACAAAGGAAGAAGAGTGTGCACAGACTGTGCAAGGGTTGAAGTTCGACCAAGTGCGGGTGTGTTTGGTGTAGACATAGAGAGAAGAGGGCATGTGAGAGAGGAGGGGGAAAGACGAACGAGGACATTTGTGTGAATAAGAAAGAAAGAGGATTTTGTGCTAGACCGAAGGACTATGTTTAGTGCAAATTCGAGGACCAGCTTTGGAGGTGATAGAGTTGAGGACGAGAGGTCTCCAGCCGGAGCAGGGAGGACAGGTGTCTTCTGTGGATAGAGTTCCATTTGCTAAGGGCAACGGAGGCGAGAGGTCTTCTAGAGGATCACCGACCAAAGCAGAGCTAGGGGATTGGTGTCTCCTGTGGGTTGGTGCCCACGAACTCGAGATTAGGGGATTGGTGTCTCCTTTGGGTTGGTGCCCATAAACATTGTAATCGGGAAAGGTATTCCCAGAATTTGGATTGATAAAATTTAGTGAAAGATTTTATCCGTGGATGTAGCTCACATTGTAGCTGAACCACGTTAAATTGGTGTCTCTGTGTGTGTGATGATTTGTACATTGCTTTGGTATTGTTGTGGTATATTTCCATTGATATATTGTATAATTTTGATTGGGATAAGAAAAGTAAAAAGTGGTCTTATACTGTTCACCCCCCCTCTCAGTATAAGCTTGTGTTCTTCATAATCATATTGCTATTATTATTGAAGAATCTAAAGATTTGTCTACTCTAACTTTTGATGCTCTAATTGGTTCTTTGATGTCTCATGAAGAGAGACTACAGGTTTCTACATCATCAAGCTTTGGAGGTGATGACAAAGCATTCTCATCAAAGGAAGGTGAGACTCATGGCAATGGAAAAGGAAGAGGATAAGTAAGAGGACAAGGTAGAGGAAGAGCAATAGGAAGAGGTAGATCAAGAGGTGGCTACCAAGGAAAAGGAAGAGGAAGAGGAGGTGACAAATCAAACAAAACTTGTTACAATTGTGGTAATATTGGTCACTTTGCTAAATATTGTTGGTCCAAGAATTCTCAAGAAGGGAGAAGTAATAATTATGGCAATTATGGAGAAGAGGAAGGAAATTCTTCAAATTTATTTCTCACATATGGAAAATCATATCATAATCTTAATGAAACTTGGATTGTGGATACTAGTTGCTCAAATAATATGAGTGGTAAAGAAGAGTTATTTGCTACAATGGATTCCACATATAAATCAAAGATCAAATTGGGAGATGACAAGGCACTACAGGTTGAAGGTATAGGAGCCATGGAGGTTCCAAAAAAATAAGGCACAAAGAAGGTGAACTATATATATTACACTCCTAAACTCCAACATTATTTGCTTAGTGTTGGAAAAATCATGGAAAAGAACAATAAACTTGTTTTTGAATATGGAAAATGTGTAATTTTTGACAAAAATAATTGTAATAGAGTTGTCACAAATGTACCTATCACAAAGAATAGGTTATTTCCTCTTACTTTTGGGTAACAAGGAGGTGCTCAACTTGCTAGTGTAGCCATAGAAAATCCAAGTGTGCTTTGGCACTTGAGATATGGTCATATTAACTTTGCAAGCTTGAAGTTGTTGACTTCTCAAGCTATGGTGTGTGGACTTCCAAAAGTTGAAGAGCACAAGGAGGTGTGTGAAGGATGTGTTTTGGGAAATCACTCAAGAATAAATTTTCCAAGAGGTCAAGCATGTATAGCAAGCCATCCACTACAATTGGTACATTCGAATATTTGTGGTCCAATGCATACCAAAAGCTTGGGTAACAGTTCTTACTTTCTCACTTTCATTGATGATTTCTCTAGAATGTGTTGGATTTTTTTTTTGAAAACTAAATATGAAGCTTTTGAATGTTTCAAGGATTTCAAAAATAATGTAGAGAATCAAAGTGAGTATGTTGTAAAAATATTAAGGACTGATAGAGGATGGGAGTTTTTCTCAAATGCATTTCTCAAATATTGTAGGGATTGTGGGATCAAAAGGCAATTAACTACTACATAAACCCCCCAAAAAATGGTGTGGTTGAAAGGAAGAACCACACTATTGTAGAAATGGCTAGATCAATGCTTCAAACACAAAAACTCAGTAACATGTATTGGTTTTATGTTGTTAGAACAAGTGTTACATTTTGAATAGGAGTCCTACTTCTAGTTTATATGGGATCACTCCCTATGAGGGATGGTATGGCAAAAAGCCAAATGTAAAACACTTCAAATTTTTTGGTTGTCTTGCATATGCACACATTCCTAATGAGACAAGAAAGAAACTTGACCCCAAAAGTAAAACATATATTTTCATTGGGTATTGTGAGTCTTCAAAGGTATACAAACTCTACAATCCAAAAACACACAAAGTTGTAATTTCCAAAGATGTGATTTTTGATGAAGCGAGAGTATGGGGTCATCAAAAACTTTTTGTTGATGATGGATCTCAAGATGTAAGCTCCTCTCAAGTGCAGCCCATTAATAAAATCAGCCCTAGAAATCCTCCTCCAAGTCCAAAGAAGAGTTCTACTCCAAGTACAACAAGTGCTACTCCAAGTTTTTCTCCACAAAGATCAGCAAGTTCTTCTCCAATGCCAATGGAAGTAGATTCACCATCAAGAGGTAAGAGAACACTTCAGTACCATCCCTCCTACCAAATTATGGACAAGAATTTTCAAAGAAGATACACTAGAAGCCAAGCTAGTGAAATGAATGAAGTCTTGAAAAGACTTGAAAATTTGGACGTGTATGGTGATGAAGACTCTCAAGAGCCTAAGGGAGATATTGTAAACTATGCTTTAATTACTAGTGTAGAGCTAGAGCCATCTAGTTATAAAAAATCATGTACTCATGATGTATGGCAACATGCCATGAAAGAGGAAATGACCTCTATAAAAAAGAATGATACATGGGAGCTAGTGGAGCTTCCTAAGGGCAAGAAATGTGTTGGATGTAAATGGGTCTATAATGCCAAGTTCAATGCTGATGGAAGTATTGAAAGACACAAGGTAAGTCTAGTAGCAAAAGTATTTACTCAAAAGTATGGGATTGATTATGAAGAGACCTTTGCTCCTATTGCTAGACAAGAGACCATTAGACTAGTGTTTTATTTGGTTGCCCACAAAGGGTGGAAAATTCAACACATGGATGTTAATAGTGCCTTTCTCGATGGGTACTTGAATGAAGACGTTTTTGTACAAAAACCTCAAGGCTTTGAATAACAAGGTAAGGATAACCTTGTGTATAAATTGAAGAAAGCATTTTATAGCCTAAAGAAAGCACCAATAGCATGATACTCACGCATTGATGGCTACTTTCAAAAGTATGTATTCACTAGGAGCAAAAGTGAACCTACTATCTACTACATAAAATAAGGTAAATACATTCTCATTGTGTGCTTATATGTGGATGATCTAATATTCATGGGTAGTAGTGATAAAATGAATGAGGAGTACAAATACTCCATGATGAAATAATTTGAAATGAAGGATTTAGGTTTGATGCATTACTTTATAGGAATGGAGGTACATCAAATAGGAAATAAGATCTTCATATGTCAACATAAATATGCTCATGACATGATAAAGAAATTTGCTATGGAGAAATGCAAGTCTATTGCAACTCCAATAGGTCATGGGATACAATTAAGAAAAGAATATGGAGCAAAAAAAGTTGACAAGACCACTTACATGAGCATGGTTGGGAGTCTAATGTTCCTCACCAACACATGGTCAGATATTCAATATGTTATTTCTCTAGTATCAAGGTATATGGTTGATCCATATGAACTTCACCTACAAGAAACTAAAATAATTTTGAGATATGTAAAGGGTACAATGGATTATGGGATCCATTACCACAAAAATGATGATGTAAAATTAGTTGGCTTTAGTGATAGTGATTGGGGCAGCAATATAGATGATAGGAAATCTACTTCAGGGAATTGTTTTAGTCTTGGGTCAAGACTAATTACTTGGAGTTATAAAAAGCAAATTGTTGTAGCACTATCATCTACTGAGGTTGAGTACATAGCAATCACAAATGCTAGTGCCCAAGCCTTATGGTTGAGAAGCGTAGTTGAAGAAACAGGTGAAAGACAAAATGATCCTAACATATTGTATTATGACAATATGAGTGCCATTCAATTGGCACATAATCCTAGCCATCATAGTAGGTCAAAACACTTTGACATACAGTATCACTTCATTAGAGACATGGTGGAGAAAAAGGTGGTTGAGCTAAATCATTACAGCACTTTGGACAACATAGCAGATATCTTCACCAAAGGAGTTGCTAAAGCTCAGTATATAAATCTGAGATACTGTCTAGTTAGCCCTCTCAAATTTAAGGGGGAGAATGTTGGACTTTGAATATTATTGTTTCTACGTAGTTATTATTTAGTTAGCATTGAGAGTTCATATAGGAGATATGTCTAAATTAGCATTTTTCTATGTTAGGATTTGATTACGTGAAATTTGTAAGCCAACAATATTGATACCAAATTAGTTTTGCTCAAACTTATAAATTATAATCCTGTGCAAGTTTCTTTTAATATAATGATTTAATCTCGATCTTGATTGGCAAGATATTTGAAAATTTAAATGAATATTTAAAATCTTTAGAGCATTTTATAAAGAATTTGGGATGCAATTAAACTCTACCAAGACTAAAATTATGGTCTTCTCTACTCGAAGAGAGCAAAAACAGCCATATATTTTATTTTAACAAAACTATTTAGAGGTAATAATATAATACAAACACCTTAGGTTATATTTTCAAAGCAAGAAATAAATATAAGTAGGATGGAAGACAATCTTGCTAAATAAGGGTAGATGAGCCAAGTTGTGGAATTGAAAAACCATTATAGTATTTTTTGGGTTATTAATTATTCCAGTGGTGCTACATGGGTGTAAGGTGTGGGTTAGCAATACATCAAATCTTAAATGAAAAAAAATAGAAATAAATAAAAAGTGACTATTTACAAAAAAATAGAAATAAAGCATCAATCCCATATGAGATTTTGTTTGTTGAAACAAGAAATTTTCCACTAGAAGTAGAGGTTATGGTAAAGCTATTGAGGTACCTAAATAAAATACAAAGAATTGAAGATAGTAGGTTGCCAAAATAGTTAATCAAAGAAACTTTTAATAGAAGAAAGGATGCTTGGATAGATCTTACTTTAATAATTAATAAAAAAAAAAAATTCGTAGGACTGCCCAAACTATCGAACTTGTTTTGGCCATATCTCACTCATCCGGACTCGGATTGAGCTGAAATTTTGAGGGTAGATGCCTGAAAAACCCTAGAACGTCTCCACCAATTTTCATATCATTTGGAGCAACATAGATCCTAGCGCATCCCTATGTGTGAACGAGATTTTTGGCAAGCGACTATGCGAGGGTTTCATCTGGGTTGAGTGCAAGCAGCTCCAGAGGTTGGTTTTTAGGGCCTTCGGGCCCTAGAGACCAATATTTTTGTGGTTTATGCTCAATATTTTAGCAGGAAATGTTGCAGGGGATCCAAGATGGGTTAGAAATTTATCTTTCAATAGATCATGTTGTGAACTTGAGTGACAACGGCTTCCAATTTGTTGCACAAAAGAAAAGTGAAAACCATACCTTTCCATGACGTCTAGGGCAAGGATTAAAGAGATCACGAAACAAGTTTCAAGAAGTTGATCAAAAAATGGCTCATATCTCAAGTGAATCTGGTGCTAAGGTGCACCCACAAAATAATTCTACTGTGAAAACCCCTATCAAGGGTAAGAATTTTGAAGACTCAGCCCCAAAAATGAATTTTAGGGATGCCCTTTGTGGTGGACAACCTCAACCCAATGCTAATATCAATATTAGGGCTTCCCATAAAATTCTAAGAATGCCTAAGATTGATCCTAGGAAAATGGAGTCATGATATATTAAAGCAACTGGTGGAACTCCTATTGTTAAGCTTGATATGGGTAACATTCAGACTGGCATTGAAGATTTGGAAAAAAGAGGACTAATTTGTCGATTCATGGGTTTTCGTCCGAGTCTATCTGCTTTCAAAGTATGGGCTGCAAAAATCTGGAAAACTAAAGGTGAGTTACAAATCTCTATTTATCCAAATGGTTATTTTCTTGTTTTATTTGCTGATAATGAAGATAGAGAGAAAACTTTTCAAGGGTGTCCTTGGTTTTTTGGAAGGGTAGGAATTTTCATGAAGCCTTGGCATACTAAATTTAAAGTCGAAGAAGAGATTCCTTCTATAGCTCTTGTGTGGGTTAGACTCTTTGGCCTCCTTATTGAAATTTGGAATCTTACTATTTTTTCTTCAATTGGAAACTCTTTAGGAACTTTTACGATGACTGTTGATTGTACTCAAAATTTTGAACATATTATTTATGCTCGAGTTTATGTTTTAATGGATTTTGACAAACCCCTACCTAAAAATATCACATTACAATTTGGGGAAGACACTTGGGAGAAAGTAGTGGACTATGAGAACATTCCTTTTCATTGTAGAATTTGCCATGAATATGGTCATTTGGCCAGTGCTTGCCCAAATAAAATTCCTGATCAAAAGAAAGAAGATATAAACTCAACAGGTTTCCAAATGCTTAAGAAGAAGTACACTCAGAAAAAACCAGTTATGAAGGATCAATCAAAGTCATCTTCTAATATGTTTGAAATCCTTTCCACAAATGATGTCCCAAGTGAGGAAGAGGAAATAATGGAAACATAAATCTTAGAAACACAATTTAAATATGAAGGGAAGAACTCAGAGATAAACCAACAAATCAAAGGTTTTCAACAAAAAAAAAGGGAGAAAATTTACATAAGAAAAACAATCTTTTAAATGTCAAAACTTCAAATAATATAGGTCTCAATATAGACTCTGTTGAACCCTCTAGTAAAATTTTGGTTGTGTACGAGCATTCTTCAAGGTTAGAAGCCATCTTAGATTCAATTGGAATAAGTCAAGAAACAGGGAAAAAAAACTGAAGATGGATTCTAATAAAAAAGGAGGTCACAAGACCAATCAATATCATATGGTAAAAGAAGGTGAAAAGCTTGTAGAGGAAGGTAAGATTAATACCCTTACCAAATTTTTTAGCCCTGGTATTAATGAAGATATCACTTGGAATATTAGAGGACTCAAAGGGAGTCTTTAAAAACAAAATAAAATTAGAATAATGATTCAGATAAATCATCCACATATTGTTTTCTTTCAAAAACAAATATGTCAATGGAGGATATGGACTCAATTGCCAGTAAAATTTGGCTAGCTGGAAAAGTGGTTTCCCTTAGTTCCCAAGGTACTTTTGGTGGCATTGCTTGTCTTTGGGACCCAAAAGAGGTAGTTATTCACCATATGGTTGGTAGTTGGGGTCTTTTGGCTATAGCTATTCAAAGTAGACATTCCAACCAAATTATGCTCTACATTATTGTTTATGCTTTGACTGCTTTGGAGGAAAAAAGAAGATAGTGAAAGGATATAACTCATATTATCTCTCATTTTCCTGAAGCTTGGATCTTGATTGGAGGAGATTTCAATACCATATTCTCTATGTATGAGAAAAGGTAGGGAAATAGAAATTTGGACAAAAGCACTGACCTCATCAGTGAATATATTGCAAACATCCATCTTCTGGACATCCAACCAGATAATGTTCTTAGGAATTGGTCTAACAGAAGGTAAGGCTTAGCTTGTATAATGGAGAGATTGGATAGGTTTCTTCTCTCTGAAAATTTCTTAATCCATCGTCACATTCCTAAAGTGAAGACTCTTAATAATGTTGGTTCAGATCATTGGCCAGTCATGGTGGAAATGTGGAAAACCAATGTGAGTTTCTCTCCTTTTTGTTTTCAATTAATGTGGCTTAGATACATTTCCTTTAGAACTCGTGTGCAACAATGGTGTAAGGAAGGTAAACCTAGGCATGGGACTAAGATGTTCTAATTTTCCAAAAGACTGCAATACATTAAATCTAAAATCAATACTTGGAACTGGAAAGAGTTTGGGGATGTTCATAAAAAAAACATGAAGTTATTACTCATATTGAAAATTTGAATAAGAAAATCCATTTAGATGGCCTCACAGAGAAGAGAAGTGCAGATGAAATTAAACTCACAACTCAGTTAGAGGAATGGGAAAAAGAGAAGAAATATTATGGAAGCAAAAATCTAGAATTCAATGGCAAAAAGGATGGTAAAAATATTTTTTTTTTCCCCAATTTTTTTTTTTTGGGGGCGCCCCCCCTCCCCGGGTTTTAAAAAATTCCCTTTTTTTTTTTTTTGGTTTGACTTATCCAAAGCTTATGACAAATTGGATTGGAACTTCCTTATCAAAGTTTTAAGGCAATTTGGTTTCTCTTAGGATTGGATGGATTGGATTATGGGATGTATCTCTTCAGTTTCCTACTTAGTTCTTATCAATGGTAGGCCTTCTCAGTCATTACCAGCTTCCAGAGGTATTAGGCAAGGTGACCCGCTATCCCCTTATTTATTAATCATTCTTGCTAAATGCTTGGGTAGGAATATAACCAAAAAGAGGGAAAACAAAACCCTTGAGGGAGTTACCATTGCTCATGGAGCTAGACCTATCTCTCATATTAAATTTGTGGATGAATCTACTCTTTTAGGTAAAGCTATAGTTAAGGAAGCTTCTAATATTAAGCAAATCATTAGCTATTTTTCTAAGGCTACTAGGCAGTTGATCAATGAAGACAAATCTAAAGTTATTTTCTTTCACTTCTCTGCTAGACAGGAATCCATGGTCTTGGATAAATTAAGATATAAGAAGACCTCCTTTCCAATCACTTATTTAGGTATTCCCATAAATATTCAAAGGCAGAAAAAAAAATATTGGAATTGGTTGTTGGACAAAGTCAAGAAGAAAATTGGAAAGTGGACCAACATGTGGCTTTCTTTGGTAAAATAAGTACTTCAAGCTATTCCTATTTATGTATCTTCCGTGATGAATATTCCAAAGGTTGTTCTTCGATAACTGGATCAAATCAGTCATCGTTTCCTTTGGAGTGGTACTAAGGATAAAAGAAAATGGGCCTTGGTGAAAAAGGACACTTTATGTCTTCCTAAGAATAAAGGGGGGTTAGGATTCCGGTCTTCTATTAATAACAACAAAGCTTTAGCTACTAAATTATATTGGAGGATGTTGCATAACCCCAATGCTCTTTGGGCCAATAATCTCTGTCCTAAATATGCTGAGAACAAAAGTCTTAAAGACCTTGTTCGCTATCAACTTCCTACCAAAGGTTCTCCCATTTTAGCAGTTCTTAAGACTAGTGAGGATTTGATTAAGAAAAAATTATATTGGATCATTCATAATGGTCAACAGGAAATTTTTTGGATATATTCTTGGGATGGTCACAAGCCTTTGATAACTCAATTTCCCGATTGGAGGCCTTGGATCGAGGAGCTTGACTGAGCTAACTGGATAAAGGTGGCTAATTACTGTCGGTACCATACTGGTAATTCAAAGGTTGGTAGATATTGGATCCCTATTGAGGATTGGTCTATTCAAATCCTAGAAAGGCAAATACAAGATATCCAAGGCATCCTTCATATGAGATATCTCTCTTGGTCCCATGAAAAAGATTATTTTGGATGGAACGACACTACTAAGGGTGAGTATTCAATTGCTCAAGGTTATTTGACCTTATGCCATAATAATACCAACCATTATTCTAACATATTTTCTCAATTGTGGGATCAAAAGCTCTGGCCTAAGGTGAGGTTCTTTAATTGCCTTTTATTGCTTCGTAGGGTGCTTACTAGTGAGCAACTTATGAAGTGTGGTTTTCATGGCCCTTTTAGATGTGATATGTGTGAAGAAAATGTAGAAAATCTCAACTTTATTTATATTTTTTACTTTAGCCTCTGAGCTATGGAGGAGAATGGCCACTTTAATTGGCTTATATTGGTCCATTTTTTTTACTTTTGAACAACTTTGGAGCGATTGGCCTAATCAAGAGGGTGTTGATCATTTTATTAGGTAGTTAGTTTGGATGGGTTCTACCATTCTTATTTGGAATATTTGGATTGAAAGGAACAACCAAATTTTTAATCAAGATAGGAAGGATATTCACTATATTTGGCATAATACCATAGCCAACTAAGTTGAATCATTCCATCAACTCCATAATCACCCTTAAAACTCCCACCAAAGATGGGATCAAGTGATGCAAAGATTGAATATTAAATCTTCTAAGGGCAACCAACTCAAAGGGAATGTGAGGATTAGTAAGATGGATAGGACAAGAAATTGGCAACCTGCTCCTAAGGATTTTGGAAAAGTCAATACTGATGAAACCTCTAGAGGGAACCCTAGAAAAGCTAGTGTGGGAGGAATTGGTAGACTTTTAGATGTCTCCCTGGTTTTTACTTTTGCTAAGAATTTGGGTATTCTTTCCAATAACCTTGCTGAGGGGTATGGTATCCTCAGAGGCCTTCAGGAGGCTACTAAGGTTGGATGGGAAAAGGTGTTAGTTGAGTCTGACTCTCAACTTATGATTAATATTTTGAAGACTCCTTCCAAGAATCATAAGGTTGATTGGAGAATAAAAAGAATTATTGAGAAGATTCAATTAATCCAGATGGAATTTTTGAAAGTTGATTACAATCATGTGGTCAGAGATCAAAACAAGAGTGATGATGCTTTAGCTAATTGGTCTTTGGACAAAGGTGATCTTACTTGTTATGGCCACCCTCCTAGATGGTGGGCTTCACAAATTAGGGAAGCTCTTCTTTCTATCATTTCTTTGGATGGCTCCAGTTCTAAAGGTACCTAGTTTCTTGTTACCTTTTTCTGCTTCTCTTTGGTTTATTCAGTTTTTTTTAGTTCCCTAGCTCACTCTTTTCTTTCTTTTGTTTCCTTTGTTGTTTCTTGCCTTAATAGTCTTGTGGTCTAGATAGGTCATTGTTATGTTCAATTTTTTTTTTTTTTTTTTTTTTTTTTGTTTAGTTTTTTAAGGTGTGTGTGTTCTTTTGTTTTGTTTTTTTTTTGTGTTGTTTTTTGTTGTTCTTGTGTTTTTGTTGTTTTGTGTTTTTTTTTTTTATGTTTTTTGTTATTGTTCTTGTGTTTTTGTCATTCTTGTTCTTGTGTTTCTCTTTGTTTGTGTTAATTTGCATTTTTTTGTGTGAGTGTTTTCTATTTTTTTTTGTTTTTGTTTATTGTCTGTTGTTGGTTGTTTTTTATTTTTATTTTATTTTTTTAATATTTTAGGTTTTGGTTGTGTTTATTTTTCATGTTTTTTTTTTTTTGTTTTTCAAAATCATTAGCACTCAAATTAGTCAATCAAAAAACTCACCAATACCAAGGTAGAGTATTTTGACAATATTGAGGAGAATATTATACAATTGAATAAACTCAAAGTACATTTCCTTACTATATGCAACAAGTAAAGGAGGATCATGTGTATGTTAATATCCTCATATAAAAAATTTGTTGGGATATGTTATGGCATCGAATTCCTTATAAAGGATCCTAAAGAGCATACAATTTTGAGGTTACAAAAGGTGTCATTTAGTATCAACTTGCTTTTTGTAATATGGGCAAGCTCCCACCTAACAATTAGGGTCATATGAATAAAGTTCCAAGGAACCTCCCCTCCAAAATTGAACCAAGCAAGCCAAAGAATAATGTGAATAAATTGTTTAAATAAGAACCAAAAGAACCTTACACATGGTTTCTACTAGAAAGTCATAATTTTTTGTGCAAATATAAAATCTTGAATAAATTTTTTAAGGTTTTAGATGTAAAAGAAAACTTCACATATCTAAAACATGACTTTAGAATCCCAAATTTTGGTTTTGTATCCATCCTCTTAACTTTATGGGTATCATCTTTCTTTTCTTCCCAAGAATGTATTGTTTATTTAGGAGAAAAAAAGGTGTATAACAAAGCATTAAAACCTACCTCGATTATAATAAAATTCAAAAAGAATAAAAGATTACTATTATTGATTAGTCAATCCTAAGATTTTTTATTGGGCAAAAGGAGGAGAATATGCAACATCTCTTTATAGACTATGCTTTTTCATGTGAAGTCTTTCAAGTTCTAAGATTAATTGGAGTGGCTCGGGTCTTCTCGAATTCTATGGTGGAGCTTTGAAAAATGGTCATCCATGTTTGTTAGCAAAAGATGTTGAAGCTTCTAGACTGAGTCTCCCACACATCTTATGGGGATTCGAAAAGAAAAAAATGGTAGTGCCTTTACGAACATTTCTAATGATCCTATTTCAGTTGGAAACAAGATCCATAGTGCCTTAAAAGAAAATATCTCATGTATTTCCTTTTCCAAAGAAAAATAATCTTCACAGGACTTTAAGCTTGTTGATATTGTAGGTAGTCTTTGTGGTCCTAAGAATGCTCTTGATGAGCCCCAGTTAAGTAGACTTCAAACCATTTGGAATCCTCCTCAGCCTAGATGGCTAAAATTTAATTTTGATGGAGCATCTAAAGGAAATCCAGGGCCTGCAGGGGCAAGAGGTGTAGTGAGAAATGAAAGAGGAGATATTATTTTAGCCTTTGCTAAAAATTTGGAAATTTGGATGAGCCATTTTGTGGAGGCAAGAGCTTCTTTGCATTGGTTTTTTCTTCTTAGATCCATTCAGGGAAGAAAGGTTATCTATGAGGGGGATTCATTAAATATCTTCAACATCCTCCTAAGAAAGCAACCTTCTAATTGGTCTATTGACAATATGATGATTGAAACAAACAGAAACCTAAACACCCTAGAGTCCTTCAAGTGTGAGCATGTTTTTAGAGAAGGAAATAATGCGGTGGATGTTTTGGCCAACTTACGTCTTCTTCAAAATGGATTGATGGTTTGGAGGAATAGTTTTCCCTAGGATCTTCTCCAAATTGTTGAGAATGAAACACCTCTTTAGCAGATTATTGGTTGTCATGTCTTTGAGCGAGACTCTAATTTTGAGTTTTAATTGGTGATCATTAAAGGATAACCATTTCATGCTTGAAAAACATGATATTATTAGAAGCCTCTTCTCATGTGGGGGTTGTGAATTTTCAAATTTAAATTTTCTTGGCAGGATTTTTCAAAGAGACCTATTATCGAAAGCTAGTTGTTCGAGGTGGTTGTTCTCTTGCAGTTGGGTGGATAATGGGACTCCTTTGCTTTTTGCGAGTTTTTCTTCTAGATGGTCATGGTGTAGAAGGGTTCTAATTGCATGGAATAGTGGGCACAAATGGAAGAAAGTTTTAGGTAAATCTCTTTCGTGGTTGGTGGAGTTATCTGAGCTAGATTTAAGGCATATAACTCTCTTCCTGAGATGGGTTGGTTTGAGTCCTTTGTTTTTCTAGGTTGTATCATATTTTTTATGACTGATTATTTTGTGGATCAAGACCTTTTTTTTATCTCTTCTCATGTGTGCTCATTCCCATGTCGTGTGATAATTTATCTCCAACCATTTATATGGTTTTTCTCCCATGTGAATGTTCATATGCTTTAGTTTTGGAAATTGATGAGACACATGGCTATCCTTCGAATTCATGTTAATTCCTTTTTGGAGGCAGATGAAATTTTTTTCATGCTTTGCCTAATGTCCCAGTTTCTCATCACATATCAGACCCTTCCATAATTATTTTTTGCATCTTCCTTTGCATGGGAGAATTACCCGTTCTTTGAGGCTCTACTCTAGATTGTGTGATGGTTCTTGGTCTTAATATTGGACTTTTGAAGATTCTAGATTGAATATCTATGCCTATTTTAGAAGTAATTCCCATGGCCCATGTTTTAAGAAGCCTTTGGTTGTTTCTAAAGTCTTTTTTTGTTGGTTTTAAATCCCCTTGCTTCGAGATTAATTGTTGGTTGGTTTTGCTCTTTTTTTAAGGTTTTGAGTGAAAGGCATTATGGAAGATGATGTTAAAGGTGTGGAACCTTCTTCTATGGAGCTATATAGAGATGTATTGGATATTATTGATAGAGGAGTGCTAATATTATTAACACAACTCAACAGACATGATATTGATTTGGCCAGAGAGATGACTTTCTCATGGAACAAAGGAATGGTGTCTACCAAATATTTGGAGTTTGCTATAACACTCTCACTCCTTGTAGAGATTACGGGCTCTCCAACTCATGGAGATTGTGTTAACAAGGAAAAGCATTCCCTAGCCAAGGATCTTGACCTATTTAGGTGTAAATATGGTTGTCTATCTACATATCACAATGGTTACAAGATGTGCTCATTCAGAACCCCATGGGATCGGGTGATCCTCGCTATCATGAATTATTTTACTCTAGAGTGCAATTGTGATGTTGTGTGAAGCTTTCATCTAGCATTGGTGAACCACATTAGGGGAAAGAAGATCATGAACATTATGGCTTTCCTATATAAATATTTGGAGAGAATGACCTTTAACATCCATCAAGGTAATTCTTCCTTTTCCAATCATCAGGGATTGTTCAAATTTATTTTCAATTATGTTTATTTGAAGAAAAATGTAATTGCTATGGTGAAAAGAGGTGTTGGGTCATGTATGCCCTTAGATTTCTCTTCCTCTAGAAAATATAAGGATAGTATTTTACAGTTAATTCTACTATTGGGAATAGGATTGACAATTCTTGTTTGGGAAAGGTTAATTAGGGTGGTGCATCAAAGCCCCCATTGAACTCTAATAATGGTAAGAATAATATTGATAAATTAATTAGAAAAAATTATGCTGATGAAATCGTGGCCCCAAATATTAGGGATGATACCCCTATAAGCTATAAAGAGGTTGTGGTCCCTCAAATCTTGGAAGATAATATTGTCAATGCCCCCACCTTTTTTGGCTAGGTTGGTATAAATTAGTGATATATCTTCCTCGAAGGATGAAAAACCTACTAGGAAGAATTTTGAATCTCTAAAGAAGCCAAATATTGAGCCAAAAGGAATGCGAAGATCAATTCGCTTGAATTCCAAACTTAAGAGAAAGATGAAGACCTCCCATGTCTCATAGGATTCAATTGACTCTAAGGAATCGATCCTGATCCCTCTTTCTAAGAAAATCTTGAAGACTTTTGGAACCCCGATGGCAAGCCATAAGTTGCATATGAAGCCCATTGCTACTTCAAGCAAGTCATATGATACAGTTAAATATTTGGTGAGATCCCTCAAGAGATCTATGTAAATGATTTTCTTCACAAACAAAATATCTTGGAGATTGAAGCAAGACGCAAATACTCTTGAGATGAATATTGATCTTTTTGATGATAATCGTTTGGACTAATTAGACTTGCTAGTTTTTTTTATGTTCTTTCTCTTTAGGGTTGGTTGGTCTCTCAGGCTCTCTCGTCTCTGTTTGGTGTTGTGAGTCTCTTAGTTTTTTATGTCTTCTTTTTTATCGTTATGTTTCTCTTTTTTTCTAATTTTGATCATTCTTTGATGTAAAATGTTTTGGGATCCTTTTATAACCCCCTCTTTTTTCAATCTAATAAAAAAATTCCTAAGAATTTTTAGATGTAACGTTGTTCATGTTGAATGTGTCAAATTTGAAGTTCTTTGTATTTTGAATGTTGATAACAATCTTATCTCTATCTATCACATTGCTTATACCAACAAAAGGTAGAATTTTGACTAAAATAATGTGAAGGATATTAATGGTTATTTCAAAATTATTGCTTTTGGATATTATGATGAAAAGAATCAAATGTATAAGCTTAGTGATAATTTTGAATCTATACATATAAGATACTTTGTGAATGTGGTGTACAAGGCTAATAGTACCAATAAATTATAAAACCAATGCTTGAGGTACACAAAATTTATATCCATGATGCATATGAGTCATTTTCAAATGGTGATGATATTACTTCCATTTTCTCCTTCAAGTTGTGCATGTGAAGGATGTGTGTTAGGAAACACCATTATGGAAAAATATCATTATGTGTCTTAGTTCTTAAGTTGGTTCACAGTGGTATTTATAGTCTTTTAACCAAACCATGTATTTATGGTTTTAAAAAATATATATAGTTGCATTGATTCTTTGTATGTTTCTTTGGATATGTTGCATATCAACTAAGGAGAATTTTGAAAATTTTTAAATCTTCAAAGCATTTGTGAAAAATTAGAGTGGGATAAACATCAAGTTTTTGAGGATAGATAAAGTACAAGAATACACTATCAATTATTTTAATATTTTGTCCTTGAACATAGAAACAACTATTCACATTATACATCCTAACAAAATAGTGTGTTTAGACAAAAGAATACATCTAGTATAGATATGGAACAATGTGTGGTTCCTATCAAATAGATGAATCTCAAATTTTGAGGAAATATTATGCATTTCAACAAGATTCATTAGGCCATAAAATACATGATTCCACATAAGAGATGGACTTATGAGATACCTTTGATTTTGTATTTTAGTCTTTAGGTCTATAACATAGGACTAGATTATTGTTGAGCAGTGGAACAAGCTTGTATCTAATATTCACAAGTACATTTTGTTGAATACAATAAAATCCAAAAGCATGTACAATTTATGATCTAACTATTCATAATGTTAATACTCATAAAGGTATTGTCTTCCATGACATTTTTATTCCATGGATTATGAGGATCTCTTACTATTTTTTTAAAGGTACTAATTCATATCACTTTCTCTAGTAATAAAAGACATCTCTTGGATGATATCATCACAAGATGTTCCAATAGGGATAATTTTAGTGAGTGAAATACTTGCTCCTCTAGGTTACTATTGAGGGCACCTCTATTGCACTCATTTCTAATAATCCCTTTACTGACGATATTTCTCATTTAGTCTCTTATGGTTTCATAAGACAAAATAGAAATGTCAAAGTGGTCATTCTCAAGAAAATTGAGCATTCACTTCAAGAAGATGATGCTAGAAAAGTGTAGATCCTTCTCATGATAGTGGAAGCATATTGCAATTCTACTATTAATTAGGATAAAGGCTTCCTCAAATAGTACAAACTTGACTATCAAATACAATTTATTTATGGAGCTCTGGCCAAAGCTTAAACACAAAAAATAATGTTAGATGCAAATAGGTCTTTAAGACCCTGTAGAGAGTTAACGGTAATAGGAAAAATACAAATATCATCTTAGAAGGCATTCATGATAATGAGACCTTTGCTTATGCTATTCTCATGGACTCCATTTTATATGATTATTTCCTTTCAAACATAAATTTTATCAAATATATGGCAAAAGTGGATTTTTTATGGATATGTATAAAAGGATATTTGTATGCAATAGTCACTTGGCTTTGTTCACAATGGGTTTACAGCACTAGTTTGCAAACTCAAAAATTCATTTTATGAACTCAAGTTGTGATAAAAACATTGATAAGATCCACAAATTCTTCTTTCACTTGTTGTTTTCATTGTTGTGAGTATGAGTAATTGATGATTTCATTATTATTGTGAGTTCTACTTAAATTATTTGAGATAGGAAGTTGCAAATTTCTAATTCCTTTAATATAGCATATTTAGTCCTACAATTTTCTTAGTGTTAATGTGATTTGGGTCTTTCTTAATGGTCTAGGATGAACAATTGCAAGTCGACTCACTCTCCTTTTACATCTAGGAAGAAGCTTGATATTGAGTTCCTCTCTATTAGTTGATGATATTCTTTATAGGTTTGTGGTTTGTAGTCTTCATTGTTTGACTCATACCAAACCCAACATCTTTTGTTGTTAGTCTTGTATCCATATATATGCAACATTATCATGAGAGTTGTAAAAATGTTAAGTAACTTTTATGATACATCAAAGACATTCTTCACATATGTATCCACTACACTAGCACTTCTCTTCTTTTGCGGGGGTACTCAAATGTAGATTTAGTTAAGTGGTAGTGATTATTAAAAATCCACTTTTGGTTATTTGATCTTGGTATCTACTTCAATTTCTTAGTATTCTAAGAAAATGTATTCACCTTGGATATTGAAGAACACTTTATTTTCAAATACATCATTTTAATGAAATACGTAGAATATATCGGTGCCTCTTTAGGGACTCAAGGTAACCTTAGGTAGCATTCTTCCAATATCCAAATCAAAATCATTTGGCTCTACGTATAAAATAACATTGCATATTTAGATGTAAATACTTGAGTTAAAAAAATATTTTGTGTTTCTTCAAACATAAGAAATCTCCCTCATTTTTCATCTAGACTTGCTCTCACCAAGGCTCTAACTAAATAGTTCTGACGAAATCAAATCAAAGGAGAAAGGTTTTTGATGGGCATTACAAGTATCAAATTTCAAAACCTAGGAGATGTACAATGTGACCTATACATTTGGATGGAAGCCCTTATATTATAGATTTCTTTTAAAGAAAGGTTTAATTTGAATTCGATATCAGTTGGTCCTTGCTTTGCAAATTTTATTGTCATTAATTATTTTTATCTAGAGATGTAGTAAGTCCTCTCTCTTATCTTATTCTATCATATATTATCTCTAATCCCATTAAAATTTATGGTTATCTATGGTGATTAAAATTTCAATTTTAATTTCTAATTTCCATGGAAACATAACATAATCATTATATGATTATTGAAAACATGTTATCCTTCAATCAATTAGATGTTGAAATGGTCCCAAGAATCTAATATAATAATCAAAATGTTATGTAGTTTTTTTCTAATCAAGTGGGTCATCGATGAACCAAGATCAATAAAATTCATATTCATTATATTTAATATGTTTATATTAAGGGGACAACTTGTGCTTACTTGTGTGCCTTTTGAGAATAAACTTGCAATTATGATGGAGAGTCAAACTTGCTCATCCCAAACCCAGGTGTTGTAGGTGAGTTGGAGAGGAGAGGGCAATCCTCCAAGGGAGGTCCCAGGTTCGAATCTCCACCCTACCAAAAAGCTGAATTGGGTACCCAAAATCCAATTGATAATGTTGGTGCGGGCAGGGCTGGGTGCGACCCCGGGTGACTTTGACGGTGTAGAACCCCATGTTCATGGTCTCTTAGACCAAGGCGGCTCTGCAAGGGGTTTTTCGCTTAAAAAAAAAAAAAAACTTGCTCATCCCAAACCCAAATCCAATTCTCATTCAACAACTTGGAAAAATTTACAGAAATGGCAGCAGTCTACCAAATAAACTCCTTTATTCCGAAAGATAGTTTATTTTTTTTTTCTTTACAGCATTTCCAACCCTGGAAGAAAAACAGCCCAAACAGGTCCAGAATGGCCCTCTTGCCTTCAAATCTGCAACTCTGTCTCAGCAGTTTCCGACCCCTTGTGCATACCTTTGCTTCCCCTTTTAAAATATCTGGCGTGACTCTCCGTTTCCCTTTTTTGGCCCTTCGTTTCATTTCCCGTGCCTCTTCGTTGTCTTGGCTTTCGAAACATTTTTCTTTCCGACTCTTGGTCTTCGTCTGCTTTCATTGCACCTTGGTGCCACGTGCTCGTCCAGTGCTGCCACTATAGACTCTGTCCGCCTGTCAACCAATGATGACGTTCGGTATACCCACCGCTCGATAATTTCCTCTGTAACGGCCCCTGTAACCGCCTGCCCTTTTTTCTTTTGGTCGCGAAAATGCGACATGTCGCGATATCGCGACACTTTTTCTTCTTTGCCAACATGTCGCGATATCGCGACACTTTTTCCTTCTTACTCTTTCTCTTCTCTTTTAGTCACGAAAATGCGACATGTCGCGATATCGCGACACTTTTCTCTCTTGCTCCTTCTCTTGTCTTTTGGTCATGATAATGCGACATGTCGCGATATCACGACACTTTTTCTCCCTTGCGCCTTCTCTCGTCTTTTGGTCACGAAAATGCGACATGTCGCGATATCGCGACACTTTTTCTCTCTTGCGCCTTCTCTCGCCTTTTGGTCATGAAAATGCGACATGTCGCGATATCGCGACACTTTTTCTCTCTTGCGCCTTCTCTCGTCTTTTGGTCATGAAAATGCGACATGTCGCGATATCGCGACACTTTTTCTCCCTTGCGCCTTCTCTCGTCCTTTGGTCACGAAAATGCGACATGTCGCGATATCGCGACACTTTTTCTCTCTTGCGCCTTCTCTCGCCTTTTGGTCGTGAAAATGCGACATGTCGCGATATCGCGACACTTTTTCTCTCTTGCGCCTTCTCTCGTCTTTTGGTCACGAAAATGCGACATGTCGCGATATCGCGACACTTTTTCTCCCTTGCGCCTTCTCTCGTCCTTTGGTCACGAAAATGCGACATGTCGCGATATCGCGACACTTTTCTCTCTTGCGCCTTCTCTCGTCTTTTGGTCGTGATAATGCGACATGTCGCGATATCGTGACACTTTTCTCTCTTGCGCCTTCTCTCGTCTTTTGGTCGTGATAATGCGACATGTCGCGATATCGTGACACTTTTCTCTCTTGCGCCTTCTCTCATTTTGGTCATGAAAATGCGACATGTCATG
The DNA here is from genome assembly GCA_028583015.1 of Wollemia nobilis. NCBI lineage: Eukaryota > Viridiplantae > Streptophyta > Pinopsida > Araucariales > Araucariaceae > Wollemia > Wollemia nobilis. The sequence goes on along the minus strand of JAQPPZ010000048.1, from coordinate 4,598,045 downwards.
ATATCGCGACACTTTTTCTTCTTTGTCGACATGTCACGATATCGCGACACTTTTTCCTCTTTGCGGTATTTTGCTTTTCGTTGGATGCTCCTGCATCAGACAACCGAGGTGGATTGAGAAGTGACCTTCACTTCTGTACTGTTCTGTCACCTTCTTTTTCAACATCTCAAAACTTGCAAAATATTCAGCCTCAGCACTGCTCTTTTCTCCTTTATCCATCGTTCTCAACTCAGAAGCATTCCTTGGACTACTCCCACATACAATCTGGAATGGTGATTTACCAGTACTCCTGTTGACAGTCCTATCTAGAGTAACTGGGGCTGTACAAGCTCTCCAAGCTTCAGCAAAATCTGGGTCTTCAGGGTACAAACCCTTAAGTTCTTCAAACCCCACAACTTCCACTCTCATTGTTGTCAGCAAACTCTTTTCATCCATCTCCTTCAGTGGCTTTAGTTTATGGCGCACTCCTTCGTTTGTTAGGGAGTAAGTGTTGGCATGTCCATCATGGACTACATGATGATCAAACTGCCATGGTCTTCCTAATAGCATATGGCAAGCATCCATAGGCAGGATATCACACAGGACCTCATCCTGGTATCTCCCAATATTAAACTTGACTAAGGACTGTTCACTGACCAATGCCCTATGGTCCTTTCGCAACCATGCAATCCGGTATGGATGCGGGTGTCTCCTCCTCTCTAGTTGTAACTTAGTAACCATTTCTTCAGAGACCAAGTTATCAGTACTACCATTATCTATAATAACATTACAGACCTTACCTGAACATTTGCACCTTGTGCGAAACAGGCTCCTCCTCTGGTCTGGTTCTTTCTCCTCATTCAACAAGGTTCTCCTTGTGACCATAACTTCTCCTCTCTCTGCCTCCTCAGAATGTTCTGATTCAGCACCTTCATCTGCTACAGCAGCTCTGGCATGACCCTCAGGTCTCTTATTCATCCTCTCTTGGTGTTGGGGACACTCATATGCCCGATGTCCCTCTTCCCCACAATGGAAACAGGTTCCACGAAATCCTCCTCTTCCATACCCACGTCTAGATCTACCTCTTCCTCTTTGGTAACCATTGTTCTGATTACGAGATCTGTAATCATTATCTCCCTTCTGATCCTGATTGTTGCTAGCTTCTTCTTTCTTCTCATCTCGTCCTCCATCTATTCTTCCACCAGTTCTTTCTCCATGACCTCTTCCTTTCTGCTTACCCTCAAACCTTCTGTTCAGCTTCTCTTCAACTTTTAGAGCAAAGCTGGTAAGCATCCTCAATGGTGCTCATCCTAACCAGACTCAACTCTTCTTGAATACTTGGTTCTCAATCCATTGATGTAACGGGCTACCTTCTCCTTGTTAGCCTCGGAATGGCCAGTTCTGATTGAGATCTTGTAAAACTCCTCTGTATATTCTTTGATAGATTTGCTTGACTGTCTCAAACTCTGCATTTTCCTCAACAGATCCAATTCGTAATCTGTAGGAATAAACTGTCTCTTCAACTTCTCTACCATTCGATCCCATCTGGTTATCTTTTCCTTTCCGCTTCTATTTCTTTCTAGCTGCACTTCTTTCCACCATATGCTAGCATGGCCTTTCAACTTCGTTTTTGCAAACTTGATCCGATCTGGATCTACAACCTCCTCATACTCAAAATACTCCTCCATATCATTGATCCAATCAATCAACTCCTCTGGATTGAGATTCCCAGAATACGTGGAGACATCAAACTTTGGCTTCTTCCCGATCCGAGATATGGCCTTAAATAATCTAGCTTCTACAGGATCCATTGCTTCTTCTTCATCTGATGGATCATCAACCTCCCAAGCTTCATCTTCACTATGGTCTTCTCTCCTTGGCTCAACCCCTCTTCGCAACTCCTCTTGCAGGGCTTGCACTTGCCTCTGCAAAGCTCTAAAATCTCCTTTCGGTACCACATTTCTCCCACCACCATGGTTTCTTCGTGGAGGCATTCTTCCTCACTCTCTTCTCACAACCCTTCCACAGATCCTGGTGCAAACTGCCTCACTTTCGGTGATCTGCTCACACACTCAGGAACCCTAAGCTCTTCCATAGATCTTGGTGCAAACTGCCTCACTTTCGGCGATTTGCTCACACACTCAGGAACCTCGCTCTTCCATAGATCCTGGCAAACCTCACTTTCGGATCTGCTCACACACTCGGGAACCCTAAGCTCTTCCACACCGGCAAAGCCTCACTTTCGCACACCGACCACTCGCGATGCTCACACACTCAGGAACTCCTGCTCTGATACCACTTGATGGAGAGCCAAAATTGCTCATCCAAACCCAAATCCAATTCTCATTCAAAAACTTGGAAAAATTTACAGAAATGGCAGCAGTCTGCCAAATAAACTCCTTTATTCCGAAAGATAGTTTATTTTTTTTCTTACAACATTTCCACCCTAGAAGAAAAATAGCCCAAACAGGTCCAGAATGGCCCTCTTGCCTTCAACTCTGCAACTCTGTCTCAGCAGTTTTCGACCCCTTGTGCATACCTTTGCTTCCCCTTTTAAAATCTCTGGCGTGACTCTCCGTTTCCCTTTTTTGGCCCTTCATTTCATTTCCCGTGCCTCTTCGTTGTCTTGGCTTTCAAAATATTTTTCTTTTCGACTCTTGGTCTTCGTCTGCTTTCATTGCACCTTGGTGCCACGTGCTTGTCCAGTGCTGCCACTGTAGACTCTGTCCACTTGTCAACCAATGATGACGTTCGGTATACCCACCGCTCGATAATTTCCTCTATAACGGCCCTTGTAACCGCCTGCCCTTTTTTCTTTTGGTCACGAAAATGCGACATGTCGCGATATCGCGACACTTTTTCTTCTTTGCCAACATGTCGCGATATCACGACACTTTTTCCTTCTTACTCTTTCTCTTCTCTTTTAGTCACGAAAATGCGACATGTCACGATATCGCGACACTTTTTCCCTCTTGCTCTTTCTCTTCTCTTTTGGTCACGAAAATGCGACATGTCACGATATCGCGACACTTTTCTCTCTGCGCCTTCTCTCGTCTTTTGGTCACGATAATGCGACATGTCGCGATATCGCGACACTTTTTCTCTCTTGCGCCTTCTCTCGTCTTTTGGTCGCGAAAATGCGACATGTCGCGATATCGCGACACTTTTTCTCTCTTGCGCCTTCTCTCGTCTTTTGGTCGCGAAAATGCGACATGTCGCGATATCGCGACACTTTTTCTCCCTTGCGCCTTCTCTCGTCTTTTGGTCGCGAAAATGCGACATGTCGCGATATCGCGACACTTTTTCTCCCTTGCGCCTTCTCTCGTCCTTTGGTCGCGAAAATGCGACATGTCGCGATATCGCGACACTTTTTCTCTCTTGAGCCTTCTCTCGTCTTTTGGTCGTGAAAATGCGACATGTCGCGATATCGCGACACTTTTTCTCCCTTGCGCCTTCTCTCGTCTTTTGGTCGCGAAAATGCGACATGTCGCGATATCGTGACACTTTTTCTCTCTTGCGCCTTCTCTCGTCTTTTGGTCGCGAAAATGCGACATGTCGCGATATCGCGACACTTTTCTCTCTTGCGCCTTCTCTCGTCTTTTGGTCGTGATAATGCGACATGTCGCGATATCGCGACACTTTTCTCTCTTGCGCCTTCTCTCGTCTTTTGGTCGCAATAATGCGACATGTCGCGATATCGTGACACTTTTTCTCTTTTGCGCCTTCTCTCATCCTTTGGTCACGAAAATGCGACATGTCACGATATCGCGACACTTTTTCTTCTTTGTCGACATGTCGCGATATCGTGACACTTTTTCCTCTACGGTATTTTTCTTTTCGTTGGATGCTCCTGCATCAAATTATCTCATCAAAGTTATTAAATCTATTAGACTACTGTAACATGGATTGGTGGTGAAATTTACTTTTGGATACACTAGACTACCTTCTTTTATTCTCAACATTTCAATCCATCTTATTGAGCCCATCATCAAGAGTGGTCTATGTTGAATACCTAATAACAATGTCTTACTTTCCTTATAAATAGTAAGTGTTTACCTATTTTAATTCTTGCAAGCAGAATAAACATGTGGGATCTAAATGGAAGTATAATGTTCTAAATAACAAAAGTACTATAACCAAAATTTGACATAAAATGTTAGGAGTTGGATGACTACATATATTCATTATATAGTCTTAATTTTTACTATTGGTGTGTATGAGCGATTTCCAAAAATCACTCAATATTAGTTTATCGTATTTCTTTAAATTTGAATGGTGCTTCTTAATATCTGCAACCTCTTTATCCTTGCATTTTAGCAAGTGTTATTTTGACAAAAAAATTGTATTCTTCAAATACATGTGATGGCTTGTATTACATGAATGCTCAACAATGATTGACCTAGTCACAACTAATATGTATGTCTGCCTAATGTTATTTGATACTTATTTTTATATATCTTTTTATTTTGTGTATGTAAGTGTGGAGAAACCACGTAGAAAAATATAATATTATCACAGTACCTCAATATCTGAGTGTTATAAACTACGTATAGCAATAATAAAATAAATACCAATTTGTAAATACAATTTTTGACCAGTGATAAACAATAAACCAAATTAGATCAATGGTGAAACCAAATCCAACAAATCCACAGCCACTTCGAGATGGTAAAGTCTCATAGCCTCTTTGATAGGGTGAAGTCATTTGCGCACTATACGCAAATTCAAATTCACATTTATCGATGATTCAACTAATGACAATATTCTTCCTATTTATAAATGAATTCAATAATAACCTAACCCTACTTTTCAAGTGTTGACTAACTAAATCAAATGCCCAAGATAAAAATAATTAGTCGACATGGCTATATTGGGATCGTTACATGGCTCCCTCCCTTAGAAATCTTTGTCCTCAAAGTTGGAAAAGACTGGAAAATACTCTTAGGTTCCCACATAGCATTTTCTTCTAGAAGGCCCTACCACTTAATGAGAAACTCCTTAATTTGACGAGATCAAATATGATGCACTCTAGATCATAATATTGCTTTAGGCTGAAGAGTTATTCGACCTTCTTCATCAAGTAATGGAAGCTTTGTCTAGGACTGCACCTTTTGGCCAATAACTTGTTTGAGACAAGATACATGAAAAATTGGATGGATGTGAGAAGAGGGTGGAAGCTCCAATTGATATGCTACTTCACCAATGCGACGAACCACCTTGTAGGGCCCATAAAAGTGAGGAGCCAACTTCTGATTAGACTTGATCTTCAAGGACAATTGCTTATAAGGTTGTAGGTGCAAAAAGACCATATCTCCTATGTTTTTTTTTCATTTCACAAATATACCATATCTCCTATGTTGAATTGTCATTCTGAACGATGTAAATCTTGTTGTTGCTTCATACGGTTCTGGGCCTGGGTCAAATTATCTTTAAGAAGTTCAAGCACAATTTGACGTTGTTGTAACAAATCATCTACCTGGGCCACTTTGGAAGATCCTGGAACATAGTCTGTGATTGATGGAGGCTTTTGACCATACAAAGCTTCAAATGGAGATATCTTAAGGGAAAAATGGTAAGAAGTATTATACCACCATTCTGCTAATGAAAGCCATTGAATCTAGTGATATTGCTTATCTTGAGCAAAACAACGAAGGTAAGTACCCAAACATTTATTAACAATCTTTGTTTGACCATCATATTGGGGGTGATATGAGGAAGACATACTCAACTTGGTACCACTAAGACGAAACAATTCCTTCCAAAAGTTGCTAGTGAATATAGGATCACGGTCACTCACAATGGTTTTGGGCATACCATGTAACTTGAAAATGGAATCAAGAAATACCTTGGCCACCTTACTTGCTGAATAGGGATGTTGTAGTGCACAAAAATGAGCATACTTGGAAAGACGATCTACTACCACAAAGATCATTGTTTTACCCTCTGATTTGGGAAGACCCTCAATGAAATCCATGGATATGTGCTCCCATTGGCGGTTAGGGATAGGTAAGGGTTGCAACAATCCAGGAGATTTAACTGTTTTCCCTTTGTTACATTGACATACCTCACACTCAACCACAAATGTCTTGACATCTGATTTTAAGCCTTTCCAAGAAAATGATTGCTTCATCCATTGGTATGTTTTCAAGAATCTCAAGTGTCTCGCTAGAGGAGATGCATGCAATTCTTGGAGAACCATTGACTTAATAGTTGAAGATTGAGGAAGATAGATGTGATCCTTTTTGTGAAGCACTCCATCTGAATATGAGAAGTAAGAATGCAATGATGATCCTATTTTCATATCTTGAATGATTTGAGCAGTCTCTAAATCAGCAAGCCATTCTTCTTGAAGTTGAGAAAGCCATTGTGGACAAGGACCAGAGATGGCATTGATGGCCACATCATCCTCATATTTACGAGATAAAGCATCAACCACCATATTTTCCTTACCTTTCTTATACTCAATGACAAAATCATAACCCAAAAGTTTGGTCATCCATTTATTTTGTTTAGGGTATGAGAGACGTTGTTCTAAGAAATGCTTTAGGCTACTATGGTCAGTATTAATGATGAAATGACTACTTAATAAATAATACCTCCATTTCTCTATGGCATGTAAAATAGCTAGCATTTCCTTCTCATAAGTGGACCGTCCCAAATTCTTTCTTGAAAGTTGCTTACTTTCAAAGGCCAATGGGTGACCATCTTGCATTAAAACAACTCCAATACCTGTGCCAGAAGCATCACACTCAATGACAAAAGGCTTGCTAAAATCAGGAGTGGCCAAAATTGGAGTGGAACACATAGCCTCTTTGAGGGATTGGAAGGCCTGAGAAGCAGCTTCAATCCAAATAAAAGCATCCTTTTTTGTAAGAGCAGTGAGAGGCACCGCAATCTTGCCATAGTTGCGGATAAATTTTCTGTAATAACCTGTGAGTCCTAGAAATCCACGAAGTTTTTTAAGGGATTTGGGTAAGGGCCAATCTTGAATAGCTTTGATTTTATGAGGATCTACCTTGACTCCTTCATGAGATACTATATGTCCCAAATATTCTACCTCTTGGACCCCAAAGGCACATTTGGATCTTTTAACAAAGAGTTTTTCCTTTTGTAATAGATGAAGGACTTTGTCAACATGAACTAGGTGATCCTTCCAAGATTTGTTGTATATTAAAATATCATCAAAGAATACTAGGACAAACTTACGAAGAAAATGGTCGAAAGACATGGTTCATGAGACTTTGAAAAGTAGAAGGGGCATTAGTGAGACCAAAGGGCATGACTAGGAACTCATAATGACCCTCATGTGTACGAAAAGCAGTTTTAGGGATATCCTCTTCTCTAACCCTAATTTGGTGAAAACCAGAGCGTAAGTCTAGTTTAGTGAAATATCTAGCACCATGTAATTCATCCAACAAGTCATCTATAACAGGGATAGGAAACTTATCTTTGATAGTGATCTTGTTGAGAGGACGAAAATCAGGACACATGCGCCATGAGTTATCCTTACATTGTACCATCACCATTGGTGAGGAATATGGACTAATGCTTGGACGAATGATTCCATGCTCTAACATTTCTTGGACCAACTTCTCAATCTCTAACTTTTGGGGTTGTGGATAGCGATAAGGATGCACATTAGGAGGTAGACTACCAGGAATTAGATGGATGGCATGATCATGTGTGCGCTTAGGAGGTAGACCCCTTGGCTCACTAAATACTTCTTCATAACTATCCACAATATTTTGAAGATCCATTGGAAGAGTTGTAAGAGACGAATCCAAGGATTGGACCTCTATGGAATTCACTTGGGCAAGAAAACCATAACCACCTTTCTTCAATATCTTCTCCATGCTATGTGAACTCACAACCTTGGAGGGAGGAGGTTGAATTCCTTGAAGACAAATGACCCTTCCATTCTCTGTCCACTTGATGTATAATTTTTGTAGATTAATAGTAACATCGTCGAGTTGAGATAGCCATTGTGCTCCCAAAATGACATCTGAGCTTCCCAGGTTCATAGCAAAGAGATTACCCATCCAAGTATAATTCCCCATTTGGATTGTAACTTTAGATGTTCGACCCACACATTGAGCAGTACCTCCATTTGCAATCAAGACTTGAAATTTATCTTGATTTGAAGTATTGATATACAAGCCCAAGGATTTTGTTGTCTTAAAATCTATAAAGTTATGTGTACTACCTAAATCAATCAACACATTAACACGTTGGTGTTTAATGAATCCTTGTACCTTGATAGTGTGATGAGCTTGAAGACCCATAAGTGCATGAATAGAGAGAGCCACAGTATCATCCTCTTGTTCTGCTTCATCTACTTTTGTTGGTTGTTGTCCTAGTTTTGTGGATGGCTCATGTTGTGATGAATCTTCCTCCTCAACAACTGATGCATCTCCATATTCTAAGAGAAAGTTATGACGTTCTTCACAGGCCTGATCTCGTGGATGATGTGAATGACATTTAAAGCAGAAAAATCCTGTGGAATGCTCAAAATTGTGATGAGGATGATGAGAGTTGAAATCACGTCTATATGGAGGACCAAAATCTTGGAGTTTTTGTTCTACCGCTTGAGCTATACGTTGTGCATCATCAAGGGTATAAGGATCATGCATGTCAACTTCCTTTTGAATTTTATCCTTAAGGCCATAGCGAAAAGCAGAGACCACCACTGCTGGACTCAATTCTTGTGTATAGGTGAGTAGACTTGTGAACTCGGAGCAATAGTCTTCCACTGATCTTGTTTGCTTAATTTGCATAAGATGTACCACATATGATGTGGAAGATCCCTTATCAAATCTTCGAAGAAATCATTCCTTAAATTGAGGCCATAAAAGAGGGCCACCATGTTGATGAAGCTGCCATAACAACCATTGATAAGCTTGGGTACCTAGTTTAGAAGTTGCTAATGCAACACGACCTTTTTTTGGAATATGGTACAAATGGATAAGGCCTTCCATTTTGGCCAACCATCCTCGAGGGTCAACACCTTCAAAGGTGGGCATGTCGATGCGAGGAACTTGAACATCATGAGGCCATTCCAAGAAATTGGAAGCACCGCCTGCCGAGGGATCTAGATCAGAGGCAAAGCCTAGGTCATGAGAATCAAACTCTAGGGGGTTGTGACTAGGTGGATGGTGTGGAAGAACATGAGTATTTGGTTCTTGATGAATGGTTAAAGGTTGGGGTCTGATAGTATGTTGTGACCCTTGGATATGAGGAGGTGTAGAAGTGGATGGAACTAGATTTCCTAGCATGGCAAGAATTTGATCAACCTTTTTTTCTTGTTGTGTAAGATATTGATGCAAATTAGGGTCAATATTACTAGGAAGTATATTATCACTTACAGGGGTAGAGGGAGTACCATGGTTATTTGGAGCGATCATGTTATTAGGATGGTTATTGGGTGTTGGAGAGGAAGGACCTGAATTGTTAGGTGTTGGAGAGGAAGGACTTGAATTGTTAGGTGAAGGTGAAGCCATGGAATTTAGTGAAGAAAGAAGACGTTGGTCAAAACTATTAATATTAATGGGAGTATTATGATGCTTACCAGGATTTTTGGGTTGGCACTTCTTTTTACTCATATACACATCTTCTAGAAAGGCAGTACGTTGTAATCGACCGTTCACTCGTGTCCAACCAGTAGTTGTAGTAGGTTCACTCATGCACTTTGTTGTACTATTGGCACCAAAATCAGCAAAATTTTATTTGAGTCAACTGTCAAGTTTGCATAGCAGAATCAATGTGGATCCCCAAAATTTTGGTTTGAAATGCAACTGTCAATTCGGATTGATCAACTACTCGTTGTGCTCAAAACTCAATGGTCACTGGCTAGACGAAAGTCAAAAGCTGATAAAACAACCAGTCTTCAACCTAACACTTGGTGCAAAGAGCCTACGCCCAACTGACACGACTGCATGAATGGCCAATGTGACCACCAAATGGTGGTCACAAACACTTAGTGCGCTTTGGAACATAAATATTTCAAATCCTGCAATGCAGGTGATGTGGGATTATTATCCCTAAAAAAAAAACACGTCATATATCGCAAAACTTGCCAAAGCCCGCACAATGTTCACTGGAGAAAGGCTGAGCACACCGAGAGAGGTCTGCAACGACCAAAAATTTCTTGAAAATTTTAAATTTTTGTCGAAACAAAAATTGTGTACAGAAGTTGTCAACGCCGAAAAATCATGTCGGGACCAAAAAATTGCGTCGAAGATGGTTTGAAATTGCTAAAACCTATACAAACCATCGGGATCAAGTGATATAGAGGAACGTCGTCGAGAGAGGTATGAGGTAGCTGGAAACCCATTGGGGACTAATCAAACTATCGAAAAACATCCTATTCACTAGAAAATTGTTGAGAAATCTATCAAAAGTCCCGAAATCACCAAAAAATATCAGATAAAAGTAACTCGTCTCTTGTCCACTGAATATCGAATGATTTGGAAGATGCTAAATGCTCCTTAGGCTTCCACGTATCGTGTCTATATTGGCACAAAATCTAGGGTTGAACTCTTGCCGAATTAGTTGATTTAACCTTGGACAACTTAAATTTTTTTTTGAAAAAAATTGTGTTGCATCTGTTGTGAATATGTTCGTCATTGTGATCTTCATTTATGGATATTCGTTGCGCTAACACCAAATAATTCATGATCCTTAGATGGTAAATGTTTTGGACTCATCCACAACCTTAGGGCACCCAAAATCAGTATTCCAAAATCGAGCTCTAATACCACTTGTGGAGAAACCACATAGAAAATATAATATTATCACACTACCTCAATATTTGAGTGTTATAAACTACGTATAGCAATAATAAAATAAATACCAATGCGCAAATACAATTTACAACCAGTGATCAACAATAAACCAAATCAGATCAATGGTGAAACCAAATCCAACAAATCCACAACCACTCCAAGAGGGTAAAGTCTCATAGCCACTTTGAGAGGGCGAATTCTCTTGTGCACTATATGCAAATTCAAATTCACATTTATCGATGATTCAACTAATGACAATATTCTTCCTATTTATAAATGAATTCAATAATAACCTAACCCTACTTTTCAAGTGTCGACTAACTAAATCAAATGTCGAAGATGAAGATAATTAGTTGACATGGCTAAATTCCATAGTGAATTATATGTGCTTTTAAAGACCATTAATGATCTTTGTTGTATTTATTCATGTTTTTTCTTGATATATATTTTTATTTTGAGTGCCACTATTAATGATGGTGGGTGTGTTATTATTCTTATTTGTAGGCACTATCTTGTCTTCATTAGGACCTTTGTATTATTTCCTCTTCTTACAATTCTTTCTACCTTGTAGCCTCTCAAATTCATTACATGTTTTTCCATGGTTACCTATAATTCTCTCCCCATTTGAACAATCCTAAACACACTCCCATATTTTATGCATAAATATGGACACAACTTTAGATGTAGACTCCATAGCTTCTTGGAGAGGAAATATTAATGCTCTTTTGGTATTTTGTATATCTATACAACCAAATCCAAACTAGTTTTTGATAGCTTATTCATTATCCTAAATTTTTTGTTTCTTTATCTTTGCAAAAACAAACTTAACAATATTGAAATTTCTATAGTGATAAGGCAAACAATCTTTATAGTTCACCATGAAATTGGAATATCAAGGATGATTGATATTTTTTAGGTGTATTAATAGAGAAGAAAGTGGATGGGACCTTGTCATATAGTTTATATGCAAAGAAGACACAATTTTCTACTTAAAAGTTGATTTTGGTCACCATTTGACACAAAATGTGACAACACTTAACACCTATGCAATACAAACCTTTAGAGTCTCATACAAGGGACACTTACAAAGAGAAAATTCTCATCTTAATGTATTAAGGGAAAAAGGATACAATAAGAATCAAATCAATAATGTTTTCCTTAACACAAAGCAACTTCAAAACAAGGAAAATGATGGTAGAAACAACATGATCAAAATGCCATATGTTCGACACACCTCAAATAAACTAGCAAGGATTTTGAATAGATTTAATATCGAAGTCTCTTTCATGGAAATATACATCCTTAGAGAAAATATAGGTGAAAAAATTAAAGCTATAACAACAAGGATCAAAGAACATAAGGCCTATGCAACATAGTAAGATGGCCAAGTCAAAAAATTTAAGTATTCATGTAACATTAGCCATCATATATGTTTATAGAACACAATGATTCCTGTCAAAGCAGGAAACTATCTAACTTATAAATTTATAAAGCTCGTAGATATTAATAAGCATTGAAACAATGTAAATACATAAGATGAACTAAAATGAGTGCTTTCTGAAAATGACTCATACACTACATTAGTTTAAAAAGAGATTGCATAATAGACATATCTATGGCTCCAATCCCTAAGATTGTATTCCAAACTTTGGTTACAATACAACTTTGCTATTCAAAACATTATAATTCCATTGGATCCAACACATGTATCACACACATAAAGAGAAAGAGAAGGTAAAAACTTACTATTTATGAGGAAATCAAGGCTCCCTTTTTTTTATGGTACTTGGCAACATGTATATGGGGATATGATATTATATTGTATATGGGTATTGTGGATAATTGACATGGACCACACATGACCCAAGGTTGATTATATTATTATGTTATATTATAATAATAAGTGGGATAAGGGTTTATTAGATAGGTATATAAAGAAGGGGTATTGTCATTGTAATCATCATCATTCATATGAAGTATTACTTGTACTCACCTTTGCCTATGAAGTGGCTTATGAGAGTTTACCCTCTCTAAGTGGCAATCTCATAGTGGGAGATCTTGTGGAGTTCTTAATTAAGGAGTATTATTGGTGTTGCCCTACCCTAAGGGTATTATCTATCTTTCTCATTGTGTGATTCTCATTGTGGATAATTTTTTTTTATTAGGTGGAAGAAGGGGTTTTGAAAGGTACCCCAAAACTTTTAGAAAAATGATCCAACCAACCTTCCTAGAGAAGAAAGGAAGGTAACAGCACAAACACAACAAAAAATGGTCCTACCAACCAGGAGACAGGCTAGTTCCACACGGAAACAAGCTTTCAAACCCAAAAAGGAGCTAAAAGAAACAAACCTGGCAAAACAAGAAGACGTAGGATTCCCATGCAAGGGAAGAGAAACAAACTCGATAATACAAAAATAATCAGGATTCCCATGCAGGGGAAGAGAAACAATACTGTCAAAATAAAAAGGGATAAGATCCACGCTGGAAAAGAATGGGACACCACACTAGCTGAGACAGAGACACCAGAAGTTCGAAAGAGACACAGACAAGAAAGTACCAGCACCTTTATCCCCTTCATGCTCCTTCATCTCCCATTGCTCCCAAACCATGAGAACAAGAATTTCCTTCGTGTATGATATAGTTACCTACATGGAGTCAATTAGGGATCTTTGCAAATTCATAAGCATCTGTTTGAGTGGCTTGGGGGCCAATCCCAAGGCCTAGCTTCGAGGGTCCTAAATATTTTTAGCACTTCTTGCTACAAGGATGAGCGTAGCTTTTTTGTGAGGCTGAATAAACTCTTCAGACTTAGAATCTTCCACACACAAAGGGGCCTTCCCAGGGTTGGCCAACTTGGCGACCAGGCGCTTGGACCACCTGGTACTCTCATCACTACCCCCATCCCTTTTGGGGGAGACTCCGCCACCTTAGCCACAAACCCCAAAATGGGGGTAGCATATATGTTTTCCCTACTAATTGACTCAATTCCTTCAGAGTTGGAGGATTTCGAGTAGTCCACAATGGGAGTTAGTGCCTTGTTGAGGAAATTCAAGATGTCCTCCCGTACCAATCCTCTAGACTTAACCACATAATCAAACAACATTTTTCCAAACCGTGGTGAATTGGGTCAAGGGCAATTTCTTTTTTGACCCTACTCATCGATCTAGACATGGATTGAAACAGGGAGGGGATTTTCATCAATCTTTTGTGACTCAAGTGATTCAAAAACATGAAGTGGAATCTTATGAGAATCTCTTGATTATCGTCAAGAGTGAAGTACTACATTATGACTAAAGCCACTCTATCCTGAGGTGCTTTCAATGAGGTTCGCTTGAACCCATTTTGGATTTTGACCAATTCTTCCTCCTCGCCCAAGAAAATTTGAGATTCCCTTGCAAGAGTGTTTTTCTCTATTGTGTACGTACCTGTCCGTAGTCAAACCTGTCACCTTTGCAATCAGGGGGATGTTGATTTCGAATTCAAAGGTCTTGATATTGACCGCACCATTACGCCATGAATAGGTCATGTGTTTTACCATTTCTCTGTGGTGCCCAACGAATTTCAACAGGCACTGGAGGATGTTGCCCTTCCTTAGAATCTTCCTCATGTCTTCATCGACTGTCAAAGAGCTTGGTTCCAAGATTAGGGTTGTCATTCTTTCTTGAGCTCTGACGTTGCTCTTTTCACTCTAAAATGTGCCCCAAACACCAACGAACACACCACCACGCGATAACGCTTTCTCACCACCTTGAGCCATGGAATCCCTTAGAGAGATTAAAATCACCTGACAAGATAAATAAGTGCAAACATTCCTATCTCCCGATTTCCTTGGATACTTGTGATGAATCACAAGAACCGGAGAAGGCGAAATAATTTCCAACCCACATGATGGTAGAGGCTTCTAAAATCAAAACGGCCAGCAACACACTCACCACCTTCGTGCCAGCTCATGCACTAGGAGTTACACTAAGGAAAAACCACCCTACTGGTCTTTCCAAGAATTCTCGAGATGCTTATGAGCAAAGGAATGATAATTCTAGAATCCTAGTGCCCCAAATTGTGTTGAAGGGTGGTGATAACCATGAACCGCAGAAGTGCCACCTTGCACGTGTTATCAAACCTCTGTATTAGAACAATTACCACATCTGCAACACATCTCCAGCTCCACCTCCCCAACACTGGTGTAGGAAAAGGTTACCTATCCAAACTAATTAGTTTAAGCCATTTCTTGTTAAAAACATATCTATCCATCCTCCTAGTGGGCTCTAGACTTTGGGGTAATTCTGGCCAGGTCATCACCTTGTCCATCTCCCAATGCCTCTTCGAAGAATTGGGGGATTGTTATTGTGGAAAATTATTTGTAGATGAATGATTGGATATTTATACATAATGGTGAATGATTTATGTTAATGAGAATAAAGTGGTATCAGAGCAATGATTCTGGAAAATTAGGGATTTTTTATGGATTGTAAAATTAGGGCAAAAGTTTTTTCCAAAAAAAATCTTATTTTTGGGAGCTATATCTTTGTGTAAAGCTATCTGATTCAGACAATTTTTGTGCCATTTTGTTTGGAATTCGAAGAGCTTTAAAATGAGTGGTCATATGAAGGAATCCATGTAGTATTGAGGGAGATATGACCCAGTGAAGTCAATCATCTGGAACAAGGGTAGTGACAATTTTTTAAATTATGTTATTTTTCTAGAAAAATAATATTTGAGATATATGTCAGTTGGGTTGTCCGATTCAAACAATTATTGTGTCATTTTATTTGGAATTTGGAGAGCTTTAAAATGAGTGGTCATATGAAGGAATCCAAGTAGTATTGGGGGAGATATGACCCTATGAAGTCAACCATCTGAAACAAGGGTAGTGGCAAAATTTGAGATATCTGTCAATTGGGTAAGCAAATCATCTATTGTTTTTTTGGTCTAATTGATTCTGTGGAACTTTAGCTTCAAATCAATGGGGGGGATATATTTTTTTGTAAAACCCTAGTTTGCATTATCATTGTTGTGGATGTGATCTCATGTCACTTCAAAAATTTTCTTGAGCAAATGATATTGATGTTAGAAAATGGATATATTTTAAGTCTATATTTTGTTGATCCTTATTAGAAATTCCACCTTATTACGTTTATAGAAAAGGAAGCTAAAATATGGTTGTTAAGTTTTATGATTGAAAAGAATAATGGGTACACATGGGGAGAATTGGAGCATGTATTCTTAAGTCATTGGGACCCATAATAGCTACTTTGAAGGATACACTCAAAGGTTATGTAGAAGAAATAAACATGCTTTAGAAAGAACAAAAGGAATTAAAAAGAGAGCTTCAAGGAAGGGATAAAAATATAGATAGCTTGATGGGTGTCATCAAAGACCTTGAAAAGAAACTACAAAATGAGAAAAATAAAATAAAAGGAGGGAATTTTTTAACAAACATAATGAAGACTATGAAAAAAAACAAAAAATTTCGGAGAAAGAGGAAAATGTTAAGGAAGATAGTGAGAAGAATGAAGAAGCCACATCTTTGGATTTACAAAAGCAAGAGAAGAATCTAAATTCATCTAAAAATTATATTTTGTAGGTTCATGGATGCATTCAAAAGGAAAAGGTTATTATTTCCATTAACCCTAGCAATAGATATAATTTCATTAATAGTTCTTTGGCTAAGAGGTTGTAGGTTCAACCAACAAAAATTAAGGGCATACAACTTGAGGGTGAAAATGTTTAAAAAAATTTAAGATTTGAAGATCACCATGGATTAACATGTTTTACATCCATATAATTATGCTATTGAGATGGATAATGTGGATATTGCTCTTGGTTATCCTTGGTTGGATTCTTTGGGTATTGTTAACATTAATGTGCAAAAGATGTTTGTGAAGTTGTGGTATAGGAAAAAGAAGATAAAAGTGTAAGATACTTCTCAACTTAAGGAGCAAGAATCCAATGAGAAGCAAGAAGCAATTATGGTTAAGGGACAAGTTAAGGAACCAACAAAAGAATCAAAAGTTGAATCTACATTAGCAACAACAACAGAGTCAATGGAAGAAGTGCACAAGGACACACCAAAAGAGGACACAATAGAGAAGAGCACGAGGAAGAATGTAAAATACATAAACAAAATTTTGAAGAATCAAAGGAAACAGAATGTTAAGATTGCAACGTATCGGCACCCACACCACCACCCTAAGTGACAATAATTTTGGAGGCGTGGCTTAGGGCATCAATACTATTAAGGATCTTATATGGAGCCAGAAAGGTATTAAGTATGGTAGTGTTCGGCAAAAAAAGCATAGTGATTTTGGATTTCAAAGGGGTGCAACAACATCAAGGAACAATAGGACCAATAGTTTGAAATATCAAAGTAGAGCAACAAAAGCATAGAGCCAATAGAGTAGTTATAGATATTCAAGTGGCACAATGGTAGCTTGGCATCATCGAAAACCACCACCAATCAAGATTTCACTTAGATGGATAGATGATCAAGATTGGTACCAATTATTAGCATTGCTTAGAAGATCATATTATTTAGTTTCTTCTCATGTTTCGAGGATGAAACATTTGTAAGGAGGGTGGAATGCTATAATACCTAGGAATAGGTATATGGGGATATGATATTATATTGTATATGGGTATTATGGATAGTTGGCATGGGCCACACATAACTCAAGGTTGATTATATTATTATATTATATTATAATAATAAGTGGGATGAGGGTTTATAAGATGGTTATATAAAAAAGGGATATTATCATTGTAATCTTCATCATTTATATGAAGCATTACTTGTAACCATCTTTGCGGATGAAGTAGCTTATGAGAGTTTGCCCTCTAAGTGGCGCTCTCATCTTGGGAGATTTTATGGAACTTTATTTCCTTAAGGAGTATTATTGATGTTGCCCTACCCTAAGGATATTATCTATCTTTATCTCATTGTGTGATTGTTAATGTTGATAATTATTTGTGGATGAATGATTTTATTTTTTTGCATAATGGTGAATGATTTTCTAGTAATGAGAATAAAGTTTCATAACATATTCCTATGTATTCAACACGGGTCATCCCCTAAGAATAGGGCCAACATGAGGGCTAAGACATTAGGAAGAAAAGAGTATTATTTTTGTTGCCCTACCCTAAGGGTATTATCTATCTTTGTCTCATTGTGTGATTGTTATTGTGAATAATTATTTGTGGATGAATGATTTGATTTTTTTGCATAATAATAAATGATTTTCTGGTAATTGGAATAAAGTTTCATAACATATTCCTATGTATTCAACACGGGTCATCCCCTAAGAATAGGGCCAACATGAGGGCTAAGACATTAAGCAGAAAAGAAGGTTGTGCATTGTATCAAGAAGAATTCATCACTAAATGTACGCAGGAGGCTAACTTCATCATGCTTTAGGACCATTTGGCTTGCAATAATTATCATTTAAGGGGGAAGTTGTCATCAACAAGAGATGTTCACTAATGTCTCCTTTCCTTGGCCCCATTTAGATTAAGAGGGGATGTTGGCATGAATGTAATCTTGACTTTGGTCATGGCCTACATTTGCGTTATGTAGTTATATTTTGTAAAATGCCTAGTCTCCACCATCATTCGACAACAAAAAAACAATGATTGACACCTTAATAGTACAAGTCTTAGAGAACCAACACTAAAAAAATGGATATAGTGAGAATTAAATCAAGAATGTTTTTTTAAAGCAAGGTGACTTCAAAACATGAAAAATGGTGACTAAGACCACAAGATCAAAATCCCATATGTTTGAGGTACCTCAAAGGAACTAGCAAAGACTATGAATAGATTTAATATCAAAGTCTCCTTTGCACCAATAAATACCCTCAAAAGAACATTAGACAAGCCTATGGACGAGGTTGACCCAAAACTATACAAGGTTATCTACCTAATCTCATATTCTTGCAGTAGACCTTGCATATAATAAGGATCATAGAACATAAAGCAAATATTTGACATGGTAGGGTGGCTTAGTCAACATGGCCATTTTTTTCCAAAGGGAAAAACCATTTAAAATGCAAGGTTAAAGAGGCCATCCAAATTGAGAAACACCATAACAATCTAAGCAAAGAAAACAAACTAAAAATGAGTGATTTTTGAAAACAATTAGTACATTACAATAGTAGAACATAAGAATGTTATTTACTCTTTATGAAAAAGTTATAATTCTTTACAATTTATGAGGAGAGCAAGAGCTCTCATTTATTGGCTATTCAAAATAGGTCACTCCTGACGATGGATCTTAAAAGAGGGCCCATATGCAAAAGCAAATTTCATCACCAAAGTAATATGAAAGGCCACCTTCATGATGCTACATGATCAGGTTGGCATACAAAAGTTGTCCTCAAGGATAGGATTGCTATTAAAGAGGGATGTTTAGTAATGTCTCCTCCCCTTGGCCCTCATCTAGATTAAGAGGGGATATTAGAATGTTTGAAATCTTTATATTTTGTAAAAGGCCTAATAGATGTTCATTGTTTTGTACACTCATATTGTTTTTCCTTGATAAACCAGTAATATGTAGATATGTGAACAATGGTGTTCCTAGAATGTCATGGAATATAAATACCTCCACTTGTAAATCATTTAAACATATGTATTGGTTTTTATCTTTAATGTATTGTGTTCTGTTTGACATTATTGCTATGTTTATCTACTTTTAGTGCATGTAAATGATATGTGGGTTTGATTAGTTTCTCCAACGGCTCAATTGTAAAGCTTTTCAAAAATCAAACAAATACATCTTTAAATCATCAAAAAAAAAAGATTAATCTTAGGTATAACTACGTAAATCATAATTTTGAAATATAATTTGTTTTTTTTGTTAGTATTTATTATGGTGCTAAAAAACCCATTATAAAACACATACAAATGTAAGCCCAATAACTATATCCATATTTGTTGAACAATTTCAACCAAGCCAATCTATCATAGAAAAACCTCTTCACCTAAATTAAAATTATTTGATGCAACTCTAGAATCTCTTGTATGGTTTTAGAAGACAACAATGAATTTAAATTGATTCATTTTATTTACAACATTCACACAATTAAAGAGTTCTATTCTTTAGTATGCACCCTTATTGAAAATTTAAAACTACACATTTATCCTATCTATACTTGACAAAAAGGTTAGCAGGTATGTGTCTCCCTTTTGTAATATTTTTACTTCAATTATATTATTTGATAAAACTTCTTAGTCTTGTTTAGACAAACTATTAGATCTTTGTAGTTCTAGAAGATAACACCAAACATTTAATTTGATTCATTCTTATTTAAGTTCACATTTGATATGAGCTCTATTCTCTCTCAATACATACCATTATTGAAAAATTATAGCTTCAAATAAATTCTTCAATAGTTTTTAATTTTGTATACAATGTTTAGAGAATTATTTAAAGAAAATGCCCAAACATACACCTAAGGGTAGAGCCTATTATAGACATGAATAGTATTTTAGGACAGTATAACTATTTATAAACAGGCTAAGAAGGAAAATAATACGAGTTTCCTATTACTTCCATTTTCAGGATTCAAATTTTAAAATGCACATGCAGTCAACTAACTACTGCATACCCTCCAATCTGTCAATGTGATTGAAACAAAGCAATCGATCCAAATGTCCTTAAATATATTTACACATCCTTCTCAGTTATTTTTGTCTCTGCAAATGACACAAAGTGCTTGCTATTATCAGCATCTAAAATTGGTTGCCTGATTTTGTAGTAAAACCTTTGCAACCGTAATGACATGAATTCAGTAAACCCCAATTGTGCAAAACAAATGAAGGCATACAGCATGCATCAAGAGGGGTCAATTACAGACTAAGCATGCACCATGTATCAATAGAGCTCTATCACAAACTGATCTATGCAAGTGACTGTAAATCCATCTAAAGAAGCTTCTAGAAGGTTAGGCGATTTGTCATGCACAGATGTATAACACTTGGATAACCTTTATTCTCATTCTAGTTTCTATGCACAGTGAAAATTTAGGGACTTTTAGTATTTTACCAAACTCATTAAGGATTTGGAAGTTTCACCTTAACTGACAATTTTCGGGGCAAGTTTTTTTTTGTTTTGTTTTTTGGTTATCCCAAGAAACATTTTTATATGCATCCAACCACTGATTGTATGGTGTTCTATAGAAATTGTAAATAGCCTTAAGCAGTTAATTCAAATTCTAATGTAAGCAGGCAAATTACAGATTTTCTTGATGCATATAGGGAATGAATCAGAAGTTGTAAGGTCCAAGAAGAAAACAGTGTAGATCGGGAAAGTAGAGCAAAAACACATTCACTGCATAACCTAAAATGTCAATACCTTTTTGGAATTGTTATGTATTTAAGTGCTCCTGAAGTTGCAGCCGATGCAAAATTGGGGACTTTAATTTTTATTATCTCTAAAAACCAACTATGGCCTCTTACCTGAAAGAAAAATAAAATAGGTGAATTTTTTCATCTCTAAAAACCAACTATGGCTCAAAACAGTCAGAACTGACAGCAAAATAGAATCTGACCGATGTCCAACCAAGTTTAACTAGCAAAGAAAACAAATCTGAGCCAAGGGCACATATTAACTTGTAATTGGGTCTCTTGAAAATATAAATAATTATCATACAACCAGAATCAGCATGAGAAGAGCAGATCCTCCCAGTTTCAACGTTCCAATTAGAAGCAGCCAAAAATTCTTTAAAACTTGGTACAATCAATATTTTGCATAAGGAATTGATGTGTGTAATTACATTTATGCATAAGCCCTTTGTACACCGAATCAAAAATTTCAGAAAGAAATTTGCATTCTAGAAGACTCAAAGAGTTCATGTAAAGAATTATTGTAACATTTTCCCGGAAAGGACAACCAATTCAAAATAAATACAAATGCACTGATCGTAAGATCAGAAAACTGAAAATCGATCTATACATTTTTATGGTTTGGTAAAATTCAATTCATACATACAATCTACACATCTATGGCAGGAGAGAGTTGTATATCAATTGTCTTGTCTGCAGGGGCATCCTGTAATAGGAAGGAAAAAACAGGAATCATACAACAAAGATTGCTTAAAGAGATGAAAACTATTTTAAATTCCAAGCTCAAAGTTGCTCCTAGTCAAACCATATGAATATTCTCATAATAGCAAATCTGCATCTCACAAGCAAGGATAATTTAAATTGACAAAACTACCCAACATCAATTTCTTCCATTGCCTCCTCCTGTATTCCCAAATACGAAATAGACTATATTCATAGAATGGTAAAAAATTATCAGGGTGGCAAATGACAACTTACTTCTGATGGTGGCTTTGCTGGGTATAAACAAACGGTGTCAAGATCAAAATCCAAACCACTGTACACAAATGACAGATAGATATGTAAGAAAACATATAAATAATAATATTTATTCAAACTTTATTAAAATTTTAGCAAATAAAAATAAAAACCATCTTGAAGAAATCATAGACTCAAATTTTGGTCATGGTATTGCATCAACAGACATGCGATTTACGATGCATGTTGTACACATGAAAACTTCAAATTCATGATTTGGTCACTTACTCCCATTGAAAGTAATATAAATTTAAAATATAACAGAATGAAAACAAATAATATTTGCAAAGATATAAATAATTTGGGAGGGGGTCGGAGAAAATAAATTTTTGAGACAAACAACTTATATAGACCTTAGCTCTCACCTTTGTGAAACAACCAACTTCCACACATATGGAATAAAGAACTCTTCTGGTTGATGCTCTTGCTCATATGTGAATCTTAACTGTGTAAACATCTAAACAACATACAAGTGCATCTGAAATAAGGACAGTTGGAACTACTTGCATTAAAAGCACACAAGATATTACCTTAAGCAAGTTCAAGTATGAAGAAAGAACTGGAAATCATAGATTTCTACTTCTAAATCTCACTGTTGTAGTTTTAATGCTTGTGTCGTTCTAGAAAGTGCTTATATATACCTTCATCCCTTCACCACGCCATGACCTGCAATTAGCAACTATGATCTGGAGAACTTTTTCCACAGACCATTCCCCATCTACATGTTGAGAGTCCATGCGGCTATTGAAAAAATCCAACACCTAAGACAAACAAAGTCAAGATTAAAATCTACACATCCAACACAAAATTTCAGTTCTCTCAATACATCTTTAACCCTCTATAGCAAGACCAAAATGAATATGCATTATAAGAAAACCAACATAGTTTTTTAAATTGTATAAGAAAATTAACTGTATAAATGTTGTCCACTAATTCATAAAAGCTGGGATGATCCTTGAATGGCTTGAAAAGCTCCTGTCTATGCAATATGGCATACACAACCTGCTCCAAAAAGTAAATTTCCAGCATTAAAGTCAAGCCCAATGACAACACATTAAACCGTTTCACCCAAATAAGGCATTTCAGGAAGCCTAGCAAAGAGCACTACCTCTGGATTTCGAGGCAAAGCATATGTAAGAATAGCATTGATGATCTCCAACACAATTCTTAAGAAGTCTGTATAAATATGTAACTGAGTTGGCTGCAAAGGTATAGCGATTTTTAGCTTTGGAAAGGAAAATGGTTTCTTAAACATAACCCACAACCTATACAATTATAATTTTGTAAACATCAGAAATACAAAAATTTATATTGATAATATCCAAGGAGCCTGTTTACATGCCAAAGGTGCACAACCATTTTTGTGGCAGACACTTACTAGCACAAAAAATTTTGTTTGATTGTGAAAGATTACCGTATCATCATCTAAGTCTTTGCCTTCCAATGGATTGACTTTCATTGTATGGATCATGTTATTATTTGCCTCCACTAATTTCGTGTACCTTCAGATTTAAAAAAAAAACAATAAAATAGAGAGTGAAGGAAAAAGCTCAAATGGAAAAAGCTCACAATTTATTCATAAGCCTAAAAGAATAAGTAGCGGCCAAGAAGGCATACTTGCGTGATAGCATGTCAAAGAGGCTAACAAGCCTTTGAGATGCATATGCACTCAACCTATGAACATGTGGAGCCATGTTTGCCAAAATTGCAAGGCAGTTTGTATGAATATAAATATCCTGCAAATGAAGCAAGACAAAGTTATAAGCTTATAACAGTTCATGCATAGAACATGCTGCATTTGTTTCTTTCAATATATCTGTAATAGTTTTTCTTTCAAACTAATTAGCTTCTCTTACCCTCTGTTTTGAGAGATTATACTTCACTGTCCTTATGAGAATCACAACCATCAAAGAACCAAGTGATGTTCGAGGAAGTAATTGCTCCCGGTACCAGGGAACATTCGGCAATATCTAAAGAAGAAAATAAACCGGACCAATCAGAATGGGCCATCCTGAATATCTGGAACCATATGAATTAATAAACCTGTTGATACACTCCCCAAGAAACCAAACTTACAAGCTTATGTATGCTAGCATTGAAAGATGAATCTTGACTAAGTATCAGAAGAATTATGAGTAACATGTATATCTGGTTCGAAGATCTTCGTGGTGCATCATAAAGCATCTCCAGAACTGGCATAAGCTGTAAATGCCAGAGAATTATCAATGAAAACCTTAATTTGTTTGAAATCAGCTGACCCAGCTCACCTTTTTAATTTCCCCCCCTTTATTCTTGTGTTTCCATGTCTTGTGAGTTATTAGGTTATAAACAAAGCTTAGACTGGCTGAATAGAGGAATTCTTAAAATGCTTAATAGTGTACAACTAAAACAAATAGCTACAAATACTACAAAAAAAGAAGCCAATCCCAAAACTTGCATACCAATGTATCTAAATCAGTTCGCACCAAAACATACTCCAAAAAGTCGGAATTTCCATGCAACAAGGAGTAGAGCAGCAAGATAGAACTCTCATCTGTCAAGCAGCTGTCACAATATCATATTCAAAGATAATCAGCGTGCCTTGAATTATGTTCAAGTAAACTAAATTCACATATGCATCAAAAATACCGATCTCCAACTTTGAAAACATGCTTCCCTGGAAGATATCTTTTCCCTTTTACTCTTTCTCCTAAAGCAATTTATACTAGACTCAGTAAATGCATTTTAAACATGAGAAACTAAAATGTATCCAACATTTAAAGTATTTCCGAGTAAAATGTCTTTTATGTAGTTGATTGAATTCCATTAAGACAAAAGCTTCATTACAACAATTTAATTGATTCCTAACTTAATAATTCTAATTCCTAACAGAAGAGAAGGAAAAAATTATTTAAAGAAAAATTGTCACAAAAGATCTAACAAATAAAAATATGAGGGAGACAGGGAGGGGGGATTCTTGTCTGCTGCTTGCATACCCAAGCACTTAGAAACCAATAATGTGCATCATGAAAGAATCCTACAAACCAGCATGGCAATTTATATTCATTATGCATCCAGAATCTCCATACAAAATCATAGTTAATGAGGCAACATGAAGAATCTATCTCAGAAAACACAGTTAAGTCATCCAATCAACATTGTCCATGTATTCACTTCAAAAATATGGACAAAAACAAAGAATAGTGCAAAATATATGATTCTGTTATGGAATTTAAATAATTCAGGTAAGACCTGGAGAGGAGATATAACCCAAAATCAAAGGTGAAATTATTCTCTATAAGCTAGGACACGCCAAAGCTACTACCATGGTCCATAAAAAGGAGGGGCTCTATCCGCGTGCGTGTGGTCTACTGGCAAGGACACCACTTGCATTATCGGTGATGAAACCTGGGTTCAACCCCCATGGCGGATGTGTATAAGTATTGATTAAAAATTAAAACAAAAAGGGGGGGCTCTGGGCCAAACTCCACAGGCTAAAAATTTGAGTAGAGTTGAGCAACACAGAAGCGCATTTTATAAAGCAGTCAGAGGAGATATAATTCTTACAAATTTCAGAACTCCATTGTTGAAAACTTGAAACAACCAACGGCCTTGTTTTAATTCACGATGTTATTTTAATCACGTTCTAAGAGAACTATACAAGCTAAAACATTAAAAAGGTTTCTAGTTTCTGTCATGACCCTCCCTAGTTGACTTTATGGCACAAAGGAACAATGTATTAACCTATGGTGGTGATACTTAGTTTGAACAATTGAACCAACTATATGATGTTTAGTTGATTTGAAAAGGGCATGTTATTGCTAACATATTGCCAAGTGTGCAGGATCAGGTACACTCGTAGGTGGAGAAGGCAGAAGCATCCACCAGAAACGAGGGTACCTAAGATCAGGGGAAATGATGATTAAGGTACTCGAAGGTAACATGGATAGATACCTTCATATAGGCATGCATTGTCGAAAGGGATAATCATCAATGGCTGATCACCTTGAGCCTTAGTTGATAGCCTAGTAGCTATCGTAAAATCTCTGGCTAAGATAGGTGACTGGGTCGATGGAAAGATTCCCTCTTTGTTGCTTTATAAATTTATTTGCTCTTTGTTGCATCATGGTTGAAGTAGCATAATGTTGGAACTGCTATAGGAAAACAGCTGCCAAATGTATGTGGATGCATAAAACTAATTGTTTTGTTAAATAAAAGATAGAGCATCATTTTCATAGAGAAAAGCATATTAAATTTGAATGTTAAATGAAGGTTCATTCAAAAGGATCAATGAATTTTGATTAAATAATGGTTGATTTAATTAAGCTCATTAGTAAACCTCATTTTATTTAATAGATGAGAGTTTTTTTTTAGTTAATTAAAGGTGTTCATTTTAATGATAATGGAGAAGTCATTGAAAGACTTTAATTAATTAAAATAAGCAAATATATATATATATATATATATCCATTCAAGAAATAGATGTCTTTTATTTTAAAGAAATAGCAATTATGAAATTGTGTAAATAAAAGAAGTACTTTAATGGTGATAATTATCACAATAAAGGATATATGTTTAAAATAAAGGATATATGTTTAAAACAAAGGATATATATTTAAAATAAAGGATATATGTTTAAAACAAAGGATATATATTTAAAATAAAGGATATATGTTTAAAAGAATGCCATTCTTCTAAAAATAAAAAGGGATAATATAAAATATGTAAATATCCCATTCCCTTATAGCTTGTAAGCTATGAAATAATCTAGGGTGGCTGCTAAGTTTCCAAATATGGAAACCATCGGACAAAGGGTTCCTTGCCGCCAAAGAAAGGGCCGAAGAATTGAAGGCAGAGGGGGCTCGAGGTTCGAGATGGGCCACCTGGAGGAGGAGAGCACGTATGGTGCTAGAGAAGCCAAAATAAACAATAAAAGAAAAAAAAGAGTAGAAGGGACGACATGAGGACGAAGGAGAAGAGGGAGAAAACACAGACCAGGGACGGGAAAAGGAGAGGAACGCACCATGAGAGAAGGAGAGGCAGCCGAGACGCCACCGATTCCCATTCCATAGCAGTATTGAGGTTGGAGTGTTTAGACTTTAACCTGCTTTGTTTACATGCTTTTCTATGGTGAAATCATGGTTTGAAACTTGGTTAAACCACCCTATTGCTCTGTTGAAAGCTATGCGTTTCTTGCCCTATTGGTGTTTTAAAAACCACCCTATTGCTCTGTTGAAAGCTATGCGTTTCTTGCCCTGTTGGTGTTTTAAAAACCACCCTGTTGCTCTGTTGAAAGCTATGCGCTTCTTAGGCACTGTGTGTTTTAGGAAACCACCTGTGCAAGCTAAGGCACTGTGTGTTTTTAGGAAACCACCGGTGCAGCTGAAGGTATTATGTGTGTTTTTAGGAACCACCTGTGCAAGTTGAAGGTGTTGTGCTTTTTAGGAACCACCTGTGCAAGTTGAAGGTGTTGTGCTTTTTAGGAACCACCTGTGCAAGTTGAAGGTGTTGTGCTTTTTAGGAAACCACCTGTGTAAGCCTGAAGGTGTGGTTTTTGTTTAAAGACTCTGTTAGCATTTTAGAAAGCTAAGAGTGTGTGAGTTCAAGAGTGTCGGGTGTGTCTCTAGAGCGCTAAAATAATTTGAGAGCGTTGTGTGCCTTAGACCTTCATGTCCAAAGGAAGAGGGGGACGTCACTTTTGGGAGCACCACCTATGGAAAATCCACCCGTAGGTTTGAAGAAGGACTACGTCTAGGAAGTACCGGACTACTCTGCTGTGCCTGTTGAACTTCCGGCTTGGCTGTTCCTTAAACGCGCACCAGAGGTTGCTAGTATTGCCATGAAGGGCATTAGCTTTGGTTAATCTATTTTGGGAAGGTTCATTGTGAAATTTAAATTAAATCAAGACCTTTGATTATGTGGAATATTGAGGGATATTTAATTAAATAGAGACCTTTGATTATGTGGAATATATTGAGGGATATTTAATTAAATAGAGACCTTTGATTATGTGGAATATATTGAAGGAAATTTAATTAAATAGAGACCTTTGATTATGTGGAATATATTGAGGGATATTTAATTAAATAGAGACCTTTGATTATGTGGAATATTGAAGGAAATTTAAATTAAATAGAGACCTTTGATTATGTGGAATATATTGAAGGAAATTTAATTAAATAGAGACCTTTGATTATGTGGAATGTATTGAAGGGTATTTAAAAAGGGAGAACCTTTGTTTGATGATTGATTATATTAAGGTTTTTAATTAAAATGGAAACCTTTGATATATTATTGAGTATCTTAGGGATTTTAATTAAAAAGGAAACCTTTGATTTTTATTTATTATCTTAAGGTTTTTAATTAAAGGAAACCTTTGATTTATTATTGATAATCTTAGGGCTTTTAGTTAAAAATGGAGAACCTTTGTTTGATGATTGATTATCTTAAGGTTTTTAATTAAAAGGGAAACCTTTGATTTATTATTGAGTATCTTAGGGCTTTTAATTAAAAAGGAAACCTTTGATTTTTATTGATTATCTTAGGGTTTTTAATTAAAAGGGAAACCTTTGATTTATTATTGATTATCTTAGGGCTTTTAATTAAAAAGGAAACCTTTGATTTTTATTGATTATCTTAAGGTTTTTAATTAAAAAGGAAACCTTTGATTTATTATTGATTATCTTAGGGTTTTTAATTAAAAAGGAAACCTTTGTTTTTGATGATCTTCTTAGGGTTTTTAAAATTAAAAAGGATGTGGATTTATTCTTTAAATTGAAGTTATGGGGCTTTGATTTAAGGAATGAATGAATGCTTGTTTAAAGGTTAAAGGGATGTGATTTTAATGCTTAAAACAATAATTGATTTGATTGGAATTTGTGAATTAAAAGGGATGTGGATTTATTCTTTAAATTGAAGTTATGGGGCTTTGATTTAGGGAATGAATGAATGATTGCTTTAAAGGTTAAAGGTATGGGACTTTAATGCTTTAAGACATGAATGGATTTGATTAAAGTTAGACCTTGATCTAAGTAGCACATGTTGGATGTCTCTCTAAGGGAACTTGAGAGGTGAAGATAAAAGTAACGGATCTTTTATAATATCCATTATGCATTAGATGGTTGGAAACTTAATTAGATTTTGTATAGTTGCAATTTGGAAAAGTAAATGAGTAGATGCATTTAAAGGCATGCCTATCCTGAACCATGAGTACCCTGATCCCCTACTACCCTCAAAGAATCAATGGGAAGCCAAGAGAAGCAAGGAGTTCAATGGAAGCAAAGTATAGGTAATCGTATTTTATGCTGCTTTACTTATGCTCAAATAGATTAGAATTATGGGGAGATATCCCCAATGTAGTTATTGTGATATTCCTTAAAGTAAGAAGGATTTACCATGCAAATTCTGATGCAATAACTGTTCATTGGATTAAAGAAGGTATTTTTACTTTATGTTTGTATTTGGTTATGTTATGTAGTTGATTCTCTTTTAGAGTTAATCTTGCTTGTTTTTCTAGATGCTTGGTGAATGCTTTCTGATGTTGTAGTATCTAGATGTATCATTGTTTGGATTGCTTGATGTTAGAAATCTAAGTGTAGAGTTCTAGGGTGAACTCAGAGGTGACCTAAGGGAATTGAGAACCCCTTAGGGTGAACATAGGAGACCTAAGGGAATTGAGACCCCCTTAGAGAGATAAAGGACTAAGTTGTGGAGAGACTACATCTGAGTTAAGATAGCTCATCATGGAGACTAGATAGATAGCTTAACTCTCAATACTCGTAGCATACCTACACATAATGATTTGTGTATGGCATGGAGATGCATGTATACCTTCGATGGATGGAAGGTGATAAGTCTAGCTCATCGAGAATGATGGGAAAGATGGACTTATTTGCAGTAACACATGATACACCTACATAGACGGACTTGTGTTAGGGTACCTCGTGAGATGTAGCTTTCAGGAAAACTTAGGAGATTGAAACTTTAGGAAAATAGTGGTTTGGTTAGGGGTCCATTAAGGGTTCATGTACCTCTCTCCATAGTGAAAAAAAAAAAAAACTTTTTCTATTTTTGTATTTTTCTGTTTGTGTATTTTTGGGTCGTTACAGTTTCTCTCATTGAATGAAGTGGCAGTCGACAGAACAAGAAGGATAGAAAAGGATCTGACCATGAAGCATTAAGAAAATTTCAACACTCAAACTATAGGAAAAATCTCTCCCATGACATCCGAATTTCATCATAACATAGTTCGTACAAATCAGTATAACTCAGGGCATCAAGAGATTAACACTCAATTATGGCAATCGCATGAATTAACTAAATGCTTAATGCTTAACAATGGTGATGATGCATGTTGAGCCCACAAGTAGCTTGAGAAACCATTACTTGATAAAAGCAGATTTCCTACTGGCTTCAAAAACATTCAAGCAGCAATTTGGAAGGTTCCCTGATTCTCAATGCAGAAAAATGAAAACCATAGATTCTCCATCATCCCTCACCGTGCACATGTACAACATAAATTCTCCACCATCCCACAAAATAAACCATCTTGCTATTAGAAGAAAAACCCATATGGACAATACAATGGAAAAGCCCAAATCCATACAAAGATTTGACGAAGTTATAATCTGTAAATGAAGCTTAGCCAAGAATAAGTGCAAATGAA
The DNA here is from genome assembly GCA_028583015.1 of Wollemia nobilis. NCBI lineage: Eukaryota > Viridiplantae > Streptophyta > Pinopsida > Araucariales > Araucariaceae > Wollemia > Wollemia nobilis. The sequence continues at coordinate 4,567,289 of JAQPPZ010000048.1, read as the reverse complement.
TAATCTCAAGTTTTGAACATCAATAAACTAGTATTTATAGGCTCTTCATTGTAGTGTTTTTAACTTTGTCCTTCACAGAGATAAGATAGAAATCAAAATATATGCAGACAATATATTTAACCTCTTCAACCCCAACCTATTATCTTTTATTCAAAACATAATGTTTTAGGCACTAAAACTTCAGTCAACCTGTGAAAGAATGAAAATAGTTAGGGCCTGCAACAATCCTGTGGCTGCTCCATTAAGGGTTCACCTTTGAATAAGTCCTAGAGACATCCTATCATCAATGGGTGCGACAGTTGAAAAAGACTCCAATCAATAAGCAAAATTCAAAAAGTTGTTACAGATTTCTGAAGCTTGTTCAGGCTTGGAGTAACATTATGTTTGTATCCTGAAGATGGGTCACAAGGGTAATCCAAAACACCAACACAAGAATTCTTTTGTTACACAGTTTCTTCCAAAGCATTTTGTTACAAAAGTATGGACTGTGGAAGCTTAGAATATCTCATCTTTAAATTTAAAAATTATTTTTAGATTCCTTCAGAGGCCTGCCTTGACCATATTGATACCATCCATATAATCTTCAAGGTAAAATCTAACTTCAATGCATGTGTCAAGAGATGGAATGGGTTGTTGAAATTACCCCACCTCTCAATGGTTAAATCCCCTTACATGTTCAATGAATCTTTTTTCTACAAGGTTCTTTCTTTCATTCTCTCTCATGCAAGGCTTATCTGTGCAGATTTTCCAAATCAAGGAAACCAGAGGTTCTATGAAGTCGACAACAAACTCAATTTTGCTTCACCAGTATTTATCCATAACATGTCAAGTCATAGTTTGTTCTCTGAAATGTCATGCCTCCATAATGCCTAACTCTTCACTAACAACCATGGCCAAAGCTGTCTGCTTAATCTCTTAAAGATGGTTCATAATGATAGACTTGGCACTGGCCATGTTTGGAATACTTCCAACATCTCTGAACTGGAAAATGTTCAGATCATAGAGTGTATTTATTTTATTCTCTCTAAAGTAAAGGCTTATTTGTACAGATTTTCCAAATCAAGGAAACCAAAGATTCTATGAAGTCAAAAACAAACTCTATTTTGCTTACCCAATATCCATTCATAACAAGGTTATGATTTCAAGTTCGACTCTGAAATGTCACACCTCCATGTGGCCCACTCTTCACTAACAAACATGGCCAAAGCTGTCAGCTTAATCTCTTAAACATGCTTCATCATGATAGACTTGGCAGTGGCCATGCTTTGATTATTTTCAACATCTGTGAACTGGAGAATGCTAAGAACATAGATCTTGATACATGGTCTAATGGTTGATGAACATCACAATCTCCTTGCATTGTGTCTTTGGCCTCCATATCCATGGAATACAATTGTTTGCCTTCTTCAAGTTCAAGGGGTGGAATATGCAAGGAGTAAAAAATATGAAGATATAAGCTCTCTTCATATATCCATACAACCATACAGATTAATGTATTATCAGTTATGTCTTGCACCACAAGTTGAGACCCAACCTTCTCTACAGCATAAACAGTTTGGGAACTTAACTTCTATCTTCTCCTACAACAAATAGCCCTCAACTGGAATAAACATGATGATATTGATGATGAAGCAATAATATTCACCAAAAGCCTATATGCAATGCCTATGCATCCATCAAAAATGATGCCAAATGTCAAATAGATTTTAAAACCCCTCTCCACCGATCTTCACTCCTAAGAAAGTAAACAGGTTCTCACCTCAAAACTAGAGGTCTTATAAATCTTAGAGCCATGGTAATGATCCTTACCATGCCCTGTCAATATAGTGATTCAACCATATTGAAGGGAATGACACATGCGTATAGGCATCTGGCCACTCTACCAACAGTGTCTCCTCTTTGAAAAATATCTGATAATTTCTCTGAAGTACTTGCTCTCTGGGCTTTGTTTCCTTCATTTCTACAATCCTCATATTTATCCCATTATTTGGGATAGTTGGTGATAACAACACCTGTGATTTTATTTTACATCTCACTACAGGCTAGTGCTAGCACTTGGATCCAATAAAGCTTATTTCTATATCTCTTTTATCTTAACTGCTGGCTTTCTCTTCATCATTACTTTTAGCATGTTAGGGTTTATCCACTTCAAATAACAATCTACACCGTAACTTCATAGCATACAGTTGTTCCACTTCAGTGTAATTTACACTAGATTCTTACTCTAGGAAAGCTTATTTTTGTAGTATTTTTTTGTTACTACAGTGCATTGTAACCCTCAACTTCAAGGTCAAATAAATAAATGGCATTAGTAGTAGAATGGCATTGCTTTAAGTTATTGGCCTTCCAAAAAGGAATATGGTAGGCACTGAAATATATTAGCCATTAAATAGAATTTCACTTTTATAACATAAAGATTTTAATAAATATAGAAAGCAATAAAAATTGCAGTTCATTTTGAGTCTACTTAAATTAAATGTACATCAATTACAGCATTAACAGTAAGCATGGTAAGTCTCAAGTCAAGCCAGATAAATGAAAAATGTGCAGCAACCTTAAATTTCACAAGTGCATTGCCAGACTAATGATCATTCTAGCAGTTCCTCCTAACCAGCTAATTTGTGTAATATAATATTGACGCTTCAAACATATAGGAATCTCACTATCACATAAAGACTAATGTTAAAAGAATAATCAAGTACAGCGTCAAATCCTGTACAATTAACCAAAGCCAATGATTGGAATATGTATGATACACAGATTCCATGACTAAGGAAGATGTAAGCATATTCCTTCTGTTTCTTATAGAATAGGAGGTTAGAGTGCCATGGACCATGCATAATTCTATGTTACTTATATGAAGATGAAAAGATCATCTTGTAAGAAGCATATGCAGATTCAAGTAACACAAAAATTCAATTAAATGTGCAAGCTACACTGATTCAAGAATATGCTCACCATCCAAGAGTGTCGAATAAAGATGCAAAAGGTAACCTCACAACCGGACCACTTTGTGCGCTCCCTTCTACATCTACACGGTCAACTGCAGAAATACATAATGAAGTACATTCAATAACTTTACATGACAAAAACTGCAAAACAAGAAGTTTAAAACTCCTGCCATAAAGAATTGTGGAATTACATTCAATATCCCTTGCTGTTTCAAGAGCTTTAGAATAAGGATTATGATGAAAGCCCATGTTGTCTCCCAGACCTCCACTACCATTCACTTCCAACTTATTTACTGTTGCTTCCTCTAGGGGCAAACTTTTGCGGTAATGGATAAGAACAAGAAGCAAGAGGAGACTGTTATCTGCCAAGGGTCTTCTCGATATCTCTCCACTTGAGTTCACAAGATAGTTATAAGTGTAGTATGGTATCAAAACCACCGTGGCTGCAAAATTAATAATGAATAGATCAAATTTCTGATCAGTTAAATGAAGTAGAAATAATACGAGATCAAATTAAAATAAAATACAATAGTGAATACTTCACTAGGAAATGTATTTGTATATTGAAAGAAGGTACCAATATACATAAAATGTGGCAGGGGACCATATATAAAATATACCAATGAAAATATGCAAAACTCAATGTTCATATTCCCAGGAAACATAAAATTCCAATGCAAAATAAATTCTGTACACATCCATTAACCCAAAAAAAATATTCTAGACTAACTCAAAGGATGTATTATCACTTCTAAGTCATCTACAAGTAGGAAATGATGTCTTAAACTTAATCAGTGAATCCCAGAGCAAATTTCTTCCTGCATAAGTAGTCCAAAAAGTCTACTTTGCTGAATGCAAAGGCCTTGTCAGTTGTCACAGTGTGACAACCAACTTGCTGAGTGGGAGGCATTACGGTATTGAGACAATTGCACACTACTTAAGTACCAAACAATGAGGCAATATAACAGCGACTTGCTACAAAAGTAGAATAGATTTTGAAATAGTGTTAGCCCACAATAATGGTTGACAGTGAAGCATGACAAAAAAAATTAGTACAGAAACATTTGCCACCCCAAGCAAACCTTCTATCTGAGTGGCATGGCTGACCAAAATCTCATGAACCTCTTCCAAATTGAATGTAAAAACACTAAGGGGATACAATGAAGGAGTACAAAATACCAGCCAAAGTAGATGGAGTGCCTCTACACTAAGGGGATACAATGAAGGAGTAGAAAATACCAGCCAAAGTAGATGGAGTACCTCTTGCATAATATTAGAAGGTATAATATATTTCTAGCCTACTGTTTAAAATGTATTTTCTTTAGCAAAAATAAACAGATTTCGTGTTTTTACGATTTGACTCTACGTTGCATAAAACTTGGAAACGGGTATGGTTTTCAAAATGAGAATGCCTTAGGATCGTACACAATAGGATCATAATGTAGATGCTATAATTGTTTTGTATGCCATATTATATATATATATATATATATATATATATATAACAAAGTCATTGCATGATGTCCACTAATTTCTTTTGCATGAAACAACAATGATTGTATAAAAAATTCTTTAGCATGCACTTCATGTAGTTGTGGTATGCTTTCACTCAAGATCATTCATCACCAAGTGTTCAGTTAAGAAGAAGGGGAAGCCGCCCTTTTTTTGATCAATACTAACAGATGATATTATTGTTTTTTTTGAAAAATTTGAAAAAACTTGTATTAAAACAAAGATCAATTACAATATGGGAAGAGACTCTTCCCGGCCGAATTCAGAGAGAACACATGCTTACAATAGTAGAAGAAGATTTGCAATGGAGCCAAATCTCTTGAACCATTAACTAGCTAGCGGGGGGTCGGCATGGACAGTTGATGCAGCTTGTCACGAAATCGCGACACTATTCTTCTCCTTAGGCCGCGAACATGCAACATGTCGCGATATCGCGACACCTTTCTCCTTTGGCCGCGAAAATGCAACATGTCGCGATTTCCTCCTTTGGCCGCGAAAAATCAACATGTCGCGATATCGCGACACCTTTCTCCTTTGGCCGCGAAAATGCAACATGTCGCGATATCGCGACACCTTTTCTCCTTTGGCCGCGACGATGCAACATGTCGCGGTATCGCGACACCTTTCCTCCTTTGGCCGCGATGACGCGACATGTCGCGATATCGCGACACCTTTCCTCCTTTGGCCGCGACGATGCAACATGTCGCGATATCGCGACACCTTTCCTCCCTTGGCCGCGACGGCGCGACATGTCGCGATATCGCGACACCTTTCCGCCCTTGGCCGCGACGAAGCGACATGTCGCGATATCGCGACACCTTTCCGCCCTTGGCCGCGACGAAGCAACATGTCGCGATATCGCGACAACATTCCGCCTGCGCGACGGAGCGACATGTCGCGATTCGCGACAACATTCCGCCTTGGCGCGAGGGCGACATGTCGCGATTCGCGACAACTTTCCTCCCGCGGGGCGACGTGCGGTATCGCGACAACTTTCCCCCGCGAGGGCGACATGTCGCGATATCGCGACAACTTTCCCCCTTGGCCGCGACGGAGCGACATGTCGCGATATCGCGACAACTTTCCTCCCGTGGCCGCGACGGCGCGACATGTCGCGATATCGCGACAACTTTCCTCCCTGGCCGCGACGGCGCGACATGTCGCGATATCGCGACAACTTTCCTCCCTGGCCGCGACGGCGCAACATGTCGCGATATCGCGACAACTTTCCTCCGTTGGCCGCGACGGCGCGACATGTCGCGATATCGCGACAACTTTCCTCCCTTGGCCGCGACGGCGCGACATGTCGCGATATCGCGACAACTTTCCTCCCGTGGCCGCGACGGCGCAACATGTCGCGATATCGCGACAACTTTCCTCCGGTGGCCGCGACGGCGCAACATGTCGCGATATCGCGACAACTTTCCTCCGGTGGCCGCGACGGCGCAACATGTCGCGATATCGCGACAACTTTCCTCCGGCGACCGCGACGGCGCAACATGTCGCGATATCGCGACAACTTTCCTCCAGTGGCCGCGACGGCGCAACATGTCGCGATATCGCGACAACTTTCCTCCCTTTGCTTTTTCTTTGATCATTGGCTCAAGGACCTTTCCGGACCACTGTCTAATCACCTCATCCTCAATATCCATGTCCTCTGTGCAGCTGAACTCCAACCTCCTTTTCCGCACCCATCTTAGCCGAGAAAGTCGGCCGCTTTGTTCAAATCTCTACTCGCATAAAGCTGGGATCACGTCCTCCAATTCCTTCCATAATTCTTTAATTTGGGTAACAAGAGCCCTCAACCTCCAAGCTTTCGGATCAAAGTTCCTCATGCGGTCTAGAGCTCCAACCATTATTTGCGAGTCCGATTCAAGAATAATCCTGCGGTGGCCATGTTTCTCTGCCCAAACAGAAGCGAGACTTGATGGCAATGGCTTCGGCTTCATTGTTAGTGGTTCTTCCCGGGCCTTGCAATTCCCAATAGAGCACGGTCCCGGCATGGTTCCGGCACACCACTCCAATTCCGGCTCTACCCGGATTGCCTTTTGCGGCTCCATCGGTATTGATTTTAATCCAACCTTCAGGGGGAGGTTTCCAACAATTTATGTCCTGTCCCTCTTGCAGTTCAACGCGTTCTTCCATAGCTCCAATGTCAATTTGAGCTTCCTCCTCGGCATGAACAGCCACAGTTTCGGTAACCTTGCTCCAAATGGTCTGCCAAACCCCGTCTAGAGCGATAAAAGTTTCTCTAAAAATTTTGGCATTTCTTTCCAGCCATACTTGCCACCAGATAAATCTTAAACCGAGCTCCCAGCCAAAACGAAGAGCTTTAGATTTGAATCTACCTTTACTGCCATTTTGCCCAGGATATTCATCCGGTTCGGGTCACCACTTACTTGAATTTTAAAGTATGCAAACCAACGCAGCCAAATACGTCGGGTGAAAGGGCAACCAAACGGCAAATGGTCAGCAGTTTCCTCACTCTTGTAGCATAGTACACATTAATAAGGGCCGATGATACCTTTTGATATGAGATTATCAAAAGTGAGGATTCCATTGTGCATGCCTGCCAGGCAAAAAAGTTAATTTTCGGCCAACCTTTAGAGTGCCGGATTTTCCTCCGAGTCCTCAACTCTGAAAAGTATGAGGGGGGGCTGCGGGAGAATCTTGTCATATCCGTCCTTTCTTGTATAGACGCCAAGACTCCCAAAGCCCCGGGTTAATTCATCCTCCACGTCTCCCCCTGTACGAAATCTTTACGTCAGAATTTTAGTCATGATGGGAGTCAAATCCGGAGGGATTGAAATGGGCCACTCATCCAACTTCTTGAACTGCTTAAACTTACACTCCCCCAGTTGAGTAGTTGTGAAATAACTTTCAATACGGATCCATCCCTTGGCTTCAATGGCTGCTTTTATTGGCTGTAATTCTGGAAATTCAGCAATGATGGGTGGGAGCCGATCCCAAGAATCTGTCCGAGAAGCTTGAGCCTTCTCCCCTCTTCCCACTTTCCAAAATAAGCGGTCTTTAACAACTTTGAGACCCTAACTTGAGAGCACTGCCAAACTAGGGACCCGAGTACCATCCAAGGGGATGCGAGCTACATCGATTGGGTTGGCTTTGTCCCAGGTATTTGCTAGTTAGGATTCTCTTGAAAAGGGAGGTGGGTTGGGAGATCCATCTCCGATCTGACTTTCCGGCCAAAGCTTTATTATTCAGCTTAGATTTTCTCAAACCCAGGACCTCCTTTAACCTTGGGGTGGGTAACTTTGTCCCGACCCACTAAGGCCCACTTTCTCTCTCCCTTTGCTCCTTCCCATAAAAACTTTCTAGCCATCTGTCCAACTCTTTCCATATTGTAATCGGGGCAGCCGGGATAGAGAATTTGTAAATTGGCATGGCTTGAATGACCGACTGTAAGAACGTTAATCTGCCACCATAACTTAACCACTTGTGAGACCAGTGATTAATTCTGTCCTTGATACACTCCAGATGATTCCTCCATGTGTCTAATTTCAGCTTCTTAAAGTGCAAGGGGACCCCCAAGTAAACCACTGGGAGAGAAGTCCTTGTGAATCCCAGGATTTCTAAAATTCTGTTCTGAAGCCTTTGCTCCAGATTAAAAAAAACCACTTTGGATTTCTTGTCATTAATGACCTGTTGAGTAGCCATGAGATAGACATTAAGAGTATCCCTAATCATTCTTGCTTCCACTGAAGCTGGCCACTCCCACCAAACCGGTGTCATCCACAAGCTACGAGGTGCGTTAAAACTTCGTCACCCACCCTCGATACCCAATAATCTGCCTTGTTGTCTTCTCCTCGAGAAAATTTTGCCAAGAGTTCAGCCAAAATGAGAAAAAGATAAAGAGAACATGGATCCCCACAGCGCGAGTCCCCGAGTAGCTCCAAATGGTTGCGAAGGAAGGCCCTTGATTAGCACGAGTAAGTCGGGGTAGAGACACGGCTCATGACCCACTCTATCCAGATCCTGAGAGAAACCAAAGGCTGCCATCATTTTAGCCGGGAAACTCCATTCAACCCTGTCATAAGCCTTTGACATGTCCGGTTTTATGAACATCCCTTTATTACCCGAAGTGTGCATTGAATGGATTGCTTTCTGGGCCACAACCACCCCATCCGAGAATCTGCCGTCCCTCAACAAAACCCCCTTGCTCGAGAGGAGACAATGTTGTGAAGAAGAGGTTTTAGGCGCTCAGCCATTACCTTTGTGATTATTTTGTACAGCACATTACATAAGGCAATAGGCCTATAATCTGAAATATGAACCCCCTCCTCCCCTTTTGGAATTAAGGTAATGAAAGTGTGGTTTATAGCTTTAAGCATTCTCTTATTTTCTCTGGACTCTTCTACAGCAGCCCTTACATCTTCCTCTAAGTAGTCCCAAAAAGCCTGAAAAAACTCAATTGGGAAGCCGTACTGGACACGGGAGTTTTACCGGTGCTCATTCCAAAGACCACAGTTTTCAATTCATCTCTATCAATGGGTTTGAGGAGGGCCTGATTTTCATCCTCGAAAATAACGACGAGGTATGACATAAATAACTTCATTTTGGGCCTCTACATCTTGTACCACACTTTCCTTAAAAAGCTTAGAAAAATAATCCATAGCATGGGAATGCAAACATGGAAGTGTATCAAAGGAATGACCGTTCTCATCTTAAAGGGCCTCCATCTTATTCATCTGTCTTCGAGCACAAGCGATCCGATGAAAGAATTTTGTATTTTGTCCCCTTCTAATAACCGGGTGGTTCTTGCTCTCTGCTTCCAATAGGTCTCCTCCTGGTTGTCAATGTCCTCAACCGCTGTACGCAGGGCATCATCCTCAGCTTTGAGCTGGTCTGTAATTACTCCTTCTCTGAACTGTTTTTGGACCTCATCCCATCTGGCCACCAATGGAGCTCTTTGGGCCTGGAAGTCGGTTTTATTAGCACGCCTCCAACACTTCAAGCGAGTTTTGACATATTGTAGTTGTTTGTGGATTACGAACATTGCTCTCCCATAAGGTGGGCGGCCTTCTTCCCACCACTGTGGAATTTTCTCCCGAAGTTCTTCTTTTCGAAGCCAAAAATTCTCAAATCCGAAAGGTTTGTGATGCTTGCCCCATCCTAGTCCCGCCTTCCAACGGAATGGGACGGTGATCCGAAAGCTGGGCCTTCTAAAATCTGAAAATTTATATTCCATTTTACAAACGCCTCCTCTGAAACCGAGAAAACGATCTAGCTTAACCTTCCTGCTATGTGGCTCCCGCCTTTTATTAGTCCAAGTGTAGTTAATGCCAGGACATTTAATGTCCACTAAGTGCAAAGCCTGGACTTGGGCAATCATGAAACGGTCCCCTGGGTCCAAAAATGGTGTTCCCCCTTCCTGGTCTCTAGAAGATAATTTAGCGTTAAAGTCCCCCGCTATAATCCGAGTCTAGATCTTCCCTTGAGGTTTGCATGTTATGCACGACCTTCCACTTGCCGCCTACGACCATCTAGGTGTTGAGACCCATAAAAGTTTGTGATTAGAATGTGTTCCGCGGTGACATTATTCCTAAAAATAGAAGTGAGAACACCCCTCCGGGCAAGATGTTCTATTGCAGACCATTCAAGAGAGTTCCACGGAGTAACAATCCCCCACGAGGCACCTTGGGCAGCCACATCCATATGACCAGCACCCCTCCAAATTCCGTTGACTGTTTTGGACATAAGATCTAATGACATCTTAGTCTCCTGTAAAAGCAAAAAATCAGTATTACGATTCTCTAAAAGTCTTTGAACAGCAGATTGATGGGTTCTGCTGTTTAAACCCCTCACATTCCATGATTGTATAATCATTGGTTACCCTAGGAGCAATAAGAGTCTATTGTCCTCACCGATCCTCCCGTGATCAGTTTGTCTCCTTGGGCTGCTAGCAACTCCTTATTGGATCTTCTACCTACTCCACGAGAATTGTTGTTTTTTGATCTTTTTTCTACACGGGTTATCCCCAAAGTTGGCCTTTCACTGTTCTTCTCTGCTATTCCCATGCTGACATCCTGAGATACTTGTCTGCTCCTGGTTATGCACTACTAAAGCCCCTGAACACACTAGCTATGATACCTCACAGAGTTCAACTACCTACTGTATGACGGGAGGAGATGAGAGACGGAGTTGCACGGGAATATTAGAATTTTCCTTAATACCCTCCATGCCCTCCATAAATTGTTCCTCTTCGTCAATCAGTGACTTAAATATCTCATACCTATTGGCAGGTCTGAGATGGGATTGCTCCTTTCCCTCTTTTTTTCTTTGTCCGTCTTTTTCTTTCGGGCTGTTCAAAACCCTCTCTGAGCTTCCTGGCCCTGAGCGGTGCTATTAGAATCTTTATTAAGTGTTGCCTTATCCTCTTTAGGTAGGTTTGGCATTCCTAAAGGGGCCTCCATTTTAGCATTCATATTATTAGGGCAGAAACGGGCCAAATGTCCATGTTTGTGACAAACCCTACATCTAAAGGGTAGGGCCTCATAGTCCAATTGTTGAATCCAGGGAGAGTCACGCCAATTCAATTTCCATCTCTGCTCGGCAAAGGCTGGTGAGATCCATCTCCACACATATTCTTGCATACACCGCCATGCTCCCTTCAATTGTGTCTCTGGCAACACCCGGATGTCTTCCAATAGAATTGCCAATCCTTGCCAACACTGCTCACTCCAGAATTCCATTGGAAGAGCATATAGTCGGATCCATCCTTGGGACAGCAGTAGGTTCAACTCGGGGATCGAATCCCACTCTCCATGGTTGAACAAATAGCCCTGTCGGGCCATGATTTTTCTTCTATGACTCGAAAGCCCTATTTCTATCGGCCAAAGACGAAAAGCTAACAATAAAATATCCATTGCTAATAAACCACAATGAATACTCACCGTGAGGCTCCCGGTTTTGGCGGATCCAAGAGTGCGAGAAAATTCGGGGAAGGACGTATACCCATGAAATTGCAGATTAAATCGTGATTAGCTACGTAAATGATTGATTCTTCAACCATACTTGGCTCGATGACAATTTTTGGCCTGGTTTCGGCCTGCGGCAAACATCCATTCACACGATGTGCTGTCGACCTATTCCCAGCAGCCGTGAAGAGCATTTTATATGCCATTTTTTGAGCTTCGTCGTTCTTTGGAGGAGAATTTTCTTTAAACAAATCTGCGTATGAGCTGCTACTCCCTGGAAAAGGAGCCGGAGAAGTCCCCATTGGACCCTCCTGGGGCACCGATCTAGCCTTCAGATCCACCGTACCCCGAAAGCACTTCTGCAATCCAGCTGATGCCCTAGATTTTTCGAAGTTCCAGAAACCCTAGTTCAGAGGAAAAAATCGCCGTGTTCTCGAGTTCCCGCCCTTGCATTCTTCCAATGTCTGATATTATTGTTGTGTGTGCACTAATTACTCAATAATTTAGGGAGAAAAAAAATTAAAAAGAAAGTCATTGCAGGTTAGCCAAAAAATTATTTTATGCATAGAAACAATCGTATAAAAAATTCTTTACCCTGCATTCCTTGTAATTTTGGGGTACATTGACACTGTAGTCAAATCGCACTTTTAATTTCATTCCTCGCTAAGAGCTTGGTTGAGAAGAAAGGGCAGTTATCCCTTTTTCAACAATACATGTGTATGCACCATTTACTCAAATAACTTTAAAAACAAATTCATAATAAACGCATTGTACAATGCACAAACATTTCTTTCACACATGGAAATGATCATGTACAAATTTCTTTACTCTGCACTACTTGCAGTTTTGGGTGCATGTATATAGCAGGCAAATTATAGTATAAGTTCATTCCTCATCAAGCGTTCAATTGAAAATAAAGGAAGGAACCCTTTTTCTGAACAATAATAAATCAGATGCTAAATTTGTTGTGTATGCACTAGTTGATCAATAGCTTAAGAAAAAAGGATTTTGTTATACTCCTAACTCATACAATGCTATCTTACATGCTCTATTTGATGTATAGGGAAAAATAAATAAAAAATCACCAAATTAAAAAATATATATGATTGCTTATACAAATATATGGGTTTATCAATGCTACTTCTGACTTCACATGATTATAATCTTCATTTGTTTGCACACTGCAAACTGAATGATCCCACTATAATATTAGAGCATTTTTTTTTAGAAGCATTAAAACAAAATGTGTGAATTGTCGTTATTAAGATACTTTTTGGGGTTCAACTTCTGTTAAAATTGGCCTACTTTGAGCAATTGGCTCAACAGATCTTTGTATATCAACTATTATTTTACCTCAAATTCCACTGCTCACCTACAATGAAACTCAAGATGTCAATGTGATCATGAAAGGGTTTTGTGATACTCCCAAAGATTGGGTAGACATTAATCCCAATGAAACAACCAAAGCTTTACCTAGACCCTTTTGCATCTCCCTCTTTGAAAAAGCTAAAGTTTTAACATTTAGAATTTTCCTTTGTGAACTTTGATGTCTTGACTAAACGGACACTCCTCTTGTCAAACAAGTAATCAATTTAAACTAATCAAATCCCTGCTCCATCTTAATACAAGTTTTCCAAGTTCATTTAATAACGTATTTAAAGTTTTTATTAGACATTATGTTCATTGGTTTACTTGAGCGAATATCCATCCCGCTTTAAGTTGGAATTCTACATCATAAGGTCAATCGGACCTCTAATCCGTCTTATGTGGAACTCTGAATCATAAGGTTTATTGGAACTCTGAATCATTTTACATTGAAACCAACCAAACAAGGTTGATTGGACATCCACTTGGTTTTGTAAACAATTTGTTTCAAGCTTTCTAGACCGTAACTCTGCTCTAGCTTAAGTCCTCCAAGGATAGAAATTTAAAATCAACAAAATAACAACCTTAATTTCATCACTGGTCTTTCATCATAAAATTAATGAAAGCATACTTCCATCCTGCTTAAAGACAAATCTGTACGAAAGCTTTTCAACCGATGAAGTATCGGACCTCTACTCATTCCTTACAATGTATTCTGATCTTTCCTATAGCAAACTTTTGCTTTGTCTTAATAACATTATGCTTGATAAAACAAATCACATGACACCCAATGTGATGTATATAAGTGGTATATTTATATATAAATGTGAGAATTATAAGTAAAATTTCTAAATGTTTGAAAAATCCTAATTATAGGCATTTAGTAATTTTGATCCAAAATAACATTGACAAACATGAAAGAGAAAATTCGTTGAAATGAATCCTTCATATGATTTTTCATTTTGTCCCACCTTATAAGATGAAGCCCTTATGGTTATTAGCCTCCAAGGCATTTGATGCAAGGCATTTTAAAATTATGTGAAGGATGTTTATACCTACTCTAATACCATGAAAGTTTTCACAATCTAGTTATAAAAGAATCAAATGGAGCCAACACAAAACAAAGATTTACTAATATAATGAAATGAAATTAAACAGTATGTAAGGGAAAAATTCAGACTTGTCATGTGGACCAAAAATTGAAGAAGGAAAAAACAGTTATACATCAACAAGTTCAACCCAAACTGTGAACACAGCCAAAAGAAATACATAGATGCAAAGATCAAATGGAAGGAAAAAATGTTTATCTCCCAACTAAGATCTAGTTCACATGTAAAGACTTGTTGTTGTTCATATCTGAATATATCAATGGCAATGTGTGGTTTCACATAATCTTTTGTCTCTGATCTCTTTTCTTGCATACTATTTAAATGGTGAATGTTGTTAATGTTTGTTGTCATTTAGTTGCTGTTAATGTTTGTTGTCATTTAGTCTTTCTTGTTACTTCAATATTGGAAAACTCTCAGTGTGCTACACCATCTCTCACCAAGCCTTTTATTCTTGTATGTGTTAGCATATGAAAAATTCTAATCTAGTTCTCATTATTCAATATTGTTCTTTCTATATGTTACTTGTTTCACTCACAATTCTCTAATGAATTTGGTTGTATTATAACAAATTAGATTCAACTTGCAATCCAGATTGCTTCAAGTTTAGACCAGTGAATTATGGCAATTGAGAGCAACTACTTGTAGAAAATTCCTAATCTAGTTCTTATTATTCAGTATTGTTCATCTTCTTTCTATGTCTTCCTTTCTTTCACCTATAATTCTCTCATGAATTTGTTTCAATTCTAACCCATTAGATTCGACAATTGTATTTGTTGCAAGCCAGATTGCTCCTAATTTCAGATCAATGAAACATGGCAGTTGCGAGGAAATACTCAAGCATGTAATATTAGGATTCTCATTCCATCAAAAGGCCTAAATTCAAATTAACCTAGCAAATTAGCTTATGAAAATACACAAACACCCAACATGTCAGGTACATAAGATCTTCATTTAATTATCACTATTATCATAGATCTCAAATGCAAATTATAAGTAATCTCTCTTCGTGCTCAAAAACAATTACTCAAGGCACTTAAACAAAAAAGTATATTGGGTAATGAGAAAGTTTGTGAAGAATAGAAGATTCTCTACAAGATAAGATTAAACACAAGATACATCAAATGGCATGATCTCAACCTATTAAATTCCTTGACTGTCAAGGAGGAGACCTAAGTTCAAATCTTGCTAAGCAATATATGCATAATTGCCAAGCTGTTGTAATACCACTAAGTGGTCATGATGTAATATGGGTGGGGCCCGTCTCAATCCCATCTAACCAATAAAAAATTGAACCTGAGATTCAATTAAACAATTAATCAACTTGCCTTATAGATATGATCACAAGGTGGCTGACTAAAATAGAAAGTAGTTGACTACAATTCAAGGTGGGTGAGACTTGGTCAACTTGAGATGTCTCCATGCAAAGAGATGTTAGTTGCGTTCTCAACTCACCCTAAAAATAGAAATCTTAGGTGCACTTGATTGCATACATCAAGACATAATCAAGACCAATATATGACATCATGACCCACTACGTGTCAATTGCAAGTAATTGACAACCTCCAAACTTAAATAAGCATTTAGTAATTTGTGATTAAATCCTCATTTATTTCGTAATTGCAGAGACTGATTTACTGATTGATTGGTAATTGCTTAATCATGATTCTTCATTAGCATCAGCATACAATGTATACACTGCCATACTCGCTTGGAAACAACACACACACACACACACAAAAAAAAAAAAAACGAAAAAAAACAAAACAGAGGGAGAAAAGATAATCTCTATCCTCAAAAAGTATTAAGGTATAAAATAAATTTGTGCACCACTTGTGGGAACAGCATGGTTGTGGGGGGCATATAAAATCAGCCACTCTATGTGGAGTGTCCATGACAATAAGTGTCACAGACTGGTTAATCCTTACAATCCTTCACTAGAAGGTTTGGTGATATTCTGTCCCCCAATGCTCTAGCATGCCTGCAAGGACCATTACGAGAAGAACTAGGACATTGAATATGCTAGGTCTTGAATAGACTATAGTCAATACAAAGTCACTGCATTCATTAAATATCTTGCATTGAATATGTTGATTTTCATATATAGCCTTATCTCCCTGCACTAATCTCTTTCAAGTACGGAGAGAAGGTAACAGCACAGATAACCCTAATCAGACCTATAACAGACATATGTTGGAGCACAGCAATCAACAAGAAACAACATGAGACTGGAGAATCTTTACTAGCTGGCCAAATAAACAAAATCATGAATGAATGAACAAATGCAATGTGAAACTCCATTAGCAGGCCAATGATCCGAAAGGAATTAATTAAAAAAAACAACCAACTTACAATGCACAGTCTATAAAAGACAAGTATGAACAAAATAATTAATCATACCAGCTGCAGAACCAACTTTTCGTAAAACTCCTGACTGATTGCCTTGTGAAACATTGAGGTTATATGGAGCATTAGACGGAAGTGGAAGCCGTGCCATATATGAAATCAATAGCTTCCGAACAAAGGGCCCCACAAGCGTGTTTTCCTGTAGTAGAACAGGAAAATGTTTTTAAAAGAAGGAAATTTTAAAACAAAAAAAAAACAAAACAATAACAACTATTTTGAGAACAAATGGTAAACTGAAGAACACACATTAGTTATGATACCACTCAAAAAAAACAGCATTATAAGTCACACCTGCACCATTGCAGCATCAATGAATGGGTGTATATCCTTTGGTCCAAGGGTTGCCTGAGAATGAAGTTGAGTAGACATGGCTACTAGAAGCAGATTGATGACTTCCAGATGGAGGAGATATGAGGAAGGTCTGTAGGTCAAAGAAACTGAAAGCTCAGAAACGTACATGAAATGCACTGCTCTAGAATTCTTCAAGACAAAACTTAGACAAATTGCATGATATATGGCTTTCAAGAAAAAAACCAAAGATAAATGGATGTTTTGAACTCACGTAACATCTGAACTGCCAATGAAACCCAATAGCCCTTGAATAACAAATTCTGTGACATGATGAACTGCAACAATTTCAAGAAAAACAATATACACTAGTTAGAATAGTTTACACAAATGTAATTTGAGCTTTTGAAGGAAAATTTCTCCCAGGTATAGAACAGTAGGCAACTTCTTTGAAAAAGGAATTATGAAATATATGTAATATAGGATAACAACCAAGGAAAAGCATAGAATTTTCTACTCACACTCATAAATATTGACAAATCTAAATTTCACACATTTTTAATCTAAAAATTGGGCAAAAGCTTTTTTTTTAAAGATTGCTAATTGATGAATCTAATTTTTTTTAATTTTGGGGATGAAATAAGCTAGGTGTATGTGCACACGCGCATGTGCACATGCATGTGTGACCATGCATGTGCGTGTGCAAGCGTGCGTCTGCGAGTGTGTGTCCTGGTTTACAAATAAGCAATGAAATACTGGTATAACTAGCTGCAAAACCTGGGAATGCCCAACATGCCTGAAATACTTATTAAACAGAAAAAATAATTGATCTATGGCATTGAAATTCGCTTGATGACATGATGAGTGTTGGTTCAAGAAAGCTTAGGGGACCTATGGCTAGAAGACTCAGCTTTTCTAATGGACTCATGAAACATCCAACATGAAATAAGACATAAAATATGCCACATATGTTTGATATGTAAAAACAGTATTTAAATAATTTGCAACTTGCTCCAGCATGTTGACAGTACTGGAAAAAGAAAAAATCAATTTAGACAGAATGAAAGAAACTAAAAGTGTAGGGTTAGGAGATACTAACATAAATCAGATTTACATGGAACAATCATGCTTTTTTATTAAAAAAAATATCACTTGAATATGAAAATTTGCAAGCAATGAACAAGATCTACAGAAAAAAAAAAAGGGCGAAAAGAAAGAGAAAAAACTAAAGAAGGTACTCTCCTTTCTAAGGTGATTTCAGAATTGACAACCACTGGCCCAAAAACTTTGTTTCTATAACTTCCGAGTTTATGTTGATTCCACATGTTTCATGCATTTACTCTTCGCTATGATTGGTACAATCTTTGTACAATGCACAAATTTTCATGGATCAACAAAGAGGAACCCAGGCATAGTAAGGGACACAAGCTTAAGTGATCTAGTGAAGGTAAAACTATAAAACTATAACTCTTTACACAGAAAGTGTTGGCTTAGCCACTGATAATGAAGCAGAGATTTGTATGGCCATATCTAAACTCAACTTTTTCAGAGGAAAACAAGATCATCCATGTTATTTTCAAAAAAACTCCACAGTAGTAACTACACTGCTATGGGCAGAATCAAAACTAGAACAAGTATCATGTAAATTTAGGTGTTGTGCCTCAAGGAGAGTCATTAATGAGCAGGACTTAATGTGTTTATTTGAAGCAGATTCCTAGATCAGATAATCATGTTGCTGTTGATCTAACAAACCAAGAAGAACAGTTAGAAGGAAGCATTAAATAGGAGAAACTGTCCCTCATAACCCACTTTTCAAACTCTACAAAAACTGGCAGCATTTAACAGAGGGCAGTGCTAATGTTCATAAATAAAGACGCACAAAAGAAAGCCCATTCAGTCACTTTATTGAACTACCTGGAAACCCCTAGAACAAGGGATGCCCATAGCATATTTAACAATTAACATAATACCTTAGACGTGTCCCTGAAGAGATATGATCATAAGGGAGCAGAGAAGACTGCATTCCCATTATGCTTTGCTAAGAATGTCCAGAAAAGGTTAATTGAGCATGGAATAAGGTATTAACTTCAAGTTTTAGTCCTTATCTATGAATCATGCAAACCGCCTCAACACATAACAAGGATAGTACATCAATCACATCTTCTGAGGTATTTACAGTGAAGGAGTGAGGTATGCAAGGTATTCAATTCTCGAGTAGCTTAAGAGATTTTGCACACATTTATTCTCCTCAGGGACATACAGAGCAGAAATCAGCAACGACAATGGGCGTATTTTTCAGCCTACATCAAACACTGCCACTCAGTTGCATTTTGTGAGGGACTAGCAGTAAACAACTGCTTTTATCTTAACCCCAACCTATTGGTTTATTTTGCAAGTAATGCATCCTGCATGATGGACCCACTGAAATACTCAGCTTTTCCATTAATTACGAGTCCTTAGAAAGGAAATAAGTACAGTTTGTTCATTTACTACAGCTCTTCAGAATCACGTATTAAGTATGCCCACTAGTCAATCAGGATACATTCATTATCAGTTAACAACATGAAACATAACAGAGGAAGATCATCGAAAATATTTTTTGATATTGTGACAGAATAGGTTGAAAAAGCACCAATGCATTATATTTTTAACTCAAATGTCACTGGGTTCCTTGTTAAAATAAGATCAAGAATTGTAACGGATTCCTGCAAAGAACATGGTAACCATGATCAAGAAATGAAGTTAGAAAGCTACCAAAACGCAAGAATCAAGCCAGAGGACACACATATTCTGTTGTGATAAATTCCTGCAAAGAACAATATTAGATGAAGAGCTACAGAGATGATAATTGCAAAATATGCACAATGCATATGCTTGTAATCACTGTAAGATGCAGCTAATATCTAGCTGCCATCTTGCTGCGGGGCCCTGCCATGTTGAAAAATATAAGAGACCTTCTGGACTGAACTCTGTTAATTTCACAACACTCACTGCATTTTACAAATTGATCTTGCCCTTGGAAACCTCCTACCAATTTATGAATGGGATATTTCAGCCATGACGCAACCTGGAATATTGATTATACTGTTGGGATTCACACCTATTTCCAGAAACGAACAGAAGCAATCCATCCACTCAAATCTTATATAGAAAGCATTAAAAAAGGACGAAAGAGAGATATATAGTGGGAACCCATAGGCACCATAAATAATTACTATATTATTCGTAGATAAGAATCACGACACTCCGATATAATGGATGGACAGAGTGGTCGGAGGTATTTATGACAATACCAAAAACCCCAATTACATAAACAAGTTAACCTAAGCCGACATAACAAGAAGGCTTTATGTTAATTACAAGTTATAAGGTGGGTTTAACAATAACAAGATTAAAAACAGCCTATACGGCTTACATAATAAAAGAATACAATAAATTAAATACCTTTGTACAATGATTGCCTATAAGCCCATAAAAGATTATCATACAATGTTGACTTTGACCATAAATCAAATTACACTTTTAACACCCCCTCATAATCTAAATTGGGGAGCCAAGGAGATAAGACATTAGTGGCAATAATATCTTCACCCCCATAAAGGATGCTCTCGTGGGCCTCCGCACTTCAGGAAAACTCATCCGGTCCTCCTTATCATGTGGAAGTCTGCTGATGCGAAAATGCCTCTGCACAAGAATCTCCTTAGGATGGACCGTAGTCATCACCGCCAATATCAGACACTCTTACACATATCCAAAGAACACCTCTGCTATGACTCCATACGAAGAAGAGAAGCCAAGAGTACACCTCCTAAAAAACTGCTTCAATCTTCTATAGTCGCATAAGGCAAGGCTTGGATGCATAGCTTCCTCTTTTACAACATACATCACCTTGTTAGGCCACCAAAATTCCGTCACCAAAAGGGGCTTTGCATGGACTTGTTTAGGAGAAGAGCCATTACACAATTCTAGGAACACTTGGACATAAAATAGAAAGAAGAGATCATGAAAAATTAGATCTTTATGAATAAGATGAATCAATAGCCCAAAGGAGGAAGAGGGATTGACTAGAGCATATTCAGAATCCTTTTCCTGTATGCCTCCAAGAGACTCAAAAACTAATGCAACTGTAACAAATCCAACAATATCTCCCATAACTGTAGACCAAATATTATGATTGCATAACATAAGGTAAATTTGCCCTTTCAAAATAGGACAATAGGCTTTGAGAACTATCTTGCACAATTTAGCCCTTAATACTAACAGGTCCTTGAACTTATGTCACCAATGCGAAGAACTCGAAAATTTGTGTGATTCGAAAAAAAAGGACTCAAAGTGCTTCGTATGCAAAAGTTATGGCCTCTGGAAGATTTGTCCTAATAGCCCTCGAAAATTCAAAAATTATTCTCACAAACCTTAGAAAAGCAGCGTCCAATCGCAGCCCACCAATTGTCCATTGATTTGCTGATGACAGCCACTAATTCTATGTCACCTAGTTTCCACTGGACTGTTGGGTGTGCTACAAATCTGACACGTTGTACTCTGATTGGTCAAGGGTGTTTTAGTAGGTAAAAAGATATGTTATGTGGCGGCGAATACAGCCACATTGGCTTAAGAGCAACGTCATCCAACCAAAGAGCTTTCGTAAAAGGCATACTCTGATTCGTCAAGGGTGTTTTAGTAGGTAAAAAGATATGTTATGTGGCGGTGAATACAACCACATTGGCCTAAGAGCAACGTCATCCAACCAAAGAGATTTTGTAAAAGGCATTGGCGAAGTCAAACCTACGCAAACCGGCTACTAAGTCCTTTGCACTATCCAAACCGCCAACACTTGCATTGGGGCTTCAAAAACACTTTTCCATTGATGATTGCAGATGCCCCTTAGCCCATGGACTAAGCACAACAACAAGCTTCCACCAGTGAGATTTGAACACTCAACTAATTGTTCCCAACACACTTTCGCTTACCATTATGGTTATAGCCATGCACGCATCAAGGCAATTGATGACTCCTTGAAGACCATCGCCTATGCTAACTGTCAAAAGATATGCTTGCACAAACGGGCAGGACAGGCTTCAAAACCTTGACCTCCCCTCCCCTGTGCACAAGCTAGAGTCCTCCTAACCAAACTACCAATCTACCATGTCAATCACCAAAGAACAAAACAAGCTACCTTGTCTGCATCCACTGCATGAAAAAATGTTGCAATGGGAACTTCCCAGATCGAACCCACAATTTATCCAAAACACTGCACTTATGCACGTTTGTTTATCTGTCTATTTTGTCTCCTCCCCAAGATGCATGACGGCATGGATCCTCTCCTTGGAGGGTGACATCGCACTCGAGACACAAGGGGAGCATTGGAATATAAAGAAAGGGGCACATGCGAATTCGCCCCAAAAATCCTGCCAAAACACAGGCAGGAAAATTTAATATTTCAAATTCAAAATACGAACCTTTCCTTGCTATCTATGTCGACAACGTACCTTGGCTTCTCTACAAGACGAAAGACGTATATGATACGGATTTTGAATCTGCGTAAAGGCTTCAATGACAACAAAGTAGAGCGAGGAAATGGCAGGAATTCTCTAAAAATATCGAAAGGAAGAGTAGTATAAAAAGAAGTGGGGTCTTCTCCTCACTTCTTATGCAAAAGATGCTTGCAAAGCTTTGAGAAGTAATTCGGAAGAAGGATCTAAGGCTCCAAGCTGATTTCCTGCATGACCAAGCAATGCCACTCTATATCCATTCTAATACCATGTTGGAATTCACACCTATTTCCAAAAACAAACAAAAGCAATCCATCCACTCAAATCTTATACAAAAAGTGTAAAAAAGGACAAAAGAGATAAAGATATAGTGGGCACCCATAGGCACCATAAATAATCACTATATTATCCATAGATAAGAATCACAACACTCCGATACAATGGATGGAGTAATGGGGGTATTTATACCAATACCAAAAACCCCAATTACATAAATTTAACCTAAGCTAACATAACAAGAAGGCTTTAGGTTAATTACAAGTTATAAGGTGGGTTTATCCATAACAAGGTTAACCGCAGCCCATAGGGCTTACATAATAAAATAATACAATAAATTAAATACATTTGTACAATGATTGTTCGTAGGCCTATACAAGATTGCATCATACAATGTCGGCCTTGGCCATAAGTCAAATTACACTTTTAACATAACCTCTTCCACAAGGAGGCTAAAAGACTATAAGCATTCGTATAAAGGTCATGAGAGCTTACAAAATCCATAAGATGTTAGAATGATATTCAGCAAATACTAAATCTACTTGTAACAACTTATAACTGAGATCAACAACCAAAATTTTATAAAAATCTTGATCATTTTCACATTTAAATTCAAGAAACTCATTCCAATATTCAATCAGACTAGGAATACAACTTAAAGAGAGTGACCAGAAACAGAGTATATTATGGAATTTTATTTATTTACTATGGCAATACCTTAAGCATAACTATAGAACAACAAACAGATCAGCAGAGTCAGTCAAACATGGTGCCATCTCAATGAGTTGCAAATACATTTTGTATTGTACATAAGTAGTTTTGACATTTTGTATTAGTATGTTGATCAATGATTTGTAATGAACGTTGATCAAAGTGATGTCATTTTGCACGTTACAAAGTCGTGAACGTGAATAAGACAATGTGTTGTGTGTGTGATTAGTTGCAGTTCAGTACGTAGTTAGGTACAAGGGTGATGGTTGGGTTGTAACCATTTAACCCCCTTTCAATTTTGTATATAGTCCATATGTAAGTTGTGGAATGGTAACATTAGATACCTGTGAGATCATAGTTGTGTTGCTGAAGTTGAGAGACATCTCATAGTGTTGTGACAGAGATCATAGTGATGTAAGTGATGTATATACCAATTGCACATAATGAAATGGTTTTGTTCCTAAATTGCTATTGTTGCTTTTTCTTTTTGACCTGTTCACTCATTCTTTGGGGAAAAAATCTATACTACATTTGGCATTGTTGTTGTAACGACCCTAGATCGAGGAGGACACATGATGAGAACGAACACAGTGCAACAAGATGAATGACTGAAGCACCAGGGCATGCACGTAGACGCAAAGGATATGGAAGGCGCATGCAGAAAAGACAAGATCCAGCAAGGAGGTTTGAGCATATTGCATATAGTGAAGATGGAAGACGTGTAGACGAGGAACGACATGATGACACTAAATGTGAAGAAGCGAGCACAAAGGCACAAATTCGTCAAGAGCCTCTTTTGCAAGAGGAAATGTAGAAGGCAGATCTTCTACGGAGCCCGTCCTTGGACGAAAAACGCTTGGATATTCCTTGAGTGACATAAGAAGTTAAAACCACAAAGATTCAATGCATGTCGCCCCCTTGGGATGAGGGAAGTGAGAATTTGTCTAAGACATTATTCATGACAATAGGAGAAGACAGAGATTACAAAGGTTTTGCAACAAAAGATTGTGTAGAATAAAGATGTTGCGCAAATAGAGGGAGTATCAATGATGAGAGTGTTGACAAGAGTTCTAAGGATGAAGAAGGTCCTACCATCAAATGTGGTGTCATTGACGAAGGTGTTGACGAAAGATTTGACAACAAAGGTTGCGTCAACGAGAGAGGTGCTAACGGAGGTCATGACGACAAGGAAGTTTGTGAAGACAAGTAGAAATTCAACCAAAGACACCATTACAAAAAAAAAGAAGAGCGGGAGAAAGAGTCTAAAGGCATGCGGAACAAGAGTCTGACACAAAGACTACCGTTGAGAAGTGTGTCTACGGGAGAGTGGACTTTTGAGAGTAGACCCAAACCAGAAGCACAAGTATTCCAACTGGGAGACAATGGAGACTAAGTTCGAGCGAACAATTGAAGACAAAGAAGTCAACACAACAGATTCCAACATCGTCAAGCAAAGTGAGTCAGCCGACAGCAAGTCAATCGACGAGTCAAATGATTTTGAGTTAGTCAACAACAAGTCATCCGATAATCATGGCTGCTTCTACAGGCAAAGCAAATGTGCCCAAAGTTTCACAAAGATGGAAAAAGAAGATACTTCGAAGTGTATCATCACTTGTATGACAATATGGAAGTTGAACAAGATAAGAGAGATGAAAACATGTGGTTAGAATTGTTTCCAACAACATAATGAGGGATTGCAAATGATTGGCATTTGAAACAAAAGAGCCCATTCACTACATGCATAGCGATGACATGGAAGTTCAAGTTGCTTAGCGATGACATAGAGATCATCGGGGAGATCTATGTCACCAAGAAAAAGAAGGATGAAAATGTTAAGTCCTACAACCGCCATTTAAAAGATCTTGACAAGATGGAAAATAAACTGAGACAAAATCTAGAAGATGTGGTTTATGAACAAATTCCTTCAAAAGTATAAGAAGAAGATAAAGGTCATAGTGTTGATGACATACCAAGAAGCGTATATTAGGGCATTGAACCTAGAAAGTGAAATGAAGACGGCATCAACAAGAGGAAGTTTAAGTTACAACAAGAGAATGAATCTGACAGTGACCAAGAAGACGTGGACACAACAACCCAAGCACTCAAAGAAGACTTATAGAAGGCAATTCACGAGATGAAGGGAAAGAAGAAAAGCAAATAAAAGAAAAATAGATGAAAAACAAATAAAAGAAAGATAGAAGAAAAGCAAATAAAAGAAAGACATCTGGTGCTCGGTCCGTCAGACAAATGGCCACACGAACAAAAGTTGTCCAAATAAAGCATACTGCAGAATTTGTGGAATCAATGGGGGCATTCAATCACCGATTGCCCATTCAACTTGAAAAACAAAAGGCACCAGACCTTAGCGATATAGAAGGAAGTCGATCAAAATCCAGGCTCCTCAAATAATGGACAAGGTGTGAAATGCAGAGGATATTGAAACAACCGCCAAGGAAGGAGACTTTATGAACAAAACCAAGGTGGTAATATGTTTGGTGGCAGACAGAGACTATGGTATGACTCTAACGGAAGACCCATCATGCAATGTAGGAAGTGCCAAGTTTGCATGGAACTGCACAAACACAGTAGCAGGGAACAATACATTGATGATGTGTCGATGGTGTGGACTAGGAAACCACAAGCAAGTGAATTACCCAAACATGACCAGCAATAGCAATAGTCAAAATGTCAATCTAACTGACATTGAAGAACAAGGTGCGAGGAGAAGAAAAGATCTCACAATCACTCGAGCACATGAAAAGGAAATGAAGGAATACCCTGATCCTGCAATGAGGAGGAAGAGATGGCAGGAAGCCCAAGATGAGATTAAAGACGAGATGGTGAAAGAGCAAGATGCAGACAATGATAATGACCAAGGAAGAATGATGACAAAGGACCCATCAATGTCGTCATAAACATCGTAGAAGAGTCTCGCAAGCCAATTTTTGCAAACGAGTGTGTCAGTGAACATGGAAGCCCTTGCATGCATTAGTTGGGAAGATGATGAAAGGACTAAAGAAGGAGGAGAGAGTAGAGGAACAAATGGTGCCACATAAGAGTGCAACAGAAAATCAATTCCTTGACCCCGAAATTTTGATGATTGACAAAGGGAAGTTGCCAACATTGTTGCACGTGAAGTATTGGGCCACATCTTGACACAAGTCATTGTGGATGAGGGTCAAGTGTGAATGTACTTCTAGAGAAGACGTGGAGGGAGTTTGGAACACCAATATTGTGGTGACCTAACTTTTAAATGGTGAGAGTTGATTGATACGGTATTAAGATGAAGGGTGTATTACCAGAAGAGTAAGCAAAGTCGACCAAGCATTCTTCCTAAACCTCGTAATCATCATGATGCATAAACCAACTCATGACATTTTGTTGAGACAAGGCTGGTTGAGGACAGCAAGAGTTAAACCACGATTGGGAGAAAGACCAATGAACCTTAAAGAAAGGACATCAAAAGTTTACCATAAACTTGCAATACCAATTGGTTGGAGAGGACATTGCATCATTAGATGAGTCAAAATTTTCAGCATCTAATAGAGAAAAGGGAGAACAAGTCAATTGGAACCCAATGAAGACAGTGTCTTGTAGTTAGCGGAGTGCACATAGGACGAAGGGCACTCTGACTATGGTCTATATCATTGGCAAATGGGTGATTATGAACTATTTGAACCAAAATGCTTGTGCTTGGAAGAATGCGATGAAGTGGGGGAGGTTATTGTGCAAGATACTTTGGAAGTAAGAGAGACGAGTGTTGCAGCAGCAAATCGAACACAAGCAATATAGGAGGAAGGGAAGTTGTCATTCCCTCATAACTTTTCAACTTATAGCATAGGTTATGCACAATTGGATGAGAAGCTAGCACATGAATTCATTAAGATTATGGTGATTCAGGAACCAGAAGCCATCAAGTATAGGGACCAAGGATGGTACAAGTAAACCTCGAAGAAGGGGTTAATGAATGGAATAAAGTATGACTTTGCATCACATCCGTTAAAGAGAATAAATTACTTCCTGCAAGGAGGTAATAAAAATTATCCCATATCATTCCACTTAACTACATTAGTCCTTGATGCAACAAGGAGGCAAGGAATTCATGTAAGAGAGTGGGTAGAACTAGGAGCCCATTCGTGATGGCAAAGAAATGCCAACAATATAGCAATAGGGTGGTGCAAGTGGCACAGGAGGATCACGCCACAAAAGTCAAAAGCAGAAAGAAAGAAACGCCTCAAGAGACGAGGAAGAGGAGCTCACCAATCTTGACAAATGATTGCAGAGGTGTCAATGTTCATTGGTGATTCCACCATCTTCTAAGCCAATTGATCTAGAAACTAAAAATGAGAAGAAAGGTGAGCCCATGAAAGAGGGCAAAAGCAGCAAGGATTGAACCAAGTAGAACATGCCATGGAAGAAGAAACTAAGATAGGGTTGCAAGAGAAGGAGCAATCAATGAAGCCACCGGTTGCAGAAGAGGTTGCAAGATATGGAGAGAATATGGAGGTTGAGGATACCAATCTAGAGGAAGGAAAGATACCTCACCAGCGTAGTAGATTAAGGCCAAATTTGCAGCAGCCAATTTTACACCAATCAAGACTCCTTGAGCAAAGGAAGAACCTGATCCAGTCCAACAAGAGGAGCAAGCACAACATCTGCAACAACAGGAGAAGGTCGTGGAACATAGGGCAGAAGGAGTTCTGGACAAACAAGTTAAAAAGCAAAGAATGCATTAGAAGGAAATGCATGAGGAGATACAAGACATGAAGGATCTTCTCCTAAAAAGCAAAGAATGCATTAGAAGGAAATGCATGAGGAGATACAAGACATGAACGATCTTCACCCACATGACCAGGAGAGATTGGAGGAAGATTCCTTTACAACATGATGCACACAAAGGAAAAGCCATTGTTGAGGACGAAGCAGAATATGAAGCGGAGGATTGTCCATTGGGTGAGGAACGTTTTGAGCAGCCTCCACATGTATTACCAATTGAGCTGCCAAAATTACACAAAAATGATACATCACAAGGGGCAAAGGAGGATAGAATTGCAGGATTCTTTATATAGGTTCAACACCAACGAGGACATAAAAGCAGCCAAATTGTTGAAGCAGAACAAGTTTTTGTCGGGCATGGTGATCCTCTATAGAGAACTCCCTATGGTGTACTTAACAGAAGAGCAAGAAAAGCAAATTATCACAGCACCAGAAGTCAGGAGATATCAAATGCCTGAACAAATGGAATCTGACAACTTCCATCAGGTAGATTACCTGGCTCTAGCAATTCAGCATCTCGCAATGTGAAATCATACTTGTTAGGAGCAAATTAAAAAGTACAGGGACATTGTTCAAAGTGGAAAAAGCGAAGTCAATAGGTAGAAGAAGCAGCAGCCCAATACAAAAAGGAATTGGAGGGACGAAGCAGAAGATGAAGCGGAAGATTGTCCTCTGGGTGAGTAACATTTTAAGCAGCCTCTACATGTAATACCAATTGAGCTGCCAAAATTACACAAGGATACATCGCAAGGGACGAAGGAGGATAGAATTGAGAAATTTTTATATAGGTTTGGCACCAACGAAACATAAAAGCAGCCAAATTGTTGAAGCAGAACAAGTTTTTGCCAGGCATGATGATCCTCTATAGAGAACTCCCTATGGTGTACTTAACAGAAGATCAAGAAAAGCAAATTATCACAGCACCAAAAGTTAGGAGATATCAAATGCCTGAACAAATGGAAGCCGACTCCTTACATCAGTTAGATTACCTGGCTCTAGCAATTCAGCATCTTGCAACATGCAATAACAATTGTTAAGAGCAAATTAGAAGTACAAGGGCATCGTTCAAAGTGGAAAAAGCAAAGTCACAGTGCCTAGAGGAATGGGCATGCATTCATCAATAGGTAGAAGAAGCAGCAACCCAATATAAAAAGGAATTGGACAGAGTTGAAAATATGAATCAGGCGTAAATGGAGTAGAAGCATCAGCACATTGATGATCTTGAGAAGTTGAGCACTACTGAAAAGATGTTTACTGCTGCATTTCACCAGTTGGAGAACTTGCAGGTTCAGTTGGATGAAGCTGACCATGAATGAATGAGGTAATAATGATTTTACAAAAATAATGCAGAAGTATCCAGAAGCCCAACAAGAAAACCACCAATTAAAGGCGTTGCTTGCTCAGCATCATATTCAGCTACACAATGCTTCTGCCACACAACAAACTGCCCGCAAAGAGAGTACCATTGTGCACACCAACAAATCTAGAGGAGGGGGCAGATTTAAGCCGCCAAACAGATCAGCAAAAGCAGTCAACCATGGCAACACCTCGATGAGTTACAAATATATTTTATATCGTATATAAGTAATTTTGTCAAGTTTTGTTAGTATGTTGATCAATGGTTTGTAACAATCGTTAATCAAAATCTTGTCATTTTTGCACATGTCATGAAGTCGTGAATGTGAATAAGACAATATGTTGTGTATGTGATTAGATGCAGTTCAGTAGGTAATTAGGTATGAGGGTGATGGTCGGGTTGTAATTGTCTACCCCCCTTTCAATTTTGTATATATTCCATTTGTGAGTAGTGGAATGGTATTGTTAGATACCCTTGAGATTATCATTGTGTGTTGCTGTTGAAGATGAGAGACATCTCGTAGTGTTGTGACAGAGATCATATTGAAGTCAGTGATGTTTATAACAACTGCAATTAATGAAATGGTTATGTTCCTAAATTGCTATTGTTGTTTATTCCTTGTTGCTTGTTTTGTTTGATATGTTTGCTCTAATTGTTTGGGAATAAAATATATACTACAACAACCAAAGAGCTGAAGAAGAGAAAGCATGAATGCTCAAGGGGACACAACTCTGATTCTCAAAGACAGACATGCAAAATACAAAAAATACAATATATATCTTTCAGATGATAAGCTGATAAAGAACCAAGGTATAAACTTTCAAACATCCAGAATACTTTATATAGAAGATACAATTCACCTTCTGGGAGTCCATCATTTTTGACATCTGTGTCAGTCAGACTAAGATACAGAGGCTCCGCAAAGTTATCACCCTTTGAATTCTCTATTAAATATTTGAGAAATACTGAAGAAAGACGTGCTGCATTCATAGCCTTTGAATGAACTGCTCGTGCCCCAGATGTTGTAGCAACTGTCTCCTGCAGGCTCCATATGAGATGAATCAAAAGCTTGGCAAGATGTCTTGTGTAACGGTTATTCTGGGCTGTAAACATGGAGGAAACAAAAAATTGCTAGCATCAGTTAATCAATTTCAGAAAGAACTTGCTACACAATTGTAAGGGATTATTAAATTAGGGGGAAAAACCATTCCACACAACATCAGAAAAAGAATAAAATAAGAAAAAAAGGTTTTATTATAAACAGAATTTGCTTCACAATGGGAAGGGATTATTAATTTAGGGGGGAAATACACTCCACGCAACATCAGAAGAAGAGTAAAATAAGAAGACAAGGTTTAATTATTTAGATTTTTTATTAATACTTTGTTGGTCATTCCATTCCCCTTCTCGTCCATCTATATTAAATATGAAAAAGAGATAAATACAGATTAATATGATTAAAATTGGAAAAAAAATAATTGGAAGATAAAGATTTCCTTGCAACCTTATATGTTGAAAGATACACAATATCATTGAAGAGCAGATTAACTAGAATATGTTGAAGATATATATTTTTTTAATTAGTTATTTGAGATTGAAACAGGCCCCACCCATATTGCATCATGACCATATTACCATATGGTATTATAACAACACCTTGACAATTACTCATATACCACTTGGCAGAATTTAAACCCTAGTCTTCACCTTGATGTATTTAATTTGATATACATTGAAGTAGTGAGCCAATGCCAACAAGCAATATATTCAGAGTGAGTAAATCTTCAAAGTGTCAGTTGTCCATGATGAAACCCTTCAATTTTTCTTTTCTTAATTTATATTTCTAAATAGTGGTTGCTTGTCTCCATGTTTAGCCGTAGTGAAAATGACCAGGAAGAGAGAACCAACTTGGAAGCACGGGAAAGAGTTCGAAAGGGGGAGGGGGATTCTTTTGCAACAACTGTGGGCTCAAGGTATTTGGAGGCATTAACCGCCTTAAATACCACTCAGCAATGATCAACGACCAAGACTTAGTGTTGTGTGATAAAGTGAAGCCTAAAGCTCAAAAGGAATGTCATGCCCTTATAGAAGAGTATCAGGAGAATAACCAAGGGCAGAAAAGAACTAACAAAGCAATGGCTTATTCTCCTCCTCTGCCATATTCTACAGAGGCTAGCAACATAGGCCCTAGACAGCAACATTTAAGTTTAAATCCAGGGAGTGGGAGCTTTTTTTTCTTTTTTTTTTCTTTTTTTTTGGGGTCACCGTTCTACTTCAAGGTCACAACTCTCACTTGAGGGATTGATTGCACGGAATCAAGAGAGGCACAAGGTTGCAAGGAAGGCTTGTGCAATGTTTGGTATTTCTTTGACATTCCCTTCAATGTGGCAAGGTCTCTATGTTAACAGGGAATGATAGATTCTCTCATTGTTTTCAGCACAGGATTTAAGGCGCCTACTTATGATGATTTTCAGGGCCCTCTCCTGATTAAGGATGAGAAGGATATACAACTTTTAATTGATGTTTAAAGAAGAATATGGATAAAGAAAGGTTGCATGATTATTAAAGGAATATGAAAGAGCGTCAGGGCAAAAAGTTAATAAGACAAAATCCACGATTTACTTCCTATACACTCCAGCTAGAATCAAAGCAGGGATATGCAAGTTAGTTTAAATGGAGGCGGCAAATTTGCCAGCAACGTATCTAGGGATGCCCTTATTTGAGGGGAGAATGAGGATAGAATTGTGGAATCCAATTATAAGTAAAGTTCAAAATAAACTACCAACATGGAAAGGTAGATGGTTATCGCTAGTAGGAAGAGTGCAGCTAATTAAATCAATCTTATAGGCCATTCCAACATATTATATGTCCTACCCAGGTGTTGTAGGTGAGTTGGAGAGGAGAGGGTAATCCTCCAAGGGAGGTCCCAGGTTCAAATCTCCACCCTACCAAAAAGCTGAATTGGGTATCTAAAATCCAATTGATAATGTTGGTGCGGGCAGGGTCAGATGCGACCCCGGGTGACTTTGACGGTGTAGAACCCCCTGTTCGTGGTCTCTCAGACCAAGGCGGCTCCGCAAGGGGTTTTTCGCTTATTAAAAAAAAAAAAACATATTATATGTCCTTGTATATTATGCCAAAATCGGTTGAGAAAAATTTGATCTATATTATGCGATCATTTTTGTGGTCAGGATTAAATGATAAAAGGAAATTTCCCTAGGTGAAATGGAGCAAGGTGTGTGATGATAAAACTAGGGGAGGTCTATGTTTACGAGTTCTTACGGATGCAAACTTGGAGCAATTTGGAGATTGTGCAAAGAGTGTCAAAGACAATGGGCACAAATTCTTCTAAGTACGTTGAACCCAATGACCCAAGCTTCATACTTACTGCATTCTCACTACCAAATGGTTCTGCACTATGGAACAGCTTAAAAAAAATCAAATTGATCTAGTGATTAAAGGTCTAAGATGGGTGGTTGGAAACGGAGGAAAAATTTCTATTTGGATGGATACTTGGTGTGATAAAAAACCACTCAATCTAGATCCAATTTTGAAACCATAGATGAGTTACTTCAAGACAAATATGGAGATAGGGTTTCAAACATTAGGTACAAGGATTAGGAAGGAAGATACAAATGGAAAGAAGATTTTTTTGCAAGTATGCCAGACATTGTTGCCATGAGACAGTTAAGCAGAAAGATAACAACAGTGATTATTCCAAGGGAAGCCAAGGATAAGCTGATTTGGGAGTTGAATAGCTATGGAGAATACACAACAAGAAGTGGATATAATGTAATGCACCAACAAAATGGGAATACCGCAAGAATATGAAGAGATATTTGGGATAACCCAAGCATTCCAAAAGTCAAAATGTTTATATGGCTAGTAGGTCAAAGGAAAATTTTATCCTAAAGAGGTTTTCATGGCCCCTTAAAATGTGTTCTATGTAAAAGGGAGTATAGACCATCTCTTGAGACATTGTTCAATAGTCTGGGAATTATGTCAATGGATTCTAAATATGTTTGGTAAATGCATAGTGATGAATGGTAGAATTGAAGAATGGTTAAAGCAATGGCAGAGCACTTTAAAAGTGAGGCGTTACAAAATCTGGGATATATCAAAAGATACAATACTTTGGACAATATGGCTGGAAAGGAACAGAAGAATATTTAAAGGAAAAGAAAGCAATTTAGAGGTAATGAAAAGGAAGATTTGTTTAGCCATAAAGGAGTCTAAACCAACCCTATCAACTCACCCAATCCCTAATCTTGAAGCAGAGAGCCTTGATAGATGGAATCAAGTCATCAAATGGAATTATGATGTTGTGTACAAGATAAACAAAAGGAATGCAAAGAATATAAAGTGGGAAACCACTAGAAGTGGAGTTGATCAAATTTAATTTTGATGAAGAATCTAAAGGAAATCCAGGACCAACAAGAGGAGGAATAACTGGAAATAATAGAGGTGAGATTTTGTCACATTATGATTTCAATAGTGGATTTAAGACAAATAATGAAGTTGAAGCTTGGGTGGTTTTGGAAGGGTTAAAAATATGCAGATAAATGAAATGGTACAGAGTATGAATGGAAGGTGAATCACTAATAGTAATAAATGCAATTTTAAGGAAAGCAAAGGCTCTACGGAACATACAAGAGATCATTATGGAAATACAAGACCTTGCTACATAGTTTGAAGAAATCAGGTTTATACATACATTAAGGGAAGGGAACAAATGTGCAGATAGGCTAGCCAATAGAGGGGTTTTAATAGAGGATCATGAATTTAAATTCTCTTTTCCATGGTTAGAGGAAGAAGTAAGTTTAGCTGAAGCTGACATAAAAATGTTGACTGTCTGAATCAAATAATGATTAAGATTTACTTTAATGTTTTGCATTGGTAATATTTGTTGTATTTTATAACATTAATGTGTTTTCATATAAACTATTTATTATAGTTCTTGTGGTTGCACTTATGCTTTAGGAAGGAACCTAGCAGTCCAGATCTGGTATTACTCTACTAAGATGCAATGCGTAGACAATAGAGATGAAGTTTTGGTATTGTGAAGGCTGTTGCAGGAAAACATCAAGAAGAAGAATGTTTAATTTTGGAATATTTATATTTGTAAAGAAAATAGAAGAAGATTCAGAAAATGAAAAATCAAGAATTCAAAATTTTTTATGAAAAAATATGTAGGTATCTAGCTATAGTAGCTATAGCAACTCAATTAAGATGAGAATTGAATTTGTTTATAAATTCTCAAGTTCTAAAGGAGATGGTTGTGATTTGTCAAGGGTGGGGACCTAAGCACAACCCCTTTTTCTCCAACTAAAAAAAAACATTAAAAAAAATACAAGTTATTTAATTAAGAGAGAAAAAATTTCTTTCAACAAAATATTTGAAATATTGATTTTTTTTATTTCACTTTCTAAATTATAACCCTCTTTCTCCAACTAAAAAAAACATTAAAAAAAACACAAGTTATTTAATTAAGAGAGAAAAATTTTCTTTGATTTTTTTTATTTCACTTTCTAAATTATAATGTTATGGATTATTATCAAATAGCATTAGCTCAACCGGTTAGATTCCTCAACATTTAAGGAGGAGACTGAGGTTCAAATCTTGCCCAGTGATAGATGGATAATATCCACGCTTTGTTATAATACCACTATGTGGTCTTTCCTCTAATTATACATATACAAGGTTCAAGGTTCAAGTTAGGTTGATACTTCTAATTTATGTAGAATACATTTATATCTAGACTAAGTGAACAAATCAATCTAAACTGTTAGCTCTTTGCAACAGATGCACATTAAAAGATTACAATAGACAAACGTTAAGTCCTATCAAATAACTTATACATTGCTTGATTATTCAATACCCTGGTCTAAATCACAGAATCAAAGAATAAATGCCTGATTGAGATTTGATAAGCAACTCAAATCACCCTTATAGTGCTTCAACTAAAATTTACAGATTTCCTTGCAGAAGTGCAATTGCCATTAGGTAAAAAGGTTTGACAAGGATTTGGAGTCACTACAATTATGAAAGGCTTTAAGCTTTGCAGCGAAGTAATACGGATGTAAATTACATCTTTTCAGTACATATCAACTAAAATTTTGGAGTTACTTCTAACAGGACCCCTTGCCGCTTGCCGCTAAAATTGTCAAAATTTGCAATCATCACAGTTGCTGCAATTTGAATGCTTCTTATAATAGATCTCGGGGGAATTGACTCAGAAATAGTCATTCCACTATAATTAAAACAAAACGGCAACAGGAACCCTAAACTGACGATGGGGTAACTAAAATTACAGAGATAAGACTAACTGATCTGGCATTTAAATTTACCCTACGAAAACATAAGCCACAGAACTCAAACAAGATAGAAAATAGCTACCGAGAGATTGACAAGCTTCGTGGACCCTGGTTTCCGGCCAGTAGGAAGCAAGAGGTAAGGAGAGCAATTTGTGCCAGAATTGTGAGCGGAGATCCTGCGACTTCACCCCTACGAATGTCCTGAACAAATACTCCGCTTTCTCCTCGGGTTCTGCATCTCCACGAGGCGTGGATGGAGCTGCTCCCATGCCTCCCCTTTACTCTCTTCTCTCCCACCAATTCTCGCACATTTATAAACAAAATTCCTGTAATGCCACTCTCTGCTGGATCAAAAAAAGCTCAAAATCCTAGTAATTAGATCAAATCGACCCAAACCCTGTGGATCCCTATTCATTCTCTGCATGCATGCCAATTCTTCCCCATTTAACAAATAATTCTGGTTTCTATTCAAAGTCGTCGAATATATGCAATGCGTCCAAGATCAGGCCAAGAAGCAAAGAACTCTTGGAAGCCTGAAATTTGTAATTAATCTATTAAGAGAAAAACAAGCTTAATTTTGATTTTTGAGATCCTCCTTTCAAAAGTCTCGGATCCCCCGCCTGCAGGTAACCCGGGTTCGGGATGGCCTTAGACTCCAATTTCATTGACACTGATGTTTGACCTACACATTACCTATAAGTGGTCATGGCGCATACTCCGGTGCTATGAAATATCCCACGCAACCGTCCCAATGCCGAGGCGTTGCCCACACCTCGCTTCTTGGTAGATTGTTTTTAGGGTAAATTTATGCTTACAGTTTTTATTATAAATATTAATTGGTAATGGTTGAATATTTATTAGTAAAATGAGTTATTTTAAGAAGAAGTTTCGATAAATTTTTTAGAGGTAAGAATCAATTTTTTGGAAAGTGAAAAAAAATTCCACAATCCATGGCCGTTAACTCCATAGGGTCGTTAACCTATGATTATGTTGCTATCATGAAAATAAACTAATGCCAAGGAATTCTATAGATATGTTAAATGAGTCCATATACAACAGTGGTATTTGTCATATCATTAGACTATCACTCCATCTTGATTGGCATGAGTTGAAACAAGAACAATGGATTAGTATGGAGGACGGTGGCATGTCAACCATGAAAAATGCAAAAGCCAAATGCAAAAGCTTAATGATGTGAGAGGTGACTGTTTGTAGTCAGTGTTTGGTGCGCATGAGAGCTGAATTACTTAAGTTGTTTTATTGAAAGTGGTTTTATAGTACATTATCTGTCATTTAGATTGTTTGAAAATTATAGAGGTATGATTTGACTTACTTTAAAGTGAAGAAATTTAGTAAATTAAATTAATGTTATTTAATATAATTATATGTTTTTAAATAATAAATAAAATAATTAAATATTTGTAAGTGATTTGGAGAGGAGAGGGCAATCCTCCAAGGAAGGTCCCAGGTTCGAATCTCCACCCTACCAAAAAGCTGAATTGGGTGCCCAAAATCCAATTGATAATGTTGGTGCGGGTAGGGTTGGGTGCGACTCCCGGGTGACTTTGACGGTGTAGAACCCCCTGCTCGTGGTCTCTCGAACCAAGGCGGCCCCACGAGGGGTTTTTCGCTTTAAAAAATATATATATATTAAATGGTATTAATTTAATTGTGATAGGAATTAAGGTATTATGATAGTAATTAAGGTATCTTGGAAGAAAGTCCAAAAGTCATATTATTATGGTTTTTTAAAGGGACGATTTTTCAACTTTTAAAGGTAGTAGTCTGACTTGAGGTTGAGTGTACGCCAGCTTGATGACGGCGGTACCAATCCTGAGCCATCGGGGGTCTTTTTCACTCCGAGTTGTGTTTACGAGGTAAGGTAGGGGTTATAGTGGTAGTACCATGATTTGACGCTACGATTGTGGGCAATGCCACTTGATCGTGTGACCAGTTGTTCAAAAAGGAAAGGTAGTTGTCGATTCCTCTATTTATCAAAAACAAAAATAAAATAAATAAATAAATTCAAATTACATGGTGCTAAACAATTGTAGTTTTTTTTCTTTTTAATAATTTATTTATTGATATATAAGGATTTTTTCTATTAATTTATCTTCCAAATAATTATAATATTATAATGTGGTTGAGATGATATAATATTTTTTTTTTGTTACAAAGATGAATTGGTTACATTCACAATTTTTAGTAACTGCCAACACAGCTAGCAGGGTTCAAACTGTCAGCAAAGGCTTCCAACACACCCACCGTCTCTAGAGGTAACCCAATGTGAGATGGGGATGTGCAACACACAGAGGAGTCGGATTGGGCTACTGGTTGTGCCCGGACTATTGGTTATGCATGGGCACGCCCGTAGATGAGATATAATATGAATGGATCAATTTAAATTCTATATAACCTATTGAATATATATATAAATAATAAATAAGATAATTAAATGTTTATTTGGTATTTTTATAAATTTATTTGACTTTCAACTTAAGACGTAATTATATTTTTTATACTAAAATCTAAATGATTAAAAAAATTACTTATATTAAAAGGTATAAAAAAACTTTTGTTACCTAAGAAGGTAGTTTGTGTATTTAAGGTGTTGTTTAAAGAATATGATAAAGCCATCAAACTTATGTTGTTGAAGTTTATTATATAGTTTTACTTTCTTTTGCATTCAGATTTTGGATATTTTATTGGAAGTGGTCTACAGCAAGGACGCCACTTGCATTATCGGTGACCTTAAGGTAGAAAACGCTAAGGCAAATTTAGATTTAAACTATTATAAAGCATTGTATAAAGGTAACCTCATAAGTGAAAATACAATTTGTTAAAAATAACTAGGCAAGTAGGTTTGTTAAAATATTGTAAATAATATAATAAAAAGTTTATAAGAAGTATTATTAAAAAAAAAAAACTTTACCATTGTTAAAATAATTTATTAAGAAAAAATTATTTTTTGTCCCACCTTTTTAAATGTTTATTTTGAGTGAGGGGGACCTAGAGGGGTTTGGGATTGGAACCATCGACCTCAAGGTGGCAAACATTAAGGCGAATTTAAATTTAAACTATTATTAAGCATTGTATAAAGGTAACCTCATAAGTGAAAATACAATTTGTTAAAAATAACTAGGTAAGTAGGTTTGTTGAAATATTGTAAATAATATAATAATTTAAAAAAAAAAAAAATTTATATAGATGAATTGGTTACAATCACAATTTTTAGTAATTGTCTGGCAGGGTTCAAACTATTAGCGAAGGCTTCCAACACATCCACCGTTAATGGTAACCCGACGTGAGATGGGGGCCGTCGAACGCACAGGGTTTACACCGTCTTCGTCAGTCTGATTCAACACATGGCATGAAGGGGATCGTCAAATAAGAGGAAACAAATCACCATCATCAAGCAAGCGCAACACGCAGAGGAGACGTCATGAAAATATTTTGTTTTTTTAG
This sequence comes from Wollemia nobilis, assembly GCA_028583015.1. Taxonomy (NCBI): domain Eukaryota; kingdom Viridiplantae; phylum Streptophyta; class Pinopsida; order Araucariales; family Araucariaceae; genus Wollemia; species Wollemia nobilis. Next base: position 4,528,338 of record JAQPPZ010000048.1, on the reverse strand, counting down.
TTACATAGGAGAGTTGGTCACAACCACACTACTTTTAATAATTGACAAGCGCAGGGTTCAAACCACATGGGTTGCTCTCACCAAACCTATTCCGCATCATTATTGTTGACCCGATGTGAAGGGGACCACCGATCGCTCGCTCGAGATTCATATCGTCACGGTTCAAACCACATGGATTGCTCCTGCCAAACGTATTTTGCAAGGAGACCACCAGTCGCTCGAGATTCATATCGTCATTGTCAATCTGCATACACTTAGAAGATTCAGATCAGATTACTACCTTTGCAAACAGGCTGCCCTTGAAGTTTGAACCTGGGTGTCTTCTTGGTAAATGTCTGCCAAACAAGCACTTACCAATTGATAAAAATATTTTATTTTATTAAAATATGTGAAACAATTTAAATAGAATATTTGGAGTAAGCAATATTAAACAAAGAGTTTAACACCATAAACTAAAGTTTTAAACTTATGGATGAACTTTAATATTATCATATAACATGAATTTAATGGGTTTAATTCTTCAATTTTCAAGGAATAAATGATAAAAATATAATTGTCAATCCGTTATTATACTATTATGATGTGAAGAATGTAATATAGGAGGTATGTTTCAATTAATATAACTAATTATAAAAAGCTAAACATAATATACTTAAATGATATGAGTTAAACTGGATAAACACCTAGACTTTTAAGAAAGAGATTTAAGTTCAAATTTTGTTAAGCAAAACATGTATGATTTTGTTGTGGCCTATCGACAAGGACGCCACTTGCATTATCGATGATGTGACCCGGGTTTAACCCCCACGACGGATATGTATATGTATAAGAAGTATTTACTCAATAAAAAAAGCATGTATGATTTTTAACTTATTTTAATAATACTATTTGTTCACAATACAAGTAGGACCTGATTCAATTCCATATAATTAAATTTATAATAAATATATCATTGAATAAGTTCAACTATTTATATCATAAAAAGGTCTTGTCAATTCTCAAGGGCTAGGTGGATTGGTAAGACGTTGAGCATTTACTAAGAGGAGACCTAGATTCAAATCTCGGGGGCATACCCAATCTGGGCAAAGGTAGTAGTATAATCTAAGTTTGCTAAGTGTGTACCAATTTGATGATGACCATATCAACTGAAGTTACTAAGGGTCTCTCTCACTCTGAATCGTGTTTATCAAGGTGAGTTAGGGGTTATAGTGATAGTACTATGGTTTGATGCTATCGAGGTAATGTGACTTCACTCCGAGTTGTGTTTATCAAGGTGAGTTAGGGGTTATAGTAATAGTACTATGGTTTGACGCTATCGAGGTAATATGACTTGACTCGAGCTACCAAGGGTCTCCCTCTCTCTCTTTGAGTTGTGTTTATCAGGGTAAAATAAGGGTTATAATGATAGCACCATGATTTGACACTATCAAAGTAATGTGACTTGACCTTGACCAATTGTTAAAAAGGAAAGGTAATTACCAATTCCTCTATGTATCAAAAATAAATAAATAAAAGATCTTGTCATCTAACATACTTTATAATAATTATAAATATTATAATAATTTAGTTTATTGAGGTAATGAGATAAACTCGCATGCTTGAGATAGGCCATCTCCATCAAGAAAAAAGATAACTTTCATGTAACAAACTCTCCCATGCATAATTAAATAAATAAAACTTTAAATTTCCATAAATATAGCATATGTGAGTGGTAGGTACTTAACCGGTATTCTTAAGTGTGTTGTCATGAACTCATTTTAGCTAAATTCAATAATAATATAAAATAATTTGTTACATTGATTCAGTCACATTTTTTTTTTGGTAATTATTATAGTAGATTAAAAAAAGGTTTTTATAGAGGATCCCAAAACCTTATGTACAAAATCAGCCTTGCATCATGCCTCCTGGCTTTATGTATAAGCCTATTACAGAAAACGTAACCCCTAAAAAAACCCGATTACATAAGCAATGGGCCTAGGGCATCAATCCCTTGAAACCGAACACCAAAAGCAAATCCCGCCCAGCGATAACAGTAAGCATGAAACAATCCCTCTCAGCGAGAAACAGACAAATAAGAAAGAAAGTAGTTTTGGAGATCCCGCCTAGCGGGGAGTAGCCAAAAACCACCATCGAGAAGATCCCGCCCAACAGGAAGCAAAGAAAAACCGTTACAATAAAATCCCTCCTCGCGGGAAGCAGTCAAAACCACCACAAATAGTCCCGCCTAGCGGGAAGCAACAGGAAAATCCCGCCATCCGGGAAACCAACAGAAAAGAAAGGATCCCGCCTCACGGGAAAACTGGCGGATTTGGCAGATCCCGCCCTGTGGAGAAACCATCCCGCCCATCGGGAAAACATTTCGTTCAGCGAGAGCCATCCTGCAGGAAGCCGACAGCCAGCACAGAGAGGATCCATCCCATCAGGAAGTGACCAAAGAGTTGCACCACAAAGAACCCACCCCGAGAAAACAGAAGAGGATCCCAGCAGCAGGGACCAAGAATCCTGTCCAAGCACAGAGCCCGCCGAGGATTCACAAGAAAAAGGGGGAAGTTGTCCAAACCCTAAACCATCACCTCCATCGCACCGAGAAACGCAGGGGACCAGATCCATGCGAATAACCTGCAAAAAACCCCAGGGGGAAGCCTGAGGGAAAAATGGAAGGGATCCCCAACCAAACAGGGATCCCTGGGAAGCACCAGTCCGAAAAAACAACCAAGGAAACCCTAGCCGGCCGGGAGGGGCACAGATAGTGGAGAAGGATCTCCCCCAGGAGATCATCTGCAAACAACCACTCCCCGGGAGGGATGACCTGGGTTGAGCCAGGAACTGGGCAGGAACCAGGAGCCATGGGAGGGGGAGCAGGGGAGGGACCAGAGCCCTCCCCTCTCTACTTTCTTCCCTCACCCCCATTGATAAGCACATATTATTAGGGTATCAATTCAGTCACATTATTATGTTGTAACATGAATGGAATTTATTTTAAACCCTTATTAAAAATTATTAAAATTTTATTTGTTTATATTTTTTATATATTAAATTTATTTATTTATGTATCAAATGGCAGTAGTTTAATTCATTAATTTTTTTTATTTTTATGGAGGTCAAGATTTAAATCTTTTAATGTGATTTATGTGATTTGTTGTAATATTATTATTTGGTCATGATGTAATATGGGTAGGGTTTATTTTAATCTTATATATCCATTAAAAAACAAAAAATTATTTGGTTAGTGTGAGAAACCCCTACGATCAACGCACAAGGTTGAGTAGTCTCCTTTCAACCATGATCTCTCATAAAGCTAAGAGATATGTTTATCGATAGGGAATTTAACACACAACCACCACACACCAATTCCCTCACACACTCATCCACGTCGTGGTTTGAACCTTGGACCTCCCGAAAAAGAGCCAAAGCCCGAATCGTTGCACTGTCTCCTTGGGACATTAAAAATAAAATTAATAATAATAATAACATTGTGAAAGAATATTGAGGAATAGAATAATAATACCTACTCTTGATATAGGAAAGGTAAAAAGAGAAAAACCTTCAAAATTTTAAGCAAGATCCAAGGAAGCAAGAGCAAACATAAAGAAAGGAACACAAAGTAAGTTAGTTAAACTTCTCTTTACCAAACAATAAAATAATATTGGTAATTCTCAAGCGGGCCAGCAGCCTCTAATAAGACATGATTACCATCTCATGGAATATAAGGGGTGCTAATGCCCCCTTTAAGCATAGGTCTATCAGGGACCTCTATTTAATTAATAAGTCTAATATCCTTTGTATCTAAGAAACTAAAATGACAAATGAAGAAGTTTTTAGAACTATGAAATCAATATGAGCAAGATGTGAATGGGATGCTATGGATTTTAAAGGAGCGATAGGGGGAATTCTAACATGTTGGAATCCTATTAGAACCTCTTGTGTAACCATTCATAAAACTAGGCATTGAATAACCTCTTTAGTCAAATGCTAGTTTACAGATATTCATTTCATCCTTATCTATAACTTAGTTAGACAGATTGGAAGTTTGGAGTGGAATTGAAGCATTTATGAGAAGCAAAGACCAAGATGCACAATTCAAGATCATAGGATATTTGAATACCATAACCAAGCTAGATGAAGAAATTGGGGAATTAGGAAATTAACCCTGAGTATGAGAGATTTCTTAGCTTTTATCCAAAACAATAATCTAAGAGAGGTTGAATTTGAAGAAGACAACTATAATTGGACCAACAATAGAATATGTCAAAACCTAATGGTAATTTTTTTTATAGGTGCATTCTCTCAAACCATTAGCTAGATAAAGGAACTTGTGCTAAAATTAATACCTTGACAAGGATTGGTTCAAATCATTGGTTAAAAATAATTAAAATGGTGGTAAGTAAATTTAAAAAAATACTGTATTTTAAATATGAGCAAACGTGGGAAGATCATCCTCGATTTGTTGATATGATGGCACAAACATGGGATTATTCAAGAATCAATGAGTTGTATACACTTTCAAAATAAATTAACTTAGTGGCATTTAGATTAAAAGAATGGAACAATGACACGTTTGAAAATATTTTTGAGAAGAAAGAAGAAATAAAAGATAAACTTTCAAAATTATAAAAAATTTATCATAATAATCCAAGCTCGAAGGAAATGGAGTTGCTTGGTGAATATCATAATATTTTGAGTAAGGAAGATAAATTTTGGAGATTAAAATCAAGACATACTTGGTTAAAAGAAGGAGATAAAAATACAAAGTTTTTTCATAGGATTGTAATAGTATAGAGATTAGCATCTAGAATTAGCATAATTAAATCAGTAGAAGGGGTTTGGATTGAAAACTAGAGTGAAACCAGAAAGGAGGTAAGTTTGTTTTACCAGAATATTATAGGATCAAAGGAGTTTGAAGTTCCTAATGAGAAACTACTACAAGAAGTATCTTCAATTATAACAACTGAAGACAATAGGAAATTAAAGTCTATTACTTTGGAAGAAGTTCATTTAGCTATTTTCTCTTTTGATAAGGATAAATCCCTAGGTTCAAATGAGATCTCTACAACATTCTATCAACATAATTAGGATATAGTGAAGGATTCTTTATTGGTGGCAATGGAATAGTCTAGGGTAAAATAATACATGCCTTATTAAAAAAATGCAACATATCTTACCTTGATTCCAAAAAGAAGGATGTAAAATTGTTTGATTCTTTTAGGCCCATAAGCCTGTGTGATATGGCATATAATATTATATTCAAAGTGATGGCAAATTGGTTAAGACCACCATCGAACAAAATTATTTCAAAGCAAGGAGTATTTGTGAAAGGGATACATATTCTAGACAAGTTCATAGTAGCTCATGAAGTTATGCATTCAATAACTTTAAGAAAAAAGAGCAATGATCTTAAAACTTGATATGAGTAAAGTTTATGATAGAGTTAAATGAGGTTTTGTTTTTTGAGTATTATAAAAGTTTGGATTTGGTAAGAAATGGGTCAAATGGATTAAGACTTGAGTGTCTACAATTTTATATTTAGTGTTGGTCAATGGGTTAGCAACAAATTATTTTAAAGCCAAGAGAGGTCTTAGATAGAGATATCCTTTATCACCATATTTTTTCATTATTATGGCAAAATTATTGAGTAGGAACTTGAAGAAGGCTAACAAATACGGGCTAAGAAGTGAACTTAAAGGCTAGTAATAACATTGACAACATCACCCATCAACAATTTATAAATGATACAACCCTTTTTGGGAGGACAATAACAAATGAGGCTAGAGCTTGGAATAACTTATTAAAGGAATACAAAAGAGTGTCAAGGTAGAAAGTTAATAGGACAAAATCCAAAATTTACTTCCTAAACACCCTAGCTAAAATCAAAGCAGAGATTTGCAGGTTACTTCAAATGGAGGAGATAAATTTACCAATAACTTATATAGGGATGCCCTTATTTGAGGGAAGAATGAGAATAGAATTATGGAATCCAATTATAAGTAAAGTTTAGAATAAACTATCGATATGGAAAGGTAGATGGTTATCATTAGCAGGTAGAGTGTAACTAATTAAATTAGTCTTACATGTCATTCTGACATATTATACGTCCTTGTATATTATGTCAAATGTTAGCTTTTGATGCTTAATACTTAAAGAAAGTAACCACAAGATCCCAAATAAAGTTACAATATGAAATATATGATAATGTCAATATTTTAATCATATAAAACTCATAAATAACTTATGCAACAACTCATAAAATAGCCATTAACAAATGCTCACGAAAATAGTATCTTGATATAAAATAAAGATCTCAAATACACCATACTTCCACACACTCTCATTCTACATGGTGTCTCACACACACACACATAGATACATATATAATAGAATGTGACTCTTCATATGGAGTACTCTTGGCCTTCACTCTTCTTGATACTCTTCGCTTTCCTACTCTAAGGACACATATGCACTCTTACATAATGGATACTTGTGCACATATACACTCAAAAAACTTGCACACTTAACTACATGACACTTGTGCATTTCCTGCACATTATTATATTACATAAAATATTTACTCACACTCTAATCTAGGATACACTTCTAATCTAAAGATGTACCCAAGGTGGTACATTAGCATGTACCAAATAATGTAGTATACTCTAACACCAAAATCGATAGAAAAAAATTAATATATATTATGTTGTCATTTTTGTAATTAGAAATACATGATAAAAGGAAATTTCCTCTAGTGAAATGGAGCAAGGTGTGTGATGATAAAACTAGGGGAGGTATCGATTTAAGAGTGCTTACGGATGCTAACTTAGCTCTTAGGGGAAAAGTAAGTTGAAGATTGTGCAAAGAGAGTCAAAGACAATGGGCAATAATTCTTCTAATTATTTATGTTGAGCCCAATGACCTAAGCTTGATATTTACTATATTTTCATTTTCAAATGGTTATGCTCTATGGAATGGTTTAAAAAATGAATTGATTTGGTGATTAAATATCTAAGATGGATGGTGGTGAACTAGAGAAAACAATTCTATTTGGATGGATACTTGGTGTGATAAAAAACCACTCAATCTAGATCCGATTTTGAAACCATGGATGAGGTTTATTTAAGAAAAATATGGTGATAGGGTTTCAAACATCATACACAAGGACATGAAAGAAAGATAAAATTAGAAATAATATTTTTTTACAATTATAAAAGACATTGATGCTAGGAGGTAGTTGAGCAAAAAGATAGCTACAATGATTATTTCGAGGGAAGCCGAGGATAAGTTAATTTGGGAGTTGAATAACTTGAGAGAATACACAAAAAAAGTTGATATAATGTAAATCACCAAAAAAACTAGGAATATCGCAAGAATATGGAGATATATTTGGGATAGCCTGAGCATTCCTAAAGTTAAAAAATTTGTTTGGCTAGAAGGTCATAGAAGAATTTTATCCTAGGATAACCTTATGAAAAGGGGTTTTCATGGTCTCTCACAATGTGTTCTTTTTTAAAACGAGGAGGAAAGTTTAGACAATCTTTTGGGACATTGCTCAATAGTTTGGAAACTATGGCAATGGATTCTTAATATGTTTGATAAATGCATGGTGATGAATGGTAGAATTGAAGAATGGTTAAAGCAACGATAGAGCACTTTTAAAAGTGAGGATTTACAAACAATTTGGGATATATCAAAAGATACAATACTTTGGATTGTTTAAATAGAAAGGAATAGAAGAATAATTAAAGGAAATGAAAGCAGTTTAGAGGTAATGAAAAGGAATGTTTTTTTTTCCATAGAGGAGTCTAAACCAACCCTATCTACTCACCCAATCCCTAATCTTGAAGTAGAGAGCCTCGATATATGGATTCAAGTCATCAAATGGAATTATGATGTTGGATTTAGGAGAAACAACAAAATGGTAAAGAATATAAAGTGGAAACAACCATATATGGAGTGGTCAAATTAAATTTTGATGGAGCATTTAAAGGAAATCTAGGACCACAAGTAGGAGGAGGAACAATTCAAAATAATAGAGGAGAGATTTTATCTCATTACTCTTTCAATAGTGGATTTAAGATAAATAATGAAGTTGAAGCTTGGTCGGCTTTGGAAGGGTTAAAAATATGCAAACAAATGAAATGAATTAGAGTATGGATGGAAGGTGACTCACTAATAGTAATACAATTTTAAGGAAAACAAAGGCTTCATGGAATATGCAAGAGATAACTGTGGAAATACAAGATCTTGCAATAGAGTTTGAAGAAATAAGGTTTACACATTTGTTAAGGAAAGGAAATAAATGTGCATATAGGCTATCCAATAGGGGATTTTAATCGAGGATTGTGAAGTTAAATTATATTTTTCTTGGTTAGAAGAAGTAGTAAGTTCAGCTGAAGCTGACAAGAAAATATTGATTGTTTGAATCAATTATGATTAATATTTACTTTAATGTTTCCATTGGTAATATTTGCTTTAATTTATAACATTAATGTGTTTTCATATAACTATTATTTCAATTTTTGTGGTTGCTCTTATGCTTCAGGAAGGAAACTAGCAATCCAAATCTAGTAAAGTGGGCAATTATAGTGTAATGTTTCAAAAATATTACTCTACTAAGATTCAATGCATAGACACGAGAGGTGGAGTTTTGATATCATGAAGGTTGTTTTAGGAAAATCTCAAGAAGGATGGTGAATTTTGAAATATTTGTATTCAAACAAAAAATGAAGAAGATCCAAAAAATGAAATTCAAGAATTTAGACATTTTATGAAAATTGATGTAAGTATCTAGCTCCAACAACTCAATTGAGATGATAATTGAATCTATTTGTGAACTCACAGTATCTAAAGGAGAGAGTTGTGATTTTTCAAGGGTGGGGGACTCGAGTATAACCCATTATTCTCAAGAAAAAAAAGTACAACTTATTAAATGACATTAGTTCAACTAAATTTCCTTGACTTTTTAAGGAGGAGATTAAGATTTGAATCTTGTCAAGAAATACATGCATAATTGTCAAGTTGTTGCAATACCACTATATGGTTATGATGTAATATGGATGAGACCCATTTTAATCCCATTTAACCCATTAAAAAAGTACATGATTGAAGGATCATGTATCAAATGACATTAGCTCAACTAGTTAGATTCCTCAACTTTCAAGGAGGAGACCAAGGTTTGAATTTTGCCAAGTGATACATGCATAATTGCTAAGCTTGTTGTAATACCACCATGTGGTCATCATGTAATACGAGTGGCATTCATTTTGATCCCATACAACCAATTTAAAAAAAAATGCTAGTCAAGAGCAAGTGCGAGAAAGGAGTCCTCATGTTTTCTTGCTCTAGATCTTTTGGCAAATTCAAAAGATAAAGGATTTATACGAGGAAAAGATAGGTATCATGGAAGGAAAGTTGTATTGAAAGCCCTAATGGAAAGTATGGATGCCTAAGTTATAGATAAAAGGAAGAGCAAATATATGGTAAGTTTGATCCAAGGAGCAAATGTTACACTGGAAGTGATTATCAATGATGAGATGATCGATCATGATGTAATGGTTCTATAAATCATAGAGTTAATATGTAAGTTCCATGGATATTGGCTAGGGTTTTCAAATATTTAAAATTGGATCAAGTAGAATTGGAGATTGAATTCAAATTACTCTAGGAATTTTCTTCCTAAAGTATTTTCCTCATTGTCTTTTCAAGTTTAGAAATCAAGGATAAAATAATGGGTGGCAACCCATGGTTTAGGAGAGAGATGCTCTATATTTATACCATGAAGTGAGAATTTTCTTGAGTCATAAACAATTTAAAATCTTCCAATATGGGATAGACATTTTTTTCTTCCATATTAGCTTATTAGTAAGGATATTTTAGAGAATATTGGCAATACCCAAGGGGAATTCATCTAGAAGGGACCAATTACTAAGAAGGAAAAGCATGTCGTATATGTTGTGATATGGATTGTTATGGATGTTTCAAAACCTTTGCCACACTCCTTTGAGATTGAATATGAATAAAGAGAATGGGATCAACAAGTGGATTATGAAAACATTACATTCCAATGTCGTAAATGTTAGGAGACTGGACACATAGAAAGAGACTGCAAAGTGAAAAGGATGGAGAAAGAGACAAAAAAAGATTGGGCATGAGATAACTTCAATATGAAGCAAGGAGATCATATGATAATAGAAGTTGGAGTAGATCAAGTATATTCCACTAAAAAAAGATAAAGAAATCCTATCTACAACATCAAATGATAAAGTCCAACATAATTCACAAAGATAAACCATTAAAAAAAATATAGAAGGATACAAGGGATGAGGAAGTACAATGTACAAGTTCAAATTTAGAAGGAATTAAGGGTGTAAAGGAAGATGTGAAGAAAAAAATTAAAACAAAGGAGTTGGAAGAGGCCAAATTTATTATATTATAGGTAAACTATCTTTATTTTTTTCAAGTAGTTTAAAATCCTCTCTTTGCAATACAAGTGAAAGCAGCGTAGAGGTTATCCCTTGCATTTTATAGTTTCAAGAGCAACACAAAAAGAAAATGAGCATGGAGAATATATATAGTAATTAGGATTTTTAAGGCAGTATAAGAGGTAATTACTATAGAGGTATGTCCTTGCACTTTAGGATTTATAGGGCAACATAAAGAAGAACTGCTTCTGAGGTTATTCCTTGCACTTCAAATCCTCTAGATCAAGACAAATCTATAAATGATAAGTCTTGCTATGAAAAATATTAAAAAAATGAAGAGATCGATGAAGATGAAAGTGTTGGTGGGAATGAAAAATTGAGAGGAAGATCTAAGAAGCAAAAGCAAAGAGAAAAGGGAAATTAGAGGGATAACATTATGGAAAAGAAAAATCAAAATATCACAAATGTTAACATGAAGTAGGTCTAAGCCCACAAATACAAATAAAAAGCAATGATGAAAGTGAGATCTTGAAATATTAGGGACATGAAAAATAGATATTAGGGAATTGATAGGTTTTTATAGCCAACACATTTATAGAAAAAGAAATCAGGCAACAAATATTGTCTTGGGCAAATTCAAAATTTAGAAGACAATTGGTCAAGTGAGAAATTATTACTTAATGCAAATTATATCAAGGAATTGATTGCAAAAAATTGGCATTTTAAGGAAGATGAATAATATATTTAATATAAAAGCAAACGAAGAATATCTTTGACAAAAATATAAGTTGGATATGATTTAATTAACTTGACAACAATGTAATTAGATCAAGGCAATGCTTTTTTATTCAGATGGGAGTGTCCCCCGATAAAAATCACATAGCTAATTAAATTTAAAAAATAAGTACAACTTGAGTGATTAAAGGGAATTAGTTTAAATAGTTAAATTCCTTGACTTTCAAGAAGGAGACATAGGTTTGAATCTTACGAAATAATACATGCATAATTGCCAAGTTAATATAATACCACCATGTAATCATAATGTAATATGAGTGGGGCTTGTTCAATCCCATATAACCATTTTAAAAAAATTACAACTTTAGTGGGCCTAATGGTAAAGGCTTTGGAACTCTAAAAAGAAGGTCCAAGGATTGAATCCAAAAGGGGTAGGATTGTACACCATGCTTCGATAACTAGAGTATGGTTGGATAAGATATATTGGGTGAACAACATCCATCATGAGAATTGTCCTCTATGGACTATGACCCAATTGATAAAAATTACTTTATCTTTTATATAGTATTAATATTTAAACAAAATAATAATTAAAAAAAGTATAAGGGAGAGAATGCAAGCCAAGAGTGAGACTCACATTTTCTTATTTTAGAAAGCAAGCAGGTATTACAAGGGCAAGAAGGAAGTACATGTGAGCAAGAATAAATTATGAGCAAGGATCAAGCTCACCTCCTCTTATTCCAGATACTTGGAGGAATTAAAAGAATGAAAAGTTATTTTTGAAAGTTATAATTGGAAGGATGCCTTAGCTTGAAGTATGGATGTCCTAGTTGGGGACAAGAGGAAGGTTGAATCTATGGCAAACCCCATCTAGGTGGCAAGTATTACACTCGAAGTGATTATTAAGGATGAGATGACCAAGAATGACATAACAATTCTTAAAAATAGAGGTTTAATATTTAAGTTTTATAGATGCTAACCAATGTTTTTGAAGATTCAAAGTTAGATTAAGTGAAAGTGAGGATTGAGTTCAAATCATTCCATGAATTTTCTTTCAAAGTATTTTTCATCATCATTTTTCCAATTTAAGAATTAGGGATAAAATAATAGGTGGTTGCCCATGGTTTAGGGGAAGAGATGCATTATACTTAAGACCCTAGATTGAGATTTTTTTATGAAGATAAAAACTATTAAAAGGCTTTCAATATGGATTAGGCCTTTTGGAATTCCATATTAACTTATGAATAGGGAGATTTTGAAGAATATTGACAATACTTTATGGGAATTTATACAAGAGGGACCAATTACTAAGAAGCAAAGACATCATATATAATTGGATATGTGTTGCTATGGATAGTTTAAAATCTCGCCACATTCCATTAGGATTAAATTTGAAAAAAAAGAATGGGATCAACAAGTAAATTATGAAAATATTGTATGTTGATGTTATAACATTGTTTTTTTTTTTTTTTTAATTTACATGGTGGAATCAGTAGCCGCCACGAATTCGAGCAGGCTATCCAACTTTTATGGCCGCCACAATATTCTGCGTTGTCCGCCTCGGAAGCCGCCACACATATCTTCGCGCAGTCCGCCCCTATAACCACCATGCCACAATCATTTTAAACCTTCTACGTTGCTGAAAGCATCGGGAAAGGGACAAGCATTCAGTCCAGCGAGGCCCGAGATTTGAACCTTGGACCTCCGCCCCCCTATGGGGTTTGGATGAACCAATTGGTCTACACCTCGGACCTTGTTATAATATTGTGAAACTGGACACATGGCATGATATTAAAAAGTAAAAATAATGGAGAAAGATATGGAAATTTTGGGTATGAGATAAACTTCAATATGAACCATAGTAAAAGCTAGACCAGATCAATAATTTTCCACTCCCAAGAAAGTGACAAAGAAAGCCCCTCTACATCATCAAATGATGAAGGTTGTTATGGTTTACTCAATATCCCCATTAGAAAAAACTAAGAAAGACATAAAGGATGAGAAAGAACAATCTATAAGTTTAAATTAAGAAGAATTAGAGGTGCAAAGGAAGACAAAGAGGTAAATTTTAAAGCATAAGGCAAAAGACATCAAGGTTAATCCAAGTAAGTCGTCTTTATTTTTGAATAGTAGTATAAAATTCTCATATTGCAACAAAACTAAAACTAGTGCAGTGTGTATCCCTTGCACTTTAGGGTTTCAATATGATACAAAACAATATGGGCAAAAATATATTAAACTGCAAATCCAAAGCCAAGTACTCTCATTCGTTATTTTTGAATATAAATATTACAAGATTATGAATAGGCATAATTTTTTATGTGCCTTTCCATACGAATTTTTATAAAGTTATTTAATAATTATTAATTAATATTTTTTTTAAAGAAAAGGAGTTATATATTGATATTCAAATTTGCAAAGAACAATTATCCAACAAGCAACTTGGAGGTCACAAGATTGTTGTCCAAAAGGAGGAACAAGCAACAAAGCAAATTTAAAAACTCCAAAAAGTGCAATGGTATACCAAGGGTGCTAGAGATGCAAAGGGTACCATAATCATCGAGAAAACTTGAAACACCAAAAGCTCCAGAATCACGCAATGTTCCAGGGTTGTCCAGAGGCATCAAAATCTCTAAGGGCGCCAAAATATTCAAAGGCTCTAGAATCTCCAAAGGCTCCAAAATTACCATATGCTTCCTATCATCTATGCCACTCATGTTGTCTACTTTTATTTTTCTTATTACTCTGAGATGCAAATAGGCTATGTTTATGGCCTCATTTGCAAGGCGATCAACCACCATATTATACCTCCTTCCAATGTGGGAGTATTGTATATATTCAAACTTTTGCTCCAATTCTCTTAGTCTTCTCTGAACTATTTGTAGTTGGACTGATGAGAAATCCTTCCCCTTAGATAGGGCAGAGATCACAAGTCTTGAATCACCATACACATGGAGTTGTTTAATGCCTTGTTCTTGAGCCAATTTTTATCCCATTTCATAACCTATCAATTCTACAACATTATTGGTTGTTTTCCCCAAATTGATTTTGAATTAAAGCATTTCATAGTGTGGTGCCACTAGTATCACACCACCAGTCATTGCATGACCTAGGTTTGATTTAGAGGCTCCATCAAAGAAAAGTGTAGGGAACTTTATCTCTGGAGGTTTGATTGTTCTAACCTATGGCCTAAAATTTAGGAGATTTTGGAGATCCATTTGGTGTAATAATTGTATCTCCTTTTTCTTAATATCCTAATGTCTTGTTGTTTATGATATATAGCTTTTGTGTTCAAGACTATCTCCCTTAACACTCTATTGGTTAACACTTAAAAATTGGTTCTTTTGTCATAAAAAATTATCCTATTTTTGTCCTTCCATATGTGCCAAATGATGAATATTGGTATTGAATACCATATCTTCTTGATAAGGTGCTTGTCCTTTAGTCCCCATTTGTACATTTGGCCCCAATTGGTTAGGCAATTTTTTGAGTTGAAGGTTCTTGATATTGTTGATCCTAGTTATTGGGTTATTTCAATCTAGATTTTAATTACTTCTATACATTAAAAGAATAGATGTGATATTGTTTCATTGTTCTTAAGATACCTATGGCAAATATGAGGCCCCATGATATTCCTCTTAATGAGGTTGTCTCTAGTAAGAATCTTGTTTTGGAGCACCAACCAAAGAAAGGCTTGAAGTTTGGGGGGAACCTTGTAATTCCATACCTTAGCTATGGTTGAGTTCTTCTGACCCTATTGTTGTAATAACACCCCTTGGTTGACTATGTAAACACCTGACCCACTAATAGAGCCCCATATAAGTTGATCTAGAATTTGGGGAGAAAGTTTAATCCCTTTAGTTTGGATGTGCAGTTGTCTCCATGAGTCTTGGTCAAGATGTGGTAGGGGTGGATCTCTCACCCATTCAATTAAGCTTGCAAGAGAGTTAACACCCAACTATTGTAGGTCTACTTTTATTTTTGGGAAATAATTCTTAATGATTGGAGGTCCTCCCAAGACTGGATCATCCCATATATTAATTTGTTTACCATCCCCTAGAATCCAAGAGGTATGATTTAATATAATATCTTTAGCTTCCATAATATATTTCCAAATTGAGGAGGATCTTGCTATACTTTTCACACTTTTTATGAGTTGGATCCCATTAGAGTTGTTCAGATATTTGCATTTTAAGATTTGCTTCCATGGAGAGTCTGGTGGAGTGAGTAGATTCTAAAGTAGCTTAGCACTTAGTGCCTTGCTAACAATTATTGTTTTTCTATTCCTAGGCCTCCTTGCTCCTTTGGCTTGGTAATAGTCTCCCAATTGACCAAATGGAACTTTTTCCTATCTGATTGCCTTCCCCCTTGCCATAGGAAAGTTCTTAACATTGCATCTAACTTCTACAAGATATATAAGGGTGCATGATACACCAACAATTGATATATGGGAAGACTTGCTAATACTGATTTGATTAAAATAATTCTTCCAACCAAACTCAACCAACCATTGCTATATTATTGTATTCTCCTTGACATATTTTCTAGAATTACATTCCAAGTTTCCTATTTTTTATGGAAGCCCATAGGAACACCTAGGTAGTTAAAGGTATCACTACCTTTGTGAAATCCTAAAATCTGAGAGAAACCTCTATCTTCTATTGTTGAAGTATTTATAGTGTAAAATCTGCTCTTTTGGGTGTTTATCTCTACCCTTGTGGTTGAAGAGAAGCAATCTAAAACTTCTTTGATCAACTTGACATTTAGTTTTGTGGCTTCCCCTAGTAAAATAGTGTCATCTACAAATTGAGCATGAGTGATTGTTCTATATCCTATAGCTACTCTAATTCCCAAGATTTATTTCCTTCTTCTCAATTTGGTCAAGGTCCTCCCTAAAGTTTTAGCTAGAAGGATATAAAGGTAAGGGGAGAGAGGACACCCTTGCCTTAATCCTCTAGTGGCTTTAAATAAGTTAGTAGGTTCCCCATTGATTAGAGGGGCTATCCAAGGTCCCTCTATGCAAGCTCTTATCTAGTCTATCATTTGAGCTAGAAATCCAAATTTGGCTAACACTTGTGTTAAAAAGCCAATGTCTACTCTATCAAAGGCATTAGCCATATCAAGTTTAATGGCTATTATTTTCTTTTTGGACTTGGCACTTGAGTGTAGGGCTTCATGAATCATTATAATGTTGTCATATATTTGTTTCCCTAGAATAAAACCCCCTTGTTCTGGCTCTATCAAATCATTAATCTTCCTTTTAATTCTATTTGCTATTATTTTAGTCATTATCTTATAAGAGCAATTGCACAAAGATATAGGTCTAAATCTATCAAAAGTAACTACATTTTTTCTTTTGGAATTAAAGCTAAGAAAGTGGAGTTGATTGCCCTAGATAGCTTACCTCTTATCCTTATCTCTTCTATCATTGCCAATAGGTCATCTCCTATAATTTCATAAAACTATTGATAAAAATTGTTGGTGAAGCCATCTAGTCTTGGAGCTTTGTCCTTGGGCAATGAACGTATAACTTCTTCCAACTCTTCTTTGGTTATTATTGAAGAGAGATCTTCTCTATCTCTATTTTTTAACAAAGGAGGAATGTTGTTCAGGAGAGTGGCCTGAGCCTATTGATTTACTATTGTCTTTGTGAGAAGGGTCGAGTAATGATCTCTTGCTAGTTCCTTTATGATTACCTGATCAGAATAAATTTCTTTAATTTTATGAATTTCTCTGATTGTATTTCATTGGTAGTGTTGCATTATTTTTAGATGAAAGTAATTTATGTTTCTGTCTCCTTTCTTGAGCTAGATCATTCTTGATCAAAGTCTCCAATGTGCCTCTTCTTCTCTGAAAGCTTGATCCATTTCTTGGTTCAATTAGAGTCTTCTCTCTTCTTGTTGAGGGGTTGGAGGTTGATCACCTATCTCTTGCTCTGCTTCCTCCATCTATTGTAGCAATATGCTTGACCTATTTTGAACTTTAGTCTTATTGGCAATCTAGTCCCTAATGGCTTTCTTGAGATTGGAAATTTTTATTTTCCATACCTCTTGGGGACTATTTGCATAGACATGTTGCTTCTAGATACTTTCTACTAAAGGTGCAAACTCCTCATGCTCCATCCATTCTAGATTGTATTTGAAAGGAATCTTCCTTTTTCTAAGAGCACTATCACTCGTATCCAAATAGACAGGCTTATGATCTAAGATTAAACTTTGAATTATGCCACTTGATACAAGTGGATACCTGAATAGTATATCTTCTTGTATCAAGAATCTATCTAATATTTCTATAATGAATTTAACCCCAACTCTTCTGTTTGTCCATGTAAATTTTCCATTTTTGGGGATTATGTCTTGAAGTTTCTTGCTTAGTTATAATTTGCATAACTAGGTCCTTAGAAGGGTCTTTTGAGGGAATGCCTCCTTTTTTCTCCCATTGGGCTAAATTCACATTCAAGTCCCCTGATATAATTAAATTTGGGGGTCTTTCCTGATGAATCTAGTGTTGAAGACTTTTCCAAGCCTCTTGTTTTAAGACTAAGTTATTTGGTCCATAAAAATTGACTATGGTCCAAGTCTATCCTTATGGAGAGGAGAAAGAAGTTGCTATCCAATTTGAGTGTCTTGTTTTATTAATACATATCAGGGCCTATGGATCCCATGCAAGGAGAAGCCCCCTAAGGCACTTGATGAATCTATTGCTTCTAGGTCTAAGGATCTCCATATATTTTTCCATTCTATTCTTGCTAACTGCTCTATCAATTTAGTTTCTTGAATGCAGATAACCATTGGCTTCTGTTGGGCTATTAATTGACTTAGGTAGTTTTTTTAGGGGACTACCCAATCCCCTTCCATTCCATGATAGAACCTTCATTTCTTAAGTGGCTTCTTAGCCTTGCTGAAGTCTAAGGTTGTCTGTGCTTTCTTTTGAATCTCTATATTTGCTTGTTTTGTTCTTACCTCTTGATTAGATTTCCTCCCTCTAGTAGAAGATCTGGTGGCTGGGGTACCTCTTGGAATCATTGTTGCTGCTAACCGAGTCTCTTCTATTTCTTCAATCTCCTCTTCTTGAAGGTTTTCTTTGGTAGCTTGAGTTTCCTCCACTTCATCTTCTGATTCAGGATCTGATGGATCTTCCCCCTTTTTAGATGTCCCTAGATGTTCCTCTTCCTCATTTTGTGATAAAATAGAGAACTTATTATTGTTTTGTCTTTCTGGCTGTGGTTGAGGCCTCCTTCTTCTACTTCTAGATCTTCTCTATTGTTTTCTTCTTACTGTTTGGAATTCTTGATCTTCCTCCTTTGTCTCTTGTTGTACCTTAGTGGGATAGTTCCTTGAGAAATGACCATATTGATGATAGGTAATACATTTAAAGGGAATGTGCTCATAATCTAGTGGTTGGGTATGGATCCAATCCAAGACTTTGATACCTATGTTTTCAGGAAGCCCTTTTTTAGATTGACTTGAACACACAACCTAGCACAAGTTGCATTATTGGCCTTTGGAGGAGCCCAGTCTACAAATGTGCCAATAGAGTTACCTATCATCTCAAGAGTCGGTTTATTCCATAAATGTAGGGGTAAAAATGGTAGTCTTACCCAAATTGAGACTTCTTCTGGTTCTTCCACTTGTGGGTCAAAACTGACTGACTAGGGGGTCATGTAGAGAGGGCTTGATCCAAGGAACCAGGGACCTCCTTGAAATATTGCATCTCTTTCCTCTATGGAGGAGAAAATAACTATGAAATACCCTCTCCCTGCCATCATGAATTCATAGCTAGATATTTTAGATCCCCAAGAAGAGGTGATCCATCTTTGAATGGTTGTTGGGCTTAGGCCAAATACCCATAAATTTGCAAGCAAGAGCTCTCTCAGTTAGGGTGAGGATCAGGCTCTGAATATAGTCTAGAGGAATCTCCACCACTAGAGCATCATTCAACTTAGGAACAAAGGAGCCTTTGTTACTTGGTTGGGACTATTGTGGCCTCCTTGCCTTCAAAGCTTTGGTCATATTTTCTAGTTTTGACTGGTCAAACAGAGGAGGTAGTGAGAACAAGGAAAATGAGCCATGGTCAACGTTCTTGAGTATGGAGGCAGTCATCATGGTAACATCCTAGAAGGAGGGTTTGGGGGAGGGATATCCCCCACCACCATTGCCATGATAGGGCTTCAGAGGTGACCAAACCCTAATCTGAGCCAAAAGAGAAAACCCTCACCAAAATCTCAGAGATTTTATTTCTTGGCTCACTTTCCTCTATTAAATTCATGGACAGACCATGAAAGCAAAAGCAAAAGTAGAGGAAACCAACAAAGGAAGAAGCAAAAGATCTTAAGATAAATAACTACAAAAAATTATAAATAGTCACAATGCCTACCAGATCCAGGCATGCAAAGGATAATGCGTCGGGTGGCATGAACCCTTGTCCAAAAACTAGGTCCAAGCATCAACAATGGACAACAAAATCAAAATTGACACTATTGCAGCCAAATACTATTTTACACTTTATGAAACACTTGCCTATATTATGTGGTAATAATTTGTGATTGCTAAAAACTACTTTATCCTTTTTACCCTTTCTTTATCACGTCATGACCATTTAGTGGTAGCAGTGTCATTATTACATTGAACCTAGTGTTGATAGTAGTTTAATTAAAAATTATCAATAATTAATTAATAATTAAATATTTTAATTAATTAAGTTTTTATTCCTCATCATTCCTCCCAACAATAGGAGCATTGGTACCTAATGCATTTATAATAGAAGGAAGAAAACATCTCAAGGATCTTGATGTTCGAATGGTCTAGAAATACATTTGGTCGTATTAAAAGGATAAAAGGCAAAAGCAACCTAATCCATAAGCAAATTAGTATGCATGATGGATCCATTGAGCCTAAAGTAGAAACTAAAGTAGAAGTTGTACAGTGTGCTAGATGTGGTGCTATCTTGAGAAGTCTCACAAGTCTACTTGGAAAGTCATGGGTTAAAGTCGATGAGCCTTGATGTTTGAGAATGATCTAAATACTTTAGATGATTGTATTGGAAGGACAAAAGCCAAAGCTAGGCTAGTAGCTACAAGGAATTCACAAAGAGATAACAAAGACAACTTCGATGGAAGGAGTTCCCATGTGATATCTAATGATCACATAAGAAGGGATATGGTCTTGAGGAATTTTGCTTCCAGAAGTATCTCTCATGTGGGATATAGTGCACTCCATGATAAAACTTCAGAGGATTGGAAAGGAAACCCAATTCCTCATCTTTGATGCACCACTATCTTGATCAAACCTTCATAAATAAAAGGATTGTGCTTCCACTGGATTTGGCTTGAAAATAGATTTTTGATGAATATATATAAGGTTATACTCATAGTTGATTTAATGCCTCAAAACACGAGAAAACAAGTGTCTAATTGGGCAAAAGAAAATGGTAGATAATATCCCTTTAGGTGGAATCTTAGGGAATATTCTATAGAGAATATGCTTAGGAATTTTCCAATAGAATATTCTTTGTAATATGAAATTATTTTAAATTTTTTATATGCCCTTATTGTAAGGAGAAAGCAATTATAAGGTCTTTGTGAGCCTACCCATGGAACATGTGGGATAATTGCATTAAAAATGCTCATGCTTTTTCTTTGGTTTTTTAAGTAATGAGAGATAATTATCTAAGTTGCCATGTCATCTAGCCAATGGAATTGTTTGAAAGTTTTATAAGGTTTGAGGTACAATATGGTCAACTTTTTATTAGTCAATCACATGCGATTTTTAATTGTTAGTTCTTCGTTGAGTCTTGGTATTTTTTATTTTTATTTATTTTTAAATGAAATGAGGCCTTCATCTCCATGTGTAGTCTCAGGGACCATTATTAATATGAACAACAACAAAGACAATGCTTGTATCAGAGAAAGGGAGCCATAAGTTGATGAGGGACCATAGGTTGAATGATGAGGTGGGCCACCATATTAGTGGCTATGTGGACATTGATGGGTGTCATCGAAGACTACAAAACGATGAGAGACAACATCATCATTATGGGGAAGCAGCCTCACATGGATAATGAAAGCTAGTAATTTAATATTATGTATTTTTATGGATCTCACCATGGTAGTTGAAATCCCATCAATCAACTGAGTCCTATGGAGGCACCATCTAGGTGCTTTTCGCTTCGCTTTTTTGTTTTGTTTTATGGAAGCCTCTTTTATATAAAAAGGTATATATGATTAAAATGATTTTGCCATAACTTAATTTTTTTTTTAAATGATCGATATATAAAGATGTTCATGTCATAAATTGTCCTTGCCATATTATATATAGAAAACCTTAGCTTTATGAGATGATGAGTGGCTCCTTACTTCAATGTATGGTGAACAACTCTCAATGGATTTTTATAGGCACTTGGAATGACATCTTTGTGATAGTATCTACCACCTATTGGTGTTGGTCATGGGGTGATTACCTTGCATAGAGGAAATAGTGTTGAAGTCAGACCAGGTGCCTTAAAATTGTGAATGAGAGCATTGTGGCAGTGGATTGTTTAGTTGGAAAAAACAAAAAGAGAATTTCCACAAGCAAAATTCTTCCTTACAGGTAAGAATCATCTACTCTGATACCAAGTAATACAAAATAATATGAGCAAAAAATATTAAATTGTAAATCCAAAGCCAAGTATTCTTATTCATTATCTTTTAATATAAATATTATAAGATTATAGGCATAATTTTTATGTGCCTTCACATATGACTTTTCATACAATTATTTATTAAAAATAAATAATTAATTGAATTAATCAAGATTTTATTCCTCATCACAAGAGCAACATTATAAATAAACAAGTATGGAGGATATCCATGGAAATTTTGGGTTTCCAAGGCACCATAAGAAAATATTTACTATGGAAGATCATCTTTGCACTTTAGAGTTTCTATGGAAACATTTGGGGATGTTAGACCAACATAAAAAAATAACTACCATGGAGGACATTTCTTGCACTTTAGGGTTTTTTAGGCAACATAAATAAGGAAGTGTTGGTGAGTCATTCGTTACACTTCAAAATATTTAGGGAATTATAAGCATTTAGAAGATACGTCTCATTATGAACAATATGGAAAAATAGAAGAGATAAATGAGGATGAAAATGTTGGTGGGAATGGGAAAAGGAGAGGAAAACCCTCAAAGAAAGAACAAAATGAAAAGAAAACTTGTAGAGATATTGATTTGGGAAATATAACTAAACACCATAAGTGTTAACAAAAAGTGGAGTCAATCCCATGAATAAAAATAAAAAGTGATGATGAAAATGGTATCATGGAATATTAAGAGGATTTATTAAGGAATTAATAGATTGTTATAATCCCAAGTTTATTTTAGTATAGGAAAAAAAATTAAGTATTGATGGTGCAATACTTTCATGGGAGGCCATACATTCTCTTCATTCCATGAGTATGCTTGTAAAATTAGATATTAAAAAAGCATATGATAAGGTTTATTGGAGTTTTCTACGTGATATTCTCAGAAAATATGATTTTGATCAAAGTTGATGTGAATGGATTAGATTTTGTTTTTTTTCAATGAGTTTACATAGGTTTTTATGAGGGGTCCTAGTACCCTCATACTGAGTGGGGTTTAAACCTTGGACCTCTCAAAGAGAGGCCAAAGCCCTTACAACTACAGTAAGCTTACAACTTTTGGATTAGATGTTATAATATTTAAGATATCATATTTTTATCAATGGATCCCCTATTAGATACTTGAATTATCTTGTGGACTCGGCTAGAATGATCCACTATCTCTTTATCTATTTATTATTCTTATGGAAGTATTGGGAAAAATTTTCTCAAAGGAAAAATAGAAGGAAAATTTAAAGGTATTCAAGTCATAACAATGGTCCCTCCAAAAATTCAATTTGTTAATGATACTTTTGATTCATCCATCTATCAATGAGGCCATGGAATTTAAATCATTACTATCATGCTATAAGAAGGCTATTGGATGATTTTTATTTATTTTTAAGCAAAAAATCCCTTACAAGGCCGCCTTGTTCTGAGAGACCACGACCAGGGGGGTTCTACACCGTCAAAGTCACCCGGGAGTCGTGCTCGGCCCTGCTCGCACCAACATTATCAATTGGATTTTGGATACCCAATTCAACTTTTTGGTAGGGTGGAGATTCGAACCTGGGACCTCCCTTGGAGGATTGCCCTCTCCTCTCCAACTCAACTAAAAAACTTGGGTGCTATTGGATGATTAATTACTACTATAAAATACAAAATATTTTCCATTAATTTTGCCTTAGATTTACAATGGATTATTGTGAATATTTTAGGGTTCAAAGTTGGAAATATTCCATCAATATATTTGTGTGTTCCTTTGTCATATAAAGGGAATAGGAAGGAGCTTTGGGACTCAATTTTGGACATAATAAAACCTTGTTTGGCATGTTGGAAAGGTAAGTTCATAACTATGGATGGAATGCTATAACTCATAAAGACTACATTACAATTTATACCTATATATGATGTCAATTTAAATATTATTGTAACAACCCGATATGTAGCCATGTTAAATATAATTATTTTGATTAGATTGAGCCCTTAGATTAAGATAATTGGCCCTTAAGAATTAGGGTTAGATTTTGTTACTTTGCTAAACTACAAATAAAAGAGATGTGATGTAGCTAGATCATCACTCATTGGTCTAATTTCTATCATCTATAGTGCACATAAGAGACTTCACCCTCTCTAAGTGGCTAATATAATTCCCCTCTCTAAGTGGTTTGGATTGTTTATGAGACTTAGAACCTAGATTTGTGATACTTAATTGAATTTATTGTTTTGAGATCTATTTTTTTATGAATATTTTGAGATATATTTATGTTGTTATTTTGGAATTTATTGTTGAATTTGTTGTTTTGTTACAAGTGCTACTACAACTATGATTTTGGATCCCTATAATGGTGAAAAATGAGGGTGGTGAATGAATATTTTTTAGAACATATTTTGGTTATATTTTCATCTTCTAAGTAATTTCATTTTTTTATGTTACCAATCTTCTATTTTGATATAAAAAGATAGTTCACGTTCCCTGAACTAAAAAAATATTATCAAGTGATTTATGACCCTTATAAGATATTTATATCATTATAATTGTCTCATTAAGCTGATCAAAACAAGATATATTTTAGTAGCTCTTTTTAGAAATGTTTGAGGTCTAGTTAGGCCTCACCATTTGGCTAGTGGTATATGTTTGATCGGTTGACTTCCACAAGCTAGGAATGGATCAATGAGCACATGTAAAGAATGAATCTAACTAATGATGATTGTGTTAACCAAAAGAAGCATCATCCAAGGAACCAAGACAAACACCATAATATCTCAAAATACATCAACAACTTCAATCCTTATGTTTGATCAACCATTATCTCCATATTTTTTTCTTCCATCCCTCCCACATAACATCTCAACCCATTCAATCCTATCCTAAGCCTAGATCTAAATGTTCATAAGACCTTCACATAGTGGAAATAAATTTGTATGGTAGGATTAGTCAAATTGGGGCTATTCAAACAACTTGGAAAGAGTTTGTTGTGTATATAAAGAGGAAGTTGAATGGAATTTTTACTCAACGTACCAAAATAGCAAGATCTTAACCTTCCAAAATAGAGTAAGATATAAAAGGTAAATTCCAATAGGTCCCTCTTGAATGGAATCAAGATTGAAAAAAAGGATTAAAGATTTTGGTTGCTCCCATTTTGTATATATGTGTAGACACCAAAATCTAGCACCCTTTAGTTCACATTCACCACCTCACCATCAAATCCTGCATAATAAAGATATATGCCTAAGTTCTAACTTAGGGATATAAAATCTTGCACATCATTATATTTTCCTAATTTACTTAATTAGGAAAATCACCCTAGGATACCCTGTCTACCCATTGGACATGTGTCCTGGACATCTCACCCAGCATCCCTACCACATCTCACCCACTTCTGTCCCCTTTGTCCTTGCACATGAGACAGATTCCCAACACCCATGCCACAACTCCTTTGTTGTTGTCCCCTTGTCCCTTCACATAAAACAACATCCCACATCCCACTCCACTTGGAGCCACATCACCCTAGTTAAGTGAGCCACACTGAGTGACTCACTATAACTGCCCCTTCCACCTGGCAGTCCAGATTTACCACTTGGCAAGTCAGGCTTGCCACCTCACATTCCCCTCCAAAGCCCCAGGAAGCCTATAAAGGCACCATCAATCCACCAAAAAAAGGGAGCTGAATTTGCATACCGATAGGCTACCGGAATACACCCAGACCCGATGAGAAACTGAGAGCATGAGCTCGATTATGACCATTGGCACGCATCCCGAGGTGACCTATCATCTCAGCCAAAATCGCCCGCCTGCGGTTCTACAGTCAAAAATGCGCATCCATGGTTTCACAACCGTAGGTCCGCGGTTTCCAGTCCGCAACCACGTTTCCGCGGTTCTACAGTCTCGAACAGGTTTTTATTGACAGAGATAAGCAATTGAAAATGTTGAGCAAGGCTTGTATTTATTAAACATTTTATGTTATCTGCTTTTCATATATATACATATCAGTGATAGGTTTATGCGTAGCATTGGGTTTACCGCTTTACTATACAGGTGCTATTAATCCTCTTTATTGGTTTTGTATGTGCACAGGTAATAGGTACCTTGGATAAGTTGTTGAAGCTGGAGTGGTCCCTTGTTGGATACCAAAGCCCACTCACCCCTTTGAAGCTGTAACAGAGGAACGAAGAACACCACACCCTGCGAAAGAGCCGAAAGATCTCCCCTCCTCCATGAAAGCATTGGATATCAGATAGACAAGAAGAAGCATTGTAACATTGCTCCCAACATGCTTGGGGCAATTCAAAAATCCTTTTTGTAACACACTGTATCACCATTAATACAAAAAGGGGCATTTTGGCAAAATTACTTCTCTCTCTCTCTCTTTTTTTTTATTTAAATAAATTGTGTTCAGTTCTTTGGTTACAGAAATGGCGATCACGGTGGGACCCCCTAAAGGTCCTATTTTGTTTTGCCTTGCTGTCTAAATTTGTTTACTAATCTCTGTCTGCACCTACAGGTTTTGGGAATTCAAAGCGTGCACAGATTCGACCCAAAATCGATACATTCAAAAAATCTTGCGGTCGTATCATTTATTATGGAAACGTGGAAATGCAATTTTTGTCTGAGAAAATGTAGGCACGCGGTTCTTGATAGGAGAAAACGTAGACACACGGTTTCTTCCTGAGAAAACGTAGAAGCGCGGTTGTTGCATCAGAAATGCGGGCCGACGGTTTACAACAGGAAGGAACACAGGTATGTACTTCGTGCTTCTTGTCTAATTTTTGTCTTAGTTTCAGTTTAGATTGCATTTAACTAGATTAAGAGTCCTAGTCCTGTATGCCTTTGTGTGCACTTAGGTCTTAGAGGTAGAAGAAAGTACTTAAAAACTTTGCATTCATATAAAAAAAAAAAAATCTCTGCATTTGCATAGTAGAAAATAGATCATCTTGCATTCACCTGGTTAGGAATAGCTCAGGTGTTTATTTCAGGTTCGGGTCTATAAGGTTATTCTATTTTTGTTGATAGAAAGGACCCGTGCATCCATGGTTGGGATATCCCAAATGCAGACGTGCGGTTGGCAAACCGCGCACCCACGGTTTACCAGAACTAACCGTGCACCCGCGGTTAGCCCTGTTAAATAGAAGTTGATTAAATTAGATCTAAAATTGGTATTTTTGCCCCTGATCTACTATTTTTCATTCTCTATTTTTTACTTTTCTGCATTTAGGCCATTGAAACAGAATTGCATAGTAATTTTGCATAACACCCTAGTTAAACAAAACCACCACACACTCACATAAACGTTGGAAAATGGCTGGATTTCATCATCGTCGGGTTTGGATTTCATCATCGAACCACCAACATTATACCCTGTTCTTAGCCAAGGCCGATTCCAAGATCCGTCATAACCCGTGGGTGATAGCACGCATCTCTCTTCGGAGAGGTGTATCGCAGACTACGGGTGAACTGGGTGAGGAATTGGTAGGACCTGTGCTCCCTGGCCGTGTGTGGACTTCATTACCACATATTATAGGTGGGATTACGTGACCTGGAGTTCATAGCCAGGTTGTCGAGCTATGAGTATACAGGTGAAATCCTAGATTCATTTAGGGCAAAACATTGAGCACACGTCTTTTTCATTTTTCAAACAAATTTCAAAAAATATATATATACGAAAATCTAGCATCAAAAATTTTGTGTGTTTATTTGCTTTGTGTGTTGTATTGCATTGTATTGTCACTTTACTTGCATAGATAGTCTCACTTCACATATTACCACATAGTAGCGTATGGTAGTGACTCGTAATCAAGCTAAGAAACTAGTGTCAAACCGAAGTCAGTGGTCTTCCCCTATGGCCTCCCAGTCTGGCAATGTCCCTCACACTTCGGTGGTGGGACAAGTAGGTATGCCCCTTTCTATGTCCCAGAGTCTTGATGTAGGGCCTTCTAGTAATGCCCCCAACATGGACATAGATATTATGCATAGAGCTACTCACACAACCATACCTGAGACACCTAGGAGTGAACCTCCTGCGATGGTAGACAGTCAAGTCACCATGATAGATATGGACACTGTTAGAATGTACTTGAATGCAGCTGGAATGGTCTTCCCATCATTACCACCACTCTCCATCCCATCACGTGTCATACCCTCATCACAACAAGAATCCATATTCACCTATCCACAGTAGTCGAAACAGATTTTCACCAATCCTCTCTTTGAGTTGGTTGTTGTAGCATTGGCCAATCAACCATTGTCATCCAACCAAATTCCCCCCACATTACCACAACAAATGACCATTACTACTAATCCCTTGTATGAAACAATTCCTATTGTTTTGCAAGCCCCAACATCCATTCCTCCATCCACACTTGTAGGACATACGTCTCATACCATTCCATAGTCAGTAGCGATACCCTTTGCTACTTACCCCCCATCTACCTCCACTACCATGGTTGTTCCACAACCAACTCAGTCCACCACATCACAGGTAGCAGTCCCTACGTCAAGTGCAATTGCTATGCAACAAGCTTTCTTACAGTTGCAACAAATGATTTTAGACAATGCTAACCATAGCATGAACCCTGACCCTAACCAAAATTTGCAAGGGATTGAGCAAAATCTTCCACCTACATCTTATCAACCTAATGCCTTTATCCAAGATCCATCTTGGGTAATGCATCCTCCCTCTACCACTGTGGTTCATAATCAACCACCACACCCATATGCTAATGTAGTAGGTCAACATAATATCATACCTCCATCACCCCATCCATATCATAACATCCCTCAACATCCATACCATAACACATTTCCGCCACCCATGTCTTATCACCCCCAACCTACATACAATCCACCTCATTACCAACAACATCAAGTACATTCGAGTGTCAGTCCTGTAGATGATCCTAGATACCAGTTTCTACAGAGTCAGATTGATAGTCTTGCCATGCAAACCCTAGGTTTGCAATACCAAAAGCCAACTTTAAGGCAACTACTCAATCACCCTATTCATGCTTCGGTACCAGAGCCACCATATCCACAGGATTTCCAAATACCGAAGCTTGAATTTAAAGGGGAAGAGGATCCCCGTGAGCACATAACAAGATTTGTGAATGCATGCTTCAGAATCAAAAGCAACGATGCATTGCTATTACATACATTTCCTCAAACATTAGGGGGAGAAGCCCAAGACTGGTACAACCACCTGCCACATCAAAGTATTTTTACCTTTGAACAACTAGCGGACCAGTTCCTGGAAAGATTCACCCTAAATGTTAGAAAACAAACAACATTGATTGATTTGATTTATCTAAAACAATATGACGATGAATGAGTCTATGACTTTGGCAATAGATGGAGATCAGTCATGATCAAGTTACCATTTTCACTCCCTATGCCAGAGATAATATGAATGTTCATGAAGAGTTTTGGTAGACCCATCTCTTCATTGCTACAACTACAACAGTATAGAACATTCGATGAGGCACTCGCCCAAGCAAAACTGATTGAAGAAATCAAAATTCAAGAAGGCGAGATTAAGCCTAAGAAGAAAGAGTGGCACAATAAGAATCAAAATGGGAATAACCATGGTCAGTCCAAGACCGCACAGGTTAATCAGATAGTTTTGAGCCAACCATAGTCAAATCAACCGGCTCAAACACAAATCCAACAACCCCAACAACAACAACAACCGCAACAATCAAATTATCAAGTGGTTCCACCCCCACAACAGGCACAAAATCAGACACAACCTGTGGAAAGGCAACAACATCATTTTAAGCCAAAAAGAAATTACACACCAGTACAAGAGCCATATTCATTAGTATTTCAGAAGTTGTATGCGGCAAAACTTTTTAATTTGTCGAAAATGAAACTTGATGATCCTAACAAACCAAAGACAAAAGGTTACAAAGAACACCTCTTTTGCATCTATCATAGACAAAGAGGACATGATATTGAAGGTTGTCATGGATTTAAAGGAATTGTGCAAGATTTATTGGAAGCGGGTACAATCAAAGTTGACAACCCACTAGCCCAAAATAACCAAAACCTAGGCATATATCAGACACCTTTGCCACATCGAGAGGTAAATCAACAACCGATGGGAGCATCAACTTCTACGGTTCCTCCCAATCAGGTTAATTATGTGTCTCAACTACCACAAGGTTTTGTAGGGGCTATCAGTATAGTTACCCATGGACAAAGGTAAGCTAATCGCACAACTCAGGCTCCGACAACATCACCAACTAATGTGCCCATACAACTTGGATCGAGTGGGCCACCACCACCTTTCCACAACCGCCCTATTGTTACACTGAACAACCGGTTAACACAGAGTTTGAAGATGGCTTCAGAAAAAATTGTCAATTTATGAACTAATACAACAATCAACACCTCACAGGGAAGCATTGATGGAAATTTTAAAGTCTATTCAAGTACAATCAGAAGACCCCAATGCATTCAATTCCTTTGTGGGTAGTGTGCAAAAGTGCATGGAACCCTCGATAGTATTCTATGACTTCGAGGAAAAACAAATATCAACAGATTCACCTGATCCACCATTGCACATAGTAGCTCACATTGACAGGAAACCCTTCAAGAGAGTGCTTATTGATACCGGTTCTTCAATCAACCTCATTACCACACCTGCCATGATGAAGCTCAATGTCCCATCATCTCACATCACAACATCCACATTCACTCTTAGGGCCTTTAATGATGCTTTATGCTCAACTGTAGGGAATGTTGTTCTCCCCATCACCGTGGGGGTGAAAACAATACATGTTCTCTTTCACATCTTGGAAGGGGAAATGCAATATAACATACTTCTTGGATGCCCTTGGATTAGGGAAATGAAGTGTGTGCCTTCAACATTGCATCAATGCTTAAAATATGTGCATGAAGGCAAGGTACATTGCATACCAGTTGACACTGAACCTTTCAAATACTGCAACTTTATTTCAAATCCATATGAGCCATTGCTTCCATCAACACATCTAACCATCCAACCACTAGTCATTAGAACCATTCCATCCAACACCACATCATCAAAAGCACCCATTCCAGAAGAGTTGCCTATAGTTGACCCAACTTTTGCATCCAAAAGCGTTAGCTCAGTGCATCCTTCAAACACTGCATTTCATTTTCAAATTACACCCACCCATCCTGCTAATCAATTGCCAACTCCATCTAGTACACTTCCAGATTCAAAGCCACCATTCACATTCAAAGCACAACCCACATCATCAACCACTACTTCACAGTCATTAGAACCCGTAGTCTCACAAATAGGGCCACCTATTAGAGATAATCCACCACCGCCAATAGAGCCAAGAGCTAATGCTCAAGAACCCTCTTCATCCACCGAGCCATTAGCCACACAACCATCTAGAGTTGTAGTACATCTCGCCAATCCAAGTATTGGTGAGTACATTATTGAAAGTGTCACAGTTACACCACCTATTGAGTTAGTCAGAGATTACGGTCGCCCTCATGACCCACCTTTAGCTATTGGTGATATATATAGAATGGGTTCTCAAACAAATGCAATCAATTTCATATATGGAGGGATGGATTCTTCATCGGACCCACCTCCTCAAAATGACAACTCTTTACAAGAGTTTAATGAAAACATTGATTATCTATCGAACCCAAGTTTCCCAGTCAGATATTTTTGAAGGGTTAGTTGGCAAGGATATGGACTTGGAAGACATGAACAAGGTCCTCACCACATTATTGAACTAGAATATAGAGAGCCAAGTGACCGCTCCGGTCTAGGCTATAAACCTTCCATCGCAAGCTCTTCGCTTAATCAAGCTTTCCAAGAACTTGACATAGAATGCGAACAAGAGGAGGAAAAGAGCGATGATGAGGATGAACCTAATGATGAGAATGAACCTAATGATGAGGATGAACAAATAGAAAGTAGATACCAAATCTACAATTTTTACCCTCGAGAGCAAGCCTTACAACGAGAAGCAGATTATGAAGACCCTACTGAGATGGCATACCTTAGGCAAGACCTTGAGCCACTAATACTAGGACCTCATACAAATGCTAATGGCTTCTGGATGAGTGACAATGATGACGATGAAACTGAAATGATTTTCATCAACCATGCTCTTGAGATACAAGCCAGGAGAATGCTCCAAGCTGAAGCACATCCTGAATGGCTTAATCAAGAAGAAGAAGAGCCTCAAGAAGAGATAATATATGGAGAAACCATGCAAAGAGATAATTGGTATCAAAAGAAGTTTCCAATAGACCGCGCACTTTTTTGGCTAAACAAAGAGCGTGAGGGTCCTGAACCAGAACCTCCTCCATCACATTGGCAAAGCATACAACAAAACCAATCACACACATTAGGTCAGTTGCAACCTAGAGAATATGAGTCATCAATTCTTGAATCGCAGCCACCTCATTTCCATCAAGTCAACATGATTTCTGTTGATTTGCTCACCCCACTCCGTAATCCATATGATGAGACAAAATCGATCCATATCGACACTAGTCTCATAGCCATGGATAGGATTTCATCCCCGCCATCCACTACTGAATTCATCCTGTCCGAAGAGTTGTTGCACGCTTCAAACACTTATATTCCACAACAACCTTCATCATCAAACAATTCAGTTTTTCAAACTGAGATAGAGGGGGAAACCCCAGACACATTTGAAAATGTGGTCGATGATATCCACCTCATCCCAACTCCACATCAGCTAGAGGAAGGTTCTCACATGCTAATAGAAGAGTCTATAGACGTGAACCTTAGTGAAGACGTGGATAATCCCCAGATTGTCAAAATAGCAAAAGAATTATCCATAGAAGAAAAAGAGCGCATCATAAACATGCTTATCAAAAAGAAGGAAGTGTTCGCATGGTCCTACAAAGACATGCCTGGCTTAGATCCGGACTTGGTAGTCCACAACCTTATGCTAGCACATGATGCCAAGCCGTTCAAGCAGAAGCTTAGGAAGGTCCATCCAACAGTCACATTAATTGTGAAAGAAGAACTGCAAAAGTTATTGGATGTACACTTCATAGTACCAATCGATTATCCTGAATGGCTTTCAAACATGGTACCCATTCGCAAACCGAATGGGGGGATACGCGTATGCACTGATTTTCGAGATTTAAACAAAGCATGTCCCAAGGATGATTTTCCTTTGCCGAATATTGATCAATTAGTAGACTCCTATGTTGGTCATGAAATGCTTTCCTTAATGGACGGTTTCTCCGGATACAACCAAATTCGGATTAATCCCGAAGATCAACATAAAACAACATTTACAATGCCTTGGGGGACATTCTGCTATAGAGTGATGCCTTTTGGGTTAAAGAATGTAGGAGCTACATATCAACATGCCATGACGTACATATTTCATGATTATATGCATAAGATAATCGAAGATTATGTAGATGATCTTATTGCTAAATCAAAAATGCGTCTTGAACACATAGATGTGCTAGAAAAAGTATTTGATCGATTGATAGAACATAAGGTAAGGTTAAATCCTAAGAAGTGTGTATTTGGTGTCACATCAGGAAAACTTCTAGGATTCATTGTTTCCAAGCGAGGCATTGAAGTAGACCCAGGCAAGGTAAAAGCAATATTAGAAATGTCACCTCCCAAAAACTTGAAAGAGTTGCGAAGCTTGCAAGGAAAAGTTCAATCTATTCGGTGATTCATCGTGCAACTCTCAGATAAATGCAGGCCTTTTAACCGCCTGTTACAAAAAGGAGTGATATTTTCTTGGACAACTGAATGTCAGGAGGTATTTGATGATATAAAGAAATATCTGGCCTCATCGCCAGTTCTTACGCCACCTAAAATAGGAGTCCCATTTCACCTATACATTTCTGCAATAGATTTTGCTTTAGGGACAATGCTTGCACAAAAGAATGAGAAAAATAAAGAGCAAGCAGTTTATTACATCAGTCGAACATTGGTAAGTTATGAAACAAGATATGCTTACGTCGAAAAGTTATGTTTAGCAGTGGTTTTTGCCACTAAGAAACTTAGACATTACATGCTAAGCAATACCACCTATGTTATAGCTAGAGAAAACCCTCTGCGATACATGATGACTCGCACTTACAACAACACCCACACTGCTAAATGGATAATGCTTTTAACAGAATTCGACCTCGAATTCACAAGTCAAAAATCCATAAAAGGGCAAGTGATAGCTGATCAATTAGCGAAAGCTCCACTACACAATGATAGACCATTAATAATTGAGCTTCCCAATGATTCAGTATTTTCTATCACAGAACAAGAAGAAGTGGTTTCACCTGAGGATGAAGCAGATATGACAATGTTCTTTGATGGATCCAAGTGCAAAAAAGGGCAAGGTGCAGGAGTTGTGTTTTACACACACGAGGGAATACCCATTCCCTTATCATTCAAACTCGACTTCACATGCACTAACAATAATGCAGAGTATGAAGCCTTAATACTAGGTCTTCATTCAGCTATAGCAATGGGAATAAAAAGATTAAGCATTTTTGGTGATTCTCAATTGGTTGTCTACCAAATAAAAGGAGAATACCAATGTAAAGAACCAGTCTTAAAGAAATACCATGAAGTAGCAATACAGTTGCTAGGAAAATTTGACTGGTACAAAATTAGTAACTTGCCACGATCGACAAATAGATTTGCGGACGCAATGGCTTCCTTGGGATCTCTCATCCCTAAAAATGAACATGGAGAATTGCAACCGTTAATCATAACGACAGTGTCCAAACCATCAATTAAAAGAGCAGAATCTATAGGTGAGAAGAATGTTTGTTTGATACATGTTGAACCTTACAATTCTTACCTTGATGAGATAAAAGACTTTCTCAAGTCAGGCACACTACCAATAGAAATGACACGAACTGCAAAAAGAACATTCAAACAAAGAGCCATCCATTTCACTTTACTTGGAGATGTGTTATATAAACGTGGTTATGATGGAATATTACTACGATGTTTAAATCCAATTGAAGCGAGAAAGAGCAATATCAGAAGCCCACGATGGTACTTGCGGTGGTCACTTCAATGGAATGGCAATTGCAAAAAGAATATTGTGCATGGGATACTATTGGTCGACAATGGAGAATGACTATTGCAAATACGTCAAAAGATGCCAAAAGTGCCAACATCATGCAAACTTGACCCATGTGCCATCACAAAATTTGCAACCCATTCAAATTTTGTGGCCCTTTTCACAATGGGGCCTTGACTTGATCGGTAAAATAACACCTACTTCATCAGGACAACATAAATTCATCATAACCACTACAGAATACTTTACAAAATGGGTGGAAGCAATTCCAATGACAACTACGACTGGACCTCGAATAGCGGAGTTTATACTTCAACATATTATCTATCATTTTGGAATACCCTCAAAAATAATTTTTGATAATGGAAAGTCATTTAAGAATAAGGATGTTAGAGCATTGTGCAACAAATTCAAAATTCTACACAGTTTCTCAACACCTTATTACCCACAAGCAAACGGGCAAGCTGAAGCAACCAACAAGACAGTCATATCTATTCTCAAGAAATTGGTAAAAGATAATCATCGAGATTGGCATACTCACCTCCCTTTAGCACTATGGGCTTACAGAACAAGCATAAGAACGCCAATGGGAGCAACGCCATTTTCACTAGTTTACGGTGCAGAAGCGATATTACCATTAGAGCTCGAGATACCATCCTTGCGAATCGAGATACAGGAATTCATGGATGATGATACAACTAGACAGACACGTCTTGACCAATTGACAATTATTGATGAGAAACGTATCAATGCTCTAGAACATTTACGAGTATATCAAGATAGAGTCAAGCGCGCTTACAACACAAAAGTCCATCCTCACGAATTTCAAGTGGGGGACCTAGTGCTCAAAGAAAATCAACAAAATACCAATGCTTTACCGCACTTAAGGGATAAATTTGCAGCAAATTGGTTGGGCCCATATATAGTAAAGCAAAATTTGGGACAAGGAACGTACAAACTTTCCAATTTAGAAGGGAAATTGGAGCCAGAACCACTGAACATTATGCACCTAAAGGCATTTTATGCATAAAACGACTTGCAATATATGTATATATATGTACATGGCTAAAACAAAAAAATAAAAAAAAATTTTCATATTGCATTTTTCATATTGCATTTGCATTTCAATTATATGTTCATACACAAAAAAATAAAATAAATAAATAGATATTTCATTTTACAATTTTGCATGCATTTCACATTGTAAATAGACATATTTTAAATTGCATTTTTCATATGGCATTTGCATTTCAATTATATGTTCATACACAAAAAAAATATATAGTTGCATCCATCCCATCCCTTGCTCAGTAATATTTAATAGTGGTGATGATAAGACCAAGAAAACAAGTTCCAAGAGTTGGGGGTATTCAACTAAAGATTCTTTACAACTCACAAATCATACACATCATATATGATACATCATACAATTTGCAGTCACTCAAAAATGTCTAGTGAAAAACCAAACTTCATGAAGTGTCCAATTTTCTTTAGGACCAAAGCACTTTCACCACATTAAGAAAATCTTGAGTATGGTAGATTGACCCAAAAGCAATCTGGAACCAAATACACTTTTACAAATCTTAAAACATCTTGAATGATAGAAAGATAACGCCAATTTGGGTAAACCTCAAAGCAAAAAAGTAAAATTCTTCGCTTACCCTATCACGCAACATAGTCCAAAAACAAAAACAGTGGTTATCACCACTACCACAGTGAAACAACAAATATAAATAAATGTAGAGTAGTAAGGATAGGGTCACATTCTCATCATACTTCGGTTGAGAATCCGATTCCCCAAAACTCTATACAAAAATAATTAACAACACACACCACAGATCTCTAAAGCTGAAAAGATCGTACTATGTTCCCCTCAGAAAGTTATGTAGTCATCACAAAGGCTTAAAGATCAAATCATTGGACTATGGAGTGAGCCTCCACCGGGGCTATAGACGCTTGACTGGCAGTGGAGTAAACTCATGCAGGGCGACATGTCTCTCTCTCAAGAAAGAGACCTCTGAACGCACATACGGGTAAGCTAGCCAAAAGGGAAACCCAAAAAGGTACCGTCCAAAATTACTCAAGATGGGGCAATAAACATCACAATCACATGCACTGGTTCTGGATTGCTTAGGGTCATCGACACGCAAGATTTAGTAAATGAACTTCACTTGCACACAATATGGTCCTAAAGAAAGTAAGATAACATCAAGAAAAATGGTTAACATTACTAGCTTCTTTGAGTATTTGAGAATACTTTCAGTTACATATCAAAAACCAAATCATAATCCATATCACCATCCACATACCATGTATACATACCACATAATCACCACAAAGAATAATCAAGTGGGATACCCCCAATTGCAAATATGAACGAGTAAATGTCAAATACTCTGAGCTAAAAAAGATTACACGAGCAACATGCATACCATCATTTAGTTACATGAATAAAAATCAAATGCATTTTACAAGTTCAGTTGCATTCATTATCATAGCAATAACATAGAAATATTAGATTGCATTATATAAACATTGCAAAGCATAAACAAGAAGAATACATATACAAATAACACATGTGAATACCGAAATAAATGCCATGTATATATATATATATATATAAATACGAAAGTCTGCAAAGTACAAAATGCTCGAAGGCAGTATACATCAGAGCACTGAGGCTCATACTAAGATAAAATATGCAAAAAACAAAAATAAGGCAATACAACAACTAGCTAGTGCCAGCAGGATCCCTCCGTGGACCCTGCGCTGTAGAAGCCCCGTGAGAGCTAGAAGTACGATGAGTCCTGCGACTCGTCTCAGTCCCTCGGGTAGCAGTGGCAATAGATGATGGGAGGAACAGGTAAAGGAATCTGATGCTCATGAAGAATGTTCTCCAACATCTCGATGTAGACAACCTACTTACGTAGGCTCCTCAAATCAGCACCCTGGCGAGCGACCCTCTGAGAAATCTCTGCTCGTAGAGACGCAATAGTCGAGGTAGAATCATCACCTCTAGAACCTGACTACAACCGAGAAAGCTCACCCTATAAATGGGTAATCTCACCACCAAGTCTGGTGATCTCTGCATCCTTAGCAGCCAGAGCAGTGCTGCTAGGTCCAACCCATAACCCGTCCACCTCAGCCTGAAGATGAGTCACCTCACCCTGATACCATGCTAACTCGGCCTTCACTCGACCCAACTCCAAATCTAGGCTATCTCGCTCAGCCTGGAGAATCCCCCACTCCTCCTCTGACCATCGAGGAGGTGCACCCTCATCATCATCGCCACCACCCTCCTCAGGCTGTTGAACATCCGTACCCATGTCAGCTCTCGAAGAGCTACCACGTCGGTGCTTCATCGACCAAGGAACCCATCCACCCACATCTACATCATCACCACTCCCATCGTCGTCTACGATGACACTAGGAGTCCACAGAGGCTGACTCACAAACCACGCATCATACTCAGCAGTCGTGCCAACATCATCCAAGTCAAGCACCTCCAAGTTAGAGTCATCAGTAGGATCATCGACTCACCAAAAGTCAGGAGCAACAGGTAACCCCAACTCATCACCCCGTCGCTTGTACGTAACAGGCGCATCAGGAACATCCTGAACAAGCCCAAACTACCGTAGTACATGAGAGAACTGGATAAACTCCATATCCCTCAAATGGGCGCCAACAACCCATCGTCCCCGCCTAACGCGATGAAGCTCTACTGCATCCGTCGCCCAATCCAAACCCCTCCAAGGCCGCCAACACATCAAGTCCCTAGTCAGAGAACTCAAGATATCTCTGAACTCTGAAGCACTCACAATAGATCGACTGACCTCCTCACTGAGTAACCATCTGTATGCCCGAGGAGAGGTGGCATCCACGCCACAAGGCAAACCAACTGGGCGACCAATGATAATATGCTCCCAACACCAAATCTGGAGCAACAAACTACAGCCCAGGCCCTTACGCCCATGCCTCTTCACCTCATAGAGCTCACTGTAAACCTCGTAGAGAAGAGCGGGAGCCCAGGCTAACCGACGAGGATCAACTATCAAATCCAAAACAATAGGCACCTGGTTCCACGGGATCCTCGATCCCATGGAATTGGGCAACAACATGTTGCTCAATATGTACATCATGAAAATAGGTAATGCACCCAAGCTACCAGCTGTAAAGAGATCCAAATACGCAATGTCACCCCTGCTGCAATCAATGTCCCACATCTCACCGAACAGAGGGAATAGAGCCTCCTTTTTGTTGAGGTCAACTCGAACAGCAGGACCCTCGACAGGAATGCGAAAGATACGGTAGATATCCTCGAGAGTGATAGTCAGCTCCCCTGTTGGGAGCTGAAATGTGCCCCTGTCTGGATCCCAACGCTCAACAAGTGTCGAAAGGAGATCCTCATCAGCTCGGACGGTGCCTAACCGCCCGCAACCGTCTAAACCAATGGTCTGAAGTAAAGTCCAATCATCATCAGAAAGTAATAAATTTTTTTTACCTATGCATGGTAATAAACAAAAAAACAAAATTTTTTACCTACCCTAGGTAATAAAAGCAAAAACGAAATTTTTTACCTACCTAGGTAATAAAACAAAAACAATTTTTTACCTAGGTAATAAAAGCAAAACGAAATTTTTTTACCTATGCATGGTAATAAAAAAAAAAGAAATTTTTTACCTACCCTAGGTAATAAAAGCAAAAACAATTTTTTTTACCTATGCATGGTAATAAACAAAAAAAAAAAATTTACCTACCCTAGGTAATAAAAGCAAAAACGAAATTTTTTTACCTATGCATGGTAATAAACAAAAAAGAATTTTTTTTTTCCTACCCTAGGTAATAAAAGCAAAAACAATTTTTTTTTACCTATGCATGGTAATAAAAAAAAAAAAAATTTACCTACCTTAGGTAATAAAAGCAAAAACGAAAATTTTCTAACCTACACTAAGTAATAAAAACATTTTTTTTTTTTTTACCTATTCTAGGTAATAAAAGCAAAAATGAAAATTTTCTACCTACCCTAAGTAATAAAAACAAAAATGAAAAATTTCTACCTACCATAAATAAAAAAAAAAAAAAAAAAAGTTCATTGCCAGCCCCGCTTAATGAGCAAACAATAATAATTTACCAGCCCCACTTAATTATCAAACAAGCAAAACAAAAAAATAAAGGCCAAATCGCCTACCTCTACAAACCGGTCGCCAACTTCCTCTCCAGTCGAGCCACCACCACCGCTCCCCTCGCCAACCTCCATCTCACTCATCACTTCAACCAATAAACCAATGACAATTGGCAGAATGATTTTGAAAATGACAACCACCTATAAATAGCCGCTTTTAGCGGCAAAAAATGCGCGCATGCATTTTTCGCGACGCATGAAAACGCAAACAACAAACAACAAACAACAATTTGGTAATAA
The DNA here is from genome assembly GCA_028583015.1 of Wollemia nobilis. Lineage (NCBI taxonomy): Eukaryota > Viridiplantae > Streptophyta > Pinopsida > Araucariales > Araucariaceae > Wollemia > Wollemia nobilis. The sequence continues at coordinate 4,488,122 of JAQPPZ010000048.1, read as the reverse complement.
TCAAAAACCGCTTGAGCATCAAATCCTCGATGACTGGTTCCTTAAACCCATCATTTGGAAGGAATTGCTAAAGTCATAGTGGACGAAAACTCAAAGAGTGGTCAGATTTTTACCATGTATTCTACACATTAATGAAACCAAAAGCAAAATTGCAAGAACACAAATAATCCCAAGCTTGGGGCACAAAGAAATCAAGACAAAATTCATTAACAATATCAACATCATTCAATAAACAACCCACTTTCAACATCCGTATTTCGTCAATTGACTTATGGGTGTCAACCTTTACCCAATCATCAATTGAGGGGGTAAGCAAACAAATCAAAAATTTTAAATTCATTCATTCTATGTGTCAAAGAGAAATGAACCCATTCGTCCAATAAAGTTAGATGTCATTAGTTTTTGCACCGCATTGTGTTGTACACAACACGGTACAAAAAGGGGCAAATGTAGACACCAAAATCTAGCGCCCTTTAGTTCACATTCACCACCTCACCATCAAATCCTGCATAATAAAGATATATGCCTAAGTTCTAACTTAGGGATATAAAATCTTGCACATCATTATATTTTCCTAATTTACTTAATTAGGAAAATCACCCTAGGATACCTTGTCTACCCATTGGACATGTGTCCTGGACATCTCACCCAACATCCCTGCCACATCTCACCCACTTTTGTCCCCTTTGTCCTTGCACATGAGACAGATTCCCAACACCCATGCCACAACTCCTTTGTTGTTGTCCCCTTGTCCCTTCACATAAAACAACATCCCACATCCCACTCCACTTGGAGCCACATCACCCCAGTTAAGTGAGCCACATTGAGTGACTCACTGTAACTGCCCCTTCCACCTGGTAGTCCAGATTTGCCACTTGGCAAGTCAGGCTTGCCACCTCACATTCCCCTCCAAAGCCCCAGGAAGCCTATAAAGGCACCATCAATCCACCAAACAAAGGGAGCTAAATTTACGTACCGACAGGCTACCGAAATACACCCAGACCCGATGAGAAACTAAGAGCGCGAGCTCGATTGTGACCATTGGCACGCATCCCGAGGTGACCTGTCATCTCAACCAAAACCGCTCGCCCACGGTTCTACAGTCGAAAACGTGCATCCGTGGTTTCACAACCATAGGTCCGCGGTTTCCAGTCCGCAACCATGTTTTCACGGTTCTACAGTCCCGAACAGGTTTTTATTGACAGAGATAAGCAATTAAAAATGTTGAGCAAGGCTTGTATTTATTAAACATTTTATGTTATCTGCTTTTCATATATATACATATCAGTGATAGGTTTATGCGTAGCATTGGGTTTACCGCTTTACTATACAGGTGCTATTAATCCTCTTTACTAGTTTTGTATGTGCATAGGTAACAGGTACCTTGGATAAGCTGTTGAAGCTGGAGTGGTCCCTTGCTGGATACCAAAGCCCACTCACCCCTTTGAAGCTGTAACAGAGGAACGAAGAACACCACACCCTACGGAAGAGCCGAAAGATCTCCCCTCCTCCATGAAAGCATTGGATATCAGATAGACAAGAAGAAGCATTGTAACATTGCTCCCAACACGCTTGGGGCAATTCAAAAATCCTTTTTGTAACACACTGTATCACCATTAATACAAAAAGGGGCATTTTGGCAAAATTACTTCTCTCTCTCTCTATTTTTATTTAAATAAATTGTGTTCAGTTCTTTGGTTATAATATGCATACTCAACTTTTCATGGTGACTTATACAATTTTGGTTGGTTGTTAGGAGACTACTTCAATATTACAACAATTAGAAGCAACAATCCAATAATGCGTAAATAATATTATTCAAATGAAATAGCAATTCAGATCCACTTGCCAATAAATCAAATATACTATAATTAATTCCTATATTCAAATCAATGTAAATCCTTAGCCACTTAGAGAGAGAAAATTCTCATAGCCACTTGGATAGGGCAAAGTGTCATATGCGTAGACGATATGACTTAAATTTAAACATGAAAGATGACTCCAACCAACACATAACTCTTCCTATTTATAAATTAAATCAACATTAACCCTAACCCTAATACTCAAGGGATTACTACCTAAACCTAGGACCTAATAAAAATAAAAATAGTTAACATGGTTATATTGGAATTGTTACATGGCTTCCCTTGGAAAACTTTATCCTTAAAGCTATAAAAGTTTGAAAAATGCTCTTAGGTTCCCATATAAAATATTTTAAAAGTTCTTTCCACTTGATGAGGAACTTTTATATTTATCAAGATCGAAGATTATGAAGTCTGGACCATAATACTACTTTAGACTGGAGAGTGATTTGACCTTCATCATCGAGTATTAGAAGCTCCATCTAAGACTATACCTTTTGGCTAATAACCTATTTGAGATAAGATACATAAAATACTGGATGGATGTGAGAAGCTCCAATTGATATGCCACTTCTCCAATGTGATGAACCACCTTGTAGGGCCCATAAAATTAAGAAATTGACTTCTAACTAGACTTGGTCTTTAAGGTCAATTGCTTGTGGAGTTGTAGACACAAAAAGACCATATCTCCTATATTGAATTGTCATTCATAATGATGTGAATCCTATTATTTCTTCATGCATTTCTAAGCTTGGGTTAAATTATCTTTAAGAAGTTAAAGCATAAGCCATAGTTGTTGTAACAAATTATCCACATGTGTAACCCTGGATGATCCTAGAACATAGTCTACTATTGATGGAGATTTTTGACCACATAATGCTTCAAATGGGGATATATTGAGGGATAGATGGTAAGAATTATTGTACAATGATTTGGCTAATAGGAGCCATAGACCTAGTGATACTGCTTGCCTTGAGAAAAATAATGAAGGTAAGTACGCACACATTTATTAACAATCTTTGTTAGACCATCTGATTAAGGGTGATAATAAGAGGACATACTCAACTTGTACCACTAAGGAAAAATAATTATTTTCAAAAGTTGCTAGCAAAGATAAGGTCATAGTCACTCACAATGGTTTTGGGTATACCATGTAATTTAAAAACATTATCAAGAAGTACCTTGACCATTTTACTTGTTGAATATGGATGTTGTAATGCACAAAAAATAACATACTTGGAAAGGTGATCTACTACCATAAATATCACTGATTTTCCTATGATTTGGGAAGGACCTCAATGAATTCCATGGATATGTGCTTCCATTGGAAGTTAGGGATAGTAAAGGGTTGCAAGAATCCAATAGATTCAACAATTTTCCCTTTATTATGTTGACATACCTCACACTCAACCATGCATGTCTTGATATCTGCATCCAAACCTTTCCAAGAAAATAATTGTTTTACCCACTGGTATGTTTTCAAGAATCCCAAATATCCATCCAATGGTGATGCATGTAATTCTTAGAGAATCTTTGACTAAATAGCCAAATTTTGAGGAAGATAAATATAGAACAAGAATATGAGAAACATGAATGCAATAATGATCCTACCTTCATCTCCTAAATGATTCAAGTAGTCTTTGGATTAGAAATCCAATCTTCCTAAACTTGAGAAGTCCATTGTGGAAGGCAACTAAATCTAACATTAGCAACAAAAACATCCTCATATTTGTGAGATAAAGCTTCAACCACCACATTCTCCTTTCCATTGTTGTATTCAATGATAAAATCTTAATCCAAGAGCTTGGTCATCTAGTTATTTTGTTTAGGGCATTAGAGACATTGCTCTAAAAAATGCTTAAGGTTGCTATGGTCAGTCTTGATGTTGAAATGACACCCCAATAAATAAGGCCTTCATTTATCTATGGCATGAAAAATAGCTAGATTTTCCTTCTCATAAGTGGGTTGTCCTAGGTTCTTGCCTAAAATTTACTTACTTTTATAGGCTAATGGATGACCATCTTGCATTGGAACAACTCTAATACCTATGTAGTAAGCAACACACTCAATGATAAAAGGTTTGCTAAAGTCAAGAGTGGCCAAAATTAGAATGGTACACAACTTATTTGAGGGCGTGGAAGGCTTGGGAAGCGACTTTAGACCAAACAAAGGTATCTTTTTTGGTGAGAGCAAAAACAATCTTATCATAATTATGGATAATTTTTTTGTAGTATCTTGTGAGTCCTAAAAATCCACATAGATGTTTAAGGGATTTGGAAAAGGTCCAATATTGCATATCTTTGATCTTGTTAGGATCTACCTTGACTCCTTCTTGAGTTACTATATGTCTTAAGTATTTTGTCTCCTCGATCCCAAAGGAACATTTGGACCTTTTAACAAAAATATTTTCCCTTTGTAATAGGTGAAGAACTTTTGCAATATGAACTAAACGATCCTATTAATATTTGCTATAAATTAAAATATCATCAAATAAAACTAGGACAAACTTACAATGAAATGGATGAAAGATAGATTTCATAAAACTTTGAAAAGAGGAAGGAGTACTAATGAGACCAAAAGGCATGACTAGGAACTCATAACGATCCTCATGTATATGAAAAGTAGTCCTAGGGATTACCTCTTCTCTAACCCTAATTTGGGGAAACCCATAACACAAGTATAGTTCTGTAATGTATCTAGCACCATGTAATTTATCCAACAAATCATCTATAACAATGTTATAAAAAAATTATTCTTATTAAAAAAATTCACCAATATGTAGAAACTTCAAATTATTCATCCACAAATAATTATCCATAATAATAATCCACATAATTAGACAAAGATAGATAATACCTGTAGGGTAGAAAAATGTCAATAATGCTCCTTAAGAAAGGAAAACTACACAAGACCTCCCAAGATGAGAGCACCATTTAGAGAGGGCAAAGTCTCGTAAACCATTTTGTGGGTAAATATGATTACAAACAAACTACATATGATTGTTCTCCATGATGATTACAATGACCACACCCTTATTTATATACCCATATTCTAATTCTACTTTGTGGATTTGACTACTAAACCCTCATCCCACTCATTATTATAATATAATATAATAATATAATCAACCTTGGGTTATGTGTGGCCCATGCCAACCCTTATACAATATAATATCATATCCCCATATACCTATTCCTAGGTACCATAACATTCCACCCTCTTTACAAATGTTTCATCCTTGAAACATGAGAATAAACTAAATAATATGATCTTTAAAGCAATGCTAACAACTAGTACCAATCTGATCGTACTAACACTACCATACTTAATGCATTTCTAACTCCATGTAGATCCAAAGTAATATTTATGCCCTAAGCCATGCCTCTAATATTGTTGTTGCTTAGGGTGGTGTGGGTGGTATTAACCTATAATTATATTTCCTTTGATTCTTCAACATTTTGTTTCTTTCTTTTAAATTCTTCCTCATGCTCTTCTCTCTTGTGCCAATATTTTAGTGCATCCATGTGCACTTCTTCCATGGAATCTATTGTTGTTACTACAATATATTCAACTTTTGATTCTTTTGTTGGTTTCTTAACTTGTTTATTTAAGATTCTTGCTCCTTACGTTGAGAAATATCCTACAATATTATCTTCTTTTTCATATACCATAACTTTATAAACTTATTTTGCACATTAATGTTAACAGTACCCAAAGAATCTAAACAAGAATAACCAAGAACAATATCCATAACATCCATCTCAATAGCATGAAAATTTTAATGTAAAACATGTTTATCCATGGTGATCTTCCAATCTTCAAAAAATTGAACATTCAAAACCTCAAGTTGTATGCCCTTAATTTTTGTTGTCTGAACCTGCAACCTCTTAGCCAAAGCAATGTTAATGAAATTATATCTATTTCTAGGGTTTATGGAAATAATGACATTTTTCTTCTGAATGCAACTATGAACCTACAAAATATATTTTTTATATTCAAACAAATCCTTTTGTCCATTTTTTAGCTTATTTGCCACCAAAGGTATGGTTTCCTTAGCTTTCTCATTATCATCTCTATTTTTTCCTTCTATCATGCCCTCTCTATAAATTTATTTTTTCCCCTCGAATCCTTTTCATTTATTCTTCATATCCCTTGATAGTCACCTTCAAATTAACTATATTTTTATATGGGTCCCACTAAATCAAGAATGCATGCTCCATTTCATCCCAAGTGTACTCAGAATTCTAAGCACTAAGAAAACTATAAAACCAAGAGAGAGTTTCTCCTCCAAGATAAGGAATGAGCATAAATTTCTTACAAGAACTAGTAGAATACAAGGACTTAAAATGTTTCCACCAGTCTCTAGCAACAATATCATCTTCTTCAAAAAAGAATCGTAGCTCCATAAGTTCACACCCAAACAAGAAGACAATACAAACTAGGGTTTCAAAAATATGTCTCCATACTGATTTGAAGCTAAACTTCCAAAAGAAAAATTATTCTTCATACACAATAATATATTATTTGTTTACCTACAACTGAAAGATACATCATTTTTTTTTTTTGAAAAAACATGATTTGAAAAATTGCCACTACCTGTTCTAGAAAATTGACTTCATAGGGTTCTATCTCCCTCAATATTGCTTGGATTCCTTAATATGACCACTTATTTTAATTTTTTTTGAATTTTGTAGAAAATTATCCAAGAACCTTCTAAAAAGATAAACTTTTATAGAGATGACTCTTGAAAAATAAGATGTTTTTATGGAAAAAAATGCTCTAATTCTACAATCCCCTCTATGCCTGAATCATTGCTCTGATACCACTTGTTAAAAAAAATTATTCTCATTAACAAAAATCGTTCACCAATATGCAAAAATATCAAAAATTTCATCCAAAAATAATTATCCACAATAATAATCCTATAGTGAATCCTCACTACAATCAAAAGCTACCTTGAGAAAATCTTAATTTGAGAGTCAAACAAAGAGCAAATAAGAGTCCTAATCAAAAAGTTTTGAGAGTCAAAACTTAAAATATCACGATAGGCACAAGTAACTAGTGTCCAAAAATTAGAAGTTATAAAACTCCCGATCAAATATTCAAAGTAAAATTTTTGATGCATAAGTATCGAGTTTAGATAGAGAAAAATGTCTGATATTGGAAAATAATGATGAAGTTTTGAAAGGTTGAGACCTCCTATAATCCAAAATTTTAGAAAATCATATATTACTTCAAGGATCCCCTCCCCTAAACCCATGCATGGAGGGCTACTGGGCTCCCATACCTCCAGCTAAGGTCACAATCCTAGACCCCATACATTGTGCTAAGGTGTACAATCTTCTAAGATAAGCAATGCTTTTACTACAAAGAAAGCGTGGCAACCCAGGAAGCAATTGGCACATTAAAAGTAAAAGTGATGGGAGCCATACTAGGAGAAAGCCTCAAGCCAAGCCTCCAAAAAGGTATATGGAAATAACATAAGCAAGAAAGCTTCCAAGGACTCAAAAAACTCAACATTAATGATTTTGAATCTAAAGATCTTAGGGTACAATGAATTCAGTCAAAACATGACCTAGTGTACATATGAATAGTAATTTTGAAATCTCTACAAAATTTTAGATGGAAACCCTCCTCTTTGTGATCTATAAATATGAGTAGTGTTAGCTTTGTAAAGGATCAATGAGTTTTAATTTATATTCTCTTGTAGGCTCTCCCTTCTTTTTATTTTGTATAGCAGTCAGTTCTTGAGTGATTTGTGGATAAATCGAACCCTTGCTCTCAACACAATCTTTGTAATAACACTACTTGCATATATATATAGGTCTATATCAATTTTTGGATTAGTCATTTGTGACTTCCTACGAAGATATTTCTATATGTATGTGTTCTTGTAGTCTTTACCTGCTTTGGGTTTTGTTGATGTATGTATGTGTTAGGGGCTTGTATCAATTTTTTGATAAGCCATTTGTGGATTCCTATGGACCCACATTATTTATGCATGCCTATGTTGGTGACTCTCATTTGTGCTTAACTGCGTTGGAGAGTGGAAGAGTTTACTACTAGCATATAACATTCAAACCTATTATACAAAGGGATCTTAGTGGGTCTATTGGTGCATTACCACCTTTTTTTTGTTGTTGAGTTTATTTTTTATCACATCTATTTTCTATTTTAAGTCTAAGTGTACCACAAATATCACATCTTTACAAGGATTTGACCTTGTAAAAACTTCCATAGGCCCCCAATTGAGCCGAATTCTATGCTCATGGCTATGGCCCTACTGTGTCGCTCCTCGCGAGATGAGATTGTTCCAACTGGGACAATCAAAGATGACAACAAATCCATACAATGAGATAAATATAGATAATACCCTTAGGCTAGGACACTGCCAATAATACTCCTTAACGAAGGAATAGTCAATAAGATATCCCAAGACGAGAGCACCACTTAGAGAGTGCAAAGTCTCATAATCCTCTTCATATGCAAAGACAATTATATATAAGTAATACTCCATATGATTGATCTCCATGATGATTACAATGACCATATCCCTTCTTTATATATCCATCTTCTAATTCTACTTTGAAACCATCATCCCACTCATTATTATAATATCATATAATAATATAATAAACCTTGAATTATGTGTTGCCCATGCTAACCCTTATACAATATAATATCATATCCCCATATACCTATTCTTAGGTACCATAAAATTCCACCCCTTATAAATGTTTCATCCTTGAAACATGAGAAGAAGATAAATAATATGACCTTCTAAGCAATGCTAACAACCGATACCAATCTTGATCATCCATGCATCCAAGTGAAATATTGATTTGTGGTGGTCTTTAATGATGCCAAGCTGCCATTGTGCCACTTGAATATCCCTAACTGCTTTATTGGCTCCATGTATCTATTTATTTACTCTGATATTTTGAACAATTAGTCCTAATATTACCTAATGTTGCTACACCCCTTTGAAATCTATAATCACTATGTTTTTTTTGCCAAATATTGTCATACTTGTGATGGCTTTTTAGCCAGATTTAATCATAGGTTCCAATATCCAAGATCTAATATAAACAAATATTGAATCATACAATTCTCTGACCAATATAAATCAATATAACATTCATGAAATAAAAATATTTCAATAATAAAAATTACAATATTGTTGATCAAATATACAAGATCTTTGTTGCAATTTGTCTTGTTTGATTTTACAATTCTTCAATACTCTAATGGTTTCTTTTTTCATAGATACAATACATGGAGCCTTGTCTCCATACTATACCCTGAGAAGATGATTTTTCAATACTTGACTATTACTCTCCTCACATATTCGAGAGATGTATCCTTTCCTATTCCACACATATTCCAAACCTCTCATGTCTCTTTACTTTACATATTACCACATACCATGTGACTCACTTGTATACTTAACACCTACACACGACTCTTGACATACTTACATGACACATTGTACACTCACATATATTACACACTTGTACACTTTATTACATGACACTTTGACTTATCTCACATATTGACATGCACTTTAGGGAAAATATAAATCACACTCCCAAATCTAATAATTCACATCCTAATATAATAGTCTAATATTTAAAAATGCACAAATATACCATGAGGGTACTTATCATTTACCAAATAATTTAATATTCTCCAAAACCCTGTTATATTACATTATTTGGTTTGAATACTTTAGTCTTCTATCTTTGATTATGGTTTTTATCCTTCTGCTCTTTCTTTGGCAACTACTTGAGGTTCTAGCGCTGATCTACTAACCTATTTCCTACAACATCTATCAAAATTTCTTTGTGGCCATAAAAACATTGTAACATATCCATGATCTTATTCCAATATGATTATTTTATCCATCCATAGTGAACTTCATTTTTTTTTCTCATGATTTTATTTTGGTTTGGTTTTATCACATAGTTTACAATTATGGAATGATTTAGATTTTAATTTGAACCTTTCAACTATTTATGTTGTCTTATTTCTTGTTGCTTTCATTTTGTCATATGAAATTTCAATGCCATTAGAAATTTTTTAATGATTTATATTTTCATTCTTTCCTTCAATTTTATCTTATTTTACCGTCCCTGTAATCCTTGCTATAAGGGCTTTAATTTCATTTCCTTCTTTAGATTTTATCTCTTGTACCTCTTGAATTTATTGGACTAAATTGCTCTTTTCATTCTCTTCTCTTGGTCATTGTTGTTGTCCATATTGGTACTAAAGATGATATTGTCTTGGTTAATTTTTTTGAAAAAGTCTATTCATTTGATTTCCTTGATTCAAAGAATTATATCTACAAATTTTTGTAGTATGACCTTTTTTATTGCATATATGACAATATATGTCTTTCCATTAAGGCTAAGATGCTGCTACCATGTTACTTGGTACATTTTATTTAGTTATGAAAGCATCATTAGTCATTTCATCTTTGACTAGATTCTCTACTTCATGTTCTTGAAGAACATTAACTAATTTATCAAAGATTATTGTTTCTTTCAATACTTGAATTGATGTGACTAAATGTTTGAAACTCTTTGGAAGTGCTCTTAATGTGATTTTTTTTTTTAAAAAGGGGTAAATATTTATTATGTGGTCACAATATAACCGTTACATAGCATATCCGCAACATGTGAGGGGAGAGATTTGAACCTAGGCCTCTCGATTTCAACTAGAGAGTTTTAACTACCCACTTGCTCTCCAACTCCTCTACATGAGCGCTCTTAATGTGACTTGAACAAGAAGCTTGTCTTATATTTTTTCTCCTAGAGTTAATAGCTTAGCCTTTAAATTTTCTATTCTTTGAATAAAGAGTTCTATACTCTCTCTACTATTAACCTTTAATGAATACAATTATGATAGCAAATGTAAAATGATTGTTTTATTCTTTTCTTCAGATATCTTGCATAATTTCTCCCAAGCAACTATTGAAGTCTCTTCTTCACTTAAGTATGGCTGAATTTTATCAATTATCCAAAATATGATTAACATAAGGATTTTTGCATTATCTTCTTCAAATTTTCATTTTTCATTCTTAGCTTCTGACTTATTCTTTGTTCCATTCACTATGTTCCAAAGTTTTAAAAAATGAGAATTGATTTTATTTTGTTTTTTTATGATGCAAAATTTGGTCCTTTTAGAAGTTGTGATTTTTGACAAAGTGAAACTCATTTAGTGATTCAATTTTCAAATTTATCAACTTCTTATAACTCCCACAATTTCTTTCTTTGCACAATTTGCAAATCTTAAATTTCAATCAATTTTCATAATAAACAATTTCAAATCAAATCTTAAAACTTCAATTTTAATTTTCCTCGTCTCCTAAATTATCAATATTTCAATTCTTTCTATCAAAATATAAAGCCTTACAATATAAATTCTTTTCAGTGGTCTAATTCCTTTTTCAATAATCAAGACTTCAATTATTAAATTGCAATAATTATGCTTAATCCTTATAACTCCAATAAAATTACACGTCAAAAAAATTATCAAATATGTTTTCTTTAAAAAGATTGGTAGAAGTCAATTTCATACCTTAATCTTCTGCCATGTCTTGTGTTAGGATTTAAAACACTAGAAATTGTAGTATGCATTATGTCGTGAATCTAAATCTTCTAAATTTAGCTCCTCCTTGAACGTTTCAAATTCTTCAAATCACTTCATCTCAAGCTCAGACGATAAATTCACTATTTTAGGTGGTTAAAGACTTCACCCAACTTTGTGATAGTAGGTGCTCTTCATATGCACTTAACATGCTCCAATTCACTCTCACAGGTGCTTTGATTCTCAGGCAACTTCTACCTTATCTCTTCACTTTCCTGGCAACTTTTGTCTCCACTCTTCGTACCTCAGGTGACTCTCAATATGATTCCTCATTCTTTGGAAATATTGTCTCTTCTTCTACTCTAGGCAGGTTTTGACCTTTGCTTCTATTCCTTGACTCTACCTATTATCTTCTCTTTGATTATGTCAATTACAAGGTTGCAGTTGCTCTTTGAATACAATAATACCAGGGTATTTTTAACCTTATTTAGATATTTTATTCCTTGGCCTACATTCATCTTCTCTTCAAACAAGTGTTTATCTCTTTGGTGACTTTATCTTCACCAACAATATTCTTTCTTCACCTTCTCACTGTAATATTATCCAATATCTTTGCTATCAATTTCTTGTAATCTAGAAAACTCAGGGTGAAATATCAATGTATTTTTTTCAAATTTTAATTTAAGCTTGCTTTGGGAGAAATCAACCCTTCCTTTGTTGGCATTAAATGTCTATGTAATCACACATTTGTAATATGGATCAAAGTACAAGGATGAGGTATCACCTTGTTACACATATGAGTTGGCAACGGTAGATGTTAGGGTTTACCTTGTAGAAGATGCAATGTAGTATTTATTTGAGATTGATAATGAAAAAGTGGAATGTTTGGACATCCCCCAAGGGGGATTTTCCTTGTTATTCTCTTGTTCTAAAATGGTTTTGTGTTTGCATATTTATTTTTTTGCTCCTTGTTATGTTTAGCTCTCTTCATTGGTATCAATGTCATGTTCAAATTTAACATTTGGTATTAGAGCCTATGGTCTTGAACCTAGGCAATTTATGGCATTGTATGAAGCAGATCTATGGTTTCTTTTATTGTTGAAGGTTATTGTAGGTGTTGTGCAATGATGTTATGGTTTTGTAAAATCCATGCATGTACCTTTGTTATTTATTTTGCACTTGCATTAGGGTTTGTACACATAGAGAAATGCATTATTGTATTGGAGACGATTGAGTTTATGCAATATGCATTAGGGTTTGCAATGAACTACATTATTATATTGGATATGGTTGAGTTTATGCAATAAGAAGAAGGTTACTATGTTGGGTTTTTTATTTGAAAGGGTTTTCCTAGTGGCAAATTTGGTGAGCTTCGATAGTGACATATTTGGTGAGCTTCGACAATGGTAGACTTAGTAATCTTCAATAATGAAATATCTAGTGAGCTTCAAGATTTGGTGAGCTTTGATAATGGATGATTTAGTGAGCTTTGACAGTGGTAGATCTAGTGAGTTTCGATAGTGGCAAATTTTGTGAGCTTCGATAGTAATAGACCTAGTGAGCTTCGACAATAACAAACCTAGTGAGCTTCGACAATGGTAGATTTGGTATTGGATTTTAAGGCTAGAAACGACTATTCTAGTGATTTTTTTATGCAAGTTATAGAGGTATCCATACACGAGGTTTCATTTTACAACTGGTATTCTTCCTATTTTAGTGTATTGTGCAAATCTAAAACCTCATATCTATGTTTTGTAAAGTTTCTAAAGAATTTTTGAGATGGTTTATTGGTTGTACCACAAGTTTTGGGTAAGTATTAACTATTGTAACTAGTGTAGCTTGTACCTGAAGAAGCTACTATAACTAGTGTGGTTGGATTATTGGCTACTATAACTGGTGTAGCTTGTAGGGTTGGTAATGCTACTATATTTGGTGTAGTTGTATCCAAAAGAGACTGGTGTGGATGCTAGTGGTGGTTGCCTAGTGTAATATTCTCAGAGTTAGCTCTAGTAATATTTGTAATATTTTAAAAGTGGTTTTTTGGACTTTTTGTTACCTTACCAATATATGGATGAGGGTAACATGTGAAGCTAATGTGTTTAGAAGGTTGGAGGTAGCTTGTAGGGTGGCTAGGTATTGGAATGATTGGATATAGCTGGTGGAAGTTATAGGCCTAGAGGCTAGTAGTAACCAGGTTAAGGCTACTTGTCTTTGAAAGGATTGGTTTTAGCTTGTGCCCATGAAGGGTTGTGTCAAAAATCATTGTTTGTACTATAGAATTACAAATATGTCATTAAGGGGGGAATGTTGGCATTAAATGCCTATGTAATCACATATTTGTAATATGGGTCAAAGTCCAAGGATGAGGTGTCAATGTGTATGTAAGGATGAGGTGTCACCTTGCATGCACATGTATTTATCTTGTAGAAGATGCAATGTAGTATTTATTTGAGATTGCTAATGGAAAAAAGTGGAATGTTTAGACATCCCCAAGGGGGTTTTCCCTTGTTATTCTCTTGTTCTAAAATGGTTTTGTGTTTGCATATTTATTTTGCTGCTCCTTGTTATGTTTCTTCATTGGTATCAATGTCATGTTTAGTTTTAACATTCTTCATAATCACTATTTGGTCAGTGTAGCTCTGATACCATTAATGACTTTTTAGACATATTTAATCACATGTTCTAATATCCAAGATCTAATATAAATCAATATTGAAGCATATAATTATTTAACCAATATGAATCAATATAAGATTCAAGAAATACTAATATTTCAATAATAAAACTTACAATATTACTGATCAATTATACAAGGTATTGTCTTGCTTGATCTTACAATTTTTCAATACTTTGATGCTTCATTTTTTCTCAAATACAATACACAAAGATTTGTCTCCACAATATAACCTTAGAAGATGACTTTTCAACACTTGACTATTTCTCTCTTCACATATCTGAAAGATGCATCCTATCCTATTCCACACATATGAAAAACCTCTAATGTCTCTTAGCTTTACATCTTACCACATACCATGTGACTCTTCACTTGTATACTTGACACCTACACAAATGACTCATGACATACATGACACATTGCACACTCATATATTACACACTTGCACACTTTGTTACATTATACTTGGACGCATATCACACATTGACACATACTTTAAGGGAAATATAAATCACACTCCCTAATCTAATAACTCACACCTTAATCTAATATTTACAAATATACAAATGTACCATGGGGGTACTTTATCATTTACCAAATAATGTAAAATTATGCAACAACTTGATACCTTTTTGACTCCATGTAGATCTAAAATAATATTGATGCCCTAAGCCATACCTCCAAGATTGTTGTCACTCAGGGTGGTGTGGGCAGCGAGAAGCTGCAACCTTAATATGACATTATTGTTCTATTGATTCTTTAACATTTTATTTCTCTATTTTAAATTCTTTCTCATGCTCTTTTCTCTTGTGCCATTCTTTTGGTGCATCCCTATGCACTTCTTCCATGGGATCTATTGTTGCTACTACTTTAGATTCAACTTTTGATTTTTCTATTGGTTTCTTAACTTGTTCCTTTACCAAAACTACTTCTTGCTTCTCCTTGGATCCTTGCTCCTTAAGTTGAGAAATACCTATAGTGTTATTGTTGTTGTCTCTAAATGCACTTGTCCATTAGAAAAGAAAACTTGATGAGCTAGGGGTACCCATGCCTCATGTAGAGCAAATCAACAAGAAGCACCACAAATGAAAGACCACTACAGGGTAAACTCTAGGGTTTTTATTCTAGGTTTACTCATTGTTGTACTTAATCCTTGAAACATAGAGGCCTCCATAAGTTGAGGGCAGGGGGTTTTATAAGAAAATGAATTGTAATGAAAATAAAAAAAGTAAAAACTTAAAAAAAAATTAAAACCTAAGCTATGGGGGTGATGTGCCAAGAATTGAAAATACCTACTTTTGTTTGAAACAAGTGGCCATAAATGAACATGGGTACTGCCATATAATAGCTAGAATAAACACAACCAAACCCACATAACCAAGAATCAAAAAAATATTAAGGACGAAGGATAGAGCGAAATGAGTCACAAATTCCTTTAATGTGCCAAAAAATATTATAAGGTAGGTGACCTAGAGGCTCTATGCTTCTTAGATAATGGATCAAGATTTGAGATTCACTTATTACGGTAAAAAAAAGAGGGTGAAAGGAAGATTATTCGAGACCAGATACTAGGCATGAGTAAACAACTCCTAGTGCCTTTATAATGTAATTTTGGGCCTATTTATGAGCTAAGAGGAGGGCCATTTACCTTCAAATATCTATGTAGAAGGCTTGCAAGTTATCATCTATTCTATAGCCAAAATCCTTCTACAATTGGAAAAAATAACTCAAGGTCTTTGGATCAGTGACCATCAATACTAGGAGCTTCTAGGCCTTTAGATGACAAATCATTGTTGATTTATCTTGTAATTGCTATGTTGGGATGGTTGCACTATTAATTCTTCATAGTGTTTCTCCTATAATTCCTACTTATTGATGTAGTAGGCGTGACCTTATTGACTAAAATAGATTGACAAGATACGCTCATGCGTGTGGTGGGTAGTTGACATGTGGTTGGCTCTGATAGGCGAGGCCACTAAGGTTAATATTTATAGCTAATGGTAGGTGTCCTCTTAAATGCTCCTTGAATTGCCTTATTCATTATGCATGTAACTTCCATGTGTCCTCAACTGAAGTGGGACCTCCTTCAACCAATGGTGGATATTCTTTATTTGAGCGTTGGCACTCTTCTTCTAGGGCTTCTAACTGGTCAACACATGTCTATATCTAGGTTTTTTTGGGGTTTCCTCTCTTGTTGTAATATACTTAATTGAAAGGACTATGCAAATCATTAGACTCACAATCAATGGCCCATGAGCCTTAATGCCTTAAATGTGGTTGGATCAGGGTAGAATTTGAGCACCAACTATCAATGGAAGATTAAAAAAACATGGATTTTGAGCTTGTCCGCTTTTTTTTTAAGTCCTCTTCTTTAGACTAGGAAGCACCTTTTGACCACCTTCCTTGGTTTGTATTGCTTTTTATTAAGTCCTCTTTAAGTGAAATAGGATTGTAGGAAAATTTTCCTTACAACTTTCATGGCTCCCAAGGATTTTTAGCCCTCTAAAAAGAGTGAACCTAGACTACTTTCCTTGTCCTTAGGCGTAGAGTAAAAAATTAGAAGCTAAAAATAAATGAAATACATAATAATATACTTATATAAAATGGGAGAATGTAATGAGAAATATCATCATATTAGGCTTGAGATTCATGCGTGGGCATTGCCTTTAGATCATGCATGCAAGTGGGGAGAGCCTGCATAAATTTTAGACTTTTTTGAGTTGTCGAATTAATATTCTTTGAGAGAATCATGACTCAAGATGATTCAAACTTAAATACCGGCTAAAGCTATAGTTTAGATCATCCCCTAGTTCTTTTGTGAATGTCAACTTTCATGGTGACCTTGCTTTTCTGCTTGAATTATGATGCTTCGAGGTCACTGCTATACAAGATTTGTCTCCTTATATCTTTTGCCATGAAATTTAGAGGGACCTTTATATGGTTAGGCAAGACTTAACAAGCTTACCACCCTTACATTTATAGCCAAATTTCCTCCTTTTGTTCCCCCTCTAGCTCTTGAGTTTCATTTGTCGAGAATGTTGCTTAGGTTTTTCTTTATGAAACCAAATTACCAGAAGAGTAGTTTGGTTTCCAAATCCACCCCTCTAGTTAGGAGGTGGATTGAGGGCCATATTAGTAGGTTGGGATCTAATAAAAAAGGGGCTTCTTTTGATACCATCAAAAATATTTTGAGGCTCTTAGTTAAAACATGGGCTGAATTTGATACCACTAGAAAGGTTATATCCTTTTGCTTCTCCAATTTCAATGGTCATCATCAACTCATGGCATGTGGAGATTTAGATTTAATAGTGGCTTCCTTCAAAGGAATTTCTCTCTTGACATTGTAGAAGCTTCAAGTCTTATTTTATTGCTCATCCCATAAATAACAAACTTGCTCCAAGTCTATTTTCTTGGGCAGGGATAACCCGTTATGATAAAACCCCAAGGAGAGATCTCTTATTTGAGGAGTAGCTTAACTTGGGTCATACAAGACAAAGTAGAAGATGCCTCTTTTTATAAAATCCTCTATCAAGTGAGTCATCAAAGTATCCTCTCTTTATTGACCTTGTTTCCATGATTGGTACTTCTCAAATGAGCCAATGGGAGATGATTTTGTTGTCTCTCCTCATGTTTCATTATGGCAATTGTCTCATCATCAGATTTATTGGTACTTTAGTTGGTGTATGATGATTTGTAGGTTCCCAAGAAAACTTCCTATCTAGTTATGTTTCTCTTGCATGGAAAATTTTCTCCAAACCAATCCACCTTCAAGTGCACAATTGATTTTGCTGGAATCCAACACAATTGCTTGCTTACAAGAAGTTTATCTATATGTCGAGGCATAGGATTCACATGCATACTTACATTGGGTGGTTTATTGAAGTTATATATGCTCCTTGGTTACTGCAAACTATTCTCTCTGTTAGGTTTTATACTTGCCATGCAGACTTCCCCTGATTATGCATTTTGGGGTCCAACTCATGTATTTTAGGTGTTAGCCATCATGGACATTTAAGCCACTGCCATACAATAATTATTAGGGGCACACTTCTATAATAAAGTGTCAAGTAATAATATCCTCTAATAATTTGATCTTGAATCATGTGTCACTTTTGGATTTTTCAAGAATTTAGTCAATGTTTTGCTTTAAGCCATTGATAAGGCTTGATTCGATGGTAGGTTCTTTCTAGTCCTTAATGTGGTTATTGCTTTCATTTATGGACTAATATGGATCTTCCAAGCATTTTAATTTGAGAGCAATTACCACTGATATCCAATAGGATGACCAATACCTCTTGGATAAAATTCCCTTTTTTGGGAGATGTTTCCTCTTTATTGGACATATAATGGGGGTAATTTAAGATTTCCTTAATAGGTCAAATGCCCTAATTTATAATCTAAAATGCTTTTCTAATCCAAAAGGATTCATTCTCTATATCTCTCTCTCTCTATATATATATATATGAACTATTTACAATATGTATATTATGTAGAGAGGAATACTTAGTGGGATGGATCACACCATGCCAACTGCCTTGAAGGCCTTGTTAGGGTTTGACTCCCATGTATCAAATACCCAATAGAGAATCATCAAGGATGTATGGATGCACCTTTTACATGAAGTAGTTAGATTCCAACAACTCCTCTTCTACCAAGTTGGTTTGTTTCTCTCCTCTTCCTTTGATAGGGATCTACTCTATATGGTACATGTGGAGCGGTTTTGATAGAATCTTAAA
This sequence comes from Wollemia nobilis, assembly GCA_028583015.1. Lineage (NCBI taxonomy): Eukaryota > Viridiplantae > Streptophyta > Pinopsida > Araucariales > Araucariaceae > Wollemia > Wollemia nobilis. The sequence goes on along the minus strand of JAQPPZ010000048.1, from coordinate 4,469,262 downwards.
CTTGATATTTTACCTAGTTTGGAGTGGCATATGAGTCCAATCTAGTGATAGGTATCCTTCGATATTGGTGGTAAAGTCTATTTAGAGGTATATTCCAAATGTGGCAAGGAGATCGATCATTGCTATGTCGACAAATTGTTAGCTCAAGGTATGCTTGGAGTGCTAGAGGAAGGTCTCGAATTATATTGAAGTTTGGTATGAGAGTGCCACATAATTGGATTACCCTATTATTTGTGTGCTCAAGAGATAATCCAAGTGCCTCTACTATCATTTTTGAAAAAACTGATGTGCTTGAACCCAAGTCAGCCATACAGTTGTATATCAACTTATCTCCATAGATTAGGATAAGGTAGAATGACATAGGCTTTGAATTGTTGGGATCTGGGCCTAAAATTTATAGTATGGTGGGTATCCCTTGTTTTCTCATCTATTTTTTCTTCTTTAGGGCCTCTTCCAATTTCATCTATTCAATAATTGAGAGGACATCCCAAAGAGGCATGTCCACATTATATTTCCTTAGGTCCTCCACCACATTGAAATATCTGATGGAAGAGGCTCTTGTAATAGTTGATGTTATCAAAATCCTAGGACTTTCTTCCATAGAAGGTGGAATTTTATAGATTTACAATAGGTTGCCTTGGAGGCTTTGGGGATATTTTTATAATTGTTGAAATTGATAAGGCCCAACTCTTTGGCATAACTTGTGCTGGGGGAGCCCTTCGATTGTTTAATTCCCTTATTTTGGGTCTAGCCTCTATTGGGTTGGGTATCCCCTACTGTTTGATGACCCTTATCTAATCCCAAGTGGAGTATTATGAATAGAATTATAGCCTCCTAGAGGTTAAGGGCCTAGTTATTATGATATAGTGTACACTTATACTTCATCCCAGGTAACAAAGACCAGCTCTAGAGTTGGAAAATTGGTAGTTGATGGCATGGCTGGAGAATGAGTGGCAAGTTATAGAATGGGAATTACGGATTTCAAATAAGAAGGATGTACAATATCATGGTCAAAAGGAGCCATCCTAATTACTTGAGATTATATTCTAATAGTCAAAAGAAGGATAGTTGGGAGCAGGATAGTACTAGCCACTAGGATCTTCAAAGTAGTTGTTTTGGGTGACAACCAAGTCCCTAGTTTATCTTGTAGGAATTTGTTGGAGTGGTAATGATATAGGTACTATCAAATGAGTTAGAGTTCATGACTAACCAAGACTTCTATTATTTGAAAATTAAGGCTTATGTGAAAATGAGTTAGAGTTCACAAATTGGTCTCAACTTTTGATAAATTATGGACTAAGGATAAGGTACCATTCATGAGCTCTCCCTCTGAAAGAGATTTCCAATAGTATTAAGGCTATATCTTACTTTTCAATGAAGTGCATAGTGCATAATATTACCAGGTGGTGCAAATACTTTCTTAGAGTGAGAACATCTTCTCTTGAGAAATAGGATAAGGACTTGAGTGCTAAAGTGGGAATTAGGTCCTATACATCAAGTGAAACTAGTGGAATCAGGGGACATCTATTGTTCCACACCAAAATTGCTTTGGGAGGATGGTGCACTATAGCCACCATGTTGTGCCATAAATACCTCCTTATTTATCTTGTATTTAGTGGTGCACCAACTCTTGTTGATTGGCTCGAGCGAAGGCTCTAGTTAAAGGTATTTCACTCATATAATTCTAGGTACTTTTCTTGAGAATAAATTCACTAGGTGGGTAGATAGTTCTTCAATAAGCTCATGAGACACAAACCTGTACCATAATATCGATCTATCTATTGTTAGATGACTTTATGAGTCTTTCTTTTTTCAACAGTCACCAAGTGAATATTCAATGCTTTAATTCAAGTAGGTGGACTATGACCTTCACTAGGATCATAATAAAATTCTTTCAATATCAGTGGATAAAATATAGAAGCTCATCCCACTAGGCATGCCAAAAAAATATATTATCATCTCTAAATGCATTTATCCATTTAGGTAGAAAATCAGACAAGCTAAGGGCACTTGCACCTCATGTAGAGCAAGAGAAAAACAACAAGAAATATTATGAATAAAAGACCACCTATGGGGTAACCTCCAAGATTTTTAATTGAGGTTGGCTCCTCATAAAATTTAACCCTTGATACACAGAGGCCTCCAGAAGTCGAGGCTTAGGGGTTTATAGGGAAAGGTATTGCAATGAAAGTAAAAACAAGAAAAGTAAAAACTTTGCAAAAAATTAAAACCTAAGCTATAAGGGTGATGAGTCAAAAATTAAAAATCCTTTCTTTTGACTAAAATAAGTGGCTATAAATGAACATTGACACTATTGTCTAATAGCTAGAATGAACACAACCAAACCCACATAACTAAGAATAAAAAATACATTAAGGATGAAGGACAAAGCAAAATTAGTCATGGAATCTATTAATGTGCTAGAAATGATTAAAAGGCATGTGGCCTAGAGGCTTGATGCTCCTTAGATAATGAATCAAGGTTTGAACTTCGCTTATTACAATAGGAAAGAAGGGGGGTTAAAGGAAGATTTTGTAAGACCAAACACTAGGCACAAGAAATCTCCCATTGCCTTTGTAATGCAATTATGGGTATTTTTATAATCTAGGAGGAGGGTCCTTTCCCTCAAAATATCTATGCAAAAGTCTTACAAGTTATCCTCTATTCTATAGCCAAAATCCTTATACAATTGGAAATGGCAACTTTAAGGTCTTTGGATTTGGGGCCATCAATGTTGGGATCTTATGTGCCTTCAAATGATGAATTATCATTGACTTATATTATAGTTGTTGTGTTGGGGATGTTTGCACCATTAAGTTTTCATTATGTTTCTCTTAGAATGCCCTTCTTTTTGACATACCAACCATAGCCTCCCTGACTAGCATAGATCGATAAGGTAGGCTTACATGTGTAGTTGGTGGTTGTTGTGTGATTGGCTCCAATAGGGAAAGACACTAAAGTCAACCTTTGTGGCCAATGGTGGATGTCCTATTAAATTCTCCTTTTCCTACCTTCTTCTTTATGCATGTGGCTTCCATGTATCCCCAACTGAGGTGGAACCTCCTTCAACCAATGGAAAACCTTCTCTATTTGAGTTTTGGTGCTCTTCTCCTTAGACTCCTAACTGGTTTCCATTTGTATAACACTAGGTTTCATTAGGTTCTTTTATCTCTTGTCATGTTATCCTCTACTACAAGGACTACACATACTGTTGGTTTGAAAATCAATGACCCATGGGCCTTAGTTCCTTTAATGTGGCTAGCTCAAGGTAAGATATGAATGTCGATTATCAATGGAAGATCTAACTATCGATATGGATTTTGAGGTTGTTTGCATTTATCTTCAAGTCCTCTTCTTTTGATTGGGAAGTGCCTTCTGAACCCTTTCCTTGGTTTGTCTTGCTTCTAATTAGGTTCTCTTCAAGTGAAGCAAGGTTGTAGGGAAATATTCCCTATAGTTATCTTCTTTTCCCTACACCATAACTTCAAAAATTTCACTTACACATTAATGTTAACAATACCAAAAGAATCTAAACAAGGATAACCAAGAGAAATATCCATATTATCCATCTCAATAACATGAAATTTTGAATGTAAAACATATTTATCCATGGTGATCTTCCAATTTTCAATAATTTGAACATTCAAAACCTCATGCTGTATTGCCCTTAATTTTTATTGTTTGAACCTACAACCTCTTAGCCAAAGCAATATTAATAAAATTATATCTATTGCTAGGTTTTATGGAAATAATGAACTTTCTATTTTGAATGCAACCATGAACCTACAAAATAGAATTTTTATATTCAAGCAAATTGTTTTGTCCACTTTTTAGCTTATTTGCCACCAAAGACGTGGTTTACTTAGCATGCTTATTATCATCTATATTTTTCCTTCTACCATGCCCTATTTATTAATTTACTTTGGTTCCCATTGAAGCCTTTTTATTTCTTCTTTATATCCCTTGATAGTAACCTTCAAACTAACTATCTTTTTATATGAGTCCCACTAAATCAAGAATGCATGTTCCATTTCATCTCCTTGAAGCCTTTTTATTTCTTCTTCATATCCATTGATAGTCACCTTCAAATTAAGTATATTTTTATATGGGTCCCATTGGATCAAGAATGCATGCTCCATTTCATCTCAAGTGTACTCATAAATTTTGGGCACTAAGAAAACTATAAAACCAAGAGAGAGCTTCTCCTCCAAGATAAGAAATAATCATAACTTTCCAACAAGAACTAGTAGAATACAAGGACTTAAAATGTTTCTACCAGTCTCCAACATCAATATCATCTTCTTCAAAAAAACTGTAGCTTCGTAAGTTCACACCGAGATAAGAAGACAATGCAAACTAGGGTTTTAAAAATATATGTCTTCCTATTGATTTGAAGCAAAAATATCCTTCATACACAACAATAGGTGATTTGCTTACCCATAATAAAAATATAGATAATACCCTTAATAATTATCCATAATAATAATCCACACAATGAGATAAAGATAGATAATACCCTTAGGGTATGAAAACACCAATAATACTTCTTAAGGAAGAAAAACTACACAAGATATCTCAAGATGAGAGCTCCACTTAGAGAGGGAAAATTCTCATAAGCAACTTTCTGGGAAAATATGATTACAATCAATACTCCATATGATTTATCTCCATGATTATTATAATGACCATATCCCTTATTTATATACTCATCTTCTAATTATACTTTAGAGAGTTGAATACTAAACACTCATCCCACTCATTGTTATGTTATAATATAATATAATAATGTAATCAACCTTGGGTTATGTGTTGTCAGTGCCAACATTTATACAATAGAACATCATATTTCTATATACCTATTCCTAGGTACCATAACATTCCATCCTCATAATTTTTTTTCCTTGAGACATGAGAAGAAACTAAATAGTACGATATTCTAAGTAATGCTGACAACTGGTACTAATCTTGATTATCCATCCATCCAAGTGAAATCCTAATTTGTGATGGTATTTTATGATCCCAATCTGCCATTGTGCCACTTGAATATCCATAATTATTCTATTCACTCCATGCTTCTATTGCTCTACTATGATATTTTGAATGACTAGTTCTATCAATCCCTAATGTTGCTTATACTTTTTTTTCCAAACACTGCCATACTTGATACTTTTTTGGCTCCCTGTAGACTCAAAATAATATTGGTGCCTTAATCCATACCTCTAATATTATTATCGTTTAGGGTGGTATGGGTGGCTATAATCTACAACCTTAACTTGATATTATGTTTCCTTTGATTCGTTAGCATTTTGTTTCTCTATTTTAAATTCTTCCTCATGCTCTTCTCACTTGTTGCATTCTTTTGGTGTGTTCTTGTGCACTTCTTCCATGGATTGTACTATTACTACTATTGTAGATTCAACTTTTGATTCTTATGTTGGTTCCCTATATTGTTCCTTTACCCAAACTACTTCTTGCTTCTCCTTGGATCCTTGCTTATTAAGCTAAGAAATATCCTATAGTGTTATATTCTCTTTTCTATACCATAACTTCATAAACTTCTTTTGCACATAAATGTTAATAATACCTAAATAATCTAACCAAGGATAACCAAGAACAATATCCACATTATCCATCTCAATAACATGGAAATATGAATGTAAAGCATATTTGTCCATGGTGATCTTCATATCTTCAAAATATGAACATTCAAACCATCAAGTTGTATGCCCTTAATTTTTGTTCTATAAACTTACAACCTCTTATCGAAAGCAATGTTGATGAAATTATATCTCTTGCTAGAGTTTATGGAAATAATAACCTTTTCCTTATAAATGCAACTATGAACCTGCAAAATATAATTTTTACACTCAAGCAAATCCTTTTATCCTAAGCTTATTTGCAACCAAAGGTGTGGTTCCCTCAACCTACTCATTATAATATATATTTTATCCTACTATCATGTTCTCTTTATTCAATTCTTTTTGTTCCCCTTGAAACCTTTTATTTTTTGCTTCATATCCCTTGATAGTCACCTTCAAACTAGCTATCTTTTTATATGGGTCCCATTGAATCAAGAATTCATTCCATTTTATCCCAAGTGTATTCATTATTATGAGTACTACAAAATCCATAAAACCAAGAGAGATCTTCTCCTCCAAGATAAGAAATAAGTTTAACTTTCCAATAAGAACTAGTAGACTACAAGAATTTGAAATGTTTCCAATAAATATTATCTTCTCCAAAATTTTTTTGTAGCTCTATAAGTTCACACCCCAACAAGAATATAATGCAAACTAGCGTTTCAAAAATATATACCTCTCTACTAATTTGAAGCTAAACTTCCAAAATAAAAAATATCCTTCATACACAACAATAGATTATTTGCTTACCCGCAATCGAAAGATATATCAAATTTCATTTAAAAAAACACGATTTGAAAAATTGCTATTTCCCTTGTTTTGGATGATTGAATTCACAGGGTTGTATTTCCATCAATGTTGCTTTGATCCCTTAATATGACCACTCATTTTAAAGCTCTTAAAATATCACACAAAATGGTTTAAGAATCATTTGAATTGGATAAAAATTTGCAGAGATGTGGTTTTTAAAAGATAAGATGTTTTTATGTTTTTTCCCCTAATTCTACAATCCATAGTAACACAATACCCACTTTGCCAGAATAATTCCTCTTATATAGATTTTAGAAAACTTTATTCTCATTCACAAAAATCATTCACTAATATGCAAAAATATCAAGTTATTCATCCATAAATAATTTTCCTAAATAATAATCCATACAATAAGATAAATATAGGTAATACCTTAGGGTAGAACAACACCAATAATACTCGTTGAGAAAGGAAAACTCTATAAGATATTCCAAGATGAGCATGCTACTTAGAGAGGGAAAAGTCTCATAATCCACTTTGTGGGTAAATATTATTGCAAGTAATACTCCATATGATTGATCTCCATGATGATTACAATGAGTATATCCCTTATTTAAATACCCATGTCCTAATTCTTCTTGGGAAGTCGACTACAAAACCTTTATCCCACTCATTATTATAATATAATCAACCTTGGATTATGTGTTGCCCATGACAAACATTATGCAATATAATATCATATCCCCATATATCTATTCCTATGTACCAGAACATTCCATCCTCCTTACAAATATTTCATCCTTGAAACATGAAAATAAACTAAATAATATGATATTCTAAGCAACACTGACAAGTGGTACTAATCTTTCTCATCCATCCATCCAAGTGAAATCTTGATTTGTGGTGGTCTTTAATTATGACAAGCTACCATTATGCCACTTGAATACCATTTGTTCCTCTACTCAAAAATTTTGAATGATTAGTCTTATTATTATCGGATGCTATGACACCCCTTTAAAATCTAGAATAACTATGCTTTTTTTTCAAACACTGCCATACTTGATGCCTGTATGACTCTATGTGGATCCAGAATAATATTGATGCCCTAAGTTATACCTCCAAGATTTTTGTTGCTTAGGCTGGTGTGGGTTACAATAAGTCATAACCTTAACCTAATATTTTGTTTCCTTTGATTCTTCAACATTATGTTTCTTTATTTTAAATATTTTTTATTCTCTTCTCTCTTGTGCCATTCTTTCTATGCATCCTTGTGCACTTCTTCCATGGAATCTACTACTCCTGCTACAATAGATTCAACTTTTGATTCTTCTATTTATTCCTTAACTTATTCCTTTACCATAACTACTTCTTGCTTCTCCTTGGATCCTTGCTTCTTAAGTTGAGAAATATCCTATAATATTATTTTCTTTTTCCTATACCATAACTTCATAAACTTCTTTTCCAAATTAATGTTAACAATACCCAAAGAATATAACCAAGGATAACCAAGAACAATACCTATACTATCCATATTAATAACATGGAAATTTGAATATAAAACATATTTATCCATGGTGATCTTCAAATATTCAAAAATATGAACATTCAAACCCTCAAGTTGTATGCCCTTAATTTATAGTGTCTAAACCTGCAACCTCTAAGCCAAAACAATGTCAATGAAGTTATTTTTGCTACTAGGGTTTATGGAAATAATAACCTTTTCCTTTTGAATACAACCATGAACCTACAAAATAGAATTTTTATTTTCAAACAAATCCTTTTGTCCACTTTTTAGCTTATTTACCACCAAAGGTGTGATTCCCTCAACTTGCTCATTATCATCTATATTTTTCCTTCTATCATGTCCTCTTTATTCATTTATTTGTGTTCACCTCAAAGCCTTTTTATTTCTTCTTCATATCCCCTGATAGTCACCTTCCAACTAGCTACCTTTTTATTTGGGTCCTATTGAATCAATAATGCATACTCCATTTCATCCCCCAAGTGTACTCATAATTATAGACACTACAAAAACTATAAAACCAAGAGAGAGATTCTCCTCCAAGATAATACATAATCATAAATTTCCAACAAGAACTAGTAGAATACAAGGATCTAATATATTTCCATCAGTATCTAGCATTGATATTATCTTCTCCGAAAAACTTTTGTAGCTCCATAAGTTCACACCCCAATAAGAAGACAATGCAAACTAGGGTTTTGTGAATTACAGTTTCAAAATATGTCTCACTTTTTATTTGAAGCAAAACTTCCAAAAAAAATTATCCTTCATACACAACAATACATGATTTGCTTACTGCAACTAAAAGATATATCATTTTAAAAATTGCCACTGCCCTTGTTTTAGATGACTAACTTCATAGGGTTCTATTTCCCTCAATACTACTTATATTCCTTCATGTAGCCACTCATTTTAAAGCTCTTCAAATTCTATACAAAATGGTATAAGAATCATCTGAATTGGTCACTTTTTTGCAAAGATATGGCTCCTGAAAGATAATATGTTTTATGGATTTTCCCTAATTCTACCATCCATAAAAACACAATCCCCATTTTGCTAGAATTTTTGCTCTGATACCATATGTTACAAAAATTTATTCTCATCAACATATATCATTCACCAAGATGATATTACCACTTAGAGAGGGCAAAGTCTCATAAGCCACTTCATGGGCAAAGATTATCAAAAGCAATAATCCATATGATTGATATCCATGATGATTACAATGATCATATCTATTCTTTTTATACTCATCTTCTAATTCTAATTTAGGGAGATGTCTACTAAACCCTCATCCCACTCATCGTTATAATATAATATAATAATATAATCAAACTTGGATTATATATTTCCCATGCCAACCCTTATACAATATATTATCATATCCCTAAATACCTATTTCTAGGTACCATAACATTCCACCCTCACAAATGTTTTATCCTCAAAACATGAGAAGAAACTAAATAATGCGTCTTTAAAGCAATGTTGGTAACTAGTACCAATATTGATCATCCATCCAAGTAAAATATTGATTTGTGGTGGTCTTTGATTATGCCAAGTTTTCATCGTGCCACTTGAATATCTGTAACTACTCTATTGGCTTCATGCTTCTATTTCTCTACTTTGATATTTTTAATGACTAGTCCTATTATTCCCTAATGGTTCTTCACTGTCATGACCCTCCCAGATGGACTTTTGAAATGAAGAAACAATGTATTTAAGAGTGATGCTTCAATACTCAGTTTTTGTGCAATAAAGCAGTTATGCAATATTACTAGATAATGAAGGATATGTTACTGCTAACAAATTGCCAATGTGTAGGATTAGGTGCACTCGTAAGTGGAAGAAGTTGAGTCCTCCACCGAAGACGAGGGTACTTGAGGTTGGGGGAAATGATGATATGACAACTCGAAGGTAACAAGGATAGATACCTTCATATAGGCATGCATTCGGTTAGGGATAATCATCAATAAATAGCCACCTTGAGCCCCAGACTGATGGCCTAGTAGCTATCGTAAGTTCTTGAGGCAGAGACGGGTGACTAAATTGATGGAAAGATCTCCCTCTTTGTTTGTGCTCACATTTATTTATCTTTTACTTCAGCACTTCACCTTAGCAATGGAAAATTTGAAAAGAATGAACTATCTTCATAGCTTCTTGGTAAATTTATTTTGGGAAATAAATAGATTTATTCTTAAATAAAAGAATGTCTTAGATAGTCATTCATTTGAATAAAATGGTAAATTTATTTTGGGAAATAAATAGATTTATTCTTAAATAAAAGAATGTCTTAGATAGTCATTCATTTGAATAAAATGGTAAATTTATTTTGGGAAATAAATAGATTTATTCTTAAATAAAAGAATGTCTTAGATAGTCATTCCTTTAAGTAAATGGTGAATTTAATTAAAGGATAAATAGATTTATTCTTGTATAAGAAAGAATGCCTTATTTGGGTGACTCTTCATTTGAATAAATGGTAAGATTAAAAAATAAAAGATATTTTTTAGTATTATTAATAAAAAAATAAAGAGAGGCAATGAAATTTATCTTGCTTACCTCGAGGATGGGTGGGCCAACCAGAGCAAAGCCTAGCTGGCAAGAAAGCATGGCTCCATTAACGCAAGAATGGCCCCCGTCATAAGTGAGGGGATGGTTCCCTCTACGTAAAGGAAAAGACTTCAATGCGGAGCACGGTGGAAAGGTGAGGAAGGGATGTCTCCTCTACCACCTGACGAAAGGGTGCATGAGTAATAGCAGTGGTTGGTAGATGAAAGTCGAGGAGAAAGGGGAGTGAAGGAAAGGAAAAGGGAGGAGGAGAGGCCATAAAGACAAAGGGGATGAAGCAAATAAATGGAGACGAAGGAGCAAGAAGGTATAGGTTGCTAACTCGATCAGATGACCCTTAGAGCCTAGCAAAGCAAATGACATGTTGGTACTCGAAGCTTATCATTGTTTTTAAGATTGTTTTTGAGCTTTGTTGTAAGCTTTGTAGTGGTCAAGCGAAGCTCATCACTATCATTGAGATTTGTTTAAGCTCTGTAGTGGTTGAGCGAATCTCATTGCTATCATTGAGCTTTGTTAAGCTCTGTAGTGGTTGAACAAAGCTCATCACTGTCATCGAGCTTTGTTAAGCTCTATAGTGGTAGAGTGAAGCTCATCATTGTCATCAAGCTTTGTTTAAGCTCTGTAGTAGTTGAGTGAAGCTCATCGCTATCGTTGAGCTTTGTTAATATCTATAGCAATTGAGTAAGTCTCATCGCTATCGTTGAGCTTTGTTTAAGCTCTGTAGTGGTTGAGCGAAGCTCATCGCTATTGTCAAGCTTTGTTAAGCTTGGTTGAGGGTTTTTTGTATTTAGTGGAAATTTTTTTATTGTGTAAGAAGGTCATCACTATTGTCAAGCTTTGTTAAGCTCTGTAGCGATTGAGTGAAGCTCATCACTATCATCAAGATTTGTTAAGCTCTATAGCAATCGAGTGAAGCTCATTGTTATCGTCGAGCTTTGTTAAGTTGTGGTGGGACTCATGCTTGTTATAGCTAGGTTGTAGTGGTCGAGCGAAGCTTGTGTCATGCTAAAGCTAGGAAATGTTTTGGTCTTAGCCGAGCGTAGCTCATTATCGAGCGTAGCTCATTGTTGCTATGTGCCTAAAGTTGAAGGTTGTACGCTTAGTGGATTAGAAGCACCATCTTAGGACCGTAGGGTGGTGGGTAAAAATCCCTCGTAGGCTCTAGTCGAGTAGGAAGCTCATCTTAGGAGAAGGTTCCCTTGGTGGTAGACTTCTAATTTAATTTATATTATGCATGTTCATTTTGTAAAATGAGGGTATGGGACTTGCTTTAATTTTGTTTTTGTTTCATTTTGTGAAATGAGGGTATGGGACCTTGCTTTATGAAATGGAATGGAAAATATATTATGTTATGGTTCATTTTGTGAAATGAGGGTATGGGACCTTGCTTTATAAAATGAAATGGAATGGATTTTATGGAAATTAATGTATTTATGTTTCATTTTGTGAAATGAGGGTATGGGACCTTGCTTTATGAAATGGAATGGGAAATATATTATGTTATGGTTCATTTTGTGAAATGAGGGTATGGGACCTTGCTTTATGAAATGAAATGGAATGGATTTTATGGAAATTAATGTATTTATGTTTCATTTTGTGAAATGAGGGTATGGGACCTTGCTTTATGAAATGGAATGGAAAATATATTATGTTATGGTTCATTTTGTGAAATGAGGGTATGGGACCTTGCTTTATGAAATGAAATGGAATGGATTTTATGGAAATTAATGTATTTATGTTTCATTTTGTGAAATGAGGGTATGGGACCTTGCTTTATGAAATGGAATGGGAAATATATTATGTTATGGTTCATTTTGTGAAATGAGGGTATGGGACCTTGCTTTATGAAATGAAATGGAATGGGTTTTATGGAAATTAATGTATTTATGTTTCATTTTGTGAAATGAGGGTATGGGACCTTGCTTTATGAAATGGAATGGGAAATATATTATGTTATGGTTCATTTTGTGAAATGAGGGTATGGGACCTTGCTTTATGAAATGAGGAGAAATGTTTGTGGTACAAACTAAAATATGGTTGCTTGATTTAAATAAGATGAAAGAACCCAATGCTTTAAATAGTTAAGGGTATGGGACTTTAATTGTTAAATGAGGGTTAGATCATTTATTGCAAATAAAGCATAATGTGGGATGCATGGTAGGATGACTCTCATAAGTGGGTGAGAGGGGTCATAGAGAGGGAAGCTCTATGATAATATCTATGCATTAGAAATTTGAATTGCTTGGGTTAATTGTATAGTTGCAATTTGGAAAATAAATGAGTAAATGCATTAGAAGCATGTCTATCTAGATCCATGAGTGTCCTGATCCCCTACTATCCTCACTTGATCGATGGAAGAGCGGGAGGACCAAATTCAGGAGATGGACTACTTCACAAGTTTGCTCTCTACCTTACTTCTTGCTTGATCATGCAATAGATTAGATTTATGAGGAGATTTCCCCAATGGATTAAATGAGCATTGTTTATTATTATATTTTGTTTCCCTTTTTGATTGTAATGTTATTTAATTGCTATCACATGGTTCTTTTTATGAATGTTCATGCTTGTTTAAATTTTCTTGTTTTGTTAGATTTAGTATCTAGATTCCTCCTTGGTGTTCTTATGTGTTTATAAATAATATATATATAAAGAGTTGTAAGTTCTAGGTGAACTTAGAGGATGACCTAAGGGCTTAAGACCCCCTTAGGGAGATGGGTTATCTAGGTTTAGAAGTTCGTACCAAGAGTTAAGATAGCTTGTCAGAGGATGAGATTGATAGCTTAACTCGTAATATATGTAGCATGCCCACACATAATGGTTTGTGTGTGGTATGGAGATGCGTGTATACCTTCCAATGATTGAGGGTGGTAAGTCTAGCTCATCAAGAATGGTGAGATGGATGGACTTACGTGCATGACATGAGATAGGCCTACGCAGAATGAACTTGCATGAGGGGAATCTCATGTGGTATGGTTCTTGAGAAACTTAGGGGATGTCAAACATTAAGTTGGTCTAAGGTTGGATAGGGATTTATGAATCCTTCTCCTTGATCAAAAAAAATTATATGAACCTTTTTTTCTATTTGTGTGTTTTTCTTGTTTTTGTATTCATGGGTTGTTACATTTGGTATCATAGCTCTAGGTTCGAGGGTATAGAGCTTCTTATGTGCAAAAAGGGATTCAGGTATGTCCAATGAAAGCCTGCTTAAGGTTAAGCAAAAGGGTTTGGAATAACCTAGAGTCTCTGCTCATTTAGAATCTAAGTGGAATCGGTCCTAAGGGGAGATGAACATTGTGATACCTTAGTATGGGCTTTGGTGTCAATGTTACATCATAAACTTGGAACCTTGTCCTAATTAGATTTCTAATGATTGGCAAGAAAGAACTCTATAATGTGGTTGAGAATTAGTGAATCAGCGAATAAACTAGGATCTAATTCTCTTCTTGGTTGGAACCAGATCAAGATGCCACCTAAGGCTAGGATAGAGAGGCCTCCACCTAGATAGACTCAACAAAGTAATGTCGAAGAAGAGATCCAGAATGAGGATCCAAGAAATCCCAATATGGGAATAGAAGAACTTACTACTACAGTTGTTGAATTACAAGACCAGTTAAGGCAAGTGTTGGAAACTATGGTGAATCAAAATTTGTAGGCTAGAGATTCGAAAGTCAACCAGGTTGAGGGACTGACAGTAGAACAAAAGCAAGCAAGAACCCTCTTAGAGAAGGAGATGGTAAGAGACCTAAAGAATGTCTGTATCTCCAAGTTTGATGGAGAAGGAGAGGGGGATGCAACTGAGGCTTGGTTAAGGGAGCTAGAAGTTTTCTTTACAGTAAAAGGATATTCCTCGGGAACCCAAATGGTTTGGGCCACTATCTACCTTGAAGGAGCTGCCCTAGATTGGTGGGAGACTTATTATGAAGAAACCAAAATAGAGTCCGATAGACATTCCATGGAAATAATTTGTAGATATCTTCAAGAAGAGGTTCCTCATGGAGCATTTCTATGCTCTAAAATTTGAGGAGTTCACCAGTCTAAGGCAAGGAACCAACTCAGTGGAGATATACTATAGGAAGCTAGTAAAGTTGCTAAAATATGTACCCACCTATAATGAGAAAATATGGATTCATAAGTTTACCCATGGATTGCAATCAAGGCTGAAGCATGATGTAGAGATGCAGGAACCTAAGTCATTGCAAAAGGCATATGACCTGGAAAAGAAAGCAGAGTCACATTTTCATTACAAATATGAAACCTTGACTGATCAGGAATGATAAGAATTTGAATAAGAGGAATAGCAATGGGTTTATAAAGTGGGAGGTCGAGCAAGAACGAAAGGCTAAAAATCCCTAGAATCTAGAGAAGAAATTCAATGGAGGCCAAAAGAAGTTTAAAAATAACTTTTATAAGAAAGGCCACAAACCCAATGATGCTAAACCCCTTCACAGAAGCCACAAGGCCCCATTCCAACAATTAAGGATGAAGAGCAGAAGATAGAAAAGAAACAAGGACCCAAGGATGGATGCTATCATTGTCGAGGAGCACACTTTTCTAACCAATGCCCATATCGACTAGGGCCAAGCACACCTAGCACTAAAGGAAAGGAACCAATGCATAAGATCTATGCTACAACTAGGAATCAAAAACTTGAAGGGTAGACCACTCCGTTGATCATAAAAGGTAAGATTTTTGACAAGCAAGTAAATATCTTAATAGATAGTGGAGCTACTGATAGTTTCATTTCTTGTAAGTTAGCCAAAGATATGCCAAAAAGGCTAGGGTATTTGGCTCATGGATGGAAGGTTGAGTATGGATCTGGGTAGACCTACTCCGTAAACCAATGTTTCCCAATGATGGAAATTACCTTAGCCAGGAAAACTATGGAAGGATGCTTATATGTAGCCCCACTTCATGCCTTTGATGTAATTTTAGGAATGGATTGGCTACAGGCCCATAAAGTCATAGTCAACTTCCAAGATAGATGGATCGAGTATTCCGAGGAAGGTGAGGCAAGATGATGAATTTATAGCAATCAAGGGGCATTTAAACCCTAGATATTGTCAGCTATGCAATTAAAGAAAGCCCTCAAGAAAGGAGGGATTGTCTATGTGGTAAAGATGAATGAAGTTAAAAGGAACCTGAAGGGAGAAATGTCTGAGACTTACCCAATTTTGCAAGAATTCTAGGATGTATTTCTTGAGGATCTACTTGGGCTCCCTCCAGTACGAGAATTTGACTTCACCATTGATCTTATACCAGGAGCGGAACCAATTCACCGATCTCCGTATAGGATGTCGCCCATTGAGATGCAAGAGTTGAAAGTACAATTGCAAGGGTTATTAGAGAAGGGGTTGATAAAACCAAGTGTGTCACCTTGGGGTGCACCTATTTTATTTGTAAAGAAGAAGGATGGGTCTTTAATATTGTGTATCGACTACCAAATGTTGAATAAAGCTACCATCAAGAACCGGTACCCCTTACCCAAGATCAAAGATTTATTCGACCAACTAAGAGATGCCACGATATTCACCAAGATAGATTTAAGGTCAGGATATCACCAATTAAGGATACGTGAGGAGGACACTCACAAAATAATATTTAAGATAAGGTATGGACATTATGAGTTCACTATCCTACCTTTTGGGTTAACTAATGCCCCTTCTGCCTTCATGAATTTAATGAATAGTGTGTTCAGAAGGTATTTGGACCAGTTTGTCCTTGTGTTCTTAGATGACATCCTAATATACTATCAAAATAAGGAAGAGCATGACAAGCATCTCAAGGTCGTGTTGGAACTATTGAGGGAAAATCAGCTCTATGGGAATCTAGCCAAAAGTGAGTTCTATGTTTTAGAGGTACGCTATTTAGGGCACATCATCTCAATAGAAGGGATCATAGTGGATCTAGAGAAAATAGAAGCCATGCTAAATTGGCCACCTCCTACCAATGTTATAGAGGTAAGGAGCTTCATGGGCTTAGCAAGCTATTACCGATGTCACATAAAATACTTCTCAAAGATTGCTTCAACAATAACAAACCTTCAGAAGAAAGGAAAGGAATTCAAATGGATGGAAAAGTGTGAAGCTGCTTTCATACTATTAAAGAAAAAACTCACTACTGCACCAATACTAAAGATTCCAGACCCCCAAGGAGATTTTATAGTATGCATGGATGCATCGTTGGAAGGATTAGGGGGAGTACTCATGCAAAGGGAGTCCGTAGTGGCTTATACTTCAAGGAAGCTCAAGAAGCACGAAGTCAACTATGCTACTCATGATTTAGAATTAGCCACTGTAGTACACACCTTGAAGGTCTGGTGCCACTATCTGGTAGGAAGACCCTTTGAATTAAAAATAGATCATCAAAGCCTAAAGTATATATTCACCCAACCAATACTCAATGCAAGGCAAAGAAGGTGGGTCGAGTTTCTCATTGAATATGACTTTGAGATTGAGTATATAAAAGGGAAAGAAAATAAAGTGGTAGATGCTCTGAGTAGAAGAAGATACATAGCAACCCTAACCAGGAGTCATGTACAGCTCATGGACCAAGTAAGGTAGGAGCAAAAATAGGATGAGTATTGCCAAGAAATTCGAGCAAGAATGAGCAAAGATCCTGAGACCAATAAGGAGTTTGGGGTGATAGATGACCTTATGTGCTATAAAGGAAGAGTCATCGTACCAAAATCAGGAGATTCAAAGAGGCTAATAATGCAAGAAGCCCATAGATCTCCTTATACAACTCACCCTAGAGGGGCAAAAATGAGGGAAAATCTGAAGAGGACCTTCTTCTGGGTAGGAATGAAGAAGGATATTATAGATTTTGTAGCTCGATGCCTTGAATGTTAGAAGGTCAAAGTAGAATGCAAGCATCCCATAGGTTATTTGTACCCTCATAGTATACCTACTTAAAAATGGTAGGTCATATCGATGGACTTCATAGTGGGTCTACCAAAACCCGGTATCAACATGATGCAATTTTTGTGGTGGTTGACAAATTGACCAAAGTCGCACACTTCATACTTGGGAGCACCAATGATGATGCTCAAATAGTGGCTAATAGATTTGTCAAGGAAGTGTTTTGATTGCATGGATTTCTAGAAGTAATCATATCGGATAGGGATTCCAAGTTCACTTCTGAATTTTGGAGAGCCCTTCACCAGGTGATAGGCACAAAATTGCACATGAGTTCAGCATACCACCCTGAAATAGATGGTCAGATAGAGTGGGTAAACCAAGTATTAGAGGACATGCTCCACATGTATTGCATGGATCACAAGACTCGATGGGAAGATTTTCTACCATTAGTAGAATTTTCCTACAATAATGGATATCACTCTTCCCTAGGGATGGCACCCTTCGATGCTTTGTATGGATGAAAGTGTAGAATGCCATTGTCTTGGGATAATCCTGAAGATAGAACTGTGATTGGACCAGAAATGGTCAAGGAAATGGAAGAACAAATTAGGGTAATTAGGCAAAGGCTAAAGGAAGCTTTTGATAGGCAAAAGAGTTATGCCGATCTAAAGAGGACTCCTCGAGAGTACTCGATGGGAGATAAAGTGTTCTTAAGAGTCAAACCAATGAAAAGTGTGATCAAATCCATAAAGTTGGATCCACGGTTTGTAGGACCCTTTGAGATCATGGAGAAAATTAGTCTGGTTGCTTACCGACTCACCTTGCCTCCTAATTTGTCAAAAATCCATGACACTTTCCACATATCTTTGCTTAGAAAATATGTTGCTGATCCTAACCATGTATGGGATGTTTCTAATTTACAGATGGTAAACCCAGAAGCAATTGAAGTGATGCCAGTGAGAATTCTCGAATTTCGTTCTAAGGCTATGTGGAATCGAACCCTTGAGCAGTGTAAGGTCCAGTGGGACCGTTTCTCTAAAAGAAATGCCACTTGGGAGAAGGTGGTGGATATGAAAAAATATTTTCCTTTTTTGTTTGATGAACTCTAAAGTCAATTTTTATTTTTTGTTGTAATAATTTGTATCTTGGCTACAATTACCTATGTTAAAAAAAGTGGAAAACAACAACACCGAGGACGGTGTTAGTCCTAGTGGGGGAGGATGTCATGACCCTCCCAGATGGACTTTTGAAATGAAGAAACAATGTATTTAAGAGTGATGCTTCAATACTCATTTTTTGTGCAATAAAGCAATTATGCAATATTACTAGATAATGAAGGATATGTTACTGCTAACAAATTGCCAATGTGTAGGATCAGGTGCACTCGTAAGTGGAAGAAGTTGAGTCCTCCACCGAAGATGAGGGTACTTGAGGTTGGGGGAAATGATGATATGACAACTCGAAGGTAACAAGGATAGATACCTTCATATAGGCATGCATTCGGTTAGGGATAATCATCAATAAATAGCCACCTTGAGCCCCAAATTGATGGCCTAGTAGCTATCGTAAGTTCTTGAGGCAGAGATGGGTGACTAAATTGATGGAAAGATCTCCCTCTTTGTTTGTGCTCACATTTATTTATCTTTTACTTCAACACTTCACCTTAGCAATGGAAATTTGGAAAGAATGAACTATCTTCATAACTTCTTGATAAATTTATTTTAGAAAATAAATAGATTTATTCTTAAATAAAAGAATGTCTTAGATAGTCATTCATTTGAATAAATGGTAAATTTATTTTAGGAAATAAATAGATTTATTCTTAAATAAAAGAATGTCTTAGATAGTCATTCATTTGAATAAATGGTAAATTTATTTTAGAAAATAAATAGATTTATTCTTAAATAAAAGAATGTCTTAGATAGTCATTCCTTTAAATAAATGGTGAATTTAATTAAAGGATAATTAGATTTGTAAATGCCTTATTTTAGGTGGCCTTTCATTTAAATAAAATGGTAAGATTTATGTTAAATGATAATTGAGTGTATTCTTAAATAAAAGATTAAAAAAAGAAAATAAAAGAGAGACAATAAAATTTATCTTACTAGTAAGATAAATACTAGCTAGCAAGAAAGCATGGCTCCATTAACGCAAGAATGGCCCCCATAAGAAGTGAGGGGATGGTTCCCTCTACGTAAAGGAAAATACTTCAATGTGGAGCATGGTGGAAAGGTGAGGAAGGGACGTCTCCTCTACCACCTGATGAAAGGGTGTAGGAGTAATAGCAGTGGTTGGTGGATGGAAGTCAAGGAGAAAGGGGAGTGAAGGAAAGGAAAAGGGAGGAGGAGAGGCAAAAAATACAAAGGGTGAAGCAGAGAAAGGGAGGTGAAGGAGCGAGAAGGTGGAGGTTGCTAACTCGGTTGGACGACCCTCAGAGCCTAGTAGAGCAGGTGACAAGTTGGTACTTGAAGCTCATTGTTGTTTTTAAGATTTTTTTTAGCTTTGCTTAAGCCATGTAGCGGTCGAGCGAAGATTGTTGTTGTCATTGAGCTTTGTTTAAGCTTTGTAGTAGCCAAGCGAAGCTCATCGCTATCATCAAGCTTTGTTAAGCTCTATAGAAATCGAGCGAAGCTCATCACTGTCATCAAGCTTTGTTAAGCTCTATAGAAGTTGGTTGAGCGAAGCTCGTCACTATCATCAAGCTTTGTTAAGCTCTATAGTGGATGAGAGAAGCTTGTCATTGTCATCAAGCTTTGTTGTAAGCTTTGTAGCGATCGAGTGAAGCTTGTCATTGTCATCAAGATTTGTTTAAGCTCTGTAGTGGTTGAGCGAAGCTCGTTACTATTGTCAAGCTTTGTTAAGCTTTGTAGTAACCGAGCGAAGCTTATCGCTATCATCAAGATTTGTTATTTATAGCTTTTGGTGTTGCTTGGTGGGTGGTGAAGCTATGTGTCACTTGTTAATAGCTAGGTTGTAGCGATTGAGCAAAGCTCGTGTTGTGCTAAAGCTAGGAAATATTTTGGTCTTAGTTGAGCATAGCTCATTATCAAGTGTAGCTCGTTGTTGTTGTGCGCCCAAAGTTGGAGGGTTGTATGCTTAGCAGATTAGAAGCACCATCTTAGGATCGTAGGGTGGTGGGTAAAAATCCCCCGTAGGCTCTAGTCGAGTAGGAAGCTCGTCTTAGGAGAAGGTTCCCTTGGTGGTAGAATTCTAATTTAATTTATATTATGCATGTTCATTTTGTAAAATGAGGGTATGGGACCTTGCTTTATAAAATAGTATGGAAATTAATGTATTTATGTTTCATTTTGTGAAATGAGGGTATGGGACCTTGCTTTATGAAATGGAATGGGAAATATATTATGTTATGGTTCATTTTGTGAAATGAGGGTATGGGACCTTGCTTTATGAAATGAAATGGAATGGGTTTTATGGAAATTAATGTATTTATGTTTCATTTTGTGAAATGAGGGTATGGGACCTTGCTTTATGAAATGGAATGGGAAATATATTATGTTATGGTTCATTTTGTGAAATGAGGGTATGGGACCTTGCTTTATGAAATGAGGAGAAATGTTTGTGGTACAAACTAAAAGATGGTTGCTTGATTTAAATAAGATGAAAGAACCCAATGCTTTAAATAGTTAAGGGTATGGGACTTTAATTGTTAAATGAGGGTTAGATCATTTAAAGCATAATGTGGGATGCATGGTAGGATGACTCTCATAAGTGGGTGAGAGGGGTCATAGAGAGGGAAGCTCTATGATAATATCTATGCATTAGAAAGTTGAATTGCTTGGGTTAATTGTATAGTTGCAATTTGGCAAATAAATGAGTAAATGCATTAGAAGCATGTCTATCCGGATCCATGAGTGTCCTGATCCCCTACTATCCTCACTTGATCGATGGAAGAGCGGGAGGACCAAAGTCAGGAGATGGACTACTTCGCAAGTTTGCTCTCTACCTTACTTCTTGCTTGATCATGCAATAGAATAGATTTACGGGGAGATTTCCCCAATGGATTAAATGAGCATTGTTTAATATTATATTATGTTTCCCCTTTCTGATTGTAATGTTATTTAATTGCTATCACATGGTTCTTTTCTATGAATGTTCATGCTTGTTTAAATTGCTTGTTTTGTTAGATTTAGTATCTAGATTCCTCCTTGGTGTTCTTATGTGTTTTAAAAAAT
The DNA here is from genome assembly GCA_028583015.1 of Wollemia nobilis. NCBI lineage: Eukaryota > Viridiplantae > Streptophyta > Pinopsida > Araucariales > Araucariaceae > Wollemia > Wollemia nobilis. Next base: position 4,447,733 of record JAQPPZ010000048.1, on the reverse strand, counting down.
ATATATATATATATATATATATATATATATATATATATATAATTATAGAGTTGTAAGTTCTAGGTGAACTTAGAGGATGACCTAAGGGCTTAAGACCCCCTTAGGGAGATGGGTTATCTAGGTTTAGAAGTTCGTACCAAGAGTTAAGATAGCTTGTTAGAGGATGATATTGATAGCTTAACTCGCAATATACGTAGCATGCCCACACATAATGGTTTGTGTGTGGTATGGAGATGCGTGTATACCTTCCAATGATTGAGGGTGGTAAGTCTAGCTCATCAAGAATGGTGAGATGGATGGACTTACGTGCATGACATGAGATAGGCCTACGTAGAATGAACTTGCATGAGGGGAATCTCATGTGGTATGGTTCTTGAGAAACTTAGGGGATGTCAAACATTAAGTTGGTCTAAGGTTGGATAGGGATTTATGAATCCTTCTCCTTGATAAAAAAATATATATGAACCTTTTTTTTTTGTTGTGTGTTTTTCTTGTTTTCGTATTCGTGGGTTGTTACATTCACCCATTTGAAATTCAAAATCACTATGCATTTTTGACCAAACATTGCCATACTTAATTCTTTTATGATTCCATGTATATCTAAAATAATATTATTGCCCAAAGCCATACCTCCAAGATTGTTGTCGCTTAGGGTGGTATGGGTGGTGATAAGTTGCAACCTTAACCTAACATTTTGTTTTCCTTTGATACTTTAACAATTTATTTCTCTATTTTAAATTCTTCCTCTTGCTCTTATCTATTCTGTTGTTATTTTGGTGTGTCATTGAGTACTTCTTTCATGGACTCTATAATTGTTGCTACTATACGTTCATATTTTGATTCTTCTATTGGTTCCTTAACTAGTTCCTTTACCAAAATTACTGTTTGCTTCTCCTTGGATCCTTGCTCCTTAAGCTAATATATATCTTACAATGTTATCTTATTTTTCATATACCATAAATTCATAAAATTATTTTGCACATTAATGTTAACAGTACCCAAATAATCTAAACCGAGGATAACCAATAACAATATCCACCTCAATAGCATGAAAATCTGAATGTAAAACATATTTATTTAAGGTGATATTCAATTTTTTTTTTTTTGAAAATTCAAACCCTCAAGTTGTATTTCCTTAATTTTTATTATCTAAACCTACAACCTCTTAGCCAAAGCAATGTTAATGAAATTATATTTATTGCTATGGTTTATTGAAATAATAACATTTTCTTATTAATGCAACCATGAACTTGCAAAATAGATTTTATGTACTCAACCAAATCCTTTTGTCCACTTTTTGGTTTATTTACCACCAAAGGTGTGGTCCCTTCATCCTACTCATTGTCATTTATATTTTTCCTTCTATCATGTCCTCTCTATTCATTTCTTTTTGTTCCTCTTGAAGCCTTTTTATTTTTTCTTGATATACCTTAATAGTCACTTTCAAACTAGTTATCTTTTTATATGGATCCCACTGAATAAAAAATGCATGTTCCATTTCATCCCAAGTGTACTCATAATTCTGGGCACTACGAAAACTATAAAACCAAGAGAGAGCTTCTCCTCCAAGATAAAAAATAAGCATAACTTTCCAACAAAAACTAGTAGAAAACAAGGATTTAAAATGTTTCCACCTGTATTTAACATCAATATCATCTTCTCCTAAAAATGTTTGTAGCTTCATAAGTTCATACCCCAACAAGAAGATAATGCAAACTAGGGTTTCAAAATATATGTATCCATATTGATTTGAAGCTAATTTTCCAAAAGAAAAATTCTCCTTCATACACAACAATAGATGATTTGCTCCAGCAACTAAAAGATATATAAAATTTTATTTTTATAAAAAATGTGATTTGAAAAATTGTCATTGCCCTTGTTATGGATGACTGACTTCATAGGGTTGTTCCTCCCTCAATACTGGTTGGATTCCTTCATTTGACAACTCATTTTAAAGTTCTTCAAATTCTACACAAAATGGTCTAAGAATTGTTTGAATCAGACAAACTTTTGTAGAGATATAGATACTAAAATATGAGATGTTTTTATGGATTTTTCCCCTAATTCTATAATCCACAAAAGCATAAACTCTACTTTTCCATAATTGTTGCTCAGATACCACTTGTTACAAAAATTTATTCTCATTAACAAAAAGCATTCACCAATATGCAAAACTATTAAATTATTCTTCCATAAATAATTATCCACAATAATAAAAATGCAATGAGATAAATATACATAATACCCTTAAGGTAGAGCAACACCAATAATACTCCTTAAGGAAGAAAAAATCCACAAGATATTTTAAGATGAGAGCACCACTTAGAGAGGGCAAAGTCTCATAAGCCACTTCATGGGAAATGATGATTATAAACAATACTCCATATGATTGATATCCATAATGATCACAATGATAATATCCCTTCTTTATATACCCATATTCTAATTCTACATTAGGGAGTAGACTACTAAACCCTCATCCCACTCATTTTATAATATAATATAATAATATAACCAACCTTGGGTTATGTGTAGCCCATTCCAACCCTTATACAATATAATATCATATCCCCATATCCCTATTCCTAGGTACTATAACAAACAAGGATTGGAATTTTATCTTTGATAGTGATCTTGTTGGGAGGATAAAAATCAAGACACATGTCATGAGTTATCCTTATGTTGTACCATCACCACCAGAGATAAACATGGACTAATGCTTATATGGATGTTTCCTTGTTCCAACATTTCCTAAAGTAGCTTTTAATTTTTTTTGTTACATAGGACAATTGGTCACAACCACACTATTTTTAGTAACTAACAAGCACAAGGTTCAAACCATAGGGGCTACTCCCACCAAACCTATTATGCCTCGTTATTGTTGACCCAACATGAAGGGGACCACCGATCACTCGGGATTCATACCATCATCATCGATCTAGCGCACACTTAGAGGATTCAAATCAAACTACTACCTTTGCAAATATGCTACCCCCAAGGTTTGAACCTGGGCATCTTCTTGGTAAGTGACTGGATAGACAAGCACTTACTAATCCACCTAGCCCTCGAGGACAACTTTTCAGTTTTTTACTTTTAGTTCTGAGAGTAATGGTAAGGTTGCACATTAGAAGGTTGGCTTCCTAGAACAAGGTGGATGACATGATCATGTGTGAGGCCTATGCACACACTAAAGACCTCCTCATAATAATCCACATTGTTCTATAAGTTCAAAGGAAGATCTAGAAGAGGAAGATCTAAGGACATAACCTCCATGCAATTGACTTAGGCGAAGAAACCCCAACCATATTTTGTTATGAGCCCATCCTAACATTATTATGTAATTCTAATATTATTACATAATGAACCCCTTTCAAATGTGGAGACCCTATTATAATGATATTTTGTAATATTTTGTAATGGTATGTGGCACTTGAGGCGCCTAGACAAGTGGGACCATTTCATGCAACCGTTATAAAGAATATAATTATTTGTTGGTAGAATATTCTATCTTGGGTGGCACTTTGAATGTAAGCCAACTCTTGAGCGTTAGGCTAGGATTGCATGAAATATATATTTAAAAGATAAGGAGGTATAAAGAAATGTATATTTTACATATTAAATCAAAGTATTGAAGGAGGTTGCCCCCATTGAAGAGGCCCACGATTCTGTATTGTGATTTGTGAGATTAATATATATTTTTGCATTTACATTTTTTATTGCAATATTTTGTTCTTTCATGAATTATTGCTATTATTACAATATTTATGTGTATATGCTTATTTTAATTAGAAGCACTACCCCAAAAAAGGTCTTTAACAATGGCTAAAATAAGGTGATTTTTTACGATGATAAAAAAATGCCCTAATAGATCCTAAGAGGGCGGTTTAAAACCGCCATATTAGGGATAAGAGCCCTCTTAGGGATTCCTAAGAGGAAGGTTTTAAACCACCCATCTTAGGGTGACCCTAAGAGAGCGGTTTTTAAAACCGCTATCTTAGGGTGACCTAAGAGGGTGGTTTAGGCAACCCTAAGAGGGCGGTTTAAAACTATCCTCTTGAGGGTCTCACCAAATATATATATATATATATAAATACCGTGGGAAAAGCAAAACACTTATTTATTCTATTTTTCTCAAAGGGGGTGGAGTAGTGCACAACACAACAGATGGAGGGACCATGGGAAAAGCAAAGCACTTATTTATTCTATTTTTCTCAAAGGGGGTGGAGCAACGCGCAACACAACAAATAAGGGGAGGGAAGTGCTAGTCGATTCTTTCTCTACCTTGCCCGGTGAAAGGAGATTTTAAGTGGTAAGCACTACTCATGCTTTGGAATCTAGTTATCTTTCATCACAATTTGTTATTCGAGTTTCCAGGGCTTCCCAAAACTTTTATTTCCAAATATTTTCCCCTATTTGCCCATGTTGGTTTTGGTTTGTTTGTTATCCATTTCTAGGGGAACTTATTGGTGGGTTTCAAGCTTTAATATTTATTGTCATTGCAATGATTGTAAGATGCCTTTGCCTTCATCTCTTGTTTGGCTACCTGAGTATGTTTTGTGGAGACACTAACCCCTGAATTTGTTGTCCTTGGCATTTTGTGGCTCTACAATGGGGACATCTTGTTCCCCTTTTCGGGCCTAAGGTAGGGGTCATTCTAGGATGTTTTGCCCCCTTGGAATGCCAATCTTTGAAAGGGGGATTTCCTAGGATGAGGTTGTCTAGATGCCTTGGAGTCCTTAAGATATTGTGACACTTCTATGACACCTAGGGTAATTCTAGTGCATCTGATGGTGGTTTAGACTTCCATATTTTATTTTTATTTTAACATTTTATTTTGATTATGAATTTGGATAGTTGGATTAACTAAAATTTAGGCTCTTAGTTGCTTGCTTCTATGGTTTTAGATGTATGTTGTCTCTTGGTTGTTTGGTTGTCCCATATGTGTCCCCCAAAATTAGGTTTAGATCTTAGCAAAACATGGCTTCTTGTCCCACATCATCCTTGTCTCAGATTTTGAGGAACACAACATTCTACTATAAAATTCATTTAAAGTTGGGGCATTATGACTACCTCATGCCCTTTCTATTTGATTGTGAGGGAAACAAATGATGTGGCAATACTCAAGATTGATATGGGATCAAAAATATTACTATAGTTTGGGCATGACAAGGAGTGATGTCTAGATGCCACAATATTTTCATGATTTCCTTGTGAGTGTTTGTCAAAGGTAAAAGTAAAAGTATCCCTTCAGTTACTTGAAATCGTGTTGTGTTGTAAGTAGGCAAGGACACTGCTAAGTTTTGACTGTAGACACACTAAATTTTTGTACTTATTTTTTGCTTTTCCAATTCAAAAATAATTATACCTTCAATTAAGAAATGTTATGTTAGAAACCATAATTTTGTTTGATACCCAGGAGGGGATTATTGGGTCTTTAGCACCCATTCATTCTAATTTGACTCATTAAAAGATGTTCAGACCATGTTGGTTGAATCTGCTCTTTGTTGCACTCAATGGTTTCATGTCACCACTGATTTGCAGCTAGTGCAACTAGGGAACTACGGGCAGTGAATTGGGCTCTAAATGTCTGATAGTACTTGACATTTCATAGATTTGAATGGGGTCACAAAGGGATATATATCATTTGTTCATTGAATTTGCATGTGTAATCAGGCCATGCAAAGCGCTCATTTGAACATATTATCCCTTATTCCTTTATAGATATAAGGTCTTTTAAAAATTAAAATTAAAAATAGGGTTTTGAAAGGGTTTCCCTTTCCCTTTTACATCAATTTAGTCACATTGGGCTATTTGGTGCCACCGATATTTGAACCTTGGTGTGGGCTATGTCAACTATTTGTCCCAACCGATGAACCAAGGATCCATTGGCTATAGATAAATTGATGGAAGGGGAATAGGCTGCCTAAGAGCTTGTTGATCATTCATTTTTGAACTACATAGGTCAAGACGTCTATTAAGGAGGTCATACACATCTTATTGATGTAGAATTACATTGTACCTATGTTTACAATTTCTTTAATTAAAAGTTTTGGAGAATATTACATTATTTGGTACCTTGTAAATACTTTGTATCTTGTCAATATTTGGTTTTATGTAATCATTAGGTTTTGTTATTGTTAGAAGGTTAATAAAATATTTTTCATATAAGAAATATGTAGTCATATCTCGTGAGTTTGATAGGAGATAAAGAAATAGTTGAAGATGAAATATCAAGAGACTATGTAAAGGTAGTTGTTGTAGTATTATTATGTGCAGGCCTCCTTAGGCCAATTCCTCTGGTTGGGTAACCTTGCCAATTGCATCCATTGTTCTTGAATCCTCCTCCTCCTCTGTTAAGTTGATTGGCATAAAAGTTTGGCCTTTCTATCATTTTTTCAAGCTTTAAAGTTGCATCTCTTTCATTCTTTGCCTTAATCCTTCCCTCAACTTCTTTGGGAAACAGAAGTTGAACCGTGTTCCAAAGTACAATGTTGATCTGACAAGCATGAAAATATCCCCTGCAATCACAACTTTGTACTATCAATATATCAAGGTTCACAACCTCAAAACTATTCTCTTGCTTCCTGATTTCTAAGCTTATCCCATGGGTATGATTTCTCTAAGAATTATGCTCAATCTATCTAGATTTATTTAAAAACATCCACACCTATATGATCATTTGAATAAAGGATTTCTCAAATTCAATCCAACTTGTTTAGTACACATTCAATGAAGGGCCTTATTTTCTTGAACTTACCTCAATGGTTGGCGGTATTTGGGGCACCATGGACCACATTTCTCAATGACATTTTCCAAGCACATCTTACAGAAACTGCATATAGAAATATCAGTATAGGAGATAAAATATGGAAGCAAATCTAACTTATGCTTGGTAGAAGATAAATATAAATATTGACAGGGATTTTCTCACACCACATTGTTATACCTGTGACCACAAGATGTCGTGGAGGGCTCAAAACATATGTCAAGACATACCTATAGGAAAAATTTGAAGTTATAGATTCGCATTGACCAAAATATAGTCTTATCTCTAGAAAATATCATGAAGTCTAAAGGGGAATACAAATTTATCCTAAATTGAAAAGTCTTGCTAGAAACAATTGCTTTCTATTGTTCAAGTGCTTCAACTCTACTGTTATTAAAGCATTATGTGCAACTACCCTTTTCAAATATTTTCATTATCACAATCTCTTGTAGAGATCCTATCCCAACAGTTTTATAATTAGTTCTTACATTGGAATAAACAAACTCATAGTGAGTGAATAAAAGTAAAGTTTAGTACCACACAAGAGAGCTCTTCTTGCAATTGCTCCATGCACATTGGTCCAGAAGATCTCTTTTCACTTTTAGCTGATCTACACTTCTCATTTTTTACTAGACTAACTTTATCACTTTTAATTGGGGTACCCTTTTCACTTTTTGTTGGACTATCCTTTTCATTTCTAGCTGGACTAGGTTCAACAGGTTTTGAAGTTCCATCCTTGCTTCTGCCTGAAGTAGGTTCAGGTTTTGGATCTTCAAGATGTACCTCCTTATGACCAATTGGTTGGTCATTGTCGACTGTAGCTACTAGAGATGTCTCAACTTGTATCACATTTTCTATCAAAGTCAAACATTTCATAGCGATCAAGGATATGCTAGACTAATATGTTCTTGTAGTATAAGATTATGATGTCTGGAAAATGCCTAAATGATGCATAATTTGGAATAACCAATTTACTCTATTCCTAATAGAATATTGTTGCAAATGATGCATGCTTCCTTTCTTCATTAATTGTCATGCAACAACATATCTCTATTGTTCGATGAAAAATTGAGGAACTGGCTACATCATGGTTGTTATATCCCATCCGTGAATGACATAGATAGTTGTGGAGGTTTGACAATCCCCAAAGAGTGGGCCACATAGTTGACTAACCTGGTAGCAGCTTGGATCTCCCCATGGTAAGAATGTTGGCAAAAGGTCAAATATTGACAATAAGGCAATATCAGAATACATTATTTCAAAGAGGATATTTAATTTATTTTTCTCCTCTATCCTCCTTTAAGCAAACTTAATCCTCTTCAACATACACTTGTGTATCTTCTTCCACCTTCCCTTTTGAGGATTTTTTAAGAAAAAATTATCTATCTCACCATAATTATTTCTCTTGGAAAATTTTTATTGTACTTGGTGGTTAGATTTTTTATTTATTTTTCCTTGGAGTGTACTATGTAGTAATAAGTTGTAGAAGAAACTCCACTTACCTTGTGTAGGTTGTGCTTGGGTAGCAGGATTATTATCTTTACTTTCAATAGTTGGATCATCCTCAAGACTTAGAGCACCAACTCTAGCCAGGTCAATTGGGTCAATATTTTTTGTTCGGGCCCTTTTGTTCTTGAGGAAGTCCCTAAGACTAAAATTAGTATCACCATTAGTTTAGCATAAATATAAACTAAATTTTGAAGAGGTATGCAACAAACAAAAGGTATGTGTGACATTATGCATTATCCTTTGCTTTAGAGGCACATTAAAGAAAGGAGGGTCAACTTAAATCATGGAGTGACTCTCCTGCCTTTGCTTCATATTAGGAAAACAAGGGTCAAGACTCACTCTTAGAGGACAAAGAGTACTTTATTGGCTCCATGTAACTTGGACTAAAGAAGCAAGATAGTGAAATATTGAATGTAAACAACAAGGGCTTATATTTAGTACCATGTATTAAATCCAAGGGACTGACAAGGCTTGATTTACCATAAACTTTATCAAATGGTTGAAATCCAAAAAGGCATAAATTTGAAACAATATGTATAGCAAAGTGGTAGGTTCCTTATTCCAAAGGGATCTCATATGGTAAGTAATAAATCTATGGCAAGTAAGAAATCTAGTTCACCTTTACCCGAGAAATGACCTAATGCTATTTCTTACTCAACCAGAGCTAGGAACTCGATCAAGTGTAGTGTTTGAAAACAATTGGGCTAAAACTCAAAGTATAACATATATATCTCACATCAACCAATTTGCCAAAGGAAAATAGGCCAGTTGGTTTTCTCATTTCGCTTCAGAGGAGTAAAGCCATGAGGATGCGGTTTTGTTTAAAGAGTTTTTGGTAGTCTTTGTCTGAACATCTAATTGATATGTCTTTCAATTTTTATTAAAAAATTAAGTTCAAACCATAAAATAATTGTGAATGATCTCATTCTATTGAGCATGAAAAGAGTTTAGGTAGGTATGTAGGTTATGATGAATTAGGTAGGTATTCGTAGGTTATCATGAATTATCCTCCAACTTTTAGTAATTGACTATTTTATAGACTTTTGTACAAAGAGTCTCTATGGCTCAAACTTATTTATTTTGCATTCTATAGATAGATATTGATAAACTGCAAAGAGTATGGTACAAGCCTATTATCCCATAGCATAGCAAACAAAACTTTCTCACATGCAAACAACCCTATTTGTTTTGATTGTGTCAATGCAGGCATAAATGGGGTCCATTTTGCCTCGGGCACTTCCTTTTCCCAAGGAACTTTGGCATTCGACAAGTCCATGCATGCCTACCGAACACAAGTTAGTTCACTTCCTTAAACTATTTTATCAGGCATGACAAACAATTATCTGTCAATTCATGAGGCTCTATTTTTTATTTATACAAGTTGATTTATCATTAGGGATGTCAAAATTAGGGATTGACACAAATTAGGGATTGTCAAAATTAGGGATTGAAGTTGGGTATTGTCCCTTCACCCTGGAAGGGGAACAAGGAAAATAAAAGAAGTTTTAGTTGGGATTGACACATGTTGTTGAGCTACCACTTGGATGAAATATGGTGCGACCACGCTTGATGAAGCACATAGATCATATATGCACTATCTGCTCTTGTGGTAAACCAATTGCATTTGGGTAGCATACAATTCTTCTAACATGCATCTTAACCTCCACATGGCCTACACAATGGGGTTCCACATAATTTTGTTTTAAAAATGTGAAGTTAAAAAGTAACAAGCAGAATGTTTAAAGAAATAATAAAAATTTAATTTTGTTTTTTTTTTTAAATAAATGTTTTATGCAGGTATCTATCTATCTATATGTATATATATATAATACATAGTTGCACTCTTCTACTTGTGTATCTAATTTTTGAGGGACTGCATAGTGTATTGTTTCCCTGTAACTTTTGCACCCTTGTGCTAGTGCACCCATTGACCTTTATATGTAGAAGCCAATCCCTAAGTTTAGGTATTTACTATTGAAAATTTTCAAGGTATTCAGGAAATATGAAAGAGCAAAAGGCTAAATAAAAATTGGTAAAATATATAGTTGCTTAAGATTGTGGAGCATCCTGTGAGGGATGCTTTCTTAAAGTTTTTCAAGGCTTAATATTTGGGTCAATTTTTAGGTATTAATTCACCCAAGAATCACATAGATAATGGCAAAACTCATTAGACTTTGTTAGGGTTTTTTCTAAACTCATAAATGGTCATTCAATGTAGAAAATCATTACTCAATACACACATTCTTTATGGTTTCTAAAGCAGAGTTTGTTCCTTTATTCTCTTTCTCATTGAAGTGTTATCATGGGGTTCCTAGAGAATCCTATCATCTAAGTGTTTGGGAATTGGTCCTTGAGGGAGGTTTTTAAATTATAGTTATTGAAATTGGCTATTAATCATATTTTTTTTAAATTACAATTTTTAGGGTTGGGTTGATCAATATAGTAATGTCTATAAGTGCTTCAATATGCCTGATATTTTGATCAGTGTTCTCTCACATGTTAGACCTGTGGCATGGAAGAGAATGATGGTGTATCAAATGAATTGTCAATTTGCATATGGGGTTGCATGCCAAAACAAAATTGAAAATGATTATGGCCACAAGTAAAATGCAATATGTAGTTGTATGAATGTTGAATCAAAGATAAATTTCACCTTATCTATGATGTGGCTAGGTATAAGAAGATCTTCCATCAAGTATCATGGATAAATCTTGGCTAGGAGCAGCTAGGTATTTCAACTATGTTATCTCCATTAATGAAGAAAAGTTGTGCTTTCGATCAGATCTACCCGTATAACTATACTTTCTTATTTTTTGGGGGTTCTATTTGTAGAAATAGTGAGGACTATTATCATGGGGTTCACCAATTCCTAGATTTTATAAGAAAGAATTCAACGGACCCTGAAAGAACTAGATGTCCATGTCGAAAGTGCTCAAATATGGAAACTCTTGGTTTTTTGAAGGTTCATGACCACTTGATTTGGCACGGGATTGACAAGACATATATCGAGTTTGTTTTGCATGGAGAACAACCCTCTAGTTTTGATAAATATGCATCAAACACGTGCTCTACCATTGATGAGGGTCCAATTACCGAAGATGTACAAGATGACATCATTGGAATGGTCAATGATGCATACAAATTGTTCAATGTCAATTGCTTAGAGAGTGGACAAGAACTATGAGATAATGATGTTGAGTTCCAATCATCTTATGGAGTAGTTCCTATTGATGAATATTGTAGCTTGCTTGAAGATGCCAAATGACCATTATACCCAGGTTGTACAAAGTACACAAAGCTATCGATGATCACTAAATTGTATAATCTCAAAGCAAAACATGGTTGGTCGAACAAAAGCTTTGGTGACTTACTGGAGTTGTTGAAAGATATGCTCCCAATCGACAATACAATTCTAGAGTCCACATATGCGATGAAGAAAATGATGAGGCCATTGGGATTACATTATGTAATGATACATGCATGCATCAATGATTATATTTTATATTGGAAAGATCATGAAAAGAAGTAAGCTTGCCCAACATGTGGTGCATCTCGATGGAAAGTTGACCCTCATTCACAAAAGGTATGCATTAATGTTCCTACGAAGGTGTTGAGGTATTTCCCCATTATACCAAGGTTGAAGAGAATGTATAGGTAAGGGATTTTATTATATCATTAGCTTTGTTGTGTTTGTTTCTTTCAACATTGTTAGATGTGGTTGAAGTGAGTTGCTTTCTTCCTGTAGCTCTACAAAGGTTACAGAGAATATGAGGTGGCATTCCCAACATAGGAGTTCAGATGGAAATATGCGACATCCAATCGACTCCCTAGTGTGGAAAACTATAGATGTTAAGTGGAAATATTTCATCGATGATCCACGTAGTGTACGACTTGCAATGGCAACCGATGGGTTCAACCCTTTTGCTAACTTTAGTACTGCTTACAGTTGTTGGCCCATTGTGTTGGTCACTTACAACCTCCCACCATGGATGTGGATGAAGAGGAAACATTCAATGCTCACCTTGTTAATACCTGGCCCCAAGCAACTAGGCAATGATATTGATGTTTATCTACAATCGTTGGTTGATGACTTGCATGAACTATGGACTAAAGGAGTAGAAATGTATGATGCATTTTCCAATACTACATTCAATATGAGAGCAATAATGATGTGGGTCATCCATGAATTTCCTGCTTATGGAAACTTATCAGGATGTATGACAAAGGGAAAGGTAACATGTCCAATATGCGAGGAGAACACCTATGCAGAATATCTTAAATGTAGTAGAAAGATCACTTACATGGGCCATAGGAGATTCCTTCCTCTAGATCATCTATTTCATCATCAGAGGACATATTTCAATGGCAAACAAGAGCTTGATAAACCACCCAAACCTTTAAATGGGATGAAAATACTAAAAATAGTATAGGGAATTCCACCAAATTGGGGAAAGAGCAACTCAAATAAAAGGAAATGCAACACGGATGAGGATAGCATGTGTTTGTTCCTATAGTAGGATGGAAGAAGAAATCTATATTCTTCAATCTATCGTATTGGGAGGTACGACATGCAACTTTCTTTCTGTATCTATTGTTATGTCTCTCAATGTCGAGTAATTTTTGTTTGATGTTGCTATCTATGAACAACATCTTCTAGTTCATCACAACTTGGATGTGATGCATGTGGAGAAAAATATCTACGAAAGCCTATTCAAAACACTGCTAGGTATCGATGAAAAGTCAAAGGATGGCAAAAACTCCCATGAGGATTTAAAAAATATGGGTATCAGGAACACATTATGGCTAGTAATGGATGGAAACAAGACATATCTTCCACCAACACCCTACAATCTATCGAAGGTTGAGAAAGAAAGGTTCTGTCGTACACTATACAATATGAAAGTACTAGATGGATATAGTTCGAATATTAGAAAATGTATCTCTATGAAAGAACTTAAGATCCAGGGCCTGAAATCACATGACTACCATGTTCTCATGCAACAACTTCTTTTGGTAGTGCTACGACATTTGCTTGATAAGCCAGTGCGACAAACCATTTGTCGGTTGTGCATGTTCTATAGGGATATATGCGCTAAAGTGGTGGATCCTATAAAAATAGAGAAATTATCGGTAGAGGTCATGGAGATGTTATGTTTGCTTGAAAAGTACTTCCCCCTTCATTTTTTGATATCATGGTGCACCTAATTGTTCACTTGGTGTGGGAGGTACATCTATGTGGACCTATACAATATCGATGGATGTACCCTTTCGAGAGGTTTGTATGCATTCATCAGTTTCATAAACCACCATTTTTCTAATTTTTGTAGTGTCTCATCTAATCAAAATTGTTTGTTTCCTTTCTTAGAATTATGAATATTTTTAAGGGCTATGTAAAGAACCGAGCTAGGCTCAAAGGTTGTATTGTCGAACATTATCTTGTCGAGGAATCTATTTCATTCTGTGCGGACTACATGAGAGGTACAAAAGCAATTGGTGATCACCTTGGTCACAATGAGGTATGGAGTGATGAGGATGAAGAAACTATAATCGATGGGAGGCCTTTGTCCAGTGGTGAAGACTTTGATTTGGATGAAACTTCTTACGAGCAAGCCCATCGATGCGTTCTCTTTAACATGGATGAAGTTCAGCCTTGGGTAGAGTAAGTAGATGTTTATTTGTTGTTGTTATATATGGTAGAATATTAATTAGATCCAACTAAGCTTGACAAAATTTGGGCCAAATCAGGAAGCACCTGAAGAGTATCAAGGAATCCAACCCCTATGTAGTGAGAGATGAAGGGGTGTTGCAAAAAATCCATAATTAAACATTCATCACTTGGCTACGAGATCAGGTTATTGTCTACTCTCTTGAATATGATCTTCGATATTTATACTGATTATCATGTACTGAATGTCATGTAATGTTCTACAATCATCTTTAAACTATTCTTCTTTGTTTTAGTTTCATGGAGATGGAATGCAACATAATGATAATGACTCCAACACAATAAAATGGTTGGCACGTGGTCCAAGGAAAGTTGCAACCAAACATTCGAGCTATTTGATCAATGATTATAGATTTCATATCAAAGATAAAGAGGAACAAAGAACAACTCAAAATAATGATGTGTGTGTCGATGCTACTACTTTGTGTAGAGCAAGCACAAAAGACACAAACCTGATGCTTCAAACAATCACATATTATGGTGTTATTAGGGAAATAATCTTGTTGGATTACTATCGGTTTTGATACCCCCTGTTCAAATGTGATTGGGTGAATGTTCTTGATATGAGGAATGGATGTAGAAAGGATGAAATGGGCTTCACATTGGTCAACATGAATAGATTACTTGGTCGGGATAGACTAAAAGATGATCCATTTATCCTAGCATCGCAAGCCAGACAAGTCTTTTATGTAAATGATCCACTTGATACCAGTTGGTATGTGGTTCTCACATCACCTCCAAGAGGGATCAAAGACATTGAAGCATACGAGGTAGAATATGTCAGTGTCTCTAGAGCAACAAATTTTGTTGGACCTAAAACTGCACAAGATGAAAATGCAAATGATGACAACATTCAATATGTCCATGAAGAATGTGAGGGTACATGGTTGGAAGCCTAATTATTGTACTTCAAAAGTAGTTATAATTAATGAAAATAATTAATGAGTGTTGTTAGATATTTTTTGTTCTATTTTTAGAAAATGCTAGTAGATAATTAATGGGCAGCCAAGCTAGGAGTGAGGCGAGTAGGTATCCTGAGCATGAGGTTGGCTAGTCAGATACAAGAAGGTAATTTGGTAAAAAAAGAGAGAGAGAATGCAAGTGTTGCTAGGGCATAGGATTAAGAGTCTAATCATGCATGCATGTTGTAATGTGTTGAAATGAAGGTTTATTGTGTTGAGTGAGTGTTAGTTATGAAATTGATGTTTCATGTTTGACTCTTAGTCCTAGTACTTAGCAATAGTACTTGATTTGCATAGATGGATATTTATGTATCTGATGGAAGTCTCAGGATACCCTCTCACCTCATCTCTGATGGTTGGGGTGGGTAGGGATGTTTAGACATCTACCCATTATATGGAGGGCTCAGGTTGTCCATTCACCTATATCTGTAAATAAGAATTGCACTTGAAATAAGAATTTTCCATTTACATATATAATCATAACTAATTTTGCACTTGAAATAAGAATTTTCCATTCATTTAGCATTCTTACAACCGTGCTTTCTATTTCTCCACTGGGCATGACCCATTTCAAGCATGGTACTATGAATTTTCTCTATAGAGAGCTCTGAGCCTCCGTTATCTTGCAAACTTATATATGCTTATCTTTTGGTAATGCTGCTTAGGATTCAATAACAATGTTAGTGAAAATATGCACAACTGGGTGGATGCTTGCACAACTGAAATATAAAGAGTTTTTTTGCATAATATAGAAAATTGTCAGATTAGATAGACAACTGAAATTTGAAAACTTAATTCCTCCCATATTACAAGACTTTAAAGCTTTTATTGAGACAAGAATGCAAATATATGGGTTCTTGCATAGATTCTATTGAAACTTAACACTAGCATCTCTATAGAAGTTTTTGATGGCTTTAGCAACATTACATCAGGAGACAGAGATCAAAGCAATAGAACATCTTATTGAATGAATAGAAGTGATACATTTGAGTGAGGGTGTGAGGCCCTTTATATAGGAAGATGGATTCCTTGGCCAACACTCTATCTAGTTGTACAAGGGACACCTTGCACATTTACAACTTGCACATTGACACTTGTGCATATACTATGTTGCATGAAGCAACTAGATAACTTCCCCCAAAGTAATCTAACATAACCAAATGATGTAATATATTCTAACACCCCCTTGTATTACATTATTTGGTGTGAAGTTCTTTGGAATCACACAGATGATCTCTAAATGTTTGGAACTTGATTTTTTTGAGTGCTTTTGTAAAGATGTCTGCTAGTTGATCTTCTATAGGAACATACTTGAGGATGATGTGCTTGTTCTAAAAATATTCCTTGATGAAATGACATTGAGCTTCAATATATTTTGTTCTTTCATGTATGATTGGATTCTTGATTAGATTCAGTACTCCTTGATTATCACAGAATATCATAGTGGGGGTTCATTTGATTCCCATGTCAGATAGTATGTATTGTAACCATAGAGCTTCACATGTAGTATCCCTTGTTGCTCGATATTCTGCTTCAGTCGATGATTGTGCTACTGTATGTTGTTTCTTGTTGTGCCAAGATATGGGTCCTGATCCGAGATAGAAGACATAACCTGAGGTAGATTTTCTATCATCAATAGATCCAACATAATATGAATCTGAGTATCCTTGTAGACAAAAATATTTAACATTCTTCATATAAGTTAATCCATAGTCTGTAGTCTTCTTGATATATTGTAATATTCTCTTTGTAGCTTTCCAATGACTTTCTCTTGGTTCTTGCATGAACCGTGAAAGATAATTTACTACAAATGCTATATCTAGTCGGTTGTTTGTTAAGTATAGAAGGCTTCCAATCAATTGATGGTACATTGTTGTTGAGACCAATGGTGTTTTATCATTTTTGGATAGTTGAATCCCTTGCTCCATTGGTGTATCTTTGGGCTTACACTCTATCATTCTATATTTTTCAAGAAGAGCTTTTGCATATTTTGATTGAGTGATAACTATTTTATCTTTTCCTTGATAGATCTCTAAACCAAGGTAGTAGTTCATTAGTCCCAGATCTATCATTTCAAATGCCTTTTCTAGATCCTTTTTTATATCACTTATTAAATTTTCTAAACTTCTAGTAATTACTATGTCATCAACATATACTATGAGGATCAGAATATCATTTCCAATCTTCGTGGTATATAGACTGGGATCTGTTGTACTCCTTTTGAAATTATGATGTAATAGGTGATTGTTGATCTTGATGTTCCATGCTCTGGGAGCCTATTTTAGGCCATATAGAGATTTATTTAATTTACATACCTTACTTTCCTACCCTTGAATGACAAAGCCTTTAGGTTGTGTCATATAGACTTCTTCTTCTAAGTCACCATTAAGGAATGCACTTTTTACATCCATCTGATGAAGTTTCCACCCTTGATGTGTTGCTAGTGCATAAACTATTCGAATAGTAGTCATTCGAGTTGTTGGTGTGAATGTTTCTTCATAGTCAATTCCCTCTGTCTGAGTATATCCTTTGGCTACTAGTCGAGCTTTGTATTTATCAAGTGTTCCATCTGCTTTGTATTTGATTTTGTAAACCCACTTGCATCCCACTATTTTCTTTCTTGGAGGTAGATTTACTAGATCCCATATCTTATTCTTCTTGAGTGATGCATATTCAGATTCCATGGTTGCTTTCTAGTGTGAGTCTTTTAGTGCTTGAGGTGTTGATGTTGGTTCCATTGTGTTGCTTAGCATTCCTCTATTCATTCTGGTCATGCTACAAGTTTGAGGTCCTATAGAAGTAAGATATAGCATTCTTTCTAGATTTGATTCTCTAAGAGTATCTCTGAGCCATATTGGTTCTTTTCTAGGTAGTTCTGTTGATGCTTCCGTGTCTTGTTCTACTGATTCTGACTCTATACTCATTGTATCTTATCCTGATAGATTTAGGAGGACTTCTGTGTCACCACTGGATTTATCTGTGTCGATTTTGACCTTTTCATCAAATATTACATCTCTGCTAATGTAGACTTTCTTTGTAGATGGATCTAGTATTATGTATCCTGTAGATTCATTGTCATAGCCAACAAATATCCCTATCATAGTTTTGTCATCGAGTTTAGTCCTCTTTTGTTTTGGAACATGCATGTAGGCCTTACATCCGAAGATCTTTAGTTTTTCTATGTTGGGCTTTTGTCCTGACCATGCTTCTTCTGGTGTAATATGCTTGAGTATTCTTGTTGGTAGTCTATTTTGTATGTAGACTATTGTTTGTACTGCTTCAGCCCAGTATTTGTGATCAAGTTGAGCTTCTTTTAGCATACATCTTACCATTTCCATTATTGATCTATTTCTTCTTTCTACAATTCCATTTTGTTGAGGTGAATATGTTGTAGTAAGTTGTCTTTTAATTCCATTTTCTTCAAGAAATGAATCAAATTATTTGGAAACAAATTCTCCCCCTCTATCTGAATGAAGTGCTTTTATGGTCTTTCCTGATTCTTTTTCAACTTGAAGTTTGAATTGTTTGAAGTAACTAAATGCTTCTGATTTATACTTCATGAAATATACCCATATTTTTCTAGTGTGATCATCAAAAAATAACTGAAAGTATTTATGTCCTCCAACACTATCAACTCTCATTGGTCCACATAAATTTGTATATATAATTTCTAGAGGATGTTGAGCTCTGTGTTGATGAAGTTCGAAAGGAATTCTATGTTGTTTTCTTGCTAGACATTCTGGACACACAGTAGTTTCTGGAGATAAGTTGGGTAGTCCTTCTACCATTTGATATTTGAATAATTCCTTCATTGATGTTTCACTGGTATGTCCTAGTCGTTTGTGCCATAGTTCTGAATCATTGACTGAAAGAGCTGAGTGAATAGTAGTGTCTAGGACAAATAGACCATTTTTATATGAACTTGATGCTATCATTTTTCCCTATCTAGAAATGTGACATTATTTTCTACCAGTGAAGACTTTGAATTCAACAGTTAAGTCTTGATCCATGAGTTGAGAAATAAAAATGAGATTGGTAGTTAATCCTGGAACATACAATACATTTTTGATTATACCTCTTCCATCCTTAAGATTTATTGGAATGTTTCCTATTCCTTTCACTTCATATATTTTGCTATCTACTACTGCAACTGGATTTTCATTTATCTTCTTCAAAGAATTGAACCAATGTATGTTTCTCTCATTATATACCATCCATGATGCAGTTCTTATCAGGACTTGTGGAATACCTAATGTTTTTGAAGAAAGCTTATATCTTCCCAATTTGACAACCTTTGATCAAGTTTTATAGAATCCCTTATGACTCCCTAATGATTTTGGAGTATGATATAGTGCTTTTGTAAAATATAGTTCAATTTATGGTTGATTTGTACAGTTTTGTAAAGATCAAAAAATCAACTTTTCTAACACCTTATTTCTCCTAATTGAACTAAGCACTTTTCCAATTTTGAAGAGGTTTTAATGTTGGATTCCTTTTGTCCCTTTTTGAGAAATTTTGAGACAAGAAAATTATAAATTTCCAACCTTAACAAAAAATATTTAATAACCTCTTTTTATAACCCTTAGGTTTTAATTTCTAATTTCCAAAGACCTAGTTTGATGTTGTAACCCTTATCACTCCCAAATTTGGAAAATTAGAAAATTAATAATATTTACAAAATATTAAAGAATTTAATCCAAGTTGAATTCCTTATTTCTCCTAGGTTGAGTTGCAAATATTATTTTAATTTGGTAAGTTATCCCTTATAGCTTTTGCTTTCAAAAAACTAAATTTCAACCTTAGCTTATAACCCTTATATCTCCAAAATTGAAAGCAATAATAAAGTGGGATTTAAACCTTACCTTTTTGATGCTAATCTCCTCACTGTTTGATGCTTCCTTTGGCTGGATATAACAATGATATTAAAGTTCCCTTGGGTACTGGAATCAATGGAGATGCTCGTCTTCAATGTTGGAACATAGATGCTATAGAAATATGAAGGTTTGACCTTCAAGACTAGGAGCCTTTAATGCTCCTTCTTCCTTCCTTCCACACTATGCTTGACTGGCTTTGACTATGTTTTGTTGTGCTATGAAATTTGGACTTCGGGCACCTTTTATTGGAGGAATAAACTTGAGCTTTGTGACACGTGTCACACCCATTACATATGAGTGCTCCTTCTCCTTTTCTTAATATACCACTTTCTTGTTCAACACCTCTTGGTCACTCTGTAACGTATGCACACTCATGTGGGGCTTGCAGAGGATAACAAGTGTCACCACATCTATAACGTATGTAAGAGGTTGATGAGCATTGAGATATGAATTCCATGTAATGTATGCACCTTAGAAGATTGATGCCAAGTGGCATTCAATCTCTCTGCATGAAGTCCTTTCCTGTAATTCCTTCCAAGGAGATTATTATAACTCCTTAAGTCCTTTCGTATGCCATTCCTTTGCTTTGCTACGTTTCTTGAGCAACAAGTAAACTTATCTTTTGTAGGTGGATTGATGAGGCGCTATGGAGCTTTGAATAATGATTTCTATGCTTCCTTTGGTGGATGATCTTCACCAAGTTTAAGACTTTGAATGTAGCTCCTTTGCTCTTTATCTTCTATGCCTCCAACGTGTTAATTCTTGTGCTTCTTTGTAGTGTAGATAGTCGCTTGTTATGTTGTCTATCTCACGTTGGTAGAAGTAGACGCCTTCTCTTTGTAGTGTAGATGTTGTTCGTCCCATGTTGGTAGATGTGGATGCTTTTTATCTATGTAAATGTAGCTTGATGATAGCCTCTTGTGGGCTTTGTTTTTGCAGGTTCATCCATCCAAGATGAGCCCTTTGAGTGGCTCCTTTTGCTTGGGAAGAAGAGTGTTGATGTTCGACCTTTCTTGGCTGATTTTTCCTGTAGTTATTGTGCCTTTTGGGGCACATTCAAATATGCTCTTGGGCTGTAAAAACTAGATTAGAGTAGTGCAATAAAATGTACTATAGATTGTACATAAACCTCCTTTGATGCACCTTATTTTGCACTCTTATTTCAGATCTGAAATTCTGGTTTTATGGTAGATTTTTCTCCTGCAATACAAGGGTTTTGAGGTTGTATTTTATGAGTAGACACCTTCCCATTTTTGCTTGGACACTTTGATAATAAATCCAAGCTTAGATAACAGTAGATAGAAGCTCTTTAATTTATGCAATTTTTTGCACTTTCTTTTCTTGCATCCAATCTTGTAATGCTTTGGATTTGAGACTCACCAAGTCTCAATATTTGAAGCTTCTATTTCTATTTTTGGTTAGTTGTGTTCTTCTCCAAGTTTTGGAGGATTCTAACCTTTTTGGGTGGCTTCTTTTGGCCACTACGAGTTGCAGATTTCTGTGCTTCAATAGTGTCTTTAGACACTTGATACAAATCAGATTTTGTGCCCTTCAAAAAACACAAAACTAATTTCTTTTGAGAGTAGTATAATAGTGCAAATAAATCTAATAGACTTTCTTTTTAATGCACTAACAATTTCACCTTATCACTCCAATCAACTCTCAAGATAATGCACTTAATCAATTTACTACAACTAATCAAGAATAACCTAAAATGAATCTTCAAGAGTTATTCTGCAAATTCACTACAACTAATATTGTAGGGCTTAGTCTTCTTTTATTTTTCCAAAGTAGATGATAGGTAGTTGATAGATATAATTCTGAAATCTAATCAACTCCTAATTAATGTGCAAATGAACCTTAAAAAGAACCTTTTCCTTTTTGCACTTTTGAATACTGTAATCTACTTTTTCTTCATGCAACTTTAATCCAAATAAGGTGCTCTAATGAATCTGATAAGTAGTCTAATTAATGAGTTAGTTAGCACCAATAGTTGCATACCTTTTTAAAACCTTTTGTAGCTCCTTTTATCACTTCTATAGAGGATGTGGATCTTGGTGTCTAAGATCACCAAGTTGTTGCTTTGAGTAGGATCTTGTAGCTTTTTGTAGACTATCTTGAACAACTCCTTCTTCACCAAATGATGGTCTCAAACTTTCTTTCATGAGCCTAAGATTTGATGGCTTGTTCTCCTCTTGTAGTCTTCTCCTTATACTGTAGATTTGGAGAAGTCTCTATCTCTAAAGCAATGCCTTCTTGCTGTGAGAGGTAATATTCAAATCTCCAAGATTTGATGAGCTTCTTGTCAAGATTTAACACTCCTTCAGAAATAAGTAAAAAAAAAATAAGTGTGGTCTTGAAAGGCAGACTCACAAGGGGTTTTTCGCTTGAAAAAAACATCCTTACCAAAAAATTCTTCATGGATTTGGTAGATCTCATTATGATCTTCTACCTTCTTATTTTTGGGCTTGTTGTCGGATGGCGATAATTGTCCCAAATCTTCCGCTTATCAGATCCTTCTCCTTATTCTTGCCGAGCTCTTCAAACGATCTCAAAGTAATGGAATTTGCAAGTGGTAGGTCCAAAGGCATGTCTATTTTGCAAAACTTGTAGTAGTGACTTTCCCTATTCCTCTCTAGGAATGACCGTAGCTCTGATACCACTGATGGCTTTAGCAGCATTACATCAAGAGATAGAGATCAAAGCAATAGAACATCTTATTGAATGAATAGAAGTGATACATTTGAGTGAGGGTGTGAGGCCCTTTATATAGGAGGATGGATTCCTTGGCCAACACTCTATCTAGTTGTACAAGGGACACCTTTCACATTTACAACTTGCACATTGACACTTGTGCATATACTATGTTGCATGAAGCAACTAGATAAATTCCCCCCAAAGTAATCTAACATAACCAAATGATGTAATATATTCTAAATTTTTTGTAATCCATTTATGCACATAAATTGAATGCATGACATTGCCACATAATATATTTGGATGTTTTAGGATAGCTAAAAAATTAAAATAAAAAATTGAGTCATCAAAAATAAAAAGTTGCACACGATACTTTGAAGAACATACTTGGTAGTCTAGTGGACCAATCACATTAAACCAATCACTATTCGGTTGTGTATCATCTTGAGTGGGGTATGGGATGTGGTAAGCATTATCTAATTTTTTGTTGGGTTTATGTGATGCTTGTTGTTAATAAATGCTAAGTTTTTACAGGTAGCATATATTCAATGAAGAAATTTGATCCACTAGGGTGTGGTAAGCATTATCTAATTTTTTGTTGGGTTTATGTGATGCTTGTTGTTAATAAATGCTAAGTTTTTATAGGTAGCATATATTCAATGAAGAAATTTGATCCACTTCAATGCTCAACCTAAGTGATAGGAAAGATGTGGGGATAGAAAATAAATATTGTGAGATAATTAGTTATTATTATTACTATTTTTAATCTCCCTGCTTAAAAAAGTGAGACTAATATTTCATGAGTCCTATAGTCCATAGAATTTTAATGGACTAGCAATAATGCAAACCCTTAATCATGCTTATAGAATTTCTCACTCTAATCAACACTAGATTGCAATATGGTGAATGACTATATTGGATATATTATCTTGATGTGTTGTGGGTATAGTAGGTCATCTTGCATTGCACTCAATGTTTCATTGTTATGTAATACAATATATTGTTACAATATTTCAAGAATTTTGAAAAGATTATTTTAAAGCTCTGGAACACATTTTTTAACAAGTATGGATTGTATGTATTGAATGATCCATGCCTTGTGCAGATGGAGGAAACCTATTTAAAATGTGAAAGAGCTTAAAACATGTTTAATTATTACTTGAAACCTATTTTTTAGTGGAGACCTAGGCTATAACAAAGATATGTTGATGATTAATGTGCAATTATGTCTGGGTAGAAGGATTACAATGAGAAGAATAAGCTGTTGTTTCAAAAATTGAAGCTAGTTTGTTTGAAAAGCCACGTCCTCTCTCCAATCTATTTGATTCCACTTCTGATTTGAGTTCAGACATAGATGAAGTAAAATATTATAGAACTATATCCCATGCATGGTATTTGAATGCTTCCTTTGATTAGAGAACAATTTTTTTCTTTTAACAATTTTTGTCAATAATCACTTCGTGACTTCTTCCAATGGTGTTTGTAGACACACCTGTTCTACCTAGACCTCCTTTGATATATCAAACTATTTATATATATATTTTAGGTGAGACCCTAAGAGGCCTTAACCTTAAGAGTGAAGTTTAGAACCACCCTCATATCCCTAAGAGGATAGTTTTAAACTGCCCTCTTAGACCATAAGAGAGCGGTTTTTAGCCATCGTTGTATGATGCAAACTTTTTACGATACCCTCATAGATGATGGTTGAATAAACACCCTTAAAGGTATTTAAGGGTGATTAGAAACCACCCAAAGATCCTTTTTGGTGTAGTGAAGGTTCCTAACAAGTGGTATTAGACCACTTTCTAAGATTGTATTTTGTTGCGACTGTAATAGTTCTTGCCCTGCCATTTCAACTATAAGGTATAAATTTTTTATATTTTTAATTTTTCGTTTATCATCCTATTAAAAAATATTAAAAAAAATTCCTTTTTTTTTTTGTTTTAGTTTACTAGGTTAGAAACCCTATATTGGGGATTTTAAAATATCATAGAGGAGCTATCATTATTGGCTAAGCTATATTTCCTGTAAAGTGTCTAGTGAAGTGAGGGATAAAAATGCTCCAATACCTAGACCTCAGACAACACCTATATAAAGCCTCAAAGATAATCTAAATTTCCTTTGAAAAAACCCACATTTCCCTCCAAATTCACATTGAATACTAGTAATAAGTCTACCCCAATCAAGTGATTGACTATGGAGGAAATGGATGCCTATCAAGCACAAGGCTTATATTAAAATTATGATGAGAAGTATTCTTCAGGGCATAAATCCATCCAAAATAATTTATTTTTGTTGGATGTAGATGAATCAAAAGGGAATGAAATACCTAATGAAGCAGTAGAATTGTAAGAGGAACAACCTCGAAATGAGGGTGAAACACAAGAAGAACCCCAAAAAAAGATCTCTATTCATCCACTTGTAGGAATCTCAACCCCTTAGACGATGAAGATAATAGGATTCTTTAAAGGCCAATGTCTTAAAATTCCCATTGATTTAGGTAGTACATATAATTTTGTTGATCCCTGAGTAGCCAAGCAAGTAAATTGTTACATACATTCTTGCAACTCCTTTGAATTTATAGTGTCAAACAGAGGAACATTATCTTGTAAGGGTAAATGTACCAAATATTTAGTTGAAGATAGGGGACTATGAACTAAAAATTGATATGTTTGCTTTTCAACTAAGATGATATGATGTATGTTCTAGGAGCATAGTGGCTAGGCACCTTGGGAATAATTATTTAGAACTTTGCTAAATTATGGATGCAGGTCTCATAGAATGGAAAGTCCTACACTCTTTGTGGTTCATCGGTAGGATATCCACAAATTATTAGTTCAATTTGTATGGAGATATTTTATAAAAAATCCTCACGTGGAGTAGTAGCTTAATTATTTACAATTCAGCCACAAACTTCAGAAGAAGACAAGCCCCAAGATGATTTGCAACTCATTTTGACCAAGCATGATACAATTTTTGCAAAACTGACATAATTATTACCACATCATTCCGATGATCATGCAATACCATTTGTACCATAAAGCTTTCCATCTAACACTAGACCTTATCAAAACCCCTATTCGCTTAAGTAAAAAATTGAGAAGTTGGTACAAGAATTGCTAAAAGTAGGGGTCGTTTGACCTAGTAACAACCCTTATTCTTTTACAATGCTATTGGTTAGAAAGGAAGAAGGGTCATGGTAGTTATGTATAGATTTTTGTGAAATCAATAAGCTCACCATTATGGATAAATTTCCTATCCCAGTAGTAAATGAATTGTTGGATGAGATACATGGCATCAAGTTTTTCTCTAAATTGGATCTCTGCTCGGGCTATCATCAAATAGGCTCAAGGAGGATAATATCCCCAAAACACCATTTTGAACTCATGAGATCCATTCTAAATTTTTGGTCATACCATTTGGCCTAAGTAATGCACCATCCACATTTTAGAGCCTCATGAATAATGTCTTTTGCCCATTCCTTCACAAATTTATTCTAGTTTTCTTTTATGATATTCTAATTTATAGTCACTCTTAGGAGGAGCACCTCATACATTTGGATCAAACTCTACAAATTTTATCTAAGAATAAAAATTATGCCAAGAGGTCTAAGTGTTCTTTTGGATTGATAAAAGTGGAGTATTTGGGTCATATTATCACCAAATATGGAGTTAAAGTTTATCCTAGAAGGATTTAGGTTGTTCAATATTGGCCAAAGCCTCACACACTCAAAGGAATTTTAGTATTTTTGGGACTCATGGGATATTACCATAAATTTGTACAAATCTATGGGAAGATAGCAACTCCTTTAATAACCATCTTAAAAAACAATCATTTATTTGGTCAGAACCAATAGACAAGGATTTCAATGAATTAAAGTAAGCCATGATAACCACCCCAATGTTAGCAATGCCTAATTTTTCTAAACCTTTTATAATTGAAAGTGATGCTTTGGGCAATGGAATTGGGGTCTTGTTGATGCAAGAAGGAGATCATTAGCCTTCACCAATAAAGAACTTTCAGGTTGAAATTTGGGTGAATCTACTTATTCAAAGGAGATGCTATCCATTTTATATGTTGTTAATCATGAGAGGCCATATCTCATTGGGCATCATTTTTCAATCAAAATCGACCACCAAAGTCTTAAGTACATATTCAAACAATAGGTAGCCACACCTAAACAACAAAAGTGGGTTTCTAAATTAATAGGCTATGATTATGAAATCACATATAAAAAAGAAGAGAAGAATATCATGGCTGATGCACTATCTTGATAGTTTAAAGATAAAATTATGTTAAATGTTATCCGTACACCAATCCCTCAATGGATTAATTATATCAAAGAAGAAATGGCCAAGGGTTCAATATTGCAAAATTTGATCACCAAAATTCAAATAGAGCCTAACTCATTTCTGGGATACACTTGGTATGGATAAGATTTGAGATATCATGATTGACTTGTTATTCCCAAAACCTCATAAATGCAAGAATTTGTCTTGAAGGAAACACATGCCTCACCAACAATAGGACATTTTAGGTTTCTCAAAACTTATGCAAGGACTAGATGTACCTTCTTTTGGAAGAGAATGAAGGATATTCAAACTTTTATGGCTGAATGTGACATGTACCATAGAATGAAAGGAGAAACTATGTGCCATAGAACCCTTCATCCCTTACCCATTCTAGAACGAGTAGATATTACTATGGATTTTATTAAATGATTACCCTAGTTAGGAGGAAAATTAGTTATTCTGGTGGTAGTGGACCATATCACAATTTTTTCTTATTTTTGTTCTCTATCCCATCCCTACACATCCTCTCTAGTAGCCCAAATCATTTTAGACTCTATCTTTCGTCTTCATGGAATGCCCACATCTATTGTGTTAGACAAAGACCCTACCTTTACTAGTCATTTTTGGTAGGAACTATTTAAATTGTAGGGAAATCAATTCAAAATGAGTTTAGCATATCATCCTTTGAATAATGGCCAAACAAAAAGGTTAACAAATGCTTGGAAACCTACCTTCATTGCTTTGCATTCAAACACCCTACACAGTAGATGGAGTGGCTTGATTTGATCGAATGGTGGTATAATACTTCATACACACTATGATGAAGGTTAAAATTTTTGAAGCAATATACAATCATCCTCTATCAACACCCTTCTCCTAAATTCTAAGAAAATCCAAGCTTCATGTTGTTGACACCACTCTCAACCAACATATCATTATCCTTTGATAACTTAAGCTAAATCTTAAATTGACCCAAAATTGTATGCATCAACAAGTTGATCAACACCATTTTGAGTGTAGCTTTGAAGTGGAGGATATGGTTTTTCTATACCTACAACCCTACAAATAATCATCACTCTAGCTTTATAGATGAAAAAAACTAGCTACCAAATACTATGGACTCTACCAAGTATTACAACAAATTGGTTCAACAATCTACAAATTGGTCATTCTAGCCACATCCAAGCTCCATCTAATATTCCATGTTTCTTCTCTCAATAAGGTTATTTTGGACCAAAATCTACCATACTGATGGATAGGTACTACACCCTAGACATTAATGAAAGTATATAATTGAATGAAACAAAATTTCTCTATATTTCAACCTCTGGAGAAGGCCAAATCCTTAAAATGATTAAATTGTTTAGGGGAAAATGGTTATAAAAGAGTAAGAGTTAGAAAGAGATATTAAAGAGTGGATGGGATATGGTGTGTAACAACATTGGATCTCACTAAATAATATGCTAACTACATAAATTACATGATGCTTAATAGAACGACCATTATCAGATTCAATTACAAATTTATTCAACTGAAAACAAATATTTTAATTATTCCAAGAACATGAACAATAACAATCCAATAGAGATCCAAAAGGTAGAATTTGCTTTAACAAAATAGACCAAGTGTTAAGTGTAATAGAAATAACTTAAAACAAATAATACATGCATAAAAACCTATAATTGGACAATAATGGAGGTCAAACAACTATCACTTCATTGATCAATAGCAAAATTACATAGTAATACCAGACAAGGACTATAGAGCCGACATTTTTAATTGAGGTCTTATGGCTTATATAGGTTATGTTTTAAATCTTGCAGTGTAAGAATTACAACCAGTTACAAAAAATTGTTACAAAGATAGCTTGGTAGAAACATTCTAGAAGCCATTGTGGTTATCTCAAATCTTATTCTACAATTTAATTTTAATTCTTATGGAATTTGCTCTATCAATCTGCAACTACTTCTTGCAAGTGGCCTAAATCATTATAGAGGATTTTTTAGAGTTGTTACTTTCATGCTTGAGTGGTTCTAGGTCTACCAAATGGGAAGCAATAAGGTAGTTAAAGAGCCTTCTTAGAGTCCCTCTAGCCTTGTGCATAGTTATTAGCACCATAATTGCTCATTTTTTGTACATGTTTTAATAAGATTTTGTGCAACATTATTAACATTAGAGATGTATTTTTATGAAATTATTGCATGCATTTAATAGAAATTGATGTATTATACTTAATTGGTATTTTTAGTGGAAAATATGTGTAGATGCAGTACTTTGTTACTTTTTTGCACCTTTTATTTGAGGTCCCACATGGACCTAGCATTGGATGACATGTGTAAATGTGCTTATGGAATAATATGAGGCTTGATGGAGATAGCAACATTGGAAAAAATACATCTAATTTCACTAAGGTATGATGCTTGCATCTCAACCACAAGCTAGAAGGAGTCTATCTTCCTGTGAAATGAAAAACACCTATCTTCCAGTGACAAAACAAGTGCTTGTCTTTCGATAATAGGTTGGAAGGCACCTATCTTCTAGCGATATAACAAGCACCTATCTTCCAGTGATAGAACAAGTGCCTGTATTCCAAAAATAGATCAAAAAGTACCTGTCTTTTGATGACAAAGTGCGTGCCCATATTTCGATGATAAAAAAGAACAACTTGCAAATAAATAAAAAGGGCCTATATGTAGTGCCTTTATATTGGTGATAGGTTAGAAAGGTGCTTGTATTCCAACGATTGGTCAATAACATTTATATCCGGTGGGATAAAGTATATGTTGACTATCTCACTTGAATACCGTGCATAATTTTAGAAATAAATGGTTATACAAACTTAGGGAGCACTGTGATTAAATTAAAAAATATTAATTTTAGCATAGATTCTCTTTTATTAGACACCAATTAAAATTGTGCACGAACCAGTTGTAGCAAATCGCATGAAGCAATTAAATTAGAATAATCTAATTCTGTAATAGGCGATGACTGCATTCTGTATAAAACATAGGCCATCCCTAAAGTGAAGGATCCCAAACCTACATATTATTTTGTACTGCATTATTTTAATAAAAGTCTTGAGTGTTATTTTTATTTACGTGTTCGAAAGAGTGATTGTGTGAATTAGCTGAGCGGATGTCTGCAGGAGCTTGTACCCACTCCAAGTAGTATTCCTCCCCTATTTTTATGTTTTTATTTATTTTAGCAAGTGTGTTTATTTTCCTATTCAATTTATTTATGCAAGTGTGTTGGTGGAGAACAGATCTAGCACAAGACAGGAAACAAGAATAACAAGAGCCAAATTCCTTATTCAGTAGCTTCAGAAAGATTTACAGAGAATATACAACAATCTGCCATTTTGCCAACCCCTTCTCCTTACAATTCTTGGGTTTTTATCGAGGTCCCGACCCTCTGTGTTTTCAAACTTCCCACGATCTGCAATTGCCACCTGGAACAATACTGGAAAGTTGCATTGATGAGACTTTGGGTGAGGTGCGCGACTGGCTGCCATAACCACCGGGATCTTCTTCTGGAACTGCTGCTTCGTTGCTAGTTGCTATAAATGCGTCTCTAGATATCATGCGCGAGTGGCCAACATGCTTGTTGGAATCTTCCTCTGAAACTGCTGCTTCACTACCGCTAGCTTGCCGTGCACGAAGGGACGCATTTATGAAAGCTTGGAGTGCGTGTTTTTCTATTTGGTCGCGATATCGCGACATGTCGCGATATCATGACAATTTCCTTTCTGTGCTTTCTTTCTCCTGCTTCGATCGCGATATCGTGACATGTCGCGATATCGCGACATTTCTTCCTTCATGCCTTCTCGCTTTCGCTTTGGTCGCGATATCGCGACGTTTTTCTATTGCGCCTCCGTTCTTCAGTTTCGGTCATGAAATCGTGACATGTCACGATTTCGTGACCTTCCATCCTCCGCGCCTTTGCTCCCTGCTCTGGTCATGATTTCGTGACCTTTTGTCCTCCATGCCTTTGCTCCCTGCTTTGGTCGTGATTTCATGACCTTCAGTCCTCTGCGCCTTTGTTCCCTGCTTTGGTCATGATTTTGCGACATGTCACAATTTCGCGACCTTCGGTTCTCCGCGCCTTTGCCTCCCTGCTTTGGTCGTGATTTTGTGACATGTCACGAAATCGTGACATGTCATGATTTCGTGACCTTCGGTCCTCCGCGCCTTTGCTTCCCTGCTTTGGTCGCGATTTCGTGACATTCTGTCCGTCGCTTCTCTATCTCCTATTTTGGTCACGATATCGCGACACTTTTTGTGTCGCGATATCGCGACACATATTTTTCTTTGCAAAACACTTAGAAAAATTTGGTTGATGCAAGATTGCTCTGCTGCCCTCGGATGCTCCTGCATCAGACACCCGGGGTGGATTGAGAAGTGATCCTCACTTCTGATCTTTGAGAGGAAGACCCAGGTGGTCAACCTCTGTCTTTGACAACCAAGTTGCATCTTCTACAGGTCTGCCCTTCCACTTGATCAAATATTCAGAATATTGTTTGTTCCTGGTGCTTCTGCCTTCACGAGTATCTAATATTTCCTCGATCTCGTCGGTGGTTGGGTTAGACGCTGGAATGCTCCATAACTCTGTACTTGGTGCCTCTGTCTTTGTCTCCCTCATGGTATTCCACTAAATCTGATATGTTAAAAATAGGCGAAATGTCAAGCCCATTTGGCAATTCCACTTCATATGCATTGCCTGAATCCCGTTTTTCCAGTATTCTGCATGGCCCAAACTTCTTCATCTTCAACTTGTTATAAGTTTTGGCTGGAAATATTTCTTTTCTGAGATGGACCATGACTTCATCTCCCACTTCGAACTCTTTGAACCGCCGCTTTTGGTCTGCTCTTTTCTTATACTGAGTATTCATTTTTGTAATTTGTTTCTTCACTTCTTCATGCAGGCTTTTCATCTGTTTCGCAAATTCCTCAGCCTCGGCCACTGCACTTTTCCCCTTTCTCTAATTTCCTCAGCTCAAAAACATTTCTTGGGCTGTTTCCATATATGACTTGGAATGGGGATTTGTTTGTACTCTTGTTGATAGAATTGTTGTATGCAAATTCCGCCTGCGGCAAAACCAAATCCCATCCCTTGGGTTTATCTGCTATCAAGCATCTTAATAAATTACCCAGACTTCTATTTACCACCTCTGTCTGTCCATCAGTCTGTGGGTGGTATGCAGAACTGAACTTCAGATCTGTCTTCAACTTCTTCCACAATGTTCTCCAGAAATAACCAACAAACTTTGTATCTCTGTCAAAAACTATGCTTTTTGGTAGACCGTGAAGTCGTACCACTTCCTTGAAAAATAACCCTACAATGTGAACCGCGTCACTTGTTTTCTGGCAGGGAATAAAATGTGCCATCTTGGAGAATCTATCAACCACCACAAATACGGAGTCATTTCCCCTCTGTGTTCTTGGTAATCCAAGAATGAAATCCATGTTGATGTCCTCCCATGGCCTCTCAGGTACAGGTAACGGCTGATATAATCCTGTGTTCTGCTTCACGCCTTTCGCCATCTGGCATATTCTGCAACATTGCACAAACCTTTTCACATCTTGCTACAGTTGCGGCCAGTAGTAGTTCTCACTCACCAGGGCAATGGTCTTATCCCGACCAAAATGTCCAGCCAGTCCCCCACTGTGCTTCTCCTTGACTAAGTTTTCCCGCATGGAACTCCTTGGAATGCATAATTTACTTCCCCTGAACAACATTCCATCTTGGATTAGAAAATCCAACCACTTTGTCCTGTCCATAGTAACAAGTGTCAAGCAAGCCGTCCAGGCTTCCGCAAAATCAGGATCTTCAAGGTACAAGCCTTTCGGTTCTTCAAATCCTACCACTTCCACTGTCATTTTAATCAGCAAATTCTGCCTTCTACTTAAGGCGTCTGCAACTCTGTTTGACTTTCCACTTTTGTGCTTCAACACAAAGGTATAACTTTGGAGAAACTCAACCCACTTCAAGTGCCTCTGATTCAGTTTTGTTTGGTTGTTAATGTACTGTAATGCTTGATGATCAGTAAATAGAACAAACTCTTTTGGCAACAAATAATGCCTCCACTTCTTTAGAGCCTGAACTATTGCATAAAACTCCTGATCATAAACTGAATACTTTTTTTGAGCATCATTGAGTTTCTCACTAAAGTAAGCAACGAGCTCTGCCTTCCTGACTCAGTACAGCTCCTATTGCACTACCACTGGCATCACAATCTACCTGAAATACCTTGTTAAAGTCTGGGAGTGCCAAAACAGGTTGTTCTGTGACCTTCTTCTTCAACAGATCAAAGCTCCTATCTGCTCCTAAGGTCCACTTAAATTCCTTCTTATCCCCTCTCATTGTTTTTGTGAGGGGTGCACAAATGTTGCTAAAATTTCTAATGAATTTTTTGTAAAAGCTGGCTAGACCATGAAATGATCTTACCTCTGTTGTGCTTCTCGGAGTAGGCCATTCGATGATAGCTCTCACCTTTTTTGGGTCCATTTTTAGACCTTCTGCTGAGATTACAAATCCCAGGTATACTAACTCCTTCTTTACAAAATTACACTTTTTTAGATTAATTAATAACTGCTCCTCCCGTAGCTTCTCAAAAACCCTTCTGATATGCATCAGGTGCTCCTCCAGGGTTCTGCTAAATATTAATATATCATCTAAATAGACAATGACAAATTTGCCTAAAAACTCTTTCAGTACCTCATTCATCAGCCGCATGAAGGTACTTGGTGCATTGGACAGCCCAAATGGCATGACCAACCACTCATACAAACCCTCTCTGGTCTTGAAGGCTGTCTTCCACTCATCTCCTTCTCTGACATGGATCTGATGGTAACCACTCTTGAGATCAATCTTGGTGAAGTACTTGGCTCCACTCAAACAGTCCATTATGTCATCCATTCTTGGCAATGGAAATCTGTATTTTATTGTGATCTTGTTGATGGCTCGAGAGTCTGTACACATTCTCCACTCTCCATATTTCTTTGGCGCTAGCACTGCAGGCACTGCGCATGGACTCAAGCTTTCCCGAATCAGTCCCTTCTCCAGCAACTCCTGGACCTGCCTGTTTAGCTCCTCAGTTTCTACAGGCGTCATTCTATGTGCAGCTTTATTGGGCAAGCTTGATCCTGGCACCAAATCGATATGGTGACTGATCTTCCTTACTGGGGGTAAACCCTCAGGCACATTATCAGATATAATATCTGGAAATTCCTCCAACAGATCTAGGACTTCTATCGGGGTATCTTTGCATTCTTTCTCCCTGACTCTAGGAATTAATGCATAACACATATGTTCATGCTTCAAATCATCTAAAAATTTTCTCCCGTCAACCAAGCAAATTTTGGCACTGCCACATACCTTTTCTTCCACCTCCTTCAGGGGTTTCAGCTTATGACGCATTCCATTCTTTGTCACGGAGTAGGTGTTGGCACGACCATCATGAACCGCGCACCTGTCAAACTGCCATGGCCTTCCCAACAGCAAATGGCATGCATCCATGGGCAGGATGTCGCACAGGACCTCATCACGGTAATTCCCAATACTAAATTTTACCAGGCATTGTTCACTGACCAACACCTTATGGTCTTTCTGCAACCACGCGATCCGATATGGATGCGGGTGTCTCTTCCTCTCGAGTTGTAGCTTTGTAACCATTCCTTCTGAAACTAGGTTATCCGTGCTACCGTTGTCAATAATAATATTGCAAATCTTACCCGCGCATTTACACCTTGTGCGGAATAAGCTTTTCCTCTGATCTGCGGCCCCCTCTTCATTCAGCAGGACTCTCCTCGCGATCATTACTTCTCCTCTCTCTGCTTCTTCAGAATGCTCAGATCCAACATCTTCATCAGTGACCACGGCTCTGGCATTTCCTTTCGGCCTCCTATTATTCCTTTCTCGTTGTTGTGGACACTCGTATTGGTGATGTCCCTCTTCTCCACACTGGAAACAAGTTCCATGGAATCTTCCTCTTCCCTGGCCACGTCCAGCTCTGCCCCTTCCCCCTCGGTAATCATTATTTTGATTACGGGGGCGGTAGGTATTTTCTCTCCTTTGTTCTTGATTACTGCTACCTTCTCCATTCTTCTGAGGATCTTCATTTCTTCTTCCACTGGTCCTACCGTCGGTTCTTCCACCATGACCTCTTCCTCTTTGCTTGTTCTCAAACCTCCTATTGAGCTTTTCTTCAACCTTTAGGGCAAATTGGTAAGCGTCCTCTATGGTGGTCATCCGGACCAGACTTAATTCTTCTTGAATACTTGCTCGTAACCCATTAATGTAACGGGCTACCTTCTCCTTGTTGGCCTCCGAGTGGCCTATTACGATCATAATTTTATGAAACTCTTCTGTGTATTCTTTTACAGACTTACTTGATTGCCTCAACCCTTGCATTTTCTTTAGCAGGTCTAACTCATAATCACCAGGGATGAACTGCCTCTTCAGCTTTTCTGCCATCCATTCCCATTTTGTTATTCTCTCTTTTCCTCTTTTATTTCGCTCCAGTTGCACTCCCTTCCACCAAATGCTGGCATGACCTTTCAGTTTGGTCTTAGCGAATCTGACCCTATCAGGATCCTCAACCTCCTCGTACTCAAAGTACTCTTCCAGATCGTTGATCCAGTCGATCAATTCCTCTGGATCAAGGTTCCCAGAATACGTGGAAACCTCCATCTTTGGCCTCTTCCCAATCTGGGATATGGCTTTGTATAGTCTGGCTTGAGCAGGATCTATTGCTTCTTCTTCTTCCTCGGGCTAGCCTTCTTCTTCGTCATCTTCCTCTTCACTACCTTCATCTCTTCTTGGCTCCAATCTTCTACGCATCTCTTCTTGCAGGGCTTGCATTTGCCATTGCAAAGCTCGGACATCTTTCACTGCCGCCATGCCTCTCCCACCAACAGGGTTTCTTCTTGGAGGCATTCTGCTCACTCAATCACAAGCCCTCCCATAGATCCTGGTGTAACTGCCTCACGTCCGGCGATCTGTTACACACTCAAGAACTTTCGGCTCTGATACCACTTGGTGGAGAACAGATCTAGCACAAGACAGGAAACAAGAATAACAAGAGCCAAATTCCTTATTCAGTAGCTTCAGAAAGATTTACAGAGAATATACAACAATCTGCCATTTTGCCAACCCCTTCTCCTTACAATTCTTGGGTTTTTATCGAGGTCCCGACCCTCTGTGTTTTCAAACTTCCCACGATCTGCAATTGCCACCTGGAACAATACTGGAAAGTTGCATTGATGAGACTCTGGGTGAGGTGCACGACTGGCTGCCATAACCACTGGGATCTTCTTCTAGAACTACTGCTTCGTTGCTAGTTGCTATAAATGCGTCTCTAGATATCATGCACGAGTGGCCAACATGCTTGTTGGAATCTTCCTCTGAAACTGCTGCTTCACTACCGCTAGCTTGCCGTGCATGAAGGGACGCATTTATGAAAGCTTGGAGTGCATGTTTTTCTGTTTGGTCGCGATATCGCGACATGTCGCGATATCGTGACAATTTCCTTTCTGTGCTTTATTTCTCCTGCTCTGGTCACGATATCGCGACATGTCGCGATATCATGACATTTCTTCCTTCATGCCTTCTCGCTTCCGCTTTGGTCGCGATATCGCGACATGTCGTGATATCGCGACGTTTTTCTATTGTGCCTCCGTTCTTCAGTTTCGGTCGCGAAATCGTGACATGTCACGATTTCGTGACCTTCCGTCCTCCGTGCCTTTGCTCCCTGCTCTGGTCGCGATTTCGTGACCTTCTGTCCTCCGCGCCTTTGCTCCCTGCTTTGGTCGTGATTTCGTGACCTTCGGTCCTCCACGCCTTTGTTCCCTGCTTTGGTCGTGATTTCGTGACATGTCACGATTTCGTGACCTTCGTTCTCCGTGCCTTTGCTTCCCTGCTTTGGTCGCGATTTCGTGACATTCTGTCCGCCGCTTCTCTATCTCCTGTTTTGGTCGCGATATCGCGACACTTTTTGTGTCGCGATATCGCGACACATATTTTTCTTTGCAAAACACTTAGAAAAATTTGGTTGATGCAAGATTGCTCTGCTGCCCTCGGATGCTCTGCATCATGTGTTTAATTCCTGCAATTTCTTGCTTTATTTATTTCTACAAGTGTGTTTAATTTCCTGCAATTTCCTTTCAGTTGTGTGCTTACTTTTCTACAAATTTCCTTTTAGTCATGTGTTTGATAATGATAGTTTAATTTACTTTTCCTATAGTTTCAGTTAGTGTTTATTTTCCTACACTTAATTATTGTTGGTTTGGATGAACTTAAACTACACGAACAACACACCCCCACCAAACCAAGTGACACATAGGACTCATCTCCCAATTTACTACAGGCATATATTTTGCATAGGTACTCAACAAGTTTATGAACTCTCAGATTGATAAAATTAAATGGAAGCAAAATAATTATTTTTAGAAACACCATTTTTTGCTCACCATTTTGGCATCGTTGTCGAGGAGTGCCAACTGTAGTATTTAAGATCTATAGGTCAGTCAAACCTAAAAATTATAGTTCATATTAGCTTACCCATAGATCCCCTACCTGAGATTGTATGAGTCCACCATGATTAAGAGGATCCGAATGGATGTTTTCTTAAAAGGGTAGAAATCACCTCAAAACTACCTGAAATATCTTCTAATATTCCTTCTGAAGAATCTGAAACACTTCCTGAAGCTGCACCATCATCTCCACCTGAGACACCTTGGCATATTAATCCAATATTTGGATAAACTTCCTTTAAAACCAATCTAAGGGGGAAATCTCTTGAAGAGGGATTTGCTTCAAGTTTTGATTTAGGATCTTTGTTAGAAAACATAATAGTCAAGAGGGATTTATTGACTACCCAATGGTGGAAGGTAGTTGAAGATGAAACTATTTCACATTCAGATTTAGGACTATTGTTAGAAGATAAGAAAAATGAGTGTGATACCTTGTTAGCTACCTTAGAAGTAGCTAGGATAGACCCTACATCACCTAAAAATATGGCTAAAAATGAAGAGGCTTCAACTAGTTTTGATTTTCCAATTGAGGAATCAAGAGGAGAGACCAAAATGAAACACATCTCTCCTGCACATCTTCCTACTTTTAGAGGACTACCAACTGAGGACCTTGATCTATTCCTTTTCAAATTTTATGTACTTTGTAGATCAGTGGACTATAAATCTGATGCCCAAAAACTAAAATTATTTCCCTCTACACTAGATGATTCAACATTACGCTGGTTTATCAGTTTGGGGAACAAACACATTGCTACCTAGGAGGATATGAAAAAAATCTTCCTAGAACAATACCAAGATTTTGGTAGGGCATGAGATGCTAGGGAAGAAGTCCTAGATATGTCCCAAAGAGAGGAAGAGTCATTGGAAGATTATTGGGATAGATTTAATTTCAATCTTCAACGATCACCCCATGCAAAACTAGGTGAGAAATCCTTGAGAAGCATATTCTTAAGGGGTCTCACAAATGAATCCTTAGAAGCTTTAAATTTGTTATCGGGAGGTGATATTTACCAACACCAAATGCTAGATATTCGATAATTGTGTCAAAATTATTCAAGAAGAAAAGGTAAACCCACCAACCGAGTCACAAAAACCACAACCTCTATAACCAAGGTAAAAATAGGCAATATGTTGGAGGACATGAAGAGTGATATGTTATCATCTCTTGCACTTCAATTAGACACACTCCTACTTCAGAAAAAGAAGTAGGAAACTGAAGCAACACTAGCCTTCTTTTGCCCAAGATGTAGAAGAAAACACCCCAAGAATGAGTGTCTAAAAAATAAAGTGAGAGTGTGTACCATTTGTCAAAAGGATCACAAAATGAGGTTGTGCCCACAAATAGCAAACATAAAAGAAGAACCTGAAGTAGCAAAAACTTATTTTATGGGTAATAGGAGAAACTAGAAATAGTTTCCTATGGGAAATAGTATGCTAGGAGGAGGACCACCCTATGGGGGATCCAATTTTATGAACCAAGGGCAAACTCAACCACCCAATATGGGATGGTGGGGTCAAGCACCTTGGATGAATGCCACCCAAGGATCTACTCCTTACACCCCTTATCCATGGATGCCATACCAACAAACTAGACCATAGTGGTAGAATTACAATGCATGGACTTCACCTCCACAAACCACAACTCAAACCCCACTATAACCTAGTTTATTGACACCTCCTACTTCTAGGCCAAATCAGCTACCTGCACAACCAACTCCAAATCCAAACAATAAGATAAATCAGCCCACCTATCAGGTAGACATAGAGATGTTCCCCATGTATCATAT
This sequence comes from Wollemia nobilis, assembly GCA_028583015.1. Taxonomy (NCBI): domain Eukaryota; kingdom Viridiplantae; phylum Streptophyta; class Pinopsida; order Araucariales; family Araucariaceae; genus Wollemia; species Wollemia nobilis. The sequence continues at coordinate 4,408,592 of JAQPPZ010000048.1, read as the reverse complement.
TAGAGTAGATTGCAATCTTGTACAACTTAGATCAGGTAGGCAATTAGGAGTAGATCCAACTCCTCTAGTAGTGGAGGAAGAGGATGTAGAAGTAGAGGTAGAAGAGCAACCACCTTCGGTAGAGGAGGTGGAAGAAAATGTAACTACTGAAAAAATAAAAATGAAGGGGTTCCACCCTTCCCCAAGAGATTACAAGAACCTAGAAAGCCAATGCAACTAGAATTTGATATCATGGAAGGGTTGAAAAACCTGATAGTCATGATTCCCCTTTATCAGGCCATAAGAGATGTTCCAATCTACACAAAGGCCATTAGAGAGTTATGTCTTAAGAAACCAGGAAGGAAACCATCAAAAGTAGTTAATGTGGTAGGTCAGTTGGCTGATTTAATGTTAGGAAACACCTACCACCCCAAGTACTCTGATCCAGGAAGCCCAATGTTAATAGTTCAAATTGTAGGCTTAAAGTTACCCAACACATTAGTAGATCTAGGAGCTGCTATAAATATCATGCCCCAAGAAACCATGCAAAAATTACAACTCACAAATATGAGGCCAACCAAAATAGTTCTACAATTGGTTGATCGATCTACAGTACTCCCGAAGGGAATGTTGGAAGATGTTATTGTAATAGTAGATGCATGGGAGTATCCGATAGATTTTCTAGTCTTGCAATCTAGATCTGGATTGGGTGGTTATCCACTTATATTAGGCCATCCTTGGCTGGCCATAGCTGATGCTTATATAAGTTGTAGGATAGGACAAATGACAATCTCAGATGGATAGAATATCAAAAACTTAGTCATTTATCCACCTGCACAGTCCACTGATATGTTGGGAGAACCAAATTGTGAAGTCTTAAATATTGATGCCTTGCCAATGCTTCAACAAATAATGGCCCTAGATGAGGTAGAGGATGACACCGATGAAGATCAAGTCATAACACACTTTTTCCAAGGAGAATCCTCACATCCTCCTCTAGAATCTCCACTTGTAGGCAGCAAGGAAAATCATGTCAAACAGATAGAGGTAGCACCTGGCAGAATGTTGAACATTGACAATGAGTTGTCAACTATTCAAGAGGACAAGTTGAAAGAAATACTAGTCAAACATCAAACTGCTTTTGCATGGGACTACAAAGACATGAGGGGGATTGCACCCAAAGTCTACATGCACAAAATTTATTTGGAAGATAACGTAAGACCGGTAAGACAACCTCAAAGGAGAATGAATCCAACAATGAAAGAAATAGTCAAAGCTGAATTACAAAAAATTTTGTCAGCTAGATTTATTTATCCTATATCGGATAGTCAATGGGTATCACCTTTAGTGGTAGTGCCCAAGAAAAATGGCAAGTGGTAGATTTGTGTGGACTACAGAATGTTAAATAAAGCCACTAGGAAAGACCATTTCCCCCTACCATTCATTGACCAAGTCCTCGACACCTTGGCAGGATGGAAATATTTTTTGTTCCTTGATGGGTTTAGTGGATATAATCAAATTCAAATAGGGGATGAAGACCAGGACAAAACCACTTTTACCTATCCTTGGGGTACTTTTGCTTACCGAGTCTTACCATTTGGGTTATGTAACACACCTACCACTTTCCAATGGGTGGTGCTTAGCATCTTTTCAGACATGGTTGGAGAGACTGTAGAAGTCTATATGGATGATTTCACCATTTATGATGAAACTTTTGAAGAAGCTACAACTAATCTGGAGAAAGTACTCCAGCGTTGTTAGGAAATAAACCTATCCCTTAGTAATGAAAAATATTTCATGTTAATGCAAGAAGGGATAGTGTTAGGACACCATATCTCTATTGAAGGGATTAAAGTAGATAAATAAAAAATTGAAGTGATTAAAAATCTACCTACTCCCCAAACATAGAGAGATATTCATAGTTTTCTAGGCTCTATTGGATATTATAGGTGGTTTATCCAAGATTTTAGCAAAACTGCCAAACCACTGCATACATTGTTGACCAAAAATATTGAGTTTGTTTGGACTAGTGAGTGTGAGCAAGCATTCCAGATTTTAAAGGAAAAATTGATAATTACTCCTATGTTGAGAGGTCCAAATTGGAACCTCCCCTTTCATATTTATGTTGATGCATCCAATAATGCTATAGGGGCAGCACTAGGATAGAAGGATGGAGATGAATTTTATGCCATCTATTATGTTAGTAAACATCTTATGGGTGTTGAGTTCAACTACACTATCATGAAGAAAGAGTTCCTTGCAGTAGTTCATGCTATAAATAAATTTTACCACTATATCATAGGTTATAAAATATTTGTGCACACAGATCATACAACCATCAGATATCTGATGAATAAGCCTATGGTGAGTGGTAGAATTATCAGGTGGCTTTTACTTTTGTTGAAAAACCTGATAGGGATAATGTTGTTGCAGATTTTCTCTCTAGGTTAATCTCTCATGACCACACTACCACTGAAGACCAATTTTTGGATGAGCATCTCTTTGCTCTTGATGAAAAAATACCATGGTATATAGATATGGCTAATTACTTAGCCATCGATAAAATATCTCCTACACTCTCACCTTGAGAAGCTCAAACTTTGATTGAGAAGAGTGCAACCTTCTCATGGATTGATGGTTGCCTATTTAAAACTAGGTCTGATCAAATCATGCATAGGTGTGTTGCAGAAAATGAAATCATAGAAATTCTAAAGGCTTGTCATGATGAACCATGCGGTGGATATTTTGTAGGGAAGAGAACTACATTTAAAATTTTGTAGGCTAGGTATTATTGGCCTTCTTTATTTAAATATGCAATCAAATATGTTAGCCAGTGTGATCAATGTCAGAGAATGGGTAGACCAACTCTACGAGATGAGATGCCACTTCAGCCCCATGTGCATATTGAACCATTCGATAAATGGGGAATGGATTTTGTTGGGCCAATCAATCCATAGTCAAGTGGAAAAAGGTATATCTTAGTTTGTACTGACTATGTGACTAAGTGGGTTGAAGTGCAGGCACTATGGAATGCAAAGGAAAACATTGTAGCAAATTTTTGTATGAATGCATCTTCACCAGGTTTGGTGTTCCCAGGGAAATTACCACTGACCAGGGGCCCAGTTCACCTCGAAGATGATACAGGAGTTGATGAAGCAGTATCAAATCTAGCACAACAAAACCACCCCTATCATCCACAAGAAAATGGGTAGGTGGAGGTCACAAATAGGGTTGGAGAACATTCTCACCAAAATAGTACAACACAAGAAGGACTAGGTAAATCACCTATCGAAAGTAGTATGGGCATATCGCACTACCTAGAAAACCACTATGGGATTTACACCATTTCAATTGGTGTATGGAAAGAATGCCATGATGTCAATCAAGTTTGAAATTAAAACCCTATGGACTATAGAGTTGAACTTGAATCTAGATGTTGTAAAAGGAATGGATTCACCAACTGAACTAGTTGGATGAATATTGGCAAGATGCACTATAGCACACAAAAATTATGTAAAAGTAGAGGGCCATGTGGCATGACCACCACATATGACCAAAATAGTTTAAGGAAGGAGATTGGGCATTACTTTATGATTCTCGGTTCTAGGAGTACAAGGGAAAGCTCATGCAGAGGTGGATGGGTCCGTATGAAGTGGTTGAGATAATTAATAATGGTGTTGTCCATATCAAAACCATTGATGGTAGTGACATCATTTTAATAGTCAATGACCACCACTTATGTTCATATCATGCACCTCCAATCCATGTGATCGACTTAGATGTAGGCATGGGGGAGACCCCATTGGATAAAAATATTTTAGTAGTTTGATGAACACTTATGCGTTCATAAAAAACATTATTATTATTTATAATATTTTTCTAATATTAGCATAGGTTTTTCTTTCTTTTATTTTTCTATTTTGTAGGGTTACATGGCCTTAGATGCAATCTGTAGGTATCTGAACTAGGCCTATCAGGCATGAGGCCATGATCCCTATTTTTATTTTACTTTTTGTGTGTTTATTTTTGTAGGACACATGGATTTAGATGCAATCTATAGGCAGTCGGGTCAAACTAGGCCTATCAGGCATGAAGCCATGTTGCCCTGTGTTTTCTATTTTTGAGAAGTGTAGCAGTGCAGAGAGGGTGCCAAATTTTCATTGGATGCGCATCGTATATGATCGACTTGTGTATAGGTGTCTATTTCCTACCGAAAATAATACACCTATATTCGGGTCAAAAATAAAGAGGCAACATCAAAAAATAAGATGCCTGTATTCCTAAAGTAGTAGGTCCCTATCTTCAACATAAATAAGGTATCTATATTCCAAAATAGTAGAAGGTGCCTATATCTACAAAATCTAGAGGGTACTTATATTCCATATAAGGTGCCTATCTTCAAAATACAATAGGTATCTGTATCCAAAAATAGAAAAGGTATATGTATTCCAAAGCAAGGCCTGTATCTAGAAGAACAAAGCAAAGGTGCTTGTATTCCTAACACAGGGTGCCTGTATCCATAAAATAATAGATGGCACCTATATTCTAAAATAGAGACGGTGCATATATTCCAAAAGCAGTAGGTACCTATATCCAAAAGCAGTGGACACCTATATTCAAAAAAGGTGCCAATATTCATGCATAGTCAATAAAGTCAACCTTTTCATGGAATAGAGTATACCTATTTTTTGATGATGGAATCTATTTGCTTCTTGATATTTGACCATCGGAGTCCATGTCTTCTCATCGGTAACACATGCATACTCTCGAGACATGAATAAATTAGTTTCCAAGGGGGACATGTGTCATCCCATAGTAAAATAAAATAATCATGTTTTTCTTTATTTTTGCATAAGACCTCGAGACTAATAAAAATGTAGTACCCAATAACAAGATCGCCATGCATGGAGAAATGCACACCATTGATTCACCCCGGTTCACTATCGTCACGCTTCGATCAAATCAAATTGCACCACTAGGCATTTACATATCATGATTCACAAAAAACTACCAAGGTATGTACTAATTTTTTTATTACATGTATGCATAGTTATCATAAAAAATATTTCTATGTAATGTGCCAACACATGCCCCATGAAACTATTATCCAATCATGCAACCCCCAAATCTACAAACTACCATGTGGCACCAATCAAGCACAAGGGAGGAGGTTATAATTGTATCCACCTAAATTTGGCACACGATTTAAGAATTAATTATGTAGATTTCATAATTACTACTGATTATGGGAAGATAGGTGCCTTGTATGCATGGATACAATCGCATGCTTTGACATGTTTAAAAATAAATAAAAGTGCCTATTTGCAACCAAAGAAAAAAACCAAAAGTAGACGATGCCATGGGAGGACCTTCGAGCAATCATGCCCTGAAGAAGTATGAGCCTAGGGATCTCTCAGGCATAACTAGTTTAAGGCTATTGGGTGGATAGATTACTATTGCCTGGTTAGCCAAGATCAGGATTTAGTGGTAGTGCCAAGAATTTGTAGCCTCCATGGATGATGGTGTTGTGAGGATGTATGGATTGGTCATACTAGTCATGGAGGAGTACATTGTAGAGTTTACCAGCCTCCCATGCATAGGAGATCGAACATATAAGGATGATAGTGTGGGATGTTGCATGTAAATATTTTTGGGCAACCTACTACGTAGTTGATATGGTTTGGGTTGCCAAAATAATATATCCTTGAGCTATGGAGGTAAGTATTTGAGCAAGTGGTAAGGTTTTTCACTTGCACTAGAAAATACTCATGGTTGAATGCTAACCACCTTTGGTTTATAAATCACTTGTTGCATGGGGATCACATTAATGTCCCCTATTATCTGATGTGTGCCCTGAAGGATGAGGCTAGTTGATACCAGGTGGGAATAGTGATAGCATTAGGGCATCATAGGATGATTTTAGCCCTAATTCGATATGTTGAGGTGTATAGGGCTACATTGATAGTTGAAGAGGATATTGTTGCATCACAATCAACCAATGGGTGATAGGAATATGAAGAGGATGAAGAGGTAGAAGTGTTTGTCTCCCACCATAGCCACTCTACGGAGGTAGAGGATGAGATATGAATGTCTACCTCCCAACATAGCCACTCTATAAGGGAGGTAGAGTAGGCTGAACCAAGCCCATCATGGGTAATATCATCACCTATCTCCCAACACTCAAACTAGGAGGTAGAATAGGTTATCTCAAGCCCATTTTGGGTAATATCACCACCAATGACCAGGAGTAGAGCAATAATAGAATCTTTGGTTGATTATAGTTCATCAAGGGATGATGAAGACCACATGATAGAAGATGAACTAGCCACCTAGGTGTTGTAGGGCATGGCCTTTGGTGAAGCACCCTATCATGATGCTCTGGAGGAAGACCTCCAGGATAAATTGAAGGCCATGGAAGAGCAAGCCTCCAAATGGGAGGAGAAATTTAAGGTAGAACAAGTAGAATTCTAGGAGTCTTGATGAGCTACCATAAAAAGTAGTAAGAATCTAACAATATCATGTGGTAGTTGTAAGAGATAGTGTAATAGTTAGAGAATAGGGTCCAACAATTATAATATTTTTTGGATACCAAAGTAGATCATGTTGATGCCATTGTACAAATCGACTAGGCAATGGACCCAAAAATCTCTTCTATCGATTTAGAGGAGAAGGTGGCATCTACAAGGGTATTCCATTCTGATGCTAAGAGGGCATCAGATGCCCAAATGTTTGATGTAGGGGACCAATCAGAAGCCCCTATGGTGGATGCTTCCCAAGAATAGGGGAGCCCTATTTCATAGAGTGGGCCCCCTATGATCAAAATTATGGATAGTGAGGTTGTTGAGTCAACCAAAATCTCTATGACTACCCAATCAATTGGTCAATCGATAGTTGACCAATAGAGGACTTCCCAATCAGTTGGGGAGTCTATGACACATGTGGATGCTACTCATACAGCTAGCAAATTACCTGAACATGACCCTACTATCTAGTCAGATGAGGGACTAGAGGAGTAGGATGATGTGGGCCAATCAAAGGAATTGATCGATCCCTCCATGGTTGCACAATCAGTTGGTCAACCATCGATTGACCAAACCATGGTTGGTTAGTTTGATGAGCAACCAGAGGTTGAGCCTCTTGTTGGCACACCACTGGACTAGGACATGTAAGAAGTAGAGTCATCAGATGTCCAAGAAATACCACCTCCATGGAGGAAAGTGGTGATTGGTCTCTTAATATCGATAGTTGATACAGAAGCCTCGAGACCTATAAAGAAATTATGACCAAAAGCTAAGGTAAAGTGGCCACCCTAGAGGAGATCAAAGGCTAAGGCCAAGAGGCCACCATAAAAATGAAAGAAGGTGCAGTAGGACCCCAACTCTGATGATGAATGGGCTGCATCAATGAAAGTCTTTGCAAGCCACCAATAACAATTCCAAGAGCTCAAGGAAATCTTGAAGAAGGCTAAGAAAGAATGAAAGGCTCATAAAAATATGACTAGGGAGCCAGGTGTCAATATTAATCCTACTAGACCAAAATAATTTTTGGACCTATATGGTTCTATTGATGGACATCCATCAAAGATGCAGGAGTATTTTTAGAATATGGGGATATATGATAAGGAGCCAATGATGCCATCACTAGTCAAAGCACCTAAACCATTATCACCTAATAATGAAGAAGAGAATGATACATATGAGGTGATGCTTGACCCAAAGATAGCATGACTATCAAAAGCCTAGGTATTTGATACATCTTAGTTTTTACCATGGGATATGCCAATATTACCACTATAGAATGACTTCCTATAGATCATTTCTATTAGAAGCAGGTTGAACCAACATTTTAGAAGGATGCAACCACATTTACTGGACTACAAGAGGAGAGCATAGGTAGGTAGGGTTGGTGTAAGAAGAAGCCTAAAATAGGGGTAGGACCCAACCAACCTACAAGGTCAGTGCAAGAAAGCACCAGAAACAGAGGAAGGTCCCAACCAGCCCAAGCAGCTTGGCAAGCGTAAACGAGATAAAGAGAAGGAGAAAGCCACAACTAGAGAGAGAAAGTGTTGGAATAGGGATTATTGGAAGGTTGTTGCTAAAATAGGGGATTATCAGCAATAGGTGCCATGAGGATGTGGTAATACTTAGGCATGGGGGGATGATGAGCACTAAAATTGCTCATTTTTTGTACATGTTTTAATGGGATTTTGTGCAGCATTATTAACATTAGAGATGTATTTTTGTGAAATTATTGCATGCATTTAATAGAAATTGATGTATTATACTTAACTAGTGTTTTTAGTGGAAAATGTGTGTAGATGTAGTACTTTATTATTTTTTTACACCTTTTAGTCGAGGTCCCACATGGACCTAGCATTGGATGACATGTGTAAATGTGCTTAAGGAATGATGTGAGGCTTGATAGAGATAGTGATATTGGAAAAAGGTATCTAAATTTGCTAAGGTACGATGCTTGTATCTTGACCATAAGTCAAAAGGTGCCTATCTTCCTACGAAAAGGAAAGGCTTTCAATGATAGGAAATTTGAAGGTGCCTATCTTCCAGTGATAGAACAAGCACCTATCTTCCAATGATAAGATGGAAGGCAGTTGTCTTCCAGCGATAGAACAAGCACTTGTATTCCCATGATAGGCTAAAAAGTGCCTATCTTTTGATGATAGAGCATGTGCCTATCTTTTGATGATCGAAAAGAATAATAACTCTTAGAGAAATAGAAAGGGCCTATATGTGGTGCCTTTATCTCGATGATAGGTCGAAAAGGCACTTGTATTCTAACGATAGGCCAATAAGCATTTATATCTGATGGAATAAAGTGCATGTTGACTATTTGACTTGAAGATTATGCATAAATTTAGAAATATATTGTTGTACAAACTTAGGGAGCACTATTGTTATCTTAAAAATATTAATTTTAGCATGGCTGCTCTTTTATTAGATATTAATTAAAATTATGCATGAACCAATTGTAGTGAATCATATGAATTGATTAAATTAGAACAATCTAATTTTGTAATAGGGGATGATCGTATTTTGTATAAAATGTAGGCCACCCTTGAAGTGAAGGATCTCAAACCTAAATATTATTTTGTATTGCATTATTTTAATAAAAGTCTCGAGTGTTCTTTTAATTTGCATGTTTGGAAGAGTGATTATGTGAATTAGTTGGGTGAACATCTATAGGAGCCTAGGCCCACTCCAAGGAATATTCCTCCCCTATTTTTGCTTTCATTATTTATGTTGTTTATTTTCCTATTTCATTTATTTTTGCAAGTGTGTTTAATTCTTGCAATTTCTTGCTTTATTAATTTTTGCAAGTGTGTTTAATTTCTTGCAATTTCCTTTTAGTTGTGTGCTTACTTTTCTACAATTTTCTTTCAGTCATGTGTTTGATAATGATAGTTTAATTTACTTTTCCTACAGTTTTAGTTAGTGTTTATTTTCCTGCACTTAATTATTGTTGGTTTGGATGAACTTAAACTACATGAACAACACACCCCCACCAAACCAAGTGACACATAGGACTCATCTCCCAATTTACTACAGGCATATATTTTGCACAGGTACTCAACAAGTTTACGAACTCCTGGATTGATAAAATTAAATGGAAGCAAAATAACTATTTTTAGAAACACCATTTTCTGCTCACCACATAGCTCTTTTTGATTTTGTGCAGTTACAACTCTAGTTTCATGCACCTCATACAAAGTTGGGCTTAGAGAGGAGGTGCTAAAGTCATCATTGAGGAAAGCCCAAATTTTGGAATCTTGGTCTTGTGCATTGAATTGGAACACTTGGCTTGCACATTTTCAAATACCTCCTCCTAGTGCCTATGTCATTGCGGAGGTAATCCCAACTTTGTGTAGTCAAGTTTCATGCATCACGACTTCATGCAATCAACCTCTTATGCAGCCCTTTAAATTCTATTGATGTTATCGCTATGCAATCTTGGCTTTGCATAATCATGGTTTTATACATTGAGTTTTGCACATTCATGAGGTTGTATGACATCATGTTGATGCTATCATTAGAAGGGACCCAATGTTGTGCAAGTGTTGTCTTATCCTTTGACTTTGAAGATCCTAATTTCATACATTGAATTTAAACAGAACCAAGATTTAATATGACTATGCTGATGTCACTCTAAGAAAAAGCTCGATTTCATGCATCACAATTTTGTGCAACTTTGAAGTCGTAGAAGCACTTAATAAATTTTGTAAAAAAAAAGCCTAGATTTTGAACTTCAAATGAGGTCATGATTTTGACCTACATTCTTGGTGCCTCCCAAGGTTTTATGCTTGTGGAAAAAGATGAACCTAAATAGCCTTATTTTTTGTTATAAACATGCGAAGAAGAGGAGCCAAATGACCTAGAAGATAAGCTGACAAAAATTGAAAAGGAAAAAATGATATTATGGGCGGTACTTACTATAAGAATCAACAAAGGTAGATATATAAAAAGTGAAAGGATGAGATATGATGAAGAGATATGTGGGTAGATGAAATAAGAAGTGGTACAAAGAGGGAGTAATTGAAGAAAATAAGGAGAGATAATATTATATGTGGTATTTACTATAAGAGGCAAGAGAGGCAGGGATTGTACAAAGTGGAAAAACTGAAGTTGATGGATCAATATAAAATTGGATAGGAGGAGGATAAGTGACACAAAGGGGAATATGGGAGGAAAAGAGGGAGATATGGTGAATAAGGACACCTAGACTATGGTATCCCCAAAGAAAAAGGTACCTCCATGAGCATACTTCATTGTAGCCAAAAGCTGCTTCAGGTCCAATCAAGATGCCTTAAGCAAATATTCTAGGTACTTATAGGCCAAAATTAGCCATTATTGTTATGCATTATTTTTTTATCACACAATTATGTAGGAACCTCTTTTTCTTGTCATTGGAAGTAGTGCAATACTTTAAAATTCTTACAAAATCCATGGGTATGCCAAAAAACATTGTATCTTGTATTATTTGAGTCATAGTAGCCTTATATAGAGCTTGAGGGGTAGCTCTACCATCTAATATTTCCATAATGATTGCATGAGGATTTCTTCTAAATTGGATATTTTTTCAAAAAACTAGAATTTGTGTGAATGACTCATTCACATGCTTTATTTAATGTTTTCATTCTAGCTAAGCTTCATTGGCTCAGTCATTTTATGTTTTGCTTGTGTCATGTATCGGGTTGGGTGTCTAGTGGCGTATTTTGCACATTTTTTCTAGTTCAACTAATGCCATGTCATGATGCTTGAGTGATTCTTATGATATTTTTCCATTCTTTTTATCTTGTCCATTGGGCCGAGTCAGGGGGCAACGATGGATAGGAAATAGTGAGTGGAAAAGGTGAAAGGACTGATTAGTGGAGTGAAATGGAGGTGGGTGAGTGAATGATTACAATACTTAGAGATGTGTACTATGGGAAGGCAAATATAGAGAGATAATGAAACTTCCTTTTTTTCCATGTTATACCTCAATCTTATGTAAACTGAAGACTATTCCTAGAAGAGTCACCAGAACTTAAGAAGGTTCTTGACCATTTTCTTTAGAGAGTATTTATTTTTTTCTTTTGCTCTATGCTTCAGCTGATCGATCCTTACAATTTTTTTAGTCTGGTCAAATTAGATGATTGTTTGCAGTTACACATTTTTGAAGATTTGATCTATCATGTGTAACTAGGAATAACCTTTAAATTTGGACAAATAGTCTTATGACTACTTTTCCTCCAAGGAGTTTAGATTCTTTGATCCTCTATCATTGTGATTCATTTGAGACCCTTCTTATATAGACCCACAAATTTATCATGGGTGTTGCTCTATTGGCCAAGCTAAGGTAGTCCTCTTTTTTTGTGCCTATTTTATGCCTACTTCCCAAAAGAAGACTTTTGAACACCATTGCTATTTTCTTGATCGATCCACCACTATAGCCATGGAGTTTGTCTTCCAACACTTTATTATATGTGCTATTTTACTATTTTATTAGCTATCTACCTTATTTTTCAAAGTTGTATTGAATTGTTTATTTACTTGTCAACTATTTACACAAAAATGTAGCATGTTTGCCCATGCCTAGTGGAGATGATTCATTTTAATCTATCCTTAAAATCTATAATGTGTTGAACATATGCTATGAAATTTGAGTCTCTCTTCATGATTGGTTCTTTGGAATTCATAATGGTCAACAAGTACTTTTGGATGTTGGTTTATTTCTATTATACTCTCAAGGGATTTTTGGATTTGGGCATGTCTAAAAACCATGAGTGGTTGTTTAGAATAAGGCCAATATTTTGCTTCATCTTCTTGAGCATTAATATTCCCAATGTCATTTGTAGAGTCTTCAAAAATATATTTATCATCAACTCACATTATTTTTGGTTAAATTTTCTTGACCCATGTCACCTTCTCACAGGTTCTCCTTGACCCAACGACCAAAATTGTTGAAGCTCAAGACCTTCCATATTTTGGAAAGAACTATAGTTGATCACTGAGTCTGATTGATCCTCCAAAAGAATTTGGTACTATGACCATTTTGCCATAGCTTTTGTTGTGCTAATGATATTTTTTCTTCCGACCAATCACTTATTTCCACTTGTACATCCCAGACACCTTCCCTTGTAAGATCTATTTTTAGTTGTCCATATTATTTAATATAAAAATTATGCATACCCTAATTAGATATTTTTATTATCTTTCCAACACAAGGAATGAACATGTGACTTCAGTCCAAGCTCAAGTATCCTTCGATTTGTTCCATAAAATATTTAGATAAACACATGCCAAATAGAGGAGGTATATCAACAATCACTATATCTTGTACCACCATAAGATCTAGGTATCCATGTATCATCATTGCTTTTTTTAGAAGATCAACTAATTATATTGATTTCCCTTTGAATTGAAACCACTTAGGATCCATTTGAATAAAGGTTAACCCTATGCTATCACAAACTTCTTGAGGCATAATTGTAATTTTAGATTTTGAATGTACCACACATTTATGTAGTATGCATGCCTCCAAAGTAAGAGATAAATAAAAATGGATAGGTTGGCCATTTTTTGTACATAAGAATGATCTCTGCCTTTGATATCTATGAATCATAACTTTTCTTTAACTTTTCAAGAGAAAATTTTACTAAACCCACTCCTTCAACTACGAATCAATCTCTCATCAAGTCTTTAATAGACTTTGTAGGATCATCATCAATTTCTTCCAAAATATCTTGTGCTAGGGTTAGCACTTTGAATAAACATTGAAACTAACTTACTATTTCAATCCTCTATTTCTAAGTTATAGCTAGGAAGTACAACTTCTTATATAGCTCAATTATTTGTTGACCTAGTGGTTATACTTCTAGGATTTATTTTTAACATATGGATGTCTATCCTTCTTTCCACTTTCTACAACTGAATTTTGGGTATGATCAAAACCACCTACCAGTTCTTGTTGGTTTATAACATGAGCCATTCACTTTGAACATGATCGTTCCAACTTCATTGTAAAATCCACCATGTTTTCCATCACTAGGAATTCTCACAGATGTATATGATGCAAACAATTTCTATTAGCATGAACCTTAGTAGGTAGTGAAAGGTTGCACGTAACTAAGATTATGGTTTTCTCTTGCATATTATCATTAAAACAATGCTCTATCTCATTGTTTACATAACACATCTTGAAACCTTATCTTGGGTTGTGAGAGTCGCTCCTCCATCCTTTTGATGTCTTCAATCAACTTTTGAATTAATGCCTTCAATTCTTATTTTATCTAGAGCTGATCTACTTGTATAATGGAAATGTAATTTTCTATGAGAGGGTAGGATGGATGTGACCTAGACTCTTCATGATAATGTGATACATAAGGCACATTTATGGATGAATCATATGGATATATGGTGCTTCTATGATGAATTTTCCCTGTTGTGATGAGCATATTTTCCATTAGTATGACTTCTTAGAAAACTTAGGGGAACCTTTGCTCCTTAGACTATTGAATTAATAGATTTAGGTCAGGATGGAAGGTGTGAATGTAATAAATATATGCCTGGGCATGGGAGGGTTGGAATTCTTAGGGAATCCTCTTCCAATTCCTTTTAAATCAAACATTAAAATCATGCATACTTTCATGGGAGACTCTTTAAATGGAGGAAAAATGGGTAAGTAGCAAGAATGGATCTTAGGATCATCAAACTAAAATATAAGAGCTCTAGTTAATTTAGCCCAGGTACTAATGCTCTTATATTCTAAGGACCTATACCATAATAATACTTTACCCTTGAAATATTGAACAAGTAGTCTAATCATTATATCTTCAAAGACAATATCATATACAATAGCTAAAGAAGCTACGTCTTGATAGTGCTCATAAGCAATTTTTTTATTTCCATAAAAATTGGGAAAAACTTTTAGGATAACTTTTGGTATTTCATGAAATATTGAGACATTAAGAGGATCGAAATCATACTAGGCTAGGTAAAATTTTTTGGCCATGAGAATGAGGTCCAACCTATATCTAAGTAATTATAGGTCTGATATTTAGGGGAGTCACCAAATGAGCATACATTCTAGACTAATGAGGTCAAGACTGTCCATTAGATCTTGAGCTCTCAAGGAAAGTGAGACAAAATAGCAAGATTCATCCCATTGGGCATGCTAGAAACTACTATATTGTTGGACAAAATTTTTCCATACCTGTAGATAGGCGTTGCACCCTAGACTTTAGTCAAAGTATATAATTGGATGAAATAAGATTTATCTTTGTTTCAACCTTTGGAGAAGACCAAATCCTTAAAATGATTGAATTTTTTAGGGTAAAAGGGTTGGAAAAGAGTAATGGTTAGAAAGGGATATTAAAATGTGGATGGGATAGTGTAACAAAATTGGATTTCACTAAATAATATGCTAATTAAATCAATTGCATGATACTTAATAGACCAACCATTATCAGATTCAATTATAGATTTATTCAACTTAAAATAAATATTTTAATCATTCCAAGGACTTGAAAAATAGCTTGCAGAGGTGTCAAGTCCCCTTATCCTATCTTTCTCTAGTCAGTTATGGATGGAGATTTACTCAAAATTACCTCTTTGGCAAGATTTTCCCAACGTAGTGAATTTTCACTATATGATGGTTAAGATAATTTTTTCTTCATAGATGATTAATGAGAAAGGATACAAAAAATTATTTGTGGATAAATCCAATTTGGTTTGGTTTTCATTGTATTTACTTCCTTATTAATATACTATCATGATGATTTGATTTAGAACCCACATCTATTATCATTTTAATGAATCATATTATTTGGATAGTAGGCTTTATCTTACATTGAACTATTATAATATCATTAATATTTTTATTATGAAATGAATTCTTAGGGATTATGACAATAGCATCTACTTATGTTGGAATAATGTGATGGCAAATTTACTAGATTATCACATAGGTAAAATTCTCTAGGGTCAAACACACAATAATTCTCACAATATTGCACATAAGAAAATACTTCACTATTACATTAAAATTCACTAGTTATGTTACATATCATGGAGCTTTATCTCCAATATATATCTTTACATGAAATTTGCACTCCTCAAAATTTTGGGATATGCAACATTTCACATGCCATAAATTATGATAAAACTCTCATGATTACATAGCCTCTCACTTTACATCTTGACACATCTCATGACTCTTTAATTTCATCTCATGATTATATAACCTCTCACTTTACATATTGACACATCTCATGACTCTTTAATTTCATACTTGACACCTAACACTTATGACTCTTCACTTTCACACTTGACACTTTGCACACTCATAACTCACACTTGCACACTTCACACTTGCACACCTTACACTTGTACTCTTGACACCTTGCACACTTTATTACATAACACATAAACACTCCTCACACTTTGACACATACATTAGACAAATATTTAACACACTCCTAAACTAATATTTACAATAGTACTCCATGGTACTTTAATGTTACCAAATAATATAATATCTCCAAAACCCCCCTCCCCCCGGTATTACATTATTTGGTGTAAAGACATAGTCATCAATCTTTGATTTTGGTCTTCATCTTGTCTTCATTTTTTTGATGCTAACACTTGCACTCTTTTGTGTTTGAAATATGCTATTCTAGCCTGAATTTTGTCATTGTTACAAGTAAACCATCATAATGATATATTCTATAAAAATTGTAATTCAATGAATCCATATTAAAGTTAACATATTTTGAATGTAGGTCCGAGGTGTAGACCATTTGGTTCAACCAAACCCTGTAAGGGGGACGAAGGTCCAAGGTTCAAATATCGGGCCTCATCGAACTAAATGCTTGTCCCTTTCTTGGTGCTTTTAGTGGCGTAAAATATTTAAAATTATTGTGGCATGGTGGTTATAGGGGCACACTGCATGAATAACTGTGTGGTGGCTTTTGGGGCGGACAATGCAAAATATTGTGGTGGCCATAAAAATCGAACAACCTTCCCGGATTCATGATGGCTACCGATTCCACCATGTAAATTAAAAAAAAAAACATATTTTGAATGTAACATGTTATTTTGTTTATTATTTGTATGATCTTCTTTATGATTTCATTCTTTGTAATCAAATTTCTTTTTATGTAGACTTTCTTATGAATCCCAAATTTAATTTTAAATTATTTCTCCTATTTAAATGACTCAATTTTTCTAATCACAAATTTCTTCTTCAAATTTCAATTTTATAAATTTTTAAATTCAATTATTTAATCTCCTCTTGTCTTCCAAATTCAAATTTTAGTTTTACAAATTCCTTCTTTCAATACTTAGTTTCAATTCATCATTCATTCAAAGTTTCAATTTCACAACCAATCTAAAAATCTCAATTAATTTCAATTACTTTCACTTTCATTTCAATCAATTCTTTAAGATTATTGTACCTTCAAAATTCATTACTTCATACCCTTTAATCAAATTCAAATAAATGATCTCAATTCCTTATATATCCAAAAAATAATCAATCCATATTTTTCAAATATTTCTTTTAACTATTAAAAAAAAATCTTGAATGTGAATAAATTTGATTCCTTATGTCTCCTTTTAAATTTTAAACCTTTTAACTCCATTTTTTTTGAAAAATAGGTATTCTTCCAAATCATGTGCCTAAGCATAAGATAATGTGCACCCTTCCTTGAATAATCATAGAAGCCAAATATTTACCTCAGTCTAGCACCATGTTGTGCTTATAGGGTGTTTGAAACATGTATTATGATAATTTCATGTGTTTTAAGCTAAGACGTTACTCTCTACTTTTGTGTTGTATTTCTGCCACCATGTATGCACATGCTTGGATTATATTATTCCCCTTAATATTCTAACTTTTAAATAACACTTTTGGCTCTGTCTTTTCATAAAATTCAATTTCAAGTGCTTGTTCCTAGTTTTG
The DNA here is from genome assembly GCA_028583015.1 of Wollemia nobilis. NCBI lineage: Eukaryota > Viridiplantae > Streptophyta > Pinopsida > Araucariales > Araucariaceae > Wollemia > Wollemia nobilis. Next base: position 4,391,159 of record JAQPPZ010000048.1, on the reverse strand, counting down.
ATTTACACTACTTAGCTTTGGCTTCACCCACTTGGCTTTGAATTTTCACATTCAATTTTGCACTCTTAGCTTCATAGCTTCAACTTCTCATGGTCAATGTTTGTCATCCAACTTCAAATGTTCAACATCACTTGTTTGACTTCTCACTTTTAACTTCTTACTTTTAGTCTGCTCCAATGTTCTTCCTTATTTGATGTATCACTAACTAGTTACAATATTTCTTATCCTCAAGTTCTCTAAATTCTCACACTTAGAAATATCTAATATCCTTTCTCATATCAACCTTCAATCTTCTCCTTTATTCATCCAATCTTCCTTCTTCACTCTTCTCTAGTCCTCTTTTTGCTTTCTCTTCTCCAATCCTTCAACATTATCTTCTCTGCAATATTTACTTCAAAGCTCCAGTAATTTCCAATAACTCTCTAACAAATTTCACACATTCTCTAATAACTCTCTTTCAAAAAATATCCACTTCTTTCAACAAACATCTCCAAAAAATATTCCTTTCTACAAATTCTCTAATCTTCAACTTCCACTATTTTCTCTCTAACAATCCTTCTCTCAACTCTTCTAATAATCTTCTCAATATCTGTAATGTCCCCTCTCTAGCCAGTCAACAGTTGTGTGCAGGATTAGCCTACTCTCGGGTTCTCGTAGGCTAATGGGAGTGTGTGGGAGCCCATTGGGGGTGTGTTCGATGCTTGGAGATGTTTCTTGTTGCCAGTTGTTAGGTCTTGGGGTGATTTTGGGATGTTTTGAACCTTACTATTTTTAGTAAGTCGGTTCACTTTGGAATCTTGCGAAACGGGTGTTGGGTTTGAAGCGTCCTCCAAATGGGTATCCATTTCTATCCTCGGTTGGTGATCTTGTTAGGTGAGGACCAAAATATTAATATTTTTTGTGAGGGTGAGTTATCGTAAAGTTAAATTTAATATTTAACTTTAATTGTTTATTAAATGTGCTTTTTGGGCCTAACGGGGACATAAGGTTGTTTTTAAAAAGGGCCAATTGATATAACATGTTTTTGGGCACCCATTTTTGAGGGAAAAAGAGTTTGAAAATGAAATTACATTAAATTTAAGTTAATGAGGCCAAAAGTGGCGTGGGTTTTTGGAGGAAGATATAAAAGTTGCTTTTTCTTCATTTCTATGGATTCTGGTATGCACATTTTGTCTAAAATTTGGAGATTGGCCTGTCAAAGGGTTTCAAGCTTCTTGAGGATGAAAACCCTCTTGAAGAACATCATATTCGAGTGTGAAAGATCACTCCTGGGTGGTTACAGAGGTAGCTTCACACAGAGGTTGCCATTGAGCTTCAACAGAGACAGATTCAGAGCTTCCTGCAAATATTTTGGTTTGATTTTTGTATTGTGTGCAAAAGGGAAGGGTGTGTTTGCTTCAGATTTATTATTTTCCTTGTTGTAGCATATTTTTTAGTCTATTCCTTGCTGGGCCGTACATTTTGTGGGTTTTTCAAGACCCGGGTTTGTGCCTGTAGCTTTCTTTGGAGACGACAGTGCGATTTGAGCTTCTAGGTGTTTGAGGATTGCAAGGAAAAGGGGTGTTTTGTGTTCAGATCTGTTATTTATTTTTGTGCAGCAGCTTCTACAACTGATTTTTTTTGGGCCGTACCATTCTGGGGTTTACCCAAAACCCCAAGTGCTTCTTTTGCTTTCTTTGGAGCCGATAGGGTAATTCGGGCAACTAGGTGCTGGAGATTTCACATCGGGTTTTGTCTGAGCCTAAAGAATTTGATGTTGAGTTGTGTGTTGCAGACCTTGCTGCTGTACACACCTGATTTGTGTAGTTCATACCATTCTTTATTGTTCCAACATAGTGGCACAAGGTCCCGGTTTCACTAGTTTTGCTTTCGAAGAGGTTTTTGCTTCTAGGCAGTGTATATTGCAGCTTGTTGGGTCTCATGACCATCTCTATGTACTTTTGAAACCCTCCTGGTATTTTATGAGAATAAATTTCAGAATTTCCTTATTTTGTGTCTTTTCATTTCCTATCCAACATTTTCTTTATTTCTCAATTGCAAGCAAAAACCAAACAAAGGCACAAAATATCAAAAAGCAAAAAATATCAATCTAAAAAACAAAGCAAATTCATAGGCAGTAAATTTTCAAAGTTACAAAGGGGGTGGGACATTACATGGTATCAGAGCCAGGTTCAACACTGCCAGCCTGTGGACACAGATTATTTTTCACATTCATGGAGCCACCCAGTGATGGGACTAGTTTTCGTCGTGAGTATTGGCAAAGTCGGCTTGAGTATTGGGAAGACCAGCGTAATATGACAAAATATTGGCAAGAATATGTAGCTTTTCCAGAGGACCTAAAAGCAGTATGGTCTTTTGATGAGTTCTTGAGATAGATATGGATTGATATTAAGGATGGAGGACACATATTTGAGCAAAGGAGGCAAGAATGGGTTGCTTCTACTACTGCTCATGGATGGGTCAAACAGTGCGAGGAGCAGTTGCAATCTTTCTTGGTCAATGATGAGCACACAGAAGAAGAAGAACCCAAAACAGAAGTTTGTCATGAAGACAAGATTTCATCACATGAGGTATGTATGGTTGAATCTCAAATTAATTCTATTGGCATGCATGCACCTACAAATGATGAAGTTGTGCATGATGAAGACATTAAAATAGCAACATTGGATGTGACTGTGAAACAAGTTATTGAAGACCCTAAGATTGACAGTTGCTTTGATGAGACTAGTGGAATTGATGTTAGTGATGTTAATATGGTTGAGATAACTAACACTCTTGCTGGAAAAGAGCATGATGAGAGTGTTGTTGCCTTCTATCCCGATGAGTTCGCCAATGCTTATTCAGATGTTAAGCATATTGAGTATGATGCAGATAAGCATTCAGTTCATAATGATGAGAACACAAATGCAATTTCAGATTTAGTGCATGTTGGTGGTAGTGATGATGAAGTTTTCAAAATTGCATATAGTAACATTTCTTTATCACTATCCAGTGAGGTTAGCATAGGTGGATTCGGGTTTGGTCTTCAAACCGAACCTTTGGAGGTATGTATTCAGGATGGTTTCACTTCATTGCAGGATGATTTATGTACAGTGATAGACTTGCATGATGAGCATAATTTTCATGTTGAGTCAAAATTAAGTGATCAACACTTAATCCCTTGGGATCCAGGTGTTGCAGCCCCAAATTATGGCAAAGGATCACTTTGGGATGAAATTTCTCTTACCCAAAGTGATGATCTATCTTTGGAGCAAATAATATGCGAAGAGGGAGCTTTAGCAGATGATGATTTTGAAGGGGATAATCAGGTAAATAAATCAGAAACTTTTATGCATAAATCTGATTTTTATCCGAGGGTTAGTGAAGACTCAATTATTGCAGCCTTAACCCATTTTGATAACACCCATAAATTCATTGAAGAACTTTGTTGGAAGGCTCAAGTTGAGAGGAGGAAAAATGGTGTTGAAGGAATTACCCCTAATGCTGATCTGCAGATAGTTAAAGTAGCCTTGGAAACTATGAAATCAGATTTCATGAATATTCTTTCAGACAGGGATCATTTCATCAAGCTTGTTGAAGAGACCCTTGATGCATTTAAGGGTAGAGAGGACAAAGTTGATAAGCTCAATCTTGAGCTTAAGTCTACTAGAGGCTCACTGTCAGATGCACATGTGACATTGTATGAAACATAAAGGAAACTTGTTGTTGTCATAAAAATTAGAGAACAAGAAAATGAAGAAAGAGCTAAGGAGATTGGATGAGTGATAGAAGAACTTGACAACATACAGGAGGACTTTGATTTAGTTCAATGTCCCAAGAACTTTAGAAATGCAATTTTGGATCAGTAGGTAGATTGGGTTGAGCAAGAGGATACTGGTATTTTTTAGTTGTTTGACAATCCATTGTTTGATATGGATACTGAGTCATCCTTGGACAATCCACTCTTTGAGATGCATGATGTTGGTTTGCTTCCTTATGATGATCATGATGATTCAGAGCATTATGGCATGATGGTGGACCTTGTGGACTCACCACAAGGAGAGGAGTTCTATCCTGATGCAAGGGCTATTGAGGTGGAGAGGCCTTGTGTGGGATCTACACACTTTCCTAAATCCACTAATGATGACATCCATATGTTGATTTGTATGGAGCAGTTTCAGTGTGATAGAGCTTCTTGGGAGGAAAGTTCCTACATCCAGAATCACTTGTATGAGTTTCTTGGCATCAAAGATGATAGGAGAGGTAAACCATGGGAGGTTGTTAACAAATGAACAAGAAGTACGTTGTTGTCCCCTTTGTGAGCAACCACCTCATGAATCCATTTGTGAACATGCAAGTGGATTGGAGAGAGATTTTGAACAAGAACTGGAGACTGGCGGAGTTGGTGACTATTTTCGAAGTAATTTCAGTTTTGGATGTGTTTGGATTTTGCACTTTAGGTGATATATTTCAGATTTGCAGTAGTGGTGTTACTTGTGGTACGCTGATTTTCAAAAAATCAGACCATGAGGTGACATTTTCAGATTTGGACAGCTATAGTTCTATTCATTCTTGGAGCTCTATGATGCATGGTAAGGTTGGAATTTGTCTTTTAATGATTGTTGTTGCTAACCCAATTCAGTTTTGGATGAGAATTTGGGTTTCTAGAGTGTTTTATTGCAGTCACTTTTTTCTCATGAATGAAATATCATGTAATGATGCCCTTTTGCTTGCTGTTGAATCAAAATGTTTGGACATTGGGAGACTTTGTGTGTTCTCAAATTTTGATGGCAGATGCATTACAGGGATGGTTAATTTCAGATCTAGTTGCTGCCCTCACCTTCTGGTATTGAGCTTAGTGACATCCAGATATGAGCAGATAGATTGGTATTCATTCATGGCTAGTAGGCAGCAGGGTGTGGATGATTCTCCAAGAATCGTGCAATTATTTTTATATCCCACATGGTGGCATGATGATTATCATAGACTTCTCATGGTGTTAGTAGATTTTCTATTAGAGGGTGTCTTGATGATTGTAGATGGCAGTAGTAACTGGGGACAACCGAGTTATACCAGAGGGGTTGAGAGGATGTCTGGGCTGGTTTCTCAGTTTCATTTTTGGTTGTGTGTTCATGCACTTAATTATGGAGATGTTACTAGCACTCATGGTAGGGACAACATGATTAATGTTGATGTGCAGGACTTGGTGCCAGGGGTCAGAGATTTGGGTGAATAGTGTTTTGAGAAGAGTTTTGAGTCTTTGTAGATTTTGGATGCTCTACTTGTAGGGCTTTTTTAGGAGTACTTGTTAGTATTTTCCACACGCATATCTCTTGTGTATACAGGAGTATTTCTTTGTGTTAGTTGCTGCCCCAACATTTTTGTGTTGAGTATTGTGACATCAGATGATGGTCAGTTAGCCCTTGATCCATTGCAGAGTTCTTACCAGTAGTCTATGGGAAACCTTTGGGGTATTGAGCAGATAGTCTATTTCTCTACTTGGGTGATTGATGATTACTATCGATTTTTTGTATTATTGGCACTTATATTTTTAGATGATGCCTTGATGATTACAGTTGGTTGGTGTGCTTGGGATTGCTCAATAGACACTAGGAGGTTTAGTGCCATTGAGAGGGTATTAGCTCTTGATTGTAGAGTCATTTTTAGGATGGGTATTGTTGTTGCTTCTAATGATGGCCTCTTGACTGAGTCTTTCCTGCATTGCTATGGGGACTTCATGATGAGAGATGTGGAGAATTTCATTCTCCTGATGAGTAGATTGCTTTTCCTCTTGCCCATGAGGGTGACTAGCAGTGGGATTTCTGGTGATATTCTTGCTAAGATGACTTGGCAAGAGTTATTTCTTTTTAGCTCTGACAGGTATTTCAGTTCTAGCCTGAAGGAAGCTCATTTCATGGTGTTGCAGTCGGGATTAGTGCAGTTCAGGCACTATGTTTTCATTGTGGTGATCAGTATGGTACAACATAGGAGTGATGGTATTTTCTAGAGGATTTTTTGGGACACTAGGATTCATTTTAATCTTAGTGATGGATCATTTCTCAGTTTGTTGTTGGAGGTTGACAGAGTGGTCTGGTTCAGTTGCATCAGTATGGTGATAGGAGTGGACAGTGATGCCAGTATCGATGATGATTGTTTATGGTGGTGTCTCCATCGTGGGATACTTTTTAGATCCATTTGGGATCTAGGAAGATAGGTCATATTGCTTGAGGGCAAGCAATCTTGGGGAGGGTGGACTATAATGTCCCCTCTCTAGCCAGTCAACAGTTGTGTGCAGGATTAGCCTACTCTCGGGTTCTCGTAGGCTAATGGGAGTGTGTGGGAGCCCATTGGGGGTGTGTTCGATGCTTGGAGATGTTTCTTGTTGCTAGTTGTTAGGTCTTGGGGTGATTTTGGGATGTTTTGAACCTTACTATTTTTAGTAAGTCAGTTCACTTTGGAATCTTGCGAAACGGGTGTTAGGTTTGAAGCATCCTCCAAATGGGTATCCATTTCTATCCTCGGTTGGTGATCTTGTTAGGTGAGGACCAAAATATTAATATTTTTTGTGAGGGTGAGTTATCGTAAAGTTAAATTTAATATTTAACTTTAATTGTTTATTAAATGTGCTTTTTGGGCCTAACGGGGACATAAGGTTGTTTTTAAAAAGGGCCAATTGATATAACATGTTTTTGGGTGCCCATTTTTGAGGGAAAAAGAGTTTGAAAATGAAATTACATTAAATTTAAGTTAATGAGGCCAAAAGTGGCATGGGTTTTTGGAGGAAGATATAAAAGTTGCTTTTTCTTCATTTTTGCTCATTCTGGTATGCACATTTTGTCTAAAATTTGGAGATTGGCCTATCAAAGGGTTTCAAGCTTCTTGAGGATGAAAACCCTCTTGAAGAACATCATCTTCGAGTGTGAAAGATCACTCTTGGGTGGTTACAGAGGTAGCTTCACACAGAGGTTGCCATTGAGCTTCAACAGAGACAGATTCAGAGCTTCCTGCAAATATTTTGGTTTGATTTTTGTATTGTGTGCAAAAGGGAAGGGTGTGTTTGCTTCAGATTTATTATTTTCCTTGTTGCAACAGATTTTTCAATCTATTCCTTTTTGGGCCATACATTTTGTGGGTTTTTCAAGACCCGGGTTTGTGCCTGTAGCTTTCTTTGGAGACGACAGTGCGATTTGAGCTTCTGGGTGTTTGAGGATTGCAAGGAAAAGGGGTGTTTTGTGTTCAGATCTGTTATTTATTTTTGTGCAGCAGCTTCTACAACTGATTTTTTCTGGGTCGTACCATTCTGGGGTTTACCCAAAACCCCAAGTGCTTCTTTTGCTTTCTTTGGAGCCGATAGGGTAATTCGGGCAACTAGGTGCTGGAGATTTCACACCGGGTTTTGTCTGAGCCTGAAGAATTTGATGCTGAGTTGTGTGTTGCAGACCTTTCTGCTATACACACCTGATTTGTGCAGTCCGTACCATTCTTTATTGTTCCAGCATAGTGGCACAAGGTCCCGGTTTCACTAGTTTTGCTTTCGAAGAGGTTTCTGCTTCTAGGCAGTGTATATTGCAGCTTGTTGGGTCTCATGACCATCTCTATGTACTTTTGAAACCCTCCTGGTATTTTATGAGAATAAATTTCAGAATTTCCTTATTTTGTGTCTTTTCATTTCCTATCCAACATTTTCTTTATTTCTCAATTGCAAGCAAAAACCAAACAAAGGCACAAAATATCAAAAAGCAAAAAATATCAATCTAAAAAACAAAGCAAATTCATAGGCAGTAAATTTTCAAAGTTACAAAGGGGTGGGACATTACAATATCTCTCTCAAAATGGTACTTGAAATAAGGTGGATCTGATACCACTAATGGCAATAATGTCAAATTATCACATAGGTGAAATTCTCTAGGATCATACCTATGTGATAATCTGGCATTATTGCCATTAGTGGTATCAGAGCCACCTTGGTTCAAGTACCATTTTGAGAGAGATAATAAGGATAATATTATTAGAAGAGTTGATAGAAGGATAGTTGGAGAGAAAATATTGGAAGTTGAAGATTAGAGATTTGTAGAAAGGAAGATTTTCTAGAGATATTTTTTGAAATAAGTGGATATTTTGTAAAGTGGTAAAATTTTCCAAGATCAATCATTGATTAGAGCTAGAATTATGATTAGTATTAGAGCAAACAAAAAAGGTGGGTATGGGCTTGATACTAAGGTTGGTAGGGTAGGGTATTTCCCCAATGAAAATTAAAATGCTAGATGCATGGGAATTTTTGTAGATTCATATTGGTCCAAAATTAGCCTATGGTTGATTATTGTGCCCAAGACTTGGCCAATATTGAATGATCGAGCAAGCTATAGAGCTTAACCGAGTCAATATCTAGATAAGAATGGCTCATGTGAGGTTCTAACTAGCTAAAACTATGATTGGGGGAGGAAAAGAGTGCTAAAAGAGAATAAACATAGTCAAAGCTAGAACTCAAGATGGTACAAATTAGACAACAACAAGAAGTGCATAGAGATCATGAAATGAAACAACCATTAAAACCTCCTAACATACCAACCAATTTTTATCTCATGCAAAACAATCTTAGTCAATTTTTAGTTTAGTAGACTATAAGTTCCAAAACCAGAGAATAAACATGCACAGGAATCTAGAAAGCAAAATTAATGTCATGCACATTCATCTAGCTAAATAGAAATATTCATCCATTCATACATATATTTTTTGCAAGATGTTGAACTAAAGGCCAAACATATATTTCCTTTGTTTTTCTTCTTCCACAAATATTTATACATGCAAATTGTAAATTCCTTAGAGTCAATCTCTACATAAGAGACCATTGCTCTTATTTATAATACTTCTATGGTCCAATATTCAAAATATAAAAATAGTTTTTACTTAAAATTATTGCAACAATATGCCAAACAACCAAATTGGTGGAATTATCGTGTAGCATCATCAATAAAAAATGGGACGTGATGCTCAATTTCTAACTGCAAGTTGAATGCTTCACACATGTAGGGAGCATAGTGGAGAGAAGCTTAAATTTAATCCATCCTTTGTTCTTGAAACCATCCTCCATTGTTGATCTATAATAGATGTTGTCAGACTGAATTTCCTCTAAGAATTCTACTTTCTGTAACTGCCATGACCATGCCACAAAAAAATTTTAGGGTATCACATTCTATCTCATGCCTTTGGATATTTCAAGCATTAGTGATCACAATGTGGGGACTTGTCATGATAATCCTTGGAACTTATGGGTTTCCCAGACTTGGCAACTGTGACACAGTGACATGTCATTATGTTAAATATTTCCTTTCATGTTTGACTTAATCAAACCTTGGTTACCACGACACAACAGCATGTGGTGATGTCGCACCCCTTCTTTTTTATTTAGATTTTTTTAATTTCTACAATCGTGATATAGGAGCGTGTCATGATGTCATGATATATTTTAACTCTTTGTGATCATGATATAGAAATATGTCATGATAATTTTCTACCCCTATGTTCCATGAGTAATTACGACCATGAAATAGTGATGAATCATGATGTCGTGCCTTCCTTTCTACTTCAATTATTCTCAACACTTCACAATTGTGATACAATGACAAATCATGATATCGCGATGCTGCGCCCTTTTGGGAAATTTAGAATTTTTAGTTGTGTTCTTACAATTGTTCTGCAAGTGTCAACTATATACCTCTTGTCATTGAGATAAAACATGTCTGGATGTTACTGTACTTACCTCTACTATCTCTATTTATAGCCTTAAATATTCTTTTTATGAAAATGAGAGTTGGGTGGGTGAGGAGAACACAAAAATCATCCAAATTATTGGTGACTCATAGAGGAAAATTACTTGCAAGATTTGTAGAACCCAGATTACCTTACCATAGAGATAACATTTTTTAAAGTAATAGAAAGACTTAACTAAAAAAGGACAAAAAGTTAAGTTGAGCAAAGGGGAAGCTATTATAAGGAGAGGGGAAAGTTTACTCTTACAAAATTGTGCCACTAGGAAGAAATAAAGGATATACAAATATGGACAGGGAAAATTCAAAATGATATATGGAAAATTATAAAACAAAGGCAAAGGAGATGGGTACACACAACAAAAAAATGAATTTACATGAAATTGTGGTGAGAGGCACGAGGAATGAATACATGAAGTAAAAATATCCATTGGAAACAAAGGACATCAAAAGAGGAAGGGGGGACCATATTTTAACAATCAAGCAAGATCAAGAAACACTAGAATGTTGGGGACAAGGTAAAAAAGGAAATAAACAAAGGAAATAGAGGTACACAAATCAAGGAAACCTCTGACAAAACTTTACCTTCATAAATATACTCCATCAAGACAATTTTTTTTCAAGAGCAGACATATTGCCATGAGATTACACCTTTTGGGGGTAATCATCCAACTCTCTTGCATTTATTTCTTCCTACAACATAGGCGAAATGCAATTCCCTTAGTGGCTCATACTATTCTCTACAACTTCTTGTTTGCACCATTGGACCCATCTCCTTTGCTGAGAGTTTCATATTTTGATTTTCGAGGGATATCCCATCTTTATATAGGGTCAAGTTGAGAGAGAGCACCTTGTCAGCTGACGAATAAAAAATTATACTTTGTGGATTTTAAGCAATATTTTGTGCACTTAAAATGGCATTCACACATTGACTGAGTATTTCCCACACATATTTTATAATCTTGTGTGACATAATATTACTTGATGCATGATGACACTCCTTGTTTGCACGTGTTTCAGTGGTCTTGCATTTTTTGCATTGTATTCTCGGGTGTACCTCATGCTATTTCAAAAATAACCTTTCTTTATCCATTGGGATATAGAGTTAAAGAAAACATCATAGAAAAAAATATGAAAAAATAAAAACACAAAGGAGTAATGTTGTGCTCCATATTTTAGTAGCTGCATAAGATGACCCTTCTCATTTCATTGCAATATCAATATTTTGGAACACTATTTTCTCTATGAAATCTCTGTTTACTTGAAATGTATATACAAGATGATGCAAGGTACATGCTCTAACATGGAACGGACCTACTTATTTATAATGACTTAGTCACCTTATATTTATATATGCTAGCTATGTACATAAAATGTGACGTGTATGCTCACGCCCAGATTTTGAAGCCTTTTACAAAACTACCCCATGAACCTACAATACCCAAACCATATGGTGTTGAATTTGAGCCATTCTTCATGATCTTTCCATGGTGCCCAATTGCCACTAACCATAGTAAAATCCCATCCTATTTTTTGTTCATATTCTAAGATATTTATACTCCAAACATCTACTACCGTCTCACTAGTCTTGTGAAAAAATACCAATTTTTTATATGACGCATATAGATCTCCTTATCTCAAAAAATCTCATTATATCCTACACCAGTATTTTATAATTTTTGATAGATTCTGCATCATGAGCTATCACCTTCTAGTGGAGATCATTACAGTTCTTTGTACTCCTTTGATATTGAAAACTTGTCATTGAGCTATTATGGGTGCCTGATTAGACAACCAAAAATGTGATTAAGGCTGAGTGAAATATAATCTTGATGGATTACAAAAATTTGTGTCCTTCCTTTTACATATGGGATCTTTGATCAGATCCATCCTTTGCTCTTTGTAGCCCTTGATGCAAACAGTGTGCAAACCTTGATTAGGTATTGTGATGATATTTTTGGCCAATGAGATTAGTATCTAGTCCTGCACTTGCATCACACATACTTCCAGTTATATTATAAAACCTTGGGATAGGCACATCCCAAAAAATGGAGGTGTATCAACAACTTCTACATCTTGAATTACAAATAAATATGGATGTCTGCATATAAATATTCATATTTTATGTAATATCCCCATCATTTTCAACTGATTTCCTTTGAAATGCAATACATTTAACTCCTATGTATCTCGTATTAGACCTAAAATTTTACAAATTTCCATTGGTATAATTGAGACCCAAGCTTTTGGATCCACCACACAATTATGCAATGTCCCCTTCTCTAGGAAAAGAGACAGATAGAAAGGAGGAGGATGACCCTTTTTGGTAATGGGGAAGGAAACTTGTGTAGATGTACCACTAATGTCTGGGAGTTCTCCAATGGAAACATTAATTAAGTCCACCTGAATTGATACCAAAAGCTCCTTTTTTAATCCTGTAAACTCTAGGATTGGATTTTTGAATAAACTATGAAATTGTTTCATGCTCAATTGTTATAGCAGGGAAATATAATCTCTTACATGTATCCAACCTCTTCTGATTTAATATCTTATCCTTTAGGAAGGGGCTGTGAACAAATACATGATTTCTCAGGCCAATAAACTATGGTGGTGAAGGCAATATGGTAACATCTTCATGGTCCTCAGGATGAGATACTGTAGGACTTGCATTTTATCAGTGTTCATAGTCTTGTATTGTATTACCCATAAATGGGAATATTCTTATCTACTCCATGTGGTCTTCTTATCTCTCAAAATGAATTTCATTATGAAATAAAAGCTCAATCACAATTTGACCACTATCATTACCCTATTGTTTTCCCTTTACATAATTTGTTCTTGATTCTATTGTTAGTTGAAAATAGTGAGGTCGATGAAGTTGATATACCACAAATCCATAATCATTGAGATCTTATCTCCTATTATCTAAGACCTATCTTTCCATAATTTTCACTTTCACAACTAGCCTTTCAATATCCACCTCCAAATCTTGATCTGTTTGACGCTTGTGTTCCTAACACTCAACGAAATGACCACCTTTTATGATTTTGTATAGGTGTGGTTAGATATTTTCAAGGGAAGGTATGAAGACTAAACTTTTGAGGAGATAGGGGTTTTTCCTAGGTTGTATTTTTCCTAATTGGATCAAAATATTTTTAGCACAGATGGTTTCTTTGAAAATTTGGGAAAATTATTTTCCCTAGATTGTTGAATAAGAATGCTTATATCTAGGTTGAATACATGGATATAATACAGATATGATTGAGCAGGGGATGATTGGAACTCATGAGGAATTATTCTCCATATCCTTTTGAATCAGATTTTAAGTTAAAGATATTTTCAAGGGATGCTTGTTTAGTAAATGAGAGTTAAGTGAGTAGTAGGAAAGAATCTCCAAAGTCATCAAAGGCATCAATAAGAGCTTTTACTAAATCTATCCATGTACATATACTTTGATCCTATAATGTCCTATACCACAATGACACTTTCTTTTTGAGAGAGAAAAAGCAACTTGAGCATCACATCTTCAAATGCGATATTATGCATAGTAGCCAAAGAAGCTACATCTTGATAATGCTCAAAGGTAGTCTTCCCTGTACCATCAAAGCTTGGTAAAGTTTTCAAAGTAGCCTTAGGAATATTGTGCATATACTAGATATTAAGAGGTCCTGTATCATCCCATTGAGAAAAACACCAAGGAGCCATTGATCCTTGGTGTGACATTGACCTTTTCAGTATCTTCAGATTCTTTCTTCAGGAGAGAGCTACCATATGGTCATGATTTAAACTACTGCTCATCAGATATTGGGTCTTCCAAAAAAGTAGAAATTAATTAAGGTTTATAAGGGGTGTTTTAAAGGTAACCAATCAAAGGCTTGGATCTAGATTCTTAGCAGAGCCACCAGGTGATTTGAAGAAACCTATTGCTCAAAATAGGGTATCACCGAACCCTAGTTTATTGTTAATGGTGGGGCACAAGTCCCATTGGGTATGCCAAAAAATATTAGTCCAAAATCTTCATATGGTTTATTATTGCACCCAAGACTTGGCCAACATTGAATGATCGGGAAATATACAGAGCTTAACCGGGTCAATCTCTAAAGAAGGCTGGCTCCTATGAGGTTCTAACTAGCTAAAAATATGATGGGGGAAGAAAAAGAGTGTTGAAAGAGAATAAACATAACCGAATCTAGAATTCAATATGATAAATATTAGACAACAAGAGGTGCATAGAGACCATGAAATGAAATAACCATTAAAACCTCCTAACAGATCGACCAATTTTTATCTCATGTAGAACAATCTTAGTCAATATTTAGTTCAGCACACTATAAGTTTCAAAAATAGAGAAAAAACATGCATAGGAATCCATAAAGTAGAATTCATGTCATGCACATTCATCTAGCTAAATAGAAACATTAATCCATTCATACATACATTTTCTGCAATATGTTGAACTAGAGGCCAAACAAATATTTCCTTTGTATTGTTTCTTCCATAAATCTTTATACATGCAAGTTGCAAATGCCTAAGAGCCAACCTCTATATAAGATATCATTGTTCTTATTTATACTACCTCTATGGTCTTGTTGGAACAATTTCTTGCATCCATAGGATTTGATTGTCATGCTACAAGAAATCGTTTGGAACCAACGAGCTATTACAGGCTCTGGTCAACCTGCCTCTTTATTCTGATAAAAGATATATTGCTAAAGAAAATAACCAGAATGGGTAAGGAAACCCTAGTGATAAACTTCAGATATTACAAGTTTAAGCACTCCAGATTTTAGTTATACACTACTTATATTAAAATGACCAAGCAAAGACAACAACTATTATTATGCCTTATGTAGACTGGTGCCTAGATTCATTGGGTTGTTATAGCAATTTAACAATGCTTGTAATATGAACAAAAAGAATGGGGAAAAGAGAAATTGGTGCTTTTAGACTCATTCAAATATCGTAATAAATCTAAAAGTTAACCAACGAAAGAAATGCTCATAACACATTCAAATAATGTAATCTGCTATGAGGAAACACACATAACTGAAGATAAAAATTGATAGAATTGACCCCTAGAATTGTATTAATTTTCCAAATGAATTACATGCAGAGTTGGCAGAATGCCATTAAAATCTATTAAAATATCTTAATACAATGAGAAATATTTGTTCAAATAATGTAACAAGACTTCTTCAACTTCTCTCGTTCCAATATGGTAACAGGAAAAATCTCTGAGTTTCAGGCTCAAAAAGACTAGAAATATTCTCAGCTTCTCAAGCACAATTCTACCAAAACCTGCACAACAAAGGGAAGAATGAGGGATGACAAAAAAAATAGACACAAAGGATACAACAACACAATTCACAGGGCACTCAAGTATACCTCTTAGAAAAAATGCTATCTCTAATGCTTGATGCAGATTCTGATCATAGTTGGTGTATTTATAGCTCCAGGTTCTTGAATCTATTATTTTTGGCCTCATCTGGGCCTTACACTTGTCACTCTTTGGTTTGATCTTCTTTTAAAACTTGTACAGCTGTCTTCCATTATCCCTTTTGTTTACTCTGTATACTCTGCTAGGACTCTTTTAGTCTTTACTTGTTCAACCGGTAATCTCAGTGCCTGAATAGTCTTCTTCTTCTGTCCCTTCTCTCTCTGATTGGATTCCTGCTTTTGAAGTTTCTCCCCCTAAGTAATTTTTTATTTCTTCTTCTGGGGGTGAATCCATTTCTAATTGTAGACTGCATATTTTGATTTCTTTATTTTTCTTGCTCTACTGCAGCCCTCTGATTTGTTTCTCAATAAGCTTCCAAGCGTAAATATTAAAGGTCACAAAAAATTTCAATATATTCATTTCTTGAAGGATTCTGTTCTTTTGTATGCTGATAAAAACCTTATTCTTTTCATACTGGGTAACAAGGGAATCCACAGTATTTACCAAGAAGGTAGTTTCCCTGGCCATTGCTGTGTCATCATCAGGTTCACAATCAAACCCTTCGATCTTATTCATGAGAAGGTCTTCTATGCTAGCAGTTTCCAAGAATTCCTCCAATGACAACCCAATTTCTGCTAGCTTTTCTCTTATATCATTTAATAGGGCAAACATTTCTGCAGCATCATTATACCACCTTTCTCTGTTTGCTTCGAACATTGTTGCTTTCATGAATTCAATATTATTTTTTACCTCAGAGCCATCTTTTAAGATCACTTCTTTATTCTGCATTTCTTCAAAAAATTCTGCCATCAGGTGGAGAGTGGGATGGATGACTTCTAGTTCTTTTTCTTTCTGGTATAGTAGACTCTCCATTTCCTTGGTAGTAAATTGGATCACTCTGATCTGTCTAAACATCTCTGTGATTCCATGGATCCTATCCTTAATTTTAAATGATATTTCTTTTTTTATTTTAGACAAATAGTCTGCATAGTTTGTTATTTTCACAACCAAGAGGGGTTGTACTTGTGGGGCAACTTGCCTTAGCTAACTGTTCCTTCAGACTATTAATCAAGGCTTGCATCTCTGCCTTTTCCTTATCACTGGTTTCCAATTGACTTCTCAATTCTTTATTCATTTGATGCAGATGGTCTAAAGTTTGTGCATTCATAGCTTTGTTCATTCTGACCATGTCATCTTCTTTCCCCTGCATTGAAATCTTCCCTGTTTGATCATCAACTATGAGAACCACTGGTTCCTATGGAGCAGGTATGGATATTTCTACTATAGATGACCTAGACTTGTCTTTCTCCACCTCTATAGTAGAACTTTCTCCTATGCCACCCATCCCTACTACTATCTGTAGTTCTTTTTCATTAGCCACACTAAAAATTATTTCTTCTTCTACCCTTTTTAATGTAACCTTTGTCGAGGTCAGATCTAGCTTAGGCCTCTTTGCCTCAAGGGTAGATACAACCTCTTGCTTTTCTACTCTATGATCTCTCAATATTTCTCCAAAACCACCGACTTTCATTTGTGTTATAGATGGAATTGGTATTTCTTTGTCATTAATCTTCATCGAGGTGGGAATGGCCTGAGGGGCTAACTTCTTTACACTAGTTAGGGCCAATAGTTGGTCAGAAATAGGAGCTTAAACTTGTTTTCCTAGAATTGCAAGCTCTTGGGATGATACTGTAACCATTTCTTTCCCTTTCTCTGTATGAAGCCTTGTGAGAGTTTCTTGTGAAGTATTGGGTGTTGCTTCTATACTGAGTTGGTGGCTTTCTGAGACTTGAATATGGTGTTCCACTATATCTATTGTATTCACTATAACCTCTATTTTTTCAATGCCCTGTTCTTCTATAATTTCTAATATAGGATCTTCCCAGATTGCTTGAGTAGGAGGAGGGAATATTGGGGCTACTGAATCTACAGTAATCCTCCTTATTGAGTTTAGCTCTGTGGGGTATTCACATGGTGTGTGAATTTGAGAATTTCCCCTTTGATTATATGGGAAAGCATCCCATACTTTTTACAAATTTTCTCCTTTTTCTATTGCTTCTAACAATGCTTCTTCATATTGGTCTTCCCTATGTTTGACCCAAGCATATTCATGTTTCATCATATCCTTGTATTTGTTCAAAGGATCATAGGATCTCCAAGTTACCTCTTCAAAATCCAAGCTTTCTAAATCATACATGCCCTTAAATAGGGCTAGATATCCTATGAATATGTAATATCCAAATTTTCAAGGGACGTTGAGCCATGGGACTCGACCATGCTTCTTAGCTTGCCTCATCTTGGCTTCTTCTATAACCTGTCTTACTAGTTCTAGGGTGGCTAGGGAGAAAGGGCAGTACATAGGTAACACCTTAGGGGGAATTTTGGCCCCATAGAGCCTTATGTATGTGAAGCCTTTTGAGAAGAAGTAATCTCCTATCTCCTTTTCTTTGATGAAAGCTTTTATCCTAGGGCCTAATCTCTCAGGCATGTCACCTATTAAGATCCAATGAATTTCCACCATGAAATTATCACAAAACCAACCTAAATGAGTGCATCCCTCATGTATCCTCCAAAATATAGTTTGAACATAAGGACTCTCAATAGATTTCAGTCTCTTTTTACTATCTTCTCCCATTTTTCCAGCCAATAGATGCATGAGGATTGAGTAGTGGGAGAAATGGGGTATCTATTTCCCTTGCTCCAAAATTGCCCTTTTTAGTTCTATCAACTGCCTGTGCATTTGTTTGCTTAACTCCTCTTCCCAGGCATAGATGGGGGTGTTTACACTTCTATTACTTTATGTTACTAAATACAATACATCCATCCAAACCACATCGAGTTTTGATACTCCTAAGAGGATGCTAACCATATCATAAAAATCCCTGACCTAAGGCTTAAATGTAGTTTTTCTAATAGGGAATTCATATTGTACATTTTCATGTGTATCAAAAAGTATTTTGAATGACTCTAATTTAGTTAACCTACTAGATTACCTCTGAATTACCTAGCGGATTAGTGGTGTGTTCAAAGGTGTAAGATTGAAGACTTCCCTGATATGCTTGGGTGCAATACTGAACACTGGTTGGTCCTTATTGTCCCTGAATGTTCTGGTGTTCTCATCGTATGCTACTGCTAGCCATGCTATGAGGTCTACAGAGTAGTATACTCTGGGACATATTAATTTCCCAATATTTCTCATCCATCTATTGCTTCTGGGGGGTCTCTTGTTTTGCAATCTTCTTGCTTTGTGAAACAAATCTACCAACAGCCAAGGGTAGCATTGTAAATTCTCTTCGGTGGACTCGAAACTCTAAATATAGGTGTTTTCAATTTCATACTATTGAGCTGGCATGAGCTTCTTGTCCTTCCTAGATTGTTTTGAGAAATCATACATCCCCATCGTGGCAACGACTTCTTTAGAGAGTTCAGCATACGAGGCCTGGTCTGTGATGAATTTTACTACCTCCAAGGTGTCTCTAGGTGCGAAAGCATTTCCCCAGGTGGCCATTTTTCTTACAGATAGTAGCTCAACTCATAGTAACACACTTTTCTGAGTTCTCACTCGTCTATGGCAACTCTTCAGCTCTCTGTTTGTCTACAATAATTTCTTGCTCTGAGATAACCAGGGTGGTAATGTGTTCGAGAGTGGGGGTTTAAATAATTTATGAAGGAGTGGCTTCACTGTCTTCACACAAGGTGTTATTAATGCAATGTCACCAACTACCTTTTAAAATTGGCCAATGGATATCTACCATTGCGTTGTTTCTAAAATCAGGTAGTTATGACATGTGATCTTCCTCGGCTTGTACCCCTATGATGGTCTTTGATTTGTGTACCTTTAATCATTTACAATGTTGCTATTGGTCATTGAGTTGCTTCCTCTCCTGATGTGGCATTATGAATGTGGTATCGATAGCTTTCATGGGAATTTTTATGAGACATTCTGCCACCTTGGCCTTTGGGAAATAGTTAGTTCAGAAGTAGATATACCGTTAAAGATAGTCATTTTATCGAGAATTGATCATTTGATTTTGATCATAGAGGTGCATGCCTACCAAGATTTTCCAATTATACACGTTGGTTAGTCCAAAGGAAAATATATCATAATTGGATTGCCTTAGCCTAATATTTATTATAATGATTTAAAAAATAATCAAGGCTTAAGGTATCTTAGTAATACTTACCTTCCTGAGCATCGCATACCATGCTTACCGTTAGATCTTTATAAGTTTGAATTGTTATCATTGATCTCTATGATCCTACATAATTGTTAGCCATACAACATAATAGATGTATACTAAGGTAATCATATGTATTAAGTTTGAAATACTATGGTTAGAAGCAATGTTGAACCCAAATACTTAGGTCTAAAATTGATGACCATTGTATTCATTAATCAAAGTATTAATCTTGCAAATAATTTTGTTTTATTAAGGTTAACGTTGTAATTATATTGTTAATAATTCTTAATAAAATATAGACCTTTATACTCTGATTATGTCCCTAGAATTCACCGTGCGATTAAAAATCAACTATGCATGCCCGTCCGATCTTCCAGGTATGTCCAAGGTTAAGCAAGAAAAGGGGGTTATTAATAACGTATTAGACCCTCCCCTAATTTTAATTAGGTATAGGATTTAGCTTTTATTATATTTAATTAATTATCCAACTAAAAAACTCATCTATGTTAACCTTCGAATGCCTTGGAAAAGCATTGCCATCAGATCTAGGTATGGTCAAGCACTGTCATCAGATTTGGTAGAGATGTGTGCCTCTTATCCCACTTTATTATCTTTTGGTAACCTTGATCAAGTGCTGCCATTGGATTTGGGTGGAGATAAGCGCGATCATCAGATCTACTTTGATCACAACTCCATTGATGACCACTTTGTTTAACTTTGACCACTTTCGGGAAAGTGCTACCATCAGATTTGAGTAGGAACAAGCGCTACCATCGGATTAGCCCATGATGTGCACTTTATATTCTTTAGATCATCTTGATGAAGTGCAATCATTGTATTTGAGTGGGATCAAGTGCTACCATCGATCTTATTTTATCTTTTGATTGCTCTGGAAGAGCGCTACCATCGGATCTAGGCAGGTTCAAGCGCAGCCGTTGGATCAACTTGGTGATGTGTGCTTTTATGTCCATCTTGTTTGACTTGTCAATGTTCAAAATATTCATGAGAGCATAGCCATTAGATTTATTTTAGATCGGGCGTAGTCATTGGATTCTGATGAGGATTGAAGGTTGTTAATCCTTGTTCGGATGAATGACTTTTATTGGTTGAATGATCTAGAGTGGATTGTGTGGTAGGGTTATCTTGCTGATGTCAGTTTTGGATTATTATGAACGATGCATGGTTGTTGGATCGATTTGCATTTGAACACAACTATTGATTGCCTTAGATCTGCACAATGTTTAAATAGTGAGTGTTTATAAGACTTTTACTTAACCTTGGTTATGTTTTAGTGAGTGCACGTGTCTTTGGATCAGAGGTGGAGTAAAGCGCTACCGTTAGATCTTTTGGAGTTGCTTGATGCTTAGTCAAATTGGTACATAATGATTCCAATAGTTGAATCTTTGTGAGCATGTCATTGGATCAACTCGGATAAAGTGCATCGTTGATCTTCTTCGACCTGTAAGATTAATAACAAAATGGGTGCATATTTTTAATTTTAATAATCTTTTATTAAGTGAAGGGGAAAGATTAGAAATGTATTAAGACCCTTGTTAATTGTGATTAGTAGTTTAATTAATCTTTGAGGTGCTTAACCCATTTAATGTTAACACTTTGATATTTTGAGCGAGCGTGATCATCTAATTTTATCACAATGGTGTTGCCCTTGGATATTTTTGATTTGCATGATATTTAATCAAAGGGGGTGCGTAACCCTTAATTTTAATTAATTTTAGACTTTATGATAAAATATTTTTGACCATGGTACATTATTGACTTTAAAAACTTGGGTTGTTTATGAGAGCGCGTCCATCCGATCAAGATGGATTTGAGCGCTGCCTTTGGATTTATCAAAAGTGTTCGATGTTTACCCAAAGGGGGCACATGACCCTTAATTGATTTTAATAAATTAATATGTCTAAGACCTTAGGTTATATACTTGGATTATGGCATATTATTTTTTTTTTATCCTCGAATTACTTATGAGGACGCGCTCATTCAGATTTTGGAGGGTGAAGCGCTATCGTCTAGATATTTGGACTTGCTCGATCTTTAAGCATGTGATTTAACTTAGACCTTAGGATTCTTAACATTTACTTAGGTCCGAATATTTTAATCAATTTTATTATAAACCTAAGGACTTTTTTAAAAGGGATTCATTTAGTAAATATTTTATTATTTGAATTTTATAAGCCCTTTAATAATCGGATAACTTCATCGGTCACAGGGACAATTTTATTAATGGTTAAGGCCACGACTTTAGACTTGATTAAGATGAATATTTTTATAATTGTTCTTAGGGATCAAACCATTGAAAATCAATTTCTCAAAGGGGAAAGCAATAGAGACCAACAACATTTGGTAAATTTATTGAAGCCAAAAATTTTAAATTAGGGGTATTTGATGTTGAGTCAAATTTGGCTCCAACATAGGCTCTGACTGGGACAATGTGCTGAAAACCTGAGGCATTTGAGAATTCTAGAATCTCCTGGTTTTATTTCTAGCTTTGGACATAATCATAAACCATCAAGCCTGATTAGAAAATCAAAAACATAAACAAAGAAAACTTAAAACTAAAAGATACAATAAAGCAACAATAAACATGATATCAAAGCAATAGAGTATCCAAAAACTGTTATTCTCCTCAGTCAAATTTAGATCAAAGGATCATAATTTTAAGTTCAGATGAGCTTTTGGAATATTGTTATGATTGTTCTACAAAGTCCTAAGATATGATCATACATAATGCATCAAAGTCACTTGCTCCATCATGCCTTGGCCTAAGTGTGTGTTAGTGCATTCATTTTGATTTCTGGGTCTTCCAGAACTTCATCATGTTTGGAAAATGATCAAGCCTAATAAGTAATTTCACTCCTTAATATTTTTACCATTTGTAGGGCTCCACTACTAGTCAAGCATCTATAGCCTCGGTGGAGATGCTATTGATCCCATATGGTTTTACTCTACTTCCATCAGGCGTCTATAGCCCCGATAGAGGTTTTCCAAGATATCTCAGATACAAACTCAATCTACATTATTTAAATTTTCTTTCTCTTTTGAGAAATATTTGGATATAAGCAAATTGTGCAATGAGTGTGCCTGAGTTGAGGATCAATTTTTGGCTAAAGGATAGAGTGTAATGATTTTTAGCTCAACCATATTACCAAAGATAATTTTATCCCTTGGATCCTAAAATTTCTTTTAGTATGATTTGTAATGTGAGACTTTGTCATGATGGACCAACAACTCTGATTTTACTCTATTTTATTTCATATCATATGACAGTTGCATGAACATTCAAATTTGAAAATTGTAAGCATCATCAAAATCTAAAATAAATTTCCTCTTCTCTATTTATCTTTAGAGAAATAAATATTTAAGGAATACTCATCATCCTATGATAATCATGAGAAACAACACAATTAAAACCACACCAAGAAAAAAAAAATATATGAAATTACTTAACTGACAAAAAAAACAACACAAAAATAAAAAATTACATCACTCTATTTTTTGGTTTTTTTTTAGGGCATTTACTCCCTATTGACCCCATGGTAGGGGTTATAAATTTTGAGATGTATACCATTGATAGGGATTTTCATCAGTTCTCCCTCTAAGGTTTGCAACTTGTAAGTGTTTGGACCAACAACTTGAGCTATTTGATAAGGGCCAATCCACTTGGGTTCAAGTTTCCCTTTCTCACCATGTTTATCATTTTTGGGATCCCAGTAGATTACTATATCACCTTCACAAAAAGGAGTACCTTTTGCTCTTTTGTTAAATGATTTTATAGTTTTTTGAGTTTGATCAATTATTTTGTTTAAGGTCTCTCTTCTTTGCTCTTGCAATTGGACAATTTGGTCTAATCTTCTCTGTAAGGCATCAGGGTTCTCATGGTCATGTAACAATAGGGAAAGGGCTAATTTCTCTATTCTTGGAGGTAGCAAGGCTTTTTCTCCATATACTAATTCGTAAGGAGTTCTCCCTGTATTTCTTTTAAGAGATAATCTATCTGCCCATAGAGCAAATTTTAATTCACTATCCCAACTCTTCTTATTTTTACCCAATGATCTCTTAATTCTGGTAATTAAATTCTTATTTGATGACTCAGCTAGACCATTCCCTTGTGGGTAATAATTTGCAGAGTGAGAGAGTTCTATTCCATACTTAGCACAAAATTCTACCATCTCAAATGATACAAAATATTGTCCATTATCTGTCACTATCTTTTGAGGAACCCCAAATCTGGTTAGAATACTTTCTTCTAAGAAATTTATGATAGTTTGAGATGTAGAACTTCTTAGAGGTGCAACTTCTACCCATTTTGTGAAGTAATTTATTGTAGTTATGATCCATTTATGTCTACCTGATGAGTTTGGATTAATTTCCCCAATTAGGTCAATGCCCCATTGTGTGAATGGTGCTTCTATGACTACTGGCTTAAGGGGCATAGCTGCCAAATGTTTCTTACCTACAAAAACCTAACAATTATGACAATTTCTAACATATTGATATACATATTTAAAAAGTGAAGGCCAATAATAACCTGCTCTCATAATTTTATTAGTTGTAGCTTTGGGAGCAAAATGTCCTCCACATAAACCATCATGAAATTATTTAATTATTTCTGGGACTTCCTTTTCATACAAGCAGACTAATAATACACCATCAGGGTGTCTCCAATAAAGCACACCATCCTGCACATGATATTTCTATGTTTGCAGTTTTATTGATCTCATTCTATTAATTGGCATGTCCTTTGGGAAAGACAAAGTTTGTAGGTATGCTAATATTTCATCATACCATTTACATTCAACATTATTAACTCTCCTGATGTCATGCATCTCATCTACTGTAATGATATTATTAGAGTCTTCTCCTTTATATGCCATGTATTTTTATAAACCCTTCCCTCTTACAGTTTTGACTATTTTGAATTCTGCATCATACTGTAATAGTTTCACCATCCACCTTGCAGGCCTTCCTAGTGGTTCGGATTGGGTGAAGACATCTTTTATTGTTATGAAAGGGATACAACAATAAACTTTATTTGAACCGAATATACCTTTGAAATGTTCTAAATATTGAATCACTGCATAAGCATGTTTTTCTAATAGGGTATATTTAAGATGTGCTCCTTTCAATCCTGAACTCATGAAGGCTATTGGCCTTTCATTATTTTCATCATCCTTCTGAGAAAGGACTACAACAATGGAATGTTCAGATGCGAATGAATAGATATTGAAATATTTTGAGTAATTGGGGTAGGTTAAGGTTGGGGTAGTAGAAATGGCTTCTTTTATCTTTTTAAAAGCTTCCATATTTTCTGTTGTCCATTTTATTTCTCCAGTATTTTTAACCATATCATTTATAGGTTTGGTCATCTCTACAAAATTGGGAATAAATCTTCTAACAAAATTAATTTTTCCAAAGAATGACCTGACTCCTTTGATGTTTCTAGGAGGGGAATTTTTGAGATAGCTTCTATTCTTTCTGGATCTATACTCACCCCTTTTTCTGACACTATGTGTCCTAGTAATTTCCCCTGTGTTGTTCCAAATATGCACTTTTTAGGATTTAGGGAAATTCCAAACTCTTTGCACCGGGAAAAGACTGCAGCAAGATGTTCTAAATGGTCCTCTGGATTTTTAGAAAATATTGTTATATCATCCAAATATACCACTACTATTTTGAACATCAACCCTTTGAAGGTAAAATCCATTGCTCTCTGAAAGGTAGCACCTGCATTCATTAGACCAAAAGGCATTCTCAAATATTCAAAGGTACCCCAGGGTGTGGTGAATGTTGTCTTATGTCTATCTTCTGGATTAATCTGTATCTGATTATATCCAAAAAATCCATCTAATAGGGACATTCTAGATGAACCAACTACAACTTGCAATAGTTGTTCCATATTAGGCAATGGATAATTATCTTTTAAGGAGCTTTTATTTAAGTTTCTAAAGTCTACATAGAGTCTAATATCCCCATTTTTCTTTCTGACTGGTACTAAATTGGATATCCAAGATGAAAATCTTACCTTTTTGATAATTTTGGAATCCAACAATTTTTGTACCTCTTTTTGCATTATTGGGTGCAGAGTAGGGTTATACTTCCTCTGTTTCTGTCTGAATGGCTTGGAATCTTCCTTCAGAGGTATTATATGTGACATTACATCTATTTTGAAGGTTTTAAGATCTTCATATGTCCAAGAAAAATGTTCTTTATTTTTCTTTAGAAAACTTATATACCCATCTTTTTCCTTTTCTAGTAAGGTTGTGTCTATTTTCACTATTTTGGGCTCTTTAATTGTACCAATATTAACATCTTCAGCTATAGTCTCTTTCAAGAGAGGTTTGAAAGCTTTATCAAAATCATCAAATAAACTTTCCAGAGAAACTAATCCTTTTGGTATTCTATTTGTTTTTAGTTGGATTACTTCTACTAGTTCTCCTATTTGATCTTTTAATTTTTCTTCATCCTTTTCATCACAAATTATATCTGCATATTGATTTTGTAAGGTCATGAAGTCTTTTATGTCTACATCATCTTGAAAGACTTGTAAGTAAACAATGTTATCTGGTACAGAAGGCTTATAGACTGAAATGGTTGGGAACCTATCCATATATTCTGTAGTAATTTTTGGATGATCTAGGCCTGATGCATTTACAACTAAGAGGTCAACAACATGATTCTGTTCTCTAGGAATATATGAAATATTGAAAGCTAAAAATTTATCAATCTCTTCCAATACTGTAGTTCTATATTGTTTTAACCTAGGATGCTTAGTTTGATACTTTCCTCTTATCTTTTGGATAATTAATTTTGCATCTCCTATTACAGTCAGGTAATTTATTCCCAATTCTTTGGCTTTCCTCAATCCTAGCAATAGAGCCTCATACTCAGCTACATTATTAGTGCAAGGGAATTCTAGTCTGTAAGGAATACCAAGGTAGTTTCCTTTTATGTCAGTCAAATTAACTCCTGCACCTACTCCAGATTGGGATTTAGCTCCATCAAAAGTCATGGTCCACATTTCTTGTGTTAATACTCTATCTGATTCAGCATCAACCATCTTCATGACTTTTGGATCCATGTTTTTGGCCTCTGGTACTTCTACCAGGAATGGGTTATGCCATATTGAATAAACTCCCATTCCTTTTTCTTCCATTGAATTTACCAAGTTTATCATGGTTTCATCTATTTTAATTAACTCTACAGAATATTTGTTAAAAGGTTCTCTTCATAGAGTTACATTTTCTTTATCTATCATTGGAATGGTAGCATAAGACCAATCCAATTGAATTGAACCCCCTAATTGTTCTGCCCAATGCCTGCTTAGTAGTAGTGAGAAGAAAGGATCAACATCCACTACTGCAACATCCATCACTATACCTTTCTTGGGGTGTTGGTCTAGGAAAACCAATAATCCAGTTATCACTCCAACGCAAGGTACTTGCCTACTATCCATTACTAAAATAGGGGTAGAATCTCTTGTACATATTAATCCCATTTGGTCAGCTATCATTTTGGGCATGATATTATGTGAAGCTCCACTATCCAGCATACAATTATGAATTACATACCTCTCTCCTTCATCTGAATTATATCTTAATGACACATAGAAGGGTCTAATAGAGGATGGTGACCTTGTATCTTGTTGATTTTGTCTAGCAACATGGCAAGTTGGATCTTCTTTTTGTTCAATTAATCCAAATGCTCTACAGACCTATTCTCTGTATTGTTGAACTTTCATAAGCTCACCAAATGTGATATTAACTTTCTGTTTACTGAGTTCTGACCCAACATCAAATTCTATATTTTTTATATCTAGTGGTTTGTTGCATTCTTCTTTAGGTGTTTCCTCTTCTAACTCTACTAGCTCAAGGATTACCTTTTTGGGGATTCTATCAGTTTTCTCTTTACTAATATTTTTGTTTGTGAAGGACTATTTTCTTGTTTCACTAGTGGAAGCTTTCTCTGTTCTATCAGGAATTGTTCTGTTTCTTAAATTCAGAGTATTGGTAGCTTCTAATTCTTCCACTTCTTTAGTAGTGGGGATTAATTTCCCTGCTTCATTTTATCATATCTTGACTCATGTGGTTTTTGTAATATTTTAGTACCTTCAACTACTAAGATCTGAGGATGATGATTTGAAGCATACTTGTCCATGTTTTCTTCAAAGAGCCTTTCTCTTGACTCATCTTCTAGAGATCAATATACATTAATCCTTATATCTTCTTCTAAATCATCATTAAGATCTATATTGTGTTGTTTACTTAAGTAAATACCACATCCTTCTAGGTTATGGGGGGCATCACAGGTTGAAAAAAGTAAGGAAAACCTTCTATTATGTTAGCATATGGTATGGGGTTTGGAACACTATTTTGATCTCTATCATATTCTCTATTCTTCCAATTATTGTTCCTATTGTTCCTATTTCTATTTCCTTCTTCAGAGCTATTGTTGTTTCTCCAATTCCTATTGAAATTTTTCTTGAAGGGAGGGTGATTATCAACATGTGGTCTCTCTGGTTGTGATGGCTCACCATTGTTCCCATTGTTTCCATTATTTCTTTCTATTCTTGCTAACCTATTGTTCATGGTATTAAACATCTCAACCATCTGATTAGTCAATTTCTCCATTGGATCTACTTCAACTCTTCTTTGTAAATCAAAAGCTACTCTTTTGGGATTTTTATCAGGTTGATTTGTCTCTAGAGAATAAGGTTTCATTTTAC
This sequence comes from Wollemia nobilis, assembly GCA_028583015.1. Classification (NCBI taxonomy): domain Eukaryota; kingdom Viridiplantae; phylum Streptophyta; class Pinopsida; order Araucariales; family Araucariaceae; genus Wollemia; species Wollemia nobilis. Next base: position 4,363,055 of record JAQPPZ010000048.1, on the reverse strand, counting down.
CACTATCTAGCATATTTATTTCGATTTCAATCACTTTATCCATGCATTCATCGATAGTGGTGGCTTGTTCTTGCCTTAATTCATAATTGAATTCTCCTTGGAAAGCATTTTTATAGAAACAAATTGATTGGATGTCACTAGGCCTGAGGTTAATAGGTATTTTGTTCCTAGTTTTGGAAAATCTTCTATTAAAATCATTGACAACTTCATTTTCCTTTTTCTTCATAGTGGCTAACTCAGTTAATAGGGATTGTTCATTTTTCCTCTCTTCAAATTTCTTTAGAAACATAGTTTCCATTTTAGAAAAATCTAGAATGTCATTGGCTAGGAGAGAGTTGAACCACTCTCTAGCATCCTTTTCTAAGGTTTGTAGGAATAGCCTTAGGACTACATCTTCATGTTCTACCTCTAAGCTATCCAAAGCATATAAGAAAATTTTAATATGATCTTCTCCAGTTACTGCATTATTTCCTTGAAACTTGGGGAGATACTTATGAGCTTTATTTGGTAAGGCATTCAAATTTGTAGGTAAAGTAAAAGGCCTGTACCTATTAGCTCTCCATAATTGAATATTATTTTTATTTGGTTGAGCCATTGTGATTGTAGGTGTAATGGGATTTGGATTCATAGAAACACTACCTACAAGAATATGGGGTTGGGTAACCTTAATATAATCAGTTGAATTATCTACTATAATATTACTATTAGTTGGGCAATGAGAATAATCAAATGTATCATCTACAACAAAATTTAACCCACTATTAACAACTATTTCTGTAGTAGTGATATTTTGATTTCTATTTTTCTTTACGTACTTTCTACTTGTAGGACAAGATTTACTTTCATGCATAGTACTCTTAAGAAGTGGTACTTTTTGATTATAGGTAAGTACCTCTGGGTTCTCAAATTCTAGAAATAGCTCCTTATCGCTTCTCTTGGTGTGCGCTAGCACGTTCTGCTCCTTCTTTCTTGATTTTTGATTTTTGGGTTCGTCTAGACAGAGTCGCCAACATAGGTAGTGTAGAAAGAATAGAATGTATGATCAAGATTGCTTGATTTTTAACTCTCAGCCTCATAGGAGATGGTTCTTGGGGAATTTCAAGAAAATCAAGAAACATCAAGAATACTTCAAAAGATAATTGAAAATTATGGGCAAAAGAAAATAAAGAACATAAAAGTATAAAAATCAAAATGCAGGTTCTTTATTCTAATTGGTCACTTGTTGATTAAAAAATAGTCATTGAAAGAAAAAAATTTAAAAATATAGAAAAATATTTTTAACAAGTCCTCCTCGACAACAGTGCCAAAAAATTGTTGGAACAATTTCTTGCATCCATAGGATTGAGTTGTCACGCTACAAGAAATCATTTGGAACCAACGAGCTATTACAGGCTCTGGTCAACCTACCTCTTTATTCTGATAAAAGATATATTGCTAAAGAAAATAACCAGAATGGGTAAGGAAACCCTAGTGATAAACTTCAGATATTACAAGTTTAAGCACTCCAGATTTTAGTTATACACTACTTATATTAAAATGACCAAGCAAAGACAACAACTATTATTATGCCTTATGTAGACCGGTGCCTAGATTCATTGGGTTGTTATAGCAATTTAACAATGCTTATAATATGAATAAAAAGAATGGGGAAAAGAGAAATTGGCTCTATTAGACTCATTCGAATATCGTAATAAATCTAAAAGTTAACCAATGAAAGAAATGCTCATAACACATTCAAATAATGTAATCTACTATGAGGAAACACATAGAACTGTAGACAAAAATTGATAGAATTGACCCCATAATTGTATTAATTTTCCAAATGAATTACATGCAGAGTTGGTAGAATGCCATTAAACTCTGTTAAAAGCTCTTAATACAATGAGAAATATTTGTTCAAATAATGTAACAAGACTTCATCAACTTCTCCTATTCCAATATGGTAATAGGAAAAATCTCTGAGTTTTAGGCTCAAAAAGACTGGAAATATTCTCAACTTCTCAAGCATAATTCTACCAAAACCTGCATAACAAAGGGAAGAATGAGGGATGATAGAGAAAAATAGACACAAAGGAATACAACAACAACTTATAGGGCACTCAAGTATACCTCTTAGCAAAAATGCTATCTCTAATGCTTGATGCAGATTCTGAGTTAGTGTATTTATAGCTTTGGGTTCTTGAATCTATTATTTTTGGCCTCATCTTGGCCTTACACTTGTCACTTTTTGGTTTAAAATGTAAATATCTTCCATTACCCCTTTTGTCTACTCTGTATACTCTTCTAGGACTCTTTTAGTCTTTACTTGTTCAACCGGTAATCTCAGTGCTTGAATAGTCTTCTTCTTCTGTCCCTTCTTCGCTCTTTGACTGACTTCCTACTTTTGAAGTTTCTCCCCCTTGAGTAATTTTTATTTCTTCTTCTAGGGGTGAATCCATTTCTAGTTGTAAACTACATATTTTGATTTCTTTATTTTTCTTGCTCTGCTACAACCCTCTGATTTGTTTCTCAATAAGCTTCCAAGCGTAAATATTAAAAGTCACAAAAAATCTCAATATATTCATTTCTTGAAGGATTCTGTTCTTCTGTATGCTAATAAAAACCTTATTCTTTTCATACTAGGTAATAAGGGAATCCATAGTATTTACCAAGAAGGTAGTCTCCCTGGCCATTGCTTTGTCATCATCCGGTTCACAGTCAAACCCTTCGATCTTATTCATGAGAAGGTCTTCTATGCTAGCAGTTTCCAAGAATTCCTCCAATGATAACCCAATATCTGCCAGCTTTTCTCTTATATCATTTAATAGGGCAAACATTTATGCAACATCATTATACCACCTTTCTCTGTTTACTTCGAACATTGCTACTTTCATGAATTCAATATTATTTTTTACTTCAGAGTCATCTTTTAAGATCACTTCTTTATTCTGCATTTCTTCAAAAATTTCTACCATTAGGTGGAGAGTGGGATGGATGACTTCTAGTTCTTTTTCTTTCTGGTATAGTAGACTCTCCATTTCCTTGGTAGTAAATTGGATCACTCTGATCTATCTAAACATCTCTGTGATTCCATGGATCCTATCCTTAATTTTAAATGATATTTCTTTTTTTATTTTAGATAAATAGTCTACATAGTTTATTATTTTCACAACTAGAGGGGTTGTACTAGTGTGGTAGTTGCCTTAGCTAACTATTCTTTTAAATTATTAATTAAGGCTTGCATCTCCACCTTTTCCTTATCACTGGTTTCCAATTGACTTCTCAATTCTTTATTCATTTGATGCAGATGGTCTAAAGTTTGTGCATTCATAGCTTTGTTCATTCTGACCATGTCATCTTCTTTCCCCGCATTGAAATCTTCCCTATTTGATCATCAATTTTGAGAACCATTGGTTCTTGTGGAGTAGGTATGGATATTTCTACTATAGATGACCTAGACTTGTCTTTATCCATATTTGAAGTAAAAATTTCTCCTATGCTACCCATCCCTGCTACTATCTGTAGTTCTTTTTCATTAGCAACACTAAAAATTATTTCTTCTTCGACCCTTTTTAATGTAACCTTTGTTGAGGTTAGAGCTAACTTAGGCCTCTTTGCCTTAGGGGTAGATACAACTTCTTGCTTTTCTACTCTATGATCTCTCAAGATTTCTCCAAAACCACCAACTTTCATTTGTGTTACTGATGGAATTGGTATTTCTTTGTCATTAATCTTCATTGAGGTGGGAATGGCCTATGGGACTAACTTCTTTACACTGGTAATGGCCAATAGTTGATCAGGAATAGCTTGTTTTTCTAGAATTTCCAATTCTTGGGATGGTCCTGTAACAATCTCTTTTCCTTTCTCTGTATGAAGCCTTGTAGGAGTTTCTTGTGAAGTACTAGGGAGCTGCTTCTATACTGAGTTGGTGGCTTTTTAGGGCTTGAATTTGGTGTTCCACTATATCTATTGTATTCACTATAACCTCTATTTGTTCAATGCCCTGTTCTTCTATAATTTCTAGTATAGGATCTTCTCGGATTGCTTGAGTGGGAGGAGAGAATATTGGGGCTGTTGAATCTATAATAATCCTCCTTATTGAGTTCAGCTCTGTGGGGTATTCATATGGTGTGTGAATTTGTGAATTACCCCTTTGATTATATGGGAAAGCATCCCATACTTTTTGTAAATTTTCTCCTTTTTCTATTGCTTCCAATAACGCTTCTTCATATTGGTCTTTTCTGTGCTCGACCTAGGCATATTCATGTTTCATCATATCCTTGTATTTTTTCAAAGGATCATAGGGTCTCCAAGTTACCTCTTCGAAATCTAGGCTTTCTAGATCATACATGCCTTTGAACAGGGCTAGATATCCTATGAATATGTAATATCTAAATTTGCAAGGGACATTGAGCCAGGGGACTCGACCATGCTTCTTAGCTTATCTCATCTTGGCTTCTTTTGCAACCTGTCTTACTAGTTCTAGGGTGGCTAAGGAGAAAGGGTAGTACATAGGTAACATCTTAGGGGGAATTTTGGCCCCATAGAGCCTAATGTATGTGAAGCCTTCTGAGAAGAAATAATCTCCTATTTCCTTTTCTTTGATAAATGTTTTTATCCTAAGGCCTAATCTCTCAAGCATGTCGCCTGTTAAGATCCAATGAATTTCCACCATGAAGTTATCACAAAACCAACCTAAATGAGTGCGTCCCTCATGTATCCTCCAAAATCTAGTTTGAACGTATGGACTCTCAATAGCTTTCAGTCTCCTTTTACTATCTTCTCCCATTTTTCCAACCAATAGATGCATGAGAATCGAGTAGTTGGAGAAATGGGGCATCTATTTCCTTTGCTCCAAAATTACCCTTTTTAGTTCTATCAACTATTTATGCATTTGCTTGCTCAACTCCTCTTCCTAGGCATAGATGGGGGTGTTCACACTTCTATTACTTTGTGTTACTAAATACAATATATCCATCCATACCACATCGAGTTCTGATACTCCTAAGAGGATGCTAACCATATCACAGAAATCCCTGACCCAGGGCTTAAATGCAGTTTTTCTAATAGGGAATTCATATTGTACATTTTCATGTGTATCAAAAAGCATTTTAAATGATTCTAATTTAGTTAACCTACTAGACTACCTCTGAATTACCTAGCGGATTAGTGGTGTGTTCGAAGGCATAAGATTGAAGACTTCCCTGATATGCTTGGGCACAATACTGAACATTGGTCGGTCCTTGTTATCCCTGAAGGTTTTGGTGTTCTCATCGTATGCCACTGCTAGCCATGCTATGAGGTCCATGGAGTAGTATACTCTAGGACATATTAATTTCCCAACATTGCTCATCCATCTATTGCTTTTAGGGGGTCTCTTGTTCTACAATCTCCTTGCTTTGTGAAACAAATCTACCAACAACCAAGGGTAGCATTGTAAATTCTCTTCGATGGACTCAAAGCTCCGAATACAGGTGTTCTCAATTTCATACTGTTGAGCTAGCGTGAGCTTCTTGTCTTTCATAGATTGTTTGGAGAAATCATACATCCCCATTGTAACAGTAGCTTTTTCAGAGAGTTCAGCATACGGGGTCTGGTCTATGATGAATTTTACTTGAAGAACATATGCTTATACTGAGAGGGGGGGTGAACAGTATACAATAAAACTTTTTACCTTTTAATCCAAATAGTAGCATCAGTATTAATAAAACAGTAAACATCACACAAAGCATCACATACATGAGAGACATCATTTTTATGTGGTTCACCCAAAGATGGCTACTTCCATGGAGAAAGTATTTCTTCTAAATATTTCTCAAATAATATTTTGGGAATCCTTTCCAATTACAATGTTTATGGACCTTTTTCCAAAGGAGATGTTGACACCCTAAATCTGGTTTGTGGATCTCTATCCATAGGATAACTCCTTCTCCTCTGCTTTGGATGGTGATCCTATAGAATACTAATGCCTTCACTTCATTGGCTTGTGGATCTCTATCCACTAAAGACTCTTGTCCCCACTCAGAAGACCTGTCCTCACTACCTAGACTGATGGATATTCTATCCACTGGATACTAATGTCCTCTCTACTCTGTCACCTCCAAAGCTCTGTCTCAATTCTGTACTAAACACATTCTAGTCGATATAGCACAAATATGCTCAAAAAGTCCACTCAGAACTTGCTCAACTCTACTCAATAGGTCCACTTAGAACCTGCTCAAATTTGCTCAATAGGTCCACTCAGAACCTGCTCAAATCTGCTGAATACGTCCACTTGGAACCTGCTCAAATATTCTCAATAGGTCCACTCAGAACCTACTCAAATATGCTCAATAAGTCCTCTCTATAACTTAACCAAATATGTATTGTAAGATTCCACAAAAGCTCACACAAAATCATTCCATAAGTCTTCTCAAAGACTTGCCTCAAATATTCTTAACAAGTCCACACAAAACTTGTCCAATATCATAGAAACATAAAGAGAATTGTTAGAGACTCAATATGTTCTATTCTCACAACTCAATCTCTTTCACAACTCAAATTAGAATATAGAATAGTTTGTTTTATGGAACTTGAACAATCACTTCATTCATCCACTTGACTAGGCCCAATCAACTCTACTCAACCAATCACTCAAAAACAACTCTTGCTCACAAACCCTAGTCCAAGCATGTATCATCCAACTCAAAATGTTTCCAACAATGCTCAACAAAAAATATCACATAACAATGATACTCATGATCTTTTCAAACCCTAGTTCAAGTTCTTTGCATAACAACTCACTTCAACAACCATGCTCATAAATCAAGATTCTAATCACAACTCTTAATTTAGAAAACCTTGAAGCATTAACTCAAAACACTTCACTCAATCAATGGTCTCAACAACAATGCTTATCAAACAAGATTTTAATCACAACTTTCAATTTTAGAAAACATTGAAGCATTAACTCATACACTTTCAAAAAGAAAACCCTAATCAAATCCTTTTCACTCCAAACTTAATTTTCAAGAAAGCCAATCAACCAACACAACGAAAGAAGAATTTTCTCATACCTTTTTACTTGACAAGGAGTTGATCTCACAAATATTCCACACTCACAAATTTCTCTTTTTCAATATCAATAAGGGTTATAAGACTTTAATAATAACACAATGCAAAATGATTACCCAAAATACACCTTATTACTCCAATTCAAAAATAACATTCACCATAGTCTTCTTTTAATAGAAAAACCCTTATACAAAAATAATGCTCAAAAGTCTTAATAAGAATTTAATCAAGAATTTACTAAAAACTCCTTATTACTCCTAAAATAATAAATCTCAAATACCAATCCCTCCAAAATAATCCTCAACAATCATTCACCATAAATTTTATGCCTTAATGTATATTCAAAAATAATAATCAATTATTCACCCTTATTCCTCCAACATTAGGCAACTAATAAAAATTAAAAAAAAAATTGTACCTTGTCTTCAGAGGGAATCGAACCCTCACTCTGCCCATGCGCCAAGCACCTTAATCGCGGCCTCAACCACCGCATGAGCTACCAAGCTCGTTTGCTATCAACAAAGCACCACATGCTTCTAATACACACGTTCTCCCTTTGCCTTGGCCAAAAACCACATGCACCTTGGGCACTTCCAATCAACATTGACTCGAATGCAGTGAACACATTTCGAATGCAAGAGCTGTAGCAAACTAACACCTTTGCACTTGCCCACTCGCCACTAGGCCACGCTTCCTTGTTGGGCTTCAACACTCAGCACTTGTTTTCTTAAACGAATCACTGTCCACAAAAATCAAATCTCACGAGCTCTGTTTCCTCTTCACATGCCAAAAATTAAAATCAATAGCAAGGGTAAATAAAACTTAGGACTTTGAGCATATATATATTCTCCTCCATTGCATTAACTATGTCAGTGCTCACCATGCTTCCTTTCATGATGTCAGCATTAAAGGCTTCGAATGCCTTTAATAAAACCCAACCTTGGGGTTTAATCAACATTAAACTTTGCGCTTTGAAATATTTTTCCTTTCAAAACCCAACCTTAGGGTTTATAAAAATAATTAATTGACCTTTGTAAACCCAATAATATTATAATTATAATTATAATAATTTATTTTGGTTTTTCACCAACTTGGTTAAATATTATAATAAAGATTATAATATTATATTCTTCCAATGCTTTGGATACATATGCTTCTAAAGGAGAAATGAAACCATTTTCTGACCCATTATTTTGGGTGTAAAATAAAAATATTTTAACCCATTATAACTTCCATTAAACTTTGCACTCGAACTGAAGAAGAGCTATCACTGGCATCTTGACATCAATGACAACTTTGACTTAGGGACTCAAAATGTCCAACATTTACTGCCTCCAAGGTGTGTCTAGGTGTGAAAGAATTTCCCTAGGTGGCCATTTTGCTTACAGATAGTAGATCAACTCATAGTAACACTCTTTTCTGAGTTCTCACTAATTTATGGAAACTCTTCAACTCTCTATTCATCAATAGCAATTTCCCACTTTGAGATAACCAAGGTGGTAATGTGTTTGAGAGTGGGGGCTTAAATAATCGATGAAGGAGTGGCTTCACTATCTTCACATTGAGTGTTATTAATGCGATGGCACCAACTACCTTTTAAAATATGCCAATGGATGTTTGCCATTTCATTATTTCTAAAATGGGGTAGTTATGACAAGCGATCTTCCTTGACTTGTACCCTTGCGATGCTCTTTGATTTGTGTACCTCTAATCATTTACAGTGTAGCTATTGGTCACCGAGCTACTTCTTCTCCTGACATGGCATAATGAACATGGTATCGATAGCTTTCACGAGAATTTTTATGAGACTTTCTGCCACCTTGGCCCAAGGGAAAAATTTAGTTCAGAAGTAGATATATCGTTAACGACAGTCATTTTATCAAGAATCGATCATCTGATTCTAGTCATAGAGGTGCGTGCCTACCAAGATTTTCCAATTTTGCATGTTGGTTAGTCCAAAGGAACAACATACCAAATTTGGATTGCTTTAGCCTATGATTTATTGTAATGATTTAAAAACTAATCAAGGCTTAGGTATCTTATTCATAATACTCACCTTCTTGAGCATCACCTACCATGATTATAGTTAGATTCAATCTACTTCAAATATCATCATTGATCTCTATGATCCTGCATAATTTTTAGCCATATAATATATGTATACAAGGATAATCATATGTATTAAGTGTGAAATACTATGATTAGAAGCAATGTTGAACCCAAATACTTAGGTTCAAAATTGATGACCATTGTATTCATTAGTCAAAGTATTAATATTGCAGATAATTTTGTTTTATTAAGGTTAACGGTGTAATTATATAGTTAATATTTAATAATAAAACACAGGCCTTTATTTTCTAATTACCTCCCGTGGCATTCACCATTCGATTAAAAATCAATTGCACGTACCCGTCCGATCTTCCAAGCATGCGCCATGATTAAGAAAGAAAAGGGGGTTATTAATAACATATTAGACCCTCCCCTAATTTTAATTAGTCATAGGCTTTGGCTTTTATTAGCTTTAATAAATTATCTGACTGAAAAACTCATCTATGTTAACCTTCATATGAATCTAGGCGTGGTCAAGCATTGCCATCATATTTGGTAGAGATGTGTACCTATTATCCCACTTTATTTTCTTCTAGTAACCTTGACCAAGTGCAGCCATTGGATTTGGATGGAGATAAATGTAATCATCTGATCTGATTTAACTACAACTCCATTGATGATCACTTCACTTAAATGTTGATCGCTTTCGAAAACGTGCTACCGTCGGATTTGAGTAGGAAAAAGCACCACCATCAGATTAGCCCATGATGTGCATTTTATATGCTTTATATTTTCTTAGTTGAAGCACAGCCATAAGATTTGAGCGGGATCAAGCATTGTCGTCGATCTTATTTTATCTTTTGATTGCTCTGGAAGAGTGCTATCGTCGAATCTAAGTAGGTTTAAGTGTTGAAGAACACAAGCTTATACTGAGAGGGGGGTGAACAGTATAAGATCAACTTTTACTTTTCTTTCCCAAACAATATTATCCAATATAATCAATGGAAATATCAACAATAGTAATCAAAGCAATGCACAAATCATCACACACAATAGAGACACCAATTTAACGTGGTTCACCCAATGTGGGCTACTCCACGAAGAAAATATTTCACTAAAATTTTCTCAACAAATCTCTTGGGAATCACTTCCCTATTACAATGTTTATGGACCTCTATCCAAAGGAGACACCAATCCCCTAATGCTCTACTTTGTGGATCTCTATCCATAGGAGAACTCTTTCCCCTTTTCTCTGGTTCATGGAACTTGACCCAGGAGAACTCTTTCTCCTCAACTGGTTCATGGATCTCTCTCCATAGAAGAAATCTATCTTCCCAGCTACTTCATGGATCACACTCCATAGGAGAACTCTTTCCCCTTGCTCTGGTTCGTGGATCTCTATCCATAGGAGAACTCTTTCTCCTCTACTCTGGTTGATGACCTTCTAGAAGACTACTATCCCCACTGCACTGGCTTGTGGATCTCTCTCCATAGAAGACCTCTGTCCTCACTCAAAAGACCTCTGTCCTCACTACCCTGGCTAATGGATCTCTATCCACTGGAGACTACTATCCTCTGCTCTATCACCTCCAAATCTTACTCTCAACTCTATCTCAAATCTACACCAAATACTATCCTCGGTCTAGTACAAATTTGCTCTAACTCTATCTTAGTTCTACCAAATCTATCCTCAAATCTATCCTCAAGCCTTAACACAAAGCTTGATCCAATCACAAATCAACTCTACTTAGATTTACCCCAAGCCTTAACACAAATCTTGAACAAATCAATCAATCAACTCTACTCTCAAGTCTTCACCAAGACTTACTTAAATCTACTCAAGTCCTCTCAAGAACTTGCTCAAATTTTCTCTCAAGTCTTCACTAAGACTTACCTCAAATCTCTAAGTTTACTAAGACTTACCTCAAATCTACTCTCAAGTCTTCACTAAGAACTTGCCTCAAATCTGCTCTCAAGTCTTCACTAAGACTTACCTCAAATATGCTCTCAAGTCTTCACCAAGACTTACCTCAAATCTACCTTAAGCTTTCACAAAAGCTTACTCAAATTTATCCTTAAGCTTTCACAAAATCTTACTCAAATCTGCTCAAACACATGCTCAAAAATAGCTCACAAGATATGCTCAATCAATCTCAAATCTTGCACACAATGCTATCAATTGCTTTGTCTAATCTTCAAAGTAATTCCTTTAACTTGAAGTAGTTTAGACATATTCTATTCAGAATTCTTTTAACCTCTGGAACATATAGAGAATGATGTACTCTATCAAAAACTCAATATGTTCTACTCAATCATTAAGTCTGTCACTTTCACAAATCTGATTTCTAATGTTTGCACATTCACTTTCAATATCACTCAAAACCAATGCTCAAGAATTTCACTCAATCATTCAATCAATGAAACACAACTTGCTTACAAACCCTAATCAAGTGTTTCACACTACTTCCAACCAAAATGCACAATGTGAGTCTCAAACCCTAACTCAAACAATCCTCAATCTCTAACTCAAATATTCTCTTAAACATTCACTAATCATGCATATGAAAATTCACTCAAACATTTCCAACAATGCTTATCAAACAATCCTTTTCACTCCACCTTTGCATTTCACAACATTCAATCCAACAACATTTTAATCATAAGGAAGATGTGCCCATACCTTTTGTTTTTATGGAGATATGTCTTCAAAACCTGTTATACTCACAACCAAAACCTTTTGCCAACTCTAGGTTAGATAGCAATAACCTATCTCAAAATCTCCACAAAAATATTTATCCCAACAAATATTTCATCATACAAATAAAATGACAAATCACAAATACACCTTATTACTCCTTCCTTAAAAATCAATCTTCAATCAATGAATCATTCACTCACAAAAATAATTATAATGACAATCTCCCTATAACTCCTTTTAACTCCAACTCAATAAAATATTTTAATCAAATTTCAACCCTCAAAATAAATTTCAAATTACAATCATAAAGTCCTTGAATACACCTTATCCTCTCCAACTCTCAATCCAACATTAATTCCAAATTATGCCAACAAAAATCCTTGGAAACCCTTATAAACTCCAAAATTTAATTAACACTTGGCAAAAATAAAAAATATTTATTCATACCTTAGCCACAAGAAAAAATTAATTTTCGTGCGCCTTAGACTCCACAAAGCACCCCACACGATTTGAACTCGTGTTCACCTACTCGACAAGCACCTTAGCCATGGCTTAGGTAGCCATGTGGGCTATGCACCCTCACAAGACCAAGGAAGCACCTTCCACTTCTTATCTCCTTCATCGGCGCCAAAAACCAAATGTGCAAAACCTTTAACCTTTGTTGCCATTGAGAATCGAATGTGGGACCTCTTCTCTCCCAATAACTATACACAGCCATGCCTTGCCACTAGCCCAACCATGTGGTTGGTGATAAGGCTTGAGCCTCACTCCATTTAATCTTTCATGATTTCCCTTCAACCTTTTAAAAATTAAAACTTTTCTTTTGCGCTCATGAATTCACATCAATACTTATTAATCCTTGCACATGCAAAATTAATTTTGAGACTTGCTTTATTGCATCCAAACCATATGGTATAAATACCATATCTTATTTTTGCTCGATGTCGATGGGAAAATATTAAAATGAAATATTTTGTGCCCAACCCTAACTTTAGGGTTTAATAAAATTATTCTATAAATTAATTTATAATATAAATATTATAAATAATTTATAAATAACCTTAGGCATTATTTTTAAACCTTAATATTATAATAATGAATATTATAATATTATTTCCATTGGGCCTAGGTGTTTCTTCCAACCTTAGGCCTTATCTTAACAACCTTTAATATTATAATAATAAATATTATAATATTATTTCCTTTGAGCCTAGGTATCTCCTTCCTTCAGGGTCTTTTGTCAATCTTTTGACCAATCATGTGAAGCTTTAAACCAAATCTCTTGGGCTTAAAATATAAATATTTTAACCCTCCTTTTTCCAATTCCTTGCACTAACTTATGATATCACTGACACTATCTCTTGACATCAATGACAACACAACTACTCAAAATGTCCAACAATCTCCCCCTTTGTCATTGATGGCAACCCTTTTTCCTTAACCATTCCTTTTTCCAATTCTCTCCCCTTGAGAAACTGCTCCCCTTGACTGAATGCTCTCCCCCTAACTCAAATCTCTCCCCCTTTGACATCAATGGCAAAGGGCCACCTTTGGGGCTAAATATAAGACTCTTAGCTCAGCCCCCTCCCCACCTCCTCTCCTTGAGGTGGTTAATTTTGGGGTGGGAGTATCTCTACTCCCAACATACACTCTTTTTTTCTTTGTCCACCTTCTTCCTCAACTGATCCTTCTGATTCCTCTGAATATTCTTGTTCCTGCTTGTCTCTAGAAATTTTGTTCTACACCACTTAGCCATATGCCCAACATTATTGCACTTATAACACTTAATGTTGTGGTTCCTTGAAGGTGCAAATATCTTGAAGTTCCTCCTGGTGAAGCCATATCCATTCCTATCATGAACCCTACAATTAACTACCTTATGACCAAACTGATTACAAGAGTAACAATACCCTTGAAAGAGATGCCCATTTCTGAAATTTCTTTTAGTGAAACCATATCCCTATCTTTCATGTGTCCTACACTGCATAGCCTTGTGACCAAACCTGTGACATGAGAAGCAACGTCCATTGAAGAAATCTTGCCTTGACCCCATTGGTCTCTTAGTCTCTTCTTCCCTGTGATGTTTCCTGTTCCATCTGTTCCTTATTTGTGCATTGTTCCTTTCCTTGTTGAACTTTCTATTTTCCAACTTATCCTCAGAAGTCTCACTTTCTCTTTCACTCTCTTCTTCTGAAGCTTCTTCTTCTTTGGAGCTTGAGATTGACTCCTCTCCTTGTTCTCTATGTTCCTCTTCAAAACCAAGTCCTATCTTGTTTGATGAAGATCTTTGTACCTTGATAATCTTATCCAAGGTCTTTGAGCTTCTCCCAAACCTGTGTAGCTTGTCTTTAGACTCTTTCACTTCCTTCCTTAGTGAATCTACCTCATGCTCTAATATTTCACATTCTAAAACTTTTACCTCTAACTTCTCTTTAAATCTCCTTGTCTTAGCTATTGAATTTGTCAGATCTTGTATAAGCTTTCCTTTCTCTTCATCACATTCTTGAAATTGAAGCTTGAGTTTTGAGTTCTACTTTCTTACCTTTCTTAATTCCTTAAGAGCATAAATAAGCTCACCTTCAAGATCAACTTCTCCTTCCTCTTCATTTTTTGATTCTTCCTCTACTCCTTTGTCTTCAAGAGCATCTTCATTCTTTTTTGATTTATCTTCAATAGGAGCACTTCCTTCTTCTTCTATTTCCAAAAGGAGACTTTCTTCTTCTAGATCTTCAAGAGCATCTTCATATTCATCTTCACTAAAACTGAACCCATTCTTTGTACAATGATCTTCAAGATGACCAAAGTTACCACACCTAAAACACTTGAGAATTATTGGTTCCCTTTTTGCTTCTTTTCTAACATCTTCTTTTTCTACTATCAGAAATAGAATTTCTTCTTCTTCATTATTTGAGGACCTTCCATCACTATCACTTGAACTCTTGCCTATATTATCTGCATAAAAACTCTTCTTATGCCTCTGGAAAAACTTCTTTCCTTGCTTGTTTTGTCCATACCTATTTTTATTTTGATACTTGTATTTTCCTGCTTCCTTGTTCTTATGATCCTGTTTCTCTTCACCATTGCTACTTCTAGCTTCTGGACAATTAGATGCATAGTGACCATATTTACCATAATTGAAACACTTAACTATTTTGTACCTTTGTGCTTTCTTGTGTCCTTGTTCCTTCTACCATAGTTTGCTTCTTCATCACTGGATAACTCATTACTTGAATCTACTTCTTATCTTTTGTCTTCTTTGTAACTTTGAAGGTTACTTCTTTCTAGGGGATAGGATCCTTTCCTATTCTCATCTCAAAAGTTGTGAGAGTGCCATGTAGCTCATCCCTAGTCAAAGTTTCAATATCTTTTGTTTCTTCTATGGCTGAAACCTTTTCACTATACCTCTTAGGAAGTGACCTTAAAATATTTTGACAAACATCTGATTCTTCAACTTTAAACCCAAGTCCTTGCATGGAGTTAACAACCTCATCCACATGAAGTAAGTATGTAGCAATGTCTTCCTCATCCTTCATCTTCAAGTCTTCAAATGTTTTCTTGTGATTTTGCAATTTTGCCATCTTGACCTTTTTGTCTCCCTCATATATTTTCTTCAACTTTTCCCAAATATCTTTTGTTGATGTGCAATGCATAACTTTTACAAACTTTGATTCACGTAAACCACTTAATATTCCATTCATTGCCTTTGAATTATTCAGATGTAGGAGCTTACCATATTTATCTGTAGGTGGAGTAGTTGGCGGTGTGTATCCATCCTCAACTGCTTGCCATATCTCATTTCCTTGTGCCATTAGATAAATATTCATTCTTACACTCCAAAATGCATAATTGTTCCCATCAAACAATGGTGCCTTATTTCCTAAAGATCCACTCTGAGAATCCATCTGTGTTCCTATAAGATTTTCCTTCAAGTTGTTAAACTCTTTCGAAGGAACCCACTCTGATACCAATTGAAGAACACAAGCTTATACTGAGAGGGGGTGAACAGTATAAGATCAAATTTTACTTTTCTTTCCCAAACAATATTATCCAATATAATCAATGGCAATATCAATAATAGTAATCAAAGCAATGCACAAATCATCACACACAATAGAGACACCAATTTAACATGGTTCACCCAATGTGGGCTACTCCATAGAGAAAATATTTCACTAAAATTTTCTCAACAAATCTCTTGGGAATCACTTCCCTATTACAATGTTTATGGACCTCTATCCAAAGGAGACACCAATCCCCTAATGCTCTAATTTGTGGATCTCTATCCATAGGAGAACTCTTTCCCCTTTTCTCTGGTTTGTGGAACTTGACCTAGGAGAACTCTTTCTCCTCAACTGGTTTATGGATCTCTCTCCATAGAAGAACTCTATCTTCCCAACTGCTTCATGGATCACACTCCATAGGAGAAATCTTTCCTCTTGCTCTGGTTCATGGAACTCTATCCATAGGAGAACTCTTTCCCCTCTACTCTAGTTGATGACCTTCTAGAAGACTATTATCCCCACTACACTAGCTTGTGGATCTCTCTCCATATAAGACCTTTATCCTCACTTATAAGACCTCTATCCTCACTACCCTAGCTAATGGATCTCTATCCACTAGAGACTACTATCCTCTACTCTATCACCTCCAAATCTTACTCTCAACTCTATCTCAAATCTGCACCAAACACTATCCTCGATCTAGTACAAATTTAACTCTATCTAGTCTAGCACAAATCTGCTCTCAAATATATTACAAACTTATAATTCCTCAAGCCTTAACACAAATCTTGATCCAATCATAAATCAACTCTACTTAGATTTTCCCTAAGCCTTAACATAAATCTTGAACAAATCAATCAATCAACTCTCTAAGTCTTCACAAAGACTTCTCAAATTTAAGTCCTCTCAAACTTCTCAAATCTCTCAAGTCTTCACTAAGACTTACCTCAAATCTCTACAAGTCTTCACTAAGACTTACCTCAAATCTCTTAAGTCTTCACTAAGACTTACCTCAAATCTGCTCTCAAGTCTTCACTAAGACTTACCTCAAATCTGCTCTACAAGTCTTCACCAAGACTTACCTCAAATCTACCTTAAGTTTTCAAAAAAGTTTCTCAAATCTATCCTTAAGCTTTCACAAAATCTTACTCAAATATGCTCAAACACATGCTCAAAATATCTCACAAGATATGCTCAATCAATCTCAAATCTTGCACACAATGCTATCAATTGCTTTGTCTAATCTTCAAAGTAATTCCTTTAACTTGAAGCAGTTTAGACATATTCTATTCAAAATTTGTTTAACCTCTGGAACATATAGAGAATGATGTACTCTATCAAAAACTCAATATGTTCTACTCAATCATTAAGTCTATCACTTTCACAAATCTGATTTCTAATGTTTGCACATTCACTTTCAATATCACTCAAAACCAATGCTCAATCAACTTCACTCAATCATTCACTCAATGAAACACAACTTGCTTACAAACCCTAATCAAGTGTTTCACACTACTTCCAACCAAAATGCACAATGTGGGTCTCAAACCCTAACTCAAACAATCCTCAATATCTAACTCAAATGTTCTCTTAAACATTCACTAATCATGCATATAAAAATTCACTCAAACATTTCCAACAATGCTTATCAAACAATCCTTTTCACTCCACCTTTGCATTTCACAACATTCAATCCAACAACATTTTAATCATAAGGAAGATGTGCCCATACCTTTTGTTTTTATGGAGATATATCTTCAAAACCTATTTTACTCACAACCAAAACCTTTTGCCAACTCTAGGTTAGATAGCAACAACCTATCTCAAAATCTCCATAGAAATATTTATCCCAACAAATATTTCATCATACAAATAAAATGACAAATCACAAATACACCTTATTACTCCTTCCTTAAAAACCAATCTTCAATCAATGAATCATTCACTCACAAAAATAATTATAATGACAATCTCCCTATAACTCCTTTTAACTCCAACTCAATAAAATATTTTAATCAAATTTCAACCCTCAAAATAAATTTCAAATTACAATCATAAAGTCCTTGAATACACCTTATCCTCTCCAACTCTCAATCCAACATTAATTCCAAATTATGCCAACAAAAATCCTTGGAAACCCTTATAAACTCCAAACTTTAATTAACACTTGGAAAAAATAAAAATTATTTATTCATACCTTAGCCACAAGCAAAAAATTAATTTTTATGTGCCTTAGACTCCACAAAGCACCCTACACGATTCGAACTCACGTTCACCTGCTCGACAAGCACCTTAGCCATGGCTTAGGTAGCCACATGGGCTACACACCCTCACAAGACCAAGGAAGCACCTTCCACTTCTTATCACCTTCATCGATGCCAAAAACCAAACAATAAAAACCTTTAACCTCTGCTGCCAAGAATCGAATGTGAGACCTCCACTCGCCCAACACCTTACACAACCACGCCTTGCCACTAGCCCAACCACATGGTTGGTGCTAAGGCTTTGAGCCTTAGTCGATTTAACCTTCCATGATTTCCCTTACCTTTTAAAAATAAAATGCTTCTATCCTTTTGCTCACGAATTCGCATCAATACTTATTAATCCTCGCACATGCAAAATTAATTTGGAGACTTACTTTATTGCATCCAAACTATATGGTATAAATACCATATCTTATTTTTGCTCGACGTCGATGGGAAAATATTAAAATGAAATATTTTGCACCCAACCCTAACTTAGGGTTTAATTAAATTATTTTATAAATTAATTTATAATATAAATATTATAAATAATTTATAAATAACCTTAGGCATTATCTTTAACACTTAATATTATAATAATGAATATTATAATATTTTTCCATCGGGCCTAGATGTTTCTTCCCTTAGGCCTTATCTTAACAACCTTTAATATTATAATAATAAATATTATAATATTATTTCCTTTGGGCCTAGGTATCTCCTTCCTTCAGGGTATTTAGCCAACATTTTGACCAATCATGTGAAGCTTTAAACCAAATCTCTTGGGCTTAAAATATAAATATTTTAACCCTCCTTTTGCCAATTCCTTGCACTGACTTATGACATCACTGACACTGTCTCTTGACATCAATGACAACACAACTACTCAAAATGTCCAACAAGCACAACCGTTGGATCGACTTGGTAATGTGCGCTTTTATGTCCCCCTTGTTTGACTTGTTAAATTCTGAAAACTTTGTGATAGCATGGCCGTTAGATTTATTTTGGATCAGGCATGGCCATTGGATTTTGGTGAAAATTGAAGGTTATTAACCCTTGTTAGGATGAATGACTTTTATTGGTTGAATGATCTACAATAAGCGCAACTATTGGATTTATCGATGGCTAAGCATGATCCTCAATCTCCGTTGACCCATCCGATGTCCAAGTTTTGGATTATTATGAATGATGCATGGTCGTCAGATCATATTGGATTTGAACACAGTCGTTGATTGCCTTAGATCTGCACAACGTTTAAAAAATGAGTGTTTATAAGACTTTTGGCTAACTTTGGTTATGTTTAGCGAGCGCGCATTCGTTGGATTAGAATGGAGTAAAGCACTATCATTGGATCCTTTGAATTTACCTGATGCTTAGTGAAATAGGTGCATGAATTTGAATTTTTGGCCTTAGTGTTCAAATCTCTATGAGCGTTGTCGTCAGATCAAACTCAAGGGAAAGTGCATCCGTTGATTTATTCAGACCTGTAAGACCGATAATAAAAAGGGTGCCAAATTTTTATTTCTTAATAATATTTTAATTAATCAAAGGGGGAAGATTAACCAATGTATTAAGACCCTTGTTAATTTGTGATTAGTGGTTTAATTAATCCTTGAGGTGCTAAACCTATTCAATGCTAACACTTTGATAGTCTGAGCGGGTGTGATCATCAATTTAATCATGATGGAACACTATCCTTGGATATTTTTTATTTGTACGATTTTTAATCAAAGGGGGCACGTACTTTTAATGTTTAATCTCTTTAGACCTTATGATAAAAAAAATTTGACCATGGTACTTATTGATTTTAAAAATTTGGGTTGTTTATTCGAGCGTGTTTGTTTGATCAAGACAAATTTGGGCGTTGCCTTTGGATCTACCCATAGTGCTCGATATTTACCCAAAGGGGGTGCATACCCTCAATTTGATTTTATTAAATTTATATGTCTAAGACCTTAGGTTATAATATTTTTTATCATAGCTTAGTATCGACTTGTTTTTTTAATCCTTGGATTACTTATGAGGACGCACTTGTCCGATTTCGAAGGGTGAAGCGCTATTGTCCAGATCCTTGGACTTGCTTGATCTTTAAGAACATGATTCAACTTAGACCTTAGGATTCTTAAAATTTACTTAGGTCTAAATGTTTTAATTAATTTTTTTAGGAACCTATGGAATTTTTAAAATACCTTCTTTAGCAAAGGTTTTATCACTTTAAATTTTATAAGCCCTTTAATAATCGGATAACTTCATCGGTCATTGGGACAATGATATTAACAGTTAAGCTTCTGAGTTTAGACTTGATTAAGATGACATTTTTATAACTGTTGTAAAGGATCAAAACATTGAAAATCAATTTCTCAAAGGAGAAAGCAATAGAGACCAACAACATTTGGTAAATTTATTGAACCCAAAAATTTTAAATTAGGGGTATTTGATGTTGAGTCAAAATTGGCTCCAACATGTCCAATATTCAAAATACAAAAACAATTTTTATTTAAAACTATTACAATAATATGCTAGGTAACTAGATTGGTGGAATCATCATACAACATCATTGATCCAAAAATAGGACGTGGTGCTCGAATTATGACTGTAGGTTGAATGCTTCGTGCATACGGGGAGCATATTGGATTCTTTAAACCATCCTTCATTGTTGATCTGTAACAGATGTTAGAATGACTTTCCTTTGAGAATTCTTCTTCCTGTAACTATAACAACTGCACCACAAAAAATATTTTAGGATATCACACTCTATCTCATGCCTTTGGACATTTCATACATTAGTGACCATGATTCAAGGACTTGTCATGATAATCCTTGGTCCTTTTGGGTTTCTTGGACTTGGGAACCGCTACATAGTGATATGTCATGATGTCACATATTTCCTTTCATGTTTGACTTAATCAAGCCTTGGTTACCATGACAAAGCAATATGTGGTGATGTTGCATCCCTTCTTTTTACTTTACCTTTTATGATTTTCTACGATCGCAACATAGGAGTGTGTCACAATGCTATAGTATATTTTAACTTCTTGGCTATCTTCACTCTTTGTGATCATGATATAAATGTATGTCATGATATCACAATAATTTTTTGACCCTATATTGCATGAGTAATTATGATTGTGACACAACGACTAGTTGTGATGTCGCACCCTTCCTTTCTGCTTCAATTCTTTCCAACACTTCATGACCATGATACAGTGATAAGTCACGATATTATGCCCTTTTAGGAAATCTAGATTTTTTAGCTATGTTCTTCTAATTGTTCTACAAGTGTCGACTATCTACCTATTATTATTGATATGAAACATATCTGAATGCTACTGTACTTGCATCTAATATCTCTATTTATAGTCTTAAATATTCTTTTTATGATAATGAGAGTTGTGTGGCTGAGGAGAACATAAAAATCACCCAAAATTCCCAGAACAAGGCCTTTTATACAGGATATAGACCTTGGCTATAGACAATATTGGGGGAAAATAAGGCTTTAATTTCCCTTTGTCATTTGACTTTGGTTGGAAGGTGTCTTGTCATCCCTAACGACCTTGCTGATATGGTGGCCTCTCAAGGTGAGCATTGCCTAGTTGGAAAATTTCTAGGAGTGAGGCTAGAGCTAGAAGTTATTCGTAAGCGATCCCATGAGAAATGGTGGTCTCTTAACCATATGATAATTGTGGCTTTACCCAAATTTTTTTCAAATTTATCTATGTTGATTATTTGGAGATAAATCTCCAATAGGGCCCATGGCTTTTTGGATGCAAGGGATTGTTCATGAAGCCTTGGTCCAGTGACTTTGACCCCTATTCCTAAAATTTGCAATAATTTCATGTTTTGGTAAGGCTCTTAGGGCTTCTTGTTTATATTTGAAATGAATATATTCTAGCTAGAATCACCAAGAGTATGGTCCAGTTTCTCACAATTGATCCCGTGAATTTGGTTAGATCTAGGCTCATTCTACTCTGTTTCATGTTAATATCAATTTGGACGACCCCTTGACTAATTCAATTGAGTTAATTTCCAATTTTAGTATTCATAACCAAGCTATTGAATATGAAAACCTCTTGATAAAATGTGGGCTTTTGCAAAAATCCTAGGTAATTGAGCAAAGATTACCCCAATAAAATAGGTCAACCTAATTCTAGTCAATGGTAGCCCAAGAAACTTGTGGAACCCCAAGTTGTTGAAGATTCTAAGTAGGCTTCAAAGTCATATGGCTCTAGTATTTGCCTCTTATGCCTTCTCAAATCCTATCACCTAGGGAGGAAGGGGAACTCAAGGAAGTAGAGATTGAGGTAAGTGTTCTCCTTACATTTTATTCCTTAGTTCTAAATAAGTTATCTATTGCAAATAGGTTTGGTTACCTTAAAGATGAGGAGATCAGTTTGAAAACTATTTTCTTGTTTGTCCTCCCTCGTGAGTGATAAGGCTCTGCATCATTTTGATTCAACATGTCATATTGAGCTAGTCTCAAGTCCTCAAGCAGGTAAGGGCAAAAGCCCATCTATTTGCTCAAAAAGGAAAGGATTCAAAAGGAGCAATCTAGCCCAAACTTCATAATAAAAAGTAGTAACAAGGGAATGTGGATTTTGGTTGAGATTCAAAATAGGGGAGGCCTTCTTACTAAGAAATCAGGCTAAGAGAGATGTTCAAAAATATAGCAAATAAGAATCAAATGACTTTGACCTAGGGGGTAATAAATAATCCTCCAAACCTCATAAATGAAGGTTTTATGTTGAAATATAAGGGGTATAAATGGCCCCACTAAGCAACTATTGGTTGCTTCATTAATAAAATATTTAAAGCCCATATTTTTCTCTTTCAAGAGACTAAAATTAGAGAAGCCAATATTGAGAAGATTAAGAAAGCTATTTGGAAAGAGTCTAGTTTCATAGCTATTCATGCTTTAGGAGCATTTGGGATATTCTTTGCCTATGAGACCCCTCTAGAATTGAGGGAAGGTTTTTCATCTTCAAATAAGTTTATCAATGTGTTGTTTTTTTGCAAGGACTCAAAGGTTTCCTAGATTCTAACTAAAAATTATGCTCCAAACTCGATTCCTGGTAGATTATATCTTTTGGAAGACCTTAGTTTCATTAGGAGTGTATTTCATGGTGAAGCTTGGATGTTAGCTAGAAACTTTAATTTCCCTCTCTTTCCATTTGATAAGAAGGGTAGTAACCAAACATTTTCTAAAGGAATTAAGGATTTTGAACAATTTGTTAACTCTAATGAGTTGATGGATGTTGAGCTAAGAGGAGGTAAGTTCACTTAGAGCAATAGAAGAATGGGAGACCAATTAATACAAATTAGGTTAGACAATTTTCTTATTTCCAAAGAAGCCCTTTTAGGCTTTGGTGATGTTGTAAATTTTCTTCCCAAGGTTGGATTTGACCACAATTCGTTGTTGCTTGAGGTGCTAACTTTTAAGAAATCCTTCAAAATTTGCATTCATATTGAAGCTATGTGGTTGAATAATGGAAATCTTGAGCCTAAAATTGTTGAATGGTGTAAAAAAGAGTTTTTTGACCTCTTAATTTCCCAAGATGCTAATAAAATTAGATTCATCAAATATAACATTAAGGGGTGGAATAGATTGGTCTTTGACAATTCTTTTCAAAGGAAAGCAACCCTAAAGAGTTAGCTCTCAGTTTGAGTCTACTTTTGAGTAGGGTCTCCTCATAGCTGAGTCTAGAGAGGAAGAATTGCAGGTTCTTACAGAGTTTCATAATGCCTTGGACTATGAGGAATATTTTGAGAGGCAAAAATATAGGGCTTTGTGGTTAAAATATAGTGACTGCAATACCAAAAAATTTCATGCTACCACCCTAAGGAATAGGAGATTTAATAAGATCATAAAATTTAATAAGGAGGACAAAATCTTAATTGACAACATTTTGGAAAACCAGGAGGAAGCAATGCACTTTTTTCAAAATCTTATTGGCATTAAGGAATTTGAGGATGAGTAGGCCATTAAATTTCTTCTCAACAACATCCCAACTATCCTTATTGACCAATTGAATGTTGGCCTTTGCTACCCCTTCAAAGAAAATAAGTTAAGAACACTATTTTTTCCATGGTAAGAGAGAAATAAATTGGTCCAAATAGGTTCTCATCCCTTTTTCCATAGGTTCTAGCATATTATGGGAACTAATGTTTTTAAGACTATCTATGAAGTCTAGTGTTATTTTCATATTTTAAGTGATGTTAATTCCACTTTTTTTTGCCCTCATCCCTAAAGTGGTAGGGTGGACTTTAAAGGTTTTAGGCCAATCAACCTCTGTAATACCCTTTATAAAATTTTGAAAAAAGTGATGGCTAATAGACTTAAGGTTGTTCTTCCCCTAATTATTGACTCATATCAATGTGGCTTCATAAAGGACAGACAAATTCTTGATGGCATTATTTGTATCCACGAAGTCCTTAATTATCTATATAAAAGTGGCAAGCCTCTTACTGAAATGATATATGAACAAGGCCTATGATAGGGTGTCATGGAATTTCTTGCTTAAAGTTATGGGAAAATTTGGCTTCCAACCAGATTGGATTAAGCTCATGAAAGAATGTTTGTCCTCGATTATGTATCTAGTCTTGGTTAACAACTCCCCTATTGGTTACTTTCAAATACTTAGAGAGCTAAGGAAATATGACCTTATGTCACCTTATTTGTTTCTCATTCTAGAAGATGCTTTTGGGAAGGTCTATAGGGGCTGGTTCTTCCTTGGAGTCAATTGACAGAGTCAATCCTACACCCTCTATCAGCCTAGTTACTCATCAAAAATTCATGGATGATTTTAGCAACTAGCTCCTTTGTCCCACAATCTAAATAAATCAAGAGCATTTTATCTATTTATAAGGAAACTTCTAGGCAAAAGATAAATTTTCAAAAGAGTAAAATCTTTTTCCTCAACACCCCCCAAAAGACAACTCAAGATTTCCAATATTTTTGAGTGTGTGATTGATAACCTTCCATATATTTATCTTGGCTTATTTTTAGTGGTAGATTATAGGAAAAATCTTTTTACTACTTAGACTTATCAAAGACACACAACTACTCGTTTTCGTTGTTTGGTGAATGACCATAATGCAAGGAACTATTTGACAACCCTATTTCCATTCCATTAGCATCATCATTGGAAAAATTATTACTTACTTCATGCACATCTCTCCTTTCAAATTCTATCAAGTCCTTGCTTGTCAAGCTCATCAAGTTGTTTTTCATTGAGTTGTTGCTTTCAAACTCGATAATTTCTAAGTTTCTCACCAAGTTACTGCCAAATTGGTTGATAAGGTTTAATTTTAATTTTTATATTCCTAGGTTTATGTTGCTCTGTCGACGTGCATCATATTAGTCACAAGTTGGTTTGGATTTGGCTCCAGGTCTTTTGTCGACAAATCCTTATCCCATGAATATTGGAGTATACCTCTATCATTTATTTATTGGATTATGGTTGTATTATGGGCTTATTAAAGTCGTTGTAAATTAATGTATAATCAGTTTTGGTTATCCATATCAGATTTGGTATAAGAGCATAGGATATTAGGGGGATTTTGGGTTATTTTCGATCTCCTTTTGGTTTGGATTAGTTCCAACCAAATAGTCCTATTAGAATCTCTTCTACTTCTATTGCAAAATTGATGCGTAATTGTTACCCCAATCAACAATTTTTGTCGTATATTGTTGCACAATACTCTTTGTGATAGCCATTTTTGTCGAGCTTAATTGTAAATGTTTGTCACAATTTCTTGCTGTAAATCTTGCTGACAAGAAATTTCTCGTAATTCTTGCTGAAAAGAATTATTTGCATTCTTGCTGCCAGTATTGACTTGGCAGTCGACAGTGTTTCTGTGCTGAATTTGGAGTTTTAAATGCATGAGGTGGAATTTCATATCATGCTCCTTGGAGTGAGGTGATTGCTTGTTAAAATTTCCCATACATCGAGGGCTCTACAAGCGTAGAGGAGGGAAGACTGTCATCTATGTCCATTAAGACTAACTCGTCTGAGGACATAGATTCCAACCAACGAACATGATTCCTGTTGGCCACCATTGCATTCGTGATTGGGCCGATCTATTTCTGCACATACCTATTGGAGGGCACCTTTGCATAGCCTTCATGACATTTCAATTCCATGTGATTGGTCCGAATGGTGATAGAGGACATCCCGTGTCCTCTTCGTTGAGTAATTTTGGCATTGGCGATCACATATGTTGCTTGATGCTGTCTTGTTTTATGGACTTTGCATTGACATCAAATATTCACCATCAGTGAATGGTAGCTCCATTGACTTCATGGTAATCATCGACGACTGTCTGTTCCTAGTCCCTCCGATGATATCTACTGTAATTGGCAGTCATGCACAGACATTGCACCTCCACTCAACCCATTTCTAACTTGCAGATCATGTGGCTAATCCTCCATTTTGTTGTATTATACTCTGCATTTCTAACAGGTAGACAGATGGAGGAATATTCTTCTCGTACGAAATATTACGATCTACCGATCGAATAACTGGAGATTTCACAAAAATTTTGGTGATTGGTTATTTTAGTTTGAACTCTCATGGGGATTCGAACCACCACGTGGTGATGACATGCCTTCCTATAGCTAGATAACATTTAGTTCAATTAGCCATCCAAGCACATGCCAGATACCGGCTTGCAAAGTTACATTGGCTGGAAAGTTGTTGCCCTCTCACCATGGTGCAAGTGAATTTCGCTGCGGTTGCAAACGTAAAGTTTTAAAATTTGCCTTTGCATTCCAATTTTATGGTAAGCTATTGCCACTTTAATAATGCCATCCTAAAAAAAATAAAAAATAAAAATATATATAACTTGGTATTACTTTGTGTGGTATTATTTTGTTTGTACCACATCACTGCAGCCTATTTTCATTTTTTGGATTTACTAAAGTGCATACATTTCTATTGCCCCTTTTCAAACCTTTGTAAAATTGCAAATTGCAGTTTTATTTTTGTAATTCTTTTGGGGCAACTTGCACTCTTTATTTGTAATTGATATCCAAATTTGTAACCCCTTTCTTGCTGGTGCCCACTCAGGGTCAAATGGTTACCAAATTGGCCGAAAAAATGGCCCAACTCACACAACTTGTGAGTATTTTGGCTGAAAAAGTCACATCCCAAGATATTCAGCCACAATGTGATGTTCCACTTTACAATGGCTCCCGGGATCCTGAAGTGCTTAACAACTGGATTCTTGACATGAGTAGTTGGTTCGATTACACAAAATTGGCGAAGGATCAACAAGTTGCTTTTGCAAAGCTCAAATTGTCTGGCATTGCTAAGATTCTCGTCACTGATCGCCAACGAACACAAAATCCTATTGACTCATGGGATGAATTGCAACGTGTTTTGAAGAGTAGTTTTTACCCTTCAAACTACGTCAAAGACCTTGAGATAAGATGGCTTCATCTTCATCAAACTTCTAATATGAGTGTTCATGATTATGTGTTGTAATTTAACAAATTGAGAATTTTGAATTCAGTGCAGGATTCCGCCACCCAACTTGTGACCAAATTCAAAAGTGGGTTGCAAGAACCCCTTTTTCAGAAATTGAAATACAAAATCATTGTGAGCATTGACATGGCTTTCAATCAAGCCATTCTTGCAGAGGAGGAATTGTGAGAGTCATCGTGAGGGTCTCGCTCTTCATCATCGAGAGGAAATCCGAAGGCTTCTCATTATCAATCCAAGGCACCTAAGTCTTCTTCCTCTTCTTCTACCCCCTATCCATCTTCCTCTTCTCCTTCTTCTCAAAAAGCTTCTTCTAAAACTCCTGTGGAATGTAGCTATTGTAAAAATAAGGGTCATCAAAAGCATCAATGTTTTAAATTGAAAAATTTGAAGAAAAAGTCCCTCGTTGTAAAGCCTTCCAATGAGGAATCCCAAGAGGGTCCTATTGAGGCTACAGGGGAATGAAAGGCATACAAGGAATTAGCAGGGTTGAACAAAGTGACCCTTATGAATACTTCTCAAGGTAATCGTGAGAACTTGTTTGTGACCACGGTTCACCTAAGTGACACCTTCATGGTTGATTGTATAATCGATAGCGGCTCGCAGAAAAATCTAATTGCGAGGTCCGTTGTTGATAAACTGAAGCTGCCAATGAATCCCCATCCTCATCTGTATCCTTTAGGGTGGAAGGATAATGGGATTTCATCCGACATCACACACACTTGCATAGTGAATTTTGCTTTCAGTCCTACTTTTGTGGACACAGTTGTGTGTGATGTAACTCCAATGGATTGTTGTGGCTTGTTGCTTGGTAGACCCTATCAATATGATAGGAGGTCTATACATGATGGGTATAACAACACATTCACTTTGCACAAAGATAATAAGGCTTACATAATCATAAGTACACAACAAACACCACAAAATCTGATGTTAAGTTGCAGACAAGCATGAAAAGTCGTTAATCAAGCAAAGGAACTAGCACTCATCTTCCTCAGACCACTTAATGAAGGGAATCAAGCACCTAAGCATTCACATAACAGGCATTCTTCAGTTGATTCATTGCTTCAATCATATTCTAGTGTTTTCAAAGAACCTTCAAGCCTTCCACCTGAAAGATAGATTAATCATAACATTGAGATTGTTCTTGTTGCCCCTCTTCCAAATACTTCAATGTATAGACAATCAATAGTGCAAATGGAAGAAATTAAAAGATAAATTCATGATTTGTTGGCAAAAGATTTCATAAAACCAAGCACTTCTCCTTGTGCTTCACCTATTTTTCTTGTGTTGAAGAAATATGGTACATGGAGGCTATGCATTGATTTTCGGGCACTTAACAAAATAATAATAAAAAATAGATATCCACTTCCACGAATTGATGATCTCTTGGATCAACTTCAAGGAGCTAAATTTTTCTCCAAGATCGATCTCAAAAGTGGCTATCATCAGGTCAGGATTCAGGCTGAGGACACTTGGAAAACAACATTCAAGACCAAAATGGGGCTCTTTGAGTGGCTTGTCATGCCCTTTGGTCTCACGAATGCTCCTGCCACATTCATGCGGCTAATGAATGAAGTATTCAGAGATTGTTTGGATAAATTTGTAATCATCTATCTTGATGACATCCTTGTATTCTCTCCTACATGGAGAAGTCATTTAGAGCACTTAGAATCTGTTCTTCAAACTCTTCAGAAGAACCAATTGTATGCCAATCTTCCTAAGTGTTCTTTTGGGTAAACTTCCATTGCCTATCTTGGTTTTGTAATCAGTGAGAAAGGCATTCAAGTGGATCCTGCTAAGATTGAAGTCATTCTCCATTGGCCTACTCCTACTTCTATCATAGAGTTAAGAAGTTTTCTTGGACTTGCCAACTTCTATCGCAAGTTCATAGTAGGATATTCCACTATTGCCGCTCCTTTGCATCATTTGACAAAGATCAAAATTCAGTTTCAATGGACAAAGGATCAACAAAAGGCCTTTGACACATTGAAACACAAATTGTGTACTGCACCTGTTCTTGTTTTTCCAGATCTTGCTCAACCATTTGAGATTGAGATGGATGCTTCACAGTTTGCACTTGGAGCCGTGCTCAAGCAGAATGGCCATCCAGTGGCCTATCATTCTGAAATATTTTTTGAGGCCAAGAAAAACTATTCTACCTATGATAAAGAGTTATATGCTTTGGTTCAGGCCATCAAGTATTGGAGGCACTATCTTCTGGGAAAAGAAACAATAGTTCATACAGATCATATGCCACTTAAGTTTCTTCAATCTCAAACAAAAATTGAAGAGGCTAGACACATGAAATGGGCATCGTACTTGCAACAATTTCATTTGGTAATCAAGTACAAGAAAGGATAGAATAATGCAGTGGTAGATTTTTTGAGTCATCCTCCATCAGCCCTTGCTTTGACTATTGTGACCACATCCCATATTGGCTTCCAAACTTGGCCCACACAATATCCTTTGGATCCTGATTTTGGCAAAGTTTTTCAGCAACTGTCACATCCTTCATCTTCCAATTTGAGAGCTCTTCAAGACTTTCACATCAAGGATGGCATGTTGTACAAAATGGATAAACTTTGTGTCCCTCATGAGCATAGGGAGTCTCTCTTGAAAGAGGCTCATTCTACACTTTACGGAGGATATTTTGGCAAGCAAAAAACTCTTCATCACCTTCAACGGTTCTTCTTCTGGCCTCACATGCAACGAGATGTTCTTCAATTCTTGCGACAATGTGCTGTGTGTAACCATTCCAAATCCACTAACAGGAAAATGGGTTTGAGCATGCCTTTACCCATTCCTTCTCGTCCTTGGGAGAGCATTTCCATGGACCTATTGAGCAGTTTTCCAATGATAGTCAGACAACATGATTGTGTCTTTGTGATTGTGGATAGATTCAGTAAGATGGCCAAATTCATTCCATGTCGCAAGACGAGTTCTGCACAAGATTTGGCCCAACTCTTCTTTGAGATTGTATGGCACTCATTTGGTCTTCCAACTAGCATTGTTTTTGATCATGACTCACGCTTTGTGGGTCACTTTTGGAGATCTCTTTGGAAGATCTTGGGAGTATCCCTTAACTTCTCTACTACTTATCACCCTCAGTCTGATGGGCAGACAGAGGTAGTTAATCGTACTCTTGTACAGATTTTGAGGATCTACCATCATTCCACTCCTGCCAAGTGGGATTTGAGCCTCACTCACATCGAGCACGCCTACAATAGAGCCATCCACAGTTCCACCAGGCACTCTCCATTTGAGGTATGTTTTGGATTCCAGCCGTTGGCTCCATACGAGTTGCCTTTGTCCTTGCCCTCACCAACTACCTTGCACATTCAGAAGGAGCAAGACAAGGCCAACTCTTTTGTTCAGCATTTGTAGAGCCTTCAGTCCAAAGTGGTTCAGATTCTTCAGAAGACTCAACAAAAGCAGAAACAATAGATGGATAGACACCACACTCCTCATCACTTTTAGGTTGGTGACAAAGTATGGTTTCATCTAGATAAACGATGATTTGCGGACAAGGCACATAGCAAAATCAAACCTCTTCGTTATGGGCCTTACACCATTGTTCAACAAATTTTTGAGAATACCTTTCACTTGGATCTTTCGACTCATCTTGGCATTCATGACGTCGTTAATGTGGATCTCCTAAAACCATACTATGATTCTACCTTGGAATCTTCTCCAGCCATCAGTCATCCTATTGATGTGGTTCTTGATGCACAACTTCCACTCGACGTCGATACACTCTTTGATATGAAGACTCGATAGACTCTCCAGGGTGCTTCTACTTCATATCTTGTGGCCCATCATGGCCAATTTCCACATCAGGCTCACTGGATCTCTGCTCACCATATATCTCGAGATTTTCCCTCTTTGTTAAAAGCATTGGAGTCCAATGCTTCTTTTGTTGGGACGAATGATGAGGCTTAGAATTTAGGTTTAATTTTTATTTTTATATTCCTAGGTTTATGTTTATTTGTTGACGTGCATCATATTAGTCGCAAGTTGGTTTGTATTTGGCTCCAGGTATTTTATCGGCAACTCCTTATCCCAAAAATATTGGAGTACACCTCTATCACTTATTTATTGGATTATAGTTGTATTATGGGCTTATTTAAGTCCTTGTAAATTAATGTATAATCAGTTTTGGTTATCCATATCATTGATCATCATCAAATGGCTTGCTTTAAGTTGATAATTGCCAACTGTTTAATTAGGGAATTATCTAATTTCTTATGCATCCTCAATTCTTGTTTCAACAAAGATGGATGGAAGGGTTTAGGTCCTCTTCCAACCTCTAGATTTAAGTTAGCTCAATACTATTCTTGATAAAACATAAACTAATCTAATTATCTAAAATTAATTGTAGAAATTTAATGGAAAAATTAATATGCATAAAAGTAAAATATTAATTTTAGGGTACAAGGGATAAAAATTAAATATGAACAATTGTAACAAAGGGAGTGTGCAATCAATCAACACATTAGAAACATGAATACAACAATGTATCCCATTCAAATGAATTAAAACTATGAGTGGAATGAAAAGGTAGGCAAAAGGATTATGCACAATCATCACACATTACACAATCAAGAAGGGCAACACCACTAATAGTGAGCAAAAGACTTATCAATTTATCTCCAATATTATGAAATGAATAGCATAAAATGTAGATTTGAATTCCTCCAGGCCAAAATATGATTACAATGTATCCCATGGCTCCTATTTATAGTAAATGTTTACCCATGAGTTACCTAGGGTGATAAACTCTTACTTCTAGTAAAATTAAAGATTTGGGGGTATATCTAAGACAATGATTCACCTCTAAATGTTGCATACCTCTAATTATACCCTAAAGAGACTAAAATATAACTTTCCAAAGATCTTCCTTAAGATTCATTCTTTTTTTTACTCCTTCACTTGTTCATTATTTATTTGCTCTAGGAGGTGAGCAAATCACTCAAGTTTACTAACACTTTGCCAATTTTTGCTTAGCAATTTGATCCTACAAGCCAAATATTCCATTTGTTAGTAGATTGCTCCTTGAGAAAATAAACTAGAGAAAATTGGTCCTTGTCCTTGACTTAGAAATATTTTAGGGGTTTCAAACAAATTAATTAACTAATTACATTTCTTTCTAACCTTAGAAAATCATAAAATTCCTAAGATAGTGACTTATCACTATATCTTTGGCAATTTCATGGGGTGCCAATCTCAATTGGCAAGATATCTTGAATCCTACCTTTATGTATGGGCATGAAGACTCCAAATTGGGACCTCTACTACATAATTGTAAAATTATGGTTCTCCCTTTATTGCATCTATGGAAATAGCCCTAGTAGCATCTACCACACTTTTTTCCCTGGCAAGTGAATGTTAGTGAGGTCCTATTCATCTGTTTTCAAGTCCTCATAAGGGTTATCTGAAAACCTATATTTTTTGCCCACGATTTCATGTAGCTTGGTAAATAATAACTCTATATTCTTGATTTTTTTCATTACATATCTAGATTCAAACTTGACTCCTCTTCAATTATCAAGTCAATTATGTCACCATTAAGGAGTTTCCATTGAGGATAAGAAATCCAACAATGATGAACACCTAAATTTCTTCCATCATTACCTAACGTAGGCTTCTAGAGAGGCTAAAACATCCTTATGGTTTTGTAGGTCCCTATAGGTGTTAATATTTTTCTTCAATTTCTTGACATTGTCCTTTTGATCTATCCCTAAATTTTGGGTTTGTGATATTGATATCATAGAAAAAAGTTTGCATAGCTACTGGAACCTCTCCTTTGTAGTGAATTCCTCTTCTAGTTGTTTAAAAATTCCAACCACTTGACTAAGGCTAGTTTTTATGTTGGGTAAAACTCAAAGTACCATTTGGTTCTTATTGCCTCAAATTTGATGTTGTCCTAGAGTGATTCACTCTTTTGGCCTTGAAGGCTTACCCTTGATTTATCATTGCTCCTCTTAATTTGACTATATATTCTTGGAACTTAGAATTTTTTGATCTCTCACTTATTGGGATTCTTACAATTACTTTATTTAATCTTTCAATTGGTATTTCTCTTGTTCATTATGTTTTTTCAAGTGGTATTACCCCTATGCAAGTTGTCATATATCCTCTAGTTGTTACCTTTTCTTTGTCTCATCAAGCTGGACTTGATATCCTCAACTTATTTTTGTAGCTACTTTTTCTCTATGATATCTTTATTCAAGGTTTCATCATATTTCTAAAGTTATTCTTTATGAATATTTAATTTGGCCAGTATTGATTATAGCTCTCCATTATTTCTTTTTAATGCATCCTCCTCCATCTCTAGTTGGACAAATTGTATACCCATACTAAGTGATAGCCAATTTTTAAGCTTGATCATTTGATATGGATTTGTTCTGATCAAATATATCATTGATAGTCTAGCAATGAATTAAGCAAGTGATGTGGTAGTTTTGGAAGGGTCATTTTGTACCATAAAGAAGACTTTGTTGCCTCCAAATTTTAACTACGACTACATTATAAATAGATCCTGAGAGGTTCTATCTTTTAACTATTTGTATTTTTTTTATCCTCGACTCCTCATCTCAAAGGTACTTAAATGTCTTCTAGATATCATTCTTCTCATGTTTATTGGAAATATTATAAATAAAATCTTGGCTAGGCCCTATGACTATACTAGTATCTAGAGTTGCTTTTATGGGCTTTATCATAGAAGTTGGTATGGGTAATATCATTACTTGTAACATGACTTGCTTGGCTTGTGAGACAAAGTAGCATGAATGGGATGACATCATAAATAAAGTGCATTATGAGGATATGAGAATGAATGGTGATGTAGAGGTGGATGTCCCAGATGCTAGCAATGCTAGCATTTCAACTAGGAGGAATATTGATTAGGGGGTTGATAAATATGATATTAATAGCTTTTAAGTGGAGACCTAGATGGTTGGGGAATGGAATGAGGGAATTTAAGTTGTAACAATAATTAAGGTTATAATATAAGGTGGTCTTCTTATAGGATAACCATGGGTCTCACTAGTGGATGGTGAGGGAAGTACAATAGAAGAAGTAAGGGAAGATAAATAAGTAGAAAATAAGTTATAGAGAGAAGCAGGACCAGTGGGCTATGAATATGGTAGTACATAAATTTTGTTAGGGCTTTTATGATAGAAAACACCTATTTATTAATGAACGTATACCTCTCTTTATAATTGTGAAGGAGCTAGCTCATGAAGGAAATGGGATATTCCTTATTCTTATCATTCTTCAATGTTATTACTTTAATAATGTTATAAACTATTTTTGAATACATAGAGCCTAAAATATTTGGAGAAAGCAGTGTTGACAAGGATTGAGGCTTTAGTAATGGTATATTTTATGTCTTGAAAATCCCTTTTACCCTCATTGGTCCATATTAGGGTTGCATCCGTTTTTAATGTTTTGATGATTGGTCTAATTGGTTGTGTAAATTGAACTAAGCAATAAACTAGATTTCACCTAAGAAGGACTACATTCCCTTCATAAATGTGGGTAATGGAAGGTCTTATATTAGATTTGTTCTATTAATATCTATGGCTAAGCCACCTTTTGACACCTCATAACCTAACAATTTTTCTTCTTGGACCATTAAGATGGATATTTTAGGATTGAGTGGATTCCAAAATCCCTATACCTTTGAAAACATAAATATATATGCTTAATACGCTTGTTCCTTTATTCTAGAAATATAGTCAAATAATTAGGATATATGAGAATGATTTCACCAACTAGTCTCACAAAGGTGATATCCATAGATTACTCAAAGGTGGCCTCTATATTTATAGCTCAAAAGGTATTCTTTGATAGGTGAAGGTTTCTCATTTGGTGGTAATGGAAATTTTGCAGTGATCATCATATTTAATATAGATTTGGTTGTATCCCAAAAAACCATGTAAAAATGACAACATCTATGACCCTACTACCTTCTACAAAATTTGGTCTATTATAGGTAGGAAGTAATGATCTCCTAATGATGCCTTATTAAGGATTTTGAAGTCAAAACATAGCATAATATTATCATTCTTATTTCATATTGGTATCAAGTTAGATACCCAGGTTGAGTGCTTAAATAGAAATATTATTTTGTCCCATAGGAGATTCAAGAGATCCTTCTTCATAAATAATTCAATTTTGGGATTGATAAGCCTTTGTTTCTACTAAAAAGTCTTTGAAGTAGGCTCTTATTTGATGGTATGCTCTATGATATTTCTGTAATAGGACTAGGTAATAATATTTCTATATTTTCCATGAAGTTCCTTAAATAGAGATATTTTTTCCTTGATGTGATCTTTCCCAAGAAAAAAGTTTTCCCCTTAGCGATCTTGTCAAGGTCATAGGACGAGGCCTTCACTTTGATACTAGAATTCTTAACACTTTCATCTAAATTGAATTGACTCTCTAGAGTGATTAGCCCTTTTGGTAAGTTTGGATTTAAGTTATCACCTTGTCATTTAGGTCATCTATGTATTCATTTTTGTTCTTAGTATGTTAAACTTCTTTAATAAAAAATTCAATGATTTACATAGCATTATTGAAGACTTGCCAATGATCAAAATTATTAGGGATTGCTAACATAAATACCAACACTAACTCTTTTGTTGTATCCCATATGTCAAATATTGGGTAAAATTTTTCTACTGTTGATGCTAACTCATCTACCTTGATATTTAACTCCCTCGGAATTGCCTTGATCTTATAATTATTTAAGCTTTCTAAAAAATCCTAAAATTGGTGCTTATATGATTATAGGTTATTATTCCTAGTGGCATATTAGAAATCAGCCTAATTTATGACCAATTCGAAGTCATAAAATATCATTAGTTTTTTAATTCCCATCTTCTCAACCTTCCTTAGGCTAGTACATAATGATTCATATCCAACCATATTATTAGTGCAATTAAATTATTACTTTGATGCAAAATTAGTACATATTTCTTGTGGGTATTGAATGTTTGTGCCTACTCAGTTGCTTATTCTTGCACCATCAAAGTGCATTACCCACACTTTGCCTGACCTCTTTGTATATTGGCTTGTTAGAGTCAATATGTTAAATAATTCTAAGGTAATTCCCTAGATAAATTTCTTCTAATTCAACCTCTTTATCCCCATAATATTGAAGCATGTTGATATTCATGTCTATTTCAAACATCTAATCATCCTCTAAGACTATCAACCACAAATTCTAGCAATTTATTCTGTATTACAATATCATTTTCATTCAAATTATGTAATAAGTAATTACACAAAGGTTCATTTTCAATTTGGATCATATTTTATTCCATTGTACTTTCATTTTGGTATAGTACTTTGTCAAGCACCCATCCCTAGAGAGCTTATGCATACGTTCTCTAGATAAAACATGCCAAAATATAGGGAAATTTTACTACTATTACCTCTTATACCACTACTAGTTTTAGATTCTTTGCTATGGGTATTCTTACATCCTTAAAAAAAATTATAACACTCACCCTAGTGCCATACATTTGAATAGGATACCTATAAGTATTAGTGCAGGTTAATTCCACTTCTTTA
Organism: Wollemia nobilis; assembly: GCA_028583015.1. Classification (NCBI taxonomy): domain Eukaryota; kingdom Viridiplantae; phylum Streptophyta; class Pinopsida; order Araucariales; family Araucariaceae; genus Wollemia; species Wollemia nobilis. The sequence goes on along the minus strand of JAQPPZ010000048.1, from coordinate 4,325,971 downwards.
TCCATAACTTTTAGCATCATTGTTATTGTTGCCTTTGAATCACGTATACAAATCCTTAGAAAGTAATTTTTAATCTTCAAGGTCACATATAATAGTAGTAGATTTAGATTTTTAGGCTTTGTAGTATTCATATATTTATTGAATTGACCTGAATGTCTGAGGGGTCTTCTGCTATCAAATTTTGTTGTTTAGTTGGACTAGGTTGAACCATCTTTGGTTGTCCATTTTTGACATAGCTCTTTCTTGCTCTTTAAGAACCTCTTAGAGTATATCACATTGGTCAAAAAGAGCTAACACTTCTAGCGTGCTTACTTTGGCTTAATTATTCTTTATCCCTTTTACAAAATTGAACAACTTGACAAAGCTACTCTCATTGTATGTTATACAAATTTATACTACCAAGTATATATTGCATGTCCTTTATTGCTGAGAGATGGGTATTTTGAGGCATTAATCTACCTCTTTTTGTAGTTTATATCTCTTCCTTATCCCTTCATTATTTGGACTTGTCTACTCCCTTCAAACTTTGGACTTGTCTACTCCTTTCAAACCTCTCTTTTCATATTTTGGTTCCTTTTCCTTATCCATCTATTTATCCTTACTAGCCTATGCATTTGTCTGATGCATGTTAGTAATATTCTTCTCAACATTTTTACTATATTTTTCCTATTATGTAGTTGTTAGTAGTTCTTTATCTTTTAATTATTGTGTGGTCTTCCCCTTTTAAGTAATTTGGTACCTTTAATCACCTTAGCCTATTTGTATGGCGATACTTGCTCTTCTAATGCCTTCCTTTATCCCTACTCTCAACTCCTTTTTGATTCACATATATGACATTATCTTCAAAAGTAGGATCTCAGTACCCCTCAACCACACTAAATTTGGTAAATATTGTATTTTTATGGTTTGACAAGGTAGGAGTACCTATTGTGCTTGAACCTGATATGTTATTTTATTTGGAACAGGTCATTGGTAGTCTACTTGATTTATTGTTGGTGTTATTTGATCTAAGGCGGTGGTTTGTTGAGCTTAATATTGTTGATCATATCTATTACTTATAAGTACCTAATGGATACTACACAATCTATAATATTATACCTTGTATTACATGGGAAACATCATAACATGTTAATTCTAAATTGGTGTTGACCATATTGTTTTGAATTTGATTTGCACCCTTATTATGACCTTGTTAAGATAGTTGGGCATTAGTGAGATAAGGGGTTTTTTGAGATTACTAATTTTATTGTTATTACCATCTACTATTTTATTGGTGCTACTTGTTATTATTACTATCCTAATTTATTAGAATTTTTACCATGTCCAACATCCTCTTTATGTCAAGTTTGTATTGATCCATAAAATCTTTATCATCAATACTGGTCTATGAAGAAGCAGGTAGGGTTGGTAGTTGTGGTTGGAAGACAATAGTTAATGGTGATTTTTGACCTAGATGTGTTATGGCATATGTAGAAAGGGTTGATTTAGTTTATTATTGATGATTTATAATGGGTGAAATGGAGGGCATAGATCTAGGGATTTATGGATTTATAATTACATGGATGGCATAGGCCATAGGTAGGGTAGGTGGTAACTTTCCTACCCTAATAAAAATACCTTATACATGGATCAACTCTTTAAAATATATAGAAAGAGTAATATAGTTAGCATTTTAAACTATTAATGTTGATTCAATTGTAAGTCTTATATATAATATGGGAATTCGTATTCTTCATTTGGCCTTACATTTTGTAGAATTAAATTCAAGGTCCTCAAAAATCTAGTATTATAGTCATGAATTTTTTCTTTCTTTTATAAGTATTGTGGTAAACTTGTTCAACTTAGCTTGTTTGTATGGTGATACTTGCTCTTTTTATGTCTCCCTTTAACCCCTACTCTTGAATCCTTATTGATTTGCATGTATAGGGTTATCTTCAAAAATAGGATCTTCATCACCATCAACCACACTAAAGTTGGTAAAGATTGTATTGTTAGGGTTTGACAAGGTAGGGACTAACTATTGTGTTTGAACCTCATATGTTCATTTATTTGGGATAGGTTGCTAGTAGTAGAGTTGATTTATTATTGGTGCCATTTGACCCAAGGCAACGACTTGTTGAGCTTAACATTGTTGATCATATCGATTTATCTATAAGTACCTTATGGGTACTACACAATCTATAGGATCATGTGTCATACTAAATGGGAAACATCATAACATGTTAATTCTAAATTGGTGCTTACCATATTGTTTTGAATAGGAATTGCATCCTTATTACCACCTTGTTAAGGTAAATGGTCATTAGTGAGATAAGGAATTTTGATGTTGCTACTTTTGTTGTTATTGCCATCTACTATTCTGTTGTCACTGCCTCTTTTTAGTATTATTCTAATTTATTAGGGTTTTTACCATGTCCAAAATCTCCTTTATGTCAAGTTTATATTAATCCATAAAACATTTATCGTTACTGCTAGTTTATGAAGGAGAGAGTAGGGTTGGAAGTTGTGGTTGGAAGACAATTGTTAACTATGAGTTTTGAACTAGATGCATCATGACATATGGATACTGGGTTGGGTTAGTTGATGATTACTCATTTAAAATGGGTGTGATAAAGGGTATAGATCCAGGGATTTATAGATTTTGGATGATATACGTGGAATAGGCCATAGGCAAGGTAGGTGGTAACTTTCCTACCCTAGTCAAAACATCTTTTGCATGGGTTGCTTCTTCAAAATATATAGATAAAGTGATATGGTTAGAATTATAAAGCATTAATGCTAAGTTCAAATTGTAATCCTTTGATATAATATGACGATACTTATTATTCGGTTGGCCTAACATTTGGTAGAATTAAATTCAAGATCCTCAAAAATTTGTTGTTGTAGTCATGAATGTTTTCTTAAGGATGTCTTGGCATAGCATTTAATCAAAACAAAATAGATTTTCCATTACCCATACCACCAAACCCATCCATGAAAGGTTCTACAATTGACATGGAACTCATAAAAAAATTATCAGGTAAATGTTTATACCATAAAGTAACTTTATCACATTGAATAGATAAGTGAACATACCATGATGTATTCCTCTTGGATGCAATGAAATGGCTTGAGTGTCAATAGCTCATTGAAGTGATCCAACATCATCTTATTCTCTCTTCTATCAAAGGTAGGTAATATTTTCTTAGCAAAAAGTAGGATAGGGGAATAGGATCTTTGTAGTAGCTCTAATATATCCATGTTGACTATATTTGTTATTATTAGATAGGGACTTAAGTTAATGTAGTCAGGACTTGAGTATTAGCATTAGGGTTAATGTTAATTTTGTCTATAAATAGGAAGATTTATAGTTGGAACTATGTTTCATACCTAAATAGTAGTTTCTTTAGTTGCACATATGAGACTTCACTCTCTCCAAGTGGCTAAGAGACTTCACCCTCTCTAAGTGGCTAGGATTTGTATTAATTTGGAATCTAGAATTTGTTACTTGCATTTCTAATATTTTGGCATTGAATTTTAATTATTGTTCTCAATGGATTTTTATTACTGCACATTATTGAATCATTATTGTTATATCTATATTTTGAAAGTTGTTTCTTTACAAGTGGTATCAAAGCCTCGATCATGGCTCCTTGTAGTGATACAAAAATGTGGTAAAAGGGTGTGCAAACCACTTCAACACATCTAACTAATAATTCTACTTTTTAACCTAGTAGTTTTTTATCAAACCTTTTATATTTTAATATTTTAAATACATTTTTATTCTATAATATTTGAGTTCATTGTTGATAATTCATTTTTCTAAACATCTTCAAAATAGGGTGTGCAAACCACTTCGAAACCTGTAACTAATAGTTCTACTTTTTTACCTAGTAACTTTTCATCAAACCTTTTTAGGTTAATCTTTTGATGCATTTTTATTCTATAATATTATGAGTTCATTGTTGATAATTCCTTTTTCTAACCTAAATAAAAAAATCAAGTTTTTTGGGACTCTTAAGGAACAAGTTAAAGATTAAATATTTTGGAGTCCTTAAGGAAAAGGTCCTATTGCAAGACTTGCAAGATTTATAAATAGAATATTGAGGAATCTCAATAAAGAGATCTCCATAGAATATTAAAGAGAAGACCCAAAGGAGGTCCCATTGAAGAACTTCCAAATTTCAAAGATTGAAGATAGAAAAGAACTAAAAAATGTCCTATTGCAGATTTTAGAAGCAACAAATTTTAAAGAATCAAGAAAAATATCTCATTGAAAAAATTCCTTAGTTGAATATTGGAGAGATAAAGGAAATGTCTCATTGAAGTTTTGAGAAGAAGAGAAGCTACATAATTTGAAGGCCCAAGAGAAGAAGACCTCAAGCTAACTTGGAAGGAGAAAGAAGGAGAAGGCTAAGAAAGCCTCATTGAAGGAGATTTAAAGAAGGCCATTGGAGGAGATTTGAGAACTTAAGGAAGAAGACTGCTAGCAAGAAGAAGTTCCTGATAGAGAAGTGTAAGTTTACAAAAACCATACATCTAGTCTATTACAATATTTTAATGAATTGGAAACATGAAATTATATCATTGTTGAGAAAATGAGATAACAAAATGGGGTGCTCTCTTTTTATTAATCAAATAAGCTTCGGTTACAATACGTCCATATTAGGTATACCCGGATCGATATAAAATTACAAAGAGTGTGGACCCAAAAAGGGGGAAATATGCACTCCACAAATGTCTTTGCATCTCTACTAATATGATTATAGAGGGATTACTCTGACACCTTTGTTTTGATGCCAAGAAATGAGATCTTGGTGATGAATAGTCCTTGAATAACCCTGTCACCTACACATAAATAAACTAAAGATATATTAATAGCATTGTAAGCCTCTCAAAATGAGGCTATTTTCTTGAAATGTGCAAATAAGGAAAGCAAATGCATAAAAACATGTAAATATGCATGAAAATACTGAAAGGAAAGCAAAAATATTGAATACAAAAACTATAAATCTAGATTAGAAATCAAATAAATGCATCTAATGATTAATATAAAGACTAAAGCACAAGAAATGATACATAATCCCATAGCCACTATCAATTTAGGCAGTGAACTCTGTTAGTCGTTATCAACATCGACGACGATGCCTGCAGGTCATTGTTGAAAACAACGACCATAGGATAGAGGTTCTATTTTCTATATCTTGGGCCTAATGATGATCAATTATGATGTTGAATTGATGTGCAAGGATCGCTTGTGTCTCTAAACACAGTTTGGTTACAAAATTTGCTTCAATCCATGGCAATTAGATGCTTGAATAGGCAGATAGTTTGATCCTCAAGCTTTGATGATATCCATTGAAAATACAGATGTCATTACACAATTGGGAAACACTTTGTTGCACCTCAAAGGGATGTAAAATCGCTTCTTAGTTCTATAGAGCTCTGCTATGGTAATTGCATATGAATTCTTCCATACTTCTCTTGTAAATTTGAGGCCTTAAATAGACTCCAAAATTCTCCTCCTAGCTTCTCTAGGAATCCAAGAACCAGATTCTGTTAGGCTATGGTCATTGAGAGGAAGCTTCTAGATGCTTTTATTTGAAAATAATTTAAGAATTTATTGGATTCCAATGGATTTACTTGGCTCGGGTAACCCAAGTTTATTACAGTCTCAACTGCTATTGACAGGCACGACTATGGACATAGCTGCTCTGATCATCGATGGTGATGGTGATGGTGGTCGCTGCTAATGACATTAACAACAATGGTTGAATAGGACTAGACTATCCTAATTAAGTGGTTATAACCATTATTAGGTCTTGTAAAGGTCCAAGATCAATCACATGGCCTAAAAACGTGTCCATATTAGTAGTCTCCTCAACATGACGTGTTTTAGGTGTCTACAAGAAGAATTTGGGATAATTATTGCCATCCAACAACAATCCCAAAAGGAAGAATTATTTGGCAAGAAGTTCACCAAATTTTAGAGGATATTATTGAATACCTCAAGACATTTAGATTCTTGAGAAGTCCAACAAGGAGATTGGAGGAGATTCGAGCTAGAAGAGACTAGGAAATTGGAGGAGAAATGAGCTATAAGAGACCATCAGATTTGAGAGGTTTGAATATTTTCATTGAAGTATTGAAGGTTGACTTGCAAAAAATAAGGTTGTTTATTTTTATAATAAAAATTGAAGAGGTAAATATAGTTGCAAATTGGAGGAGTTTCCTACCAAATTTGAGAGGATTAAGGATAGCAGATTGGAAGAGAAATTTATTGTGTTAGAATATTAAATTTTAAAGATTCAATGATAGCAAGAGAGCAGCATTTGGGAAACATTAATAGCTACCAATTTTCAGAATTCAAGAGAGCTAGTTGGAGGAGAGTTGAAGCTACAAAACTACATACTTAAGTAGCAAGTTAAAGGAGTTATAAAGCTGCAAATTGGGAGAGTTAAGGAGCTGATTTGAACAACAAGAAGAGTTGAAAAACAGGTAAGTTTAGGGTAGAAAAGCATATAAAATTAAATCTATTAATTTATCAAAATTAGGGCAGCCTTTAGGTGATCTAAATCACCAAGAAATCAAGATATCAAATGGAGACCAAAAGGTATGCAACATTAATGCAAAGGTTCATTATTTGAACATTCAGATTTATCTTATTATTAAGTTTTAAAAGCACCAAATTTAAGGGTTTAAAGTTGCAAGAGGAAGGTTTCAATTTTATGTCTTCAAGGGTGGATACTATAGTATACAAAGGATTAAAACATGCACAAAAGAAAGAAGAGTTAGATATATTTCAAAGTAAAAAATATCAACTTCCTACTATCTATTGAAAGCAAAGAAGACATTATTCTAAATTAAATATTGGATATACTATAGAGCAAAGAAAATACATCCAAAAGGTATAGCATTATCATGATTTTAGAAGCTTATAATCACCATTGGAAAGTTAACCAATCATTGAGCTAGCTAGAAGACATAGTAGAGAGTTGCCAAGGAGGAGAAGGCAACATTGAATCCACCATTATCATAGCTTGCAAAGATAAGAGGCACCACTACCACATCCAAAAGGAAAATCCACCATCCTATGAATGCAAGGTGACTATTTGAAGCACAACGGGGCAAGTATCTCTACATTTCTATGTACAACAACATGCGTTAATTACCATAGCACCCTAAGAAAGCAAAGGAAGTGCAAGAACCAAGCATATTCTGGTATTGGAAGTCTAATAATATAGCAAATAAATAACAAGTGTAGTGTCATACATTATTGAGTGTTCAAGAAGCAAAGGGATGTTGTAAATGTGGGCTCATCATTGAAGAAGCCACATTGAAGAAGTTACAATGCCAAGTAAATAACGTTACATTAAAAAAATACCACTACAATAAAGAGATCACATGAAGGAGTTACACTTCACAAGTGCCACTTGGAATAAAGGTTATGAGTATTAGCACCACCTGGAAGAATATCATAGTGCAAAGAGGAGCGCTAGTTAGAGATAGGATAATGGTGTACCTAAAGCAAAAGATTTTATACCACTTGTAAGGCAGATAGAGCACATTAGAAGGATAAAGAACATTACAAAAGGAATTTGCAATGCTTAGAGGGTGAAGAAGTTGAATATCCACTCCCACCAAGTGTCACATGGCTAAAGAAAACTCCAAGGGAAGTGCAAACACATACCTTGCATGAGTGATAAGTCTTACATTTACCATGTAATAAGAAGGCATACAAGGAGTAAGTAAAGCATAACAGGGAAGAGAAATGTGGAGGTAAACCTAGCACACAGTGAGGAGAACATAACCAGAAAGTGCAATTGGAGAGCACATTGAAGATAGTCAATATTTTGATGTGATAAAATCAAGTGCATTTAATGTTGTCATAAGCATTGGAGAAGGATAATTGAATAACGCAACTTGTAGGGAAGTCAAAGGGAGGAAGACTTCAGACTTAGTGCACACAAAAGATAAAGAAGGTATTGCATTTATTTAAATCAAAGTGCATTTTTATAAATTAAAGGAGGAAAAGGAACTTTATTACTAAAGTTAAAACTAGTTAAGGTTGAAATTTAGAAATTATTAAATTGATATTTGAAAGAAGCAAAGTATAGATACTATTCTATTGAACATTGAAGAGGCTTATTATAGAAAGTTGGAAAATTGCATTTTGAATTAGTCTCTTGCTTAAATTTATGAGACATTAGAAATCCAACTTAAAAGGTATTGAAAACAAAGAACCTTATCAAAACTTGAAGGTGCACCATCAAATTATCTTTAGCTTTCTACTTATTAATTCATAGGAAGAAATAAGGTCAAAATTTGAAATAGAACAATAGGGAGATAAAAGGGATTCAATTCAAAGAAACTAAGAAAGCTAAGCATACTTTCAAAACATATTGCACTCAAAATAATTTGGTAGATTCAAGTATTTTACAAAAACTTGAGAAATAAAAAAGATCTTATCAAACTTGATCTTTTACTAAAATACTTGGGAGTTAAAAGGAATACTACAAAAGTTGAAGAATTGAAAGATAGTATTTTATCATATACTCAAAACTCTAGGGAGATATAAGGTAGCTTACAAGCATCATCATGACAACAAATAAGTTCATTCTTATAGAATCCCAACTTCTTAAAGGAATTAATTACTCTTCATGAAAAAACAAAGTGAGGTCATTATTGATGGTTGAAAAAAATTGGGATATTGTTAAAGGAGCAAAAACTAAACCTACTACAGGGGATAATGAGATTCAAAATTTTGAATAAATTGAAGCAAAATCACTCATGATAATAAGTTTTGCAATTACAGATGAAATACAACCATACATTAGTTTAATAGCAACTTCTACAGAAGATAGGAAAACCTTAGGCAAGATATTTTAAGGAAATAATAAAGACACTATCTTGAATCTTCAAAATCAATTGCATTATCTAAAATTGAATAGTGGTGAAAGTATAGAATTGTTCCTAAGGAAAGTAGCATATATAAAAGGAAAATTTTTAACCTTATGATAATAGGTAGAAGATAAGTTTCTTGTTCAAGTAACCTTGAGAGCACTTCCAAAAATCTACAAGTATTTAGTTATATCTTTACAAAGTCTAAGTAAAGATACATCATTTAATGAGTTAGTCAATATTCTATAGGAATATGAGGTAGAAAATACAATAAAATATGAAATGACTAACAATGCATTAGTTACAAAATATAATCCACAAGGACATGTTGCATCATCTCCAAAATAAATATCAAGATGAAATAATAGATATTTTCAAGTATGCAAGAAGAAAGGACATAGTACCAATTATTTCAGATTCAATACTAGAAACCGGTATCAAGGAAATAAAACAAATTTTGGAAGCCAATAAAATATGCCATTTCAAACAAGACAATATAATCCACATCAACAATAATTTTAGCATCCATATACTTCTTAGAATCAATACAATCATCCACAACCACAATATAGAGAAGGAAAATAAAAAGGACACTTAGTTTAAGATATTCAAGAAATTTAAGAACTAGAAGAACCTACATATGAACATGAAGTTAAATATCTCTCAGAAAAGATAGCATTTTATGAAAATATTGATTATTTACTTGATCATAATATAGATAGGGGGCAAAATAAATAAGGCAAGAAAGAAGAGCTCAAAGTCCAAAACTAGGATGAAGACCATATTGAATACTAAAGTCTTCAATAACTAAATAATATAATATAGGGGGTGTTGGAATATATTACATTATTTGGTACATGATAATGTACCATCTTGGGTACATCATTAGATTAGGAGAGTATCTTAGATTAATTCTTGAGTATTTAATTTATATAATTTAATAAATGCACAAGTATTATTAGAATGTGCAATGATGTATATGTGCATGGTGTCCACGGGTACATGAGTTTATAGGATAGAAATATGAAGAGTCATAGGAAGATGAAAGGCCAAGAGTCATCTCATTATATATAGGCCTTTGATAGATAGGAGAAGATATTATCAAGAAAGAGTAGTAGATTAGTTAGTGAGTTGATAGACTAGAGTAGATACAATGTAGAACTTGTATGAAGTATGGAGCATTGAGATCTCCACATATTGTAACAAGTTCAAATTTTTGTGAGATTTCATTAATAGCTATTTCATGAGTTATTTCAAAAGTTTCTCATGTTATTTAAATGCTTATTAGATTGTCATTATTATATATATAACATTACATGCTTATTTCATTACTTGTGGTTGCATTTCCTTTAAGTTTATAACATCAAAAGCTAACACTTATAAATAGTCTAATGAATATTAGATGATTGGAGAATGACATCTATCAATGTATGCTTATGGAGTAGAAGTGTCCTACTAAGATGTGAAGTGTTTACACATGCTAGTGATACTTGGAATCTTCTCCTAGTTAGTAAGGACTTTTATTCATTAGAGTTAGAGAGAGTTGAATAAGGGATTATGGGGTCCCTTTGAGAAGGAAACTTTGGGTAAACCTAGTTTCACAACTTCTCCTTAATGACCTCACCTTAGATAGTTGTGAGAAGGCAATAATCAGGTGATGGTGTCAATAAATGAACTATCATGAAATGATTGATGCTTAGATTGGCTCATCGTTCAAATAAAACCGTATATGACCTAAAAGCAATATGCTTAGTGCACCTACATAGATAGACTTATGTATGGTGTAGGGATGGGCATACCCTTTTGATAAACTAAATGGGGTAATTTAAGTCATCTTGGAGATGAGATAGATAGCTTATTTACAATACACTTAGTGCACCTATATAGACAAACTTATGTATGGTGTAGGGATGGGTGTACCATTTTGATAAACTAAAATGGTTAAGTTAACTCACCATGGAGATGAGATAGATAGTTTATTTACAATTACATTTAGTACATCTATATAGATAGACTTATGTATGGTGTAGGGATGGGCATACCCTTTTGACAAATTAAAAAGGGAAAGGTTATCTCATCATGGAGATGAGATGGATAACCCAACCATAAGGTATTAAGTTAATAGACACCTTCGTAGAATGACGTATGTAAAGTGAGGATATGTAGATCCCTGGTATTTAAAAAAAAATCTCTCTCGAGTAGGCTGGATTTTTTTATTGTTACACTTCCCTCATATCCCTATATCGATTAGACCTTCCTACATGAATCAGATAGATCTAGTTTGGTGGTCCTTACCCCCTACTATTTGGGTCAAGCTAAAATTTTATAGAGCATTGAAAGGTAATCTTGCTTTAGCAAGAGCTAGTGGTGTTGTTAGAAATGAAAGAGGTGAATTGGTTATGGCCTATGCAAAATTCCTATCTTCCTAGACCTCCCATTTCATAGAGGCTAGGGCCCTACTCCAAGGCCTATTTTTATTAGAATAAATGGGATCCAAGAAGGTTATAGTAGAGGGAGACTCTCTAAATATTATCAATTTGATTAAATTTGCTAAGACCCCAAGCTAGAACATTGCAAACTTGATTTTTGAGGCTATGAGAATTCTTCATTCCAGAGAGGAGGTCCTAATCTAACACATATTCAAAGAAGGAAATAAATTGGTAGACTTAATGGTAAACATAGGCTTATCTCTACAAGGCCTCTCTATATGGAGATCAAATTATCCTCAAGATCTACTGAGGCTGATGGACAAGGTTAATTCTTGAATTTTTCTCTTTGATGGTGTGTAAAGGTGATTGGTGGCATCTTAATTTTTTTGATCCATCAAAATTTTAGGTCCACTACAGGTCTTCTTGTGGGTGTTGTACTACTTCTTTTCAAATTCAAATTCAAATTTTGGGGGTTTAGCACCAAAAACTCTAGTAGAGGTATTCATAGCCAAAAAAAATGGATGTGAGAATTTGGGAATAGTGTTTCCCCTTTTCAAATTTAAATTTAAATTCTATGGGTTTAGCACCAATAACTATAATAGAGGTATTATCTTATGTTTTTGGTAAACTAATTTAGTTTGGTGTGAGATTGTGGAAAACCCAAATTTTTTTGGAAGGATAAGGTGGAAAAGTTGGTTGTCTATTGGCATGCCATGCAATGAGGTCATAGGCCACATCATCATTTGACTCTTGTGCATGGGTCAAGATAATTGGGTGAGATCCCACTTGTTTTTGGAACTAGAGTTGCTCCCAGTAATCATGATTATTCATGGATAAGGTCATGTTTCCATTGGGTTTCAATATTGCTTAGTACAAAGTGGCAGGATGATAGTGTAGACACCTAAAAGTTGCACATTGCTATACCTACGTACTTGTAGATCCTTTTGGACACTTGTAGGTTTACATAGGCAATCCTAGATACCCCTAGGCTATCGTAGACCAATGTAGACTATTGTAGATCCTCCTAGACATGCGTAGACTATTGTAGATATGCGTAGACATGCGTAGACTATCGTAGACATGCGTAGACTAGCGTAGATCATCATAGCATTGCGTAGACTTCCACACACCACTTCACTAGTTTTTAGGTCCAAAACCCTAATAAACTACCTAAATCACATCATGAACACCTTCCATGCATCGAAAAACCATCCACCAGCCTCCTAAGGTGATACAAGACTCCTTTATGCTTAATTGAGGCCCCCATGGGGCTATTAATTGGCAAAAGTATTAATTGAGTCAATTGTTAAATCTAATTTTAAAGTGACTTCACTTAAGTTCACTTTTAGGGCTAAAAAGGTTAATTAGGTCCTTAATCCCTAATTAGTCCTAATTACTCCCTCCCACATGTGTGTGCACTAGGTTAGTTAGGATATTTCTTAGGAAACCCTAACCTAACCCCACATCTAACCTAGAGTTGACTAATCCTAGTTAACCCTAATCTCTCCTCACACATGTGTGAGGATGAGATATTTCCTAAGGGAATGTGAGGATGCCACCTCACAAACCCTAACCTAACCTCCATGAAACTTCACCCTAGGGTCTAGTTCTCCTAACTACCCCCCTACACCTTGGGTTTTCTTATAAATAGTGGGCCCAAACCCTCATTCTATCTCTCTCTCCACTTATGTCCAAAGCACATAAACTCTACCAAAATATGTACAAAAGCACAAAAACAGCAATCTGAACCTGCACATCAGTAGTACAACAGCAAAGGAACCTCTCCATCGAAGGATTTCTGAAGAACAATAGTTACAGTCGAATTCACCCCTCGCCCCATGAATCCGGCACCAGTTCACCCCTCGGGTGGCGAATTGGATCTACAGGTCCCAAATCACCCCAAATCTTGGAGGTAAGCTTCATTTGGTGTTTTTATGAGGTTTTGCATCATTTATTTCAGTTTTTATTATGTTTTATGAGTCGATTTGTCTTTCTTACTATGGGGCCTGACTGAGGCAAGCCCCCAAACCTACTAACCCCCTTTTGTAGGTTTATCATAGAACCAAGGAGGGAAACAACAAACAACTACAACCCCATGGTGGTACGCAAGCCCATCTACACTGAGGAACGCAAAAAGAAGGCATCAGGCCTATTGTAACATTTGTGAAAAGAAATGAAAAAGGGAATTCCCCCAATTTGTAACCTATGCAAATCTTATCATGAATAAAATACATTTTTCTGAATAACATGTGTCTTTAATGTGTTATTAGATCAAATGCCATATTTTTGCCATTTCATTCTGGCATGCCCAGTGGGACCCCCACAATGGATAGTGTCAGGTTAACTATTTTTATGAATCTGATAGTATCCTCTATTTTTGTGTCTTCTAGGTACCATATCTGACTATTACAGAGACCTCCAAAGCCCTAGGAACCACCTCAAGCCTTCAAAATAGATATGAAGTCCTCAAACCAGATTCGCCTCCCACCTCATGAACTCGATCTCAATTCACCCCTCAGGTGGTGAATTCAACTTGGTAGCCTCAGAAACCCCTAAAATTGTAGGGGTGAGCAACAGAGGGGTCAACTAGACCACCTACAGCATCAGAGTCTAGGTATTCTTCTTTATATGCTCTGTTTGCTAATTTTTGTATGTGTAAGATGTTTACTAGTTAAGGCGCAATAGCTAGTAACAAATTTCCCCTTCTTCGCATCTCCATTTGGTTTAAATGTTGTTGTAATTACAAAACCTGTCAAATTTCCAAAAACTTTAAATTTTAAAATTTCATGTAAATTTTAATTTTCTTTTTCTAATTTGCATGTATAAACTTCTTGTGATTGCTTGTTTATACTTGTATAAATATTCATTGCAATTACTATATGTTGTTACACATATTTAGGGTCACATAAATCCCTTTCTTCACACCTCCGTATTGCATGTTTCTATGCTTTAAAAAATAGAGTCAATTTCTTTTCCTAAAGGCATCTAGGATTAGATTCTTTTTTACAAAATGCATTTCATTCTAGTCTTTTGCTTTCAAAAAATGCATATAAGGCTAGATTTTAATTTGAAAAGGCAATTAGTTAGATTTCCTATTTTACATAACATCGTTAGCAAAACACAAACCCACACACACACATGGTATTTTAAACAAGTGGTGAGATTGGATTTCATCCCCAATCCATCACTCGAGACTGGTGTCAGTGGAGTTGTACCCTCCACCAGCTCTCAACCCCCCTAGACACCTAGTATCCCCATAGGAGTGGTTTTATGGATTTCATCACCAGAAAACCCCCCACTTTTGAGATTGGGCTTCTGGATTTCATCACCAGAAGTTACCTTCAGAGTGGGATAGGATTAGATGCCTTCGTCCACAAGGCTCACATAATTTGTGGACATGGTAACTATCATTATTGACTAAGCCCACCCGAGGGTGAAGCGAAAGCATGGGTATGTTGGTAGACACTACCACCTCTTCTCATGAGAGGATATAGCGAACTCACTTCAGCATAGTGGGTTCCCCCCTTTTAGGATATCATTTTACTGCACCTTCCATACAGGTCACCTTTCGCACATTGTGATATTATTCTATTTTGTGCATCTTTGGGTGTTGTAGGAGGTTCTATACCGATGACATTCTTGATTTACTAGATTATTCACTCCACTACCTATGATATTACCTAGGAGGTACCAACATCAAAACACACATAAATGAACAAAACACTTTTATTTTTAGCATTTAGAACTGATTCTAGTTTACCATTGTTTGCATGATCACAAACTGGTTTCAACATATTACACCACTTATCACTTTATTGTTAGCTACATACAACACATCATTGCTTTACTTTTATATTAGATATAGTTGAGTCCACACCATATAGGGTTATTCCTAAACCCCTTCACATAACACACTTAGAACTATATATTCTAATTCCTACATAGTTCTAAACCTTCATGACATGACACATGCTACCATGCCTATTGTCACCCGTAGTCGAGCGCGCGAGCAAGCACACCTTATAGAGGAGGCACCTACCACCTCTTCTAGTCAGTCCCCTCCTACTCCTTCGATCATGAAGGGGAAGGCCATACACACACCTGATTTACTCATAGGGTCTGATCTACAGTATACACACATGATACCTCAGGATGAGACATCCACTTTGAGTGAAGCCCTCACTACTTCACTTGTAGAATATTATCCACTTCTTTCATCCCCATCCTCACCTAATCCACCCACCACATTTTATGACCATATGATCTACATGATGCCAGGATAACCTCATCCATTCTTTACCATAGATGAGGAGATCACACCTACTTCCCCTACCTTTGCACACCCCTTTTTCTAGAGTCTATCTCAATCCCTTTTTGAGAATGACTCCTCCCTCTTGAACCACACTCACCCAGAGGTCACATCATTCACCCCTATAGTAGGAATGATTTTTGACCCTTCCTCTTCTACCACAGGTACCTAGAGGCCAACATTCCAAACTATGCAACAACAACCTCCTCTACAGGAACAACAAACACCCCCTCAAACATCATACCCATACTCTTCTCAAGAGTCCCAACCATCATCATCTCAGCAACCATTTTTCATAATGTTTGAGGACTTATC
Organism: Wollemia nobilis; assembly: GCA_028583015.1. Taxonomy (NCBI): domain Eukaryota; kingdom Viridiplantae; phylum Streptophyta; class Pinopsida; order Araucariales; family Araucariaceae; genus Wollemia; species Wollemia nobilis. The sequence goes on along the minus strand of JAQPPZ010000048.1, from coordinate 4,310,038 downwards.
ATAAAAGCCTCTCCAAACCCAAACCACCCAATGTCAATAATGACAACCAACAACCCAAATTCATTCGAGAGTGGACACAAGCACCACCTCCTCTTCCCAAGCTCCTACTTCGGAAGCTTACCCATATTTTTCTATTGCATTCCCACCTATATCTCAGGTGCCTGGAGTGTACAATACCCAATCCTTTACTATACCCTCACCCTCATCGACCTTTAGGATACCTCCTCCTCCTCCTTTCCAAGCACCTACCACTAATATTCCTCCTACCTATGGATCAAAACCCATAGCTTATACCCCCACTTCCCTAGGCTATTCCACATAGTTTAGCTTCACCACCACCCATCCTTTAGGATAGAGATAGGTCCCAACTTTTGACACCTTACCTCGACCATCCCTAGCACCAGTAGCATCGATACCTCCACTCTCACCTACTAGAGCTACATTTTTCACACCTCCTCCTTCATGGTCATCACCTCCTATGACCCAACCATTACAATAGGCTCCTACCTAGTAGGAACCCATGCCACAACAACACACATCCCAATCACAATATTACTACCCCCAACAAACATCTGTTCCATAGCCTAGTATCCCACTAGCCCCTACATCATATGCCACTCAATACCCATCATACCAAGACTAGCTGGAACAATTCCCTCCATAATATGGAGAAGAACAACAACAACCTCACTATCCACCACACTCCCAGGCTCAACCAACCCTAGCTCAATCCTCCACACCCTTAACACCTAAAATTCAACTCTTACGAGATGAAGTCAAGATGTTAAACCTATGCACCACAAGCTACGGGCCACAAAAACCATCCTACGATGAACTCTCCCACCTTACCCCTACCACTTTGAGATCCCAAAGTTTGATAAGTATAAAGGTAAGGAAGACCCCAGAGAGCATGTCAGTAACTATCACTCAACTTGCTACCAACTTCATAGTAGCAATCCCCTTATGTTGCGTACCTTCTCCCTCTCCCTTGTAGGACAAGCCTTAGATTGGTATAACATGCTACCATGACATAGCCTTTATACCTTTGAGCAATTAGCAAACACCTTTTTAGAACACTTCTCCATTAATATCAAGAATAAGACTACCTTCTTAGATGTCTATGCCTTACGATAGGTTGACGATGAACCTATCACCGAGTTTGTATCTATATGGAGAGCGATCATCCATGATCTCACCCATAGCCTCCCTACCATGGAGCTAGTGACACTCTTTTCCAAGAGTTGCCACAAACACATCTCTACCTCTCTATAACTTCACCAAAGCTACACCTTTGAGGAAGCCATTTCATAGGCAAAGGTTATCAAAGACATTAAAGTCCAATCTAGTAAAATTAAGTTAAGATCAAAGCCTAACTATAGTTCAAACTTCCATTTTAATAGAAACACACCCAACCAACCTTATCCTCGGCCTCCACAAGCCAACCAAGTGGCAGCTGCTACCCTAGCACCCGCACCAAGTCCACCACCTTACATTCCACAATAACAAGTATTCCAAACCAATGCACCTTCCCCACCTAGGCCTCAGTAGTCTCATGGCATGCATCCACAAGGTCCACAATGTAACCTTACACCACTTTTCAAACCCTTACCAACCCTATTCCATAGGTTACATGAGGGTGGACATCTCCTTCTACCCGAGATTCGACCATTAGATCCAAATATACCTAAGCCTCATGGATACAATGAGCAATCCTATTGTCCATACCATAGATAATGCATGGCCATGACATCGAGTCATGTCACTCTTTCCATGCTCAAGTGCAAGACCTAATCGATAGGGGTACCATTCAGGTATCAAACCCTTTGGCCCCACAAAACCAAAACCTAGGGATCTTCTAGAATCCTCTACCTGACCATAGAGGAACCAATCCCCAAAGACCTCCAACCAATCCTCCAGGACCACCTCACCAAGTGAATAGTGTCCAATGTGATCCTCCATCATGCGGTGTGGTAGGCATGATAAATCTTACCATACGAAACCAATGATACCCATCATATCAGACCACACCTATTGTCTCCCCACCTACCCAATTCACATCACCATAGGTCTCCCAAACTCCTAGCATTGTACCACCTCCACCCCAAAATGTGATCATGATCCATGGTAGCCTCACCCATCAATTACATAATGCCCCCACATGATTATCTATTTTTGACCTCTTACAACAATCTCAACCCCATCGTGAGGCATTGAATGATATTTTACATTCTATAGATTTAGAAACACATGATACAAATGCATTTGTAAACTTTGTAGGGAACATCCCATGATACCTCCAACCATCCATTAGTTTCCATGACCATGAGATAATAGAACTTGTAGGAGAAGGAGCAGATCCCCCTCTCCATATACAAGCCACTATCAATGACATCACCTACAAGTGGGTCCTCATTGATATGGGCTCATCCATTAGTATCATATCTATGGTAGCTCTACACCATTTACATATTCCACCAGCCCACTTTTCCATACCTTCACTTGACTTACATGCATTTGATGGCTCTATGAGACCTACGGTAGGATCCATAGTCCTACCTATCCGAGTAGGTGTCCATACTATTTCCATCCTCTTCCATATAATCCAAGGGGAGATGTAGTACAACATCCTCCTTGGTCACCCATGGATCAGGGATATGCAATGTGTCCCTTCCATGCTACACCATTATCTCAAGTACATCCATAATGGACTTGTCCATTGCATCCTAGCTGATGGGGACCCCTTTAAGTTCTACAACATTGTAGATCTTCCACCTGCACCTTCCTTCTCATCCATGCAACTCTTCCCTATTTCTTCCCATCAATCAGTCGGAGCATCAACATCCTCTCCTACATCCACCTCGTTACCCCAATCCTCATCAAGGACACATGCTTCAGTGTCAGCACCTTTAGCACCATCATCTGTAGTGCCTAACCCCACTACCATACCATTCTCACCTCCCATATTATGGCCACCATGACCATCCCAACCTTCATCCTCTACAAACTCACCTTCGATGCCACAATCACCATCACCACCCACATCGTACCCTATCACTCCACCTCAATCATACTCCCCTATGGAAGCACCTATCCTCCCTACACCATGCACACCTCCCCTTCCTTTTCATCCATGGCCTAGGTCATTCACTTCCCCATGTAGTCTAGTACCTACTCCTCCTTCACAATTCCCATAGGCCAATCATCATATACCAGCTACCATAGTCGAATGCCATGAGTGGGAGCAATGAGCATCTCACTTAGATGACCAACTACTACACCCTTCCACTACTACTATTAGAGAATCTTAGACTTCACCTTCATCATCTAATTTAGATTTACCACCTCATTCACCAGAGCATGCAACACCATGCATATCTATTTTTATGACAAACTCAGGTCTAGGGGATTACAATGTGCATGATGCCCATGTACGTCCACCTATCATCCAATCCATGTGAGACTTTGGCTACCCTTTAGCCTCAGTGTTGACTATTGGAACCATCATACAACTAGGATCTCTCGATAATCATACCAACTTTGTCTACGTCGAAGTTGATTCCTCACTCCCACCTATAGTATCTCCACCACCACAATCTAGCTTTTGTGGTACAATTGATCACCTGGCTAATCCTTATTTTACCTTATACTACCTTTGATATTTCCATTGGCATGGGTTTAGACTAGGCCACTATGAGCAAGGGTTGCGTACACCCATTAACCCTCATGTCCAATCCCCTATCAATAAATCTGGCTTAGGTTATCACCCAACCATCATCCATATGTTAGAGGATGAACTTCAAGATCTTTCCTTCATCCTTCTCCTCTTCCAATGCACACTTTGGAAGAATACATTGACATGGACATCCTAGAAGACACTCCATCACCTCAATCTACCATTATAGTTCCATGTGATTTCTTCAAAGAATCACCCTATTTTGACAACACATCTTCATGTTGTGTTGATGAATTGATGAGCCAATTTGTGGCCCTATCCTTGAATGCTCATTCCCCTAGATAGAATATGACATCCCCACCACCATCATCAACATATTTAGCTCCATTCCTACCTATACATCGACAACTTCAATGAGCTGCCACTCGACCATGATCTCCACCAGTCATCTTGCACCCTCCTTTAAGCCTTTTAGGATGCTCATAGGTTGTCGAGTCATCATCACCAGACTCTTCACCACCCACATCCCCCATAATATCAGTTAATATGGTTGAGGTGGATCTTTTCTCTCCACTATGATACACACACCACCCAACATGAGATGATACACCAAACCCCAACTTCATCGATCTCATGCACATCTCACCCATACCAACACCTCAAGATTTCCTACTCTCACCACACGTCTTGCATGCTATGAATACCCCTTCATCATCTACACCACCTCACATACCATAGGTGCACCACATAAACATTTACCTAGATGATGAATATAAATTTATCGAGGCCACCGATGACCTCCATCTTATTCCAATTCTAGAACAATTACGTGATGGTTCCCACATGCTTATCGAGGAAACCATTGATGTTGACATAGGTGATGATCCTAAAACCCCTCACATAGTTAAATTAGCCACTAACCTCTCACTCGAGGAGTACATTTTATTCACAAATTTCCTTTGCAAGTATATTCGAGTCTTCATGTGGTCATACAAGGATATGCTAGGACTCGATCCCACCCTAGTAGTTCACAACCTCACACTCGATCAAAATGCCAAACCAGTAAGGCAAAAGTTATGATGCATGCACCCAACGATTGCATTACTAGTAAAAATTGAGCTCCAAAAGCTCTTAGATGTAGACTTCATAGTACCCATAGACTATCCTGAATGGGTCTCTAACATGGTCCCCGTACCTAAGCCATCTGATGAAGTTCGCATCTGCACAGACTTTCATGACTTAAACAAAGCTTGTCCTAAAGATAACTTTCCCCTACCTAACATTGACTCACTCATCGATTCTATCATAGGCCATGAGATGATATCCCTCATGGATGGATTCTCAGGTTATAACCAAATCAGGATCAACCTTACCGATCAACACAAGATATCATTCACAACCCCTGGGGGACCTTCTGCTACAAGGTCATGCCATTTGGCCTTAAAAATGTTGGGGCAACCTACCAGCATGCAATGACCTACATTTTCCATGATTACATGCACAAAATCATGGAAGATTATGTAGATGACCTCATTTCTAAATCCAAGAAATGCTCAGAGCACCTTGAAGATCTCCATCAGATCTTTGACCGCTTGTTAGAACACAATGTCCACCTTAACCCAAAGAAGTGTGTCTTTGGTGTTACTTCAGGAAAAATATTAGGATTCATTATCTCCCAATGAGGCATTGAAGTCGACCCTAGTAAAGTAAAAGCCATCACCGAGATGCCCCCACCCACTACCCTGAAACAATTGCATAGCCTCCAGGGCAAAATCACTTCTATCCACTGATTCATAGCACAACTATCAGACAAGTGCAAACCATTCAACCACCTTTTACAAAAGGGAGTAAATTTCAAATGGGATGATAACTACCAACAAGATTTTGATGACATCAAAACTTACCTTACTTCACCACCAGTTATGTCACCCCCACACCCACAACTACCACTCATCCTATACATTTCTACTATAGATTTTATGCTAGGTACACTTCTAGCCCAAAAGAATGCACTCAACAAAGAGCAAGCCATCTACTACATAAGTCACATGCTAGTTAGCTACGAAGCTAGATATGGGTACATGGAGAAACTATGCCTAGTTGTAGTATTCACCACCCAAAAACTATGCCACTATATGCTCAACCATACAACCTTTGTCATCGCCCGAGACAATCCCCTCCGTTACATGATGAACAAAAGCTATCACAATTCCCACACAACTAAGTGGATCATGCTTCTAACCGAATTCGACCTCGAATTCATTTCACAAAATTCCATCAAAGGGTAGGTCATAGCGGACCAACTTGTAGAAGCTCCCTTGTCCGATGATCAACCTCTCCTCATTCAGCTCCTTGATGACTCCATCTTCCATGTAATAGAAGATGAAGAATATGTTGAACTAGAGATGATAGTTGACTTGACTCTATTCTTTGATGGCTCTCGATGCATGCATGTTGGGGGTGCAGGCATTGTATTCTTCACACCTGAAGGTGAACCACTCCCCTTTTCATTCAAGTTGGACTTCCCTTGTATGAACAACAACATGGAATATGAAGCCCTAATCCTCGGATTGAAATAGGTACATTCCATGCATATCAAATGCCTCCATATCATAGGTGATTCCCTTTTAATAGTAAACCAAGTGCAAGAGATCTGGCAATGCAATTGCCCAGTCCTCCAATAATACAAACACATTGCACAACAACTCCTCTACCGATTCGAATGGTATGACATCGAAGCCGCTCCATGATCCTCAAACCATTTTGTGGATACAATGGCCTCCTTAGGATCATTAATCCCACAAAATCCAACATCAACAACCACATCCATGACCATTCATACACTCACTCAATCTGCCATATCACCCATATCTCCTAAAGATGATGGTGGTATTCATGTGGTCGATACCGAACCACATGACCCATGGTTTGTACAGATCAAATATTATATTAAATTAGGATTTCTACCATGCGACTTACCACATGCTCAATATCGAGCATTTAAACAAAGAGCAATCCACTACACATTGTTGGGGGACATCCTCTATCATCACAACTATGATGGCATGCTCTTGCATTGCTTAGAACCTCATGAATCTCAATGGGTTGTACAAGAAACCCATGATGGTACTTGTGGTGGCCACTTCAGTGGCATGGCAATCATGAAATGCATCCTTCACATGGGATACTATTGGCCAAAAATGGAACATGACTATTGTGAGTATGTGAGGCATTGTATCAAGTGCCAACAACATGCAAACCTCACACACCTTCCATCTCAAGTACTCCAACCTATCCAATCCATGTGGCCTTTCTCCCAATGGGACCTAGATCTTATTGGACAAATTACACCTACCTCCTTAGGTAATCATAAGTTCATCATCACTACCATAGAATACTTTACAAAGTGGGTCAAAGCCATCCCACTTGTCCAAACCATAGGAGCAAAGATAGCGGTATTCATAATAGACCATATCATATGTCACTTCGGAATTCCTTCCCAAATCATCTCTGACAATGGGAAATCCTTCAAAAACAAAACCATCCAAGCTCTTTGCAACAAGTTCAACATTCAACATAGTTTCTCTACCCCATACTACCCATAGGGTAATGGCTAGGTAGAGGCCACAAACAAAATGATTTGCTCCATCCTACACAAAATAGTAGTAGAATCACATCATGACTGGCACAACCAAATACCCCTAGCCTTGTGGGCATACCGTACAAGCATCTGTACCCCCACTAGGGCAACCCCATTTTCACTTGTCTACGGGGCTAAAGCTATCATGCCCCTTGAGCTTGAGATACCTTCCCTAAGGGTATCCATGAAAGAATTCATTGATGATGACACTACTCACCAAGCCCACTTAGATCAGCTTACACTCCTCGATGAACATCGCATCCATGCCATCGAGCACACACGTGTCTACCAAGATCACCTTCGTCATGCCTACAATAGTAAGGTACATCAATATGAATTCCAAATTGGTGATTTGGTTCTCAAAGAGAACCAACAGATCACAAGTCAGCCTCACCAACAATGAGATAAGTTTACCCCAAACTAGTTGGGCCCATTCATCATCACACACAAATTTGGTTTAGGTGCCTATCACTTGGCTAATCTTGAAGGCCTTGATGAACCTGAGCCTATTAAAATTTTGCACCTTCATGCATTCAATGCCTAACACACATAGGCATTCACTATCACAAGTAGTACACATTACTATGCACAAACACATCACCCACTAGGCACATCATGATAAATGCATGTCTTTTTACTTTAAATATTTTACATGTACTTTCCCTTTTATATCATTTTTATGCTGTTGGTATCTATTTTCCTTTTTGTAGGATTTACATCATCTACAGCCACACCATCAGTAGTGAGATATGACAACATCCACACACATCATCATGCAGGACCCTCCACCACCACCACCTATACCGATCATATTGGCTGACCTAGCCCGACCACCAGTCACCCTTCATACTAGGTGGTCTTCACATTCCTCACATTTAGACCATTACACTCCACCTCGATGCCTTTCCCCTCACCATCGAGGTTCATCTTACTCACCCCATTCTAGAGATAGCTAGGTCTCCCTATCCTCTTTTGATGAAAATGAGGAAACATCCCATCCTCAAACACAAGGGTCTCCCTCTCATCTACCTGAAGATACCAAGAACCCTTATTCACCAACTGATTCCCCCACCACCCTCTAGGAGCTTACTACCCTCCTAATAGAGGATACACTCCTCATCCGGCCCATCCTTCATGCCTACTAGCCCCACTCCCCAATGGAGAGTCTTCTTATACCCAAGCCTTGCAAGCCCATGCTGCTCAAGCTACCCAAGTCGCACATACCTCCATCCCACATGCACCACCATCTAGAGCCATCTCCTATGCCACCTATCCTCTAGACACCACCCTCACCACTATAAGGCTTACCCTTTCAGCAAGCCTCACAATCCCCAAGGTCATTCCACTCCTCCTCATCATCATGACCTCATCCATCTTCTCATGCATACCAGGCCACTCCATACACATTGGAGTCTCGATCACCACCTTCTTCGATACTATCACCTCCACACTATGATATACAACATCTCCTTTCCTATCTTGAGGCTCTTGAGCTATAGATGAGCCATTGTCATTACCACATTCATCCATGCTAGTCCCCCATGACCCATGCATCCTCACCTCCATGCAGATCCATTCCCCGACCTCAGATTTGACCCACATCGGACTCTTGACCTGCACCTCCATCATTGGACCTCCCTTCATCCACCCCTCATTCACCTCTAGTAGAACCTTACATTTACCCCATGCCTATTCCATTTACTCCATTATCAAAAATATTTTATCACCTCATGCATCAAGGTCTTCTTGACTTACCTAAGATTCAGCCCATAGACCCCTCACATCCTAAACCATGTAATTACCATGAGAGCCAATATTGTATTTATCATCATCAACCAGGTCATGACATTGAAGAATATCGATCATTCGAGAACCTGGTGCACAACATGTTGCATGGTGATCGAACTCCATCACCTGAATGCTCCATCCCATTTAGCCAACTTTTGAGTCCTCCACATCGCATCATCCCTAGAACTTTGCCACCATGTGAAACCTTGATAGTGCCAGCTCACTATATTCACAATATATCCAACTACACCAACCATCGAAGTCCCAATTGTACCATCACTTCACCATCCCATTCTCGACCTGACCCATACCACTTTACCCATCAGTAGTTCTCTTCTTCTTCCTTCTTTCTTCTTCTACTTCTTACTTCCTCATGTAGTTGTATGGTCACGCTTCGAGTGGCTACATACCTACGTTGATCTACTTCCTCTCTTCTATCTTCATTGGCTTTTGGTAATCCCCTCATCTTGTTGGTTACCAAAGCCTATTTCTTCTTACTTCTTCCATCTGTACATCCTACTCTCACTTCCTCTCTCTTTTTATGATTATTACATATATTGTACAACTCATAGTCTATTCACCTACTACACACACACCCCACACACTGGGGCAACCATTATCATAGCATCACACTTTTTGCCATTATGATACACTATACTCATCTGTAGATAAGTTTTCCACACTTCTCCCTCTACACTTCATGAGCTTCCTCTTGTAGATATTGCATTCCCCCACTTGCATCATTTACATTACCTCCATTGCATATATCCATATGTTTTTCATTATAATTTCTTTTCAAGTTTGTATATTCTCCCTCCAAAAATGCACCTTCAATAGGAGTAATACATGCACTTGTTAGCATCACCACCTGGATGTCCATTCCCCCTTTTTAGGATTAGGGTATACATAGGTGTCATGTTAAGCTTTGACCACTCACTAGTTCAGTCAATCAAATGTCACCCCTAGCTGATAGGTTTTACACACTCCTTATGGTTCTTTAGGCTGGTTCAACTTCTCTCATGGACCATTCACAATAGGTTACACATTAAATGAATTTTGAGTCTAGGGAAGATGACACCTTGAGTAGATATCGCCATCTAGCGAATGGTTTCCCCTACTCATCCTATCACTTGCATGGTCAACATACGACCTAGGGATAAACAAAGGGATAAGCATAAGCAAAAGTAAAATAATGGGGCAGAAAACAAAAGCCACCGCCCATACAAAAAAATAAAAAATAAAATAAAATAGAAAAGAAAAAGAAAAGAAAAAAAGCACCACAATAAATAGATAAAAAATAAATGAGGGGTAGAAAACAAAAGGAAAAGCCTCCAGATATCACCCATGTTATGCTTCATCACCTTTGGTCCTTAGGTTCAACATAACACCATGGGATGATTTCCATCGCTAGCAATAGGCTCCAAGAGCCTGCCTACCAGTGGAATAGTCTTACAAGTGGTGATATATCTATCACATTAGCTACCCACTTTTGTACAGATCACTGTTCACTTATGGATGAGCTAGCTAGTTTGGCCATGTCTACAATGGGTTAATCCTACCTCCCTCAAAATGGATAAATGAACCTCACTCATTTACACACATAGGTCCATGACAGATTTTGAACCAGTCCGATTAGTTATGAGTTATCACAAAAACTTGCATAGTTTTGGGTCTGAGATTTGATTACCAAAACTACATTGGTCAAAGCCATTACATATACCTTATACCATCCTACATCTCTGAGATCATGGAATGGATCACATCCACATAGGTACATGCAATGATACAAGTGCTTCCTTGGTGCATTTTAGTCCTTTCATACATGCATCTATGCATCTATGTTACATAGAGTTATCAAATATTACATCAATGCATTTATCCTACATATATTCTCTCACATCATTGCATCCATACTACATGCATTCACTACAAATGGCATTTCATATTACATCACATCACATTGCATTTGAAATATAATCATGCATATCTATTCTACAGTATATTCATACTATAATATGATCATAGATCTACACCATAACACACATGTATATCCATTCATTATACATACCTACAAATTATGCTATGCTATCTACGCAAACATAAAGAGAACACATTCAAAACCATAACCATAACACATGTATATATAACAAAAAAAAAGGTATATATATGTCATCAATCAAAAATACTCATAGGCTACAAACTGGGACCATGCCCATCATCTATCATCCAAAATACCTATAGGCTACAATCATAAGCAACCTTAACTACCACTAGAAGTCTCCCCATTCCCCTCATGGCTCGCTCGAACCTCTGTAGCTCTGCTAGACTCCACCCTGGCCCCTGAAGCCTGAACCTTAGTAGGTGGACCTCATACCTCAGTCTTGGCACCCATCTACTCTATCAAAGTAGCACTATGTTGGCTATGCTATGAAGGTACCCATACTCATGATCATGATCTATACTAGGACACCACCTGATCATAATCTGGGAGTGTAATCCCATGCACCATCAAAGTAGCCTCACATAATGACCTCTTAGTAGACTCTATAAACAATAGATCAGTCACCCTCTCAATGGCCTATGAAGCCTCCTCTCATGCCTGCTACTAGTTAGCCATCTCTGCCCTTATCTGCTCCATCTCTACCCTCATCTACTCCATCTTGTACCACCTTGATATCTACTGGCTCACTTCCATGGATATCAATCCTCCTCAAAGTCACCTCTTTCTTGTGACTCTCCTCCTACTCATGAAGCTTAGTATCTAACTAATGTACCCTATCATGTAGTAGTCGAGCCTCCTCATCTACATCTTGCCTCTCTTGAACCTCAAATGGAATCTCCTCCATATCCTTAAATAAACCAATATCAATGGTGTCATCCACACCATCCCTCATAACATACTTACCTACCTCCTCTACTACCCCAACCACCTATCCCATGGCCATCCCACCCTCCATAGGATCTATCTCAATGATCATAGGAACCTCCCCTACTCCCTCTCCCTATGAACTCGATGCACCATCTAATCATCATTGAGACCATCATAGAGGAACCTCCCTCTCACTACCATCTCCCTCCTCTGGCCTAGCTCGAGTCCCTCTACTTGATCCTCCCTCTATCGGAGGCACCCCACCACCATGTGGTACCCATCGATCAATCACACCCCTATCGGGCTCCCAACTCCGACATTATCCACATCCAGGATAACCATAGGTGGGTCACTCTCACCAACCCATGGTAGAACCATAGGATGCTCTCCCCTATCACCCCATCATCTGTAATACATAATAGGAGCCTCTAGAATATCCTATTGTAATCCAAACTATCATCTCACTCGATCAAACTAAAAATACTCGACCTATCAAGTATATCACCCCACTAGCCACCTCCCTTGATGAATGGCCCATAGCTGCTCATCATCCTTCTCCCAGGTCACCCCACCCAACCAAGGCCTCCACTTAATATCATCAGGTGTCAACTCTCCAAACTTGACCCTCCACAACAAAGGATCACCCTCATGCGACCTCTTAATGCCCTTCTCTGCATCTATCCTCCATCTCAAAGCATAGGGTAAATACTCCTTACCCTCAACATGGGCAGGGTGAGGCAATAGCGATGACCTCTCAATGGATATGTGCTCCCATGCCCATACCTACAGTAGGGGAGTCCAACTCAAACCCTTCCATCCAACATGCACAACATCATGCAACTCTCTGTATACCTGGGCTAACAGTGCAGGCACCCATGCAAACACAACCCTCTACTCTACCATGTCACTCACCACATCCAACATATTCTAGGTAAACAATACCTCGAAAGTGTCAGGTAAAGCATATGTAGATATCATCATCATCATTGTGCACTGGCGATTAGATATCTTCTTATTAAGCCATAACCACTCATAATCCATCTTCCCAATATCTATATCCCTCCACCCCTCACCAAAGAAGTGCTCCAGTACAACCTCCTTAGAATCATCTGGTGCTACTCTAATCGGAACACCCTCAATAGGTAACTTATAAATCCTATACACATCCTCTAGTGTAATCATCATTTCCCCTGTAGGAAAATGAAAAGTATTTTGATTCATATCCCATCGCTCACATAATGTAGATATGTATGCCCTATTGGCATGAATACTCTTACACTCCCATATACCTCTGAACCATATGGTATCCAACCATTCCAGATCATCAGTATTGTTCATCAACTCATCAAAATCACTCTTCATCTTATGTACACGATGATGAGGCTCGAGCATCTTCACCTATTCATCCACAAACAAGCACAATAAAATATACATTAGCCATCAACACAATGATGCAATCCAATAAAACTCAATCATCACAATATACAAATTAAACTATTTAATTTGACATGCACTTCGAGACATAAAATAGTGCACAATTCACATATCAAAACAAATAGTCACATATTTGGATACCCATTTTGCCATTTCATGGTAAAAGTTCGAACATATGCGAAAAATAGTACATATTTGGCTCCCAACAGTCAAATATAAAATTACCCACATACCCACTATGGCATGAAATTCAAAACTACGTCAATCCATCAGACATACAAAAACAAAGTACATTTTTGAATACCCATTTGCCCACATCATAGTGAAAATGTCGACAAAATTCAAAAATAGTATACAAATCAACATGAAGTTCAAGGTCAATCTTACCACAAATACATCCAAATGGTACATACGCCAAAACACACAATATCAAAAACACAATCACATTTTTGAACACCCATTTGCCCACTTCATGGTGAAAGTTCAAACAGATGTTGAAAATAGTGCAAATCGGGCTCCCAACAACCAATTTCAAATTTAACACTACCTACATCTTGGCACGTAAATCAAACACATGCCAAATGCAATCATCTACCAAAACAAGTAACATTTTTGGATACCCATTTCACCCTTTTACGGTGAAAGTATCATCGATTTCTAAAAATAATGTATCTACGATGGAAAACTTAATAGTCAAAGTTTTCTAATTTACACCCTAAAACCACACATTCAAAAAACAGGCCAAACGAAGGCAAAAAAATAACAATCACAAAAATGGATACCCATTTCCTACTTTTACGGATAAAATTCAACCACATTGCAAAAATAGTACACCATCACTCCAAAAATAGACGGTCAAACTATAAGCCTACTCTACCCATCACCCCGATCAAACTAACGCGAAAACAAGTCAAACCTAAAAATAAATTATATTTTTGGGTACCCATTTGGCTAGTTTTACACTTTGTGTTCCAATTTCAATTAAAATTTGTAAAAATTTTTAAAATAAGATGAAAACCTCCCCCCTAATTCATATTTCTCTGGAAAATTAAAAAATAAAAAATGAGGCAAGTAGAAGCACTTACCGATGGATCCCCACACCTGCTACCGGCTCTAGGTCATCCTCTCATCATCTTCTCACTCGAAATCTCCAACCGTAATGTCTACGCATCATCGAATGCTCCTTCCACATGCTCTCCAAAGTTCGTCACCATCAAAATGAGCCCTCCCAACTCAAAAATTGGCTTAAATATACCTAAAACCCTAATTCACCCCTCGCCCCATGATTTAGGCCCAATTCACCCCCTACCCCATGAATCAGGATTCAATTCACCCCCACCCCATGAATTGAGCTTATGACCCCCAAAATCAATCAAATTGCTTCCAAAACCCTAGGAAATCATGCAACTTTCTTCCAAAACCCTAGGAAACCTCCTAAACTATCCTCTAATATGCTTTTTATCATTTTCATCATGCATTGGTATTCTATCAATCGTTGCATCACCAAATCACCACATTCCATTCACCTCATTGTTGATTCCTCGTTTGAGGGGGTATTCATATCCAAAGTCAGCTTTGCATGCAACCAACCAACCGAACATCCAAAAGCATGGATATCGCATCTATCTATAAATTTTTTTGCTGAAGATTATCTTATGAAATAATCTCAATCCCAACCAGATATTTGTTATATCACGAGAGCTATGCGTTTCGATGGAGAAGTCAATCTAGCATTCATGTATGTCGAATACATAATGAATGATACGTTTGACGTAATCCTAGCACAACATTTGGAAAAGGATTTCTGGCATTCATGATGCATAATGAATGACACATTTGAATAATCCAAATGTCCCTTTAGCTCAAATGGTTTGACACTTGTCGCCATGTGCTCATCAATCAATCGACAACAAATATTTGAATAGGCATTTGTTCTATTCGTACTTTTGGACCATGTTGAACTGGTCATAAAAGCAAAGCAATCAAAATTTGCCTCTCCCAAGCAACTAGTATGACATCAAAAATGTCATACGGACTCAACAAAACCACTGCATTGCATCCGCAATCATCCATCTCCATTTACCGATATTGTTTCTATTTCATTTTATTTCTTTCTTCTTCTCTTCTTCTCCTTTCTCCTTCTCCTTGGCTATCGATCAATGTTGTATGGTCATGCTTTGAGCGGCTACATACCTTTGGTTGGATTCCATTCTCCTTCTATCCCTTTTCCTCTACACAAACCCTTCACATTTTTGTATTAAAATGTATTCCACATAGTATAGTACAAAAAGGGGTAAAATGTAGACACCTAAAAGTCGCACATTGCTATACCTACGTACTTGTAGATCCTTTTGGACACTTGTAGGTTTACATAGGTGATCCTAGATACCCCTAGGCTATCGTAGACCAATGTAGACTATTGTAGATCCTCCTAGACCTACGTAGACTACTGTAGATATGCGTAGACATGCGTAGACTACCGTAGACATGCGTAGACTAGCGTAGATCGCCCTAGATTATCGTAGCATTGCGTAGACTTCCACACACCACTTCACTAGTTTTTAGGTCCAAAACCCTAATAAACTACCCAAATCACATCATGAACACCTTCCATGCATCGAAAAACCATCCACCAGCCTCCTAAGGTGATACAAGACTCCTTTATGCTTAATTGAGGCCCCCACAGGGCTATTAATTGGCAAAAGTATTAATTGAGTCAATTGTTAAATCTAATTTTAAAGTGACTTCACTTAAGTTCACTTTTAGGGCTAAAAAGGTTAATTAGGTCCTTAATCCCTAATTACCCCTAATTACTCCCTCCCACATGTGTGTGCACTAGGTTAGTTAGGATATTTCTTAGGAAACCCTAACCTAACCCCACATCTAACCTAGAGTTGACTAATCCTAGTTAACCCTAATCTCTCCTCACACATGTGTGAGGATGAGATATTTCCTCAAGGGAATGTGAGGATGCCACCTCACAAACCCTAACTTAACCTTCATGGGATCTCACCCTAGGGCTTAGTTCTCCTAACTACCCCCCTACACCTTGGGTTTTCTTATAAATAGTGGGCCCAAACCCTCATTTATCTCTCTCTCCACTTATGTCCAAAGCATAGAAACTCTACCAAAATACGTACAGAAGCATAGAAAACAATAGATCTGAACCTGCACATCAATAGTACAATAGCAAAGGAACCTCTCCACCGAAGGATTTCTGAAGAACAACAGTTATAGTCGAATTCACCCCCACCCCATGAATCCAGCACCAGTTCGCCCCCTGGGTGGCGAATTGGGTCTACAGGTCCCAAATCAACCCAAATCTTGGAGGTAAGCTTCATTTGGTATTTTTATGAGGTTCTGCATCATTTATTTCAGTTTTTATTATGTTTTATGAGTCGATTTGTCTTTCTTACTATGGGGCCTGACTGAGGCAAGCCCCCAAACCCACTAACCCCCTTTTGCAGGTTTATCATAGAACCAAGGAGGGAAACAACAAACAACTACAACCCCACGGTGGTACGCAAGCCCATCTACACTGAGGAACGCGAAGAGAAGGCATCAGGCCTATTGTAACATTTGTGAAAAGAAAGGAAAAAGGGGAATTCCCCCTATTTGTAACCTATGCAAATCTTATCATGAATAAAATACATTTTCTTGAATAGCATGTGTCTTTAATGTGTTATTAGATCAAATGCCATATTTTGGCCATTTAAGATAGTTCAACTTTCTACTCTTGGGAAATGAAACACTTTCTTAGCTTATGGTACCTTTAGTTGGTAAGATTGTTTAATCATTATTGGAAAAAGTGAAGAGATGGAAATTTCAAGACCTCATTCTTAGAAAGTGGGTTCCTTCATAAGAAAGATGTGCCTTGGAATGTGATCCTTCCCTCTGGTCATCCTCTTAGTCTATGGCACCATGAAGCCTGGCATTTTTTTCAAAATCTCTTTGAAAAAGCCTATCAAGTTTCAAACAACTCCAATTGCTCTTTAAAACCATTGAGGGAGATTGCTCACAATGCTTCTAACCATAGCATCAAAGGAATTAAAGCTAAGTCCTTCCTTATTTGGATTCAAATTATGGGCCATAGAAACATGCAGAAGGTTTAGAAGATTCTGCTAGAACCAAACTCTTTAAATGTGGATGATGACATCAAAAAGATTTTGCAAAAAGGAGGTTTGCTTGATTGCATTCAATCTTTCCATGGTCATCATAGAGGGCTCTCTAGGAAAATGACACACTCTTGGAGGAAAGGTTAGGCTTCGGTTGGCATATTGAGGTTCCAATTTATAGTGGCTCTGGTTGGGGAGGTGACAAGACTCTCAGTGGATGATGTCTACCATAATAGGAAGAAACACGTCTTGATTAGAGAACTAAGCTTCTTTCTTGATGAGGATGAGTACTTTTTGAAGTTGCAAAATAGCTATAGCACCAAAGACCTCAAGGCTTCATGGAACTAGGTTATTATGGTGATCATGGATTATTTCATGATGTACTCCAATAGGGATATTCTACGTAGTTTGCATGTAATGTTCCTAAACTAGTTGAGGTGAAAGTGGTTAATGAAAATTCCATCATTCTTTTTCCATTCTCTAGAAAAATCCATGATAGATGTTAGGGGTGGGAAAGGGTCAGACCCTATCCACCAAGGCCTAGCTCTATTTATTTTTGAATATGTGGATAAGGCCAAAGGTATGGAGATGGATGAGACCCAATCCCAAATTGAGAGTCAAAAAGTTACTCCCATATTTGATCCTCCCCTGGTCTTATTTAATTCTTCATCCAACCACTCCTCGAAGTTTAATTCTGAGGACCTTAAGAGTCTCATTATCTTTGCTAAGCCTTTGGATAAATTAAATAACTCTAGTGGTGTCTTGGTGTCACCCAAAGGAATCAGACGAGGAAATGCTAGGCGTTCCAAGTGTGTGTTCAATAAATATATTAAATTTGAAACCTCTCCTATCAAAATGGATATGTTAGATTCTGAGGTCCAATCTCCAGTGAAGAAGAAGGAAATTTTTTTGAAGGATTCAATTGAACTTAAAAGGTATTCACCCATGCTTGTGACAGATGCTTATAATAAACTCATATCCTTCCTCCATAATCTAGAAGAGAAACATCAAGCTCTAATTGGGAGTCTCTAAGGGAAAATTACATTCATAGAAGAGATCTTGGGCATAACACATATTCAGTGAGGCAAACCAAGAACTTCCAATAAGGACTTGGAGGACTTTGCAAAATTGTCTTCCAAAGCTTAATGCTTTATTTTGGGGTAGTTTTTTTGTAACCTATCAGAGTCGAATTTTGGTCTTGTTGTTCTTCCCTATGTTGATCTCAAAGATCATATCCTATGGTGGATTTTCCTTTTTGTTGGATGGTTGGATTGTATTTGTAGTCTAATGTTTTTGTTTTATGGAATATTTTTGTGAGGATCTCTTGGGCTTGGCCATGGGCTCTATTAGTTCCTCTTTTGTAAAAGGTTTGGGGACTCTTTAAAAACCCCTTCTTATATAAAAAAATGGTAGCATGCATAACTTTATTGATAGAAATATAACAAAGTCTTTAGGCTTGTATGCTAATTCAAACCAGGACAAATTTTAAGTATTAATTGAAAATGGAGTCATAACTCAATGTGTGAGTTGAATGACTTAGGTTAACATCTAAATGAGATATTATACTTGATAGGTCAATCTCTTTGTCATGAATTTGGGTAGTACACATGTCATATTGGGAGTACAATGGCTATCGCATCTTAGCAATATTACTATTAATTTAAAACTTATATATGTCAAATGGATAAAGAATGGAAAAGTCTTTTATCTCCACATAATCCAATATCCTCCCTCTAAGGTGTTTAGTTCCCATAACATAGAAAAGATATTTAAGAATGGTAGTCGGGGATTCTTTGCCCAAGTCAATTGCATAAAGTTTAGCCTTTGGAGTAATCTCTTCCATTAGACTTGCAAAATTTTATGGATCATTATGCAGATATATTTAGTGATTCGATGTGTCTTTCCCCCTAAGAGAACATATAGTCATGCCACCCACCTATTTTTTAAAAGTTGACCTTCTATTGTACATCCTTTCCACTACCCCTATGCATAAACTTTTAACATTGAGAAGTTGTTCAAGGAAATGTTATAGAAATGAGTTATCCATCAAAGTGAAGAACACAAGCTTATACTGAGAGGGGGGTGAATAGTATAAGACCCCTTTTTACTTTTTCTTTCAATTCAATATTATGCAATGTATATATAACAGTATCAATAGCAGTAATCAAAGCAATGCACAAAACACCATACATGAAGAACACAAGCTTATACTAAGAGGGAGGGTGAACAGTATAAGACCACTTTTTACTTTTTTTTTCCAATTCAATATTATTCGATATAATAAATGGTAGTATCAATAGTAGTAATCAAAGCAATGCACAAAACACCATACACAATAGAGACACCAAATTTAACGTGGTTCACCCAATGTGGGCTACTCCACAGAGAAAATATTTTACTAAATATTTCTCAAATAATCTCTTTGGGAATCCTTCCCAATTACAATGTTTATGGACCTCTATCCAAAGGAGATGTTGATCCCCTAATATCAAGTTCGTGGATCTCTTCCATAGGAGAACTCTTTCTCCCTTCTGCTCTGGCTAGTGATCTTCTAGAAGACTCTGTCTCTCTGTTGCACTAATGGTGGATCTCTCTCCACTTGAAGACTCCTCACTCAGATCTATCTTCAATTGTCCTGGTTGTTGGATCTCTATCCACTGAGACTCTATCCTCTATACTCTGTCACCTCCAAAGATCTTCTCAATAGGTTCACTCAAAACCTTCTCAAATCTACTCAATAGGCTCACTCAAACCTACTCAAATCTTCTCAACAAGCTCACTCAAAACTTGTCCAAATTTGCTCAATAAGTCCACACAGAACTCTCAAATCTCTCAATAAGTCCTCTCTAGGACTTGCTCAAATCTTCTCAATAAGTCCTCTCTAGGACTTGCTCAAATCTTCTCAATAAGTCCTCTCTAGGACTTGCTCAAATCTACATAGCAAGCTTCCACAAAAGCTTACTCAAAATCAGTCCACAAGCCTTCTCAAAGACTTGTCTCAAATCTGCTTAACAAGCTCACACAGAACTTGTCCAATCTCATAGAATCATAAAGAGAATTGTTAGAGACTCAATATGTTCTATACTTAATGCTCAATCAATATCTCAACTCAAATCAATCTCATAGAAGCATAAAGAGA
This sequence comes from Wollemia nobilis, assembly GCA_028583015.1. Taxonomy (NCBI): domain Eukaryota; kingdom Viridiplantae; phylum Streptophyta; class Pinopsida; order Araucariales; family Araucariaceae; genus Wollemia; species Wollemia nobilis. The sequence goes on along the minus strand of JAQPPZ010000048.1, from coordinate 4,289,380 downwards.
ATTGTTAGAGACTCAATATGTTCTATACTCAAATCCAATCTCAACTCAATTCAGAATATAGAATAGTTTGTTTTATGGAACTTGAACAACCACATGCATCCACTTGACTAGGCTCAATCAACTCAACTCAACCAATCACCTTAATGAACAACCCTTTCTCACAAACCCTAGTCCAAGCATGTATCAACCAACTCAAAATGTTTCCAACAATGCTCAACCACAAATCTCACATAACAATGATACTCATGTTCTTCTCTAACTCAAGTTCAAGTTCTTTGCACAACCAATGGGCTTCAACAACAATGCTTATAAAACATTCTTCACATAACAATGATACTCATGTTCTTCTCAAACCCTAACTCAGGTTTTTCACACAACTAATGGTTTCAACAACAATGCTTATAAAACAAGGTTTAATAACAACTCTCAAACCAGAAAACCTTGAAGCATTAAACCAATCACTTTCGAAAAGGAAACCACAATCAATCCTTTTCACTCCAATGATATTTTCATAAATCAACCACCCAAATCAATCAATAGGAGAATGTGCCCATACCTTTTATGAATATGAAGAAGCCTCTTTGGAAATCTGCCACAATCACAATATTCTCTTGCCAAACTTCATGAGGGTTAGGAGAAATTACAAAACAAATATCATAACCTTTTACACCTTATTTCTCCTAGTCAAAAATCACATCCACCACTAGAAAATAATTAAAAATAATTATTTCCTCAATTAATTAAGCATAGCATGAATATCACCACAACCATTTACCATTCCCTTATTTCTCCTAAAAATCACTTTGCACTAATGCACAACTCACTAAGCTCCTTAATGCAAAAATTCCCACATCAAATAGTGCAAAATATAAACCACAACTCATAAATCACATCACCATAGTATACCCTCAATAATGGTGCTTGAAACATTAGCTTTGAAAAATTAAAACATTAATTATTCATTCTCCAAAAATTGCGACGATGGGCATACCTTAGAAAATAAAATATTTTTTCAGCTCCGAAGAATGCGGCGACAGCAAACCATGCAAAAATGGGTTTTGGGTGACTCGAACCCAAGACCTGCAGTGAGTGCGCCTTTGCACTCCCTCCGCCCACCAAGTGGGCTAAGCTTCCCATATGGAAGCTATTCCACCTTGTGCTCCTTATGCTTCTTCTTTTCGCCCATGAGCTTTTAAACAATGAACATCGCTTCAACCAATACAATGCTAAAATGATGCTCGCGGGAATCGAACTCATGACCTCCGTGCTATCAACACCTTTGCACAATCCAAGCTGCCACTAGGCCATGCTGCCCAATGAGATTTGGGAAGTGGTCGCTGTCTGCTTTTAACCATTCACTACATCACATAAAACAAAACACAAGCTCTTTCCTTCGCATATACCACGCAAGATTATCAACGAGCAAGGATAATCGATTTAAAAACTTGGTGGCATATTTATATGCCTTTCCCTTCACTTGGAAATATCAACACTTTTAAAACTGCCCTCATGATGTCGATGGACATGGCGGAAAACTTTTTATTTAATTTTAAAATTAAAATTAAATTTTAAATAAATTAAAATTTAAACTAAACCTTTAAAATTAAATTTCTCCATCATCGGGGCACCTTTTTCGATGAAACAAAAAGCCAACTTGGGTTTTAAGAAAAACCCATTTCAAATCTATGATCCATGGTTTTAAATAAAACCTTTTATTTTGTCTACCTTGGTTTTGATAAAAACCCTTCCTTGCACTTTCACAAAACATAGTGCATACCATCATAGATCCTTTTGACATCAAATAACCTTTTGACATCAATGACAACATTTTAGCTTAGGGACTCAAAATGTCCAACAATATCCCCCTTTGTCATTGATGGCAACCCATATTCATTTTACTAAAACCTGATCTTCTTTTTGCTCCCCCGGGACTTTGCTCCCCTAGGACTTTGCTCCCCCTTGCTCAATGCTCTCTCAAATATCAAATCTCTCCCCATATCAAAACTCTCCCCAATATACACAAATCTCTCCCCCTTTGACATCAATGGCAAAGGGTCACCTTTGGGGCTCAGGGCTAAGAATGAGCCTCTTAGCTTAGCCCCTCCCCCACCTCCACATGAGGTGGTTAATTCTGGGGTGGGAGTATTTCTACTCCCCGAAAGCATTGTTCTTTATCTTTATCTTTCTCTCTTCTTCTCCGAGTCTTCTGAATCCTCTCACTGTTTCTTTCCAAGTCATCATCCCTGTTCCTATCATCACTTTTGTTCTTGTTCTCATTCTTGTTCTCATCCATGTTCTTATTCTTATTATTTTTTGAGTCTCTATTCTTTTTTGAGTCTTTATTCCTGTTCATATTCTTGTTCTTGTTCATATTCTTGTTCCTGTTCATGTTCCTTTTCCTGTTCATGTGCATGTTCCTATCTTTCATGCCTATGGAATATTTTCTCTACACCATCTTGCTATGTGACCATCATTATTGCACTTATAACACTTAATGTTATTATTCCTTGGATGTGCAACTATCTTAGGACTTCTCCTAGTGAAGCCATATCTTCTTCTGTCATGAACCCTGCAATTCATTGCCTTGTGACCAAACCCATTGCATGAGTAGCAATACCCATGGAAAAGTTGTCCTTTCCCATATTCCTATCTTTCATGTGTCCTGCATTGTGAAGCCATATGCCCAAACCTGTGACATGAAAAGCATCTTCCATTGAAGCCTCCTTGTCTTGACCTCATTGGTCTCCTATTCTGATTGATGTTCCATCTGTATCTTCTTTGTGCATTGTTCCTCTCTTTGTTGAACTCTTTGTTGTCCAACTCATCCTCTGATGTCCCACTTTCACTTAAATTGTCTTCTTCTGATGTATCTTCTTCTAAAGTTTCTTCTTCATCAAGACTTGAAGTAGATTCTTTTTCCTATTTATTTTGAACCTTTCCAAAGCCAAGACCTGTTGAACATGATGTTCGTTGTTGTCCACAGATGAACTTATCCAAGTTCTTAGAGCTATTTGTGAAACTCTTCATCTTGATCTTGGAGTCCTTTAAATCTTCTTTTAGAGTAGCCACTTCTTGTGCTAACTTCTCACATTCCAAAATATTTGCTTCTAACTTATCCTTGAACTTGCTTGCCTTAGCCTTTGACTTCTCTAAATCCTCTATAACCAATAACCTTTCTTCATCACATTCTTGAAACTGACTTTCAAGCTTGGAGTGTTGCTTTCTAACCTTCTTTACTGTGTCAAGGGCATAGATAAGTTCTCCCTTGAGATCATAGCCATTCTCTACTGAATAATCCTCTATTTTTTTGCCTTTGTCCATATTATTACTTTCTTTTGACTTGTCTTCTATAGGATCATCTTCTTTATCTTCCAAAGCCATTAGAAGATTCTCATCTGGTCTTTCAAGTGCATCTTCAAAATCATCATCACTGAAACTATAACCATCCCTAGTGCAATCATCTTCAAGATGTCCAAATTTACCACATCTAAAACACTTGAGAATAACTCGAGTCCTTTTCTTAACTGGATCTTTCTCTTTAACCATAAATAGGACTTCATCTCTATCATTGTCTAAAAAACTAGCATCACTATCAATTGAGTACTTACTTGCATTTTCCGCATAGTAGCTTCTCTTTTGTCTCTGGAAGAACTTCTTTCCTTGTCTGCTTTGTCCATCCTTGCTTCTCTTCTGGTACCTATGTCTTTCTGATTCCCTGTATCTGTGATCCTATTTTTCTTCATCATTGTTGCCTTTTGGCTCTTTGCATTCTATTGCATAGTGTCCATACCATCCATAATTGAAACATTTGATAGATCTTAGATCTATGGGTCTTCTGGAACCTCTATCTCTTCTGCCATAATTTGCTTCTTCATCACTGGATGACTCACTACTTGATTCTATCTTCTTTCCCTTTTTATTTTTGTCTACTTTGAAAGCAGCTTCTTTCGGAGGAATAGGATATTTTGTTCTTATCTCAAAAGTAGTAAGCATGCCAAGCAAAGAATTCCTTGTCAAAGAATCACTATCAATTGATGTTTCTATAGTAGAAACCTTTTCACTATACCTTTTTGGAAGAGTCCTCAAGATCTTATCACAAGCATCAGATTCATCAACCTTCATTCCAAGACCTTTCATCTCATGTACAAGTTCATCAACCTTGTTGAGATAGTCACGAATGTTTTCATCATCCCTCATTCTTAGGTTCTCAAATTCTCCTTTGAGATTTTTGATCTTAGCCATTCTGACTCCTTTATCTCCTTCATATATTTCATGCAAAAGTTCCCACATTTCTTTTGTTGTTTTACATTCCATAACCTTCATAGATTCTGCTCTATGCAAACCTTTTATAATTGCATTCATAGCTCTTGAATTTGCATGCATTAGAAGCTTACCTTCCTTATCTATAGGAGGATTGACTGTTGAATCATATCCAAGTTCCACTGCATCCCAAACTTCATTTCCAAGTGCCATCAGGTAAAATCTCATCAACATACACCAATATAAGAAGTCACTTCCATCAAATACTAGTACTGCATTATTGAAGGGTCCATCTCTTTGATCCTTTTGATCCATTGTGTTCTTAGACCACTTTTCCTTCAAGTTGTCAAACTCTTCTGAAGGAACCCGCTCTGATACCAATTGAAGAACACAAGCTTATACTGAGAGGGGGGTGAACAGTATAAGACCACTTTTTACTTTTCCTTTCAATTCAATATTATGCAATGTATAGATAGCAGTATCAATAGCAATAATCAAAGCAATGCACAAAACACCATACACAATAGAGACACCACAATTTATGTGGTTCACCCAATGTGGGCTACTCCACGGAGAAAATATTTTACTAAAATTTTCTCAATAAATCTCTTTGGGAATCCTTCCCAATTACAATATTTATGGACCTCTATCCAAAGGAGATGTTGATCCCCTAATCTCAAGTTCATGGATCTCTTCCATAGGAGAACTCTTTCCCCTTCTGCTCTAGCTAGTGATCTTCTAGAAGACTCTGTCTCTCTACTGCACTGATTGGTGGATCTCTCTCCACTTGAAGACTCCTCACTCAGATCTGTCTTCAATTGTCCTGGATACTGGATCTCTATCCACTGAGACTCTATCCTCTATACTCTATCACCTCCAAATCTCTATCTCAATAGGTTCACTCAGAACCTTCTCAAATCTGCTCAACAAGCTCACTCATAACTTGTCCAAATCTAGTCAACAAGCTCACCAAGAACTTGTCCAAATCTGCTCAATAGGTCCACATAACTGCAAATCTGCTCAAGTCCCAGTATTCTCAATAAGTCCTCTCTAGGACTTGCTCAAATCTGCTCAATAAGTCCTCTCTAGGACTTGCTCAAATATGCTCAATAAGTCCTCTCTAGGACTTGCTCAAATCTGCATAGCAAGCTTCCACAAAAGCTTACTCAAAATCAGTCCACAAGCCTTCTCAAAGACTTGTCTCAAATATGCTTAACAAGCTCACACAAAACTTGTCCAATCTCATAGAATCATAAAGAGAATTGTTAGAGACTCAATATGTTCTATACTTAATGCTCAATCAATATCTCAACTCAAATAAATCTCATAGAAGCATAAAGAGAATTGTTAGAGACTCAATATGTTCTATACTCAAATCCCAATCTCAACTCAAATCAATCTCATAGAATAGTTTGTTTTATGGAACTTGAACAACCACATGCATCCACTTGACTAGGCTCAATCAACTCAACTCAACCAATCACCTTAATGAACAACCCTTTCTCACAAACCCTAGTCCAAGCATGTATCAACCAACTCAAAATATTTCCAACAATGCTCAACCACAAATCTCACATAACAATGATACTCATGTTCTTCTCTAACTCAAGTTCAAGTTCTTTGCACAACCAATGGGCTTCAACAACAATGCTTATAAAACATTCTTCACATAACAATGATACTCATGTTCTTCTCAAACCCTAACTCGGGTTTTTCACACAACTAATGGTTTCAACAACAATGCTTATAAAACAAGGTTTAATAACAACTCTCAAACCAGAAAACCTTGAAGCATTAAACCAATCACTTTCGAAAAGGAAACCACAATCAATCCTTTTCACTCCAATGATATTTTCAGAAATCAACCACCCAAATCAATCAATAGGAGAATGTGCCCATACCTTTTATGAAGATGAAGAAGCCTCTTTGGAAATCTGCCACAATCACAATATTCTCTTGCCAAACTTCATGAGGGTTAGGAGAAATTACAAAACAAATATCATAACCTTTTACACCTTATTTCTCCTAGTCAAAAATCACATCCACCACTAGAAAATAATTAAAAATAATTATTTCCTCAATTAATTAAGCATAGCATGAATATCACCACAACCATTTACCATTCCCTTATTTCTCCTAAAAATCACTTTGCACTAATGCACAACTCACTAAGCTCCTTAATGCAAAAATTCCCACATCAAATAGTGCAAAATATAAACCACAACTCATAAATCACATCACCATAGTATACCCTCAATAATGGTGCTTGAAACCTTAGCTTTGACAAATTAAAACATTAATTATTCATTCTCCAAAAATTACGGCGACAGGCATACCTTAGAAAATAAAATATTTTTTCGGCTCCAAAGAATGCGGCGACAACAAACCATGCGAAAATGGGTTTCGGGTGACTCAAACCCAAGACCTACAGTGAGTGCGCCTTTGCACTCCCTCCGCCCACCAAGTGGGCTAAGCTTCCCACGTGGAAGCTATTCCACCTTGTGCTCCTTATGCTTCTTCTTTTCACCCATGAGCTTTTAAACAATGAACAACGCTTCAACCAATACAATGCTAAAATGATGCTCATGGGAATCGAACTCACGACCTCCGTGCTATCAACACCTTTGCACAATCCAAGCTGCCACTAGGCCATGCTGCCCAATGTGATTTGGGAAGTGGTCATTGTCTGCTTTTAACCATTCGCTGCATCACATAAAACAAAACACAAGCTCTTTCCTTCGCATATACCATGCAAGATTATCAACGAGCAAGGATAATCGATTTAAAAACTTGGTGGCATATTTATATGCCTTTCCCTTCACTTGGAAATGTCGGCACTTTTAAAACTGCCCTCATGATGTCGATGGACATGGCGGAAAACTTTTTTATTTAATTTTAAATTTTAAATTTAAATTTTAAATAAATTAAAATTTAAACTAAACCTTTAAAATTAAATTTCTCCATCACCGAGGCACCTTTTTCGATGAAACGAAAAGCCAACTTGGGTTTTAAGAAAAACCCATTTCAAATCTACCATCCATGGTTTTAAATAAAACCTTTTATTTTTCCTGCCTTGGTTTTGATAAAAACCCTTCCTTGCACTTTCACAAAACATAGTGCATACCATCATAGATCCTTTTGACATCAAATAACCTTTTGACATCAATGACAACATTTTAGCTTAGGGACTCAAAATGTCCAACAATACACAATAGATAAACCACAATTTACGTGGTTCATCCAATGTGGGCTACTCCACGAAGAAAATTTTTACTAAAATTTTCTCAATCAATCTCTTTGGGAATCCTTCTCAATTACAATGTTTATGGACCTCTGTCCAAAGGAGATGTTGATCTCCTAATCTCAAGTTCATGGATCTCTTCCACAAGATAACTCTTTCTCCTTATGCTCTGGCTAGTGATCTTCTAGAATACTTTGTCTCTCTGTTGCACTAACTGGTGGATCTCTCTCCACTTGAAGACTCCTCACTCATATCTATCTTCAATTTTCCTAGTTGCTATATCTCTATCCACTGAGACTATGTCCTCTATACTCTGTCACCTCCAAAGCTTTGTCTCAATAGGTTCACTCAAAACCTTCTCAAATCTACTCAACAAGCTCACTCATAACTTGTCCAAATATGCTCAACAAGCTCACTCAAAACTTGTCCAAATCTGCTCAACAGGTCCACACAAAACCTGCTCAAATCTACTCAAAATGTCCACACAGAACCTGTCCAAATCTGCTCAACAGGTCCACATAGAACCTGCTTAAATTTACTCAATAGGTCCACACAAAACTTGTCTAAATATGCTCAATAGGTCCACACAGAACCTATCCAAATCTGCTCAACATATCCACACAGAACCTATCCAAATCTACTCAACAAGTCCACACAAAACTTGTCCAAATCTGCTCAACAAGTCCTCTCTAGGACTTGCTCAAATTTGCATAACAAGCTTCCACAAAAGCTTACTCAAAATCAGTCCACAAGCCTTCTCAAAGACTTGTCTCAAATTTGCTTAACAAGCTCACACAGAACTTGTCCAATCTCATATAATCATAAAGAGAATTGTTAGAGACTCAATATGTTCTATGCTTAATGCTCAATCAATATCTCAACTCAATCTCATAGAAGCATAAAGAGAATTGTTAGAGACTCTATATGTTCTATACTCAAATCCTAATCTCAACTCAAATCAATTTCATAGAAGCATAAAGAGAATTGTTAGAGACTCTATATGTTCTATTCTCAAATCTCAATCTCAACTCAAATCAATCTCATAGAAGCATAAAGAGAATTGTTAGAGACTCTATATGTTCTATTCTAAAATCTCAATCTCAACTCAAATCAATAATATAATAGTTTGTTTTATGGAACTTGAACAACCACATGCATCCACTTGACTAGGCTCAAGCAACTCAACTCAACCAATCACCTCAATGAACAACCCTTTCTCACAAATCCTAGTCCAATCATGTATCAATCAACTCAAAATGTTTCCAATAATTCTCAACAACAAATCTCACATAACAATGATACTCATGTTCTCTTCTAACTCAAGTTCAAGTTCTTTGCACAACCAATGGGTTCCAACAACAATGCTTATAAAACAAGGTTTAATCACAACTCTCAATCTAGAAAACCTTGAAGCATTAAACCAATCACTTTCGAAAAGGAAACCACAATCAATCCTTTTCACTCCAAAGATATTTTTAGAAATCAACCACCATAATCAATCAATAGGAGAATGTGCCCATACCTTTAATGAATATGAAGAAGCCTCTTTGAAAATATGCCACAATCACAATATTATTTTGCCAATCTTCACAAGGGTTAGAAGATCACAAAATAATCAACATTACTCCACTTCACAATAATATTTACCAAGGCTTTTAATTAGAAAACCTTCTTAAGAATTAATGCACAACTTCCTTATCACTCCTAAAACCACTTGTACCATAAAATAAATCAAATATTTTATATCCTTCCTTTCAACACTTTTGCACTCAAAAATAATCACAAAGCTTTCTTAGGCAATATCCCACATTAATCAAATATCAATCCTTATTAAAATATTAAAGCTTGCTCAACCTTATATCTCCCATAAAAATTATAATCAAACCTTAGCAAGCAAATATTTTAATTAAACTATTGACCCCCACAAATATCGAAGTCGGATTTCATACCTCAAAGGAGCCCTCAAATGGCCTTGGCATTTCGAATCTCTACCCAATGTGCTGCCAAGAGAAAGCTAAGCTGCGTGAGCTAACACTGCCACGTGAGTGCCTTGGGCACTCTCTTCCTTAAATTGCATTCACTTTTCTCACAAGGCACCAAAACTTTGACCATCCATGACTTGACTGCCCACGTCACACTCCATGAAATTCGTTGCACAATATTTGGATGCTGAAATACTTTGGGTTTTCAAAAATTATGTGATGCTCCTTAGATTCATTAAAGGGAAAAACTTTGGCTTATTTATATAAGCCATCCTTCAATGAAAATACGTCGGTCCTTTTAACATTGCCCTCATGATGTCGGCGACGCCAATAAGAAAGGAGGGAAAAACCTTTTATTTAATTTTAAAATTAAAATTTAAACTAAACCTTTAAAATTAAATTTCTCCATCATCGGGGCACCTTTTTCGATGAAACGAAAAGCCAACTTGGGTTTTAATAAAATCCCATTTCAAATCTGCCATCCATTGGTGTTAAATAAAACCTTTCCTTGCCTTCCTTGGTTTTCAATAAAAACCTTTTGCTAAGCTTCCCTTGAAGCTCCTTTTAGAACCAAATGTCATGCATCCCTTCTAGAACCTTTGATCAAAACCTTGGCTTCTCATGAATCGCTTTGTGGAGAAAAATCATAGTGCTTACTTACATAGGTCCTTTTGACATCAATGACAACTTTTAGCTTAGGGACTCCAAAATTTCCAACACAAAGCATCAAAACTTATTCCTTTGTGATGGTTATGGTTTGATGCAAGGATAATTTTTGGTGTGTATGTCTTGATTTTTGACCTCTCAACAAGATCACCATAAAATATATGTTTCTTATCCCTAATATAAATTATTTATTGGATGAATTTCATGGTGGTAAATACTTTACAAAACTAGACTTGTGCTCTAGGTTTCATCAAATCAGGGTTAGAGAAGAGGATATCACTAAAACTATTTTTCACACACATGAGGATCATTCTAAGATCCTAGTCATACCTTTTGGTATCACTACTGCTTCTTCCACTTTATAAAACCTAATGAATTCTATATTTCATATTTTTTCTTGCAATTTATCTTAGTCTTATTTGATGATATCTTAATTTACAATTCTTGGGAAGCTCATTTAGTACATCTGTACCAAGTTCCTCATCTCTCATAGAAAAAAATCTTTGTCAAAAGATCTAAATGTTCCTTTGGGATCCATGAGGTAGAATACTTGGGATATATAGTATCTCAAGGAGTCAAGGTGGATACTAATAAGACCAAATCCATGCAATACTGGCCCTTACCCAAATCCCTTAAGTAGCTCCATAGATTTTTAATATGAGGTATTACATGAAATTTTTATTTCTTTTGTGCCCTCAAGGAGGCTATATCTACTACCCCTAGTATGGCCACTTCTAATTTTATCAAGCCCATTTTCATTGAGTGTGATGCTTTAGGCATAGGTATTAGAGTTGTTTTGATGTAGGATGAGAATACATTGGTCTCTAAATTCAAGTATATATTGGCAATAATTTGGGATAATACATTTAAAATAAGTAAATTTTAGTTGTTTTGCATGCCATATAGAAATGATGGCCTTATTTGTTAGGGTGTCACTTCATCATAAAGAAATAGTGTCTCTCATGCCTTAAATTAAATAAATTATTGACAAAGCTCTTAGGGTATGACTTTGTCATTGAGTACAATAAGGGAAAGGAAAATATGGTGGTTGATGTTTAGTCTCACAAATATGAGGATGTTGTTGTTGTTAGTTCCATTTCTAGTCCTCTTTCAAAATGGATTTCCTAACTTTAGGAGGACTAGCTTTCTAGCCGAGAGATTGCTATCATCATTCAAGAAGTGGAATTTGGAATCTTTGTTGCCTTTATTTTTCTCATATTTTGATAAGGTTATCCTTAAAAATATATGCCAAATTCTTAATAACATACTAGCAGTTGAAGCAATCATTTTCTTAAAGAGGATTAAAAGTGGATGTCAATACCTTTGTGACCAAATGCAAGGTATGTCAGTGCAACAAGGGGAAACTATTAAATCTTCTACTTTGTTGCAATCCTTGCCTATTCTTAACATCCAATAGGAGCATAGTAACATGGATTTCATTAAGGGCCTTCCAAATCTAACGAAAAAATAATTATCTTTGTGGTAATGGATTGCCTTTCCAAGTACACTCATTTTTGTGCACTATAACATTCCCTTTCATCCAATAAGGTTTCCAAGGTATTTCTTGATTCTATTTTTAAATTACATGGTATGCCCAAATTCATTCTCGATGATTATGAACCTATCTTCACTAGTAATTTTTGGAATGAATTATTCCATTTTATTTTTGGAGATATAACATTATTTGGTCATGTAAATATTTAGAATAGGGTGTGATTAATATTTACGGAGCAAGTTTAATATTTGAGCATGCATCATGTAACGACCCTCCTTGGTAGGACTTGTTCTTGATATTTCATTTATGTATTGATGTGTGAATATCTAATGCATACTATAATTTTATGTTATCAAGATGTGTTGATTAATACAATTTATGCTTTGATTATATTGCTTTTAGAATATGGTACTACTAATGAAAATTATGGTTGTAGGACCAGGTACTCTCATCGATGGATTGGCATGGGATAACCACCAAAGTTGAGAGAAAATGGGAAATTATGGATGACATTCTCATCGACAACTCAAGGATAAAAGAAAACCCTTCATGTAGGTGCATTGTATATATGTGTGTTTGATTGAATACACTATTGGAAAAGGAGATTGTCATTAAGCAAAATATCCATCCTTAGTAGGTGAGGGATAGCATCATAATTATTAATACTTAAGTAAAATGTTGGTTTCACATTCTACTGCTTGTGTTTGGAAGCATAGTATTATTTGATTGTGGTTATTCTATTAAAGAATTAATAATGAGGTTAGAATTATTAATACTTGGATAAAAGTGATATTGATGTTAATGGTTAATATTAACATTTGATATCTAAGTAAATTAATTAGAGGAGTATTTAGTTTAATTATTATTTTATTGCACTAGTGTTAGTAATACTAACATTAGGAAGTGATAATAATATTGAGGAAAGGATATAAATGAATGTTTTGCTTGTTAATACTTATTTAAAAGTATTAATATAATTATAATCATATTTTAATAAGGTGACCTAAATGATATGGCTAGTAATTAGTAAAAAAAAGTGCACTTTTGTAACTTGGAAGTGGGTTTGTGAAAATACCTAAGAATCAAGCGTTTGCTCGGAGCGTTGGTTGGAACATGAAATGAGTATTCTTCATATGTCATGATGAAGTCATTCAAGATGGCAATATTTTCAAAATATTGTGGGGGATTCATTATGAAGGATTTCATGATAGAGGCTTGGAGGATGGAAAACCAATGAGAAGAGGGAGAGGGAATCCAAGAAATGAGTTTTGAGTATAAGGTTTCCTAGATCAACATTCGACAGAGGTAATTGCATGTAGTATTTTTTTAGAGATTGACTTGCACTGTTGTTATGCTATTTTATATTCATATATGTGTGTTAAATGGTTTGATGATATGGTTGTCCATTGGGTTTAGATAGTAGCATTCAAGATATAGAGGTTTTTATTTTCAACCTTGAATCCTCTTTATTGACCTAGGAAACATGGGTATTGTTAAGGCTAGATTTTTGGTTTCGACTCTCTATTGGTATTTTGTGAACCTATGTTTTTTAACCTGTGCTTGGTATACTGTGCTTGGTATTCATCATTCCTTCAAACCAACCTTTGAATGTGAAGTGCGACGTTATGTTCTATACTCTTTTTTGGCTTTCAACTGTAGGTCTTAGGAGATCGTATAGGGAAGCTTGGACTATGTTAGGCTACAATGTTGCTTTTGTTTTTTGTAGTTTGGTTGCATTCTCTAAGTGCTTGTAGTTTTGTTGGGCTTACGTAGAGTTTTACATTGAGATTGAGAGTGCATTTTTCTAGAGCACTAGGTTGCAAATAGACTTAGATTATCAGGGTCATCTATTTCTTTATGTTCTAGTGCCTTCATGAGTGGTTCGTTGATGGTTTACCACTTTGATTATTCCAAGATTTGGTCGGTCATAGGATGTGGTCATGGTGTGCTTGGGTTGGTAGTGTTTTACTCTTCTTGTAGAGTGCTTGTGTTGTACATCGGGTTGATTTATACTTTAATTAGTTAGATCTTGGATTTGGATAAGAAAGCTTACTTTGAAATAATACTGTATTAATGGATTAGTAGAAACCTTGGAAATTAAAATTTTATATTGGCCTTGCTTTATGGTTGAATTAAATGGTGTATTTACATTTTAATTGATGAGGCTATTGAGTTGTTATTCCATTGTTAAAATACAAGCTTATAGTTTGTTTTTTTAGGAAAAAGAAAGATTATAAGAAAACTTCTTGCAACACTCTTTGATTATTAGTAATGAGATTTTTTTATATGGATGAGGCTTGAATAGATAGGAATCCATATGTGGGAGAAATATGGGATTCTTCCAAATATTTCATGGAATTATTTTTTTGATGTGTTAATGATTAATGCATGGGGGGCTTGTTATGGATGAGGCTTGATTAGCTAGGGAATCCATATGTGGAAGAAGTGTGGGATTCTCACAATATATTTATTTGGAAATAAATTATTGATGCATTTTAATTTCTTTAATTCCATAATGCATGTTAAGTTGCATGTGCATTCTAAAAAATTTTAATCCCTAAATACTTCAAGTTCGTTGATGAAAACTCAACAAGAGAAGGACCTTGAAAGTAAAGTTGAAGCAAGGGACCATTTATTTTGTTATGTAATAGCATTACTTATCAAGATCTTAATCTTATAAAGTATTTGTATTGAAATTTTTAAGAAGTAAATGATGTTTTGTAATTACTCTTGCTACAATATTTCAAGTCTTGATCAAAAATAAAAGATTGTATGCTGATATTTCTTTTATGTAAGTTCTATGAATATTTGGCTATGTGCAAAATGAAAGAATATGTTCAATGCATGGATTATGATTATGATGCTTTTATGATGAGTTATGTTTCATTGTGATTATGGAAATGCTAAATCTATTATTGTTTTAGAAAATATTTGGTCTTAAACAAGTGTTATGATGCATTTGATTATGTTTAATTTTAGCACTTTAATCTCTTTGGGAGAGTTATTCTTTAGTTAAAATATTTAGACTCTTGGATATTTAAGGGCATGAAAGTAGGGCCATATTAGGACCCTTGAGTCAATAATATAACCCAATATTGGAAGGAGTAGTGATGATGCAATAGTTAGGTATTTGCACATCTGGGAGGAATTGTAGTGATGCAATAACCAGATGTTTGTAAATGAAACACCTTGAATGGTGAGGCTCGGGTGTCCCAAAGTTGTGAGGAGTTAGAAATCATTCACAAGATAGTATAGTGGTGGCACCTTGAACAGTGAGGATTTGGTGATTATGTTTGTTACCAGGTGAGTGGTAATAGTCTTAGTTAGCCTGTGAAGGTGTGGTAACTAAGCACTAAGGCATTATGCCAGAATAATCATACATAGAGATACTTACGTAGTATTATGGAAATGATGACTCCATTTAAGTGTTATGGACCTTAAAGGATAATATCTACATCATGGTCAAGTTATCCTATATCAATGAGGGTATAGAAAAAGTGGAGAGACCACTATTGGCATCCTTGTTAAACGGTGATGTTTATGAAGGTGAACCCTAGAAATATCATATGTTGGCCACTCCTATCCACTTGAGTATCATATATAGAAATAATGAATTCAAAATGTGGTTATGCCTTATAATGTTGTAAAATATTGGGACTTCTTTGTGAGTTTTCTTGTGATAAATGTTTTTTTAAATCTCTCCCTTGGGTTGGTTTTGGTGGATTGTTACATGTCAAGTGTGAGGTGTCAACTTAGTAAGTGTGAGTTATGTAGGTTAGGTATCATTTTTAGAAGCACACAATTATGTAATCATGAGAGACTTTACCATTATGTAATATGTGAGAAGAGGAAATGTCAAGAGACATGCATATAAAGAGTTCCATATAATTATATATTAAAGATAAAGCTTTCTATTATGTATTGAAGTAGCAATAATTTGTATATGCTATAGTATATTTTTATTAATAATATTTCAATATTTTATGTATGAATTATTGTGTGAGAATTATGGTATTATCCTATGGAATTTATCTTGTGAGTAGAGAGGTAATTTGTTAACATTAGTATCAGAGCTACGATGGAGATATTGTAGCAATTGAGAGAGATATTAATGAGAAGATCATATTTTTTGGATTCAAGCCTTTAAGAAAGAAGGCTCATATTTATAGAGAACAAGTAGTGAGAATACCATAATTGTAAGAATCCAAGCCTTGAAGAAGGAAGGTTCGTGATGAGAATACCGTAACTATAATAAGTCAAGCTTGTAGAAGGAATGCTCATGGTTGCACTAAAGTTATCTATGATAATCTAAAGATACATCTATAAATATTAAAGATTAAACTCAAAGTGGTTATGTCTTATAATGTTTTAAAATATTGGGACTTCTTTATGATTTTTCTTATGATAAAAAAAATATCTCTCCCTTGGGTTGGTTTTGGTGGGTCGTTACAGTCAGTATCAGAGCTCTAGGTCATAGGATTAGAACCTTCCATGGAGAGAACCTAGGTTGAGTCATGACTTTATTGGTACTTTGGGGAGACTTACTCTTCTAGGGACCTTAACTTGATCTAGGATAAGATAGGTATTGCACATTGTTTAGACCAATCAAATAAAATATTAAAAATCCTAGGGAGTATAGTTTCTTATTGGGAATGGCACCTTGTAGTAAGGCAAGTGTGACCATGATCATTATGAGGTGAGTGGTAATGGTTTAAGTTAGTTCATGGGAAAATGAAACTAAATTATTGTAAGTAAAATTTGGGATAAATTGTAACTTACCTAGCTTCTTTTTGTGGATAGGATATGGCACCTGTTTTGAGAGGTGGATCATCCAAGAAGGCAGGTTCAGCTACATTGGAGGAAGTTTTGGTATATCCTAAAAATAATTTTGGAAGAACAATGGACTCCAACAAGATAACTAGAAGAACAATGGAATCCAGTAAGAACTTTGGAAGAACAATGGACTCTAACAAGAAAACTGGAAGAATAATAGACTTTAGTGAGAGGATGGAAGACCTTTCTTCTATAGTAAAGTTGCTTCAAGAGCATATGGAGCAACAACAAAAATATTGGAAATCCTAGTTAATAAGGAAACAAATAACAAAGATTTAGATGGTATATAGGAAGAGAATCTTGTTAAAGGAAACCATAAAGGTAAATCTCGAATTGAGGTTGAGCTTACCAAGGACCTTAAGAATGTTAAGGTAGCTAAATTTAATGGAAGATAAGGGGGTGATGTAGCAAAGTCATGGTTGAATGAGTTGGAAACTTTCTTTTCCATGAATAATTACTCACTCAAAACCCAAAATATTTGGGCTACCCTTCATCTTCAAGATGTAGCCTTAGAATGGTGGAACACATTTAGGGTAGGCAGAGGAATCCAAGTTGTGGACCTTAAATGGGATGATTTTGTACAGGCATTTAAGAAGATATTCCTATCAGATCAATTTTATGTAGAAAATTTTGAGGAATTCTCTAAGCTCCAATAGGGTACATTGATGATGGAGGTATATTATCAAAGATTAGTTAAACTCTTGAAATATATTCATGAGTATGAGATCAATGAACAATTAAGGGTGTAAAAGTTCATCTTGGGAGTGGATACTAAGATTCAAACTATGATTAATTTGTTGCACCAAATCAATTTAGCCATAGGAATTCATAACTTATATGGACAAGCAACTCCCATGTTACTAAATGGTAAGTTTTTAAATAGGAATGTTAAAATTTAATTGATAGTGGAGCTAAAATAGTTTTATTTCCACTACTATTATTAGGGATATGCTGGAAAGATCTGGATTTTTGGTACACAGGTGGAAATTTGAGTATGGGTTTGGATAGACTTCCTTAGTGGATCAATGTTTACATGTGATCGAGATCACCTTACCCAATGGATCCACTATTTGGTACTTATATAAAGCACCACTACATGCCTTTGATGTTATCCTAGGAATAGATTGGTTAAGGGCTCATGGAGCCCTAATAAACTTTCAATAAGGATGGATGGACTATACTAATAAGGATAAGAAGATAATAATGGTTCAAAGTAGGCAAGGGTATTTTCAACCATATTTTTTGTTAGCTATGCAACTAAAGAAGGCAATCAAAAGAGATGGTTTGTTGTATGTAGTTAAGATAAATGGCAATACTGGCAATAATGGAGATGAGTAAAAATTTAAGAGACATTCAATTTTGCATGAATTTAGGGATGTATTTTTGGAAGATCTCCTAGGCCTACTACCTCGACATGAGTTTTCTATTACTATTGAGTTAATTCCTAGAGATGAACCTATTGTAAGAACGCCTTATAGAATGACTCATATTGAGTTGCAAGAGTTAAAGGTGCAACTTCAATATCTATTGGAGAAAGGTTTGATAAGACCTAGTGTGTTGCCCTGGGATGCTTCAATATTGTTTGTTAAGAGGAAGGATCATTCCTAAAGGTTATCTATTGACTACAGAATGTTGAATAAGGTGACCATCAAGAATAGGTATACTTTGCCAAGGATCGATGATCTCTTTGATCAATTAAAGGATGCCACTATATTTTCAAAGATTTATTTGAGATCAATATATCATCAATTGAGGATTAGCGATTAGGATACTCACAAAATAGCCTTTGAGACTAGGTATGGACACTATGAGTTCAAAGTGTTGCCATTTGGGTTGACAAATGCACCAACAATGTTTATGTATCTCATGAATAATGTGTTCAAGAAATATCTTGATAGATTTTTATTTTTATTTTTAGATGATATCTTAATATATTTCTACTCTAGATAAGAACATGACCAACATTCGAAGTTAGTGTTAGAGGTATTGATAAAAAACCAAATTTATGGCAAGTTGTCTAAATGTGAATTTTATACCTCACAAGTTTAGTATTTGAGGCATATTATATCTGCAAAAGGGATTTTTGTAGATCCTAAGAAAAATGAAGCCATTTTGAGTTGTCTTACACCCACTAATGTATCTGAATTTAGGAGCTTTATGGGAATAACTAGTTACTATAGGTATTTTGTGAAGGACTATTCAAAAATTGACTATTCTATTACCAACCTTTAGAGAAAAGGAAAAGAGTTAAAATGGACAGATAAGTGTGAGATCGCCTTTGAAACTCTAAAAAATAAGTTGACTACAAAACCAATTCTTAGGATACTAGATCCTCTTGGGAATTTTATAGTATGTATAGATGCTTTCTTAGAAGTTTTGGGAGGGGTACTATCCCAAAATGAAGCTACAGTAGCATATGAGTTTAGGAAACTCAAGAAGCATGAGTTAGATTATGCTACACATGACCTAGAGTTAGAAATGGTTGTGCATGCACTAAAGGTCTATAGGCACTATTTGTTGGAAAAACCATTCAAGTTAAGGATGGACCACCAAATTCTAAGGTATATCTTTACCCAACCTATGCTAAATGCTAGACAGAGAAGGTGGATAGAGTTATTAGTTGAATATGACTTTGGTATAGAGTAGACCAAAGGAAAGGAAAACAAGGTTGTTGATGCTTGAGTAGGATAAAGCACATAGCAACATTGACCCAGAGTCATGTGGACTTGATGGAAAAATTCAAGGAAATACAGTTACAAGATCAATAATGCATTGAAATTTAGGCTAAAATTGAAGAAATCCAGAGGAAAATAAGGATTTTAACATAAAATATGGACTTTTATACTTCAAGGATGGGATTGTGAGACCTAAAACTAGCAACTTAAGAAAAATGATTATGCAAGAAGTGCATAGTTCTCCATATTCTACTCATTCGAGAGGTGCAAATATGAGAGAAAACATGAAAAATACTTTCTATTAGTCAGGAATGAATCAAGATATCACTGGTTTCACTGATAGATGTTTGGAATGCCATAAGGTTAAATTTGAACATTAGCATCCAATAGAAAAATTATACCTATATGGTATACCTAATCACAAATGGTAGTTTATATCTATGAATTTTATTGTGGGTTTACCTAAGACAAGGTACCAACATGATGCAATACTTGTGGTTGTAGACAAGTTGACTAAGGTTGCAAATTTTATACCATGGAACATCAAAGATGAAGTATTGGTTGTGGAAAATATGTTTGCCAAGGAAATATTTAGGTTTCATGGTTTTCTTGAGGTGATCATATAAAATACAGATTTTAAATTCACATTAAAATTCTAGCAGCCTCCTCATTGTGCATTGGGTACTAAATTGAATATTAGTTCTACTTACCATCCAAAATTAGATGGGCAAATGGAGAGGGCTAGCCAAGTTCTAGAAGACAAGATTTGCATTTATTACATGGATCAAAAGTCTATATGGGAAGACTTTTTGCATCTGGTTGAATTTACATATAACAATAGATACCATGCATCCTTGTAAATGGTTCCATTTGAGGCCTTGTATGGTAGGAGATGCAAAACACCTCTATCATGGAATAATCCAAAGAATTGAGTGGTGATCAAACCAAACATTATTAGAGAGATAGAGGAGTAGCTCATAATGATTCGATAGAGGCTTAAGAAAGAAATCAATTGCTATAAGAGTTATGCTAATCTAAAAATATCACCAAGAAAATTCTATGTGGGAGATAAAGTCTTCTTGAGAGTAAGACCTATGAAAATTGTCATCAAGTCAACTAAGTTGCATCCTCATTATATTGGGTCTTTTGATATCATTGATAATATTAGTCCAGTAGCCTATATATTCACCTTGCTACCCAACCTATTAAATATCCATGATACTTTCAACATATCCTTATGTAGGGTCAAATGGGACCATTATTCTAAAAATTGTGCCTGGAAAATGTTGAAAAAATGAGAAAAAAAGTCATGTATTTATTTCAATGAAATATTTATTGCTTTATTTTCAAGAAACATTGAGGATTGTGTTTAGTGCAAGGGGGTAGTATGTAATGACCCTACTTGGTAGGACTTGCACTTGATATTTGATTTATATATTGATGTGTGAATATATAATGCAGAATATCATTTTATGTTATCAAGATGTGTTGATAAATGTATTTTATGCTTTGATTATGCTACTTTTAGAATATGGTATTACTAATGAAAATTATGGTTGTAGGACCAGGTACTCTCATCAATGGATTGGCATGGGATAACCACCAAAGTTGAGATAAAATGGGAAATTATGGATGACATTCTCATCAATAGATCAAGGGTAAAATAAAATCCTTCATGTAGGTGCATTGCAAATATGTATGTTTGATTAAATGCACCATTAGGAAAGGAGGTTGTCATTAAGCAAAAGAGCCATCCTTAGTAGGCAGGGGATAGAATCATATTATCATAAAGCCTCCTACTTAAGAAAAATATTGATTGCACATTCTATTGCTTGTGTTTGGAAGCATGGAATTGTTTGATTGTTGGTTAATCTATTAAAGTATTAATAACGAGGTTAGAATTGTTAATACTTCGATAAAAGTGATACTGATGTTAATGCTTAATATTAACATTTGATATCTAATTAAATTAATTAGATTAATTAGTTTTATTATTATTGTATTGCGCTAATGTTAGTAATACTAACATTAGGAAGTGATAATAGTATTGAGTAAATAATATAGATGAATGTTTTGCTTGTTAATACTTCTTTAAAAATATTGATAGAATGATAATCATATTTTAATAAGGTGACCTAAATGATATGTTTAGTAATTAGTAAAGAAAAAATGTGCACTTTTGTAAATTGGAAGTGCGTTTGTGAAAATACCTAAGAATCAAGTGTTTGCTCTCAGCGTTGGTTGGCACATGGCATGAGTATTATTTGTATGTTATGATGATGCCATTCAATATGGAAATATTTTTAGAATGTTGTGGGGGATTTGTTATGAAGAATTGCATGATAGCAACTTAGGGGATGGTAAACTAGTGAGAAGCAGGAGAGGAAATAAAAAAAATGAGAGTTGGAGTAGAAGGTTATCTGGATCAACATTCGATAGAGGTAATTGCATATAGTATTCCTTTGGAAATTGATTTGAACTATTATTATATTGTTTTGTATTCATAATTGCATATTTTTTTCTATGGTTGTTCATTGGGTTTAGGTGGTAGCATTTGAGCTATAGAGGTTTTTCTTTACAACCTTGAACCTTTTTTATCGACCTAGGAAACTTGGGTGTTATTAAGGCTAGGTTGTTTGGTTTTAGCCCTCCATTGGTGTTTAGTGAACTTGTGTTGTTTAACATGTTCTTGGTAGTCATCGCTCTTTCAAACCAACCTTCGGATGTGAAGCTTAATATTTTGTTCTATGATATTTTTAGCTTTCAACCATATGTCTCAGGAGACCGTATAGGGAAGCTTAGACTATGTTAGGTTGCAATGTTGCTTTCATTTTTTATAGTCTGGTTGCATTATCTAAGTGCTTTTAGTTATGTTGGGCTTGCATAGAGTTCTATGTTGAGCTTGAGAGCACCTTTTTCTAGAGTCCTAGGTTTCAGATAGACCTGGATTATCAAAGATCATCTATTACTTTATGTTCTAGTACCTTCGTGAGTGGTTCGTTGATGGTTTACCACTCTAGATCTTCCAAGATTTAGTCGGTCGTAGGGTGTGGCCATGGTGTGCTTGGGTTGGAAGCTTTTACTCTTCTTGTAGCATAATTATGTTATGTGTTGGATTGATTTATGATTTAATTAGTTAAATCTTGGATTTGAATAAGAAAGGTTGCTTTGAAATAATACTTTATTAATGGATAGGTAGAAACCTTGGAAAGTAAACTTTTATATTGGACTTGCTTTATGGTTTAATTTAATGTTGTATTTACATTTTAATTGATGAAGCTATTGAGTTGTTATTCCATGAATTTGTTAAAACACAAGCTTATAGTTTGTTTTTCTTTTAGGAAAAATAAATATTGTAATAAAACTTCTTGTGACACTCTTTTATTATTAGTAACAAGCTTTTGCTATATGGATGAGGCTTGAGTAGCTAGGAATCCATATGTGGGAGAAGTATGGGATTCTTCCAAAAAAATTGCATTGAATTACTTGCTTGATATGTGAATGATTAATGCATGGAGGCTTGTTATGGATGAGGCTTGATTAGCTAGGGAATCCATATGTGGGAGAAGTATGGAATTCTCCCAATATATTTATTTGGAAAAAAATTATTGATGCATTTTTCTTTATTTAATTGCATAATGCATGTTAAGTTGCATTTTCATTCTAAGATTTGTCCTGATCCCTAAATACTTCAAGTTCATTGATGAAGACTCAACAAGAGAAGGACCTTGAAAGTAAAGTCAGAGCAATGGACCATTGATATTGTTATGTAATAATGTGATTGATGAAGATCTTAATCTTAGAAAGTATTTGTATTGAAATTTTGAGAAAAGAAAGGATGTTTTACAATTACTCTTGCTATAGTATTTCAAGTCCTGATAAAAAATAAAATATTGTATGTTGATATTTCTTTTATGTAAGTTCTACGAATATTTGGCTATGTGTAAAATGAAAGAATATATTCAATACATGGATTATGATTATGATGCTTTGATGATAATTTATTCTTCATTGTAATTATGGAAATGCTAAATGCTATTATTTTTTTAGAAAGTATTTAGTCTTTAACAAGTGTTATGATGCATTTGATTATGTTTAATTTTAGCACTTTATTCTCTTTGGGAGAGTTATTCTTTAATTAAAATGTTTAGACTCTTGGGGGTTTAAGGACATGAAAGTAGAGCTATATTAGGACCCTTGAGTCAACAATATAACCCAATCCTAGAAGTAATTACAGTGGTGTAATAACCAAGTATCTACACATTTGGTAGGAGTAGTGATGCAATAACCAGATGTTTGTAAATGAAACACCTTGAATGATGAGGCTCGAGTGTTCTAAAGTAGTGAGGATTTCAAAATAATTCATGAGATAGTATAGTGGTGGCACCTTGAATAGTGAGTATCAAGTGACCATGCTCATTATTAGGTGAGTTGTAAAGGCCTTAGTTAGCATACGAAGGTGTGGTAACTAAGAACTAAGACATTATGCCAAAATAAACCTACATGGATAGACTTATGTAGGATTAGGAATGTGGCATCCCCCTTTAAGTTTTATGGACCTGTTGGATCCTCAAAATCCAACTTGAAAATTATCCCTAATTTCAAAATTTTGAAGTGACTCAAGCCAAGTGATTCCCAAATTTTTGAGCCAAAAGAGTGACACAATCCAAAATATCAAGTCTACTAGACCTTTGAAGTTTTCTTGATCTCTCTAAACTATTTTCATTCCACTCTTTGCATCATCATAAATTGTAGTCCTTGAGTACCAAAATTTTAGCTCGCCCAGGGGTCTCAATATTATCATAAATCCCTAAATCTAAGCCCCCATGAAAATACAAAATTAATTCCAAGGTCTTCAAATAATTACCTAATTCATAAATCCTAAGATCACCTACTTACTCTATTCCTTACTTAATCCCATAATAAGGTATAAATAAAAATTTCCACCTAAGCTCATTTCCATTTTTTGTCTTAAGCTTGGTCCATGGAAAATAAATATTCAAATTACTCTCTAGGTCCTGTAAATCAAAAATAAGCAACACCAATGCAAATATAAAGTAACAAAAGCACTAATAACACAAGATTGCACAAAATAAATGAAATTTTATTAATATTGGCAAATATTTGCATTATACAATGAATGTGCCCTGATATGGGGTTTTACAATACCTTTGTTACATATTTTTACAAATAATAGGGTTTTCAAAGCCCTAGTTCATTGAAATAGCTGGTGTCTTCACATTTGTCCTTGATCCAAATGAGGTTGTGGGTAATCTTATGTATCCTAAAAGGGCCACCCTAGCTTCAAAAACTTCTAGAAATATGATCATGTACCTACAATCAGAAACACAACAAAAATATATTAGAAGCACCTATGAGGGCTCCATAGTGTGAGGTCCTCAGAAAGATAAAAATAACTAAACCCTAGATGTTGCAGAATGTAACTAAAAATAGAAGTGCAAGAATATAAAATAAATGCATAAAATATCATTTACCTTGTCAAATGCTAATTTTTTGTTTATGCTCCTGTCGGTGATGGTCGTGAGGACGCCTAAGTGGTGCCCAAGGGTTAGGGTACTACAAATATATTGAAGAAATGCCCAAAGGTGTTCTATGATAATGGCGGATGCACCAGGGTATTATGTGATGGCAATGGATGCACTAGGGTGTTTTGTGATGATAACAGATGCACTAGGGCTTTCGAGGGCTGAGAAAGGTATTGTAGAACTAGATATGGTTTTGTGTGGGTTATGCATCGATGGATGCAAATGATGCGAGGGTGATGATGGAGGGCAAGAGTAATGATGAGATGGCTAGGGTAGATTGTTAGGGGTTTAGACCTTCTAATAATTCTTTGTGAATGTTCATTGATAGAATTCAAACTCAAAAAAATTAGGGACCAAGGGATTAAGGTTAATGAGAGCTTAAGGAATAAAGGATTAAGGGTTTCCAAGCATTCTGAGAATTCTTTGCGAATGTTCATTGACAAAATTCAAAGTTGGAAAAATCAGGGACCTTGATTCATCAAAATGAATCACTTTTATAATCTTCCCTTGAACATGTTAGGGTTTTGAAGACACATAATGAGTGGCCAAGATTAAAACATGAGGAAGGATGGAGATTAAATCTGGGTAAGTGGCATGGATTGAGGTGGATGGATGTCTACGATTAAAACATAGTAAATGACTAGGAGTAATTCATATATATATATATATATATATATATATATATATATATATATATATATATATATATATATATATATATATATATATATATAATATCAATATTTAAATATATATTAAATAAATACACATATATAAATAATGGATGACTATGATTTGAGGACAAGGATGGATGACAAGTGGCTATATTTTGGTGTCTATAGATACCCCTTTTTGCATCACGTTGTGTGAAACACAATGCGATGCAAAAATACGAGACACCTGATTTGGCTTGATGAAGAAGTAACTTTATTTCATTGGAATGCAAAGTCAACCTTGAATACAAACAAATTTGAATGTGTAGCTTACCCCCTCAATTGGCGAATGAGTGAAGAATGAATATCACAAGCCAATTGATAGAATTGTGCAATGAAAAATGCATTTAAATGGTGTAAGTGTAAATTTTTGATGTAAATGTTGATGATATGAATGATGTAGATGATATGAATGATGTAAATTGATTTTTGTAAAATATAAATGGTTGATTTTGTTTTTGTCCCAATAGAGAAAAGGTTTTTGCCAAGTGTATATACCATGATCATGTAATATGTATCCCATTGTGGGAAATCAAAAATAAGTTTTGGGGTGATTCCATGCTATTGAAGAAAGTGCCTTTTGGTGTCATTGAAATGTAAAGATGCAAATGCAGAAAAAAAAAAAGAGAAAATAGTCTATCCTCGAGGCCACTCATGATTGTAGCTAACTCCGATACAGAATTCCTAAAAGATTGCTCAATCACTTTAACTGGATTGCATCCTCAGAGACTGGTGTAATTTCAAAAGAAATGATGAAAGTTATCCATGTTGGTAACCCCATGGAAAAGGGCATCAATGATAACTATTGAGAAAAAATTTCTTGGCATAGTCTCTCTCAAAATATGAGGGACCAAAAGTAATTTTGTTTTTGAAAAAGGAGATATTGGATGATGAAGATGGCCAAGTGTCCTTATGGTGATTTACTCATCTTACCAAATTGCATGGATAGCCAATCATTGCAATTGCCAAGGAGATAGAATAGACCACTAGATACGAGGTTCACTTGAAATTATAGGTGAAATTGGCAAATGTTGAATGTAAATGCAATTGTTGATGGATTTGATGGTGTTGAAATGCAAATGTTGAATGAAGGTGTAATGATGAATGAAATTGATGATGTTGAATGTGGATGTATGGATAATGTAATGAATGATTCTGCTTTTACCCCAACGGATGAAAGGGTTTTTGATATGGAAAAATGCAATGACTATGAAAAGTACAATGATTAATTATGTTGTTGCCCCAACAGAAAAGGGGTTTTTTAAAATGCAGATGATTGATTCTATTTTTGCCCCAATAGATGAAGGGGTTTTTGACATGTGAATGATTGATTTTGTTTTTGCCCTAACAGAAAAGGGGTTTTTGACATGTGTATGATTGATTCTATTTTTACCCTAATAGAAAGAGGTTTTTTTTAAATGCAAGTGATTGATTCTGTTTTTGCCCCAATAGATGAAGGGGTTTTAAAATGTAAATGATTGAGAATGTTTTTACCCCAAAATATGAAGAGGTTTGTGGATATGCAAGTGATTGAGTCTATTTTTGCCCCAACATATGAAGGGGTTTTGTAAAAGTGTAAGTGATTGAGTTTGTTTTTTCCCCAACATAAAAGGGGTTTGTGAAAATGCAAATGATTTATTTGTTTGTGCCCCAACAAATGAATGGTTTTTGATATGGGAAAATGCAATGACAGTGAAAAGTGCAATGATTGATTTTATTTTTACCCCATAATAAAAGGGCTTATCATGAAAATGTAAGTTTCCTTATGGTGATATATCCATCTTATTGAATTGCATGGATAACCAGTCACTGTAATTGCCAGGTGACTAGGATAAACAACTAAAAAAAAGGTTCACTTATACTTGCAAATGTACTTGGCAAATATTGAATGATAGTGTAATGATGAAATAAATTGATGATGTTGAATGCAGATGTATGGATAATGCAAGGAATGATTTTGTTTTTACCCCAACATATGAAGGGATTTTTGACATCAAAAAATGTGATGACTATGAAAAGTGCAATGATTGATTTTGCTCCAATAGAAAAAGGGGTTTGTGATTAAGGAAGATGCAATGTGTAGACACCAAAACAAAACCAATCCTATTATGTGACTACAAGCACTGACCGAATTGGCATACATACCCCCTAGGGTAGCCTCTAGAGGTTAAATAATGGTCCTAACCACTCCCAAATTAGTTTTGGAACGTCAGAGGTCAGTTTTGCACCTTTTAAGCACTTTGCTCCCTATTTTTCCCACCCTGGGATGATTAGAATCCTATTCGTCCCACCCCAGGATGATTAGCAGCAATCGTTCCAGGGTGGGATGATTAGCAGGTTTGACTGGTAAAAAGTCAAACCTTGACAAATGGCAGCCCAAATCCACCACCTAACTCTACCTTCAAGGCATGGGATTGCAAGGGAAGTTTTCAAATCAAAGAGGCTTCAATCAAGCCTGCCCTGATCATGGAGGCCTCAATCAAGGAGGCCCTAATAAAGGAGGAATCTTCTCTCCCCCAAAAAGGCATAATGAGCCAAGTGGCGCCCTCGTATGTGCATTCAAAGGATACCCTTAGGTCTATAAAAATGTGATCCTCCTCACCCCAAGAGAATAAGAGATCTGGAGCATTTGGAGCAACGAAGTGCTGCCAAAATATACCCCTATTCCTCTTTGTTCTTCCTACATCCCTAATCTCTCTCTTCTGGAAGAGAGGTTATCGGGTGAACACTAGGAACGCAATCTAGATCCAAAGACCCAATAAATTGGCCACAATCCCACCCCAAACTCATTGACACAACCCCCTAGGAATTTTTGGACCCATCCCACTTGGATTGGTGTCAAAACTAGGCCCTAAACGATGGGCGTCCCACCCCCGAGCACCCCCAAACTGCTGCAGTCCTAATTGTCCCATCCCAGAGTGATTATAAATCTATGCATGGTTTAGCTACTATTCTTTTTGCATTATTTTATATCTAATGTACTTATGTTGTTGTCCAAATTTCATTGCTTTCTGACATGATTTGACCTGGTTTCTGTCATTTTATGCGTCTACTAACCTACAAGGAGCGCCTTCAGATACAAGATAACCTGGGCATAATATGCTAAATCTGACCTTCTGGGTCATCTCAAAATTCTATTTTTAGTCTAACCACAATTTTGCAAGATTTTTGGATGCCTCTGGGCGAGACATTTGCAAGGTCACTTTTTGCAGGTTTTACGACAGTCCCCAACGTCCCACCCTAGAGCGATTAGAAATATGTGCAAGATTTCCTTAATTTTACTTTTGCAATATGTCCTAGATAATATCCTAATGCCTCTGTTAAATTTTTAACTCATTTTTACATGATTTGACGATCGTTTTATTATTTTATGTATTAACTAGCTCGTAGGGCGCCCCTATCACATACAGGAGAATATGGGTAGGATATGCAAATTTCGATAATATGGGTAGTCTTATAATTACATATAATGCCTAACCCATGAGTTTTAGGTGATTTGGATAATCATAGGTGGGACATTGGAGCACTCACTTTGGAGAGGCCCCCGACGGGCAAACGAGCATAACGAGGCCCTCCAACACCGCTTTGATGCAAAATCAGGTGATACCAATTCTAGACGTTGTCCTTTACATTTCCATATCATTATGTAATATACTTATCAATATTATCACTGATATATTCTAAGCGCCCGCTGGAGGCCTTGGGGATTGCATGTTTTTCTAGATACGCATATGCTATTAACGATTTGTTGTCTTGTTGTGCATAGGATCTCACTGCTAGGAATACTAGAGGGGCAACAAGGAATTATTAACACATGGACACAAGCGGTGGCAACTTTTATCCTGCCCACTTCGAGTGTGGGCACGCAGAAGATGCTGGAAGCATACCATCTGATCTTGGAAGCGCAGCTTCTTTTGGGTATCCATAAATGTAACAAATTGTATCAAATGTTCTGAGCCCTAGATGGGGGACGTATTTTAATCATATTAAAAGCAATATCAATAAATGAGGCCCCACTTTGTTTGCTCACATCTCGTTTCTACGTCATTTCCTTCATGCATTGCTCATCGCATTCGTAGGACTTAGCATCTATATCTATTTTTTTTTACATCATATCGGTACACCATTTTTCTACTGCTTTCACAATGATAGAAAATTGTGCAATGATCTAATCTATTTTTTCCCCAATAGAAAAGGGGTTTGTGAAAATGCAGATGATTGATTATGTTTTTGCCCCAATAGATGAAAGTGTTTTGTGAAAATGCAAGTGATTGAGTCTATTTTTTCCCCAACAGATGAAGAGGTTTTTGACATGTGAATTATTGATTCTATTTTCAACCTAACAGAAAGGGTTTTTTGATATGTGTATGATTGATTCTATTTTTTCCCTAACAAAAAAGAGGATTTTTTGAAAATGCAAGTGATTGATTTTGTTTTTGCCCTAACATATGAAGGGGTTTTGTGAAAATGCAAATTATTGAGTCTATTTTTGCCCCAATAGATGAAGGGGTTTGTGGATATGCAAGTGATTGAGTCTATTTTTTCCCCAATAGAAAAGGGGTTTGTGAAAATGCAAATGATTGATTATGTTTGTGCCATATGAAGGGGTTTTGTAAAAATGCAAATGATTGAGTCTATTTTTGCCCCAATAGATGAAGGGGTTTTTGACATGTGTATGATTGATTCTATTTTTGCCCTAACATATGAAGGGGTTTTTGACTTGTTGATGATGTAATGTGTATGTGACCAAAGGAGTTTGGTTCCTTTGGAGCCTTTTGAATTTGATGTGTGCATACAAGGCAAACTGCTCAACCTTTGACAAAAGGATGCAACCTTTTGAACCTAGGAATTGATTTGTTGATGATGTGATGTAATTGTGGCCAAAGGAGTTCAGTTACTTTGGAACTTTTTGAATTTTGATATATGTATGAGAGGCAAAGGGCTCAACCTTTAAATAAAGGATGCAACCTTTTGAACCTAGCAATTGACTTATTGATGATGTAATGTGTATGAGTGATTGATTTGTTTGGTTCCTTTGGAGCCTTTTGAATTTGAAATGTGTGTTTGCAAGGCAAAGGGCTCAACCTTTGACAAAAGGATGTAACCTTTTAAACTTAGAAATTGATTTGTTGATGATGTGATGTGTATGTGTGATTGAGTTGTTTTTTGACTTGGTGGGGAAGGTGTGATACCTTGAGTACCCCAAGTTGTGTGCTTGTTTGTTTGATTGGGGTAAGGTGTGATACCTTGAACACCCCCAAGTTGTGTGCTTGTTTAGAACTTTCTAGAAATTTTTGCATATGCGAATTATATATATACATGGCTATTACTTTTGTGTTATGCTTTTGTGTGAATGCATGTGTATATGTGTGATGGATGATAATGTAATGATAATGTGTATGAATGCAAATGAATTAATGCTCTAATGATCATTCGTAGTTTAGATTTTACTTGGTCATGTATAGCATTGTTGTTTAATCAAGGCACCAAAATGGTGGTATGTGAAATAGAAGACTCATGTAATGATATGGATGTCGATATAGATGTTGATATGGAAGACTGATATGGATGTTGATATGGAAAACTAATTTTTTTGTAGAGACTTAGACATGCTAGTGATATCAAACAAATTATCTAAATTTTATCTAATTTCTCTAAGACCAAATGTGTGTGCAATGAATTCATTTATTGAATCATGAGTATGGTAATGACTCGAGGTAATCAAGAACCAATGTGTGTGCAAGTGAGTTCATTAACCCATCTTGAGTAAATTGAGATGAAACTTGTTATGGAGAAGACCAAGAAGCTAGCTTATCCTTATGTGCGATCAGAGGTCTCTTCAAGAGATACGTATCACCACGCATGAGCATACTCCACTGCTAGTCAAGTGTTTATAGCCCCGATGGAGATTAGCTCCATAGTCCAAGAATTTGATCTCTAAGCTTTGGGGATTCAAACTACCTAACCGTCTGACTGGAAATGTAGTTCTATCCTTAAAACTTGAGGATTTGTGGTGTGTGATGTGTAAAAAATTTAGATTTTTGGTGATTTTACCCTACTCTTTCTTTTATTTGGAAATTATGATAGTACTGAAAACCACTATTTTTTATTTTTGGACTATGTGCATAATGGGACAAGCAAGGAATATCCTTTTCACTTCGAGGTTCAACCTAATCATGGTGTTATCTCTCTTTGACACAAGATGTTTTTAGGATGTGTAATTGTGTTTGGTTCAAGAGTGTTAGAGTCAATTCCTAGAACTCAAGATTTTCTTAGTGAAAACGTGTCTTGGTCCTAAAGAAAACTCGACATAAATTGGAGGTTGCTAGAAACACTAGGAGTGGCTGAGTGACCAAAAAAACCTAAGTATTATGGAAATGTGGTTTACAAATGGTAATTTGACTTTACAAAATGGTGCAATGAAATGGATGATGATTTGAAGGTGCCCCTAATTAAGGCAACAAAACTTTATTGGATCAATTATTATCTGAACTGAGTAAATGACCCCCTAATATGAAATGTAATGTATGAAGATGATGGTGTGAATGTAATGTGTGAAATGCAATTTATGAAATGTAAAGTGTGCAATGTAATATGTAAAATGCAATGTGTAAAATGCAATGTGTGAAATGCAATGTTGTGCAGTGCAATATGTAAAATATAATATGTAAAATTTAATGTGTGAAATGCAATGTTGTGTAGTGCAAAAATGTAATGTGTGAAATGCAATGTTGTTTTTGTGTATTAGCCATGTATATATACATATATATAAATCACAGTAAGCATGGAATGCTTTCAAGTGTATCATTTTTAGTGGCTCGGGTTCTTCTACTCCCCCTAGCCTGGTAATCTTATGTGCTCCTTGAATATTGTGAACTTGAATAGCAACAAGCAATGTATATAGATGTAAAGGAAATGATGAATGTTATCCATGTTGGTAATGCCATTGAAAAGGGCATCAATGATAGCTTTTGAGCAAATTTGTCTTGGCATAGTCTCACTCAAAATATGAGGTACCAAAAGTAATTTTGTTTTTGAACAAGTAGATATTGGATGATGAATATGGCCAAGTGTCCTTATGGTGATTTACTCATCTTACCGAATTGCATGGATAGCCAATCATTGAAATTGCCAATGAGATAGAATAGACCACTAGATACGAGGTTCACTTGAAACTGTAGGTGAACTTGGCAAATATTGAATGTAAATGTAATTGTTGATGGATTTGATGGATTTGATGGTGTTGAAATGCAAATATTGAATGAAGGTGTAATGATGAATGAAACTGATGATGTTGAATGTGGATGTATGGATAATGTAATGAATGATTATATTTTTGTCCCAACGGATGAAGGGGTTTTTGATATGGAAAAATGCAATGACTGTGAAAAGAGAAAAGATTAATTCTCTTGTTGCCCCAATAAAAATGGGTTTTTGAAAATGCGGATGATTGATTATGTTTTTTCCCCAACAGATGAAGGGATTTTTGACATGTGAATGGATGATTTTATTTTTTCCCTAACAAAAAAGGGGTTTTTGACATGTGTATGATTGATTCTATAATTACACTAATAGAAAAAGGGTTTTTTTTTTTTGGTAAATAAAAGTCTTCATTAATTACCGGGTTTTGCAGGTTAACCCAAAACCTATTACAATATCCAGCCTTCTGCTGAGATTGTAGATCCTAGTCATCCTTGAAACTTTCTTACCATAAATTGTGTTGAATCCCCTACAACACCTTACTAACAAAGCACACCCATACCTAAACATAACTGTAAACATTACTTACATTGACAGGAATTGAAGTTTGGAACTTTGCACTTGTGAAACCTGTTGCTTGCCCATTTCCTATTCTCTGTCGAAATCTTCCAAGGCTTACACCCCGTTACCTTCATTTCCAATTTGGTATGATTTAGAGGGAAACCCCATAGTTATTACCAGCTCCATGGGGAAAGAACACCCATTCATATTTCTCCTTAACGGGTAGGTTTCTTTTCATGACTAATAATGTTTTCCACTTCACGTGGCACACCTTGTGTCCATGTCACCAAACTACCAACATCAACACCTATGTTGGCTAATTTTTCAGCTAACCTGTTGGCCTCATGGTACACGTGACGAGCCCTCCTGTTCTGTCTTGCCGCAAAAAGGATCCTCACTTCATGGATGACTCCCTCGATTCTCCATGGAGGTTTTTTGCCATTGGTTAACAGGTTGATGATGTTCATAGAATCACCTTCAATCATCAAGTTACCTTGAGTTGCTTGGGCTACTTGCAACCCTCTCCAAAGGGCTCTAGCTTCTGCTTCGTTATTAGTTCTGATTCCCAATGGTTCAACGAAGGCCTTGACCATATTTCCTTGATGATCCCTGATTATTCCTCCAACTCCAGCTCTTCCCGGGTTCTCCTTGGCTGCACCATCAAAATTTAGTTTAAACCAACCCTGGGGGTGGCTCCCAAGAAATCCCATTTTTGGGATTGGGCAAAGGAATGGAAGGTTTGTCCTCAATACCTAAGGCCCGAGCTAATTGTTTTTCTTGGGGAAGAATTGAGTGGTTCTCATCCACTAAGGTGCTAAGGTTTTCTTTCGCAAAGACAATAATCCTGTTGAGGATGGTTTTTGGGTTGTGAATGGTATCCTTAAAGGCTCTATGGTTCCTTTCTAGCCAAATCTGCCAGAGAAAATGATGCCAATAGATTTTCCATAGGTACTTAAGTTTTAGGCTAACAAAGGGTTGAGGCCATTGATGGAACACTTCGGATATAAGAGCAAGCTTAACCCACGAGATCCTAAAGGCTTGGAAAAGTTCATCCAGGATGGACTCCGCTATCGGACACTCCAGAAACAAGTGTTGGGTTGTCTCCCATCCTGCCTTGCACATGTAGCAATGGTTAGCAATAACCATACCTTTGGATAACATATTGTCCATAGTGAGGATTTTTCCTTGAATCACCAACCATGAAAAAAAGGATATTTTAGGAATTAAGCCTTTGATCCAAACCAAACTCGGTTGAAATTGTTGACCTTCCACATTGAGAAGCAAATTATAGGCAGACTTAACTATGAAGTCACCACTTTCAGTCTCAGCCCAAACAATGTGATCTTCATCCTCTCCAGAGGGAATAATTTGTTGAGTTAAAATGTTATAAAGCTCTTCAGACTCCGCTTCAAAACCCTGTACTCTGATGTGTTTCCACCTGTTGATATTTATATCCTGCCACATATAATTTGCAACCTTCTTCCCAATATGCTGCTCCATATGCTCTTGAATCCTAGCCAAACGAGGATTCTGGGATAACTCCTCAGCTCTCACCCACCGATCCTTCCAAAAGTCTATTGTTTGCCCATTTCCTAGAATCCATCTAAGACCTTTCTTGACAAGATCCCTGCTCGTGAGGATTGCCTTCCAAAAAGTAGACCCCCTGCTTGCTAAGTTGTCATTAAGGAAGTTCACACCTTGGAGGTATTTCCTCCTAACTATGGCAGTCCATTCATTATCGACCTTAGTCAATAACCGCCATGCTTGTTTGGCTAACAGAGTTGTATTGAGATGAGCAACTCTCCTCAATCCTAACCCCCCATCACCTTTAGGTTTGCAAACCTTGTTCCAACCTACTAAATGGATCCTTTTCTTATCCTCAGTCCCTGACCAGAGAAATTTTTTTTGAAGCTGCTCAATTTTGTGATACACCTTGCTGGGAGCTCTGAAGACTGATAGGAAGTAAACGGGTATACTTTGAAGTGAAGCCATAGTTAAAACTGCTTTGCCTGCTTGAGATAACAGATGTCCTTTCCAACCTGCTAGCTTTTTTTGGATCCTCTCCAAACTATGTTCCACATTGATCCTTCAGGTTTCCCCGTAAATAGGGGAAGACCTAAATAGGAGGTGGGAAGGGATGCAATCTGACATTCCATGATCCTTGCTATGTTGTTTTGCCTAGGAATGGGGGTATTGATGAAATAAAGTTTGCTCTTATCAAAATTCACTTTCTATCCAACCGCTTCTTCATACATTATGAGAATATTTTTAATCCTTCTTGCCTCAACCACAGAAGCCAAAGTCAGTAGCAATGTATCATCAACAAATTGTTGATGTGTCACCGGGGTAGTTAGCGACGTGGCCTTGATACCTGATATGAGTCCAGCTACCGCTGCTGCCTTAATGGTTCTTCCCAAGGCCTCAACTACAATGATGAACAACATAGGACTTATGGGATCTCCTTGTCTTAGACCACATTTGCTTTGAAAAAACCTGCAGTAGACCCATTAACCAAAACTGAAAAACAAGGCTTAGAAATACACTCTCTTATTAACTTGACCCATTTCATGTTGAAGCCAAATTTTAATAAAACTGCCTCTAGGAATTCCCAATTTATCCTATCATAAGCTTTGTTCATGTCTAACTTTAAAGCCATGACTACTTTTTTGGTCTGAGCGGCTGTATGAAGAGCCTCATGAACAGTAATAACTCCATCTAAGATTGATCTTCCTTGTACATAACTTCCTTGACTTGGATCAATGATAACCGGTAGAACTTTCTTCAAACGGTTGGCTAAAACTTTGGACAAAATTTTATAGGATATATTACATAGGCTAACCGGCCTAAAGTCAGCCATAGTCTTGGGGTTGGGGCCTTTAGGGATCAAAGCAATGAAAGTTGAATTGAAACCCCTTGGAATATGATTTGAACTTTGGAACTCCTTGATTGCAGCAATAACTTCTGCTCCAACAATATCCCAACAAACTTGGAAAAACCACGGTGAAAACCCATCCGGCCCAGGAGCTTTGTCAGGATCCATGTTAAACAAAGCCTCCTTGATCTCTTCATCTAAAAAATCTGTTGTAAGAGACTCGTTAATCATTTCATCAATGAGTTGTGGAATGAATTGAAGGAGAGAGTCCTTTGCTTGGGCATTACAGGCCCGTTCTTCACCCAATAATGAACTAAAAAAATTAACAGCCTCGTCCCTGATCTCCTGAATGTTTTGAGTTGAGGATCCATCCACCTTAGTTAAATTTCTAATATTATTGTTGCTTCTATTGCTCAATGTGGTAACATGGAAAATTTTTGAATTAGAGTCCCCTTCCTTTAGCCATAATGCCCTTGATTTCTGCCTCCAATACATCTCTTCACAAGCTAAAATATTATAAAACTCACAAAGGGTTTCCTTCTCTTCAATCCTTGTCGCCTCATCATAGGTTCCATTTTGGATTTTGCTTTCTATTATTCTCAGTTTTTCCCCCACTGCTCTCTTATTCTCAAAAATATTTCCAAAGACTTCTTTATTCCATATTCTAAGGTTGTTTTTCACCATCTTAAGTTTTTGAGATAGTTTGAAGGAAGCACTTCCCTGGATAGGCCGTTGCCACCATTCCTCTATTCGTTTCTTGAAGTCCGGATGTTTAACCCACATTGACAGAAATCTGAATGGCTTTTTAAAGGAGTTAGCCTGAAATGCCTCCCATAGAATAAGATTATGGTCTGAAGCGCATTTAGGAAGGGCTTGTAACGCTGAATCACCAAACATTGTTGTAGCTTCCTTGGATAAAAAAACCTGTCCAACCTTTCTTGAATCATCTGACTTCCTATCCTCTTGTTACTCCATGTAAATTTGGCTCCTTTTAGTCTTACATCCATCAATTCATTTGTGTTAATGAATTCATTGAAGTCCTCCATGCTCCTTGAGGGTAACCCAGATCCTCCCTTCTTATCATATGGGTAAAGGGGGGTATTGAAATCTCCCCCAATCACCCAAGGAATGTCTTTAAAATCTTGGCTCAAATGCCCCAAAAACTCCCACAGTTCAGACCGCCCTTGGACAGAGGTGGGGGCATAAACATTTGACATAATCCAATTCTTATTAGTATCAAAATCATGAAATAATACGCTTAAGACTCTTTCATTTTCCTGAATAATACTTCCTTCTATTTTAATAGGATCCCATAAGATCATGAGGCCCCCAGATGCTCCTCTCGCCTGTTGAAAGGCCACTTCCCCTTGCTTCCAAATCCTTCTAGCTATAAGTGCTGATTGTGCCGCATCTGTTTTGGTTTCTTGAAGAAAAATGATAGTAGGATTCCAATCCTTCCTTATAGACTTCACCATCCTTTGTTTTGGTGGGCCGTTTAGGCCTCTCACATTCCATGAGAGAACCTTCATTTAGACTGTTTGATATTTTTTTCCCGCCCCCTTCCCTGATCCAAAGGGGGTTTGTCAATTTTGCTATTATCCTGGCCAGGAATAGCTTGTTGTAACAATGTTCTTTGCTTTTCGTTTATGCCGATGATTGATTCTATTTTTGCCCCAATAGATGAAGGGGTTTTGTAAAAATGCAAATGATTGAGTCTATTTTTACCCCAACATATGAAGGGTTTTGTGGATATGCAAGTGATTGAGTCTATTTTTGCCCCAACAAATAGAGGTTTTGTGAAAGTGTAAGTGATTGAATCTATTTTTTCCCCAACAAAAAAAGGGTTTGTGAAAATGCAAATGATTGATTTTGTTTGTGCCCCAACAGATGAAGCAGTTTTGACATGGGAAAATACAATGACTGTGAAAAGTGCAATGCTTGATTTTGTTTTTGCCCCATTAGAAAAGGGGTTTTTGTGCATAGGGATAAGCACAACTAGGAAGCCGAGCTGAATCAATTTTATCTGAAGTCGCCCATGAGGAGGATTGTCAAGTCGAGGATGGTTCGGGGTGACCTACCTACCCCTTGGAAAGAAGTGATGAATCCTATTATAGAATATATAGCAGTGTATGATACCAGTTCATAACTCAGAAGCTTTCATATCTCCTTTGTGAGGCACTTCAAGGAGGTGAAGTAGCTCAATATTCTTGAATTTATTTTTTGTCGATGGATTACTCCATCACTACAACCCAAGAGAAAAATGAGGAAGCATGGCCCTCTCATAAAGGGTTTTTCAAAGTGTTTTATACCCATCTCTTGGATAAATTTCCTAAGAGAAATATTTTTATGCAGGACTAACAGGTGAACAACACCGAGGAGGATACTTCATCTACTCCTGTCACCAAGGTTTGTGGTTCCAAAAGGAAGAAGGGGGAGGATAAACACTAGATTTTAGATTTTCTGGAAAAAAAGAGGACCAAGGCTGAGGCGACTCCCACAAGGAACTCTAGAGTCCAAGAAAGTCATAGGATTTTGTTGAGGATGATCCAAACAATCCAATGGAGAAGTTTCGATAGAAATATGTTATTAAGACCACTTTGATCATGATTGCTCACCTAGAGAGTGCCATGTCTACAATTGGAGGAGCAATTTCATAAATGAAAGAGCATAGGAATGCTCTAAACCTCCTATTTTTTTGTGATAATTTTGTAGAAGATACTCATGCTAAGTCTGCTGTTGAAACCAAACCAAAATTTAAGGATGACGAAGTTGTGGAAATAGCTAAGAAAATCTTCAAGGACATCCCTAAGGATGATGTTAAGGATGTCAAGAAGGAGGACGTCAATGAATCTGTAATTTCTTGATTGGATTTTGTTTTGTGGTTTTGCGTATATATCCCTTCTGGGTTTTTTCTTGCTTTTTTTTTGTTAGTTCATGCTTTCCTTTCCGTTCCTAGGTCCTCAAGGATGCTTGTTTTTTTGTGGTCTATGCATCCTTCTTCTCAATTGATGTATTAAGGCATTAGGGCACCTTTCAAATGCCCTCATCAATGAAAAATTTATCTTACCAAAAAAATAAAATTTAAGTGTCCTTATGGTGATCTATCCATCCTATCGAATTGCATGGATAACCAGTCATTGTAATCGCCAGGTGACTAGGATAAACCACTAAATTCAATGTTCACCTATACTTGCAAATGTACTTGGAAAATGTTGAATGACAGTGTAATGATGAATGAAATTGATGATTTTGAATGCAGATGTATGGATAATGCAAGGAATTATTTTGTTTTTGCCCCAAGAGATGAAGGGATTTTTGACATGGGAAAATGTGATGATTGTAAAAAGTGCAATGATTGATTTTACCCCAATAGAAAAAGGGGTTTGTGATTGGGGAAGATGCAATGATAGCAAATGTTGCAATGATCGATTCTATTTTTGCCCCAACAGAAAAGGGGTTTGTGAAAATGCAGATGATTGATTTTGTTTTTGCCCCAACCGAATGAAGGGGTTTTGTGAAAATGCAAATGATTGAGTCTATTTTTGCCCTAATATATGAAGAGGTTTTTTGTGAAAATTCAAGTGATTGAGTCTATTTTTGCCCTAATAGATGAAGAGGTTTTTTTTTTAAGAGAAAAACCCCTTGCGGGGCCGCCTTGGTCTAAGAGACCATGAACATGGGGTTCTACACCGTCAAAGTCACCCGAGGGTCGCACCCGACCCTACCCGCACCAACATTATCAATTGGATTTTGGGTACCCAATTCATCTTTTTGGTATGGTGGAGATTCAAGCCTGGGACCTCCCTTGGAGGATTGCCCTCTACTCTCCAACTCACCTACAACACCTGGGTAGATGAAGAGGTTTTTGATATGTGAATGATTTATTTTGTTTTTGCCCTAATAGAAAAGGGAATTTTGATATGTGTATGATTGATTCTATTTTTTCCCTAACAAAAAAGGGATTTTTTTGAAAATGCAAGTGATTGATTTTGTTTTTGCCCTAACATATGAAGGGGTTTTGTGAAAATGCAAATTATTGAGTTTGTTTTTGCCCCAAAATTTGAAGGGATTTATGGATATGCAAGTGATTGAGTCTATTTTTACCCCAACAAAAAATGTTTTTATGAAAATACAAATGATTGATTATGTTTGTGCCCCAACAGATGAAGGGATTTTGTGAAATACAAATGATTAAGTCTATTTTTCTCCAACAGATGAAGGGGTTTTTGACATGTGTATGATTGATTCTATTTTTTCCCTAATATATGAAGGGGTTTTTTACTTGTTGATGATGTAATGTGTATGTGACCAAAGGATTTTGGTTCCTTTGGAGCCTTTTGAATTTGATGTGTGTATGTGAGGCAAAGGGCTCAACCTTTGACAAAAGGATGTAACCTTTTGAACCTAGAAATTGACTTGATGATGTGATGTGATTGTGACCAAAGGAGTTTGATTCCTTTGGAACCTTTTGAATTTGATGTGTGTATGCAAGGTAAAGAGCTCAGCCTTTGACAAAAATATGTAACCTTTGAACCTAGCAATTGACTTATTGATGATGTGATGTGTATGTGACCAAAGGAGTTTGGTTCCTTTGGAGCCTTTTGAATTTTATGTGTGTATGCGAGGTAAAGGGCTCAATATTGACAAAAGGATGTAAAATTTTGAACATAGCAATTGACTTTTTGAT
This sequence comes from Wollemia nobilis, assembly GCA_028583015.1. NCBI lineage: Eukaryota > Viridiplantae > Streptophyta > Pinopsida > Araucariales > Araucariaceae > Wollemia > Wollemia nobilis. The sequence goes on along the minus strand of JAQPPZ010000048.1, from coordinate 4,248,649 downwards.
GATGTGATGTGATTGTGACCAAAGGATTTTGGTTCCTTTGGAACATTTTGAATTTGATGTGTGTATGCTAGGAAAAGATCTCAACCTATATAAAAGGACACAACCTTTTGAACCTAGTGATTGGCTTGTTGATGATGTAATGTGTATAAGTGATTGAGTTGTTTGGTTCCTTTGGAGCCTTTTGAATTTGAAATATGTGTTTGTGAGGCAAAGGGCTCAACCTTTGATAAAAGGACGCAACCTTTTAAACCTAACAATTGATTTTTTGATGATATGATATGTCTGTGTGATTGAATTGTTTATTGACTTGGTGAGGAAGGTGTGATACCTTGAGTGCCCCAAGTTGTGTGCTTATTTGTTTGATTGGGGGAAGGTGTGATACCTTGAACACCCCCAATTTGTGTGCTTGTTTAGAACTTTCTAACGATCTTTGCATATGCAAATTATATATATATATATATACATGGCTATTAATTTTATGTTATGCTTTTGTGTGAATACATGTGTATATGTGTGATGGATGATAATGCAATGATAATGTGTATGAAAGCAAATAAATTAATGTTGTAATGATCATTCATAGTTTAGATTTTACTTGGCCATGTATAGCATTGTTGTTTAATCAAGGAACCAAAATGGTGGCATGTGAAATAGAAGACTTATGTAATGATATGGATGTTGATATGGAAGACTGATATGGATGTTGTTTTACAGATACTTAGACATGATAGTGATATCAAAAAAACTCACTAAATTATGTCTAATTTCTCTAATACAAAATGTGTGTGTAGTGAATTCATTTATTGAATCATGAGTATGGTAATGACTCAAGGCAATCAAGAACCAATGTGTGTGCAAGTGAGTTCATTAACCCATATTGAGTAAATTGAGATGAAACCTATTATGGAGAAGACCAAGAAGCTAGCTTGTCCTTATGTGCAGTCAAAGGTCTCTTCAAGAGAGACGTGTCACCATGCATGAGTGTGCTCCAGTGTCAATCAAGCATCTATAGCCCTAGTGGAGATTAGCTTCATAGTCCAATAATTTGATCTCTAAGCTTTGGGTATTCGAACTACCTAACCATCTGATTGGAAATGTAGTTCTATCCTTACAACTTGAGGATTTGTGGTGTGTGATGTGTAAAATATTTAGAGTTTTGGGGATTTTACCCTACTCTTTCTTTTATTTGGAAATTGTGATAGTAGTGAAAACCACTATTTTTTATTTTTGGACTATGTGCATAATGGGACAAGCAAGGAATACCATTTTTGCTTTGAGGTTAAACCTAATAATGGTGTTATCTCTCTTTGACACAATATTTTTTTAGAATGTGTGATTGTGTTTGGTTCAAGAGTGTTACAGTCAATTCCTAGAACTCAAGATTTTCTTAGTGAAAATTTGTCTTGGTCCTAAAGAAAACTCAACATGAGTTGGAGGTTGCTAGAAACACTAGTAGTGGTTGAGTGACCAAAAACAAATAAGGATTGTGGAAATGTGGTTTAAAAATGGCAATTTGACTTTATGAAATGGTGCAATGGAATGGATAATAATTTGAAGGTGTTCCTGATTAAGGCTTAGATCAATTATTATCTTAAATAAGTAAATGACCCCTTAATATGAAATGTAATGTATGAAGATGATGGTGTGAATGTAATGTGTGAAATGCAATTTGTGAAATGTAATGTGTGCAATGTAATATGTAAAATGTGATGTGTAAAATGCAATGTGTGAAATGCAATGTTGTGTAGTGCAATATGTAAAATGTAATATGTAAAATGTAATGTGTGAAATACAATGTTGTGCAATGCAATATATAAAATGTAATGTGTGAAATACAATGTTGTAAAGTGGAATATGTAAAATGTAATGTGTGAAATGTAGTGTTGTGTAGTGCAATGTTGTGCAGTGCAAAAATGTAATGTGTGAAATGCAATGTTGTGCAGTGTAATATGTAAAATGTAATGTGTGAAATGCAATGTTGTTTTTGTGTATTAACCATGTATATATACATATATATAAATCACAGTAATCTTGGAACACTATAAATTGTATGATGTTCAGTGGCTCGGGTTCTTTTACTCCTTCTAGCCTGGTAAGCTTATGTGCTTCTTGGATCTTGTGAACTCGGATAGCAACAAGCAATGTGTATAGATGCAAATGACAAAATTATGCAAATGCAATGCCAAGATTTTTCTTTTTCTTTTTTTTTTTTACCAAAAATATTTTTGATTCCTTTGGAGCTTTTTGAGTTGACATGTGACCAAATGTGTTAAGTGCCTTTGGAGTCTTTTGAAATTGAAATGTGACCAAAGGTGTTAGGTGCCTTTGGAGCTTTTTTTTTTTGTTTTGGAAATAACATGTGACCAGAGGCGTTAGGTGCCTTTGGAGATTTTTTGAATTGTATGTGACCAAAGGCATTAGGTGCCTTTGGAGATTTTTTGAATTGTATGTGACCAAAGAAGTTTGGTACATTTGGAGTGTTTTGAAATTGAAATGTAACGAAAGGTGTTAAGTTCCTTTGGAGATTTTTCTTTTTGAAATTGAAATTGAAATTTAACCAAAGGAAATTTGATTACTTTAGAGTTTTTTTCCTTTATGAGGAAGGTGCTATACCTTAAGCGTCCCCTATTTGTTTTATGATTTATGGTGTGAGTGAATAGGAGGATGCGAGTAGGCAATTTGCTATTGAGAAGTAGTGTTATGTCTGGGTGGACTATGGATTTGTTCTAAAACATAGTTAGAGAATCTTCGAAAAGATTCCACTTTAGCCATGTCTATGTGGGTGATGTTATGATCTATGGGATATGATGGGTCAATTTTTGGTATGGGAACGTTTGTGGCTCTGTGTAATAAATTAGCATTTGAAGTATACATAGTGTATGATGTACCCATAGACAAACCAGAACAACTTATTTGTATTACACGAACAGGGTTAACCATAGAAGTGGCAAGGAAAGATGTGGAACACTCTATGGATGAAGTGTTTTGGCTAGCACGGGTTTGACTCATAATCTTTACTTGGATTCAGGTTGAAACCATAAGCTAGTGAGTCAGATGATGGTGGTGAAGTGTGTGAAATGTGCAGAAAAAAATGCAAATGAAGAACACACATAATCAAACAAGCAATTTAATCCTATGTTTTGCAACAAATTTTAATTTAATTTTTTTATCTCCTTTTTATATATTTTTTTGTTGTGTGAGGTTTGTGTGTTGTAAATGTACTAATCTAAATTATGCAGGGTAAAATCTCTGACTGGATGGCAAATGAGATTCTTCCTGGTAATGAAATCCAAAAAGTTTTCCCATGGTGCCTATGATTGCTAAGGGTAGAGATTGATGGATGGATATGAATCCCATTGTTGCCAAATCTCAAATAATTATTGGTGAAAATCCAACTTAGTGTTGTTTATTGTGAAATATGCATAGTGTGTGATTCATTTTAAAGTTTTATGTTTTCTAATGTGTACATACAATGTTAAAAATAACATATTTCATAGGTCTAAATTAGAAGTCAAAAACAAAAATACCAAGTTCCTCAAAAAAACTTAGGTTACACCGCTTAAGACCCACTCTAAATCATCATGTGATTCCAACAATGGAGGGTTCGCCTAATTCTTTCACCTTGAATCACCAAGTGCATAAGTATACTTATGTATTATGATCTTGTTCCAACTTAGAAAAGTAAAAATGGAAATTTTTAACCCTATTATGCAGCTATTTTATGCTTTTATAATTTCAGATGAAAACAACATACATAATATTGAATAAAACACACCACAAAACAATTTAAATCTAAATTTGAACTACATTAAATGCATAGATGCAACTCTAAATATATATGCAACCTATATGGAAAATGTAAAATGCCTAAGATGAAAATGATAATGCAATTGCTTTGAACAAAAAATGAATGTTTTTATTTTTGTTATTTTTACTGTTAAAAGCAGGAAAATGAAAGCAAAAAAGAGTTAGGGTTTGAAACAGGCTTACTAGGAAGCCTACATTTTTCTTACCCACTTTGATAAACACCTCCTAGATTCTTTATAATGTTGTAGGGCATTTCATGAATGTTGCAGGTCATCCCTCGAACGTTGCAGGGTGTTCGCATGACATCAGATGGGATTCTGCAACTCTAGAAATCCTCGTTTTTGCAAAAATTGCATGATAACATTTTTGGAAACCTGTAGAACAGAAATAGAAATAGAAATTAGTGACAAAATAAATTAACATAGAGAACCTTTTGGGGGTCCCACCGTGATCACCATTTTGTAAATAAAAAATAAGCAACACCAATGCAAAGATAAAGTAACAAAAGCACTAACAACACAAGATTGCACAAAATAAATGAACTTTTATTAATATTGGTAGATCTATGTGTTATACAATGAATGTACCCTTATATGGGGTTTTATAATACCTTTGATACAGATTTTTATAAATAATAGGGTTTTTGAAGCCCTAGTTCATTGAAATAGCTGGTGTCTTCACGCTTGTCTTCAATCCAAATGAGGTTGCGAGTGGACTTGTATATCCTAAAAGGGCCACCCTAGCTTCAACAGATTCCAAAAATATGATCCTATACCTTAAATTATAAACACAAAAAAAAAATATTAGAAGCACCTGTGAGGGCTCCACATTGTGAGGCCCTCAGAAAGATAAAAATAACTAAACCCTAGATGTTGCAAAATGCAACTAAAAATATAAGTGCAAGAATATAAACTAAATGCACAGAATATTATTTACCTTATTAAACACTAATTTTCTATTTTTTCTCTTGTCGGTGATGGTCACGAGGATGCTTGAGTGGTGCTCAAGGGTTAGGCAACTACAGATCTACTGAAGAAATACCCAAAGGTATTTTGTGATGATGATAGATGCACCAGGGCATCTATGATGGTGGTGGATGCACCAGGGCATTCTATGATGATAGCAAATGCAACAAGGTGTTCAAGGGTTGAGTAAGGTGTCATAGAACCAGTTCTGGTTCAACGTAGATTATGCGATGGCAGATGTAAACGATGCGAGGGTGATAATGGAGGGAAATAGTAATGGTGATATGGCTAAGGTAGATTTTTAGGGGTTTAGACCTTTTGAGAATTCTTTGTGAACGTTCATCGATAGAATTTAAACTCAAAAAAATTAGGGACCAAGGGATTCAGGTTAAAGAGAGCTTAAGGAATTAAAGATTAAGGATTTCCAAGCATTATGAGAATTATTTGCAAATGTTCGTCGATAGAATTCAAATTTGAAAAAATTAGGGACCTTGATTCATCAAAATAAATCACTTTTATAATATTCGCTTCAACATGTTAGGGTTTCGATGACACATAATGAGTGGTCGAGATTAAAACATGATGAAGGGTGGAGATTAAATTTGGGTAAGTGGAATGGATTGAGGTGGATGGATGGCTGAGATTAAAATGTAGCAGATGCCTAGGATTAATTCACATATATATATATAATATAAAATATTAATATTTAAATATATATTAAATAAATACATATATAATTGATGGCTATGATTGGAGGACACGGATGGATGACAAGTGGCTAGATTTTGGTGTCTATAGGTCCAAAGGAATGTTATCCCTACAAAAATATATATCAAATCAGAAAATCAAATCACCCCCCTTAAGGTTGAAAAGAAATATCTTCATTGGTCACCACATTTGGATACTCGATGGTGATTGGTCTACCCAAATATGGTGTGGCCTAGCCATTGCGCAAAAAAATAGAAGGCCCAAATTTGCCCATCGCTGAGAGACAAATGGCTCAAATTTGTCCACAGACACTTGGGCACCAAACAGTGATTGGCCAACAAAAAAGGAAAAATAGAGGACACCACGAGGAACAAAGTGCCAAAGAGTTGTACCACAGGTGGGAAAAGAAATAAAAATAAAATATTTATATGAAAAATAAAAATACACCACAAAGACGGAGATAAATTTGATTTGTCCACTAGGACGATGATGTCGAGCGATGATTAGATGATAGAATAAGACAAGGGACTACTCACCACAAAAAAGAAAATTAAAAATTAAAACCTCTCTACTAAGGTCCCTTGGAAATAAAAAAAGAAGAGCTCTGATTGGTCTACCAAGAAATGGTGTTAATTTGGTGATTGGTCGCCAAGTCGGGTTTTCAACAATGATTGGTTAGAGAATAACTACAAAAGAAATAGGTGCCATGAGCATAGAAAGGATAAAATAAATATACCATAAACAGAAAAAGGAGCGAAGGAATTACACCACATTTTTGTTTTGATAATGGATCAGAGAGGTGGAAGCCTCTCGTTGGTCCACCCAAATATGGCATAACCTTACCAATGGATAGAAATGAATAGTCTTGATTCACACACCATAGATAGGATGGACAACTCTAATTTGTTTGTTAGAAGCATGGCACCAAATCGCTATTGGTTGGAGAAAATGACAATAGAATTTATACCATGGGCATGGAAAGGTGATTAGAAATATAGCCTGAGAGAAAATATTAAGAGATGAAATCGTCCACCTAAATTTTAATTAAAGTTCTAATATCGTCCCCTTGCAAAATAAAGGTTCTATTAACACCTTAGAAACCCTCATGATTTAGGTGTTTTTCTTTTCATTACTAAAATGGCCCCCCCTAAATTTTGGCTAAGGTAGCAAAGATAATTTTGAATCGACCATCGAAAGAGAAAATACGAATGGTGATTGGTCTACCATAACCTAGCCTCTCCTGATGATTGGCCTATAAATGGACAACTGAGAAGACTCCACCACGTTAGTCATGAACTACCTAGATTTATCCGTCGAAGCTCAAGTGCTTGATGTCGATTAGTTAGAGGATGAAGACAAAAATGGATGTACCACGGGTGAGAAAGGACAAAAGAAATAGACCTCAAGCAAAAAGATATAGGGAACTTGGCACCATCATATTTTTCAAAAAAAAAATTTAAGAGGTAAATAATTTTAATTGGTCCACTAGGAGAGTGGCACTCGATGGGGTTTTGGTTGAAAAAATAAGATAAAAAAGAGCACACCATGGAAAAATAAAATGACAAAGGAGTTGTACCACGATGGAAAAATAAATAAAAGGAATTATACCATAAAAGGATAAATAAATTTGATTGGTCCACCATGATCTAATACCAAGTGGCGATTGGCTGGAGGATATGAAAAAAGAAATGGACCACAGGTGAGAAAGAGAAATAGAGTTCAAACAATTTGTACCCCTTGAAGATATTTTTGTCTAGGCTTAATTCAAAGGGAACTTATCAATGAGAAAGAACATCAGAATATTTTCTTAAATCCGACCTTAGTCCTCCCTAAGAAAAATTATCTATCAATTATCCCTTCATTTAATTTCTCTAATCCCCACCATTGTTATGTGTCTTATTGGCTAGAGAGTTTCAAAGTTTAAAGGAAAAATTTGTTTGCATGGCAACACTTGATTTGATTGCCAAGGCCATGGTGCCCCATGATGATTGACCCATAATGAATAGTTCACCATGATCCACCTAGAGACCAATGGATGATCCAGATTCGCCCATCAAGAATTGGTGCAAAAATAAGACTAGCCGATGAAAAAGATGAAAGACTTGTACCAGGGAGCAGTACTGTAAGTTAAAATTTTCTTTTGAATTTATTTTGACTAGTAAAAGGTTGTATTTGGTTTAAGAAATAGACAAACAAGTTATATCATGGCACCATAAATACCTTTATGAACAATGTTTGCCAAAGTCAAAAATTGACAATAATAGTTGGCGAGAGAGTTAATAAAAGCCTCCAAATCAATCCAGAATCAAAATGACCTATGTTATGGTATGTGCTCTAAGGTGAGTGGATATATTCTGATCAAGGGTGGAAAATAAGAACCAAAGACACATAGACCAGAAGCTTCATCATTGATAATTACTTTACAATACCTTGACTAAGATAATTAAGTTTGAATAGGTTAAGTATTTAATCCTCCATAGATTTTATAGTCCTCATATAATTGAATCAATGGCATCCTCTAGTGCACCTCTATCATATATCGCTAAAATCATGGATAGAGTTTTGCAGATCATTGAAACATGTCCTTGTGAAGAGCTATCCAATAAGCTTATTAAGAAGAAGCAAGAGGATATACTAACATAGTCAGTGGTCAAGTGATAACAATAAAAAAAAATTGAATCACATGAGTGAAATTGATGAGTAAGGTGAAACATCATATACCTTATAGGGTGAGGTTAGCTTATAAATTTGATCAACATGAGTAAAAATACTTAGTTGACACATGGATTCCAGTTCAAGCAAGCCAGATATTTTCAAATCTAAGATCCATGATTCTATAGTCATCAACTGATGAGATACTCCACTTTAGTTTGGTCCTATATAAAGAGAAAGACCCATTCAAAATCAAAACATAGGTTTTGGCATCTAATATGGGTCAAGGGTGCAAACATGAGGTTACATAAGAGAATATAAACAACTCAAGAGGTTCTTGCTCGCCAGCGCTCAGAAACATAAGAGATATAGAAGATACTGAGGATCACCTACACCTTGGTAATCTATCTAACTTGGAAGTGATCCTACACATCGAGGGAATATAGTCATGGAGGTATGTTTTTATTGGTGGTTTTCACAATTTGTGTACCTCCAATTCTTATTTTTAATTTCCTTCTTTTTCCTGATCCCAGCACCTTAGTGATGTTTCTTCTCGCCTGCCTATAAATATACCACATATCCCCCTTTTTTTGGTATCCTCTTTTGTTGGTTGTGGATCTTCATACTATATTTTATTCCCAAACATGCCCCCTCACCACCATTTGATGTGCTATACAATGTTCATTGTGTTCCTTTTTATCCCATCTTGTCATAATACTGCACCCACCTCGTCTTTTTTATATCTTATTTTTCCCTTCACTCTATACCCATTAGTATTTATATTCCTTTCAGTATGGTCCCTTATTCCTCCCCTAGTAAGTTGGTTAGATCTTTGTTTTTACTTCAAAGAAGCGTTGGTGACAAGCTACATCAACCGACTACTAAGTATGAAATATAAGATCATCGCAACAGTCTCCTCTTGTGATGAAACCTGGAGCCAAATTGTAAACTTATAAAAAAAATATAAAAAAATGAAAAATCCTATGCTAGGTGCATCATAGAATAGAAAAAATAATAAGACCATAAGCCAAACAAAATTGAGATGTACTGCTTGCTTTTCAAGGTAATTAGAGCTAGGAATTTTCAAGCTCCAGTTTTGGGTAATAGTCGGTGGTAGCTCAATTTTTGTTGTAATGCACTCAAGAGATAAAGGGTAGGGATAACTCTAGGTGGAAACATCTACACCACACACCTGCAACTGAATTGGAGAATTCAAATTATAAAAGAGGCATTCAGAGCCAGAATCATCATCAAGCATTGCATAGCAAAATTTTGCAAGAGGTATACTTGAGTGCCTTCTCTTTGGTCAGTTGTATTTTCTTAGTATATCTTTTCTTTGTCCCATTCTCATTCTTCCCCTCCATTTGTGCAAGAATTACAGAGGATGCATTCAGTCAGCTGAGATCATTTCCAACAATTGAGTTAGAGAATTGGAGGCTCTTTATCACTACTCTTAGGATGAAGAGTTAGAATTCCTCTGTTACATTATTTGAACAGAGTGAATTATTGTATTAAATTTTATAGATATTTGAGCATTCTACCAGACTCAAATTGTAATATCAGACAATATTTAATACAAAATATCCAATTTCTTCCTTCTTGCAATTCACTGTCTTATGTGTATGTGTTTCCCATTTATGTATTACATGATTTGAATGTATAAATGGTGCTTTCTTTCACTAGTTTAATCATTTATGCTTGTTACATAATTTGAATGAATATAAATGAACTAGTTCTTCTTTATTTTTCACTCTATTTCATAAATAATCTTAATTCTTGCTATAATTACCCAATAGATAAGGCACTAGTCCACTTTCTTGAAGCTTAGGCTAGGAGTTGTCTAAAATCTTGGTCAAAATAACTAAAATTTTACTACTTTTTATTATCAATATAGATGAGCATGAACTTAATGATATACATTTAGTATCACCTCAAGGGTATCCTAATCATGCCTTATCTGTCTAGTATTATAGAAAACTCTATTCCTAGGTTAAAGAGGTTGATCGACCAGATTCAACATCACTGATTATGAATCAATGCTTTTCTTGCAGCGTGACAAACCCAAGCCCCTAAGGATACATAAAATTACCACAACACTAAATGGTACCATTGTTGGGGACTCAATATTTTAAAGTCTAAATTTTGTAAGTTTGACCCCGAGAGTTTAATTTTAATTATCTTTTCCCGTCAATAGGAGACCACAACAAATGATGTTGTTGTCTAGGAACGAAATATTGAATCTGTAGATTCTTCCCAATGATAATTTTTTAAATATTTAGTGGTAATAGTTGGCCTATAGTAAACACGGAACACCCAATTTTAATTTTAAACCTTTCTGAGTCAGTTTCCCTTGTATGTCCATAGTTTCCAATAATTCAAGAATTTAACAGTTTAAAGATTTTGTTGAAAATATTTCTTTACTGTTTCTCGAAATATCCCAAGAAGTATCTGTGTGAGGTTGAGAGTGAAAGAGGTCGAGCAATCTTGACTAGAACATCTGTTCTTTTTGTACATACCAATGCTAGCAACTTTGACTAGCTGAGATTCAAAAATCAATAAATCAAGAAAGAATGAATAGATTGTGCTAGCGCAAACAAGGAGAACAACTTGAAAGCTATGTCAAGAATTCTCAAATCCAAAGGTATTTTTTAGAACTCGCCCTTCTATTTCTTCACCAGGTAGTTATGTTTCTAGAGAAAATGTAGATGTAGAAAATGCAGATAATATTACTATAGAAAATATATTTGTTACACCCCCTACTATTGCTAGTGGATTTACTACTACACCACCTATTGTTATTTTTGTAAAACCAATTAAAACTCCCCTAGTAGTCAATATGGCCAATCTTCCTCCCCAAAATAATCAAAATGTCCAATTATGGTGAACCAATAGATACAGGCCTTTCCAATTACCTACAGTTCTGCATGACCTCCCTAGTAAAGCACATAAGTATTTACCAAAATTTCAAGGAAATAATGCAGTAACAGGAGAAGACCATATCAAGAATTTCTTGTATGCTATGGATAGCCTCGAGGTTGAAGATGAGGATGTAGTTTTAAGATTATTTCTTCAGACCTTAGAAAAAGATGCTAGAGAGTGGTTTAATACCCTTCCAAATAATGACATTGCTGATTTTTCTACAATGGAAACTATTTTTCTAAGAAAGTATGGAGAGAGGAAAAATGAACAATCATTATTAATAGAATTAGCCACTATGAAAAAGAAAGAGAATGAGACTATGAGTGATTTTAATAGAAGATTTACTAAAACAAGAAATAAAATCCCTACTGACTTAAGGCCAAATAATGTCCAATCTATCTATTTTTATAAGAATACCTTTCTAAGAGAATTTAACTATGAATTAAGGTAAGAATAGGTAGCTACTATAGATTTATGTATGGATAAAGTTATAGAAATTGAAAGAAATATGTTAGATAGTGGTAAAATGAAACCATATTCTTTAGAGCTAAATCAACTTGATAAGAAGCCCAAGAAAGTAGGATTCAATTTGCAAAGAAGAATAGAACAAGATCCTATGGAGAAATTGGCAAATCAAATGATTGAAATGTTTAATACGATGAATAATAGGTTAGCCAAGATAGAGAGGAATAAAGATAGTATTGGTGAATCTTCACACCCTCAAGTTGATAAATAATAGAATGATAGTAGGCCACCATTTAGGAGGAATTTTAATAGAAATTGGGGTAATAACAACTCTGATGAAGGAAATAGAAATAGAAATAATGAAAATAATTGGAGGAAGAGAGAAATTGAAAAATATCAAGACTCTATCCCAAATCCTATACCTTCTATTAATATTACAAAAAATATTCCTTATTATTGTTTAGCTTGTGATGCTCCTCATAATCCAGATGGTTGTGGAATATATTTAGGTATGCATAATAATATAGATTTAGATGATGAATCTGAAGAAGATATAAGAATTAATGCATGTTGGACTCAAGAGGATGAATCTAGAGAAAGGTTATTTGAAGAAAACATGGATTTGTATACCTCAAATCATCATCCTAAAATCTTAGTAGTTGAAAATACAAAAATTTTGCAAAGACCACAAGATTCTAGGTATGAAAGGATGAAACAAGGAAAATTAATCCCAACAACACAAGAGGTAGAAGAGCTAGAGGCAATCCATACCTTAAATTTGAGAAATAGAATTGTACCAAATAGGATTAAAAAGGCATCAACTAGTGAGATTAGAGGACAAATTATTACAAATAAAAATATATATAAAGAAAAAATAAAAAGAATAAAAAAGATAAAAGGTAGTTCTTGAAGTAATAGAAATAGAAGAAGAATTACAACAAAATGAGGAATGTACAAAAACACTTGGATGTTAAGAAAATAGAATTTGATGTTGGTTCAGAATTAAGTAGATAGAAGGTTAATATAACCTTTGGTGAATTAATGAAAGTCCAAAAATATAGAGAACAAGTCTGTAAAGCCTTTGGCTTGATAGAACAAAAAGAAAACCAATCATGTAATGCTACTAGACCTACTAATCATGAGACTAGAACACCCTCATCAGTTAGACCATTTTATGTATCTCTTAGATACAATTCAGATTTAGGAGAAAGGTATGTCATCCACAATTGTATGCTTGATAGTGGTGCATCTCATAATATTATGCCTAAATAGATAGTAGATCAATTAGGGCTAATTTGCACAAGGGATTCTCCTCCTATTTTAGTAATGGATAGTAGGCAAATACCATGTGTAGGGATAATTATTGGCTTACTTGTTTATTTGGATCAATATCCCAAAAAAGGTATAGTGATGGATGTTGCAGTTGTAGATGTAGACCCTTTCTTTTCCTTACTTTCTAAGCAGACATTGGGCAGAATAGTTGGGTGGTTCTATTCAATTAGATTGGTCTTATGCCACTATCCCCATATCAGGAAAATAAAATATTACTCTTAGGAGAGAACCATTTAACAAGTATTTAGTTGAATTGATAAAATTAGATGATACTATGATTAATTTGGTGAACTCTATAGAAGAAAAGGAAATGGGAGTATACTCAATTTGGCATTCTCCATTCCTAATGGAAGTTCCTGATGCTAAAGATATGGATCCCAAAACTAGAGAGTTAGTAGATGTCGAATCCACTAGAGTACTAACTCAAGAGATGTGGACCATGACATTTGATGGGGCAAAGTCTCAAACTGGGGTAGGTGTAGGAATTAATCTAATAGATATTAAAGGTAATTACCTTGGTATCCCTTATAGATTAGAATTCCCTTGCACTAATAATGTTGTTGAATATGAAGCCTTACTATTAGGACTAAGGAAAGCAAAGGAATTAGGCATAAATTACTTGACTAGTTAGTGGAGATGTAGAGTTGATTATTCAATAGGTTAAAGGTAAATATCAGACCAAACATCCTAGATTAAAATAGTATAAATCAGTAGTCTTAGATGAAATAGATAAATTTTTGGCATTTAATATTTCTTACATTCCTAGAGAATAAAATCACATTGTAGATCTATTAGCAATAAATGCTTCAGGTGTAGATTATCCTGAAATTGATATAGAATACATGGAAAGATTCCCCACTATTTCTATTTACAAACCCTCTGTGCCTGATAACATTGTCTATCTGCAAGTATTTCAGGATGATATAGATATTAAAGATTTCATGACTCTCCAAAACCAATATGCTGATGTGATATGTGAGGAGGAGGATGAAGAAAAGTTGAAATATATTATTGGAGAACCTGTAGAAGTAATCCAACTTAAAAACAAATAAGATTCCTAAGGGGTTAGTTTCTTTAGAAAGCTTGTTTGATGATTTTGACAAGGCATATAAACCACTTTTCAAAGAAATAGAAGTCGATGATATAAACATTGGGACAAAAGAAGAGCCCAAGTTGGTTAAGATTGATAAAGCTTTGCCAAAGAAAGAGAGAGAACAATATATAAGCTTTCTAAAGAAAAATAAAGAAGCTTTTGCTTGGAGTTATGAAGATTTAAAGATATTCAACACTAATGTCATGACTCATATCATTCCTCTTAAAGAAGATGCAAAGCCATTCAAGCAAAAGCAAAGAAAATTCAACCCCACTTTACATCCAATCATGCAAAAAGAAGTTCAAAAGCTACTGGATGCAAAAATAGTTAGAAAAATAAGATTCTCTTCCTGGATAGCAAATCTAGTACCTGTGAGGAAGAAAAATGGAGAAATTAGGCTTTGCATTGACTTCAAAAACTTAAATAAAAGTTCACTTAAAGATAACTACCCTCTTCCCAATATGGAACAATTATTGCAGGTAGTAGTTGGTTCAACTAGAATGTCATTATTGGATGGATTCTCAGGATATAATCAGATTCAGGTCAATCTAGAAGATAGACATAAGACTGCTTTCACTACTCCTTGGGGAACCTTTGAATACCTAAGAATGCCATTTGGGTTAATGAATGCAGGTGCAACATTTCAGAGGGCCATGGACTTTGCTTTTAAAGGTTTAATGTTCAAGATAGTTGTTGTCTACTTAGATGACATAACAATATTTTCAAAAAATCTAGAAGATCATCTTGAACACTTAGCCACAGTATTTTCTAGATGCAAAGAATATGGGATATCTTTGAATCCAAAAAAATGTATATTTGGAGCAACACAAGGAAAATTATTAGGCCATATAGTATCAGAAAAGGGGATAAGTATTGATCCTCAAAGGGTAGAAGCTATTGCAAAAATCCCTCCTCCTAAGAACCTCAAAGGAGTTAGATCTTTCTTTGGAAAAATTAACTTTGTAAGAAGGTTTGTGCCAAATTTTGTTGAGATAGCCAAGCCAATAAATGATATGATAAAGAAAGATGCTAACATAAAGTGGATAGAGGAGAATATCAAAGCTTTTAAAAAAATTAAATATGCCATTACCACTACCCTAGTGCTAAATTGTCCTGACTACTCTAAATATTTTAATATATACTCATTTGCTTTAGAACATACTATTGTTGTAGTCCTTTCCCAGAAAGATGATGAAAAGAATGAAAGACCCATAGCATTTATGAGTATAGGACTAAAAGGAGCCCAACTAAGATACAAAATGATAGAAAAATAGGCTTATGCTATGATACAAGCACTAGAATATTTCAAGGGTATTTTTGGATCAAACAAGGTTATATGTTGTATTCCTTTCATAGCTATAAAGGATGTCTTCACCCAATCAGAACCTATAGGTAGTCCGCTAGGTGGATGGTCAAGTTACTACAATATGATGTAGAATTCAAAGTAGTTTAGATCATTAGAGGATAGGGTTTAGAAAAATATTTGGCTAATAAAGAAGGAGAAGATATGAATAACATTATCACAATTGATGAAATGCATGAAATCAGAAGAATTGACAATGTTGAATGCAAATGGTATGATGACATTTTGATGTATCTTCAAACCTTATCCTTCCCAAGAGGCATGTCTACAAATAAAATGAGATCAATGAAACAACAAGCACAGAAATATTATGTCCAAGAAGGTAAACTTTATTGGAGGCATCCAGATGGAGTATTATTGCTCTACCTATTTGAAAAAGAGATCTTGGATGTAATAAAAGAATATCATGATGGATTCTATGGAGGTCACTTTGCACCAAAAGCCACTACAAATAAAATCATGAGAGCAGGTTATTACTGGCCTTCCTTATTCAAATATGTTCATCAATATGTAAGAGGTTGTCATAACTACCAAGTTTTTGTAGGAAAGAAATATTTAGCAGCAATACCCCTTAAGCTAGTAATTGTAGAAGCACCTTTCACACAATGGGGAATTGACCTCATTGGTGAAATAAACCCCAACTCCTTAGGTAGACATAAATGGATCATCACAACAATAGATTATCTTACAAAGTGGGTGGAAGCAGCCCCTCTAAAAAATTCAACAACTGAGGTAGTCATAAAATTCTTAGAAGAAAACATTCTAACAAGATTTGGAGTCCCAAAGAAATTGGTAACTGATAATGGAAAGTACTTCACCTCTTTCAAAATGATAGAATTTTGTGCCAAATATAGTATAGAACTTTCTCATGCTACAAATTATTACCCTCAAGGCAATGGCCTAGCTGAATCATCAAATAAAAATTTGATAACAAGGATCAAAAGGTCATTAGGCAAAAATAAAAAGGGGTGGGATAGTGAGTTGAAATTTTCTCTATGGGCAGATAGGTTGTCTATCAAGAGAAATACAGGAAAAACCCCATATGAGATGGTATTTGGAGAAAAAGCCCTTTTACCCCCTCAGATAGAAAGAATAGCCCTATCCTTGTTACTCCAAGATCATGAAAACCCTGATGCCTTGCAAAGAAGGTTAGATCAAATTGCACTTTTGTAGGAAGAAAGAAGAGAAGCCTTAAACAGGATGATAGAATAGACTCAAAAGATAGTGCAACTTTTCAACAAGAAAGCTAAAGGTACACCATTTTTTGAAGGAGATATAGTCATTTACTAGGACCCCAAAAATGAAAGACATGGAGAGAAAGGTAAGCTTGAACCTAAGTGGTTAGGCCCCTATCAAATAGTTCAGATTGTTGGACAATACACTTACAAGTTGCAGACCTTGGAAGGGGAACAAATGAAGATTCCAATAAATGGCCAACATCTAAAACTATACAACCCCTACTATGGGGTCAGAAGAGAATAAATTGTCTCTCATATATATAAAAATATAAAAATATAGAATAAATGAGAGTCAACACCCTAAAATAGTTCTAGTGAGGTAATTTTTGCTTTATGCTGTTTTGATTTATTTCATGTTTTCAGTCACTATAGGGTGTTAGCCTTACATTGTGAGTTTTGTTGTCAATGTTTTGTTTTATCTTCTTTGTTTTGATTTGTTCTTAATCATTTGAAGAAGAAGAATTTAGATTAAAGATAGATGATGCTAACAACTTATAGGTCAAATTATCTAGCAATTGTCCCATAGCCCTAGAGCTAAAATAGATGAAGTTGGAAATACTGCAACATTATGCCAAAGCCTCACATCTATCACAAATATTAAAGTTATTCCAGGATCACTAGAATGGAGTCATCATTGGTAGGATGTTTAGGTCAAAACATCTACACTCTTTTCTTTAGCCTTACAGATCCCTAACCTAGAATGCACACTCAAACTTTGCAATTCATCTTAATTCTTCTGAATCAAGAAGAAAAATATAAATAATGCAAAATAGATAAGTGCTTGGGCTATCTGGATAACCTCTACCGGGGCTATAGATGCCTGACTGGCAGTAGAGCAGGTCTAGAGGGAATCAAGGTCATCTCCACCGGAGCTATAAATGCTTGTCTGGTAGTGGAGCAATGCAAAGGCGAATATCTTTCAGAGTGAAATATTTAACAGGCCTAACTCCTACCAAAGTGATAAAATTTTGATTGATCAAGGAATAAAAATGAATACACAAACACACACTTCAAGCCAAGGCATAATGAAATAGTAACCTCCAATTAAGTCTACCTCAACTCCACCTTAAGACATTGCTAAACAATCTGTATTTCATAAGCAAAAGCTCATTTGATTTTAAACTAAGTCCTTTGATTTTATTGATTAAAAACAATGTTAGTTCCTTTTACTGCTTTTTCAATTTTTAAGATAGTCCTTTTTGCAAAGATAGTTTCTATTATTTTTATGTACTTTCATTTGATTGATGGCCCTTAGTCTAAGTCTTTGAACTTGAGTTTTCATAACTCGAAGAGTCTGAGGTTCTCAAGTGCATCAAGTTTTCTTCACTTGTCCCAGTCAAAGCCTGTGTTGGATCCTCAAAATCCAACTTGAAAAGTACCCCTAATTTTAAAATTTTGAAGTGACTCAAGCCAAGTGATTCCCAAATTTTTGAGCCAAAAGAGTGACACAATCCAAAATATCAAGTCTACTAGACCTTTGAAGTTTTATTAATCTCTCTAAACTCTTATCAGTCCACTCTTTACACCATCACAAATTGCAATCCTTGAGTACCAAATTTGCAGCTCAAGAGGTAATCGCCCAGGGGTCTCAATCTGATCATAAATCCCTAAATCTAAGCCCCCATGAAAATACAAAATTAATTCCAAAGTCTTCAAATAATTGCCTAATTCATAAATATTAAGATCACCCGCTCACTCTATTCCTTACTTCATCCCATAATAAGGTATAAATAATTTTTTTTACCTAAACTCATTTCTATTTTTTGTCTTAAGCTTGGTCCATGGAAAATAAATATTCAAATTACTCTATAGGCCCAAATAAACGCTCTCCTCACAAAAATACATATCAAATCAGAAAATCAAATCACCCCCCCTAAGTTTGAAAAGAAATAGCCTCATTGGTCACCACATTTGGATACTCGATGATGATTGGTTTACCCAAATATAGTGCAACCTAACTATTGGTAAAAAATGGAAGGCCCAAATTTACCTATCGCTGAGAGACGAGTGGCTAAAATTTATTTGCCAGCACTTCGGTACCAAACGGTGATTGGTCAATTGAAAAGGATAAAATAGAGGACACCACGAGGAACAAAGTGCCAAAGAGTTGCACCACAATGGGAAAAGAAAATAAAAATAAAATATATATAATAAAAAGAAAAATACACCACAAAGACAGAGATAAATTTGATTGGTCCACCAAGATGATGGTGCCAAGCAACGATTATATGATAAAATAAGACAAGGAACTACTCACCACAAAAAAGAAAATGAATATTAAAACCCCTCTACTAAGGTCCCTTATAAATAAAAAATAAGATCTTTGATTGGTACGCCAAGAAATGGCATCGATTTATGATTGGTTGCCAAGTTGGATTTTCAACGATGATTGGTTAGAGAATAACGATAAAAAATAGGTACCACGGGCAGAGAAAGGATAAAATAAATAGATCTTGAGAAAAAACATGGGTGAAGGAATTATACCACATTTTTGTTTTGATAATTGATCAGAGAGGTGGAAGCCTCTCATTGGTCCGTCTAAGTATGGCGTAACCTGACGATTGGATAGAAATGGATAGTCTTGATTCACACATTATAGATAGGATGGATGGCTCTGATTTGTTCATCATGATCATGGCACCGAATGGCTATTGGTAAAAAAAAATGATAAAATAATTTGTACCACGAACATGAAAAGGTGATTAGAAATGTACCCTGAGAGAAAAATATTAAGAGATAAAATTGTTTGCCTAACTTTTAATTATAGTTCTAAGGTCGTCCCCTTGAAAAATAAAGGTTCCATTAACACCTTAGAAACCTTCATGATTTAGGTGCTTTTATTTTCATTATTAAAATATTCCCCCCTAAATATTGGCTAAGGTAGCAAAGATAATTTTGAATTGACCACTAAAAAGGAAAATACAAATCTGCCATAATCTAGCCTCACCCGACGATTAGCTTGTAAATAGACGGTTGAGAAGACTCTGCCATGTTAGTCACAGATGGCCCAGATTTATCCATAAAAGCTCAGGTGCTTGATTATGAGGATGAAGACAAAAAGGGATGTGCCACAGGTGAGAAAGGATAAAAGAAATAGACCTTGAGAGAAAAAGAGATGGGGAAATTGACACCATCATATTTTTCAAATTTTGATCGAAGAGAAATAATTTTGATTATTTCGCCAGGAGAGTGGTGCTCAACGATGATTGGTTAATAAAAGAAGACAAAAAAGAGTGCACCACGAAAAAATAAAATGAAAAAGGACTTGTACCATGGTGGAAGAAGAAATAAAAGGAAATATACCATGAAAGGGGAAACAAATTTGATTGGTTCACCATGATCTGACACCAAGTGATGATTGGCTGGAGGATACAGACAAAAGAAATAAAAGAAAATTAAGTTTGAAGAGGTCAAGTATTTAATCCTCCACAAATTTTATAGTCCTCAAATAATCGAAGCCATGGCATCCTCATGTGCACCTCTATCATTCACCACTGAAATCACGGATAGAGTTTTGTAGATCATTGAAGCCTATCCTTATGAATAGCTATCCGGTAAGCTGATTAAGAAGAAGCAAGAGGATATATTGACGTAGTTAGAACTCGATCAAGTGATAACAATAAAAAATTCTGAATCACATGAGCAAAATAGATGAGTAAGGTGAAACATCATGAACTGTACAGGGTGAGGTTAGCTTATAAAGCTTATCAACATGAGTAAAATACTTAGTCGATGCATGGACGCTAGTTTGAGCAAGCCAAATTTTTCAAATATAAGAGCCATGATTCTACAGTCATTAGTTGATGAGATACTCCACTTCAGTTTGGTCCTATATAAAGAGAGACACCCATTCTAATTCAAAATGAAGGTTTCAGCATCTAAGATGGGTTGAAGGGATCAAATAGGAGGTTGCATAAAATAATATCAACTCAAGAGGTTCTTGCTAGCCAACGCTCACAAACATAAGAGATGTATAATATATGGAGGATCACCTAAACCTTAGCAATTTGTCTATCTTGGAAGTGGTCCAACACATCGAGAAAATATAGTCATGGAGGTATGTTGTTATTGGTGGTTTCTGCAATTTGTGCACCTCGAATTCTTGTTTTTAGTTTCCTTCTTTTTCCTGACCCCAACACCTTAGTGATGTTTCTTCTCATCCACCTGTAAAGATACCACATATACCTCCTTCTTTGGTATCCCCATTTGTTGGTTGTGGATCTTCATACTATTTTTTATTCCCAAACGTGCCCTCTCACCACCATTTCATGCGCTATACAATGTTCATCGTGTTCCTTTTTATTTCATCTTGTCATTATACCGCACCCACATCATCTTTGTTGTATCTTATTTTTCCTTTTACTCTGTACCCATTAGTATTTATATTCCTTTTAGTATGGTCCTTTCTTCCTCCCCCAGTGTGTCAGTTAGATCTTTTTTTACTTTAAAGAAGTGTTGGTGACAAGCTATGTCAACCGGATACTAAGTGTGAAACATAAGATCATCTCAGCAGTCTCCTCTTGTGATGAAACTTGGAGCCATATTGTAAACTTATTTGAAAAATAGAAAAAAATAAAAAAAATCTTGTGTTGGACCCACCACATAATAGATGAATTAATAAGACCATAAGCCAAATAAAATTAAGATGTATTACTTACTTTTCAAGGTAATTAGGTCTAGGGAAGTTCAAGCATTGGTTTTGGGTAACAATTGGTGGAAGCTCAATTTTTGTTGTAATGCACACAAGAGATAAAGGGTAGGGAGAACACCAGGTGGACACATCTGCACCACACACCTATAATTGAATTGGAGAATTTAAAATATAAAAATGGCATTTAAATCCAGAATCATCATCAAGCATTGCATAGCAAAATTTTATAAGAGGTATACTTGAGTGCCCTATCTTTGGTCAATTGTATTTCCTTAGTATATCTTTCCTCTGTCCCATTCTCATTATTCCCCTCCATTTGTGTAGGAATTATAGAGGATGCATTCAGTCACCTAAGATCATTTCCAGCAACTGGGTTAGGAATTGGAGGCTCTTTATCACTACTCTTAGGATGAAGAGTTAGAATTCCTCTATTACATTATTTGAATAGAGTGAATTATTTATATTAAATTTTGCAAATATATGAGCATTCTGCCAAACTCAAATTGTAATATCGCTCAAGATTTAATACAAAATATCTAATTTTGTCCTTCTTGCAATTCATTATCTTTTGTGTGTGTTTCCCATTTATGTATTACATGATTGAATGAATAAATGGCACTTTCTTATCACTAGTTTAATCATTTATGCTTGTTACATAATTTGAATGAATATAAATGAACCAGATATTCTTTCTTTTTCACTCTACTTCACAAAAATCTTAGTTCTTACTATAATTGCCCAATAAATAGAGCATCAATCCACTTTCTTGAAGCTTAGGCTGGGAGTTATCTAAAATAACTAAAATTTTACTACATTTTGTTATCAATCTGGATGAGCATGAACTTAATGATATACATTTAGTATCACCTCAAGGGTATCCTTACCATACCCAGTTTGTCTAGTATTATAGAAAATCTATTCTTGGGTTAAAGAGGTTGATCGACCAAAGTCAATACCACTGATTGTGAATCAGTTATTTTCTTGTGGCGTGACAAACCCAAATCCCTAAGGATGCAAAAAATCACCACAATAAAACCTTAAAGGATAATTCGTACACCATGGTCAAGTTTTCCTATATCGATGAGGGTATAGAAATAGTGGAGAGACCACTATTGATATCCTTGCTAAATGGTGAGGTTTAGGAAGGTGAACCCCATAAATATGAAATGTTGGCCACTCCTGTCCACTTGAGTGTCTTTTGTAGTGATAATGAACTCAAAATTTAGTTATTCTTTATAATGTTGTAAAATATTGGGACTTCATTGTGAGTTTTCTTGTGATATTATTTTTTAAAATCTCTCCCTTGGGTTGGTTTTGGTGGGTTATTACATATCAAGTGTGAGGTGTCAACTTAGTAAGTGTGAGTTATGTAGGTTAGGTATCATGTTTAAAAGTATGAAGTTATGTAATCATGAGGAACTTTGTCATTATGTAAGATGTGAGAAGAGGAAAGGTCAAGAGACATGCATATAAAGAGTCTCATATAATTATATATTGAAGATAAAGCTTTGTATTATGTATCGAAGTAGCATTGATTTATGCATGCTATACTAGTTTTTATTAATAATATTTCAATGTTTTGTGTAGATTATTGTGTGATAATTATGGTATGATCCTACGGAATTTATCCTTTGAGAGGAGATGTGATTTTTTAACATTCATATTAGAATTACGATGTTGAGATTGTAGCGATTGAAAGAGATATCAGTGAGAAGATTGTGTTTTTTGGAGTCAAGCCTTGAAGAAGGAAGACCCATATTTGCATAGAACAAGTAGTGAGAATATCGTAATTGTAAGAAGCCAAGCCTTGAAGAAGGAAGGTTCATGATTAGAATATCATAATTTTAAGAAGCCAAGGCTTGAAGAAGGAAGGCTCGTGGTTGCATTAAAGTTATCTATGATAATCTAAAGACACATCTATGAAGATTAGAGATTAAAGAAGAAGAGAAAGCAGAGAAGAAAGAAGAAAGAAGCTAAGTTAAGGTCACCCAAATATTGAAGAAAAGAAGGGCTGAGGTCACCCAAAGTTGATGATAACTAGCTAAGAAGAGTGTTGGAAATTATAGAAGATTGAAGAAGAAGAAGAAGAAGAAGAAGAATTGTCAGGTAAGGCAGATTTAATTTGAAAAAAGTGATTTTATTGAAGAGAATAATATTTTTGGAGGAATAAAATTATGGGAGTTATAAGAATAGGAGATTTATATATTTAAGGAAGAAGAATGAATTAATTTTAAGAAGTGATTTAATATTTTGGAGTGATAAGAAGAAATTAAAGAAGGTAAAATTGAAGTAGGGAAGATTGAATAAAAATTTGAACTTTGGAGAAAGAATATTTGACAGGAGATATAAGAAGATTTTTTTTGGATTAAAGAAGAAAGAAAAGAGAGGAATTACTAAGAAATAATTAAAATAAGAAAATAAAATATTAAAGAAGAAAAAGGAGTTATAAGAAGAAGATTGTAGGAAGTAAGAGAAAGAAAATTACTATGAAGAATATTGAAGAAAATTTTGAAAATAAAGTTAAAGAGCATTTAAAAATACAAACAAAAGAAATAGATTGGAGAAATCCAGAGAACATCTAAATATTGCATATGATAATTGAAGAAGATATCCATAGAATAAACGATAGAATACGACATTGATAAAGAAGTTGAAATAAAGAATGTTGAAGAATTTGTTGAAAAAGTGTGCAAAAAATAGTGCCTTAGAGGAAAAACAAGATTAAGGAAACATTACGTATAATACCAAGGTGTCATAATAGTGAATAGAAGAATCTAAATTATTACAATAAGACAATAATACATCCAAAATTTCAACGACATTAAAATTAGAAGGAAAATAAAAAGAATAAATAATCATTTATTAACCTACATGCCAAATGAATATTGAAAGAAATGTGTCTTATGTTGGTTCAATATTTACTAACAAGCATCATTGAAAAGTACAGTGTAAATTCTTCATCTATCTATACTTTGAAGTTTAAAAAATTGTACATAATTATTGCTTCAAAGAGTTTGGAATTACTAAAAGGATCTCAAATCCCTTGAACAATGTTATTTTATGTACGTGATAACTTTTGGATTAGGGTATTTCATGGAATGCAGGCGTTGGGATCATGATACATGGAGACAAAAAGGTTCAATATCATTTGTTATGTGTATATGCATGAGATTAGGCTAGTTCTTCTTATATCTTAAATGCAGTGCAAGACATTTATTGGGTTTTAGTTTTCTGTTGGAAGTATTATTCGATTGCCAAAGTTTGATGTTAGAATGACAAAAGCTAAAGTGAATAAGAAGTATGCTTTATGTGCAAAGGATTTCCATATAGCTACAATGTATGGAAGAATATATTATCTACAAGTTCAAAGGGTGTCCATGCAGCTTCACTTGTTCTGATTTTATCATGATGTTGTACATCAGGGTTCTCTATCGATGTATTCTACAAAGGCGGTAATTAGTGTCGTGGACAATGTACTTTTAGTTCACCAAGTTGATGCAAATGTAGTTATTTTGTATGACCTATTTGCATATTCCAAGGCTCCAATATCTTCTCCACTTCCACTCTTGGTCAAGGGTCCATTAGGATCCACTATAAATTCTACTTGAAACAACGATCAACATTTAGCTAACTCTTCACAATCAGTTAAAGTGGAAACAATGTCTATGGTGAAAGATAGTGTGCATAGGGATGGTTGGGTCTTTTTCAAATTTGATATAATATGTGATAACATTAATGGATTTTTGTGGAGGAATCATTTAATCTAGAGGCTATTACTACTAGTAGCTCAATAGTACCTTCTTTTTTGGTATTTTTGCAATGATGAAGGATGAAAGTAGACAAGGAAAATCAATTGTCTTTGGAAGTCATGTATTCTATAATTCTAGAGAGGAGAACATGCATGTACAAGTATTCAAAATATTTCTTTGTTAGTGTTGGAATGAATTCTAAACATTGACTTTAGTTGAGATGTTGAAACAAAGCAAAAAGATGCCTACTTTAGTGGTCCAAAATAAAACTTGGCGATATTGACAATTTTGGAAGAAACTTTTTGAAAAAAAATTACCAAATAATGTAATAAGGGGGGGTGTTGGTGATATTATATTTTTTGGTCATGTAAATATTTAGAATAGGGTGTGATTAATATTTAGGGAATAAGTTTAATAATTGAGTATGTATTAATTGTGAGGTGTCAACTTAGTAAGTGTGAGCTATGTAGGTTAGGTATCATATTTAGAAGTAGGCCAATTATGTAATCATGAGAGACTTTGTCATTATGTGATGTGTTAATAGAGTAAAGGTCAAGAGATATGCATATTAAGAGTCTCATGTAATTATATATTGAAGATAAAGCTTTGTATTATGTATCGAAGCAACAATGCTTTATACATAGAACTTTATTAATATATTTCAATGTTTTATGCGTGCATTATTGTATGAGAATTATTGTATGATCCTATGGAATTTATCTTGTGATTAGAGAGGTGATTTTCTAAAACTTATTGGCACTCAATTAAATGTGTCCTCTTCTCATCACCCTCAGTTTGATGGTCGAAAAGAGATTGTAAATAATTTTTTGATACTTACCTTTGTTGTTTGCCTAAGACAAGTAGTATCACTAGGTTCATGGACTCTCTTTAGCTAAATGGTGGTATAATACTTCTTAACATTCTTCCCTTAAAATATCTATGTTTTATGTATTGTATGATCAAAAACCTTCTTTAGTGGTAAACTATGTTCCAGGATATTCCTATGTGGTGTTGTAGTAGCAACGACTTGTGCAACAACTTATAAAAGATAAATTGACCCAGACCTAGAACTGCATGAAGTAGCAATAGGATTATATCACTTTGAATGACAATTTACCATGTGGGATATGGTTTTCTTGTACCTCTAGCCTTATAAGAATTTTCCATGAAGAACAAATCTAGTTAGAATTTGGATCCTCAATTTTATGACCCTATAAGGTGGTTTGTTGCATTGGTGAAGTGGCATATTAGTTTGAGCTTCCAACATATTTCTACATCCATATTGTCTTTTATGTTTCTTATCTCATATATATTATTGGCCAAAAATTGTAGTCACGTACAAAGCTTCCAATAGTTAATGGAGAAGGTTGAATCACTCTCCATCTAGTAGTGTTGCAGTCTAGAGTTCATCGTCTATGGTCTTGCTAGATTCTAGAGTTCCTCATCAAGTGGTAAGATCTTCTAGAAGAAGATGAAATGTGGGAAATTGAAAGTATTTTCTAATATTTTCCAACTTTGAGGATAAATCTTTATAGGAGGAGCCATGTAATGACTCCAATATAACCATGTCAACTATCTTTATTATTATTAGAGTAGGCCCTAGTTTAAGGTAGTTAGCCCTTGATCATTAGAATTAGGGTTCAAGTTGATTTAGTCTATAAATAGAAATAGTTATGTTGTAGTTGGAATCATCTTTCATATTCAAATTTTAATCACCTTTGTTGCTACACATACGAGACTTTTCCCTCTCAAAGTGGTTAACAGACTTTGCCCTCTCTAAATGGCTAGGATTTATATTGATTTAGAATTTGAAATCTATTACTTGTATTTATGATTTTCTAGCATAGGACCTAAGTTATTTTTCTCAATGAATGTTTATTATTGTACATTATTGAATTTTTACTACTATATCCATATTTCTAGAAGTTTTTTCATTGCACTCTTATATTTAGTGGTCCTTGATAGGTCCAATCAAGAAGTTGATTTTGAGGCCTTAGAGGTTGATACACTAGATTATTTTATGGACACTGACCATATTGCATCTGATTAGGGTATACTACATAACTATAATAGCCCTCTTTGGCATGACTTATCTTTGACAATAAACTATGTATTGATGGGTGGATATTTAATGCACAAGTTTTATTCCACTACATTATATGCTTTGTTTTATTCTATTGGAATATGGTACTACTGATGTATTTGTGGATGTAGAACCAGATGATATCACTAATGGATCAGTAAGGATATCCACCAAGTGAGAAAAAATTTCTAGAAAATTATGGTGATGACTTGGTCATCGACAACTCCAAGGGTAACTAAATGCCCTTCATGTAGATGCATTGCATTTATGCTTGTGTAAGGTCACACCATTGGGCCAAGAAGTTGCTTGTGCAATGAGTCTCCTTAATAGGTTGGTGATAGCGGATAGCTATCTTAAAAAAAGGAAGCCAACCACTTAAGGATAAAACAATGGTGTGCAACATTGTATGCTTGAATGACTATAGATTTACCATTATAATGGCAGTTTTAATACTTGTTAATATTAATATCATTGTTAATAACCAATATTAACAAATGATATTAATTAAAACCTTAATCCAAAAATAATGAGATGAGATAATGGTTTAATCATTATTATTGCTTGGAATGCTATTCTTATTTAATTGCTATTAAGGGAAATCATGTGTTGCTTGGTTGAGAATTATTCTTTTCCCTTGCTTTGTGTTATTTAACATTTTCTATTTTGTAATGTTCAATAAAGAACATTATTAGCCAGTATGACCAGCTTGGGAGATGATAGGGAGGATCTTAATCAATGTATGGTTCGTAGTTTTCATCGGTATTTTTCTCTAGCTATTAGTATATAGTTTGGAATAGGTTTTAGGGACCTTTTGGAGGGGTGAAAAGAAAAGGATAAATGGGGAACAAAAGGAGGGAACGTAGCAAATCAACCCAAGAGTTGCAAGAAGTTAGCACTAAGAGGTGTTGTGCTTGGATAGTATCACATTTAATTATAATTAGTGTTTCTCTCTTAGTTTTTCTCTTTGATCTTGTTGAATGTTTGAGAGAGTATTTTCATGCTTATTTTGAGTTTGATTTTCCCTTTGATACCCTTGTTGGTATGCTTTAGTTTTGGTTATTTGCTCTTGTTGGGTTTGTGGGTCATTTTGTAATTTTCATTAGGTGTATTTGCACTACTTTATGTGTCAGCCACAGGTCTTGGTTTATGAAAATGTTCCTTATGCACTGTTAGTTAGCTTTTTTTCTTTGGCACCCTAGCACCTATGCATTTGGATGGATGTTTTTCTATAGCACTCTTGCTTGCGTTGGTTGAATGTCTTCATGTTTTGGGGAGAAAGACATTCAATTTGTGTTGGTTGGGTTCTATCTTGGTTGCCCTTGCTTTGGCAACAAATATTTTTTAAGGTAGTTCTAGGTCTACCCGATGTGCTTACTCACTTTATGTTGTTGATGTCATCTCTTGGTTGCCAAGTGTCTGCCTATCTTATGTTGTTGATATCCTTTGGTCAGTTTCATTGTTGGATGATTTTTGCTTGGTATTCTTAGTTTATGTTCTTGTTGAGTTGAGTCATTGCATGAATGAGTTTGGTTGGTTTTGATTGCCTGTTTCATTTGGAAGTTCTTATTTAAAAATGAGAGCAAAATATTTAGAGTGGTGTTATCTTCCTTTATTTTTAAATATTAAAGGAGATCATATATATATATATATATATATATATATATATATATATATATTGAATGGAAGTTTATGATAGACGTTAGCCTTTCATTGCTTGAACATTGCTTTTGGAAATACTAAAAACATAAGTGTGATATCTCTTTTCATAAAATCCCTCTTGTGATGTTTGGAAAGGTTTTGGACTTGTGTTAATGATGTTAGTTTTAGGAATGAAGTAGTTTAATAAATGACCTTTTTGGGAATGCAAATTAAAGATTTGGTCACTTCCCTTTCTTGTTTATGTGGTTCTTTTAAAATAGAATGTTAGAAGGGCCCTCTTTCCTTTATGTGCATTATGAATTGTAGATAGGAAGGAAGTTATGAACTCTTGTTGTTATCTTTATTTTGGAAAGGACTAATGGTCTAGAATTAATAATGGTTCTCCAAGACTTGAGTAGTTTGGGGAGCTATTATAGAGAGAAGTATGGGATTTTCTCCTTAGTTATCATATTTTATTAAAAATGTAATGTTTGGGTTGCAATTGCATAACATGTAGTAATAAATAGAGAAATGGGGGGATATTATCTAGTTTATTCCTTTGAAGTATTGTGCATAGATGTTTGCAAATACAATTAACATGTCAAATTGTATTGCGTTAATGAGTTGTCTTGATACTTAACTATTCCTCAAAATGACAGTTAACTTCTTACATGAGGAAGGTTGTTGGAGGAAGGTGGTGCAAAGGTCATTGAGGCATAATGGTGTGATTGCATCTTGGATTGAAAAATGGTTTTGCAAATGAGGATTTATTTTTGTAAAAATCAAGAAAATAACTTTAGTGGTATTTTAATGATGAATAGATTTGTATTGAACAATATTGAAAGAAGGAAATAGAATATTTGGTTTATGTTGTTTCCTTGCTCATTTGTAGGAAATGTAATATACGCTTTTTGTGATGGAATGTTTTAAAGTGGCTAAGTGGTATGTTATAGCATTAAGGATGGAAATGTTTCCTTATGTTCTTATTTTATTTAGTCCATAAAGCAAGAAATTATTATGAGCATGTTAGCCTTAGATAAAGCTTACATTTATAAGAGATGCATATTATCTTATTTCCATTTGTTATGGTGCTATAAATTGAATAATTGAGTTTAAGAGCATTGTTTGGTTTTGCTTTCCAAGGGTGAACCTAGATCTTCTTATAGGATCTAAGTTTTTTTTAGCCAATCCTAGAAGGAGTTGTGAGAATGCAATAGCTAGGTGTTGTCAACCCTAGGAGTTGTGAGAATACAATAACTAGGTAGAATAAGGTCCTACAAGGAGTTGCGAGAATGCAATAGCTAGGTGCTTTTAATCTGGAATGAGTTGCGAGAATGCAATAGCTAGATACTTATAAAATGATACACCTTGAACGATGAGGATTGGATGTTCCCATGTCGATAAGACTATGGCAATCAATCATAAGTCAACAGTGATGGTACTTAGAATGTATAAGGTAACCATGGACATTGTATATTGAGGAGTAATGACCTTAGTTAGCCCATGAAGAAGTGGTAACTAGGCACTAAGGCTTTACACTAAATTTTATTATCTAGACGGACTTAGGTTAAGGATAGGGAAAAGGTATTCCCCTTTAAGTGTTATGGGCCTTAAAGGATAATCCCTATGTCATGGTCACATGGTCCTATGTCGATGAGGGTATGGGAAAGGTGGGGGGACCACTTTTGGCATCCTTCTAAACATGTAGGTTTAGTAATGTGAACACTAAAAAATATAGAAGTTGGTCACTCCTATCCACTGAGTATTATCTGCAGTGACTTGGAAACTCAAATGTGGTGAAGCCTTGCATGCTAAAAAGATAAAATATAGTTTTTCCTTGAGAACCTTTGCTTGTGATCTCTAGTTAAAAATAAAATGGGTTGGTAGTTTTTGGTTGTTACAATAACCTTTACGTGAAGCTTTGTATGGAAGTATTTGATGATATTGATGTATGGTGTCATAAGGTAGAGAAAAAGGAGGGCTTAAATTTTGAAAAGGATGTGGTGGATTAGGGCAAGCCCATTGTTGATTTTTGGGAGCTT
Organism: Wollemia nobilis; assembly: GCA_028583015.1. Lineage (NCBI taxonomy): Eukaryota > Viridiplantae > Streptophyta > Pinopsida > Araucariales > Araucariaceae > Wollemia > Wollemia nobilis. Next base: position 4,217,944 of record JAQPPZ010000048.1, on the reverse strand, counting down.
GCATATTTTGGAATGAAATAGGATACTACAAGCCTTGTGGAGGGACTTATTGATTATGAAAAGGTAGACATTATTGGAGGTTTTATATTATCTAGTTGGTTGGAGGTCGTATTTGACCCAATGGGTTTCCTTGCATACTTTGTGCCTCCATTTGATTGACTAATATTTATAAATCCTAAGAAAAACCTTGGTTTTTGTTAGAAATAAAAATTTATCCTCAATAACTTGCATTTAATGGCATGAACTATCCAAATAAAAGTTTTTTGTGTTGGACAATAAATATCTAGGTGGGCTTTTAGATGAAGTTGTACCCCTAGGAGAGATAAATTGAGCATTAGACTTAAAATATTGACTTGCATTATTTGGGTTATAGAAGGATGTTAGAAATAGATTTTTCTTTTTTTGTTGGAGAACAAGGGGATGTACTCAGGTCCCCCATTATTGATAAATCACAACTCTCTTCTTTAGAGAATGAGAGTTTACAAACAGACTCAATTCTCATCTCAATTGAGTTGATATAGCTAGAAACCTACATCATTTTACATAAAATATCTGAATTTTTTATTTTCATTTTTTGGAACTTTTTCAAAGTTCTATGTGAATACAAATATTCTAGTCAACATACTTCTTGATATTTTTCTACAACAGCCTTCACAATACAATAAAAATCATCTCTACTATCTATGCATTGAATCTTAGTAGAGTAATATTTCCAAAACATGGCACTATCATAGCCCACTTTACCATATTTGGATTGCTAGTTTCCTTCCTGAAGCACAAGTGCAACCACAAAAATTGTAATAAATAGTATATATGAAAGTATATTAATGTTATAAAATAAAACAATATTACCAATGGAAAACATTAAAGTAAATCTTAATCGTTATTTGATTTAGGCAATCAACATTTTCTTATCAGCTTCAACTAAACTTACTACTTCCTCTAACCAAGGAAAAGAGAATTTAACTTTACAATCCTCAATTAAAACCCCTCTATTGGCTATCCTATTTGCACATTTGTTTCCTTCCCTTAATGTATGTGTAAACTTGATTTCTTTAAACTCTATAGCAAGGTCTTGAATTTCCATAATTATCTCTTGTATGTTCCATGGAGCCTTTGCTTTCCTCAAAATTACATTTATTACTATAAGTGAATCACCTTCCATCCATACTTTGTTCCATTTCATTTGTTTGCATATTTTTAACTCTTCCAAAGATGCCCAAGCTTCAACTTCATTATTTGTCTTAAATCCACTATTGAAAGTGTAATGAGATAAAATATCTCCTATATTATTTCTAATTATTCCTCCTCCTCCTACTGGTCCTATATTTTCTTTAGATGCTCCATCAAAATTTAACTTGATCAACTCCATAATTGGTGGTTTCCACTTTATATTCTTTACCTTGTTTTTGTTTCTTCTATCCCCAACATCATAATTACATTTGATGACTTGAATTCATCTATCAAGGTTCTTTGCTTCCAAATTAGGGATTGGGTGAGTTGATAGGATTGGTTTAGACTCCTCTATGGATAAACAAGTATTCCTTTTCATTACCTATAATTTTTTTTCCTTTCCTTTAAATATTCTTATATTCCTTTCTAGCCAAACAGTCTAAAGTATTGTATATTTTGATATATCCCAGATTGTTTATAAAAATTAATTTTTAAAAGTGCTTTGTCATTGCTTTAACCATTCTATAATTTTTCCATTCATCACAATGTATTTACTAAACATATTAACAATTCATTGCCATAGTTCCCATACTATTGAGCAGTGCCCCAAGAGATGGTTTATACTCTCCTCCTCCATTTTACAAAGAACACATTTTGAGGGGCCATGAAAACCCCTTTTCATAAGGTTATCCTAGGATAAAATTCTTCTATGACCTACTAGCCAAACAAAAATTTTAACTTTAGGAATGCTCGGGCTATCCCAAATATCTCTCCATATTCTTGTGATATTCCTATTTTGATTGTGATTTATACTATATTCACTTCTTATTGTGTAATCTTCTAAGCTATTCAACTCCTAAATCAACTTATCCTTGGCTCCCCTCAGAATAATCATTGTTGTTATCTTTCTACTCAACTGCCTCTTAGCATCAATATCTTTTACTTGTAAAAAATCTTCTTTCCATTTGTATCTTCCTTCCCGATCCTTGCACAAAATGTTTGAAACCCTATCACCATATTTATCTTGAAGTAATCTCATCCATGGTTTCAAAATTAGATCTAGATTGAGTGGTTTTTTATCACACCAAGTATCCATCCAAACATAAAAAATTTCTCTAGTTCCCACCACCCATATTAAACCTTTAATCACTAGATCAATTAATTTTTTTAAACTGTTCCATAGAGCAAAATTATTTGGTAGAGATAATGCAGTAAATATTAAGATTGGGCCATTGATCAACATACTTAATATAATTCTTGCCAATTATTTGTGACTCTCTTTGTACAATATCCAAATTACTTTTCCCCTAAGAGATAATTTTGCATCCATAAGAACTCTTAAACCAAAACCTCCTTTAGTTTTATCATTACACACCTTGCTCCATTTAATCAAAGGAAATTTCCTTTTATCATGTAATCCTAACCATAAAAATGACTACATAATAAAGATTAAACTTTTTTCTATCGATTTTTGCATAGTATATAAGGACATATAATATGTTGGAATGGCCTGTAAGACTGATTTAATTAGTTGCACTCTTCTTGCTAACAATAACCATCTACCTTTCCATGCTGGTAGTTTATTCTAAAATTTACTTATAACTGGATTCCATAATTATATCCTCATTCTCCCCTTAAATAAGGGCATCCCAAGATAAGTTTTTGGTAAATTTACCTCATCCATTTGAAGTAACCTACATATCCCTGCTTTGATATTAGTTGGGATGTTTAGGAAGTTTTTTTTCCTATTAGTTTTTTGCCCCAATGCTCTTTCATATTCCTTTAATAAGTTATTCAAATATTTTGCCTTGTTTATCCTTGCCCTCCCAAAAAGGATTGTATCATCTACAAACTATTAATGGGTGATATTATCGATGTTATTACTATCCTTAAGTCCACTTATAAGCCCATATTTGTAAGCCTTCTTCAATTTCCTACCCAAAACCTCTACCGTAATAATGAACAAGTATGATGATAGAGGATCTCCCTATCTAAGGCCTCTCTTGGCTTTAAATTTTTTTGTTACTAACCCATTGACTTTCATTGAATATGAAACTATGGAGATACATGCTTTAATCCATGTGATCCATTTCTTCCCAAATCAAAATTTTCTAATAGTATAAAAATAAAATCCCATTTAACCCTATCATAGGCCTTACTCATATCAAGTTTTAAGATCATTGCTTTCTCTTTTCTTGAAGTTGTTGAATGCATAACTTCATGAGCTACTATGATCTTGTCTAGAATCTGTCTCACATTCACAAATCCTCCTTGCTCTTCCAAAATAATTTTGTCTAACAATGGCCTTAAACAATTTGCCATCACTCCGTAAATAATATTATATGTCATATTACATAGGCTTATGGGTCAAAATGAATCAAACAATTACGCATCCTTTTTTTTTAGAATTAGGGTAAGATATGTTGTATTTATTTTATAAGGTATATATTTTTTTATCTTATATTGTTCCACTACCACCAATAAAGAATATTTCACTATATTCCAATTATGTTGATAGAATATTGTAGAGACCCCATCCGAACCTAGAGATTCATTCTTATTAAAAGAGAAAAGAGCTATGATGAACTTATTCCAAAGTAATAGGCTCCTTCAGTTTCCTATTATCTTTGTCTGTTATAAATAAAGTAACTTCTTGTAGAATTTTATCATTAAGAACTTCAAACTCCTCTAATCTTAGAATATTTTGATAAAAATACCTTACCTCTTTTTTATTTCACTCCGGTCTTCAATCCAAACCCCTTCTAATAATTTAATTCTACTAATTTTGGATGCTAATCTTTGTACTATTGCCATCCTATGAAAAAAAGTGTTTTTATCTCCTTTTAACCAAGCCTATATTGATTTTAAGCTCCAAAATTTCTCTTCCTTACTCAAAATATTATGATATCAACTAACTCTTTTTCTTTCGATCTTGGATTATTATGATCACCTTTTGGAATTTTGAAGGTTTTATCTTTTAGTTCTTCTTTCTTCTCAAAAATATTTTCAAAAGTGTTCTTGTTCCATTCTTTTAATCTAGATGTCATAGATTTAATTCGTTTTGGAAGTGTATACAATCCATAGTTTCCTGAAGAATTCCACATTTGTGCTATTATATCAACAAATTGAGGATGATATTTCCACATATGCTCATATTTTTTAAAATTGGTTATACAGGATTGAAACAAGTCCAACCCATATGATATCATCACCACATCATGGTATTACAACAAAGCTTGGATATTATCTATGTATCACTTGGCAATATTTGAACCGGGTCTCCTCCTTTTAATGTTGAGGAGTCTAACCAATTGAGCTAATGCTATTTGATCACATTTGTTCATATTTAAAATATTATCTTTTTTGAACTCACTTACCACCATTTTAACTTTTATTGGCCAGTGATTTGAACCAATCCTTGTCAAAGTGTTAATTTTAGCACAAGCCCCTTCATCTAGCCAATTATCTAAGAGAATGCATCTATCTAATTTTTCTACTACTAGGTTCTGGCCTCTCCTATTGTTGGTCCATGTATAGTTGTCTTCTTCAAACTCAACCTTCCATAGATTATTATTTTGAATAAAATATGAGAAATATCTTATACTTTGGGTTAGTTTTCTAATTCCCCCAAATTTTTCATCCATATTGGTTATTGAAGAGAAATAAAGAACCCCGATAAACTAAAATAGAAAAGTAGTAATAACAGAATCAAAAGAAGAAGATCACAGATTCACACATTACATAATATTTATCCTAGAAACCCTCAACCAGGGAAAAAACCAACACAATATTATCTTATTATTGCATTAACTTGACCATCTCCAATACAATAATATTCTCCTTCTATCTTCTAAACCCTAATGCAAGTGCGATATATATAACAAAGGCACATACACAAATTTTTACAATATCATGGGTGAAAAAGCATGGGTTCAAATATAGTAACCCTAAAATCCCATATGGGTCTAAAAATAACTTAAAAAACCCTAAAATTTTAGTGTTATCTCCACCAGAGTGTCCAATACCTTTTAGTGTTAGAACCCCAACAAGTGTAGGTACAAAGTTTCCAATACCTTTTAGTGTTAGCCCCACCAGAATAACATGGAAAATATTCAACATATTTCCAACAATTATAGCATTAAAATTTTCTATTATCATAAATCGAGTTTCTTGGTGTTTACTTCTCATGAAGGCTTCAATACCACTCTAGATGTTAGAAATGGATTATCCATAGGGTTATTAACATCAAATGGTATTGGGGGGATGGGAGGGTCATGCTTCCTCTCCCTACTCCCCTCCCCTGGTTCTTGCCCAGTCCTTGGTTCATCCCGGGTCATCCCGCTCTAGGAATGCTTTGTAGCAGATGATCTCCTTGGGGGAGATCCTTCTCCACTTTCTGCTCCTTTCCCAGCAGTTTCAAGTTTTCCCTGCCTAAGCCCATGGTTTTTTTCATTCCATGGATCTCCTAGGATTTCCAACATGTTACCGAGATCCCTTCCCCAATCTCCCTCAGGCTTTTCCCTAGGGTTTTTTGTAGGTTTTTTGCGTGGATCCGGTTCCCAGGGCTTCCTCGATCGGTGGTGGTGGCAGGTTGGGATTTTGACTACTTCCTGGTGCATCCTATGAGGTCCTCTCTACTTTGGGGTTGGTTTGGGGGCCAATTTCCTCTTCTACCAGTGACTCCTCTCTGGGATGCCTATGGTTGCTGTTGGTCCCATCCCATTGGGTAGGGCCCTTTTTTATTTCCTATTCACAGGATTCTTCTTTCTAGATCTGCAATTTGGTGGACACTCAGGGCATTGGTTGGCCTTTGGGGTGGGCCTCTTCCTCTACCTGGGTTGTTCCCAGTACTAATCCCAGTTTCCTGAAGTTATCCATGAGCAAGGATGGGGGGATCTTGGTCCCTTCTTCTAGGGTTCCTAGGGTTTTTGTTGCATTTTTGGATCTTAGGGGGGACCCATGATCAGTGGATGCAAACCCTGGTTCCCTTAGGTTAGGCTTCTAAGGATTCCATTTTTGTACCTATTTCTCCCTCTCGCATGGTATCCTCGGGTTATTCGTTTCAGTTCTTGTTCAAGGGCTTCTGGTCCCAGTTCCCTGGATCTGTTTGTGAGCAAGGATGGTGGTTCCTAGGCCTTTCTGCTAGAGTGGTGGGGGCTTCCTTTTGTATTCTCTGGTTTTGGGGGGAGATCAGTGTGTTTCTAGTTGTGGTCCCTCCTTCCTCCTTTAGTTTTGGCTTTCGAGATCTTGTCTTTACACTTGTTGTTTTCCCTGGATCCTTTCAGTTTCCTCGTATTTCCCCTTGCTATGCACAGGGATATCTTGGCCTGTAGAAATCCCCAGTAGTGTTGTTCCACTTTTTAGGCTCTTGCAGAGGCTTCCCACTTTTTCTTTGAGGACCCTGATGCCATTTCCCAGGCTATCCCACTTGTGATCCCTGGCCTGTATCTCGGTGCTGCTTGTTGCTTTGCTCGCAGGGCTGCTTGTTGCTCTGCTACACCCTAGGTTGCATCTCGAGCCGTCCCTATGCATGGATCCTCTCCAATTTTCTAAAAATTCCTTGCTTCTAGTTTTCGGGTAGGATTTTTGGTTGTAGGCTATTCTTGGCCTTCCCACTCTCCCTACGCAGGTCTGGGCAGGTGCATTGTATCCACCCCCGGGAGGATCCCAGACTATTGTATCCACCCTCGGGTGGATCCCAAACTGTTGTATCCACCCCTGGGAGGATCCTAGACTGCCAATAATGGGAGGATGATATTTTCGCAAAGTGGGCCTCACTAGTTGGTACTAGAATCTAGTCTTTCTGTTGGATCAAGGGTTGTTTCTGGCCCTTTCCATTTTAGTTTGTGTTTATTTTCATGTACTAAGGAATTGCTTTAAATCTCGGTGCTACGACCCTTTTTGTTATAAGGTTTTGGGATCCTCTTAAAAAACCCAATTTGTATATAAAATTATAGTTACTTATAAAAAAAACACATCAAATGGTATTCCATATAGGGGATTAGTATGATTTAAGGTAGGACTCATACTTTTCCAAGCTTTATTTATGAGGGTAAACGAATAACTATAATGGAAGTCATGGGAGACTTTTTCTTAAGATATAAGATATTGTCTCGTTTGATTGGCCATTAGACCTTTTCCTTTTGACAAATCAACACTGGACATAAGAATATTCTTTATTTCATCATCTCGATGAGTTCATACAAAAATTTTCTCTTTTCATTTTTCTCTCACACTCCTCTATTGATATGTAATCAACTTTGTAGATTAAAGATCTTTTCCCAATTATTGTATTTTTTAGTACATATTCATAAGCTTGATCTTACATGTACATGCATATACATGGATAAAGTTTCAAGGTTAGAATATAACACTTTGAATTTTTTATTTATAGAGCAAATCACCAACAATTTAGGGTGAATTGCTAGTAAACTCGAACGAATCACACCTCAAAAATTTAACTTAAAAATTTATTGCAAAGGAAAGGTCAAGCAAATTACTCAAAGTAAATCGATTCAATTATAAGGTAAATCACTCTCATTGGAGAATTTAGGAATATTTATTATCCTTTTTAGTGAACCACTCCTCAAAATCCAAGCAAATCACTTCTCAGATTCTACTTCGAGAAATTTTGTAATTTTAGAGTGAATTACCAATTGTATACAATGGATCACTAGTTGTATGAAACTTTGTCAAAATTTTCTAAAATTTGTCCTAGATACCTTTTGCCTATGGTAGATGATAAATTAGAGCCAAAATTAGTTTTTTTTGCTAATTTAATGTTGTATGGTTTACCTACATAAAAATTTATGATTCTAAAGTTCATAACAAAGTCACCATTTGTAAAGCACCTGTAAAACAATGGATACAAATAACAAAAAAGATATGAAATTCAAGATAAATTTGGTATTGGGATCAACAAATAAATTCATTGGTCATGAAAAATGACTTTATAGTGAAATTCATAGCAAATCGTTAGCTTAGTGGAGTAGATTGCTCCCAAATTTTGACCTAGGATTTTTGATGTCTTTCAAGGGATTAGACTCAACTAGAGCGAATCAATTCCTAAATGGAAACTTTGAAAAAAAAAATTAATGCATCCCACCTATGGAAAAATGCAAATTTTGTGCCAAAGTGTTGAAATGATGCACAATGGATATTTTTTTATGCGGAAAATAATGGGGATTCATCACACTGGTCATACTACAAACTATTTTGAATTGGAAAATTATCCAACTTCATATGCACCATTGATTTTAGTTTCAACAAAGTTGGATGGAAGGGTTTAGGGCCTCTTCCAACCTCTGGATTTAGGTTGGCTCCTTGCTAGCCTTGCCAAAATCTAAACTCATCTAATCATATGAAATTAAGTGTGAAAATTAAATGCAAGATCAAAATACTTGAAATTAAATTTTTAAGTTTAGGGTGTGAGGGATTAAAGTTAAGTATGACTGAAACCATAACAAGGACAATGTGTGATCAATAAACACATGAGGAATTTGAATAAAAACAATGCATTCCCATTCAAATATGTTGAATTGACAATATGGTCAAAATGGTTGTGCCACAATAACCACACATTCCACAATCTAGGAGGGTAGTTCCATTGATGGAGAGCAAAATACTTATTAGTTTCTCACCAATATCATGAACTAGAAGAGCATAATGTGGGTCTCACATAGTGTAGCTCTAAATTCTTCAAGATCAAAAGATGTTTACAATGGAGCCCATAGCTTCTATTTATAGCAAAAGTTTACACCTAAGTTACGTAGGATGAGAAACTCTTGAACCTAATAGAAGTAAATATTTGAGGGTATCTCTAACAAACTGATACACCTCCAAATGTTACATACCTCTAATTATGCCCTAAAATGCTTAGAAGACTTCTAACATGAGTTATGGTGCCACTACATGCTATAATGTCACTTACCAAATATCTTCCTTAGGATCTACGCTTCTCTTTTTACCCCTCTATTGGTCCATAAGCGATTCACTCTAGGAGGCAAGTGAATCACTCCAATTTGATAAAAATTCACTCTTACAAGCCAATTAGTTCATTCTGTTGGAGGATCACTCCTGGAGAAAATTGGTCCTTGTTCTTAACAAAATTTAAGAGGTTTTGGAAGGTTTTAATTGATTGATTCCATTGTATTATAACCTTGTAAAGTTGCAAAATTACCAAGGTAGTGACTTGTCATTACACTAAGTGATGCAGAAGCATCCAACGAAATTTGGAAATTTTATTTCTTTTTCCTAAATTTTAGTGCATTTTGTTGGGGCCATAACTTCTCAACCGTAGCTCCGATTGACATGAAATTTGACAAGGAGCTATTTGGGAGAGTTCTAAACAAATACAACTCCTTAGAGTCCTATTTGTCCAAAAAATCCAGTTTTTGGGGCCAAATTCCATCATCTAGTGCCCCGAAATTAGGTTTTAAAATTACTTACCTAGTTTTTTATGCTTTTTGAGTTGTTCCAAGGTTAATATCTCCTAATGTATTTAGATTTAGGACTAGAAAATTTATTTTTGGCTTGTCTATTTTAAGAGGTATGCGCACCCCAATTTTGGGCCCCATCCGACTCATTTTCAGTTTTTAGGGTTTTTTGGCTATATAGCCACAGAATGAGGGTTTGTGAGGGAATCTTTCCAAGTTTTTGAATGAGAATTGGTTTGAGCAAGTTTGGCTCTCCATCAAGTGGTATTGAGCAAGTTTGGCTCTCCATCAAGTGGTATAGCAAGTTTGGCTCTCCATCACTAAGTTATTCATTGCCAAGTTGGATATTGCCAAATTTTTCATTACCAAGTTGGTCATTACCAAGTTGTTTGCCACAAAGTTGGTCATCACCAAGTTTATGACTACCAAGTTATTCATTATCAATTTGTTCACCACTAAGTTGTTCATTGATAATTTGATCACCAACAAGTTGCTTGTTGCCAAGTTAGTCATTTCCATGTGTTTCACCATCAAGTTGATCATCTCTAAGTTTTTTATCACCAAGTTGGTTGTTGCCAAGTTGCTTGTCATGTTGTTCTCTAGATTTTTCATCACTAGATCATTCTTTGGAAAATTGCTCATTGCTAAATTGCATGTCATTCAATTGCTTATCACTATATTATTGTATGCTAGATTCTTCATTACTAAGTTACTCTTTGCCTTCTCAGTTATAATCAAGTTCACCTCCTCTATTTTATGGCTAAGGCTATAACTCTTCTATGACTCCTCAAACCCTCTATAAATCTTTGATTCATTTTGACTTACAATCATCTAATATTCACATGTGAAGTGCCACCACAAATAGCATCTCTAATTTTACATAATGGGTATACCCTCAATATCATATTGAAGTTGATGTCTTCTAATTATTTGTAGTTGTTATGCACTGCACCATATTTGGAATCTCGCTTGGGTATAATCTCCCTCTATGTTGTACATATCTATAATGATGATTTGATGTATTTAAATATTTTTTTAGTAACACTCATATTGATATTCGTCGCTCTTCTCTTTAAAGTCACTCTTTTTATTGAGTTATTGATCCCAACACTTGGATGATGCACTCAAATTATCCTCCAAACCATTATTTTATTTAGACTTATTACTTTCAATACAAGAGTCACTCTAATTATCATAATTGCTTTTGATGTTAGAGTCACTTCCATCTTTGAGGTTGCTCTCATCCTTGTTAACATGAGCCCAATATTTTTTTAATAAGTTTGCATCACTTTCCAAATTCAAGGCCTAATCAAAAGCCTCTTGATATGATGTTTGAGGGACCACCTTGATATTCTTCTTGTACATAGGAATAAGTCCCTCTATGAACCATGTTTTCTTCAATACATCTAACTAATCTTCCTCCATGTGGATAAACAAACTACTCAACCTTTAATTATAGGATGAAATAAACTTTTTCACTTTGTTTCTTTATATAAATTTTAACTATGACCTCATTGTCATTATAAAACAATCAAAATTCCTTCACAAATGCTTCATGTAAATCTTCCTAAGTCTACTACCTACCTGTTGGTAATCTCAAGTACTAGTCCATTATAATCTTATGAAATACCATAGGGAATAACCTCCTCCAATATGCTTTAGTCTTCTGCCCATTGGTATTCTGCATTGTGAGGTAGAATTTCTAGTGCTTTAATGAGTTCTCAATTTCACCACCATGAAACAATGGGACACTTACACATAATGACAAAATTGGCAATTTCCATGACAAGATGATTTGACTCTGATAATGGTTGTTTGCATGTGCCATCCCCTTCATGTGCATCATCATATTCATCCCACTATAATTACTCTCATGTTGGACTCTCGTCCCATGCACCATAAATTTTGGTAACTTATAGTTGTCTAATGTTAAAATCCCATCTTGCTCACCATTAAGCAACCAACGTATAGTCGCCTTAGTATTAGACTCTCATCTAATGTATTATTAGATTTTCCATCTTCCATTTACTACAATGTCAAACTTTCATTCCTCTCACCATAAAATACACAATCTTGTAATCTTGTTGGTGCCAAATGTTTATCATGTGCACTATTTACCACACCACTTTCTCCAAGCACTCCTAACATTTCTAGGTAACTTAGTATTCTCTATTGTCAAGCTTTTTAGCTTCATCATGTTGAACTTCCATATCCACGTGTATGTTTTCACCTACATGAGCTCATCCATTTGCACTAATGTTTATGATTGCCTAAACTCATATTTCTATGTGTGTGTGTGTGCCTTCATTGTCTTTATGTATATTACCATGTACTTATCTATCTGCACACATATTTATACAAACTTCTTCGTTATCATGCACATTTGGGTGAACATATTCACTTGTGCAAACTTCTTTATCAACCTGCACATCTATGTCAATGCAAACTTCCATGTTAGCATGCACATCTTCACATGTGCAAACTTCTTTATTAGCTTGCACACCTTCATCACTGTGCACTTCTATATCATCGCACCTATCTACTCCATGCATGAATACTCACATGTCATCTTTGTGCGTGAAAACTTGTATGTATATCTCGTGTGCAAAGTCTCGCACATCTCCTTCATGTGTATCTACTTGTGTCTCCACTTGCACATCTTCCTCATGCATTAACCCTTCATCAACATCAACAAACAAGTTTATTTTTTTTTCTATTGTAATATCTTCTTCTATTACATCCTCCAATATTTCCTCATCCTAAATGAGACTACATTTTTTATTGGCTATACTGTAATCATCTCATTGTTTTCATTATGTACCTTCTCGAGCATCACAACTCTATGCTACCAAACTTGATCCAACTTTGAATAGGCAATGATGCCCAAATGTAGAAATGGAATACAACACACTATAATACAAATCATTACCACTTATAAAATATATATATAATAGAAATACTTACAAATTCAAATTGATATACTATATATACAACATGTATATTCCATAGCAATTATTTCAATACATCATACTTCAATGAACATTCTACTATAATACACTTTAGCCAACTACAATATACACACTCTCCACACATAGTCTCCTTCTTACATCTCCTACGCAGATGCATACTTATAAGCACAATGAGATTATTAAATGGTTGACAACTACCCAACTACCTTCAACTTACTCATTTACATAAAATATTTTAAATAACCTATCACATTACATTCATACAAACACTTTGCCACATGAACATTATTACAAACATTTTGCATATGCATGTATTAATACAAGCATTTTGTGTGCACACTATCACACATATACATTTATACACTCAAAAATGATTCATTCTTTAATTTATTTATGTGGATATTTCAATTCATCTACCTATAGCTTTGACCTCCAAGTGCTTGATCTTTCTTTTTATTTAGATGATCAATTCTATCCAACTACATCAACATGATTAATGCTTGTAAGGTGAACAAACATTGGCCTACTTATTTATTCAATGCTTGTTTTATGTGGATGAAAACTTTTCTCTCCAATAAAGTATACTTAATTTGCTATCATAAAAATCAAATTTGATTGGTTGTATCATCTACCTAATGTGTGACTTGCCTTATGCTACATGATGATACTTGTTGGTATTTTTGCCACACTAAAAATAAAATTTTAAATTCATCCAAGTATGAAATGCATCCAGTGGTGAAAGAATCACCCCAATATCCTGAACAATTTGAGAGATATTAAAGATTTTATCTTGAGAAATCTTGCCAATTAAGTTTAAAATAAAAATTTAAGACTTTAGAGGCCCCAAAAGAGGATGAAATATTGGAAAAAATGATATTTAGATATTTACTAGTTGTAGATACTTTCTCAAGCTTTCTAATGATATATTACAATAGACAATCAGGTCAACGAATCAAAAGTTATGGCTCTGGGAAGCTGTACCACCAAAAATCATTTTTGAACACTTTTTTGGCAAAAATCCATTTCCAGGAACTTTTTTGGCAAAAATCACTTTCAGAACGAAAATCATTTTCAAGCACTTTTTGGGCGAAAATCAACTTCGAGCAATTTCTTTAGCGAGATTGATTTTCAGGTAGTTTCTTCAGCGAAATTGATTTTTAGGCAGTAAAATTAAATTTTCAAGCATTATTTCCGATAAAGACCAGTTTTGACAAATGATCAGGGGGTAGCCAAAATTAAATGTTTTCATTTCCCAAAATGATCCACTCTTATAGGATGTTGCTAATTTTTTAGGCACTGCCCATGAAGGTGAAAATTCTACCAATGATTCTTGTTGAGTCCCAATATGCTACCAGCTATAAATGCTCACTGATTTTCGAGGTACCATTTGATTAGTTCGTTGTTGTTGTCGAGGAAGAAAATACTACCGACCATACCACCATTGCCACCATTTTATTTAATGTTTATTAAATTTTAAGGGTGAAATACTCTATAAATACTGTAAAACTTGATAAGTTTTATGGATGGACATTTGCTTGTGAAACTTTCTAAGTTTAAACATTTGTTGTGATATAAAGACTATTTGGCTCTGATTTATTGATCATTTGGTGTATGTTTATACTTTTTACTCTGTATTTCTATTAGATTTATATCGTCATTGGTGGATTAAATTCTAAATCTGGATTTGATTTTCAATGGGAATGAATGTTGGAATGCTATTGGAAGTCATGCTCATATGATCTGAGTTTAGTTTTTATTTTGTCTTTCTATTGAATATTGTTAGTTTAAACAAGATTGTTTAATCTTGTTGTTAGTTCATCCCTACATTATCTCTCTGGATTGCAGCCATATTTCCCATTTCTTTCAATTATTTTCCATTTTTTTTTGTTATTTCCCATTCCTTTTCATTAATTTATTTTTCTAAACTTCATACCAATTTTAGAGTAGTAAGGAAATACATTGGGCAATGGAGTCACAACAAAATGCAGACACAAGAAAATGTAAACAAAGAGAGTACCTTCCACTTTGAGTCACCCAATCATGATACCAAATCACACCACTTTGTGCTCTCTGCACCTTATTTATTAGCCGACCTATTTACATTATTTACACAAAAGTTTGTGATATGATTGGCATGCCATCGCCACAAAATTTGTGTTGGGTACCTACCCAATGAATCTGCAGTGTTCGAACCATATTTGATTATACTTTAGTCAATATTTAAATTTTGGTTGGCTTCTTCCCAAATTTTGCCTGGTTGCGAATAAGATGCAATGTGGTAGGTTATCATGCATGCTAGTACTCATACAATTAATGAATAATGTGGCAAAGAGATTTGCCATATGGGAGCCTTCTTCGAGTATCGGTTGTGATGATGATTGGACCCAATGTTGCCACTTTTGAGAGTCCACTAGTTGTAGGGTCTTGGTTACGTGCTCCTCTGACTCCTTGATGTGATAATAGGATTTTTATGGTGATAGCCCTACTATCAGGATCTCCTTAGGACCAGCCTCCTAAGGAGGTATATTTATTGGGTCTCAACCAAGTACTTCCGTGCTATTCTCAAGGATACAAAAAGGGTGCAAAATTATGCCCTCTTTGCACTCAAAGCTTGTCATTAGACCCTTCTCTTCTTCTCGATCCTTCTCCTGAAGGAAGTTGCAAGCTACCATATTGTTCATTACTGGGGTAATGCTTGCATATTCCTTCTATCGGTGCTAGGAGATATCCATCCCTTGCACTCTGAACAGTTGTATTCCAAAATTTTGCATAGTTTATGATGACCATGATGGTGGGTATTGTGTGAGATGGACAATGGTATCAACCATCGAAATAAGTGATGGGGAAGCGAGTTCTCTCCATTGCAAATCTCCTGCTTGGTGCAGGAGCCGCTTTGCTTGTACTGCCTCTTGAAATATTTGAAGGAATATTTGTTCTCCAGATTGTTGTAGGAGGAGGCTTATGTCTGGGTGGAAAGCTCGAACATAGTACGAGTGGGCCTAGGCAAGTGATGGTTGGATTTCCTTTGGAATTCTCCTCCAATTCCAAAATCAGATATTAAATTATGTGATGCACTCTAGAGGTGCTCTCATGATGGTAGAGAGGTGCATCAGGGGTTGAACGGGATCTTGAAAGCCGTCAAATATGTTAATAAGTGCTCCCACTAAGTTCACCCATGAGAATATGCTCTTACACTTGAGAATTTTATACCATTGTAGCACCCTTCCTTCCAGAGACATAACCAAAAGTATAATCATGACATTTTTGTGGGTTATGCCATGGAGGGTCGCTAGAGCAGCAACATCTTCAAGGTGCTTTCAAGTCATTCCCTTAATGCCATTGTATTTCGTTAGGGTCTTCAAGGCATTTTCAGGAATCTCATGCTGACTTTGGAGATTAAGAGGGCCAAGATTATCCCAGTTAGGATAGCATACCTATGCCATTGTAGCAGTGGTCCTTAGAGATCACGGTCCTTACCGCTGAGTCAGAGTCACCTGGTGAATATTCTTTTCTTCGCTTGTGAGGTCAAGGCTTCTCACAATTTCTTAGGTCCTTTGGGGTGTCTTCTTTCAGCACTAAAGGCATTCAGTGATCATGGTCTTCAACTCAGCGAAGTCACCAGGTAATTTTATCGAATTAAGGTAAGCTAGAGATTCACCAAACTCAGGCTCATTATAAATGCTACCAATATGCTACCAACTGTAAATGCTTGCTGATTTTTGAGGTAGCGTTTGATTGGTTCATTTTTGCTATCGAGGAAGAAAATATTGTCGACCATGCCACCAACTTGCCACCATTTTATTTAATGCTTATTAAATTTTAGGGGTGAAATCCTCTATAAATATTGTAAAACTTGATAAGTTTGATGGATGGACATTTGCTTGTGAAACTCTCTGAGTTTAAACATTTGTTGTGATATAAAGACTATTTGGATCTGAGTTCTTGATCATTTTGTGTATGTTTATGATTTTTACTTTGCATTTCTATTAGATTTATATCATCATTGGTGGATTAAATTTTGAATCTGGATTTGATTTTCAATAGGAATGAATGTTGGAATGCTATTGGAAGTCATGCTTATATGATTTGAGTTTAGTTTTTTTTAATCTTTCTATTGAATGTTGTTAGTTTAAACTGGGTTGTTAATCTTGTTGTTAGTTCATCCTTGCCTTATCTCTTTCTCACAACCATATTTCCCATTTCTTTTAGTTATTTTCCATTTATTTTTGTTATTTCCCATTTCTTTTAGTTAATTTCTTTCCCTAAAATTTATATAAGTTTTAGAGTAGCAAGGGAACTAGCCCTCTTTGGAGATTAACCTGAAGGACGTTTCTTTCTTTCGGTCTTTCAATGTTGGTCGAGTCTAGGGCGCACATACATTTTATCCTTAGGCAGATTCTTGACCAACAGTTTTTGGCACACCTAGTGGGATGAACAATCTCCGTATTTTAAGGGAGCCCAAGTTTGGTGAACCTCTGGATTACCTTCATATGGAAATATCACCTAGTGACTCTGTTGAGTTAAATATCTAGATCTCATGACCGATGAATGTCTTTTGTGCTAAAATAAGACACCCTAAAGGACCCAAGGTTTGGTGAGCAGCCTTGACCTCACAAGCAAAGAAAAAAATGTTTGTCTGGTGACTCTGACTTAGTGGTAATAACCATGATATTTGAGGACCATTGCTATAATGGCATAGGTATGCTATCCTAGTTGGGATGATCCTGGCCCTCTGAATCTCCAAATTCGGTATGATATTCCTAAAAGTGCCTTGAAGACCCTAAAAAAATACAATGGCACTAAGGGAATGGCCCGAGAACACCTTGAATATGTTGTTGCTCTAGAGATCCTCCATGGCATAACCCACAAAGATGTCATGATCAAACTTTTGGTCTTGTCTCTAGAAGAAAGTACACTACAGTGGTACAAAATGCTCGGGCATAAGAGCATATGCTCATGGGTGGACTTAGCAGGAGCACTTGTCAACACATTTGATGACTTTAAATATCCCTTTCAACTCCTGATGCACCTCTCCACCATCACGAGGGTACCTCTAGAGTGCAGCATGGACTTTAATATTTGATTTTGGAGGAGTTGGAGGAAAATTCTAGAGAAAATATGACCATCACCTGCCTAGGCCCACCCATACTATGTTCAAGATTTCCACTCGGACATAAGCCTCCTCCTACAACAATCTATGGAATAGAGATTCCCTCAAGTCTTTTAGGAGGCAGTACAAGCAGAGCGACTCCTGCTCCAAGTAGGAAAGTTGTAGTGGAGAGAACCCGCTTCCCCATCACTTCTTCCAACGGTTGCTACCCCCGTCCATCTCACATAGTACCCACCATCATGGTCATCATAAAATATGAAAAATTTCATAATATAGATGTTCAGAGCATAAGGGGTGGATATCTCCCATCATAGGCAGAAGTAATATGCAAGTGTTACCCTAGTAATGAACAATATGGTAGCTTGCAACTTCCTTCAAGAGAAGGATCAAGAAGAAGAGAAGGATCTAACGACAAGCTCTGAGTGAGAAGAGGGCATAATTTTGCACCTTTTTGTATCCTTGAGCATAGCATGCAAGTACTCGGTCAAGATCCAATAAGCATACCTCCTCAGGAGGCTGGTTCTAAGATGATCCTGCCAGTAGGGCTATCACCATAAAAACCCTATTATCACATTAAGGAGTTAGAGGAGTACACACCCAAGACCTCTCAGCTAGTGGAATCTCAAAAGTGGTGATATTGGGGCCAACCATCATTTCAACCGGTACTCGAAGAAGTCTCCCATGTGGCAAATCTCTCTGCCACATTATTCATTAATTGTATGAGTACTAGCATGCATGATAACCTGCCACATTGCATCTTGTTCGCAACCTGGCAAACTTTGGGAAGAGGTCAACCGAACTTCAAATATTGACTAAAGTACAATCATATTTGGTTTGAACACTGCATATTCATCAGGTAGGTGCCCAACACCAATTTTGTGGCGGTGGCATGCCAAACATGTCGTAAACTTTTGTGTAATAATGTAAATAGGTCGAATGATAAATAAGGTGCAAAGAGCACAAAGTGGTGTGATTTGGCATCATCATATCTGGGTGAATCAAAGTGGAAGGTACTCTCTTTTTTTGCATTTTCTTGTGTTTGTGTTTTATTGTGACTCCGTTGCCCAATGGATAAAGGCCTTGGGATCGATTTGCATTCAGACAAGCTAAATACCCTGCAAGCCGCTAGAAGTGTTGGCATTTTTGCCACACTAAAAATAATTTTGTAAATTCCTCCAAGTATGAAATGCATCCAGTGGTAAAATAATCACCCCAATATCCTAAATAGTTTGAGAGATATTAAATATTTTGTCTCGAGAATTCTTGCCAATGAAGTTTAAAAATAAAATTTGAAGACTTTAGAAGCCCCAAAAGAGAATGAAAAATTAGATGAAATGATCTTTGGATGATGTTTTGGTTGTATATCATTTCTCAAGCTTTCCAATGATATATTACAATAGATAATCGGGTCAACGAATCAAAAGTTATGGCTCTGGGAAGCTGTACCACCAAAAATCATTTTCGAGCACTTTTTTGGCGAAAATTCATTTTCGGGCACTTTTTTGGCAAAAATCCATTTTTGGGCACTTTTCTAGTGAAAATAATTTTTGAGGCGAATATAAATTTTGGGCACTTTTCTGGCGAAAATCATTTTCGGGCACTTTTTGGGCGAAAATCATTTTCGGGCACTTTTTGGGCGAAAATCATTTTCGGGCAGTTTCTTTAGCGAAATTGATTTTCAAGTAGTTTCTTCAGTAAAATTGATTTTCGGGCAACAAAATAAAATTTTCAAGCATTATTTTTGAAAAAGACCAGTTTTGACAAATGACCAAGGGGTAGCCAAAATTAAATATCGTCATTTCCCAAAATTATCTACTCTTATACGATGTTGCTGATTTTCGAGGCACCGCCCATGAAGGTAAAAATTCTATCAATGATTCTTATTGAGTCCCAATATGCTACTAGCTGTAAATGATTGTTGATTTTTGAGGCACCGTTTGATTGGTTTGTTGCTGCTGTCGAGGAAGAAAATACTACCAACCATACCACCGACTTGCCACCATTTTATTTAATGCTTATTAAAATTTAGGGACAAAATCCTCTATAAATATTGTAAAACTTGATAAGTTTGATGGATGGACATTTGCTTGTGAAACTCTTTGAGTTCAAACATTTGTTGTGATATAAAGACTATTTGGCTCTGAGTTTTTGATCATTTTGTGTATGTTTATACTTTATGCTCTACATTTCTATTATATTTATAGTCATTGGTGGATTAAATTCTAAATTTGGATTTGATTTTCAATGGAAATGAATGTTGGAATGCTATTGGAAGTCATGCTTCTATGATCTGAGTTCAGTTTTTCTATTTTGTCTTTCTATTGAATGTTGTTAGTTTAAACTAGGTTTTTAATCTTACTCGTAGTTCATCCTTGCATTATCTCTTTGGATCATAGTCATATTTCCCATTTCTTTCAGTTATTTTCCATTTATTTTTGTTATTTTCCATTCCTTTTCGTTAATTTCTTTCTCTAAACTTCATATCAGTTTTAGAGTAGCAAGGGAACCAACTCTCTCTGGAGATTGGTCTGAAGGACATTTCTTTCCTTCAGCCTTTCAATGTTGGCCAAGTCTAGGACATGCATACATTTTATCGTTAAGCAGATTCTTGACCAACAATACCCATAGCTATAAATTTACTCTTTGGAATCTTTGGCTTGAATGGATTGATTTTTCTCCATTTGTCACTATTTTGGGATGCTCATATTCATTAGTGATGTTTTATATTTCTTCTTGGTTCTTACCTATCTAAAACTTCCTCATGGTTGTTGAAGAAAATATATGTTCTTGCTTTCATAGGGTATAAGTTGATAAAGATGGTTGCTATTTCTTAATGGATAAAGTACAACTTCATGTCTCAAGTGCAAAATCGACCTTTATTCTTCATCAATGTGCTCCAAATACACCTAATTATTATTTTTTAATTCCAATAGCTTGGATAATGTAACTACAGCCCCGTACTTGTTGCTTGGGTAAGCTCTTTCCCTGCCATGGTGTGAGTAATGTCACATAATATTAACAACAAAGGATTTAAGCACTTACGTGCTCTTAATGTTGGTAGTAATCATATTATATTTACTTGAAGTGACCCAACCATAAATCAACTTCAATTAATTTGCATTGATATCATAGGAATCTTCTCAAACTTTTAAATTTTTTTTGGAGAGCTCTTTCTTGCTCTTAGCAACCAATTGCTTTCTAGACATGCCAATACTATAGTTTTATTTTTCAAAATTATTGCATGGATGGATATTAGCACAAAATCAATATAAATGACCTTCCCTTCCATAATAATCATGATAAAATGGAAATGTAGAATTTTTATATGCCTCTTCTTATGGATTCATATTCACTTTCTCTAATATTCATTGTTAAAGCTCACATTGAGCCTATCCAATTGTTCTTCTTTGAAATGATGCTTTCTTGGAGATGCTTGACAACTTTGTTTGGATCCTTTTATCATGTCACTACATCCTTTATACAAAATTTGTTGGAATAGTAGCTTATCCTTCTTTTTTAATGGTATCATATTTGAGTATTCATTATGTTCTCAATATTCAAGCCCTATTTTTGAAGGTTTTTGTATTACCTTAATATGATACTTAATTCCTTGGCCATTATTGTCGAGCCCTTGGAACTTATAGCCCATTATCTTTGTTAATTTGAAGTCAATTCCTCTTATGCTACTCAAAACTTGTAAAACTATAATTTTGATTGCTTACTATGGTATCCTTCATCATGGTGCACACATTCTGTGTGGAAACATACTCTTTACTTTGCACTTTTTTAGATGATCATTGGAGTTGAGCTAGAAAAATATCTATGGATGCCAACCTATCATATATTTAATTCAATTCTTATAGGCTCTTTACTTCCATAGATGTTATGCTTTCATAAACAAGGGTAATAATTACATGATTTATTGTTACACCTTGCCAACTTGCTTTGCCACCATGGACAATATTTTTTCTTTCTCTTACAACTTCATTTGCAACCCTTCATTATGTTCCTCACCTTGGAAATATCCCTTGTTTGTTGTTATTTTTTTATTTAATAAATCTTAGACCTTATTCATCTCTTCTTTGAGCTTGAGTTGGTCATTTTACCTTAAATTTCCTATGTGAAAACTACGTTGTACTTACTATAAATAAATATATATATTTTCATACCAGTATAATCTATAATTTCTACTACTTAAACCCTAAGCATATCTTCTTGAATAATTGTAGTGCTCTTTGGATAAGTTCCAATTGGACAATAATAAAGCTAGTCACCACTCATAAGTAAACCGCTCTATTTTAGCATCAAGACTAATATTTTATGCCCAAAATGCTCATATATGTTAAGAACAAAGTATAAATATTCTACAAATAATTTGATGTAATGTTAAAATCTTGAAAACTATTTTACATGCAATTATTTAAGATCCTTGTCATATGATGCTAAGTTATAGCTCAAACTTGTTAGTTTCTAAGCATGGAAACCATATGAATCAATATAAACCCCATAGAATGAAGTGAATACAACTAAAATCATGGAGTAATGAGAAAATCACTCTTGTAACAACAATGACATAGTGATTTATAGCAGGAAAATTATTGTGGGAATAAAACCCATAGTTTAATCAATCAAGCTTCAACATCCTTATATGGAAAGTATACAAGAGATATTGGCCATCAACTTGGGCCTTCTTGAGATGTACAAATACTATATACTTTTTTTTACCCTCGTGTACTATTTCTCAATGGATTCTTTCTTTAATGACAGTGATTTATAGCAGGAAAATTATTATGGGAATAAAACCCATAGTTTAATCAATCAAGCTTCAACATCCTTATATGGAAAGTATACAAGAGATATTGGCCATCAACTTGGGCCTTCTTGAGATGTACAAATACTATATACTTTTTTTTACACTCATGTACTATTTCTCAATGGATTCTTTCTTTAATTTCATTGAAATATGCTTACCCTTAATCCTAGACCATCAAAACCTCCTTTCTCCTTTGCCTTTGACCAAATATGCCTTGTCTATTCTCTTTCACTTTCAAATTTGAGAGTGCAAATGATGTTTCTTGATTTATGAGGTTTTTCCAATTGTGGGTATGGATGTAAATGATGTGTTATGATTATCCCTACACATTCCCTTAGAAAATTTTCCAATTCACTTTTTGGCCATCTTGCACATGTCAAATCAGCCCATTCTCGTCCAGCTTTTATATTAGACAAATTTTTGGACTCTTGAAGGTCCAAATGGATGTTTTTTGAGTTAAACTTCAATAGTTATATGGACAATGATATTAAAAAATATTTTTATAAACCTAATTTAGGTTTAAATGTATATAATGAGTATTCCTATGAGTCCTCTTTCACATAGAAAAAAACCACACATGTTGAATATCATTTGATCTACTTATGTTCAAAATATGATTGATTACTCTTTATTAATTTTTCTATCTTTTAGGGTTAAATGATGCAATTTAAGCTCAAATTAATATGATGAATTCTTACATTTGTTTTATTTTTGGTAAAATAAATATTATATTAAGTTATTTAACGAAAAGATGTACATTGCATGCCTTTCTAGGTAAATAGGCTTTTGATCCAAGATTTAATAGATTAAATAGTGTTATAATCTCTATCAGTTGATCTGCTAAAGTAACCCATATATAACATAAACAAACTATTATAGTTAATTACATAACTAAATACCTCTATTGCTACTACCATCAAGATATAGTATAGAAATAAGAGATTCCTTAGTCTACGTTGCCCACCATTTAGGGGGATAACTGTAACAAGTGATGTCACCTTTGTGTAGAGCCCAATTTGCTATTGCATTTGCAATTCTATTTTTTATCTAGGGATGTGATTGTATTCTACTGATATAAATCTTGCTCGTACCATCTAAATATTCTCTAAAATTCTCCTTAGTTTCTAGTCAAGCTTACTATTCTCTATTGTATTCCTTGTATGGTTGACTATTACTTGTGATTCAAAGTCTATCTGGACCTTCTTCTAACCTACCTTTTTTAATTTCTAGAGCTCTCAAAGGATGCCACAACCCTCTACTAGGTTGTTGGAAAGTATGCCAATATTCTTTGCGAAGGTGAAGACTAGGTTCCCATTCGATAATCTTCCTATCCCTCCTACACTAGCTCTTCCTAGATTCCCTTGTGAGGCTTCATCCATGTTAATGTTTTCCTAATCCCTTAGGGGAGCCTACCACTTTTTTTTCTAAATATTTTTAGGTACCTTATAGTCACCATTTGTAGTTTACTAACCATAAGAAATTTTTAGTTTGGTCATTATTTATTCCCACTATGGGTGGGGTTCCTAGACCTTCAAAACCCCGTTTATCCTTTGCCTTTGACCAAATAAGCCTTGTCTAGTCTCCTTCACTTTCATATTTGAGAGTGCAAATGATGTTTCTTAATTTATGAGGTTTTTCCAATTGCGGATATGGATGGAAGTGATGTGTTATGCTTATCCCTATACATATTTCCTTTGAAATTTTTTCAATTCACTTTTTGGCCATATTGCACATATCAAATCAGCCCATTCTCATCCAACATTTTTGTTAGACAAATTTTCGGACTCTTAAAGATCCAAATGGATGTTTTTTAAGTTAAAAGTCGATAGTCATATGGACAATGATATAAAAAAATCTTCATATGAACCTAATTTAGGTTTAAATGTATATAATGAGTATTCCTTTGAGTCCTCTTCCACATAGAAAAAAACCACACATGTTGAATATCATTTAATCTACTTATGTTCAAAATATGACTGATTAGTCTTTATTAATTTTTCTATATTTTAGGGTTAGACGATGCATTTTAAGCTCAAATTAATGTGGAGAATACTTACTTTTGTTTTTTGGTAAAAAAAAGATTATATTAAGTTATTCAAGGAAAAGAGGTACATCGCCTGCCTTTCTAGGTAAATAGGCTTTTGATCCAAGATTTAATAAATGATGTAGTGCTATAATCTCTATCAACTAATCTACTATAGTAACCCATGTATAACAAAAATAGACTAGTATAGTGAATTACATAACTAAATACATCTAATGCTACTACCATCAAGAGATAGGATAGAAAGAAGAGCTTCCCTGATCTACGTTGCCCACCATCTAGGGGGATAACCGTAACAAGTGATGTCGCCTTTGTCTAGAGCCCAATTGGCCATCACATCTGCAACTCTATTTTGTTCTCTAGGGATGTGATTGTATTCTATTGATAGAAAGCTTGCCTATACCATCTGAATCTTCTCTACAATTCTCCTTAGTCTCTAGTCAAGCTTCCTATTCTCCATTGGATTCCTCATATGGTTGATCATGACTTGTGAGTCAAATTCTATCTAGACCTTCTTCCAACCTACCTTTATTGCTTCTTGGAGCCCTCTAAGGATGCCACAACCCTCCGCTAGGTTGTTGGAAAGTATGCCAAGATTCTTTGTGAAGGTGAAGATTGGGGTCCCATTCGACAATCTTCCTATCCCTCCCACACTAGCTCTTCTTAGATTCCCTCGTGAGGCTCCATCCATGTTAACTTTTCCCCAATCCTCTGGGGGAGCCTACCACTTTCCTTTTCTAACTACTTTTAGGTACCTTATGGTCGCCATTTGTTGTTTACCATCCATAGGAGCAATTTTTAGTCTGGTCATGATTTATTCCCACCATGGGTGGGGTTCTTGGGGATACTTCAGCATATGTTGGATTGTCTCCGCTATGTTGGCTGTGGTATTTTTCCAAACATAGTGGATGTCCAAAGACTCTTGTTTGAAGATGTGGTTGTTCCTTTCTTTCCATATGTTCCAAGGTAGGAGAGTAGTTCCTACCCATACTATCTGCCTAACATACTGGTCTACTCCATCTTGTGTAGTCCATTCCCTCCACATATGCTCTAGGGTGGTAAAGCTAGACCAATTAATACCAAGTAAGGTAGCCATCATCTTCCATAACTTTGAGGCTATAGGACACTAAATAAGTGGTAGAGCATTTCGAGGTTCTCCCAACACATCTCACATCGAAAAGGACCATGACAACCTCTTTTCATAAGTTGTTCCCTTGTTAGTACCCTTTTATGCAGTAGTAGCCAAATGAAGAATCTCACCTTAGGCCATAACTTCTGTGCCCATATTTGTTTGAATAAGTCTCAAAGCGGGTTAGGAGTGCTTTGGCATAGGGTTGCATATCCTCATGCTACTATATACTCCCCTAACTCGTGTTGCCCCATCCAAGGGAATCCTCCACTTGAGACCATGAAAGTGATCTCATTTGTAGAGTTCATTGGATATCCATCTTTTACCTCTCTGGGATTTGAATTGGCCATTTGGCTATGGGGACCTAGTTTCTCCCAACTTCTAAATTTTTGGTCTGGTACCTATAGTATTTTGCTACCTTTATCCAATTTGCTTTGTGTAATTGCTCCATGAAAGGTCTCCACTCTAGAAATTGAACCACCAATGGTTGGTGCCCATCCCAAGAGTCTATCCAAAAGTTTGTGTGTTGACCATTATGAATTATCCAAAAGAGCTTCTTCTTTATCAACTCCTCTCCTGTCCTCAAAACTACCAAGATGGGGGATCCTCTGCTAGGGAGTTGGTGGTGAATAATGTTTGTCAAAATTTTATTTTTTGTATATTTAGCTCTCAGATTTTGGGCCCATAGCACATTGGGGTTGTTCAACATCCTCCAATACAACTTAGTTGCTAGTGCCTTATTGTTCTTGACTACTGATTTGAATCCTAGTCCCCCTTCATGTTTGTGTAGGCATAAATTTTCCCACCACACCCATTTCCTTTCCTCCTTAGTGCCCCTCCAAAGGAACTGATGATTTATTTGATCCAACTCTCTCAACACTACCTTGGGAATGTCCAAAACCATGGAGACATAGATAGGTGTAGACTATAGGATTGATTTAACTAGGGTTACTCTTCCCCCTGATGATAGCCATCAATTAGTCCATTTTTCTATTTTCCTTTTTACTCTATCCACTAGCCAGGCCCAATCCTCCTTTTTTGTCTCCTTGTTTTAAGTGGAACACCTAAATAGGTGATTGGGAGGGAGGTCTTCTAGTATCGTAATTTGTCAAGAATCATGATCTCTTGTCTAGGTGAGTAGTGGAAGAAAATGACTTTGGACTTTTCCTCATTGATTTGTTGCCCTATGGCTCTTGAGAAACAACTTATGATATGTTTAATTCTTGAGGCTTCCTTCATCATTGCTTTCCCTAATAAAGTAGAGTCATCAATAAACTAAAGGTGAGTGATTGGTCTGGCTCCATTTGCAATAGTGATTCCTATTAATGTTTAGTTTTTCTTGTTTTTGGCCATTGTCCTTCCCAAGCATTCAACCAGTATGATGAATAAGTATGGGGAGAGGGGATCTCCCTACCTAATACCTTTGGATGCTATGAAAAATTATGAAGGATAGTCATTGATCAATACTGAATAGGACACTAATAAAATACATCCCTTGATCTAATTTTTCCATTCTTACAAGAAGCCAAATTGACTCATTACTTTGAGGAGGAAATGCTAGTCCACCCTATCATATGCTTTGGACAAGTCTAAGTGGATGAACATGGATGGGGATTTTTGTGCTTCCATGGAGTGGATAACCTCTTGAGCCAATACTATCTCATCCACTATCTGTCTGCCTTCCACAAAACCACCTTGTTCTAGTGAGATAATCTTATGCAAAAGTGGTTTGAGCCTCTCCGCCATTACCTTGGTGATTATTTTGAGCAAGACATTACATAAAGCTATTGGTCTAAACTCAATAATGTGCTCTACATATTTATGCCTTTGGGATCAATGCTATATATATTTTGTTGATTTCCTTCAGCACATCTTTAGCTTTCCTAGCTTCCTCCACCACATCTAGAAGGTCCTCATGTAGGATATCCCAAAATTCTTGGTAGAATTTAATGGGGAATCCATCCAGCCTAGGGATCTTACCTTTCTATATTTTGAAGACCACCCTTTATAACTCTTTGGTAGTTACTGGTGTAGTCAAAACTAAATTGTCCTTTGTTATTAGTGCAAGTATCTCCTGTAACACTTCCTGTTGGGCTTCAATATCTAGAGGTTTTGCTATGAATAGACTTGCAAAATAGTTTACTACAATAGACCTCATACCTTCCTATGTGTGGATGGAATATCTTGCTTCTATTCTTAGGGAGGGGATGAAGTTGTGTGATCTATGGGCTAGAAGGGATTTGTGGAAGAAGCCCATGTTTTGGTCCCCCTCCTAGAGCCATTGGATCCTAGATTTCTGCTTCCATAATAGCTCTTCCCTTTTTCCCATTCTTCTAGCTAGGATGTAAGTCTGATCTCTGCCATACTTAGACCCTTCATGAGGCCATCCATGCAAATTTATTCATTCAAATATTTAATTTGGGCTATCACTTCCAACTTTTTCTTCTTGACATCTCCAAACTCTTCCCAATTCTAGATCCTTATCTTGGATCTAATGTACTGAAGCCTCCTCACAAAGTAGTACATCTTAGTTCCATGCCAAGGTTTGCCTTCCTACCACCATTGCTGCACTCTAGGCCTGAAAGAGCTATCTCTGAACCACATTAGTTGGAATCTAAATGGTGAGTGTCTGGCCTTGGATTTCCATAGTTCTATCATGATCGACCAATGATCTGAGCCTACATTGTTTAGGATCTTCACCCTAGGAATATGTCCATGAATCAAAAAATTATCTGATAGTAGGAACCTATCTAATATTTCTAGAATGTAGGCAGAGCCTTACCTCTTGTTAGACTAGGTCATCAGGCCATTGTCTGGCATGACATCCACAAGGTGGAGGTTTTTGATGTATTCCTTCATGAGGTCTATGCTCCTGTCTAAGCTACTATTTCCCCCTAACTTCTCTTCCAAGGAAAGGATGGTATTGAAATCTCCTCCTACCAGGGCCCATGCTTTAGGGAATTGGGTAATAATATAGTTTATGTTCTTCCACTATCTCTATTTCTCCTCTAGGGTAGTAGGTGCATAGACATTCATGTAGAGCATAACTTGGTCTGATTGCCTGCTCTGTGTTGCTACCACTAGGAGACCCCAGCTACCCACCACTTGGTGGATAACTACCTCTTTAGGGTCCTAAAGGTATGCAATACCTCTTGATGCCCCTTGGGAGCTGAGGGATTCCACTCTTCTAGCAGGCCATACTTTCCTTGCAATTGTCTCCATCTCTTCCATCGACACCTTTGTCTCCTAAAGGAAGACAAGTTATGGTCGACTTGTTTGTATCATTCTTCTAATTTCATTCTATTTTGAGGGACTCCCCTTGAGTCCTCTAATATTCCAGGAGATGATCTTCATCAGTACTAGGGGCTAAATATGTGGGTAAGGGCATTGACCTTACCTTTCACTATTAGCTTTTCTCCTTATTTTTCCACATGGTGCTGGTTGGTTTTGCATCCTACCTTTTGATTAGTGTCCATTTTCATCTTCTTACTTGTCTCTTGGCTCACCCCTCTAGATTCTAGAATAACATCCAACCCTAGCATATGTGTGTACAACACTAAGGTATTGTTGGTGGATCCAATGAGGTCTTCCCTAGGCTCTGGGTTCTTTGTGGTTCCTACCTTTAATAGATTGTTACTCTTATTCTTATTTTCCCCCTTATTTTTTTGTTGGTAGTCTGTTGTTGGCTAGTTTACTCCTTCCTGTTTGTTGCTCTACAAGGCTAGGGTGGTGTTAAGGGTGCTATTTACCTCTTTTGGCATGGATTCCTTCCTCCCACCATGGAACTATGTCTCCAGGACTTTTGTCTCCATAGTATCCTCCTCATCATCCAAAAGATCATCAATGGGGAGATTACCAAACATATTGTTTGACACCACCACCTATTTCTTCACTGTCAATTTCTTTTGGATATATTTTTTTTGGGCACTTGGAACCCTTTAGGATCTATTTCCTCTCTTCCTTGCTCTGGGATCTTATGCATGTAATATCTTGCTAAATGACCATATTCATGGTAGATTCTATAGCAAAAAGGTATGTTCTCGTAATCAACCTCCTACTCCCATGTTTCCTCCCCAAATTGTAGAGTGATATTTTTTGGGAGAGGTTTGTTAAAGTCTATTAGGACACATATCTGAGCATAAATAATTTGTTCAAATCTATATGTACTATCAAAAATCATCATGAATGTTCCTAGGGTATTCTCAATTGCCATAAATACTATCAAATTCTAAAATTCTGTTAGTAGGCCAAAAAGTCTCACCCAAATTAGTCCTGTGGATGGCATCTCTTCCTCCGCTTTGAATTTAGTATGCCAAGGTTTCATAAAGAGACCTTCCCTTCCAAAAAACCATGGTCCCCCTTGGAATATTTGTTCCCTATCTTCTTTAGTAGCAAAAATAACAAGGAAATAAGCATTGAGGTAAGTAAAGATTTGGAATTCACCTTTTCTCCTCTCCATGGCTTCTATTCCATTCTAGATGTCCTCCATGTCCACCTTCACTATCGGGGAACCATCCACCACCTTTAAACACCTTGTCTCAGTTTTCCTAGGATCTATCTTAGGCATCCTCAAAGGTCTCTATGGTGCCCTCGAGTTATTGATTGCATTTGGCTGGGGTTGTTCCCCATGAAGGGCATCCCTAAAATTCATTTTTGGGGGTAGCTCCCCCAACTCCTTTCCCATATTGGGTATTGGTATAGTCGACCCCTTTTGGTGGTATGCCCTCGATTAATTTTGCTCAAGTTTTGGACCATATTAATTCTTCTTGCTTCAACTTCTCTTATCTTCTCTACCCCATGTATGTTGTTTCTAGTTCTCTTCAACCCTTGGCTTTGTTTTCATAGAAGACCATGATATTTCATCTCTTTTGTACTAGTTAATTGGAAGTGTTTATTGCTTTTCCCCCGCTTTGAATGGCTTGTGAAAACTAATTGTCTACTACATTTTGAATCCATTGCATTTCCTCTAGCTGCATATTTTCCTTACTATAATCATCCAAGTCAAAATATTCTTGTTGGCCACTAGGGCCTACATGTCCCTTCCTCTATATTTTCTCTACAATTTTATGTGAAACCCTTTAAAACCCTTATCTCAGCTCCTCTTCAACCTCTTTACTACTTTATTTCTCCTTACTTTTTTTTTTTTCAATTGGTTATATGGGATTGAAATGGGCCCCACCCATATTACATCACCATCATATAGTGGTATCACAATAAAGCTTGAATACTATCCATATATTGCTTGGCAAGAATTGAACCTTGGTCTCATATTTTTTAAATATTGAGGAACCTAATAGGTTGAGCTAATGCCACTTGATAAAAAATTCAATGAGTTTACACATGTTTTTATGAGGGGTCATGTCCCCTCATACCAAGTGGGGTTTGAATCTTGGACCTTTCAAAGAGGGGCACAAAGCCCTTACGACTACAATAAGCTTACAACTATTTTTATCCTTACTTTTTTTGGAAACCTCCCTTTGAATTTTTATTGAAATATAACTTCATTTGAAGGAGTTGTGATTAAGAGATGATATTGCCTTACTTTGAAATATTGTTGAGTCACCTTCACTTGGATGTTCATCCTTGAAATCATCTTGTCTTATTTCTAAGTCATTTGTCATGGATCCATTTTGATCTTTTTATCTAGCTTATGACCTTAGAGAGGGACTTTATAATAGAATTAGAATATGAGAGACTATTATATGATTATAAAAATTTAAATAAGTAAAGCTTGTACTAAACAAATAACTATTAAGGAGATGATTGACAAATTGAAGGTAACGTTTGAGGATCTCTATAAACTAAAATTAGACAACCAATATTGTATGTAACGGATATAGTAATAACTTACTACTCTTCATACTGATCAAAATGAGGGTAGTTAGGACTCTTTTAAGGTCATGTTGATTCATAATATTATCTATTTGTTATTATTATTTTTAGTTAGTTATATAGGATTGATATTCGCCACATTGTGATCACACAATGGTATTATAACAATTTGACAATTATGCATCTATTCCTTGACAAGATTTAAACCTTGATCTTTTTCCTTAAAGTTAAAAAAAACCATTTAAACTAATTATTTGAAATGTTTAGTATTATATATATATTTTTATTATATAAAAAGTTAATTTAAAAAAATATTAATTTTATTTCAAAATATATGTTTCATTACATTTAAGAGTTTTTTTAGAGGTGATATTTTTTTTAATAAGTTTACACAGGGTTTTTATGAGGGATCCCGGTCCTCTCATACTGAGTGGGGTTTAAACCTTAGACCTCTTAAAGAGAGGCAAACGTTCTTATCACTAAAGTAAGCTTGCAACTATCAAAGGTGATCTATCTTAACTTTATTCTAATAAACAAATCTCATTTTTACTATGGATCCTCTTGTTTTATTAGAGTTCATATTTTAAAGTATTGTTCTCGAATACTACTATAGACTAAATCCTTAAAAGCGACATTATAACTTTTTAAATTTGATTTATAATTAAAAATTTCATGATAAATATTATATAGAATTTAAATTAATATATTTTTTAATTGGTTATTTGGGATTGAAAATGATTCATTTGTATTGCATCCTTATAAAAGTTTGGTAATTATACATGTTTCCTCAGGGAGGATGCAGACAATTCACTGACCTTAAAATCCAAGGGTTCACACGAATGGGAGAATATTTTTGTGGATACGGGTGGGAGGATACCCAACAACTCTGGAATTCCAAGGGTTCACACGGTTGGGAGAATATTGTAACCACATAACAATATTATAACGAGTTCGCACGGTTGGGAGGATGCAAACAATTCTTTGAAGGTGTTTGCAAAGATAAGATTTTGTTAGCCTTGATCTACAACAATCAAGCGTTGGTACGAAATTCGATGAAATACCAAGGTGGCCATGGATGCGAGATTTGCAACGGTCAAGAAAACATATGAGTGTGAAGAGGATGGGGAGTCTTCCTCAACCACAAGGTCTTGTAATCAATAAACCTAATTTCTTCGCTCTT
This sequence comes from Wollemia nobilis, assembly GCA_028583015.1. NCBI lineage: Eukaryota > Viridiplantae > Streptophyta > Pinopsida > Araucariales > Araucariaceae > Wollemia > Wollemia nobilis. Next base: position 4,185,259 of record JAQPPZ010000048.1, on the reverse strand, counting down.
CTAACATTTCTTCTTGTGTCTATCGTTTGAGTGTAAAATCCCATCAAATGTGGAATTTCAAAACCCTAGCGACTACTACAACTCCCTATCAAATGGAAAAACCCTAAGAGGACTTGACTGTGATTGTGTGCATTTGAAGGGTTTGCTATCGCAAGGGCTAGATGGAGAACAATAGTGGGATTTCATAGGTCTTAAAGCACAACCCTAGGCTTGCTCATGAATGGACAATAGAAGAACAATATGTTCTAGAAGAGGGCCTTCAACAGTTTGAAGGAGAATCCAACATGTTTAAATATCTTAAAATTGCTGCACTTTTACCAAAAAAATAGTACGAGATGTTGCACTAAGGTGCAGATGGATGTCAGAGATGTCTAAGATCTCAACTTTAGGATTGAAGAAGGGGTCAAGGGGATACAAAGAGGACAAGGAGAAATATGGGTCACTACTACAACTACCATTGCAACTGCCAGATCCATCACACAACCCTTGGTTTCAAGATGTATCACCAACAAGATGTAGCAGCTCATTAGAGGGTTTGAAGGAGGTATTTGCAGGGGGTTTGTTGGCAAGTTCAGTGCAAAATAGAGCAATGGTTGAGGAGGGAAAATATGAGAAGAATATACTAGGGCTATGGCCACTAAGGATGGAGTCATCATCACATGACATGTATCTTAACCCTAAGGTTGTAAAGACATGGGCTAAGAGGATAGATTTTCAGAGTTTTTTTTGACAAGACTGCCACCATGGTGAGTGAAATAGAGGGTGATAAAGACAATGGGACATTATCTATCGAGGCTAGTTTTGCTAATGCAAACACTAATGGAGAGTCCCCCAACCTTGAGGCTATAAGGAGAATGCAAGATTTTGAAAAGGAAGGAAGATTTAGGGGTTTTCTAGAACAAGGTCATGAAGAAGAAGTAGTGGACTACTCGATGGATCCTTATGAGGATGTCTCCATATTTGATTGTGGAAGGAAGTTTGAAAGAAGGAAGTCTCCTTTAGAAGCATTCAAGAATGGGCCTGAGCCAAGGATGATTTTATAGGAAGACACACAACTCTTGGACAAGAGTGATGATTGGGATATGTCCTCTTTAGAGCAAGTTCAAAATAGGCCACAACTCTCTGATCAGGGCTATGAGGGATAACATAAGAATTTGAAAGGAGGAAATCCAAAGAAGAATCCCTTGGAAGCACGTAAAAAGGCAACCAAGTGCATTCGAAGGAAGAGTAATAGAGCAAAATTAGTTCTAGGAGAAGATGTAAAAATGGGGGAAGTCATTGAACTCTTAGAGAAAATGCTTATTGGGAGGTTCTATGGACGTGCAATTTCTGAAAAATCCTTGGCAGATTGGATGGCCAGGGAATGGATGGAAGTTCTAGGGTATGTGCCTAGATTTTTATTTCTAGTAAGAGGATGGTTGTCATTTCAGTTCAGGACTAAGGAAGATGTGGCAAAGATTATGTCAGAGAAATGGTTTTGGGGGTCAACTTTGTTAATTCTCAAACTATGGGACCCTTGTTTTGACCCTAGGACCACTCGAATACCTTCTCACCCTGTATGGGTAAAGTTACTAGGGTTGCCATTAGAATTTTGGTCTAGAGATGTTTTCCAAGCCATAGGCAACTACATTGGTTCTTTCTTGGAGGTGGATGAGAGGTATCAATCCTCATGCATGAGGATAATGGCCAGGATTCTTGTTGATGTGGACTGGAGAGATGGATTGGTGGGGGAAATTGTGTTGAAGTATAACAAAGGGATGCATGTTCAAACCCTAGACTATATTGGTGTGCCTTTTAGGTGTGCACATTGTCATAATTATGGGCATATTGCAAGGGATTGTTCTCTTAATTTTTCAAGGAAGGTTTGGCATCGTAAGGAAGATAGAGGGATATTTAAGGGTGAGAATGAAATGCAATTTTCTCTTCAAGCACATAACTTACAATCTGATTATATTATTGAATCATTGCATAAGGAACACAAGCTAGAGAAATCAGGAAAAAAATAGAAAATGCAAAGAAGGTGGAGATAAATATTTTTGTGCCAGATCAAGTGATGGATTCAGAATCATCTCATATTAAAGTAAGGCTAGGATTCTTAGAGCAAAAGTTGGATGTCATGCTCTTGGACCCAGATACAAGCTTTCAAAGCAAATCTACTACCAAATCTCATACAAAGTCTCCACTAGAAGAAGGTAAGGGTGCAATTGAGGGGCAAGGAGGACCCTTAAATTCCTCTTCCTTGAAGGAAGTAGATCCAGACCTTGGATTAGACTCTGGTAAATTTTTTAATAATGCTTCACAAGTAAATCTCTTTGAAATTGCTTCCCCTCTTCAATTTTCTTGTGGTCAGGAAGGTTTTGTGTCCCTAGAAACTCATAGGTATCCCCTACGATCCCTAAAAGGAAGAATAGGACTAAGAGAAGAAGGATTTGGGGGAGGCCCTAGTAAATATGTGGGGGATAGAAGTCTTACTGGTAGGAGGGGCAAAAGAGTTTTTACTTTATTGGCTAAGAATAAAAGCCTATGTGAAGTTCAACAAGGCAAGCAACCATCCTTAAAAGGGATCCTTAGAGCAGGGATGATCCTAGACACAGTTAATCAATGAAAGTACTTTCCTTTAATATTCGAGGGATGGGCAACTATGCAAAAAAATTGCTCTATGCAGGTTGGTAGAAATTCATAATCCAGAGATTTTGCTAATTCAAGAGACAAAAGGGTTAGCTATGAAAGTGATGGAAGATCTCAGTAAATTGCTTAAAGGATGGGATTTTTTGGCCCTTGATGTTGTAGGAGCCTCAGGAGGAGTGGCTACAGGGTGGAAGGTAAATCAGTTTAGGCTAACCAAATTTGCATTGCTTGACTTAGGAGTAGGGACCAAATTCTTTTTAGTGGAGCTTGGGGAAATAGTGATAGTGGTGAACATTTATGGCCCCTATAAAGATAGGATGCAGTATTGGGATAAGCTTATGGATCAAAAGTTTTTAGAAGCTAATAATTTAATTTTAGGAGGTGATTTAAACTTAACTCTCTCGAGGAGTGAAGTGTGGGGTTTTGCTACTAGAACTGATCCACTAGCTAATTACTTCATCCAAAAGTTTGAATCCAAGGGGTTGGTAGACTTGGTGCCTATAAAATCTATCCCAACTTGGAGAAACATGAGGATAGGAGTTGATAGAATTTCTAAGAGACTGGACAGATTCTTAGTAGTAGAGAGTTTGGTAAATGGCACTTATAGATTGAAGTCTTGGATTGAAGTTGGAGGTGACTCTGATCACTCCCCTATCATGCTTCTTTTAACAAAAGAGGAGAAAAAACCATATTGTCCTTTTAAATTTAATTTTGAGTGGCTAAAAGAGGATAACTTTGTAACTCTAGTCAAATCAAAATGGGTGAAGTTTGATTCTAGTCTAAGAGAATCTGCTAGTATACAATTTGTAGCAAATTTAAAAAGGGTTAAGGCAGTAGTGGCTCAGTGGGCCCATAAAAAAATGATGGATGAGAAAAAATTGAGGGAGATTGAGGAGGAGCTTGTAATGTTTCTAGTAGATGACTTTGAAAAATAAATGGATGAGGAAATAAGGCTTAAGTATAAAAGTTTGGAACAAGAGAAGAGTAGATTGTTGGTAGAGAGAGAAGCATGATGGAGGCTCAAAAGTAGAGCACTATGGATTGCAAATGGGGATGAGAACACTTAATTTTTTCATAGCTTTGCAAACCATAGAAAACAACAAAATACAATTTGGGAGTTATAGGGACAAGATGGAAGTAAAGTCTCCTCCTTTAAAGGAATAGCAGACATGGGTGTAAGGCATTTTGGTCAACTGTACAAGGATCCTAGTCAAGTTAATATAGCTGAAATAGTTAAAATAGCTTCTCTCTTTCCCAGATTTATAGATGAGGAAGCCAATGATGAGTTGATTAAGGAAGTCTCAAAGGAGGAGCTCAAAGTTGTTTTAACCTCCTTCCAAAAAGATAAGAGTCCAGGACTTGATGGGTGGACTATGGAATTCTTTCTCGGGCTCTATGATATTTTGGAGTCTGACCTACTCAAGGTTGTGGAGGAATCTAGGCTAAAAGGAAGGGTAAATGCAGTTTTCAACTCTACCTTCATTGCTCTTATTCCAAAAAAGGACAATCCTTCTTCCTTTGATGATTTTAGGCCCATTTCTTTGTGTAATTGTGTGTATAAAATCATAGCAAAAATAATTGCTTCAAGAATTAAAAGGTTCTTCTCTGCTTCTATATCTATTGAGCAATTTGGTTTCCTACATGGTAGACAAATTCATGAAGCAATTGGTGCTGCTCAAGAAAGTCTTCATACCATAAAATCAAAGAAACTACCAATAATGGTGATGAAGTTGGATCTCTCCAAGGCTTTTGATAGAGTAAATTGGCTATATTTAAGAATGATACTTACTCATATTGGGTTCTATGTGTAGATGGTGAACTGGATTATGGGATGTCTTTGTTCTATTTCTTTTGTAGTTTTGGTTAATGGGTCAACCTCTCAGTTCTTCAAAGCTTCTCGGGGTATTAGACAAGGTTACCCCTTGTCACCACTATTATTTATTTTGGTAGTTGAGGGATTAAGTAGGTGTATTATAGAATCCAAGAGGGAAGGAGCAATAAAGGGAATTAAAATAGGTAGAATGGTGGAAGTCACCCATCTACTTTTTGTAGATGATGTTCTCCTTTTCATAGATGGAATAGTAAGAGTTGTAGAGAAGTTAAAATAGTCTTTAGATATTTTTTGTCTGGCAATAGGTATGTAGATTAATGCATATAAGTCAAGCATTTATTTTAATTGTGTGAATCAGAATCAAACCATAATAATAGGTCAACTTTTCCCCTTTAATATATTTGATCTTCAAGAGGGGTTTAAATATCTGGGGTTCTTTTTGAAACCCAATGACTACACTAAACAAGACTGGAATTGGTTGATAAAGAAGGTGGAAGGAAGAATTAATATTTGGTGCAACAAATGGCTCTCTTTGGGGGGAGATTGACTTTGGTCAAGTCTGTGTTGGAGGCAATACTAGTATATTGGTAATCTTTGGCTCATATACCAAAAGGAGTTTTGGAAAAAATTAGATAGTTAAGCTATAGATTCTTATGGATAGGGAAAAGGGAAAGGGAAGGTATTCCCTTGGTTAAATGGCAATCCTTAGCCAAGCCCAAGGAAAATGGAGGATGGGGACTTAAGAACATCTTCCTATTTAGCAAGGCTCTAGCAACAAAGTGTGTTTGGAAGATAATATCAAAGGAAGGCTTATGGAATAAGATTATACATGAAAAGTATTTAGAGCCACTCATAGTTGAGGAGTGGATAAGGGCCCCAATTAAGCAAACATGTAATGTTTCAATCTATTGGAAGGCAATGATTCAGGCCTTTTATATTGTTGGTGATTGGCTTACCTAGAAAATAGGGGATGGTTCAAGGATAAGACTAGGATTAGACCCTTGGATTGGTTGTGGTGATATGCATAGACTACCAAATAATATAATTCAGACCCTAAGAGCACAAGGGATTGGAAATCTTGCCCAAGCAGCTAACCCAGAATCTTCTACAAATTGGAGTCAAGGATGGAAGGAAGCAACAATGTTAGGGCTTCAAGGCCAAGAGGCACACTAGTGGGAAGAATATGTGGGGAGACTTAAAGTTGGACATATCAAGTTGTGAGAGGAAATTGATCAATTGGTCTGGACAAAGAATGGAGCTATGAGGGAGTACACTCCAAAGTTGGGGTATAAGACTCTATTGGAAGATAGCAATGACAATCCAACATGGTGGTGGAAGACACTTTGGAAGCAGAAAGCCCCATTGAAGATAAGATTGTTCCTGTGGCTTGCCATGAAAAATAAGGTTCTAACATGGGAGGTTTTATAGAAGAAGAATTGGAATGGTCTAGGAAGGTGTCATTTATGTAAGTCAAACAATGAAATAATTGATCATTTATTGGTTGCTTGCTCCTTTACTAGACAGGTTTGGAGGGAGGTTATAGCATAGTTAAAGCTTCCTATAGGATGGCAAGAAGATTCCTTAGGAGAGTGCTTAAAATATTGGTTTGAAAATAGGTCTTACAAAGGTTTTATAGCTCTCCCATTGTTTGTGTCTTGGGGAGTATGGTTAACTAGGAATGCATTAATTTTTTAGGATCAAGAGAAGCCTACTTGGCAGGTCTCCTCCCAAATCATTGGAAGTTTCAAAAATTGTAAGGTTTCGGCAACAACAAAGGTAAATAGATAAATCATCCCTCCAAATATTGATAAATCAGGGGCTTGGGTTTTTTTGATGGGGCTAGATAGGGGTCCTTGGAGTTTGTGGAGCAGGAGGATTACTATATATTTTTGACTCTCATTATTTTAAATTCAAGGCTGGATTGGGAGAAGGTTCTAATAATTATGCTGAAATTATGGCCCTCAAATTGTTGGTTCAATTGGTAGAATCAAAAGGAATACAAAAAATTCAAATTTATGGAGACTCGCAGGTGGTAATAAATTGGATGCTTGGTGTTTTTAGGATGGAAAACATGATTCTACAACCCATCTTCTCTCAAATAAAAGAAGTTGTGGATCGAAGTGAAGCTTTTACTTTTTGGCATATTTATAGAGAACTAAATAGGGAAGTAGATGAACTCTCAAAGGAGGCACTTCAGATTGATCCAGGTATGTGCTTAGTACAAGAATTCAATGAGGGCAATGCACTGCAACTGGTCCAAATCTCTATCTGGGGGGATTAATACACTCTAGTTAAAGCAAGCACAGATAAAGCAACTTTTTCAAAAAACTCAGAAGTTAGTGATTTAAAGGATATTGTTTGATAAATTGGGAAGGTGCCTAAGGATAGAACTTAGCATGATAGAGATAGCTAGTTATGATGTATAAATGACCTGATTTTTAGGTCACTATTGAAATTTTGAAGAAATGCCAAAGAGGCATATGAAGAATGTAATTTCATATTTACTTAATATAAAATTACGACTTTTTTCGAGGAAAAAAAATTATACATGTCTCCTTAGCAAGCTTACAATTTGGGTTACCTCTTTGAAAGATGAGAAATATAATTGGTTGAGCTAATGCCATTTGATATATAAACTAATATCGTTTGATTATATGTGATTGAAAATGATCCTATCATATTATATCATCATTAAGTAGTGATATTATATTGATTGTTACCAATTCATCTGTAGACACCAAAAAAAAAGTAGTGGTATTATAATAGTTTGAATATTATATTTGTATGACTTATAAGTTTTGAACTTAAATTTCCTCTTTGAATGTTGAAGAATCTAATCAATTGAATTAAATACTATTTATTATTATTATTTTATATTTCTCCCAAGGGCTAGGTGGATTGGTAAAGGCTTGACTGGCCAAGTACTTACCAAGAAGAGACCTAGGTTCAAACCTCGGGGGCACGCTGTTAGCTTTAGCAAAGGTAGTAGTATGTGTTAAATCCTTTAAGTGCGTGCTAGATCGATGATGACGATACAAACCTCGAGCGACCGGTGGTCTCCATATCACGTTAGGTCAACAACAACAAGATGAATAGGCTATTGGGAGTAGTCCCTGTGGTTTGAACCCTGCACTTACCAGTTACTAAAAATAGTGGTTGTAACCAACTCCCCTATGTAACAAAAAAAAAAAAAAAAATTATATTATATAATAAATTAATTTAGGATACAAAATTATTTATATTTGGTGACGGATGGAGCAGCAAGGAGGAGGAGCGAGAGGTCTAGGGGCATCAAACCCTAGGTGTGGGACTTCAGAGGGCAGATCAGCAGACGCGGCAGGTGGGGGCTCTGGCGAGATAGCAGGCCCCCAAGCGGAGGATGTGGACAAGGAAGTTCTTTTGGAACCGGTCCAAGGGCGTTGGGCGGATGCGGTTGAAGATTTCTCCGAGGGGGACCAGGACTCTATGCGTCAGGATCAAAGGAAGAACCAAGAAGGAGACAAAGAGAAACTCGGCAACCGGAGACCTTCATATCTTAATGCTCTTCGCGGTAAGCAAAAATTATCCGACTCTTGTTTTAATCTAAAATCTATCAATGGTAGGTTGCACGTCCCGCATACCTTAGCTCAACATGTGGCTATGGAGGGCATAACATCTTTGGTGGCTAAATTTATGGGGGTGAGGCCAGACATGGAAGTCATAAGGAGATGGGCCATCCAAAAATGGCAGCCAAGGGCCGGTATGATGATTAAGGCTTTACCCAAGAGTTTTCTTTTGGTGACATTTCAATGTGAACAGACATGGAAAGGACTCTCCAAGGAGGTCCTTGGTTTTTTGGGAAAAGGGGCTTGTATCTCAAGCGTTGGTCCCCCGATTTCAACCCCTGCACTCAGTGCCGGATTTGGCTCCTATTTGGGTTAAGATGCCAGGATTACCTCTGCTTTTCTGGAACGAACAAATATTGGCTGGGATAGCTACAGAGATTGGAGAACTAATAGCTATTGATCCTGCAACCTTGAGCAAAACAAGATTCCTGTCCGCTCGCATGTGTGTGTTGGCGGACCTGAGTAAAGAGCTCCCTAAATCCATTATTTTGTCGTCTATGTTTGGCCTTCATACTCATGTATTTGAATATGAAAATATGTCTTTTAAGTGTAGTGTTTGTGGGAAGGTAGGGCACCAGGGTATCCACCGCATTTCCAAGAACCAGCCTCCACTCCAAAATACCGATCCTCAAACCCAGAATAATAACCCTCCCCCGCAGATCTCCATTCCTACCCAACCTGGGCCTCAAGGACGTGGAGCTCGAAATCCGAATATCATAGACCCTGTTCGCCCTATTGTAAGCAAGAGGCAACGTTTTAACCCTCCTCCCAAAAATTCCTATGCCCCAAAACCCTCTCACAGGGAGCTCGGTCCCTTTGATGGGAACCCTCAAGCTCAACTCCGCTCCTAAGATGATACAAGCAAGCCTCGTGAGCCAAATAACAAAGGAAAGAACCCCATAGATCAACGCCCTGGGGAAAGTAAGTTTGATTGGGTGATACGGGAGGCCTATGGAGGCTCTGGTGGAAGTGGTCCCATGTACCGCAGAGGAATTTATGGGAAGAAATTCCAAGGAGATCAACATCCCAATGGAGAACAGCTTTGATGCATTAAATCATTTGAAGGGAGATCGATGGACAGCCAAGAAGTGGAATCTGAGGTAGAGGAGACTCAAGAGAAGGATTTAGAGGAGAAAAATCAGAGGAAGGAGCAGGAAACTAATAATACAGGCAAGGATACTCAGGAGGAAGAGGTGAACCACCAAGATCAGTGTAACCCCAAAGCAGGGAAAAAGAATCTACTAATCAAGAAGCTAAGAGCACGGAATCATCTCCACTGTCAAAAAGACCAGCTTAACCTGGAAAGCCAGATTGTTACCCCAAAGACCAAGACCGACCTACCCAAGATGGTTACTAGAAGCCAAGTGAATCCTAAGGAACTTCAACCTAGAGCGGATGTATGGGGATATGGTTCGGTGGGAAGAGGGAAACCTAGCAATGCTCGCCTTAAGGCGTAAAGAAGCAGAGCGAGGAGTGGCCGATGGCACTCAAGCAAGATTGCTCTTTGGGGCGAAGGCTCGAGGATCCAAAGCCCATAAATGAAGATTCTTTCATGGAATATTCGTGGGAGTAATCCTCGCAAAAATAAGAGCTTTGTATGCTCTTAGACAAGAACACAAACCGGATATGATTTTACCGCAAGAAACTAAAATGGAGGAGAGTAGAGTTATTCCTTTTAAGAATAGGACTTGGCGAGAAGTCAAGTAGTAGGCCAAGAGGCCACCGGAACAGCAGGAGGGTTACCTGGTTATGTGGAACAAAAATGTGATTGATAGTAGAGTGATTCTGATGTCTAGTTGGTTTATTTGTCTCTTATGTGTGGATAAAACCACGCAGAAGAGTGGATCTTAACGAATGTATATGCTCCAGCTTAGACAGGGACCGAGAAGGGTTCTTTGGAGTCACCTAGCTGAATTGAGGGAGACGGTCCCCAACTACCCTTGGATTGTGGATGGGGATTTCAATTGCTACCTTAATCCTCGTAGATAAATTGGGGGCTCTCAAAGAATAACCGCTGATATCTACGAGTTTAGAGATTTTGTTGAGCAACATGAGCCGATGGATGTGGACCTGCGTAGATTCTCCTATACATGGTCTAACAAAAGATTGAAGGAAAACCAAATTCGGATAAGATTAGATAGGTTTCTTCTTTCTCAATAATGCCCGGAGAGGTTTGGGGACTCTTCATTAACGGCACTCCCAAGAATCGGGTCCGATCACAACCCAATTCTATGGGAAACAGGGAGGACTCTAAGAAAAGATACATCGACCCTTTCGATTCGAACTTATGTGGTTCCAACATCGGATCTCAAGGATCTCGGTTGCCCAATGGTGGGACAAAAAGTATAATGGTTCGAAATTGGCCCAAGTGGCATGTAAACTAAGGAATGTGAAGGCTAACATTAGAGAGTGGAACAAAACTTCCTTTGGCAATATTTTTGTTAAAAAGGCAGAACTAAAAGACAAGATCAATGAACTACAGGAGAAGTTGAAGTCAGAGCAACTTACAGAGGATCTGAGAAACCAGGAGAGGGAGCTGTTAGCCTAATACCACACGATGCTAGGATTTGAAGAAACCTTTGGAGGCAGTAAATCCAGATCGCGTTGGTTAAATGAGGGTGACAGAATACAAAGTTCTTCCATGTCTCTACTCTTCGCCACAGGAGTACTAACAAAATTAAGGAGATCAAGATGGCCGATGGGTCTAACACCAAAGATATGGAAGACATAAGGAGGGAAGCGGTTGAGTACTTTAAATCGTTGCTAGAAGATGTAAATCCGACTATTGAAGAAGAGGACTCTCTGCTGGCAGCCATTCCACCCCTCGTGAATCGATAATCTTAATGGATTCTTACTTAGTCCTTTCACAAAGGAGGAAATCAAGAAGGTCGTTTTTGACATGGATGGTAACAGCCTCCCAGACCGGATGGCTTCCCGCAGCCTTTCTTCCTAAGTTTTGGGATATCCTAGGCAATGATGTAGTGGAAGCTATAATTGAGGCTCAAAAGGACATGGAAATCCCATAAGGAGTTAATGCTACTTTTTTAGTCCTCATCCCTAAACTAGTGGGAGCAATGGAATTTTCCAGCTTCGCCCTATCGCTTATGTAACACTCGATGAAGATTCTCACAAAAACAATCGCCAATAGGTCGAAGGTTATCCTTCCTTTCATCATTGATATGAACCAAGGTGGCTTTGTGAAAGGGCGACAAATATTGGATGGTATCATCACAATTCATGAGGTTATTCATTCAATGGTGACTAGTAAGGAAGCAGGTATGTTACTAAAGCTTGATATGAATAAAGCCTACGACCGGGTCTCATGGCGGTTCCTCACCAAGATTTTGGGTAAGTTTGGTTTCTGTCCTCAGTGGATTAAGTTGATTTTTAGTTGTATCTCTACTACAAGATTTTCTATCATGGTGAATGGGTCACCCTCCTAGCTACTTTAAGAGTGAAAGGGGGTTGCGACAAGGAGATCCTTTGTCTCCATACTTGTTTATTATTTTAGCGGAAGCATTGGGTAGGAACATTTCAGCAATGAGTGGCAGATGGTCAATTGGAAGGTTTTAAACCAGCCTCAACAAGCAGGCCGTTGTCTCACCAACAGCTTTGTGGATGATACAATCATTGTGTCCAAAGCCTCCGTGCCTCAAGCTAGGAAGTTGAAGAGAATTCTAACCAAGTATGAGACAGAAGCAGATAAGACATAAACTATAAGAAGAGTAGCATCTATTTCTTTAACACGCCCGGTGGGAGGGAGGAAAGAATAGCTAACCTCTTCGGTTGTGGAAAGGAGCTTCTACCAAAGAACTTATCTAGGCATGCCTATGTTCGAAGGAAGAATGAAGGCTACTTTGTGGAACTCACTCATTGACAGGATCTCCAAAAAGTTAGCAGGTGGAAGGGCAGCTTTCTCACTCACGCAGAAAAGCCTTATTAGTTCAAACTACTTTACGGAGCATTCCAATTTATCGCATGTCTCTATTTAGAATGCCCGCAAAGGTCCGAGCTACATTGGAGCTAATTCAACGCAACTTCTTGTGGTCAAGTTCGGAGGAGAGAAAGAGAATTTCATTGGTAGCATGGAATCGTGTGTGTGCAAGCAAGGACTGGGGGCCTGGGTTAAAGAGAATGAAAGAATTGAATCAAGCTCCGATTGGCAAACAGTATGGAGATTTATCAATAATGATCAATTGGGATGGGTAAAACTTCTTAAGGCAAAATATATCGTAAATAATCGAGACTTCCCGAAAGTCGATAATCTTCCTAGAGGATCCTATTTTTGGAATTGTTTGCTCGAATGTCTGGAGGTAGTCGGAAAGGCATCGGATGGAGAATTGGTAATGGAAGACAAGTGGACTTTTGGAAAGACCCGTGGTTGGAAGAGGCCCTCTCGAAAGATAACTTAGACCTTCAAGTCCTCCAACATAAACTTTCGAAGGAAATGGGAGGAAAAGTAGGGGATTTTATTGTCAGTAGCACAGAAACTTCTTCTTGGAAGAAAATCACAGCTCATAATCTGTCGAGCAAGAGAAGGTGGCCCTAACCAAACTCAATGATGCTTTAAGGGTGTTCCCGATCATTCCTCGGGGAGGAAGAGACAAGGCGATTTGGGGCAAAACTACAAGTGGGATCTATTCAATAAAAATCGCCTATAAGTTAATCCACTCAGGATTCAATGGTCGGACTCGACTTCGTTATTTGGTTAAATAATTTAACCCCAAAAATAGCTTTCTTCTTTTGGTTGGCAGTTCAAAATAAGATCCTGACAAATGATAATCTGCAAAGGAGAGGTTTCCAATTCATCAATCGATGTATCTTGTGTGAGAAAGCAATAGAATCTGTAAGTCATATATTTCTAACTTGTGATTTTTCTTGTACAGCTCTTCCAAATGATCCCGTCCAAATTTCATATAGATTGGGTCTTTCCAAATAGCATGTCCGACTTCTGCATACAGTGGGCTTCCCCTTCCGGCAAAGCTTTTGACTTGGCTCTGGAAGCTCAACTTACCCCATTTTTTATGGGGGATATGGAATGAGAGAAATAAGAGAGTATTTAAAGGACGTAAGAAAGATCCCAAGTTATGTGGCAATAAAATAATCGTAGCTTTGAAAGAAAACTGGAAAACTTTCTTCTTCAAAAATGAGACCATGTCTCTAAGGGAAAGGAGGATTTTGTGGAACTGGGGAGAGGAACTTCCAGACCTAGACATTACAACCAACCCACTGGATGGTGTCAAGTGGATACCCCCCACACAAAAGTGGGTTAAGTTTAATTTTGACTGGGCAGACTAAAGGAAATCCGGGGTCGCAGGAGCAGGAGGAGTTTTGAGAAATGAGGAAGGAAAAGTGGTCCTTGCCTTTGCAGAGCCTTTGGGAACTCAAACAAATCATTTTGCGTAAGCTCGAGCTCGCATGCAGGCAATGAGAATTGCCGACTTGAGGGTTATAAGGAAGTTATCTTTGAAGGGGATTCGCTTAATATAATCAAGGCAATTAAGGAGGATAAAGACCCCAACTGGACCATATTGGAGCTTATCCTAGAAGCAAAGATTCATAAATCTCATTTGGTTAATGCCCGAATCCAACACACCTTCGGAGAAGGGAACCAAAGCGGCGGATCTAATGGCAAATATTGCAGTTTTCGTTGGGGAGATGCAAATTTGGAAGGATAACTTCCTCAAGAACTATTGGTGTTGGTCGCTAGAGAAGAGCTAAGATCAAACTCGTTAGAGCATCAGAGATCGTAGGGGTCGATGATGAGTAATCCGACGGATGGAATTAGGCGGAAAAGGCATCCCATTTGTTGGGGCCTGGAGGTGACAAGTGTACAAAGATGAACAACCTAGTGTTAGTAAGTGCTAGGTGTTGTTTGGTTTTTGTTTTATCCCGAATAGTCAAGCGACAAGTATAGGACCGTGGACTCTAAGTATGGCTTAATGTGAGTCTTAGAAAGATCCATTTTGTATTTTGATTATACGGGCTTGATGCTAGAACCAGCCCATTTTGACTTTGTAAAAGGTTTGTGGACCTTATAACCACCTCTACCTTATACCAAAAAAAAAAATAAATTAATTTAAAAAGAATGTTCTGATTTTATTTTCAAATTGTATGTTTTATTACATTTAAAAAGCTATTAGAAGACTATCTTTATTTTTAGGAATGCAAAGTACAACTAAGGGCACAACTAGGGCCACCTTTCTCGAGGGTCATCATGGTCATGATTCAAACTTGGGTATCTTGGATGAGATTCAAACAACACACCACGGGGTTGTCTTGACAATCTATTTTAACTTTATTATAATAACTAAATCTTATTTTTACAATGAAACCTCTTATTTTATTTTTTTCGGTTACATAGGAGAGTTGGTCACAATCACACTATTTTTAGTAATTGACAAGTGTAGGGTTCAAACCACAAGGACTTCTACTAAACCTATTCTGCTTTGTTATTGTTGACCCGACGTGAAGGGGACTATCGGTCACTCGGGATTCGTACTGTCATTGTCGATCTAACGCGCACTCAAAGGATTCAAATCAGACTACTACCTTTACAAACAAGTTTGAATCTAGGTGTTTTCTTGGTAAATGCTTGGCCAGACAAGCACTTACCAATCCACCTAACCCTCGGGTGCTAATGGAACCTCTTATTTTATTAGAGTTCATGAAGGATAAAGTAGTTTTTAACATCTAACATAAAGTAATATGAGAGATATTTTTTACCCAGTATATGATTATCTCCAACCATATTCTATAGATGATTACCAAAGTATGGTGTATAACCTTTCCTAGAAGATTTGAACCTTAAACCTTTATTTAGAATTTCAAAATCTTTAAAACTGTACAACTCACAAATAAAATAAGACCTTTTGAAAATGATATTATTAAAATCTTACTTTATTTGTGGAAAAAAAAATCTTACATTATTTATAAAAAAATATTCATTTGATCAACTTTAACCCTTAAATGTTGAGTTCGTCTAAAAAATGGTCCGAGAGCTAGGTGGATTGGTAAGTGTTTGTCTGATGAGACAGACACTTACCAAGAAGACATCCAGGTTCAAACCTTGGAGGCAACATGTTTGCAAAGGTAGTAGTCTAATCTGAATTCTTTGAGTGCGTGTCAGATCAATGATAATGATATAAATCCCAAGCGATCAATGGTCCCCTTCACGCCAGGTCAACAATAAGGAGGTGAAATAGGTTTGGTGGGAGCAACCCTGCGGTTTGAACCATGTACTTATGAGTTACTAAAAATAACGTGGTTGTGACCAACTCTCTTGTGTAATCAAAAAAATATTAAATCCAAGTTCATATAATTATTTTCTAAGAATTTATCCCATCTTTTTTATATAATACATATTAAAAATGTTGAATCCAAATAATTATTTTTTAAGAATTTATCGCATCCTTTCTTATATAGTACATATTGCTAATGGAGCGAATACAAGTCAAGATTTAAAGAAGACAGCTTAGTATAAACTCTTATCAAAAATTTATTTTCAATTAATTTTTTTTTGTTATAGTTTAATGATTTAAGATATACAGGGATATAGATCAATAAATTATATCAAAATTCAATTACCAATGACACCAAATAAACTATAATTTAATATAATTTAAAAAAAAAAACCTTTATACTACAAACCTTAAAAAAAAAAAAAAAAAATTAATTATTTATTATACCAAATTAATCACTTAAAAAAAAAACCTTTATACTACAAACCTTAAAAAAAATAATAAATTTTAATTATTTATTATACCAAATTAATCACTTGTTAGATTCCATTACAAATGACAGTTTAAAGTGCCGTCGTAAAGATATGTATGCGATATGGTAATTTAAAGTGTGCTTTATATGTTTAACTATACTAAATAGTAGTTTTATCATTGACATGTTTAAATCTAGTTTAAAAATCTCATGGAAATGGTAAGATTGATATGTTCAACCTTCAAATATAACATAACATAGCAAGTCCCGTGTAAGGAGACTCCCTAGAAATGTGGTGGCATTCAAGACGAAGGAAATGCACAATTTTAAAATCTTAGTAAAGAGAGGGAAAAGGTTCCAAGATTTTTTAAGCAATTAAGTAAATTAGGTTAAAAGTTATATGATTTTTTTTTTATAAAAAACGTTGGAAGCGGTTTTTTACATAGTATATGATTATTCAATTATATTTGTTTATATAACAATGTTATCAAACAATATTTAGATAATATATATTTAACGATGGGTGTGTTGGAAGCCTTCGTTGATCGTTTGAACCCTGCCAACTGCGCTGGCAGTTACTAAAAATTGTGATTGTAATCAATTCATCTACGTAACCAAAAAATATATATTTATTCAATTACAGTTGTTTATATAATGTGTGGTTATTCATCTATACCATATTTGTTTGTATAATATATACTTTATTCAACCATAGTCCAACACCATGGTATACAACCTTACTTTTGTAATATTCAAACTTTGGACCTCTTTGTTAGTGTTTTACAATATTTTTTTAAGTATTCAAACCTTGGACCTCTTCGTTAAGGTTCTAAATTTTTTACCATTAGGTTTATTTGAGTTGTACATTTTGAACCTTAGACCTCTTTGGTAGAGTTTCAAAATCTTCACTATTAGACCCATTCAAATTGTACGTTTTACTAAGGTATGGTTTGACTATGGTTGCACCACAAAGAAACACTCTAGACTCTCATAAAAAAACTTAAAATCAATTCGTGAGGAAGATGACTTCGTTATGTCCCAGTTTTACTTAGCATTTTTTTATAAAAATATTCTTATCAATTATATAATGGCTTCACATGTATGTGACATAGGAATTAATCCTTGTTATTTAGCCTCCTCTATGGTTAAACAAAGCTTTATTTTCATTACCTCTAAATTGCTTTGCTTTCTTATAATTATTCTCCTATTCCTTTCCAGCCATACAACCCCATTACCTCTAAATTGCTTTGCTTTCCTTTCTTTTAAATATTTTTCTATTCCTTTCCAATCATACAACCCCAAATGTTGTATCTTTTGATATATCTCAAATTGTCTATAAAGCCTCACTTGTAAAAGTATTTTGCCATTGCTTTAACCATTGTTCAATTCTACCATTTATTACTATGCATTTACCAAGCACATTAAGAATTCATTGCCACAATTTCCACACTATTGATGAGTGTCACAAGAGATGCCTATACTCTCCTTTTTACATAGAACACATTTGTGAGAGACCATGAAAACCCCTTTTGAAAAGGTTATTATGGGGATAAAATTCTTCTATGACCTATTAACCAAACATATATTTTGACTTTAAGAATGCTCGGGCTTTCCCAAATATCTTTACAATCTTGAGGTTTCCTTATTTTGTTGGTGCTTTACATTATATCCCATTTTTGTTGTGTATTCTCACTATTCAACTCCCAAATCAACTTATCCTTGACTCCCCTCGAAATAATTATTATCGTTATCTTGTTGCTCAATTGTCTTCTAACATCAATATTCTATATACTTGTAAACAATATTTTTTCATTTGTATCTTCCTTACTTATTCCTGTACATCATGTTTAAAACCTTATCACCATATTTGTCTTTAAGTAATTTCATCCATGGTTTTAAAATTAAATGTACATTAAATAATTTTTTATCTTACAAGTATCCATCCAACTATTTTTTTTTCTCATCCTCACCATCCATCTTATACCTTTACTCACTATATCAATTAACTTTTGTAAACTATTTTTTTTTTGAAAAAAATGAAAACTTGTATTAATACAAAGACCAGTTACAAGCGGGAGAGAACACATCCCGACCCAGAGCCAAGAGCAACACAACAAGGACAACGCACAAAGGCAACACTAGCAGCCACAGGGCAAAGAGAACAAACGGCGCGAAAAGGCGACATGTCGCGAAAACGCGACATGTCGCGAAATCGCGACAGTCACCCCCGACACGACCGCTTCGGCGCCAACAGTCGCGATAACGCGACATGTCGCGAAATCGCGACATGTCGCGATATCGCGACAAGAAGGGCCCTCGACAGCCGCCCGCAAAAGGAGTCACGAAAACGCGACGAAAAAACTAAACGACACTCATGCCACAAAAGGGTCGCGATATCGCGACAATTAACCACCCAACCGCTTAAGAGCCAAACGTGCCGCGATATCGCGACAAAAATGCCAAGCTGCTTCCAATTAACCAAACTGTCACGAAATCGCGACACATTAACACCTTTGTACTGCATCTTCAAAAGAGGCGCGATATCGCGACAAAAACCCAACAAGAGCCGCGACAGCGCGACATGTCGCGATATCGCGCAAGAAATTCGCCAAAGGCCGCAAAGGCACAACCTGTCGCGAAATCGCGACAAAAACCAACTCGAGGCCGCGACAGCGCTACAGGTCGCGATATCGCGACAATTTTCCTCCCAGCCGCTTAAGTGCCAAACGTGTCGCGATATCGCGACAGGATTTCCTTGCAGCTTCCCATTCTCAAACTTGTCACGAAAACGCGACGAAATTTTAACTTTGCTTTTCAACTTCATAAAGGGTACGAAATCGCGGCAAGAACTCCACACGGACCACGAAAGCGGGACCTGTCGCGATATCGCGACAGAAACCCACCAAAGGCCGCGAAGGCTCAACCTGTCGCGATATCGCGACAAGCAACCAGCCAGAGGCCGCGACAACACTACATGTCGCGATATCGCGACAAAAAAGATCCTTAGCAAAAAAAACTTTGCACATTATTTCAAAATTTGTTCAAGGCCTTGTCTAATCTCTGCATCCTCCACGGACATATTACTATGCAGATGCATCCCAACCTCTCTCTCAGCACCCATCTTAGCAAGGAAATCAGCCGCTTTATTAAGAGATCTACTAGCATAAACAGGTATCACATCCTCTAATTCCTTCCAAAGCTCTTTAATTTGGGAGACCAGAATCCGCAGCCTCCAAGCTTTTAAGGCAAAGTTCCTCATGCAATCAAGAGCACCAACCAGGATTTGGGAATCAGACTCAATGATTATCTTTCTATGACCCTGCTTGACGGCCCAGATGGAGGCAGATTTAATAGCAAAGGCCTCAGCTTCATTGTTTGTGGCATATCCCAGACCTTGCAATTCCCAATAGAGCACAGTCCCAGCATGATCACGGCAGATAACTCCACTTCCAGCATTGCCCGGATTGCCTTTTGCAGCTCCATCAGTATTGATTTTGACCCAGCCTTCTGGGGGAGGTTTCCAACAACTTCTTACCTGTCTCTCAAGATCAGCAGCTCTCCCTTCCAAAGGCTTAGAAGCAGGCTGATTTTCCTCCTCAGCATAGATGGCAACGGTTTCCACAACTTTGCTCCAGATGACCTGCCATATCCCATCCACCGAAGAGAAGGTTTCACGAAAAATACGAGCATTTCTTTCCAACCACACCTGCCACCAAATAAAAAGGAAACCGAGCTCCCAACCAATACTGAAGAGCTTTAGATGTAAATCTACCTCTCTTCCAGCTTTCCCATAAATTGGTCCGAGACAAGTCTCCAATAGCCTGAAGTTTAAAGTGGGAGAACCAACGATGCCAAATCTGCTGTGTGAAAGGACAATCAAACAGAAGATGATCCGCAGTTTCCTCATTCCTATAACATAAAACACACTGGGAAGGGCCAATGATGCCTCTAATTCTGAGGTTGTCAAAGGTCAAGATACCATTATGCATCAGCTGCCAAGCAAAGAAGTTCACTTTCGGCCAGCCCTTGGGATGCCATATCTTCCTCCATTCTTGAACTGGAAAAGAGTGTGGGGGGGGCTCAGGAAGGATCGAATCATAGCCCTCCTTCACTGTATAAACCCCAAGGTTCCCAAAGCCCCAGGCAAGCTCATCCTCCTCATCTCTCCCAGTAAGAAACCTTTTTGACAATAGTTTTTCCAGAGTTGGAGCCTGCTCCGGAGGGATTGGAATAGGCCATTCACCCAGCCGCTTAAACTTTTGAACCTTATACTCCCCCAATTGGCTGGTATTGAAGTAGCTCTCAATATTAATCCATCCCTTATCTTCAAGAGCTGATTTTAACGGATGCAATTCAGGAAACACAGCAAGGATAGGAGGATTCTGATCCCAAGAATCAGTCCAGAACCGGGCCTTCTCCCCTCTCCCAACTTTCCAGAACAATTGATCTTTGATAATGCGAGATCCGAGCTTGAGCGCCTGCCACACAAGAGATCCATTACCCTCCAAAGGAAAGCGGCCCAAGTCGTTGGGATGAACAAGACCCAAGTATTTACTAGAGAGGATTCTCGTCGAAGAGGGACGTAGGGTCGGGAAATCCACCTCCAATACAATTTACCAACCAGGGCCCGATTGTTAAACTTGGAGCTTCTTAATCCCAGACCCACCTTTTTCCTTGGGCTGGGTGACCTTATCCCAACCAACCAAGGCCCATTTCCTCTCTCCTTTGGCACCTTCCCAGAGAAAACTTCTAGCCACTTTGTCCAGCTCTTTCCAAATTGATGGAGGGGCAGCCAAAATAGAGAATTTATAAATTGGCATGGCCTGAATAACAGACTTCAGGAAAGTTAGTCGGCCCCCATAGCTTAACCATCTATGAGACCAGTGATTCATTCTCTCTTTGATGCCATCCAAAAGGTCCTTCCAGAAATCAGCTTTCAGTTTTTTGAAATGCAGAGGAACCCCCAGATAAACAACAGGAAGAGAGGTCCTAGTGAAACCCAGGATCTCCATAACTCTCTCTTGTGACCTTTGATCAAGGTTAAAGAAGACCACTTTTGATTTTGTTTCATTGATGACTTGATTAGAAGCCCGGAGGTAGACGTTAAGAGAATCTTTGATTCCTCTTGCTTCCCTGAGGCTGGCAACTCCCACCAAACCAAGATCATCCACAAACCGTAAATGAGTCAAAACTTCAGCCCCGATTTTAATTCCTATTATCTCGTCCTTGACGTCTTCTTCTCAGGAGGAGTCTGCCTAATCCTTCACCCAAGATGAGAAAGAGATAAGGAGAGCAAGGGTCTCCTTGGCGGAGACCCCGAGAGGCTCCAAAAGGTGGCGAGGGAAGTCCCTTAATTAAAACAGAGTAGGAAGGCGTAGAGATACAACTCATGACCCATGCAATCCAGTCCTGAGAAAAACCAAAGGCCGCCAACATCTTGACCAAGAAGCCCCACTCTACTCTGTCATAAGCCTTAGACATATCCACTTTGATGAACATTCCTTTGTTACCCGAATTGTGCATAGAATGGATAGCCTCCCGAGCCAAGATCACTCCATCCAAGATCTGTCTTCCTTCAACAAAACCCCCTTGCTCAGGGGAGATTATATTCTGAAGAAGGGGTTTTAGTCTTTCAGCCATAATTTTAGTGATTATTTTGTAAATCACATTACATAAGGCAATAGGTCTGAAATCAGAAATGTGAGCCCCCCCCTCTCCTTTAGGAATTAAGGTGATAAAGGTGTGATTTAGAGCCTTGAGCATTCTTTTGTTAGTTCGGGACTCCTCAATGACAACCAACACATCCTCCTCCAGGATATCCCAAAAGGCCTGAAAGAACTCAATAGGGAAACCATCCGGACCAGGCGATTTTCCTGTGCACATCCCAAAGACCACCTTCTTGAGTTCATCACGATCAATGGGCTTAAGAAGGGCCTGATTCTCTTCATGAGAAATAATAGAGGGAATGCCCTCAATGACTTCATTTTGGGCTTCCACATCATGCTGCATACTTTCCTTGAAGAGGTTTGAGAAATACTCCATAGAGTGGGAGTGCATATCAGGGAGAGTGTCAAAAGAGTTTCCATTCTCGTCTTGAAGGAATTCCATGTTATTCAATTGTCTTCTAGCACAGGCAGAGCGATGGAAAAATTTTGTATTTCTGTCTCCTTCTAATAACCAAGTATTTCTTGCTCTCTGTTTCCAGTAGATCTCTTCTTGATTATCAATGTCCTCAACCGCTTTGCGTAAAGCGTCATCCTCGAATTTAAGATGCTCGTAAATGATTCCTTCTCTCGAATTGTTTTTGCACCTCATTCCATCCGGCCAACAAGGGAGCCCGTTGGAGCCGGAAATCAGATTTGTTAGTTTGCTTCCACCGTTTTAGTTTACTCTTAACAAAAAGAAGTCGTTTATGAAATTTGAACATATCTGTTCCAAAAGGGAGACGACCTTCTTCCCACCACTCGTGGAATTTTCCTTCGTAGGTCCTCTTTTTGCAACCAAAAATTTTCAAATTTAAAAGGTTTGTAATACTTCCCTGACATAGTCCCTCCCTCAAGAAAATGGGAGAGTGATCTGAGACTGGGCCCTCCAAAATCTGGAATTTGATATTCCATATAACATAAGCTTCCTCCGAGACCATAAACCGGTCAAGCTTAACCCTCCTGTTGTATGGCTCTCTTCTCTTATTAGTCCAGGTAAAGTTTGTACCAGGGCCTTTGATATCAACAAGGTTAAAGGCCTAGACTTGGGCAATAAACAGTCGGTCCCCTGTATCCAAAACTGGGATGCCACCTTCCTGATCCCTAGCAGATAATTTAGCATTGAAGTCCCCAGCAATAATCCAATCAAAATCTTCCCAGGAGGACCTCATGTTTTGAACAGCTTTCCATTGAAACCGCTGACCATCGATGTTCTGAGCCCCATAGAAATTTGTAATTAAGACTTGTTCAACTGTAACAATATTCTTAAAAAGAGATGTGAGGACACCTCTCCATGCTATATGTTCTATTGCTATCCACGCCAAAGGATTCCAAAGAGTAGCAATCCCTCCCGAGGCACCTAGAGCAGCCACCGCCATATGGCCAGCACCCTCCGTATTCGATCGACGCTTTTACTCATAAGGTCTAATGACATTTTTGTCTCCTGAATGAGCAGAAATTCTGTTTTACTTCTCTCTAAAAGTCTTTGAACAACAGATTGATGGGTTCTACCGTTTAAACCCCTCACATTCCAAGATTGAATAATCATTGGAAACCTTGGGAGCAATACGAATCAATTGTTCTCGCCAATCCTCCATTGATTAGCTTATCTCCTTGCACCGCAATTAGATCCTTATTGGATTTCCCCGCCCACCCCTTGGGAATTACTATTTTTCGACCTCTTCTCCACCTCGGGTAATCCCAAGAACTGGTCTTTCTCTGAACTTTTCTGCAATTCCCATGGTAACATCTTTGATAGCTGGCTGTACTGGGGAGTGGATTACCAAAGTCCCTGGGTTTTCTTGCTGCAAAGTCTCATAGGAGTCAATCACCTGTTCAAGGACAGGGGTTGATGAGGGAGGAGCATGAGTAAGGATGATATTATCCTCAAGGTTCCCATCTGCTCCTTCCATAATTTGGTCTTCTTGATCCACAAGAGATTTGAAGATTTCATACCGGTTGGTTGGCTTGGGATGAGC
Organism: Wollemia nobilis; assembly: GCA_028583015.1. Lineage (NCBI taxonomy): Eukaryota > Viridiplantae > Streptophyta > Pinopsida > Araucariales > Araucariaceae > Wollemia > Wollemia nobilis. Next base: position 4,161,801 of record JAQPPZ010000048.1, on the reverse strand, counting down.
TTGCTCCTTGCCATTTCTCTTTTTGTTTCTTCTTCTCTTCTGCTGTTCAAAGCCATCTTTCTGGCCCTCATAACCAGGGGGAATGATGGGTGGTTCCTTGACCGAAGTGGACTTACCCTCTCAGGGGCGATTTGACATTCCCTGTGGAGCATCCGCTTTGGTGCTCAAGATATTTGGGCAGAGCCTTGCCAAATGGCCATGCATATGGCAGACTCTACATCGGAAAGGTAGGGCTTCATAGTCTAACTGTTGTATCCAAGAGTGTCCTGCTAACTCTGGCCCATCTCACCGGTAGCGGTTGGCTAATATCCAGCTTCTACACAAATTCTCGCATAAACAACAAGTGTTTCCTTCTATGGTATCCTTGGAAACTCCCAAATATCTACCTAGAGAGTTGCCTATCGCTTCAAGAATCCGCTCACCCCAAAACTCCATCGGGAGAGCATACAACCGGATCCAAACCGGGACAGCCGTGGGCTCAATGCGAGGGTCGAAACCCGCTCTCCACGGTTGGACAAATAACCCGCCGGGCCATGGCTCCTCTTCTCTGATTCAAATGCTCTGTTTCTATCCAATAAGGAAGATAAACTAATAATAAAATACCCATTGCTTATGGGCCATAAGGAGTACTCACCGATAGGCTCCCAGTTTTGTCTCACCCAGGAATGCAGAAAGTGCAGGGTGGGTCGAATGCCCATGAATTTGCAGATCAGATCATGAGTAGCACGATAGTTTATCGTGTCTTCGACCAGCTCTGGTTCAATGACTATCTTCGGTCTTGACGCAGATTGCGGGAGACATCCATTGACTCTATGCACAGGAGAACCCTTGCCCGCATTCCTGGATAGCAGATGGAAAGCACTCCGCTGAGCATCATCGGAGGAAGACGCAGGGTTTTCTCGTAATATCTCCGCATAAGAGGTCTTCTTCCCCTCGAGAAAACCTGGAGGAGACCCCATTGGGCCCTCCCGGGCAACGAAAGAGCCGACAACAAAGACCAAAGAAGAAACCCTCAAAGACCCTGGAAGAGGCTTCCGATCAGAAACCCTAGAGCCTCGGCCGTCGACAGTTCAGAAGGTTTCCCGCCAAATCGCCAGAGCTCGAGGTAGATGATTATTCTTCAGTCAACTTTTGTAAACTATTACATCTACAAAACTATTTAATAATAAAAATATAATCAATATTAAATTAAGGTTATTAAATTCAACCTAATTATTTAAAATAATTTTTGTAATTATTTTTATATCAATTATATCAAATTAATCACTTGTTAAATTCCATTTAAAGTGCGATATATATGCTAGATGGTAATTTAAAGTGTGTTTTATAACTTTAACTACAATATATGGTAGTTTTATCTAATTGACATGTTTAAATGTATTTAAAAAATCTTATGTAAGTTTGACATTTTAAATGTAGTTAAATTTTTCATGCAAATTGATATTTTCAAACTTCAAATATAAAATAACATAGAAAGTCCCATGTGAGGAGACTCCCTAGAAATGTCGTGGCATTCAAGACGAAGGCAATGCACAATTTTAAAATCTTAATAAAGATGGACAAGGTTCCAAGATTTTTTTAAGCAATTAAGTCAACTAGGTTATAAACTATGGGATTAGGGAAGACTATATAATTATCTAATATTATTTGTTTATATAATAAAAAATTATTCAATTTTATTTATAATATAATTGTTATATAGAATTATTCAACTATATCATACTTGTTTACATAGTTTATTTAATCATAGTCTAACACCTAAATATGGTATACAACCTTACTTATGTAATATTGGAACTTAAACTTTTTTTAAAATTTAATTGTATATTTTAAACCTTAAACTTCTTCGTTAAAGTTTTAAAATATTCATTATTAAACCATTCAAATTATACATTTTAATTGCATTACAACCGAACATTTGAATTGTTATACCTTTAAACTTTTATTAAAAACTTATTCACGAGAAAGATAACCCATTATGTTTTAGTTGTGCTTAAAATCTTCTTATCGATGATGAAACGACTTCACACACTTATGTGATATAGGTATTAGTCTGTGTTCTTATGTGTGATAGTTCTCCCAACGAAGATATTAGTCCTTGTTTTTATTCACGCTTATGTGATATAGGAATTAGTATGTGTTCTTATCTAATAGTTTTTCTAACAAATATATTAGCCTTTGTTTTATGTGATAAGGGTTAGTGGATTAGAAACTTTTTGTTTGGTTAAACAATTATAAAGAGATTTAAGTTTAAACTTCAGGATATGTTTGTTGTAAAGTAGTAATTTTATTTGAATCTATTGAATGTGCGCCAAATTAATAATAATAATAATCTAAACTCTCAATGAATAATAAATAAATAATAAATAATAATAAAGTAGTATAAACTTGTTGAAGACAAAACTAAGTTAGGAAGATATTTATAGGAATTAGTTCTGTTCTTACCTGACTAATTCTACCGACAACACTATTTTCACATGCGACAACGATGTTTGGTATTTATATTCTATAGACGTGACTAGGCAGCCGACTCATAACAAGGACTCTTAAGGCGTGGGGATTCGAACATACAACCTCGCGTTGGATAAGTTTGAAAATTTCCTAGTATCAACGTTATTCTAAGTTTGAAAGTTCAAATGTCCGGGGCTCATTGATGCTTCCTCCATTCTCGTATGAATTTACGGGCAAGGATTTGTTGTCCAACGAAGACTGGCGGACACCTTCCTGACAAATATCGATTATTTTTGCAGCGTATCAGAAAACGATGTATTTTACTTAATCTGACAACTATTTAAACGAAACATGTTTCTTTGGGAGCTCAGTCTCCGTGTGTGCGCGTAACGGAACTTATAATAATGATGACGGAAGAATTGTTTCGATAATTTAAGCCGGGAGCAAATGGCGGTTTTCAACATTCAAGGATTTACAGCATAGCGCTAGACTTTAAGGAAAAACATATAAAGAATACGAGATTTAATGGCATGGAAGAGATCTCTCCTTGAAATCACATGGCGTGGAGTTTCGCATAGGTGTCACGCGTTTTGGTGGAAGGCTTGGAATGATCACATTTATTCGAAATCCGACCCCAAATAAGGAAATTACAAGGAAGAATATGAGCAGGAGGCGGCAGCTCTTGTACATTCCGTCTGCGGACAGGCATTATTTTGCAAAAAATTTGTAATTCAGAGTATCCGTGGCCCGGATCCATTCCTCTGTTCGATTTACTGTGAGTCATTATTTATTTTCTTTGAAAACCAGTAATAATAGCCTTGTTAGTAAGGATTTTCTATATTTGTGTTCAAATTGTGTGGAGCCTGGGGGGATCTTGAGAAATTTGGATATTTTGGATTTGAATTTGTGGGAGGGTTTTGAGATCTGTTAAGGGTTTATTTTAATGGCGCGGGGCGTCAGAAATAAATCGAAGGTCCGATGGAGCAAGTTGTACTCGTTCGGTTGCATAAGGCCCTCGGTGTCGGAGTTGGAGGCTCCCCACCCGCTGGAGGGCCCCGGGTTCTCGCGCGTGGTCATGTGCAACCAGTCCTATATGCACAGCCGGAAGCCCCTGAAATACCCTTCCAATTACGTGGCCACCACCAAGTACAATGCCCTCACGTTTCTGCCCAAGGCCCTGTTTGAGCAGTTCAGGAGGGTGGCAAATATATATTTTCTGCTGGCCGCCGCATTGTGTGCGACCCCCGTATCGCCCTTCAACCCCGCGAGCGTAATTGCCCCGCTGGTGTTTGTGGTGGGGGCTTCCATGGCCAAGGAGGCCGTCGAGGACTGGAGGAGGTTCATCCAGGACATGAAGGTCAATTCCCGCAAGGTGTTGGTGCACAAGGGTGAGGGGGTGTTTGCCCCCAAGACGTGGCAGAAGCTCAGGGTCGGGGACGTGGTTAAGGTGCAGAAGGACAACTTTTTCCCTGCCGATTTGCTTTTGCTTTCTTCGACCTACGAGGATGGCATTTGCTACGTGGAGACCATGAATCTCGATGGGGAGACAAACTTGAAGGTGAAGAGATGCTTGGAATCTACATTGTCGTTGGATGAGGATACCGAGTTCAAGGAGTTTACTGCGACGGTGAAGTGTGAAGATCCCAATCCCAATTTGTATAGTTTTATTGGGAATTTTGAGTTTGAGAGGCAGGTTTTTCCTCTTAGCCCTGAGCAGGTGCTTCTCAGAGACTCGAAGCTGAGGAATACTCAGTATATTTATGGAGTGGTCCTATTCAGCGGCCATGACAGTAAAGTCATGCAGAATAGGACTGAGTCTCCTTCAAAAAGGAGTGGCATTGAGTACAGGATGGACCGTATTATTTACCTTCTCTTTTCACTTCTGCTTCTGATTTCACTGATCAGTTCTATTGGTTTTGGGATCCGGACAAAATTCGATATGCCCGACTGGTGGTATATGGCACCGGACCGGACAACGAAGTATTATAATCCTAAGAAGCCTGTTGCTTCGGGTGTTTTCCACATGGTCACTGCATTGATCCTCTATGGGTACCTGATCCCAATTTCGCTTTATGTTTCAATTGAGGTTGTCAAGGTTTTGCAAACGATCTTCATAAACAATGACGTCCACATGTACGACGAAGAGACCGGTACCCCTGCTCAAGCTCGGACTTCGAACTTGAATGAGGAGCTAGGACAGGTGGATACCATTCTTTCGGATAAAACAGGAACCCTTACATGCAATCAGATGGATTTCCTCAAGTGCTCCATAGCAGGTACTTCATACGGTGTTGGTGCAAGTGAGGTCGAGATCGCAGCAGCAAAAAGGATGGCAAATGATCTCAAGAACCACAATTTGTCTGCTCTGGGTATCTCAAAGGCTGATCTTAATAGGCAGGGTTTGGGTGTATCAGGGAACAATATCCAGACACCAAACTTGAAGGAACCAGGGATTGATATTAATGGCGAAGGCTTGCATTCATCAGGGAACAATATTCACACACTAGATTTGGAGGAACCGGGAATTAAACTTAATGGCCAAGGCTTTGGTGCATCAGGGGAACATATCCAGACACCAAAGTCAGAGGCACCAGAGATTGAACTGCAGATTGACGGGGCACAATGGACCCAGATGACTGAAAAGCCTTCCATAAAGGGATTCAATTTTAAGGATGAACGTCTTATGAATGGCAACTGGGTGAAGGAACCTCATGCAGATATGAATTTAATGTTTTTCCGTATATTAGCAATCTGTCATACAGTTGTGCCAGACCTAGATGAAGAGACAGGTACAATAAGTTACGAAGCAGAATCACCTGATGAGGGAGCATTTGTTGTGTCTGCAAGGGAGTTCGGTTTTGAGTTTTGCAAGCGGACTCAAACAAGCGTGTTAATCAAGGAGTGGAATCCATATTCTGGACAGAATATTGAGAGGTGAGAATGCAGTAAGTTTCCTTGAGGTTCATTTTGCTGCCTTGCTTCTGTTTTTCGTGTTACTATAAAATATTTACTAGTAAATGAAATATTTTATAGGGAGTACAAATTGCTCAATCTATTGGAGTTCAACAGCACACGTAAACGTATGACTGTCATCATTCAGGATGAAGATGGGCATATTTTTCTGCTATGCAAAGGAGCAGACAGGTCTGTGGTCTTATCCTCAATCTTTGTTGGCCTTTTGCTTATTACCATTACAAAAATCAAAACAACAGTGTGGATAATGCACTCAACATACTAAATCAAGGAACTTATGTTATACAAGATAAACTTGTGAGGGAAAAAAGAAGAAGAAAAAAAACTAGATTTTTGATTCTAACAGGATTTTCGAAATTTGCACTTTGAAATAACACCTGATGGGAACCTTTCAAAAGTCCAATGTTTGTGCCTTTGCTTCATACCAGCATTGGTAAGATGTAAGCTAGTTCTTCTAACTTCACACCACTGATCCTATTGGTTGACAATTTGCTGTTCCTATAAATTTCAGGTTGCAACCCCGGAGATTTTTGTTTTTCTTTAGCATGCCTTAATCAAAATCTGCGTCCCAAAATTGCCCCCTTGAAGTGTTCCCAGCTTTTAATTACCAATCTTCTGAAAAATTACTACTAAATGGCAAGCTTAAGCTCTTCTTCTTCCTCAACCAACATCTATCTATCTATTTATCACTTTAGGTACTGCTGGTTAAATGCTCTTTGTCTCTCTGAGAGTCTGAACTGACATCTATCTATTTCTCATGCTTTAACCGTTAAATGCATATTTTCTAAGGCAAAGTCAAAGAAAGAGAAGGAGACAGTGCTTCATATGGAACTTTTGCACACTGTAACACCGTTTTACAAGTAACATCAAGATAATTATGAGAAGACTTTTTGCTTGAAGGTAAGGGTAAAATAGTTTTTAACATCTGCAGGACCATAGGCCATATGAGACGACCCTCATGAAGGATGGTGTTTACCCAATATATGGTTATCCAACCATACTCTGGTTACCAAAGCATGGTATACAATTCTACCGCCACAGGATTTGAACTTTGGATCTCTATTCAGAGTTCCATTGTCTCCACCGTTAGGCCCACAGAAGTTTAGTCTGCTAGGTCAGTGTAGAGGGGAAATTGCAGAAGTTCATTGAGTGTAGCGCGTCATACCTTATTAAAGTTTGTGGGTTGTAAATATGCATTTTGTTTTTTAATTGATTACATGGAATTGAAACGGACCTCACCCATATTACATCGTGACAATATAATTGTATTATTACAGCATTTTTGGCAATTATGCATGTAGGACTTGGCAATATTCAAACTTGGGTCTCCTCCTTGAAAATCGAGGTATTTAACCAGTTGAGATCATTTTTTTTTTTATGTTTACTTTTATTTTTATTTAAATTGGTTGTATGGGATTGAAACAGGACCCACTGTTATTACATCATGATCTCTTTTATTTTTAAGTCAAGGAATTTAACTGGTTGAGCTAATGCCATTTGATATGCATATCTGAATCTTTCTTCGGTTTACGTTTTTCTTTTTAAATGTATAAGTAATTCCTAGAAACTTCTATTTTGTCAGATAGAAAGTTATTGACAGATTGAAAATACCTCTTTAGTTATTTCTTTAGCATAATTACACATTTAGTTAGATTCCCAATTCCATAATAGAGATACATGTGCTTTGCTTGTGCATATGCTTCCATACAGCTTGCTGCTAGGATTGAAAGATGCCAGTAGGTGTGATAAAGATAGTGTTATTCAGCTTATATTTTAACTTTTTAGCTTGTCCTTTATTTTAGGAATGGCTTTTACGCCTTTATGCCACATCATTTTTGTTAATGTACGCTGCTTGTAGTCGTCTACCTGATAATGGCGTTGGCAAAGAGGATGATAAGCCAGACATGTGGATCCCATGCAGAGCACCTTTGTGAAACTCAACACTGATCGAGCCTCTAAGGCTAATCCTGAACAAGTCAGGTTTGGTGGTGTTACTTGTGACTTCAATGTGAATGGGAAAGAATGGTTGAACAAGCAGGTTGGAGAAGCTTTGAATGATGTGGCTGATGCCTTGGCAGTTTGTCAAGGGATGTGGAGAGTTCTGGCTTTAACATTCAGATATTTATTGTTGATGCAGACCTGAAGCTGATGACAGATGAAACTGAAGCTTAATGCATTAAGTCATCAGGAACTGGATTTTAAATAGTAATCTTCAAGACATTCTTAAATTAACGATGTCATTTGTAAGGGTCTCCTGTCAAGTCATGTATCTACAGAACATCTAAAAGGAAGGTAAATTAATTGGATAATGGTTCTCTTTTGGGAGGAATCTGTCTATTATGGATGGTGATACAGACACCCTGCATCACATGTTCCCCTAATAGGACATTACATTCAATGTTCTCTTAGATGAGCTTCACTAATATTAAAAGCGATTTTCCTTTTAAAGGAATTTCCTAGTGCTCCCTTGGTGCTTACATATTGTTATTTTACTGGAAACAGGGAATGCTTAAAACTTGAATTTTTCTTAAGTACCTCCTCCAAAATAAATATCATTTATTTTAGATAGAATGGGGAAGGCCATTGTTGTAGGAAGCTGATATCCTCCCATTCTTAAGGAATGATTCCCTTTTGGTCAACTTAGGATCATTATTTTAGATAGGATGAAGAAGGTGCATGTTGTAGGAAACTGCTATTCTCCCAGTATCAGGGAATGATGTCCTTTTGGCCATCTTGATGGCACCTTCTCTACATACACAATATTAAGAATGGTGGGAGATCATTAAATAAACTTAGGGTGAAGGAGATGGGGTAATAGCTCAATCTTTATATTCTTTACATGTGATGCGATTCACGACCATTTGCTAGCCTCTCATGGACCCAATTCTTCTTTGTTAAGCTTCTACTTGTCCAAGTTCTGTTTGGAGGGGATGGTATTTAGGAAATTGGGATAGTGTTAGAACTTGCAATGTTTGATTGATGACTTTGTTATGGATTAGGGTGGTAAGCAGGTTTAAGGCAAATAAATGCTTCTTTACAAGTAAGGTACCAAAAGAACTAGCGCATAATCATAAGGAGCAGAAGTATCTTCTTTATAATCATAATTTTATTCACTGTTGGACCTCGCATGGTCGCAATGTTTGTTCCTTTAGGAGGCGTACTTCTGACTATGATGTTAATTAGACATTGAGTTCTTATTGGTTTCCATTAATGCAATTGCTTGTTTCCATGCATTTGACATTGTAAAGGCATCTATGTTGGCATTCTGGACATGGTAATAAGAAGTGGCAGAGTGGTCATGTATAAAGACTAAAGTAGAGCACTGTCATAAGTACAACAAAAATTCAATCTTTTGCCTATATGTTGGTTTTGACAATGCCAAGTTTGATAAGCTCATCATCCTATATACATCCATTAAGAACAAATGAATAAGCATAGTTCAAGAGGAACAAAAAGAATAAAGAGTGGAGGAAGTGTGTAGCAATTGGACACAAGGAGCCAATGATCATTTTAGAGAGGTAACTAATGTGATTTCTTGTCAAACTTGGGAAGAAAAGTTGGCTTCAGAACATAGTGGAATGGTGGTATAGGAAGAAGACATTGTTAGGACAATCAAGCCTGGAGCTAAGATGGTGAGTGGAAGTAGTTTGAATCTTGACAATCTCTGAGGGTGTTGTGATTGATGATGAGAATGGCTAAGGGAAGGTGTTAATCTTATTCTTCTTCTTAAACACATGAGGGTTGGTTTTTTGGTTAAGAACGTTAAGGTTTCATAATCATGGCATTTTTGGTCATGTTTGGGAATGTTATTATGGCTCTCGTTTGGTCTATGCAGGCTACTTAAACTGCCCTTATGGGTTATTATCATTGTTGTTTTCTCTGGAAGTTTTAGTGGGTGCGTTTATAGACTGTTGCCTTGTTATTAGTTACATTGGTTGTGAGATGGAGTATGTGTATGGACACTGCCATACAATTTTTGGTATTCTAGTTATAGGAACTCTCTAAGGTACACCAAGAAGCTGGCATAGTCTGTTATTAGTTTGGCTTATAACCCTAGGGTTTGCTGTGGTATTGAAGGGCAAGGCGCTTGTCCTAGATATCATCTTAGAATGGTGGTCCTAGTTTTGTAAATATTTTATTTTACAATAATTTTTGTTAATAGGCAAATCTATATTATGAGAAGGGAGGAGATACTCAACTGTTCATTTGCAAGTCCATATAAAGTTAGGTTTGGCGAGACACAGTTAAAGTATATTATTTTGGAGAGGGTGCTATAAAACCTAGGTTTGGTGGTCAAGGAATTTACACACAAATCTTTTACTTATTAAAACAAATGATGACAAATAGGTAATGTTTCTTTTACTAATAAGTAATGTTCAAGTTTTGCATATGCACACGAAATATATAGCATTACACTATAAATAGAAAATATATTCTTGGAAGATTGAATTATATAATGCGCATTACAGCATACTATGAAAAGTCAAAGTTATTTTTGGTGCAAGTGAAGGGAAATTGTTCTGCTATATACTTTTTTTTTTTGGCTACATAGGGGAATTGGCTACAGTCTCCGTTATATTATCCCTGTGGGCACTGTTCGAATCCAGAAAGCTACCACTATAGCCCTCACCCTACCTTGGTAAGATTTTTATTCCAAGTGAGGGGCGGCTCGGGATTGGAACCGGCGACCTCAAGCTGGCAAACACTCAGTAGAAACCGTTTGGTCTACTACCACCGCCCTATTCTGCTATATACTTAATCAAAGGGGTGTTGAAACATATCACAATCATGTATCCCCTCGTATTACATATATTGGGGACTATTAACAGAGGTACATTGCTTCATCATTTTCATCACATTTGTTTACTACGACCATATAATAACAAAATATATATTTTACATTCTTGTTTGTGTCTGACCACTAGTATGGTTCCAAAGCCTATTTGGATTTGTTCTCTTGAACCTATGGAAGTGTGGGACTCCTTTTTTAATTCCAGGGAGAATTTACAGAAGTGATGAACAATCCTGCAAGCTTATGGGCAAACATCTTATGGACAAACATAGTCGAGATAACGTATAAACATTGCTGTATACTGTTGGTCTTGATTGAGACGGAATTGACAAAAGAAAGGGAAGTTCTCTGCAAAACTTGTACTTGAATGAAATTTTTTGTTTGCAAGCTATGTTGTCTGTCTGTATTTATTCCATGGATTTCAGCTAAAGCAGATAACAAAAGGAATTTTAGAGACACTTATATCATGTGCTAGATTTATTTAAAAAAATAAAAAATAAAACTCTTGTTGAATGTGTTATGCATGGGAATTGTGTAAAAGGCCCTTCTTTGTGATCTATGTGTGAGGGTTGCTTCTTAGCTTCTGTGTTAGGGGTAGGCCTTTTGCAGCATGAGGAGTAACAAGGTTTTGCAGCCAATGGTATTCATTGGTTTTGACCTCTTGAAGAAATTGAATGAAGCCTGTCTCAAAGAGGAAGCTGCCTTTCTAAGATCTAGAGTCAAAGTCAAATTTAAGTCAACTGAGAATCAAGCTACAATAGAGCAACAACCTTGGAGAGGTCAAATTATAATAACCCAAATCCAAGAAATTATGTGAAACTTATAAATTGAATTTTGTCAACATGAGGAGACCGTTGTTGCCCAAATTGGGAGGTGAGGTAAAGCTGTTGACTGACTAGAGGCATTGCTTCATGTCAACTTCAACAATACGATGAATTTGCATTGTCAACAAATGTGCAAAATTTTTACTTATAAATTTAATTAAGCACTGCAAAGTTATTTGGTTCTAAACCAATGAGAATAGCTTAGGAACTTTAACGAGAACTTAAATATGTACTGATCACTCTTGACAATTATGTTGGCATGGTGTGGAATGTACGTTTTCTAGGAATGTTCCTATTATTCTCATTGCTAGAGGGAAGAGATGGCAACTTTTATCAAAATGTGCATGGGCCTTTATGATTCACAAATCTTACGTTGATTAAAATGATAGTCGAATAGGGGACATGGTATGACAAAGCTTAGTATATGGTACAATATTTTAAGTTGAAGATTTTAAAGGCTTCTGAAGTTCTCAACCACTTGTCTGTGAAAGACATGATAAACTAAAAAACGGTGTAGGTGTAAATGCTAGAAAAATGATTGGAGGAAAGACTAATGCTTAATTCCATGGAAAGACATTTTATACAATGATGTCATTTGTTTCTTTATATGATAATTTGGGATTAGTTTTTTCTTCACATTTATGCACAGTTACAAGAAACAACTTAAAAATTACAAAACTTATGTATTGTGCAATGCAATAGTTTATGTTTTTTTTAAAACTAATTTTTAATTGTTAAATTGGTTATATGTGATTAAGATGGGCCTCACCCATATTGCATCATGACCACATCGTCATGGTATTTCAACAGCCTTGTAGTGGTACCATAACAAGCCATATTAACAATTATGCATGTATCGCAAGGCAGGATGTGAACTTAGGTCTCCACTTTTGGGGGCCTTAGTTTTTACCACTTGATCTCATATCAACTTATAAAAAATGTTAAGGTTCACCTGTGGGATTGGAACCTTGGTCTATGGTGTGAAACTCTTAGCTCCCCACCACTCACACCAAATCCCATGGGCAATGATTCATGTGTATGTTATAACATTTTCTCAGAATTAATTTAAATAAAAAATAACAATTAAAAAAACCCATGCCATTGTGGCTGGTACTATCTCAGACCCACGTAACTGTTGGTTTGAGTTTAACTGTTTTCTCATCCACATTGTCTATATATCTCATACTAAAAGAAAGCTTGTGTTTGCAAAAACATTTAGAGTGGTCAATCAACAAATTTTATACTTGGCTTCAGATGAGGTCTGTGCTAGCATAAGCTTTCTTCACTTTGGATTAAAAAGGTTTGCTGCACACATGGCATTTTTTACTCTCTGCTTTTGGTCATATTTCCAGCTCAATGGCTCATGCAAAATTACTTTGAACTCTGCTATTTAGTATTTTAAGCAATAATTACCACAAATGTTGCAGAAAATGAAAACTAGTTACTCATCTTTTCAAACAATAGCCATGATGTGTTTTCTTGTTAACGTATAATCCTGAATCAACAGATGTCATCATGATATTGAGAATGGTTACAAAGTCTCTATTAAGCAGACATAATAATTTCTTTAACAATATATTGATATTCTTAAGAGGAAGGGGCACTCTCCAAGCAGGCATCCAAAACCAGTTCGAACCAATGAGCATGCATTTCCAAGCTAACCTTGCTGATGTTACCGGTTTCAACTGGAATTATTTTATCCATTTCACCAGTTAAACTACTTTCTCATATTGTGTATTCTTTTGCATGGTATCGTTGTTTATAGATGAGTCACATGTTTAAATTTTCTACGAAAGGCAAACATGAATCCTCTTCACACTATTCTTTCCTTGTAATCTAAAATATTTTCTCCTTTTTATATGTCTGTCTTGCAAATGTTAAATCCATGGTAGCCAAATACATGTGGAGTGATCCATAAGATGGCCGTGAAATATGGAAAAAAAACAGTGAGTTAAAAACAAATACAATAATTACAGAAATGTGTGTCTATACAAACATACATTTTTAGCAACAAGTATCGCTTAATGATGATGTAGACAATCATCAAAATACGTTTACTATATTTCATGTGCATATGTAGAACTTGAACGTTGTGAATGATGCTGCTATGATTCTTACATGATGTAACTTCTCTAATTACACCAAGATGCATATTGCCCACATGCTTATTGAATAGCAACAACTGGACATAGCCCATCAAGTTGGTAAGTGTCGGCTCCTCAACTCCATTGAGGGCAGCCAAAAAGCGTTGTGCCCCAATTTCCAAAATAGCCGGGAACGATTTTGCCCTTGGCCTCCATCATGCCATAATGCCCTCCAAATAGCATCCTACAAAGGATGCACATTACTCTCAAAAATGACCATTGCCAAATGTAGCTCCTCCTTAGCAATCCTGTATCGACCATTGCTTTGCACCCAAACCAACGCCCCTCTCCTTCCCGAAAAATCCCCATCGACCATTGCTCTACACCCAAACCACTGCCCCTCTCCTTCCCGACAAATCCCCATCAACCATTGCTCTGCACCCAAACTGACGCCTCTCTCCTCCCCGACATACCCCCATCGATCCACATCTTTGCTTCCTTGGTGTTGCTCTTTTGTACACTCGTAAACCCTCATTGCCAAGCCGCATAGGGGCAAGTTCCTCCCCCCTTGACTACGAATGCAACCGTGTGGGCATCCAACCATGTTTGTTGTCACCCCTCGATGGTGGGTAATAGAAGCCAATGGCACTGCAATGGTGCCTCCATGACAAAACCAACATGACCAACGCATGAGCCAGGTTGCAGCCTCCCTGCTCCTTGCACTGCGTCCACTTGCCACCAAAACGCTGGTCTAAAGCACTATTTGCACCATCGTGATCTTCAAGTCGATTGCTGAGCATCACCACAATGTGCCGCTCCACACTTCTGCACTGCACCAAAACCCTGACCCCCACACCCCAACCACCATGCAGGGCTCCATTGCGAACAATCAAAACACCACCACCTTTGCGGCCATTGCTACTCTATTTCGACAGGTCCAACTATCAGCCTATAACTTGACGTGTTACCATTGCAAATTGGCCCTTTACAACCACATAGACAAGGAAAAGGGTGGGGCGGCCATACATGGTGGTGCCACCCCCCCTGTCGTTAACACCACCATTGGGACGACCCCTGAGAACATAGAAACCAGTCCTCCCTCCATTCCAATTGTAGAAGACACTTTAGAAACCACGACTGTCTCTATTGCCAGAAATGCTATGGCGGAGGTGTTGAACTTCCAGTTCATGAAGAAACCATAGCAGAGCAAATTTTTTCCCCCAAAGGCCTTTCCAATGAATCACCAGGGCTTTTTGGTTATTATAGTGCATTGTAACAACTCTTTTGCCAAGTTTCAATGACTTACTTTGGTCAGCCATGGACATCAATAGAATTATCTTATCTTAGCTGATAGCATGCACTACTATTCTTTCCTAGTAATCTATGATATTTTATCCTTTTAAATGTTCACCTTTAAAAAAGATTGTGATATGTGTTTGGAACGGGCCCCACCCGTATTATATCATGACTGTGTTACCATGGTATTTCAAATTTTCAACAAACCACATAGCGGTATTAGAATAACATTTTGGCAATTATGCATATTGGCAAAATTTGAACTTGGGTCTTCGCCTTGAAAGTCAATGTAGTTAACCACTTGAGCTCATGCCATTTGACCTTTTTAATGCTTACCTTGCAAATGTGAGATGTTGTATTTTTCTTGAGATGAAATGGTTTGAACAAATATGTTTCTTCTTTTCAAAATTTTCATCTTTTTGTGATTATCTGAAATTAATATATATTTTGCATTTGAACACTTGTAGTGTCATATTCGATAGACTTGGGAAAAATGGGAAAGATTATATAGAGGCAACACGGGCACATTTGGCCAACTATGGAGAGGCTGGATTGCGTACCCTAGCCCTTGCATACAAGACCTTAACAGAAGCAGAATATTCTGAATGGAGTGCGATATTTATGAAGGCCAAGACCACTATTGGTGTAGAAAGAGAGTCTTTACTGGAAAATGCATCTGACTTGATTGAAAAGGATCTGATTCTTGTCGGTGCTACCGCTGTTGAGGATAAGCTACAAAAAGGGGTGAGTGCTGTGCTTATTCCATCGGTCTAAATTTATGTGATTTCTTTTAATTTGGCATTATGAATCTAATGCTGTACCTAATGCATTGAATCTTCCCAATTGTCAAGGTTCCTGGGTGTATAGATAAACTTGCACAAGCTGGTCTCAAGATTTGGGTATTGACTGGTGATAAGATGGAGACTGCAATCAACATAGGGTAGGTAGCTTGGAATCTCTAAACTTTGCTGTGAGGGATAGTGTTATATTGTATGGCTTTTTGTCACATTTGCATATAAATCAAACTGTTTATGTTGAATAGGTATGCATGTAGTCTGCTTCGGCAGGGCATGAAACAAATTTGTTTAAGTCTTAAAAGCATGGAAGAGTGGAGTACTCAAGATAGATCTGCTAAGGTATTTATCCACAATTTCTAAACATTTGCTGATAGACTGACAAGTATCTGGATGAGATTGGTCCTGATTATGGCATTTGTTGATTTGGTCAGGCTGCAAAAGAATGCATTTCGTTGCAAATTACAAATGCTTACCAGACAATACGTCTGGAGACAAATCCTGATTCTGCATTTGCTTTGATCATTGATGGAAAAGCTTTGGCATATGCCTTAGAAGATGATGTAAAAGATCATTTCTTAAAGCTGGCCATAAACTGCGCATCTGTTATCTGTTGTCGAGTCTCCCCCAAACAAAAAGCCATGGTTGAGTTATTGCTTATTCTCACTATGTTTATTCCTGACTCATCTAGTATATTTATCTATATCAATGGTCATCTTGAGACTGACAATTAGGGGTTACATCATGCTTTATGTTTTAGGTAACAAGGCTAGTGAAGGAAGGTACTGGTAAAACTACTCTGGCTATTGGTGATGGAGCCAATGATGTTGGCATGATTCAGGAAGCAGATATTGGTATTGGCATCAGTGGTGTGGAAGGCATGCAGGTATGGTACTTACTTCTTCAGTATGTGATTCTAATATTGTTTCTAGCTGCTTGAAAGGAAGGTGAACATATTCTCCTGCTGACTGTACTAGTTTTTTGGGTCCTTATTATCGTGTAACTGCTTGATATTGTAAATTCACGAGTGCTTGACTTCAGTCTCAAACAGACTTTTAACAAATTTCATTAACATTTCCTTTGTGTCAAAGGATTGTATGTTAATTCCCTTGCTTCAAATTCTCTTTCTGAAATTCAAAAAGGATTTTCTTTTTCTCCCCTTCCTCAGCATGTCAGTGAGATGTGTTCTCATTTCTGAGTGGAATAGCAATCAAATTGTGTGGTAATGCAGACAAGGTCAATTGAAGAACCAACACTATTGCTTTTCAAAAAATTTCAGAGTTTCCTGAGTGTCTATGCTTTTGTTCCCTGCTTTGACACTCACTTTCTGATATACTCATGAATTACAGGAGATCAATTAAGCCTAAATCTAGACACTGGAGAACATGCATGCATATATCTATCCATCTATCTGTCAATATGATGCATGGCCAGGGTGTGTAACAGATAGTGACTATTGAGATTGGTTTGGCTAATGTTACATCCAAAAATAGGAAATTTGATGCAAAACTTTTAACAATGTTATATAAAGCAAATAAGTGATAAGACATCAAATGCAATTTAAAGAGGCCAACTGATTCATTCAGGTATGTAAAGAAAATTTATCATGTTACAAGGAGTCCTGTTAGGCTTTAGAAAATATATCTGATGGCAGACAGCGACCAGTCAAGCAAGATTTTATTTGTTGCAAGGTGAATCATTGCTGGATGATGCAACAAACTCAGTTTGTGAATAGAGCAAGCAACCTCGAAGAAGAAACCAGGAACATGAACCTACAGTTAAGTACATTTAGGCATGTACAGATATGGATCCAGTTGGAATCATTGAAGCAATTGAATTGATTCAAAACATTTGTCATTGTGTATATTGACTTATAGCTGGTATGGTATTACCATGGATCCATTTGAGCCATGGCTGAGTGTGTTACTGACGTTACCAAGTGCTGAAGGCATGTTTACAAGGCTTTTTTATTGCATGGTCATATATTGCAAGATTGTCAATAGTATCAGTATAGACTAGCTGCTGATCATTCATCCCCTTTGGTAAGCATGGGCCCTTTGTTGATTCTTTAGTTTTTCTCTGCTTCAAGTAAGGGAAGTTCATCTTATCTTGCTAAAGAGTGCAGCTTTCAGACTAACGTGTAAAGTTTCCTTCACAATTTGGAACACAGCTGTCTTTGCATGGCATGTGCAGCTGAACTGGGAAAAAATAATACCATCTACTGCAGCTTGTGTTAAGCATTCTAGGTCAAGAATTAACTTGTACTGCAATTTCTATTGTCAGTGGCTTGATTAGAGAACATAAGTGTAGCTAAAGCAAATTCAACATTGAATGCTAGGTGCATTGCGAGGTATGGAAGAGTGCTAATACAAAGACGTTGTCACCTTTTGATTCGATGGTGTTATATTGGCCATATCTAGGAGGCTTATGTTTCTTATGAGGTCTTTTCAATCTCTCATCCTTCAAATGGAGCAAAATTTTATCACCGTTCTTGAATTGATTAGGAGCATCATGTTGTTCATGGAACTTCTTATATTTCTTCTGCAAGGCAGTGAATGTATTTGCTTCTAAATGCGTTGAATCTTCTTGAGCCTTTTTTGTTTTTGGTCTTGAGGAGCTTGTGTTATATTGATGGAATGGCACATGTAAAAAGTTAAAGAAAGCCATGCTGATGTGAATGCATGAAGCAATGCTAAAATATATGTTAAATAGGTTATGCCAAATCAACAAGTTTAAGGCATAGTTATCAGGTTTGGTCCAGTTTGGACTTTTGGGCTGGATCAGCTTGGTCCTTTTTATTTATTTATTTTTAAATTTGCAATTTTTTTTATATATTCAAAAAATTTAAAAAACATAAAATATGACTTTTAAAATATAACGTAGACATTTATAAAGTATAAAATATAGTTGAATGTAGAAATTTAGAAAAAATGGAAGAATATAAAATTTCCTATGTTTTATTTGCATATATTTATTTTTTAATGAATATTTTGTATGGGTTTATATATATTTATTATCCAAACTTTCCTGAACTGAACTGAACCTCCCTCAAAAAGCCGCTTCTCCAAACTTTTTTGGCCTTCCAACGCTCTGAACTGAACCATATCCAGTTACTATGGTTTAAGGAGTGGTTATAAGAATGCTGCATCGAAGGCAGGGTTTCATGATCTGCATGGGTGGTTTTGTTGACACATGCACAATAAGTGGAATAAATTGGATTGATAAATTTGGCTTGACAATTTATCTATAAGTGGAAGGCTATGGAGCGTTTAATTTTAGTGTTAAGAGGAGACCAGGGTGCATTTCGAAATGTCAGATGAGCGTTGGATTGCATCCAAATATGATAGAAAAATATAAGCCAAAGTTAGGTGTTTGATATCAAATGACATTGGCTCAACTGGTTAAATTCCTTGACCTTCAAGGAGGAGACCCAAGTTCGAATCTTTTCAAGTGATATATGCATAATGGCCAATCTGTTGTAACATCATTATGTGATCATGATTTAATATGGATGGGACCTGTTTCAATCCCATATAGCTAATTATTAAAAAAAGAAAAGAAAAGAAAAGAAGTTAGGTGGCTGATAGTTAGAAGGTAGTTTTCAGATTTTGGTTGATGGATAGAACATTATATATACTGCAGGTCTGAAGCCTTTTCCAAGTTATGCAAGTTCTCCCTCTCTTATTTTATATAATTTCAGATATGCTTGACTCTCAGGTAGCTGGAAATTAGCAAATGGCTTGGTTGTCTCCTCTGTGATCTTCACAGTCATTGATGATGATCAGATCTTTCTTGGTCCTTTCTGCGGGCTTGACAAAGTGGATTGTTACTATTATTGGAAGATTTGGTCGAATAATGAGTTGTTTAAGGTCCTAGAGTGAAGTGTGACTTTTTTACTTCTTTTTCTTAAGGTTGTAATAAAAATTTACCATAGTACTCTGGCTGATAAACACATCCCATGTCTTCTCCATGTGTCAGACAACTTAAGTTGGATGAAACAATCGGGAAAGGTAATCAGTTGGTGAGTTAGATTTTAGGGATTGAGACGAAATTATGTTTGTGGCTGTAATAGTATGGATGGTTATTAGGATTGTCCCAAAAAAGTAGTCATTGGAAATCCTTGAACACACCTTTATCATCCTTTTCTAGTTGAGTGTTTTGTTAATAATAGGTCTACAAGGAAATGCAAAATGATTTTCTTTAATTACTACAGTTTGCCTGAAATGGAAAGGCGTGCTGGATAGGTTGCAATAGCTATGGATTTTCTCTGTGACTTGCTTATGTTATTTGTGTTGTGGTTTGCATTAGTTGTGATTATGTGTGCTACATGTTATTTGTTAGGTTCACTGTATTGAATATGGAAGGTCACACGTATGGAAATGTGGTGGTTCACCTTCCATGAGTTACGAAGTGCATATTAAGTGAAAATTACATACACCACTTATCCTTTTGTGTTTCGTCCTCTAATGGTTTGTCAACATGGCTAGAGACGCATTTTGGCTCCGAATATCGAAAAATAGAAACTTACTATTTTTTGTAATTATTTTATTTTGCTTTTTTGATGGCCTCTAGAGTGATTTTTCATGCTGTTCTTGGGGTTGAAAGTTCTTGTTCTTCCTCTAAACTTTCCAATGTTTTTGAATGGGTCAAAAAGGATTCTCAAGCACAGAGTTGTGGCCTTGACAAGGTGGATAGGTAACATGCCTAGATCGTTTGCCCCCTTTTGAAAAGCAATGATCCTCATTGCATCTTTATCTGATTGTTTGTGAGCCATTCCCCTTGGTGGCTAAGTTGTCCTACCTTGACCACTTTGTATGTTTGAATGGACTGCTTTCTGGTGGTCATCGTCCATGTATCAATGATTTGATCCTTCTCCATTGGTGCTAAATTGTCTAGACTGAGTTCTTCAATGCCCAACTGTTTTGCTACTTTGGAAGTCCCCAATAGAGGTGGATGATAAGACCTAAGAAGTTCAATTTTGAAGATTGGATGTAAATCAAGATAGATGGAATATTCAACTTAAAAGCATTCTTTCCCACCGTATTGACTATGGTGGATGATCCATAGTGAAGAGGTCTGATCTTCCTATGGGCTCTTGCAAGTGTCTCATTCTAAAGACGTAACCTTACCCCTAATGTTGGTCATGGTGTTGTGTTTTTTGACTTGTCTTCTCCAAGAGGTCATGGACTTGCTGGATATGTTAAATCTGTTTCACAAACTGTGCTTTTGATTTTGTTTCTTTTTGTCTGTGAAGCGAGTACTCTATGAGCTGCATAGGGAGAGCTACATTAGTGGGCTCCAAGGGTTGGAACCCAAAATAGGCATGAAATAGGTTGTTTTGGTAGAGCTGTGTAAAGCTTGATTGTCCTCATGATGAATATAGGGGGGCTTTCATCCCATGTGTGTGGATGCTTAGAATTGTGCATTCAAAGATGTACCGTTAGCCGATTCATAACTTCAGTCTAACCATTAGTCTAAAGATGGAGGTTCTTGACCTTGTTCTGAATAGTTCTTCGATTCCGGGTCAAACTGTGGACATGGTCAACTTGGTGTCCATCATGCTTCATAGGGTGGACTAGAAATTACTCAAAAATCTGCTATCCCTGTTAGAGACAATGGAATTTTGCAAACTAAAGCCGAGCCCCACATGATTGAAATAGGGTCAGCATTCTCCTCAGCGGAAATGGGTTTTTTACAAGGAATAATGATAACCATTTTTGAAAAATTATGAACTAACAAAAAAGACGATCATTGCCATGCTTAGTTGTGGGAAAACCTAAGAGGAAATCCATGGAGAACGATTCCCAAGGCTTGGTTTGCAATGGCAATGGTGTAAACAATCGTTTCTTCTTGTTGGTTGGTTTGAACTTTGGCAACAACATAGGGGGTGCATGACTTGATTTGCTTCTTGATTTCATTCCTCATCTTAGGCCAATAAAAGTACTTGTGGAGACTTGATAACATTTTCTCCACTCCAAAGTGACTTGCTACTCTACTGAAGTGCACTTCCCAACAAATATTTGAGCACTCACTAGATGGTACACAAATACGTTCCATGTGAGAGAGGAGATTGTCTTGTAATTAAAAGTCAGGAACATGTTTATTCACACGAAGATCTTGATATGTATCTACAAAATCATAATCAATTTCATCCAAGGTGGACCAATTGGAAGTCTCATGCCCATAGGAATCAAGAATGGTGGTGAGTGTGATAATTGGCGGTTGACTTAGACAGTCTACTATTGAAGCGGCACTTCCTTTCTCATGCTTGATGATCAGATGAAACTATTGTAGATATGTGGCCCACTTCTTATATTTTTCTTTTCTTAGCTTACTCTATGTTTGAATGAATTCAAGAGGTCTTGAATTGTATGAATGATTTTTTCTCTGCCCAAGATGTAGTGTTTTCATTGTTTACATGCTTGGACAATGGCAAGCAATTCTTTGTATGTGGGGTATTTTCAAACTGCTTCATTGAATGTCTCATTGTGATAAGCAACTTGATGCCCATGCTATGTGGGAACAACTCCCAATGCATACTCTTATGCATCAATCATTACCTCAGAAGGTTGTTTTTGATGAGGTTGGGAAAATATAGAGTTGAACACAATTGGCCTTTTTGCTTCATGAATGCTCTTTGTTGTGCATCTCCCTAATTGAACTTGGATTTGGCACCTCCTTTGGTCACTTGGTGCAATGGCTAAGCAATGTTTAAGAACCCCAATACAAATCTTTGATTGAACTTGGCAAGGCCCAAAAAGTTGTGAAGCTCTATCAAAGTCTTTGGGGTAGGTCGATCTCTAATTATCTGAAACTTCTCAGGATCAACATGGACTCCTCATTTTTCAACAATGTAACCATGTTATTGAATCCTCATCATGCAAATAAACACTCTTCCAAATTAGCATACAAATTTTGTCTTTGAAAAGTTTGGAGAACCTATTGAACATGTTGTAGATGCTCTTACCATGTCTTACTATAGGTGAGAATGCCATCTAAGTAAACTACTACAATTGAGTTGGTGTAGGGACATAAGATTGATCCATCATCCTCAAGAAGGTGGTAGGTGCATTGGTTGAGCCATCCTCAAATAGAGATACGCCACAATTGTCATATGGGCCTTCCCCATCATAGGCATTGTCCCTATAACCAAGTGAGTTGTAATGGTTTTGTATAGAGGAGACTTAGACATGTTTGCCTGCCAAGAACAAGTTGTCTCCTATGCTGCAGATGTTTTTCAATTGATAGAAAAGGAGAAAGTAGAGTTGTCACAGACTCACTGCCTTTGCACGGGTTGTCCCCCATTGTTTAAGGGCCATCCTTGTCTTGGAGGCCATCAGGCACATGATGTTTGATGCACTTGAAGGTTTATCAAGTAATCCTTTTATTCAACCCTTATGTAGGTGGTGCCATTGTGGGTAGTGGCCAAATTGTCAATATTAGGGGTCTCCCATTTCGAAAGGTAGTACTTGTATTTATACAAATGCTCAAGTTTCATGGAAGATGCATGCTAACACAACATGGAATATGTCAGTGTGACAATCATTGATGTGATGATGATCTATTCACATACCATTCATCAATGCGACGCAACATGCAGACACAATGATTACGAATGCATTGCTTGTTATGCCTGGCAGTGTCACATCAAGGAGCATTGCACATGGTGGTGTAGCAATAACACTTGTCACACTAGGTGACAAAAGGTGCAGCTGTGATGATAGTCACACTAGGCAACATCACGTTACGCAGTTCACATTTGGTGGTCAGTCATTATGGTCATCATGATAGATGATGTCACATCCTATGATGCAACCTCGAATACACAATGACGACTGTGCAAAGGAGAGAGAGATAATGGGTCAATAACTATTGTTTTGGTAAACACATAAAGGAGATATTTACAGAGGCACACTAATTGATTTAATAGTTTGAGGCTTTCCTGACCAACACCTTTGTTCAACCACTTGCTCTAATTGATCATATTGCCACAGAGAGTGTTCTAACGATGTAGTTGGAAGGGACATAGACCAATTTAAAGGAGGGGGCACATGTAGGTAGTACTGGTGACAAGGCATCAAATCAAGCACCAACACAGCCATGAGTCACCCTGAGCTAGTATTATGTAAATAGTTATTGTCGCATAGTATTGTTGCATGTTTAGCCATGATGACGTGTTTGTAATAAATATTCAGTAATGTGTTATGGTGTATATTTAGTATGTTATATATATGGTTAGTTAGGGAGGTGTGGAAGTTGCCGTGTAGAAGTTGCCACTCGCCTACCGATTCTTATGATACTTATATGTATGCCATCTACCTTGGTTGATTTATGTTGGTCAAGGCATTTTCATCATTACTCTTCATTGTGTTTGGTAGTCAATATGGAGATGTGTGGTCTATATGCTGTATGCTTGACTAGACGATGATTTATTGTAAATGATTGGAATTGAAGGATATGTGCTGTGCTTTGTGTTTTTACATGTATTTGTGGGTTCTTCCCATTGTGTTTCTTTATTTATATGTGGAATTATATTGTAGTGTGTTGCATTTTATCTCTTTGTGCGCAACTGAATACTCGCACACGCTACATCAGCTTTAAGTCTGATAAGGCACACATAATACTCGCACACGCTACATCAGCTTTAAGTCTGATAAGGCACACATACAGGACCTCCATAAATGGCTTAATGACCCACCAGACGTAATTATATGTCCATTTTATAAGATTAATTTGTGTTACAAGCAGGAGTAACAACATAAATTAACTTTCCTTGTAAACATGAAGGTCCTTATAGTAACTCTGCAAGAATCCTTATAATTGTTGTATTATATATCCTTATAAGATCTATGACTTTATAAGTTAGGGTCCCCTCAAGATCTTTTATTATGTCATTACATAAACAGTAAATACATAGAATATGGGGGATGACCTCATAAAAGTACGTATTCTTGGATAATTCAAAATAAAACATCCTAGCACTTTAGCAGAGTCCCTTCAACTGATATTACATAATGCTTTTCAGAATTTTAATTAATCCCTTGGTGCAGGTTAGCACAATCAATCTTTCCTGCTGCGCAGATAAGAACAATCCATCTTTGCTGCAGTGCAGATAAGAACATTGATTTTGTGCAGTTGCATGTAAGATCTTTGTTCTACAGGTGCAGGTAGAAACTTTCTTGGGATCGTAAAGAAGAGGAGACCCCTTTGAATGAAAATTACTGCAATTAGGTCCATAACCTTGACCACCCCAAGTAAGTTAGCTGATGTCAGGAATATCATCTAAATATACCAATGATAGCTGCAACAAAGTTACTTTGTTGCTTTTACCAAAGACCAAACTAAGGAAAAAGGTTGACCCATCATCAACCACCATCAATATGTTTCTGCAAACTTTCAAACAGCATACACTGAAGCTTGAGGGCAAAGTTGATGCCCTCAGCCAGAACAGTATAATTTTTGTTAGCTCGCCTAAGCCAAGCCAAAAGGTAAACTGAGATTTCTTGTTATCTTGATAAATTCCAGCTGTAACCATTTCTATGGTCCCTCAAGATGCACCATCAGACCATAAGGAATCATGTTGAATTGATTTTATGCCATAGGTTGAGGTTTTGTGATCAGGTTTTAGAGCTTTTGATTATAATTCCCTGTTGTTGTGAACAGTCATCCAAATCAGTTGGCAGATACAAATTTCAGCTTTCTGATCTATTTCCAAATAGAGTTTGCTTGTTTTTAAACAACGGTCTTAAACTTTGAAAAGATACTAGATTGGATATCCAAAGGAATTGAAATTTACATGTTTCTTACTAGCCAGAATTTCCAGAAAACAGTTGTGAACATGATGTTCAATACCTCTTTAGGGGAGAATTTGACCCACTTTTGATTGGCTTGACATGAATTGTTTATTTAAAGTTCCTTGCATTTGTGTAATTGTAGAAAATTCTGTATTGTGAACATTACGTTTGGATTGCATGTGTACAAAATTTCGAAGTTATTGCATGCTTTTTTTGTAAGGACTGAACTCCACAGATGCATTGAAAATTTTGAAGTTTTTGCAGAATCTTAGAAACAAATAACGTCTTTTTATTCTGAAAATATTTGGAAAAAGGAACCCTACCAAAAAGGACAATAGACTTCTCTCTTATTTGGTAAACACCCCTTTGTAATTGTTCATATCCTGGCCCACCATTTTTTTTTAATATGTTTGTTGTGCCCTTCTCGTGTCATCTTGTTAGAAACAAGACTGATTTGAAAATGAAAGAAAGGGAAGACATTTTCTTGTTAGGTAATTCCTATTTTAGAAGGAATCTTCTGACTGAAAATAGATCAAATTTGTCTAAGAAAAGGTTGAGTTGGTCTTTAAACTCCTTAGGGGCTGCTTTATGTAAATATTAAAAATAAAAAGATACAATAATTCATACAACATATGAAACATGAAATTTGTTAATTTTCTTGTGTACTATTTCTATTTTGGTTGCCTTTGGATGAGATTTGCTGCTACATAACGCACTACAAGTTTGCCAATCACATTTGGTGGAGGACAAAGGGTTCAGTTGTCTCTCTTGCTGCATTGTGAACTAATCCTATTATATATGATGACTTTTCAACTTCCAATGGATTGTTACAGAGAAATTGTGTGACCTCAAGTAGTGTGACTGCTGGAAAGCAGGCACATACATATGCTAATGGTTATCAAATACAATCATGTCATAATAACTAAGGTAGATCATATTTATTTTGAATATCTGTATAGGGTCTTAGGTCTTCAAAATATCACCGGATATTGTATGTAAATCAATGGAGTTCTTTTGCTATGTCCATAGGTAATTTTGATTGTTACAGAGAAATTGTGTGACCTCAAGTAGTGTGACTGCTGGAAAGCAGGCACATACATATGCTAATGGTTATCAAATACAATCATGTCATAATAACTAAGGTAGATCATATTTATTTTGAATATCTGTATAGGGTCTTAGGTCTTCAAAATATCACCGGATATTGTATGTAAATCAATGGAGTTCTTTTGCTATGTCCATAGGTAATTTAGTCATATCTCAAATAAATACGGGAACAATGTAGGAAAGAACAGTCTTAGATGTATTATCCAAGATAATTTGTTCCCATGTCTTGATCAAGATATTAGTTAGTTATCTGGCCAGTCTATTCCAGTATTGGGAATTATGGAAAACAATGCATATAATCACTGTAAAATTTTGTATCTTTTTAGCAGAAATTTTTAAAATATAAACCTTGGAAAAACAACGCTGCTTTGTTGGAGTTGATATGCTAGCTGCTGGATTGAGCCATGCGTTTTAACTCTTTGTCAGCTGCACAAGGCAAGAATACTTGAAATTATGCAAGTATTTAATGAGACATTGTATTTTTTATTTCATTTTGAGTCATGAGCAACGAAATCATGAGCAATGGAATTCTTTTTCCCTATGCCAAATTAAATTTGGTGAAGATTACACATTGGATCAGTCTTGTGTACAGATCTTTGTACTGGAAATTCCCAAGGGTGTGTTACGAACCTTTATTCTCATTAATAAAAATCATTCACCAATATACAAAAATATCAAATCATTCATCCACAAATAATTATCCACAATAATAATCCACACAATGAGATAAAGATAGATAATACCCTTAGGGTAGGGCAACACCAATAATACTCCTTAAGGAAGAAATAACTCCACAAGATCTCCCAAGATGAGAGTGCCACTTAGAGAGGGCAAAGTCCCATAAGCCACTTCGTGGGCAAAGACAATTACATATGATTGATCTCCATGATGATTACAATGACAAATATCCCTTCTTTATATACCCATCTTTAAATTTTATTTTGGGGAGCCGACTACTAATATAATATTATAATAAAATCAAATTTGGGTTATGTGTGGCCCATGCCAACCATTATACAATATGATATCATATCCCCATATACCTATTCCTAGGTACCATAACATTTCACCCTTCTTACAAATGTTTTGTCCTCGAAACATGAGAAGAAACTAGATAATATGATTTGCTAAGCAATGTTAGCAACTGGTACCAATCTTGATCATCCATCCATCCTAGTGAAACTCTGATTGGTGGTGGTCTATGTTGATGTTGGTATGCCATTTTTCCACTTGAGTATCCAAAACTACTTTGTTGGCTCCAAGCTTCTTCTCTCTATGATAATGCAAATGATGGGTCCATTTGTTCCTTGATGTTGTTGCACCACTCTAGAAACCAAGATCACTATGCTTTCTCTGCCAAACACTGCTATACTTGGTGCCCTTCTATTTCCATGTAGAACCATAATATTGTTACCCTAAGCCATGCCTCCAAGAAGATAGTTTCTGCTCCTGGTGGTGTAGATGGTGATATGTTGCAACCTTAACCTGATGTTCTACCTTCTTTGACTCGTCAACATTTGGCTCAACTATTTTAAATTCTTCTACATGTTGTTCTTTCATGTGCTCTTTGCTTGGTGTGTACTTGTGTACTTCTATAAAAGCTTCCTTGGACTCTGCTACTTTTATTTCCACGGAAATTGTTGCTACTGCTTCTTCCATGGACTTTGTTGCTGCTACTTCCTTCTTGGATTTTGTTTCAGGTTCTTCAATTTGTTTAATTTGTTTTTCTACAGCCACTTCTTGTTTTTCTTTGGATCCTTGCTCCTTAAGCTGAGAAATATCGTGTAGTGTTATTTTCTTTTTCCTGCACCATAACTTCATAAACTTCTTTTGAACATTAATGTTAACAGTACCTAAAGAATCCAACCAAGGATAACCAAGAATAATATCCACATCATCCATCTTAGTAACATGAAAATCTGAATGCAAAACATATTTATCCATGGTGATCTTCAAATCTTCAAAAATATGAACATTCTCACCCTCAAGTTGTATGTCCTTAATTTTTGTTGCTTGAACCTGCAACCTCTTAGCCAAAACACTATTAATGAAATTATATCTACTGCTAGGGCTAATGGAAATAATAACCTTTTCCTTTTGAATGGAATTATAAACTTGCAAAATATAATTTTCAGAAGAATTTAGAACTTTCTCTTGCCTTTGTAAATCCTAAGATGTGGCTTCTTCATTCTTCTCACTATCTTCCTTTCACCTCCTTGAGTAATTTTGTTTCTTTTCCATAGTCTTCAATCTGTTTCTTGAAAAACCGACTCTCTTTTTATTTCATTTCTCTTGAATCCCTTGTAGATTATTTTCAAGGTCTTTGATGACACCCATCAAGCTATTTATTTTTTTATCCCTTCCCTTGAGATATCTCTTACAAATATCTAACTTTCTTTGCAATTGAATAGGTTCCCATTTACTCAAGAATGCTGGTTCCATTTCCTTCCAAGTGCATAAGGGATTTACCTTAACAAAATGCTGGTTCCATTTCCGTCTAAGTGCATAAGGGATTTACCCTAACAAAACTTGCCCATTGTAAAGCTCCCCCCCAAAAAAACCATGAAATCTATAACGTATCGTGATTCCATCATATTGATATTTTACTATTTTCAACCACTCTCACATCAATATCATTTTCTCTAGAAAACCTTTGAAGTGCCATGAGTTCACATCCACAAAAAATGATAATACAAACTAGGGTTTTAGAAAAACTTATCTCCCCACTGATTTGAAGCTAAAATTCCACATAAATAATATGATCTGTAATTTTTCTTCAAAACAAAATTAATTGCAACTGATTTGCTTACCCCAATTGACAAATTTCGTCTTCCAAAAACATTCGTGATTTGAAAATTTGTCATTGCCCCTGTTATAGATGGCTGACTTCGTAGGGTCATATCTCCCCCAATACTATTCTCATTCCTTCATATGATAACTCATTTTAAAGCTCTTAAAATTCCTCAAAAAATGATCCAAGAATAGTTTTAGTTGGACAAACTTTCGCAGAGATATGGCTCCTGAAAGATGAGACGTTTTTCCAATAAAAAGAAAATCTGCCCTAATTCTGCAATCCACAAAAAACAATCCCCTCGTTGCCAAAATCATTGCTTTGATACCACTTTTTATGAACCTTTATTCTCATAAATAAAAATCATTCACTAATATGCAAAAATATCAAATCATTCATCTACAAATAATTATCTACACAACGAGACAAAGACAGATAATACCCTTAGGGGAGGGCAACACCACTAATACTCTTTAAAGAAGAAATAACTCGACAAGATCTCCCAAGATGAGAGTGCCACTTAGAGAGCAAAGTCCCATAAGCCACTTTGTGGGCAAAGATGATTACATATGATTGATTTCCATGATGATTACAATGACAAATATCCCTTCTTTATATACCCATCTTCTAAGTCTACTTTGGGGAGCCGATTACTAATATAATAATATAATATAATCAACCTTGTGTTGTGTGGCCCACCCAACCATTATACAATATGATATCTTATCCCCATATACCTATTCCTAGGTACCATAACAGGGTGCATCTTCTGCACTGTTGAAAATCATCCATAAAGGGTCAGCCTGCCTAGGAGGTATTTCCATTTAGTTCATCTGCAATCAGCGGAAGCCTGCAACAGAGGAGGAACAAAATATAGCCTGTGGGTTTTATGAGCAATTTATTTATTTGGGGAAGTTTAAATATAGCAGGGTGGATTTTTGGTATGTTATAGAGAAACAAGGACAAATTGATTATCTGTGCGCAGGAAGAGTGAGGAATTTAGTGGATGGGTTGCATAATGAGCAAGTTCCATTCTTATTTTCCTAAAATGGAAACCATTCTTGAACAAGCCACTTTTCTGCTGTTTTCCTCTTCAGTATCTTGGCCTTTGATTGAGGTATCTCTCCTCTTCATGGCTACCCTTTTGTACTTGGTCATGGATCATATGTGCAAGGTTCAATCCTTCGATTTTACCCCTTATTTATGTTTTTAGCTTTAGTTTATTTTTATTTGTTTCCTAGTCTTAGTTTTCTTGTTTTCTCTAGCGTCATCTTATCCAAGTAACTTTATTGTTGTGTGCTATACTCTAGAGTCCTATTAACCTACTTTGGTCATTTCAATTTTCTGGACATTAGCAAATTTGATTTCTTTACTTTTATTCTTTCTGATGGCTTCTTATGTTGGCGGCGATACTAATAGTTGCTGCAGGTAATGGCAATTGGTTTGGTCATTGCAAAGAAAATTTTGAGTAGTATTCTATGGATTAATCATTTCAAAATTATGTTCATGAAACTAGATAAAAGTAGCATATTTTTGTGTTCTTTTTGTTTGTGGGCTCGTTTAAAATTGGCTAAAACGAAGGGTAAAGTCGTTTTTAATGTGCGTGTGGCCATAGGACATATGAGTTGGATATTGTTTACCAATATATGGCTATCCCCAACTATACTCTGGTTACCAAAGCATGGTGTACAATCCTACACCCTGTAGGATTCGAACCTTGGACCTCTATTTAGAGTTCCAAAGTCTCCATTGTTAGGCTACTCAGGCTGTACTAAAGTAGTTTTTAATGTCCACAAGACCATAGGCCCTATGAGACGACCCTCATAGAAGATGCTATTTAACCAATATATTTTTATCCAACCAAGCTACGATTACCAAAGTGTGTACAACTCTACGCTCCATTGGATTCAAACCTTGATCCTCCTATTCAGAGTTCAAAAGTCTTACCCTTAGGCCCATTCAAATTGTACTGAGTTATGTCATGAGTTCAATTGGTTAAATTTTTCGACTTTCAAGAAGGAGACCTAGGTTCCTAACTTGCCAAGCAATATGTGTAATAGCTAATTGTTAATATCTCCATGTGGTCATGATGTATTATGGGTAGGGCCTGTTTCAATTCCATATAACCAACAGAAAAAAAAAGGGTCTCCTTGACCAGGGAAATTTACTTTAAATCTCCCCTTTGTTTCTTAAAGAAGGTTGAAAGAAATTACATGATTGGGCTTTGGGGAAATTGTTTGATTAGAGTGAAGATATAGATATCCTGCTTGCATGTTTTATATTCTTGTACCATTCCTTTTGATGTTGTTTCCTCTTCATGATAGGAAGGTATGGTTCAGATGATATGTGAAGCTCCTAAGGTCTACAATACTCCTAGTTTTGTGAAAGTCAGAGGAGAAATATGTGGCATAATCTTGTGGCAATCGATCTGTTGTATCTGAGGATTCTTGTGGTATATTACATTACAGATGGATGGACTGGTTTGGCCCATAAAACATTGGCCAATTTGACAGTTATGTCTTCCCAGGCTATATTCACTTGAGAAGTATGTTGCAAGAAACTCCTAGGATGCCCTCGTTTCTCCATTTTGGAAATGCCGAAACTTGGAAACTCTCTAGAAACTTTCAAAAACTTGTCATATTGACTTTCGATGGTTTCTAACATTTCTAAGAGTGTTTCCAACGTTTTCATGGGCATTTCCAACGTTTATGTGAGCTTTTCCATTGTTCATTGTCATTTTGAATCAAATAAAAAGTCTAGAGCTGAGGTTTTTATAGGTTTCATGGATATTGCATGAGGCCCACATGGGACATGCCTGACCCGCTTTAATCAAATAAATAAATAATAATAAAAAGGAACTCTAAGATGAGGAAAAGGGAACAAAATTAACGATAGATTGAAGATAATTAAAGGTTGGGATCTATGGAGTTAGAGAATCTAGAAGAAGTGGCTAAGCTTTTTGAGAACAAAGAGGAATTGAAGCACATATGGTTTCACTTGGTAAAGCAAAACAAAAAAGGTTGAGGATCTAGTTTTTTTCATTATAATCTGTCTTTTATCTTGCAAAAAAAGGAACAGTACTCAAGAGGTGAAACAAAATATTGGGATGTGGATCCTAAAAATGCGGACTTGGATATTTCCATAGTTGCATGAATCTTGAGGATGATGAAAGTCCTCATACAACTAATGTTGAAGCCACAGAAGTTGGGTCTTCTTTCAGTTTTTGTGCTGATTTTGACGACTTTCAGGATTAAGAACTATGTTTATAGTGTATCCTCTGTACTTTAGTTTTGCATTTCATAGCATCATCTATAAAGGTTTTTCATTCACCGTTGTACTATATATGAGATTTTAATAATTAAATGTGTTTTTCATCAATTTGCAATCTCTTTAATTCAATTATCTACGAATTTAAAAAATCTCTCTCTCTCTCTCTCTCTCTCTCTCACTCACACACACACACAGACAAAGGTGTTTCCTTTGTTGTTTCTGCATTTCCAGAGGCGTTGAGGACGCCTGTTTCCACACAGAGAGACACAGGTGTTTCCTTTGTCGTTTCTGTGTTTTCAGAGGCTTTGAGGACACCTGTTTCATAAGGTGTTTCTGCTTAGAAAAATTTACCTATTTCCAAGTTTCGTGCAACAGCTGGAGAGCAATTGATGCTACCAACAAACGTAGTTAATGAATATACAGAGAGAGAGAGAGAGAGAGAGAGAGAGAGAGAGAGAGACAGAGGTGTTTCCTTTGTTGTTTCTGTGTTTCCAGAGGGTTTGATGACACCCCTTTCTAAAGGTATTTCCATTTAGAAAACTTTACCTATTTCCAAGTTTTGTGCAACTTAGCTTGAGAGCCATTGATGCTACCAACAAACACAGTTAATGAATGCATTGAAGCAATTGGGACCATGGACCCTTCAAATGCAGTGCAAGTTACACAAGTTGTGTTTCAAGATGTAAAGTAGATGATCTACTCGTTGAAAGTAAGCATGACGCTATTTTTTGGACCATTTATATGCCTTGTAGTTCGAATATTTTTTTAATAAAATGTTTGATAAGTTCTGTGAGTAACATAAGACAATGCATGGGTAAAGAAATTTTAAAGTTCATATCAATACCACCATCTGCAAGCCATGTGTAACCATATTTGCAATATATTATATCATGTCGAAGTGATTTGCATGAGATGAGGCCTTCTATGAGGGCTATAGACGAGCTAATATAAAAAACATAGTTTGCACTTAAACTCTCATTCTTGATGAGACCTGGTGGGTTCAAGTTGTGTGTGTAAGCAAGGGAGATGTTTAAATAATATAATTATACACCATGTGTGTGGAAGAATGCAACAGTTGGAAAAGATATTGCCTTACATAGAATGGCAAATGATATAGTTATTAGCAGATGGGATATACACAATGTTCACATGCATTGTCTTCTGCTTTGAAGTTTGAACCCCAAGTAGCATACTTAAGTTTTCTGGAGTTAGTTCAAGGGTAAGAATCTACACCCCATACCAAGGAAAGGAGGTTGCTGTTGCGCATATAAAAACATTTCCAAAAGTTGTCTTGATGGACACAAGGCCTTTGAGCTTCATAGTAAATTTGCCATGATTGCCATTTCCATAGTGCATTGGGAGGTGGAGAGGCAGTTGCTGGTAGGGGATTGATGAGGCCAATATCATGATGGACATATAATGGTCCATGAGACTCCATCTTTGCTGACCAAAGAGTTAAATCTCTTTCCCAATCGGCAACTATTCAGTCGCTAAGAGAAACATGAACATTTATGGTTCCATTCATATTCTGAACAAAAATTGTTTCCGTCAGCAAAGGCCAAGAATCCTGTATGTGTTCTTATAGATCTTCATCTCTGATCCCATGCAAAGGAGGACTACAAAGACGATTCTTCAAAGTTCTAGGATGTGGATCCCTAAAGAGAGGAGGTGGATGCTCATGCTCTAAAGATTGCTAATAGGTTTTGGAAGCTCGATGTTTATGGGGAATGTGCCAGTTATGGATTTGAGTGGACTGGTTTTGCATCTGTAACTCCTGCTTTTGGGCATACTTTTGTTAGCTGTTCTTATTGATGTGCACCAAGGAATATGATATTATAATGTATTTGGGTTATGGGATAATCAATATGGGACACATAGCCCTAAGGGTCATTATATTGGGTGAAATGTTGAAATGGTAACTATTAGGTTGAAGCCTTACTATCCTACGATGTTATTAGATGAGATATTAT
This sequence comes from Wollemia nobilis, assembly GCA_028583015.1. NCBI lineage: Eukaryota > Viridiplantae > Streptophyta > Pinopsida > Araucariales > Araucariaceae > Wollemia > Wollemia nobilis. The sequence continues at coordinate 4,127,655 of JAQPPZ010000048.1, read as the reverse complement.
ATATAGTGTGTGGATATCAATGGAAGGATTATGAGCTTAGAGTTATCCACTATTGGAGTATTGCATTTTATTGAGTCTCTGATAGTGGGAGATATTGTAAAGTTATTCCTTTGTTAAGAAGTATTTTACAGTGTTGCGCTACCTTTAATCTTCTCAATTGTGTCACTTGTGTAGATCTTTAGCATTGTGACTTGCTTTAATATTTTTGCATATCAAATGGTTATTTCTATTATGGATTAACTTCTTTCTTAACAGGTAGTATTAGAAATGTGGTTTGGGCAAGTGGGAGAGGTTTCTTCAGGTCAGGTGATTTTTTGGCTTATTCCAAAGGCATCTCTTCACAGCAGCATTCGGTCAGCATTTTTTAAGACCTTTCCAAAAAGCTTGTTCATGATAAAAACTTGGGAAATTTTGGGGAAGATACGTCATTCCCAAGTTTGGTTTCAGGGCCAAATTTCTCAGTGCACTTTTTCCTAAACAATACCACATATTCCTAATGGCATATATCTTGACAGAAGCAGTGAATTGAAGCAATTCTTGCACTATTGGTCTATATTTGTTTTTTAAATCTCCCCATGGACGGATTTGGGAAAAAATCCGGTCAATGTTGAGGGAGATATGGCCTTTTGGGGCAGAAGTTTTCTCTGCACAATTTTTTTTAAAGAGAAATACCTTATTTTGCAAAGGGTGTATCTCTTCACATAGGTGTTGAAGTTGCAGTGACTCTTGCACCATTGGGTAGCATTCTTCGAGATAGTTCTGATAGCTGGTTCATGACAAAAAAATGGGCAATATTGAGGGAAACATGACATGACCTTCTGAAGTTAGGCTTCCAGGATGCCAATTTTCTTAGTTTGGAGAAAGGGGGAAAAAATAAAAGATCTTTTGAAGGATATATCTTTTCACAGAAGCATTGGATCTTAGTTATTCTTTGCCATTGTTTAGCATTTTTGAGACCCTTTGATGGATGGCTAATGAAAAAATTGATTAATACCCACTATTGGGATAATTAATCTAGGTTGTCATAAAAGATCTCATGGAGTGATTCTTTAAGGAGTATTGCATGGTGTTACCTTACCTTATGGTATTTTCTCATATCTCTTGCATGGTGGATTTCTTGTTATTTCTGAATATTGAAGTAATGTCTTTGTTGTTGGCTTGTATGGTTCTTAATACTTATCATCAGGTTGGACCTGTCTTTAGATGATGTGAAGTTGGGAAATATATTCTGAATATTATTCCTTGAAGCTTTTCATGGATTATTTTTTATTTTTTTAACATTTGACATTTTGCACATAAAATTGTCTTTATTTATTTATTTATTTTTTGATTATACTAGAGGAATCAGTAACTCGTTACAATTTTCTATGCCTCTTCGTGGGTTCTAATCTTGCTCCTTGTCGCCACTATAACCTCCAATTGCATCGGGTAAACCTTTTACGTAGCCAGCTATGCTGACGCGACACGTCCACCGGTACTACGGGGCCCGAGGGATTGGAACCCTGGTCTCTGCGCTCCTACAGAAGCGTTTTGACCGTTGAACCAAGCCCTCGGACCCATAAAATTGTCTTTTATTATTTTAGATAACTTATGATTATTATTTCTGCACTTAGACATGTTGATAATCTTATGATCATTATGATTTATAATCATGTGTTTGCAATTAAGACTATTGAATGTGATTTTTGTAGATCACAATTTCCTTGTATGCTTGCACCATATATGTTTTTAATTCTATAATTTCTTTGATTCTATTTTTCTGTGTCTTTGTTGAATATATCTTGCTGAATCCCTAAAAATCTGATATACCTCCATCTTGTTTGAAGTTGAATCACAACTCCTGGCAACGTTGAAGCAGTATTGTTTGTGGGAACACCAGATTACATTTGTTTTTGGTACTGGTATATGTAGTGCTAATGTCTAGTTATGGTTCAAAGCTGTAATTTCTCCGTCATATCTTGTGGGCAACCCATTTTGTGGAGCATATACTCTTAGCTTGTATTTTCATCAGTTACAACTCAGTTTCTTGTCTATCTTTATGCTTTCAGGCAGTCATGGCTAGTGACTTTGCTATTGCACAATTCCGTTTTCTGGAGCGTTTACTAGTGGTTCATGGACATTGGTGCTATAAGAGAATTGCTCAAATGGTACGCAATTATTGTTATACGAAAAAGAGTTAATGTTAATGTTCTAGAGCTTTTATAGTGGGTGTACTGTCATTCATGTTATATACGATCTGTTTAATGTAGTGATTTTTTATTTCAATGTTTTGCAGCTTACAAGATCTTTAATACAACCTTGTTACATTACATGGTGCAGATCTGCTATTTCTTTTACAAAAACATAACTTTTGGGCTTACAATCTTCTACTTTGAAGCATATACAAGTTTCTCCGGACAATCTATATATGATGATTGGTACATGCTGCTTTTCAATGTTATTTTAACATCGTTGCCAGTCATATCATTGGGAGTTCTTGAGCAAGATGTTTCATCTGAAGTGTGCTTGCAGGTGTGAGAATTTCTATTGAATTTGTTAGCATTCTGGAAAGCAAGTATTTCATTATTTGTTGTCGCTCTTGAATGAAGCTTGTAACAGTCTATTTTCACTTATCTGGACTTATCCTAATTTTTCTCTAAAAGAAAAGAGTTTTTTCTAATTCTCATTTTCCTGTTCTGTGCTTTAGTTCCCAGCATTGTATCAACAGGGCGCAAAAAATGTTTTCTTTGATTGGTACCGGGTACTTGGATGGATGGCAAATGGACTGTATGCATCTCTTGCTATATTCTTTTTGAATATCAATATTCTCCAAGGTCAAGCCTTCCGTCTTGGAGGTGATACGTCTGATATGGCATCTGTTGGAACAACCATGTTCACATGCATAATCTGGACTGTCAACTGCCAGATTGCGCTGATTATATACCATTTTACTTGGATACAACACCTCTTTATTTGGGGAAGTATTGGTGTCTGGTATGTTCTCTTATTTATATATGGTATGATGTCTCCAATTATATCAACCAATGCATTCCAAATCCTAACTGAAGTACTTGGTCCTGCTCCAATATACTGGTGGACTACCCTTGTAGTTGTCCTTACTTCTGTCCTACCCTATTTTATTCATTCTGTCTTCCAAAGAGCATACAATCCAATGGATCATGAAATTATTCAGGAAATTAAATATTTAAAGAAAGATGTCAGGGATTTTATTATGTGGTCAAGAGAGCGTGCAAAAGCCAAGCAAAAGACTAAAATTGGATTCTCAGCTAGGGTAGATGCAAAGATCCAGCATTTGAAGGAAAGGTTGCAGAAGAAACGTTCTGTCTTGTCTGCCCCTGTTACAGAGAGTCCACATCCTGGATAAAGCTACAAATTTCAACATATCTGTTAGCAGCCTTCAGCATTATACATGGAGAAGAGTCTATTGTGAATGTACACAATATAAATACTACTACTAGCTTCTCTCATTATTTCATTTATTTTACTCAATACCTCAAGGATTGTATTATTTGACAATGTAACTCTTGTACCGTTGTTATGGGTAGTTATTGGAATTCAAAACGTCCACATCATGTATCAGAAAATTTTGACCTCACAGGATCAAATTTATGAAGGCCAGAGCTCAATCTGTATGATTTTGACATTTCAAATGAAGCTGATTGAGAAGCTTCATCACTGTTCTTCAGAAATTATGAAAATCCATTTTGCAATTTCACATATATCTTTGTATCACGGCCACATTGGTCATCAAAACATCTCAGACTTATATAGCTTGACAATACAAACTCTAGTTTGCTTTTGGAGTTTAATATTGGAATAGGCAGGGTTGTCTTTGAAAGAGCCAACAACTCCCTATTCATAGCAAGAGTGTATAAACACACAAATCTTTTATGTAATATCAATGAGGATAATATCTTTCATTCAACCTGAATACAAAAGCAGCTCGCACAACCTGTATGCATTGAATGCGTATAGATGGTTAAAAGCACGGTAACAAAATATGGTTGTATTTCAACTTTTGGCCGTTAGGTACTGTATTTTTTAAGCCACTGAAGTAAAATGGAATAAAAACGGAGTAGGCACGGCAGGATATATGTTATGTGACAAATTTTATAAATCTCTTATGAAAGAGAACAATGGAAGCAAAACTAAATTTTAAAGTAGATTTGAGAGGCAATAGCAAAACTAAGGTATTCTTTCGTTAAGTTTTTAAATATTTTTTAATCTTTTAATAAATTATCATCTTTGAAAATATTTCATTTATTTGTTTTCTATATATTTTCTACGAGCAGTTTTTTTTTATACGATTCAGGTTGACCGTATTAAACGTCTGTACGAAAGTTGTGATCTTGGTTAAAAGAACAGGGCTCTTTTGATGATGCAAACACCATGCATGTATGACAAGCTATTCTGTGTGCTGGTGTCATATAAGAGAGTTATTGGAGTATACCGCTTTTGTTGAGAATAGCGGTAGCAAGGACTTTCAAGTGGGGTGTTATTGCTCTTGCCTTTCACATTATAAAAAAATAAATGGTAGCCAAACAAAAAAAACATCTTGTTTATCAACGTTTAAATGTTGGATGCTCGATGTTTGTAACTTTCAATCAAGATGAGCTTTGCCTAAGTCGGATTTGCTACTTTCTGGTGTCTGTCATTCCTTGTTATTGCTTATGTTGAAGGTATCTTCCTGTTATTTTGTTTAAACAAGCAAGTTTTTCCTCCGCATCTACTCTCATTAACAGGAACCTTTGTAACCGTGTGCGGGTTAGCTAGTTCGTTGAGTCCCATTGATTCCAAAACCTTATCCAAAGAATGCCCAACCCAATAGTTAAGGCAAATTGACACTGAAAAACTGGAATTCCTTCTGTTTCTCATAGAGGTGAACAGGTAAATTCATATTACAACTAATAATATTGCCTGGAAGATTCCCGGTGACTCGTGACTTCCAAAGCTCCGATGCTGGAGGAATGAAAAACACGTGTAGGTCATGGAAAGGGCTAAAGATCTAGGTTTCAAGGGCTTACATGAAATTGGATAAACAAATACACTAAAGTTTCTCCAAATCAACTTTGTGATTCTTAATTGTTTCATTATTATATGAGCATGTATTTTTTAATTGTTTATATGGGATTGAGAGAGACCTCATACATGTTACATCATGGCCATAGTGGTATTACACATCTTGGCTATTATACATGTATCTCTTCGCAAGATTTGTTCCTTGAAAGTTGAAGAATTTAATGGGTTGAATTAACACCATTTGATAAAAATATGAGATTTATCTATTAGATTTAAACCTTGGTTGAGGGTGTGAAACTTTCTTTTCTCATCAATTGCTCTAAACCTCATGGATTATTTAAGGTTCACTTACGAGATTTGAACCTTGGTTGATGATGTAAAGTTCTTCACTCCCAACCAATTGACTTAAACCCTATAAGCATTATTATATGAATATGATTATTATTTTTTGATTGATTGAAGGGGTTTTGAAAGGTTCCTCAAACATTTTACACCAAGGAGAATCAAAGAAGATCATCCAAAGGATACAAGAGAGAAAGTCTTTGCAAGATAAAAAGAGAGGACCTCACTAAGAGGTCACGAAAGAGACTCTCTCTAGAGGGCAAGCCTAGGGGAATGGACAAAACAAAGATAGAAAGGAGGGGATCTCTAGAGAACAGGGAGCCCACAAAACAACAAAGAAGGGGGTCTCCAAAGCCCGGGGATCCCGCTAACCAAATAGAGAAAGGAAGAACATTGACAAAAAAACAAAAAGAGAAGAGGAAAGAGGCCCTTCATTCACCATTGCCAGGAGCAGGGGAAATCACACGGTTTACCGGATCATCCCCATCAAATTGATTTTTGTCCTTGTTTAGGATGACTATGGCTTGCTGGATCAGAGAGGCACTCATTTTTGCTGCTTTGATCAGGGCACTCATCAGGTCACTAAGCTCCTGGATGTAGCTTTTTTTGGTTATGAATGGCACACAAGCTCTCTGTTGAGTGTGACTAGACGGCTTGGGGGAGCCACTTTGGGGAGCTCCCTTATGAGTAGATGATTGCACAAAAAAATCTTCCCGTTTGACTTTTTAGTGAGGTGGCGGGCGATCCTCCGAATTGTCTAGATCATGCTCGAGGATAATGGGAGACTTCCTTTTCCCAGTCTTTGACTTTGTACGAGAGGACTGACAACGGACCTCTGACGTAACAGTGGGAGTGGCATCGTCAGCTTTGGGTTCGAATTCAAGCATCTGATTGGTCTTAGGAGAGGGGGGCTTGTGGTCAGTCTCATCAATTACATCAGGCAGGGGGTTCCACGAAGGCTAGACTCAGGGAGATGGGGGTAAGTCGAAGGGCTTCCCAAACACAATAAGATAGCCTTTTGAGACTCCTCCTAGAGCATATGTCTGTAAATGATGAGATGGAGGCCTTGATGCACATGGAAGGATGAAGATCCTTTCTTGATGTTGATGACAAACCTATCAATAGATCTAAACAAGTATTTCGGGATATTGATGGTCTTCTTGCCGCGAAGGTGATTTAGGAAGGCGAGGTGGAAGCTTCTGAGAATAGTATTTGGACCATCCATTGTGAAATATTGCAGGATAGGCACCATTACCTTGTCCCAAGGCTTGGGGAGGGACTCCCACACGATTTTGCCTTTGTCCCTGCCGAGCTTGTTCCCTTTGCCTTTGAAGTGAGACAATTTGCCAACCAGGGAATGCTTTTCTCTTTGGACTATCTCGCCATCGTCAGGGAGACTGGTCTCTTTAGCTAGCAGACCAATATTGATGGTAAACCTGAGCCCCCTAATCGAGACTGTGCCTTCATCCCAAGAATGGGCCAACTCTTGAGAAAGTTCCATGTCGTTGTCGTTAAACTTCTGGAGGAAAGGAAGAAGCCCATGATTGTTGAAGATATCCTCAACCAATTTGTCCAATTAGAGGACCTTGGGCTCGAATGTGTTGTCGTGATCAACCATGCGCAACGTTGAGGGGGGGCCAAGTGGTGAAGGGAACTAGGTGAGGGCCAGGTGGGGGTTGGTGGAGGGGGGAGGAAGGAGGGCGACTAGAGCATAGGCCGACAACACAACTTACCAAGAATCGACAAAGGGAAAAATGAAGATTGTCAAAGGCAGAAATACCTGTTAAGCGATTTAGTCTGTAACAAATGAGATTAATGAGGCAATTCAAACTTAAAGGGGAGGAAGTTCGCCCTTTAGGAAGGATTGAGAAGTCACAGATGCGCATGTTGATGCATTGAGAGATGTAAGGCCGTAATCATTGATGATATTCCCCATGCCTGTAAATCCTCATCAAATTAGGCACCTTCATTGGAAGTAAGGTGATGGAAGAGTTGGCAAGGCAGTGACCAATGAGGGAAGTGACATTGTTAAGGGAATTCATGAGAGTTTGCATAGATAGGCACAAGCTGGTGACGTGATAGGGGTATGATGTTATGTGGAGATGATGAGTAAGGAAAGTGCTCCATAATTGGAAATGATGGCGACAAACTTCACGAGGCCAATAAATGATGATGATGATGAGGGCGCCACGAGGGGGATTGGCAGGAAGACGAAGATGATTGGGACTCCAAGGCCACACGAATTCGTGGCAAAGGGACACTTGGCAAGTGACCCAGTCTAGGAGCTGAAGAAGGCAAGGCATGAGGCTTGGGGGGCATTGGCCCAAGGGTGGAGACTTGAGAAGACCATGACCTCTAATCCTCCCGCTAGACTGTCTTGAGACCTAATCCCGTGAACAATGTTGCCGCTAAGCACTCCGCCAGAGTTCCCGCCTGGACCAGAATAAAAAACCTGAGAGTTGCTCGCCGTCTTCAACGTCTAATGCCTTAAAAAAATAATGACCATGAAGGTCCCAAGAGAGGCACTTGAGATGAGGGAAGAGAGGGGAGAGCTCCAAAGAGAGGAAGACATGTGGATCAAGACAATAGGGAAAGACCAATCTAAAAACCAAGGGGCTTTAGGCATTGATGGAAGAGAACAACCAACTTTATAGGTTAGAGCAGAGATTAGTTCTCGATAGGACAACACTCAAAAGATTGGGGAAGTTGTTGCACCAAATGGAGAGGTTTTCTTGTGAAAGGCCCAAGTTAGCCAGAACATCCGCTGCCTTATTGCCTTCTCGATAAACATGTTGGATGACATAGTTGCTGAGATTTTGCAAGGATCGTTTGGATTCATCAATGAGGTTTTGAACACTTCAAGAGGGAGGTTGGGCGCCTTTAAGATAGTTGATTATGTTCAAATAATCGCCCTCAATGATGAGTTTTTTCGAGGGGAGGCCATCAAGAAGAGTTAACCCTTGGTAGAGGGCTTTGGCTTCAACAAAATGATTGGTTTGGAAGCCAATGTTTTCAGCATAGGCAAGCAGAATTTGACCTTGATTATTTATGAAAACTCCACCTACGCTTGCTTGCCCTAGATTGCCTTTGGCAACACCATCAAAATTCAGCTTGATCTAGCCCTCCAGGGGAGGAGACCACTTGATCTTCGATTTGTTAATTGAGGGAATAGTGGGGGGAGCCTGGAGGGGGCGAGAGATTTAAGGAATCAACAATTCTGGATTCCATGGGAGGTTCCTGGGAATCAACATGAGGGATCAAATAAGAATTCTCTTTGGCAACATAAAGAATACGAGCTCCAATGGAGGTGTCTTTGGAGGTATTACGAAAGGCTCTATGGTTTCTCTCTTTCCATATTTCCCATAGGAAGTGAGGGAGGTAGAAAGACCAAAATATTTTAGACGATGACCAAGGAAGGGAGAGGGCCATTGGTAGCATAAGTCAATGATGGAATTGGGTGGGGCCCAAGCAATCCCAAAGGCAGAGAGAATGGTGTGAAGGACACTTAGAGAAAAAGGACAATCAAGAAAAAGGTGACGTGTGGATTTAAAGTTGGCTTTGCAAAGGTAGCATCGATTGAGGATTGTCATTCCTTTGCTAAGAAGGTTATCAATAGTGAGGATTTTGTTTTGAGCAACCAACCAGTAAAAGAAATCAACTTTGGGAGTGAGATGCTTGAGCCAAATGTGATTGACCAGAAACCACTTATCACTATTGTCTTTAGAGATATAGTAGGCAGACTTAACATAATATAGACCATCCTCACTATCTTTCCAAATTGGAGTCTTTAGAGTTGGTATTTGGTATGACATGTTCTTAGAAGATTAGTGAGGTCCCTTACTACTCTTATCTACCTTTCACTTAGGTTATTCTGAGGAATGAATTTCCAGGTCTTTCTTCTGTGGTTGGACTCCACAAAGTTGTAAACTTTGTTTCCAAAAAGGTGGTCAGTTACAGTTTTTAAGATGACCATATCTAGGAGCTCTGAGGAGATAGTCTAGAATCCAAGGATCCTTACAAAAATCAATGAGTCTACTATTGCCAAACTTCCAACTTTTAGGAAATTGTCACTTTGCCCAAGATACTTGACCTTGATGATGTTAGTCCAACCTGCCTTGTCTTTGCTGAGGAGCTTCCAAGTTTGTTTGCCAATGAGAGCCAAACTCATATGTTTGACTTTCCTAAATCCTAGTCCTCCCTAATCTTTTTTGGAGCAGATTTGATCCGAAGCGTCCAATGAGAATCTCATGCGAGCTTCCGAGCCAGACCATAGGAAGTTTTTTTGAATTTGTTCAATTTTGTGGCAAATGGATGAGGGGGCTTTGAGGAGGGAAATAAATAAACATGGATACTTTGAAGGAAAGCTTGAACAAGAATGGATTTTCCTACCTAACTTTGGAGGGCCCCTTTCCACCCCGCAAGATTTTTTTGCGTTCTTTCAATGACCATGGTCCATAGGTGTTCAATAGCATGACCTTAGAAAAGGGGTAAGCCAAGGTAGGTGGATGGAAGATTTGATATGGTGCAACGATTTTGGCTATTTTGAGTTGCCTACTGATGGTGGTATTGAGATTTTTTTTTTGCCCAACAACTTCCTCATAGAGGTTGAGGATGGTTATGATGACTTTGGCTTGGGGGATTGAGGATAAGGTGGCGAGGATGGTATCATCAACAAATTGATGCGTAATGAGGTTGAGGGAAGAGGCAACTTTGATTCCTGAGATGGATCCTTGGAGACAGGTCGCATTAAAGGTTCTCACCAAGGATGATGAAGATAAAGGGTGAGAGGGGGTATCCTTGCCTCAGTCCTCTAAAACTTTTGAAGTAGCCAACAAAGGATCCATTAGCAATGACAAATAAGTTGGTGGAGGTGATGCATTATTTGATGAGCTCAATCCATTCGAGGTGGAAGCCAAACTTGGGTAGAATAGAGAACAAAAACTCCCACAAAACCTTGTCAAAGGCTTTATTCATGTCAAGTTTTAGAAAAAGCCCAACTTTTTCACTTTTGTCAACGGAGTGGATGAGTTCATGGATAGTGATGATCCCATCTGTTATGAGTCTCCCTTGGATGGAGTTATGTGTCTGACAGGTTGAAGGCTCTTATATGAATATTATTACCTCTCAACTAAATCATTTTATATGCCTTAAAGTTATAGCCTGTCTTAAAAACAAGATTATTATTGCTAAAACAAAATTACTCCCTTTTTACATAATGAAATTTGTTGATTGATATACCCAAATATATAAAATTGTGTAATTTTATTGAATAGGAAATACGTATAATTATGTAGTTTGCCTGACCTTGGAGGACACAATATTTTCTTTAATGTTGGGTCCATTTTATAATGATATTTAATATACTTTTATATATTCACAAACATAATTCTACACAAAATAATATATCAAACCAACCAAACTTGATTTAAAAAACTTTTAGATAATATTATCTTCTAATTAAAATAACACATATATTTAAATAGATCCTCTAAGCCATTTTTTTTGATAGGTAAGAGGGTTTTGAAAGGACCCTAAACCTTTTACAACAAAAAGTTGAAATAGGTGGAAACCCCACCAAAGAACAAAAGGAATCCATCCCTGCACCTAGACTTGCTAGGGATGGCTTCAACAGACCACCTTACAAAGGACAGACAGATCATCCCAACCGAAACAAAGCCTAAAACCAAAAAACTTAGACATGAAAACAGGGAACACATCCCAACAAAACGGTCTTGAGACAAAAACATTTAAGCATAACCATTAGACAAAAAAACCAAAACCCAACCATGAGGCCTCACCTTACTCTTCGAGATTCTCCTGCTCAGATGGGTCAGTGGTGAGTTCAACCTCTTCTTCTTGAGTGCTACTATTGTTCATAGTTGCAATGATTTTCCCGGCTTGGAGGAGTGTGGAAGAAACAAAATTCAAGAGTTCAACCATGCAAGCCCATGGTTCATTCTTTTTCGGTGGTCTTTCGACATCCGAGGAGTGCATCCGTTTAGAGACACCTTCAAATTTTGATCTTTTTGGCCTTTACTAGGGTTATCTTCAGGGTTGAATCTGACTGGTCCATGTCCATCATCTTGAGCTTAGTGTCCGAAGCTCCTCTCCTATATGAACGATGATAAGAGACAGATTTGGTCGAAGAAGGGGTGCAAGCCGGGGTGAATTTTTATCTTTGGCTTCCCCATCAGATTCTTCCTCCGAGCCGTTGACACTGAGGACCGAAGTTGCAGGGATCCCATCCTTGCTACAGATGATCGTGAGGATCTCTTTATCTGCCTCCTTATGCAATGTGTGCTGATACAACAAAATATGGAGGTCTTGGTATTTGGGGTGGGTGGAAGACCCATCCCTAACATTTGAAATAGAAAGCTTGAGTGACCGAAACAGGTACTCGAGGATGTTGATGCCCTTCACCGAATGCATGTGGTTCATAAAATCCATGTGAAAAATCCTTAATGTCGAGTTGATGTCGTCCATCGTAAAGTATTCCATTATGGGAACCATTACCCTGTTCCAAGGCGCGGGAAGACCCTCTCGCAAAATGCCTCCTTTTTCCTTGGCGAGGCGCTTCCCCTTTTTTTGAAATGGATAAGTTCCCCGACTAGAATGTGTTTGTCCTTGTGGACAATATCACCATTGATGGGTAATTGGGTAACATTCACAAGTAAGCAAATACTCACCTTAAATTTAAAACCTTTGACCACCACCCACCCTCTATCATAGGAAGCGACGAACTTGTCAGAAAGAGTTGGGTTGCTACCATAGAATTTTTGAATGAAGGGCATCATTTGACAAATTTTCAGAAACTCTTTGACTAGGGCATCGACATTCAGGGATGAGGGTTTGATAAGCACCATTTTTTCAATTACCTTTTGGTCAAGGTCCCACTCACCAATCTTAAGACCGGAACCACCTAAGCCAGTTTTGATGTGAAAGATGACATTCATATTATCATGAGACATTACATGTAGATTTTTTTTTCAAATTTTATCAAATTAAAAAGTTACGTTAAACAAATTCATGTCCAACAAAGAATTTTTGGAATTGATATCACATTTACTTTTTCATATATTTTATTTATAGAAATGTCACTTACATCACAAATATAAATAAATAACGGTAACAAACTCATTATTTCATTAAAATATATCATACACCATTTTTATATATATCCTCTTATGACTTCATATTATAATATTTATATAATCTACAATTTTATTATACTAAATATGATTTGTTGTAGGTCCATTTGGAACAAGGGTAGCATTAGGGTAATTTTTTTTTTAAAAATGTCTCATCTTTCAAGAGCCATATCTTTATGAATGATTGTCCAATTCAGAATATTCTTGGACCAATTTGAGAGAAATTTGAAGAGCTATAAAATAAGTGGTTATATAAAGGAATTAAAGTACTATTGAGGGATATTAGATCTTATGAAGTCAACCATACAGAACTAGGACGGTGACAATTTTTCAAGCCATGGAAAACCAAATTGTAGATATTTGCCAGCCAAGGTTTGGATGATGGGAGGAGCTATGGAGGGCTAGGGCATCAACGAGGTGAGACATTTTATCTCGATGAAGAATTTTTAAACTAAGTTTCATTTATCCCTTCATTTTCTTATAAGTTCTACATGTAGATTTTTGTAGGTTTATTTTCAATTAATATAATTGTTATAGGATATATTGGTAAATTTTAGTAGATATCGAGTTATTATTTCCTTTCCATTGATTGATTTATGGATAAATAATTAGAATCATCCCTAGTAGTAGATGTTAGGGAGGACCTCACAAAGTAACGATCCTTGTTGCTCAAAGATAGGGCAACCATTGGTAAATTTAATAGGTATTGGCTAGGGGATTCAACTTTAAGTAAATGGATTGATAGGAGATGAAAGTCTCCAGGAGTGAGTCTATTCTTTCTTCCTAAAGGTTTTTATTAGCTATTTTTTGTTCTAGGGAGGAAAGAGATAGAATATTGAAAGGGAGTCCTTGGTTTTTGGGAAGAGTAGGACACTTCCTTATCCAATGGTATGAAGGGTTTGCACTTGAAAATGTTAATCTATCCCTAGTACCGGTTTGGATAAGGATGTATGGGTTAACCATTGAATTTTGGGAAATGGTTACCTTCAAGGCAATAGGCAAAAATTTGGAAGAATTCCTATAAATTTCAAAAACTATGCAATATGGAGTCTTGTCTATTTATGCTCGAATATTGGTCATGATTGATATCAGTAAACCTTTACTAGAATCAATCATTCTTAAGTATGGGAGCAAGTTGTGGATCCAAGCCAAGGATTATGAAAACATATCTTTTAGATGTAGAAGATGTCATGAGGTGGGGCACATTAAGAGATCATGCCCTAAGAAGAGTCCAATAGAAATGTAGAAAACCACAAGAGAAACATATAAATGGATATGGATGAGGATGGTTTTAATTTCCAAAAAACAGGTCTAGATAGATGGAAGTAAATAAATAGTGGGGACCATTAAGGATATTGGAAGAAATACCAATTCTTTTGAGGCTTTGGCCTATGAAGAAAAAATGGATAAGAGTTTAGAGGACACTATACAACAAGATAAAAATATTAACAAGGAACTGTCTACTCACTATGATTCTGATTTAGGGATGAACAATTTTTTTTTTTGGTTACATAGGAGAGTTGGTTACAACCACACTATTTTTAGTAACTGACAAGTGCAAGGTTCAAACCACAGGGGCTGCTTCCACCAAACCTATTTCGCTTCGTTATTGTTGACCTGGTGTGAAGGGGAACACCGATCGCTCAGGATTCGTACCATCATCATCGGTATGACGTGCACTCAAAGAATTTAGATTAGACTACTACCTTTATGAACAGGCTGCCCCCGAGGCTTAAACCTGGGTGTCTTCTTGATAAATGCCTAGCCAGACAAGCACTTACCAATCCACCTAGCCCTCGGGTGCTGGATGAAAATTCCTATTAAACTTAAGAAATATGCCTCATCAAATTTTGAAGACTCTCTTAAAGCATCATGCACATTTAGGAGAAGGAAAGTGGTAGAGAAAATGTAATGTTAGATGTTAATACCTCTACCATTAACAATAAAATACTAGAAAATGAGCAGGATAAGTCAAAAGCTTCCTTAGTAGAGCCAATAGAGGATAAATCTAATGAAAAGGAAAGTTGTGAAAAAATATTGAGGAATAGAATAATAAGATCTACTCCCGATACTAACAAGGAAAAAAGAGGAAAACCTTTAAATTATCAAGAGAGAGCAAGGTAAGCAAGAGCTATCATAGAGAAAGGAACATAATCTAAGTTGGTTGAAGTTATCTTTACCAAATAAAAAAATGATATTGGTAATTTGCAGGCGGGGCTAGTAGCCCCTATTGAGACATGATTACCATCCATGGAATATAAGAGGTGCTAATATCCCCTCAAAGCAAAGCTATATTAAGGACCTCTGTTTAAGTAATAAGCCTAATATTCTGTGTCCAAAAACTAAATTGACAAAAGAAGTTTCCAAAACTATGAAAGCAATATGGGTAATATGAATGAAGTATTGTGGATTCAAGAAGAGCGACAAGGGGATTTATAACATGTTGGAATCTAGTTAGAACCTCCTATGAAACCATTCATAAAAGTAGGCATTGGATAGCCTCATTAGTCACATGCTACTTTGCAGATATTTGTTTCATCCTTATCAATGTCTATGGACCTACAACTCAATCAGGTAAATCAAAAGTATGGAGTGATATTGAAGCCTTTATGATAAGTAAATACTAAGAAACTTGATTCATGATCATAGAAGCTTTTAATGCCATAACCAAGTTGGATGAAAAATTTGGGGAACTAGAAAAATAATCCAAAGTATGAGAGATTTCTTAGCTTTTATTCTAAAAAATAATCTTTGGGAGGCTGAGTTTGAAGAGGACAACTATACATGGACTAACAACACGACAGGCTAGAACCTGATAGTAAAAATATTATAAAAATGTATACTCTCAAATCATTGGCTATATGAAGGGAGTTGTGCTAAAATCGTAGTTACAAAATTCATCGAATTTTTTAGATAAAATTTGAAATTCGTCGAATTTAAAACCTTGGCACATAAATTTGACGAACAAACCTTAAATTCTGCAGGGAAAAAAAATTGGCAAAAAACAAGTGAAAAAATGGTTGCGAGGAGGGAAAACGTATGCAAATTTTTTTGATAATGTCGTAATGAAACATGAAGATAAAAAAATCCCGATGCTATGAGCAGGTAGATGATGCTCCAGAGCCCTTTTATAATTGACAGAGATGCAGAGAATCTTGCATTCATTGGCTACAAGATTGAGATAGCTTTGATAAAGCAACAACGTGACGATTTTGATGCAAAAGCCCCCTTCGTGGATGTAGATGACCAGTGGAACCTTGGAGCCCTGCGTTCCCTTCTCGATGCAAAAGGGCATATACAGATGAACGAAAAATCCTATGTCCACATCCAACGTCATGTCCTTGGACACCACATGATCGTATGCGAATGGTCTCAGGGGGACCGTCTTCATCCTGAGAAGGCGTTCTACGGATTTGTCTTTGTAAATTATCAAGCGTTCTATGGATCCGTCTTTGTAAATTTTGACTAAAGGAGAATTGTTCACAACTATCTCAAGCGAGAGCTCCGACTTCATCTCCATCCCGACTCGACCCAATTGGAAATTTGAGAGTTCTCTAGATAACATTGAAAAAGGATATGTACATTTGTCAAATTTATGTCGAGTTTTATTTTGAATTTTTGAACTTGTCGAATTTATTTCAAACTTCAAGATTGTCAAAATCGAACACGAACTCGAACTTGGTAATTAAAGCTAGAATTAATACCTTGACAAGGATTGATTCAGATCACTAGCTAATAAGAGTTAAAATGGTGGTAAGTGAATTAAAAAAATATCATTTCTTAAATATGAGAAGATGTGGTAAGACCATCCTCAATTTGTTGATATGATAGCATAGACATGGAATTCTTCAAAAAATGGTGGGCTGTATACACTTTCAAAATAAATTGAATCAATGACAAAAATTAAAAGAATGGAACAAGAACACTTTCAAAAACATTTTTAAGAAGAAAGAACTAAAAGATAAACTTTCAAAATTCCAAAAATATGAGCACAATAATCCAAGCTTGGAGGAAAGGGAGTTGCTTAGTGAAAATCATAATATTTTGAGTAAGGAAGAGAAGTTTTGGAGATTAAATTTGAGATAGACTTGGTTAAAATGAGAAAAACATAAATTTTTATCATAGGATGGCAATCATATAGAGATCAACATCTAGAATTAGTAGTAGAAGGGGGTTGAATTGAAGACCAGAGAAAAATAAAAAAGGAGACAAGTCTTTTTACAAGAATTTCTAGGATTAGAGGAGATTGAAGTTCTTAATGATAAACTTTTGCAAGAAGTACCTTTAGTTATAATAGAAGAAAAAAATAGCAACTGATGGAGCCTATTACTATGGAAGTTCATTAATCTCTTTTCTCTTTAGATAAGGATAAATCTCTAGGTCCGAATGGGCTCTTAGAAATATTCTATTAACATAACTAGAAAATAGTGAAGGATTCTTTCTTGGTGGCAATGGATCAGTCTAGGGTAAAACAATACATACCTTATAAAATAAATGCAACATATCTTACCTTGATTCAAAAAAAGAAGGATGAAAAATTATTTGATTCAATTAGGCCCATAAGCCTATGACATAAGATAATCTCCAAAGTGATGGTAAATTGGGTAAGACATTTTTTAGAAAATAAATGTTTAGAAGAACGAGGCTTTATGAAAAGGAGATAAATTTTGGATGATATCGTAGTAGCTCATGAAGTAATGCATTCAACAACTTATGGAAAAGAGAGCAGCGATATTAAAACTTGATATGAATAAAGCCTATGATAGGGTTAAATGGAATTTTATTTTTGCAATATTACAAAATTTTGGATTTGGGAAGACATGGGTTAGATGGATTAAAGCTTGTCTCTACAATATCATATTCAATGATGGTCAATGGGTTAGTAACATAATCATTTAAAGCTAAGAGGGGTCTTAGATAGGGAGATCCTCTATCACCATATTTATTCATTATTATGGTAGAGGTATTGGGAAGGAACTTGAATAAGGCATACAAAGATGGGTTAATAAGTAAACTTAAGGCTAGTAATAACATCGACAACATCACCCATCAACAATTTGTAGATGATACAATCCTTTTTGGGAGGGCAAGGATAAATGAGACCAAAACTTTGAATAAATTATTAAAGAAATATGTGTTAGGACAAAATCTAAGCTTTATTTTAAACACTCCAACTAGAATCAAAGCAACGATATGTAGGTTACTTCAAATAGGAGGTAAATTTTCCAACAACATATCTAGATGCTCTTATTTGAGGGAAGAATGAGAATAGATCTATGAAATCTAGTTATAAGGAAAGTTCTAAATAAACTACCAACATGGAAAGGTAGATGATTATCATAAGGAGGAAGAGTGTAGCTAATTAAATCAGTATTACAAGCCATTTCAACATATTGTATGTCCTTGTATATTATGCCATAATTTGTAGAAAAAAGTTTAATCTATATTATTTGGTCATTTTTATGGTAAGGTTTATATGATGAAAATAATTTTTCTTTGGTGAAATGGAGCAAGGTATGTGATGATAAAACTAGGCGAGGTCTTGGTTTAAGACTTTTTATAGATGCAAACTTAGCTCTAAGGGAAAAAGTAATTTGGAAATTGTACAAAGGGAGTCAAAGACAATGGGAAGGAATTCTTCTAAGTACGTTGAGCCCAATGATCCAATATTAATATTTACTGCATCCTCACTTACATATGGTTTTGCACTTTGGAATGGTTAAAAAAATCAATTTATCTAGTGATTGAAGATCTAAGATGGGTGGTGGGAATTGAAGAAAAAATTTCTATTTGGATGGATACTTTGTGTGATAAAAAACCACTCAATCTAGATTTAATTTTGAAACCATGGATGATATTACTTCAAGATAAATATGGTGATGGGGTTTCAAATATTATGTACAAGTATCATGAAGGAAGATACAAATGGAAATAATTTATTATAAGTATATTAGACATTGTTGCTAGGAGGTAGCTGAGCAGAAAGATAACAACAATGATTATTCCAAGGTAAGTCAAGGATAAGCTGATTTGGGAGTTGAATAGCTTAGGAGAATATACAACTAGAAGTGAAAATAATGTAAAGCACCAACAAAATAGGAATTCTACAAGAATATGGAGAAATATTTGGGATAGCCTGAGCATTCCAAAAGTCAAAATGTTTGTATGGATAGTAGGACATAGGATAATTTTATCGTGGAATAACCTAATGAAAAGGGGTTTCATGGTCCCTCATAATGTGTTCTATGTGAAATGGAGGAGGAAAGTATAGACCATATCTTAGCACATTGCTCAATAGTCAGGTAACTATGGCAATGGATTCTTAATACGTTTGTAAATTCATGGTGATGAAATGCATGGTGATAAATGGCAAAATCAGAGAATGGTTAAAGTAATGGTAGAGCACTTATAAAAGTGAGGCGCTATAGACAATTTGGGATATATCAAAAGATACAATACTTTGGACTATATATATGGAAAGAATTGAAGAATATTTAAATAAAAGGAAAGCAATTTAGAGGTAATGAAAAGGAAGATTTGTTTAGCCATAGAGGAGTCTAAACCAACCCTATCAACTCACGCAATCCCTAATCTTGAAACATAGAGCCTTGATAGATGGATTCAAGTCATCAAATGGAATTATAATGTTGGGTACAGGAGAAACAAAAGGAAGGCAAAGAATATAAAGTGGATACCACCGAAAGTGGAGTTGGTCAAATTGAATTTTTATGGAGCATCTAAAGGAAATTCAAGACTAGCAAGACGAGGAGGAGGAATAATTAGAAATAATAAGGGTGTTATTTTGTCACATCATGCTTTCAATTGTGGGTTTAAGATAAATAATGAAGTTGAAGCTTGGGTAGCTTTGGAAGGGTAAAAAATATGTAGAAAAATTAAATGGAACAAAGTATGGATGGAAGGTGATTCATTAATAGTAATAAATACAATTTTGAGAAAAGCAAAGGCTCCATGAAACATACAAGAGATCATTGTGGAAATACAAGACCTTGCTACAAAATTTGAAGAAATCAACTTTACACATACGTTAAGGGAAGGGAACAAATGTGTAGATAGACTAGTCAAGAGAGGATTGTGAAGTTAAATTCTCTTTTCCATAGTTAAAGGAAGTAGTAAGTTTAGCTAAAGATAAAAATAAAATGTTGACTGCCTAATTCAAATAATTATTAAGACTTACTTTAATGTTTTTCATCGAGAATATGTTGTATTTATAACATTAATGTGTTTTTCATATAAACTATGTATTACAATTCTTGTGTTTTTCATATAAACTATGTATTACTCTACTAAGATGCAATGTGTAGAAAATAGAAGTGGATTTTTGGTATTGTGAAGGTTATTGTAGGAAAATGTCAATAAGAAGGATGCTGAATTTTGAAATATCTGCATTTACAAAGAAAATTGAAGAAGATCTAGAAAATGAAAATCAAGAATTCAAAATTTTTATGAAAAAAGATGTAGGTATATATCTATGGAAACCTAATTAAGATGAGAATTGAATTTGTTTTCCAACTCTCATTTTTAAAGGAGAAAGTTGTGATTTGTTAAGGGTGGGGAACCCAAGTACAACCCTTTTTTCTCCAGGAAAAAAAATCTACCATTTAAATTAATGGTATACCATAATTTTTTTCATGATATATTTTTTTATTATCTTATCATAACTATTTATATTTATATTTATATTTTCATATAGTACACCATTTAAATTAATAGTATACCATTTAAAATATAGTTTATATCTTCTCATGAGTATTTATATTTTATTTTCTTGAAGTCAATTTTTTTAAAAATTGATTATATGCAATTGGAACGACCCCACTTGCATTGCATCATGACCACATAATGGGATTATAACAACTTGATAATTAGTTTGTATTACTTGATAAGTTATAATATGACTATCTTTCTTGAAATATTTTTATATGATATATTATTTAATAAAATATTAAATACAAATTTTATATTTCAAAAAAAATTGTTATATGGAATTAAATTGGGTCCTATTAGTATTAAATAATGATTATGTTGTTGAAAAATTTCAAAAAAATTACATGATGGTATTTCAAATACCAAGCATGCATATATCATGTGGCAACATTTAAACCTAGGTTTCCATATTGAAAGCCCATGTTTTTAACCACTGGATCTCATGCATTTAATGAGTAAAAATATCACATAAATATTGTATAGTCTAACACCTCAAAAGGGGAGGTTAAGTGTATAATTTGTTTATGTATTTTTTGATTTTACATTTTAAATTTTTTATATGAAGGCATTTATATCTATATCTATATCTATCTATCTATATATATTAAGTTTCAAAACATCAAAATATAATATCTATTATTAGGTCAATTATATTATATCTAACTTGTCTTTCTATCTAAAATATTCTTCATCTTCTTCAAATTAGTGGTTTTCCTCAACCAAATCCTTGATATCATTTTTATTAAGAGAAATTTTTTTTGGCTAATTTCCTTGTAAAATTTGATTTTCATCAAGGGTAGTCATATGTAGCTAATTTTTTTATGAGGCTCAAAAAAGGTATGGGGCCTTGGGAAGAATTTTTCTACCTTTGTGGTTTGCTTTCACAACCATTTTATCATGGTCTCCACATTAAGTAGTGATCATGATTTAGCATGATATATATTGTTATTGATGAGTGTAGAAGCTACAAGGCCTATTGGGATCCTATGGTACACCAATAGGCATTATCATAATATTTGGTTGAGTCCCTATCCTTATTAGAATTTGAATTCTATTTGTCTACTTAATTCAAATTTTATCATTATGACTAGGCATAAGAGGATGGATAGTATAATTTTTATCAGTAATGGCATTATTCATATCCTCTTCTATCTCTAGTATTTGCTTCTTATTAGATCTAGTAGTTATTACTACTCCCTTGAAAGACGTGGGAGGGGGCATAAAAAGCATAAAACTTACTCAAGAGGAACTAGGGTTTTAACAAGGTTTCTATCCTTAAGCAATAAAACTACCAAAAAACCACACAAAATAATAAAAATAGATTCAAATGTAACCTTAAGATAAAGAGTAAAGCTACAATGGAACTACTCAACTTATAGAAAAATGTAGTAACTAACTCAAAACCTACAGTAGTAAACCTACTAAACCCTAGGGGTTAAAAAATGCAAGATGAATATCTTAGGAGGAAGGTTCATGTCAGGTTCACCAAAATATTTGCCAAAAAATAGTTTATATCATACAATTACATAAATTACTACAAGATATACCAAAATATTTAAACCAAGACAACACAACAATAATCATACATTAATAAAGCTAAAATTATCCTGTTCCAAATAGAAATTAAGAGATAACATCCAAGCACATACTATACTAAAATCATCCACAAAAAAACATACACAAGGTTGAATCCTAATGCAATAAAAGAAATATTAAATATCTAGGGTATCAATAACCATATCATCCACAAATAAATCCAATAAAAAAATCACTTCTATTTTATATTGCTTGTAATATAACCACTATAAAAAGGAAAGATCACACTTGAGATGAATTAGAGGATTTGATTTATCTTGTAAATTAGTCCTTGAGTAGCAACTTTGATCTTTGTCTACAATTCCTAGTAGAATATCTCATCTTTCTCTATGGAAGAAAATGAACCAATGGATAATGGCTTTGATTATACCTACAAGTATGAGAGAGAGATATCAAGAACATCATGTGTTGTGATAGAAATGGAAGCAAAGAACTTAGAGCAATATTAGCAGTAATAATCAATAACAAGTGAATATATAGTACATAAACATGTGGTAATTGGAAGTATGATATGGTATTGTATGGTATTTATAGTAGATGAAAAAGATAGCTTTCTCTTTTGAGGATGACAACTGAATTACACTCTTATTAGATCTATAAAATCATAGTAATTTTTCCAAATGACACATTGTCTTAAACCTAGGCATGAAAACATGCTAGAATCATAAGCATATATTAATAACCCTAAAAATGATCAACAACCATGATTATTGCTGAAAATCATGATCATGACATTGTTGATCTAAAGGACACATGCTTTAGAGAGCACATGTAAGCATATCCCTTAATAATAACTCTATCCATATTTCAAAGTTTTGCAAGAAGTTAACAAGTGAAAATAAAAAATAAATATGGTAGAAAGGTGAAACCTAGATGAAGAAAGAGAACCAAAACCATCAACCAACCTAGCTTGTAATCATCCTACCCAAGGACTATTAAAGTTATTCATCCCCTATTCCATATGTAGGAGGATGAGACTCTCCACCACATGTAAAGATGCTAATACTCCTTTTACAAATTTAGACCATCACTAGTAAAGGTTTCACATGGATGGATGAGTTATCAAGATTAGGATTGGTTGTTAGATTTGTTTAGAAGATCATATCATTTGATTTATTCTCATGTGTTGAGGATTTTTTTTAAGGGATGAAATGTTATAGTACGTAGGGATAGGTATATTGGGATATGATATGGGTTTTATCAATAGTTGGCATGGGGAACACATGTTGGACTTCATAATATTTTTTAAAATTGAATAGAAGAAAACCATGCACTCAAATTTGTATACAAATAATAAAAAGAAGGATGAAAATGGAGGGTACCCATAAGCATCATAAATAATCATTGTATGTATAGATAATATTACACAACACTCTAATAAAGGAATGAATAGCAAGAGGGGGTATTTATACTAATACCCAATCCCTACTTACATAATAGAATTTAATATAAGCAAACATAATAAGAGGAATTTAGGATAATTATAAGTTATAAGGAAGGTTTAAAAATAATTAGGTTGAAATATCCCATATGGCATAGAAAAATAAAATATTATAATTAATTAACACATCGTACAATGAAATGCCCTTAGGCCTATCCAATACATCATACAATGTCGACCTTGACCAAGAATCATATTACAATTTTAACACCCTATAAGCAAACTTGAGGGCCCAAGGAGAGGAGACATTAGTAACAATAATATCACCCCCCATAATGAATTCTCTAGTGAACCTTTGCATTTTGAGGTAGACTCATTTGGATCCCCCATCATCTAAAATTTACTATTACAAAAATATTTCTTATATAAGAGTCTCCCTATACTAGTCCATAGTCACTAGCATCATTATTAAGTTCTACAAACATCAAAAATACACTTCCACTAGTGCTTCAAATGAAGAAGAGAAGTCAAAATAACCACCTCCTCTTAATATAAGCTTCTTTAGTCTTCCATATCCATATAAGGTATGGCTTGAAGGCATATATATTTTTCTATATGTTAGAATATATTACATTATTTGATACATGCTAATATACCACCTTGGGTACATATTTAGATTAGGAGTGTCTTAGATTAGGGTGTGAGTACTTAATTTATGCAATATAATAAATGCACAAGTATGTGCAAAGTATTTGATAATGTAAATATGCATAGTAGTTCATGTGCACATGAGTCCATAGTATAGGAAGTTGAAGAGTCGTAGGAATATGGAAGGCCAAGAGTCACATCCAATTATATGTTGGCCTTTGTGTGAGGATATTGAGAGATAAGTTTAGAGAGACACATTGTATAGAAGAAGTAGATGTTAGAATTAATGTAATGTACACTATGCCTTCCTTGACACTTGTCAGTTTCACTTGACAAGTGTCATGCATTTCATATAGGCTTATGTCTATATATTGTAACCCTGTTTCATTTGTAATATATCTCATTTTGTTCATTTCAATATCAGTCCCAACATTTGGTATCAGAGCTCCAGGATTTCTCTGGTCTTGTGAGCTTGAGGGGGATTTCCCTCATGGAAATCCCCCCTCATTCTTTTCCCTCTCCTTTCCCCCATTTTTTTCTTCAAGCAAGGGAGTATGCTCTCCATCGTTGATGGATCAAAAACCAGAAGCTTGAGAAAAATTAATGGCGATAAAATATTTCTTTAGTGAATTATTTTTTTCCTGGTTGTAGGTTGATATTTTTCAGATTGTTGGTGCAGTGAGTGTGGAACCGTTTAACTGTGAGAGTGCACAGCGTGTCAAAATGTTGATGATCCACCCGCCACAGTTGTTCCATTTTTTTAAATATGCAGTTTATTGCAGCCTGGGACGTGCGACATCTGAAGTTCATAGTTGCAAATCTGCATGTGCATTGAATGTTTTTTTATGACACCTTTTCACGCTCACTGCCTATGAGGTTTTTTTTATGGATATGGGAAGACTGTCAGACATAATGGCATGACATTATGAAAGTTTTTTTTTCTTGGAAAGCATGTTAAGAGTTTCTCGGGTAGTCTTTTTTTGGCAAGCTTCGATGCCTGATTTTATCTGCATGTTGGCAAAGTTTGATTTGGCGATCGTTGGTATTTTTTCCATATGGACTTGGTAACACTGCACTGGGTGGTGGCAGCCAGGGGCGATGGGGCCATGGTGTGGCTGGTTATGTAGAAGGGCACCAAAAAGGATATCCGCAACCAGAGCGGCAAGACGTCATACAATTTTGTGGTAGACACCAAGGATTCTCTACTCCTGGACTTGCTTTGCCTCGAAGATGGTCTCCACAGGGCAACGCATCGTGGGGACCCACAGAGTGTCCAAAGGTGCCTGGAGTAGGGCACCGCCATTAACAATAAGGACCAGCACGGCTGGACGACACTCCACCGTGTCGCCTTCAAGGGCTGGCTTGATATCGTAAACACGCTCATCAATAAGGGCATCGACCTCGACAATCGTGATGATGAGGGATATTCTATTCTGCACTGTGCCACCGAGTCTGGTCATATGGACCTCGTCGATCTCCTGCTGAAGAAGAGCATCGACGCCAATGCCCACAGCAAAAGAGGCATCACACCCCTGCAAATTGCCAATTCCCTGCACTATTTTGGCATTATGTCGGAGAAGACAATGCTGGAAATTCCTCTTCCTCCTGTAAAGAAAAAGAACCTGACACGACGATCGAAAGGGCTGAAGAAGCCTTTGTTCGTAGTGTAGTACGGTAGAACAACGGTGGCATGATTTGAGATTTCTTCTAGGGTTCTTAATTTTTTGTTGTTGCAGAGTGAAGCTGGGACAATTTTTAGTTTGGATCCATGGAATTCTTTTAAAGCATCAGGACTCTGAGGTGCTAGGAAGCTTCTTAGGGTTGGCCCAATGACCTGTGCGTACTCCCAATTTGACAGTAATATTTTTTTGTGATTTGCTCTGCCACTATGTGGGAGGAACATCAATCACAACATACAATATAAAACTGGATTTCTCAGATGTGCCTTATTTACCCCTTGCTTGTAGATTGATGTTATTTTCCTGATGAACTTTGAAGCTCTGTTTAAAGCCTAGCGACTATAAAATTATAGAAGAGTTGTAACCAACTCCGGAGAGTAATTTTCCATCGGCTGCGCATGGGAAAATTTGCTATTTATGGGAGAAGTGAAGCTATATTCATTTTTTTAGGCTGTCAAACATCAGTTTAATTCACAGTGATACCTTGGTGTGGCTTTCAAACATTTTTTAGAGTGGATGAGCGCATGAGAGAGCCCAACGCTCCCTCCACCACAGTTTCAACCCGTGTCGATATGGAAAATAGACCATTTGTGGACTGCACACTTCAATTCAGTTGAAAGAGTCGGTGCAAGTTTCGTGTTAGATCTACATCCATCATCGGGGAATTTTGAAAATGTTGGCATGCTTATCTCGTGATCGTGCATGACGAGTTCGAATGAAACGTTTCTTCCCGTTTGTTCGCGACATGCAAATTGATGGTGCAGTGGAAGTTCACGCTGAAAATGGCGAAGATATTGCAACAATCTTAAGCGTCTTACCTACCTGATAATGATGTCATTTTTCAAAGCATGGGGTACTTTATTTTTAAAAAATGTTTTGTTCCACATGGCAAGTGGAGTGGAAAAGGCCCACATGGCCAATTTTTTTTCAAAATTTGTAGTTTTCCAAGGGGGAAATTTTTTTAAATCATGGTGGAGAATTTTTTTTTATTGGCCGACAAGATGGCCTTATTGGACCTGTTATTTTTCCACATGGGAGTGGAAGTGGAAGTCCTAAATGGCTAGTTTACTATATTCATGGGCATAGTTTAATGTTTTTTTCCAAATAGAAAATGAGAAGTGGAAGGCCTAGATGGCCCATGTAATTCCCCTACGAGGGAAATTTTAAGACTATTTTTATTCTGCCTGAGAGCGATGCCGCCATTGAGCGATGTTGTTTATTTTGCTGCATAGAGAGGCATGCTATTGTTTTTTTTAGCAAGTTGAAGGCCCCATTCAATCCCAAGATAGGGGTATTTATAGTCGTTGGAAATTTTTTTCCACGACGGACACATTGGTGGTGTCCATTTGTAATTCTGAGGCTATTTCATTTGAGTTTTTAAGCCTCAAAGTTTTCTACCTTGGAGTGCACTCTCAGTTGTACCCGACACTCCCAAGGCATTTTTAAGTGATCCTAGTATCTAGTAATATCCTATTTCTACTTGGCGGATGCAGCGGCTGGTTACCCATGCATTCCGGTAAGATGAGGTGACTACCATAAGGACACTTATTCTAGGGACTACAGACATAGACACCCTAGACTCTATCCGAGGTTTTTTTTGGATCTACTTTTGAAGACTACAGACAAAGACACTTCAAAAGATTCTCTTCTATTCTTCTTTCTTCTTCTCCTCCATATTTGGATCTATGGCTCATTTTATTGTATTGAGTGCATTTTCGGAAGAGACCGACACTCTTATATGGCTCATTTTTCCTTTGTATTAAGGTGCATTTTCAGCAGAGACTAACACATTCTAGATTGAGTTCACCATAAGGAGGGATTTGATATTTATGGTGGGACTAGTCAGTGACCTACGAGAGGCAACATCCTTTGAGGATGACCTGTAGAGGCAACAGACCCAGAAGTGGCTGACCCTGAGGCACCCATGATGACCCTGAGGCACTTAGATGGCTGACCCAGTGGCAACAGACTTGTGGAAGTGGCTGACCCTGAGGCAACAGACCGAGATGTATACACAGTTGTGGGAGAAGTGAAGCTATATTCATTTTTTTTAGGCTGTCAAACATCAGTTTAATTCACAGTGATACCTTGGTGTGGCTTTCAAACAATTTTCAGAGTGGATGAGTGCATGAGTGAGCCCAACGCTCCCTCCACCATAGTTTCAACCCGTGTCGATCTGGAAAATAGACCATTTGTGGACTGCACACTTCAGTTCAATTCAGTTGAAAGAGTCGGTGCAAGTTTTGTGTTAGATTTGTGTCCATCACCGAGGAATTTTGAAAATGTTGGCATGCTTATCTCGTGATCGTGCACGAGGAGTTCGAATGAAACATTTCTTCCCGTTTGTTCGTGACATGCAAATTGATGGTGTAGTGGAAGTTCACGCTGAAAATGGCAAAGATATCGCAACAATATTAAGCGTCTTACCTACCCGATAATGATGTCATTTTTCAAAGAATGGGGTACTTTATTTTAAAAAAATGTTTTGTTCCACATGACAAGTGGAGTGGAAAAGGCCCACATGGCCAAATTTTTTTCAAAATTTGTAGTTTTCCAAGGGGGAAATTTTTTTAAATCATGGTGGAGAATTTTTTTTTATTGGCCGACAAGATGGCCCTATTAGACCTGTTATTTTTCCACATGGGAGTGGAAGTGGAAGTCCTAAATGGCCAGTTTACTGTATTCATGGGCATAGTTTAATGTTTTTTTCCAAATAGAAAATGAGAAGTGGAAGGCCTAGATTCCCATGTAATTCCCCTACGAGGGAAATTTTAAGACTATTTTTTATTTCGCTTGAGAGCGATGCCGCCATTGAGCGATGTTGTTTATTTTGCTGCCTAGAGAGGCATGCTATTGTTTTTTTCAGCAAGTTGAAGGCCCCATTCAAACCCAAGTATAGGGGTATTTATAGTCGTTGGAAACGTTTTTCCACAACGGACACATTGGTGGTGTCCATTTGTAATTCTAAGGCTGTTTCATTTGAGTTTTTAAGCCTCAAAGTTTTCTACCTTGGAGTGCACTCTCGGTTGTACCCGACACTCTCAAGGCATTTTTAAGTGATCCTAGTATCTAGTAATATCCTCTTTCTACTTGGCGGATGCAGCGGCTGGTTACCCATGCATACCGGTAAGATGAGGTCACTACCATAAGGACACTTATTCTAGGGACTACAGAAATAGACACCCTAGACTCTATTCGAGGTTT
Source organism: Wollemia nobilis (assembly GCA_028583015.1). NCBI lineage: Eukaryota > Viridiplantae > Streptophyta > Pinopsida > Araucariales > Araucariaceae > Wollemia > Wollemia nobilis. The sequence continues at coordinate 4,098,913 of JAQPPZ010000048.1, read as the reverse complement.
TTTCTGGATCTACTTTTGAAGACTACAGACAAAGACACTTCAAAAGATTCTCTTCTATTGTTCTTTCTTCTTCTCCTCCATATTTGGATCTATGGCTTATTTTATTGTATTGAGTGCATCTTTGGAAGAGACCGACACTCTTATATGAATCGTTTTTCCTTTGTATTAAGGTGCATTTTTGGCAGAGACCGACACCTTCTAGATTGAGTTCACCATAAGGAGGGATTTGATATTTATGGTGGGACTAGTCAGTGACCTACGAGAGGCAACATCCTCTGAGGATGACCTGTAGAGGCAACAGACCCAGAAGTGGTTGACCCTGAGGCACCCATGATGACCCTGAGGCACTTAGACGGCTGACCCAGTAGCAACAAACCCATGGAAGTGGCTGACCCTGAGGCAACATACCGAGATGTATACACAGTGAATCTAGCATTATTCACAGTTGGAGAGCCAAGTGCAAAGAGCACGAGCCTAGACCAAATCAGCAATAAAGGAGGATGATAGGTTGCTTTTAGAGAAGTCAACATTAAGGGGGAATGTTACCTAATGTTGACTTGTTTTTTCTTTAGTTAGGATAGTGCACATTAAGGGGGAATGTTAGAATTAATGTAATGTGCACTATGCCTTCCTTGACACTTGTCAGTTTCACTTGACAAGTGTCATGCATTTCATATAGGCTTATGCCTATATATTGTAACCTTGTTTCATTTGTAATATATCTCATTTTGTTCATTTCAATATCAGTCCCAACAGTAGAGATACAATGTAGAGCATGTATGAAATATGGAGAGTTTGAGATCTCCATTATATATCAAAATACTATTTTTATGAGCTTTCATTAATGGTAGTTTATTGAGTTATTGTAGAAGTTATTCATGAGTTTTATATGTTTAGAATATTTCCATTATCTTATATTTGATATAGCATGCTCATTTTAGATCTTGTGGTTATTTTTTATTAAGTATTTAGTATCAAAAGCTAATAGTGGTATTAGAGCCACAAGGGAGATTGATAGGAGATAGGGAGATCCACAAGAGAGATTGAGAGGAGATAGGGAGATTTTATTTTTAGAAATTTTAAAGTTATTTTTTGGCTAGAGTCTTTCCACAAGGTTGCAGGAAAACTCGTGAAGACTAGGACTCAACAAAGTTTGCTTACCACTAGATTGAAGGATAACTAGTGAAGTATATTGATTTTTAGATATCTGGAGATTTGCATGTATTTGCTTGTTGCTGTCTAAGTTTTTGTTGTCAAAAATTAGTTCTCAAAAATTGAGAAGCTTCCTACAATGGATAGAGAAGAATTTCATCTTTGATTTCTTGAAAGTCTATATGTTTTCCTCATGTAGGGATTGGTTTTTGAGTTGTATCAATAGCGTAGACATTGAATATTAAGGAGACCCAAGAAGAAGGTCCCCATAATATTGAATATTGAAGATTGAGGAGACCCAAGAAGGAGGTCCCCATAGAAGCTTGAATATTGAAGACTCTAGATTGAAGATAGAAGAAAGCAACTCTATTGAATATTGAGAAGGAGGAGACCCAAGAGAAGTTCCTATTACATATTTGAGAAATAATATAGGATATTTGAGGATATTTCAGATAGCAAAGTTGTAGAATTTGAAGACCCAAGAGAAGATAACTCAAGCAAACTTGGAAGGAAAAAGAAGAAGGCTAGATAAGCCCCATTGAAAAGTTGAAGAAGTGACCATTGGAGAATATTTGAAGAAATATTGAGGTAGAATATTGCAAGAAGGAGAAGCTCCTAAAAAGAAGAATTTGGGACAATTGTTGCCATTCGACAATAAGCCCAAAAGGAAAAAGGCTTTAGCAAGAAGTTTGCCAAACTTTAGAAACTTTTTTGAAGATCTCAGGACATTCATATTCTTGAGGAAGATAAATGAAAGAGGTCATATTTGAAGATAGAATTTAGTAAGAGCTAAGGAAGAGAAAGAATATATAAGAGGTCATAGATTTGATAGTTTTGAAGACAACCATAAAGGATTTAAAGGCTTATTTTTTTAGAAGAAGATTGCTGATTTTTGCAGCAAAAGTTGAAGAGTCACAGGACAAAAAAATGAAGGTGACATAGAGCTTAAAATTGAAGAATAATTGGGCATATTTTGAAGTGCCCTTTAACAACCAATTGAAGGAAGGGTTGACAGAAAATGAAGGTAGCAATTTGGAGGAATTAAAGGCTGTTTTTGGACAACAAGATATAGGAGGAGTAATCAGAGCTTTGGAGCAGCAATTTGAGAATATTTGGGCTGCAAAATTGGGCAGCATTAGAAGGAGACAAGAGAGATGCATTTTGGATAATTTTGGGGCAGATTTAAGAGAAGCATTGGACAACATCTGATCAAAGAAAGGTGCTATAAATTTAAGAAATTAAGGTAGCAAGATAAAAGATGGTAAAACTACGATTTTAAAGATACATGATAGTAAGTTCGAGTAGCAATAAAGGAGAGGAACCAAGCTTCAAAACACAACCAAAGAGGTTTGAAATTTGGTGCATAAAATAGTATTTCATTTTTTATGAAAAAGTTGATTTAATTTGAGTTTATTTGGCACCATATTTTAGAGAGTTCAAATAAAAAAAGAACTCTAAATTTATTATCTCCCAGTTAAAGGAGTTTAAGAAGCTTGCAAATTAGTGAGTTAATATAGCATAAAGGAGCTGGTTTATTTTAAGTCTAAAATCAGCAAAAGAGGATTTGTATCCTATTTTAAAGAAGCAAATATTGCTCCAAATCATAAATAGCAAGCTAAGGAGAAATGAATGCATTAAGGAGCACTCAAATATTGTGCTCAATATATGGTTTTGAAAGGAAGCAAAGTAAGTCTTTGAAGGCACAAAGAGCATTCTCAAAACCTACAAAATTTTAGAGAAATAAGTTAGCAAAGTGAGTAAATAAAAAGGAGTATAAGTAGTTTGGAAAATAGCAAGAGATTCACCCATTCAAGCTGAGTTGTGGAGAAGACAAACCACACCAAAGTTGAGTTGAAATCTGTTGAAGCAAAGCAATAAGGAAGGCATTCAAAGTAGCCACCAAACGTAGGAGGAGAAGCCACCAAATTTCAAAGAAGCTAGCCACCAAAGAACCACCATAGGAGGAGAGATTGTTGGAAGAGCCACCAACACAGTTGGAGAAGAGACAACCGAAAGGGTATTGAGAAAACACTAGAAAGCCAAGCATCAAGAGGAGACCAAGCGTTAGAAAAGCTAACTGCCATGAGGAGAATGTTTGTTTTTCTATTGGAAGAGAGCCACATGTAATTTCCAATGCTCAAGGAGATAAAGCATCTTCAAGCAACACAAACCAAAGGGACATAATGCTCTTGCCAAGCATTACAAGGAGAACAATTAGTTGGAGCATCTTAGAAATACCTATTGAAGTGCAAAATATCCTTTGTGCCATTTGGCACATAAAATCTAGAGCACCAACCATTTCTAGAGGAAGGTGAAATATCTTGGAGTGCCACTTGTAACATAATTCTTAGGAGACTGTTAAAAATAAGATGTAGGTGCAAAGACAAAGAGAAAACTAAATAATCTAGTATTCTATAGCCATGAAGAGTAAGATAATACAAAGAGAAAGCATTGGAATATTAGCCTAAGGTTTGGAGTAATCAAAAATTACATTATCTTACAAGCCTTGGAAGAAGAGCCATTATTAGAGTCATTTTGCAAGAGAACATTCATGGTAGGAATCTTGTAATGCTTAGGAGGAAGAAGCACCAATTTTTGAAGTTGAAAGGTTGAATGCCAAGTGTCCTTGTGGAAAGAGGAGCACCAACCACCATGTTAGTAGACTAAAACATCTTCTTACATGCAATAAAGGCATGGGTTAGAGTGTCACTTAAGATAAATTCATGAAGCATGTGAGAGTATTGCATAAGCACTGCAATAAGAGAAGCAAATATAGAGGATGCATTGAAGAGTCAAACTCTTGAAGATCAAATTTAATGAGCATCATACAAAAGAAGGAGCATTAAATATGTTGCAGAAAAGGAAGATCATTTTTAGAGCACAGATTGCAGAGTCTCAAGAAGCAAGTCAAATTTTGGCGTGTCATATACAAGGAGGTACAAAATATTTAAATTGATTTAAAACCTTTGCAAATATTAAGGAGGTATAAGGCATAATATTGAGGTCAAGATTAATTAATTTATTATACTTAAGGTTATTTGAATAAAAGGAGAAATAAGGTAATGAATTATAACCTTAGAAGAATTATTGAATGCCTTGGAAGATCTTTGAAGTAAGAAGTATTTTGAAAGGTTTTGAAATTCAAATTGCATATAAATATTTACAAATAGTTTAACTTGGAGGAATAAGGATTTCTACATCAAAATAGGAATATTAAATTTGCAAATGCCTTTGTTTTCTAAATTTCTAATTAGGGAGTTATAAGGAATTCAACACCAACTTAGATTCTTGAAATTTAGAAACCATACTATTGAAAATTGAAAAATATAAGAAACACAACATAGAGTTGTTGAAAACTTGGAAAATTACATTTAGTATTAGTCTCTTGCTCAAATTAACGAGACATAATGAATCCAACTTAAAGTTGTTGAAAACAAAGAATCTTATAAAAATTGAAATTGCATAAAAAGTCTCTTTAGTTTTCTATTCATAGTTAAGGAGACAAAAGGGATTCAAATCAAAGGAAAACCTAGAAGGCTAAGTATTTTATCAAAGCTATTTTGCATTCAAAATACAAGAGAGATAAAAGGAATTCTACCTAGAGATTTGAAAAATTAAATCTTTACCAAAACTATTGGTTGATAATTATTCAAGCACTAGGAAATACAAGATATCCTACAAATTTGAGAATTAAAAGAGTTTATCAAATTTTATTATATACTCAAAAATAGGGAGTCATAAGGTAGTCAACCTCAAAGGTTTAGAGATTTTAAAATTATATCAAAGTTATTTTCTTAAAACTAAGGAGTCAGGAGAGAAATTTACTTTAGAAGAACCATGAAAGAAATTTTTAAGTATAAAAGATTAAAGGAATCAAAATGGATTAAAGATATACTTGAATCAAGGAATGATAATATGAAAAACAAAAGAGAAGAAAGAACCAATATGACTTAGAAAGTTTTTTGGAAAAACATAAACTAATAATTTGGTAGGAATGGATTCTATAAAGATGTGTTCTAAAAAAATGATAGAAGAAATCGATGACAATCATATTAATAGAAATATAGAGAATAAACTCAAAAATCATTCTCAAAATATAGCAAAGAATATTGGTCAAAAATATGTCTTACATGATTTTCGCATCAAAATACATTAACCATCCTGACGGGGGCAAGGGAGGGATGGCTCCAGCACTAGGTTCCCTTGGACTGACCAGTCCCACTTCTCCATTTCCCTGCCCCCCTCCCGGGTCTGCTCTCAGGCCTAGTTTCTAGGTTCCCTTGTTTTCTCAGGTTTCCCTCTTGACGGGGTTGCTGGTCTGCATGGAGGGTTTGGTGGTTTCTTGCCCTGAGTTTCCTGGTTCGATGGGTTTCCAACGTGCTTTCGGGGCTGTTGGAAGAGGGTTGGCTCTGGTTTTATGGTTGCTGCTCGGGATCTTCATCTACGTTCTTTTGGCTTCGGGGGGTGCCTTTTCCCGTAGATGGTTTTCCCAGTCGCCCCATGAAACCCTTGTCTTCGGGATCTCCTTGTAGATCCGGGGTTTGTTTGTTCTTGTGGATGGATCTCAGGGATTTTTCTGTAGTCTGTTGTTTGGGTCCTAGGGGGTGCCCATGCATGCAGCTACATATCTCCTTGGATCCATTCCCTGACAGACAATGGTGGGGCTAGAAGTTTTCTTGATGGTGGTTTTAATGGCTTGTTTCCTTGCAGGGTTTGATCTTTGGATGGGGGCTCAAGATCTTACAATGCAATGGCTTCCGCTATTTTTTCTACCCGTAAAAATCCTTCTCAGTCATGGACGCTCACGGGACAGCTTCCCTGTCTCTCCTCTATAGCTTGCATCCTAGATCGAGGTTCCTGTTAGGCAGGGGTTGTGTTCTTCTGGGCATGCTGCTGGTTTTCCCACTGGGCGAGATCCATGAGTTCACGAGATTTTCTATAGGTTTAGGGCATGCTGGTTTTCCTCGATGGGGGGTCATGGGTTTGTCTGCAGGTCCTGGGCGTACTGCTGGTTTTTCCCACTGGGCGGGTTTGCCTTCTCTTGTTGGTTTCTCTAAATGCGGGATTCTGGGCATGCTGCTATTTTTTTTTCTTGCAAGGAAGGATTTCTTGTTACTGTTGGGTTTCCCGCGGAGCGGGACCTTCCCTTGCTGCTAGTTTTTTTCCCCACTGAGCGGGAACATCCACACCCGATTTAGGGTTGGTTTGGTGGTTTTCCCACAGGCGGGATCTTCCAATTTTGCTGGTTTTCCCGCTAGGCGGGATTTCTCAAACATGCTGGTTTAGGGTTTGCCTTTCCTGCTTGGAAATATTCCTAAACATGCTTGTTTTCCCCACGTGGCAGGATTTCCAGATTGTGCGGTTTTTTCCCCATGAGGCGGGATTGTAATTTTTTCTGTTGTTTTCCCTACTAGGAAGGTTTTTAAATTTGCTAGGGTCCCCGCTGGGCGGGATTTTCCCTTTTTGACTGTCGATTTTTCCCGTTGGGCAGGATTTCCTTTGTGGTGGTCTTTGGATGTTTCCCGCTAGACGGGATTTTATCTTCATCCTTGTAATGAGTCTCCCACTGGGTGGGATGCGTCATTTGGGTTTTAACCCTCGGTTTGGTCTTTTGACCTGTTGTAAGAAGGTTTTTGGGATCCTTTCAAAACCCGCTTGTAATATAATTCCAACTTACCAAAAAAAAAAATGTCTTACATATTTTTGAAATAAGTAAATATAGAAATGCTTAAGTTGTACACAAGTGGTTTTACTATTTTATCAAGGAAATGGATGAACTCAAAATTTCAAAGACAAGTAACAAAGAAGTAGAGATATCTTCATGATGTACTTATTGCAATAAGAACGGTCATGAAAAAGCAAATTGTTGGAATTTCCATCCATGTAATTATTGTGGAGGAAAAACTCACTCATATTTTTTTTGCTACTATAACTACAGATACAAAAAAATATGTGAGGAGATATTAATATTTAGACTAGATTATCTCTTTCAAGTTCTTATTTTTGAAGCATCTACTAACAATGAGTTCAAGTTTAAAGTTTTTGAAGAACAAGAAGAAAAGTCATCCAAAGAACCAAAGGAAAGAAAATGGATTAATTCTGATCCACTCATGACTTGTAAGAAAATGAGATCTCTTGTTCATCAAGGCTACTTGAAAAAATTCAAGGATGAAGAGCATATAATATACTTTGAAACACATAAAAGTGATGAAATGAAGAAAACAAGGAAAGACAACATGAGTTCCAGGAATAAGGTGAAGACTAAACCAAAAGAAAAATAGAAACTTGATCAAGTTGAAGAACATATGAAAGACAAAGATCCATATTGAAGACTAAAGTCTTCAATAACCAAATAATGTAACACAGGAGGGTGTTGAAATATATTACATTATTTTGTACATGCTAATGTACCACCTTGGATACATATTTATATTAGGAGTGTGTCTTATATTAGGATGTGAGTATTTACTTTATTCAATGTAATAAATGCACAAGTATGTGCAAAATATTTGATAATGTAAATGTGCATAGTAGTCCATGTGCACATGAGTCCATAGAATAAGAAGTTGAAGAGTCATAGGAATATGGAAGGCCAAGAGTCACATCCCATTATATATTGGCCTTTGTGTGATCATATTGAGAGATAATTTTGGAGAGACACATTGTAGAGAATAAGTAGAGATACAATGTAGAGCATGTATTAAATATGGAGAGTTTGATATCTCCATTATATATCAAAATGTTATTTTCATGAGCTTTCATTAATGGTAGTTTATTGAGTTATTGCAAAATTTATTCATGAGTTTTATATGTTTAGAATATTGCCATTATCTTATATTTGATATAGCATGCTCATTTTAGATCTTGTGGTTGTTTTTCATTAAGTATTTAGTATCAAAAGCTAACATTATATCATACATCATCCTATTTGAAGGCTTTCTCTTGCTATTGGGCCACCTAATTTTGGTCACCAAAAGAGGATTTACATAAACCTACCTAAAATAAGAACTATAACAAACTTCCAAGAGTACCTAAACAAGAAATAGAAGGAGAAAGAGATAATGAATGATTAGATCCTCATTTATAAGCTAAAATAATCTCTCAAAGGAGGAATATGTATCCACTCAATCATTTCCTATATATTTTTCTTGTAATCCTCTAAAAGACTCATAATATACTACAACTATCATAAATCCATCTATATATATCTCAAAAAATTAGGCCAAAGATTTTGATTTGACCAAATACTCTAATTTTACCCATTAACATAAGAAACTGGAGGTTTGTGATCCATATTATCCAATTTGATCCTTAACATTATAGCAAGTCCAATGCCACCAATGCATAGAGCTCAAAAATTTGTGTGATTTATATAAATAGGTTTAAAATGCTTTCATATACAAAAGTTATAGCCTTTGGATTTTTTACTCTAATGGAACCCAAAAAGGGAAAATAAGGCTCCAAAACTTAGAAAAAGAATAGGTAATTATCTGTTGGCACTTGGGGATCCATGATTTGGTGGTGTCATCCACTGCATTTTTACCAACTCAACTCTCCAAAAATACTATAACTATAATGCTTGCTCCTTTCCAATTGGAGGTTATAATATATATATATATATATATATATATATATATATATATATATTAAAAAATCTAGTATGCATGAAACAATATATGACCACATCATCCACAAAGGATACCTTCACATTTGCAAGTATTTGAGCACATGCCAAAACTATGATTCAAATATGTGTCACCTTTGGGCTAAGTGCCTTGCACTATTCAAGGTGTCAATATTTGCACCATGGTGTTGTAGTTGGAAATCAATAAATAATACACAAGCAAGTGCCTTAGTCAATGTAGGAAAAAATCTAAAAAAAAATCATTGCAATTTAAATTGAGGATGTCAAGGTAGTAAGTACCCTACCATACACAAAATGACCAGCTACTTTGTTCGTTTGATGGAACCAAAAATGGAGTAGGATCCATTAGGTATTCCATGTACACTATCCATCGACATATATCCTTTTAAATGAAAAACATGGTACATGTGGTTTGAAAATTGAACCACATATTGTGTATTATATACTTTCATCCAACTAGCCAACATGCCAGTCAACTATTTCAAGGAATCTATTCCTCAAAATTATTATTGATTGAACCTTGCTTGGTCTAAAAGTGACAAGAAAATGATGCACAAGATTGAACCTACTATCTTCTGTCTGCAGTTCCTCAACTTCCTCTTGGATTATCTTACCATCATATTGATGATGAATAAATGGTATATACATATCAATACCTTTAGAAGAGGCATGTGTGGCCATTGGAGTAGCGTGTGTGCGAAGGCAAAAAAGGTGAATTTGAATTTTAAAAACCAACCCTTCATTTCTTTGGCAATGTGAGAGATAAATCATGAACCAAATTTAGAGAAACAAAATAGAGATAAATGACATAAAAACCTCAAGTAGAATATATGGAAAAAATATCCTCTTTACTCATGCTATAAAAGATTAATAGGAAGAGGAATTTACCCTAAGAATTGCACGAAGAATCAAATACTTCAAATATCACTTCTACATGACCAAATGATGCAACTCCATACCTACTCTACTATAATATTGGAATTCATAATATTTTTTGAAAATAAATAGATGCAACCAATGAAATCAAATATTATATAGATGATAAAAAGGACAAAACAGAGAAATAATTGGAGGGCACCTGTAGGCATCATAAATAATCACTATATAAATATATAATATTACACAATACTTTGATAATGAAATTAGGAGTGGAAAGAGGTATTTATACTAATACCAAAACCCCAAATACATAATAATGGTTAACCTAAGATGACACAATAAGATGGATTTAGGTTAATTATAAGTTATAAAAAGGGTTTAACCTTAACAAGATTAACCATAGCTATAAGGAATACATAATACAATAATACAATTGATTAATACATTATACAATGAAATGCCCTTAGACCTATCCAATACATCATACAATGTTAGCCTTGACCAAGAATCAAATTATAATTTCAATAACATAACCCAATGTTTAATGCATTATAATATTATATTATAATAATGAGTTGGACAAGGGTTTAAGAGTTAGCTACAATTAGGATTATACCCTACCCAAACTATAATTAGATGATGGGTATATAAAGAAGAAATATTGTTATATACGAAATTATGGATCATGACAAGTAATTATCTTTACCCAGGCAATGCCTTATGAGACTTTGTTGTCTCTAAGTGGTTCTCTCATATTGGGAGGTCTTGTGGAGTTATTTTTCCTTGAGGAGTATTATTGTTGTTGGACTGCCCTAAGGATATCATCTATCTTTGCCTCATTGTGTGGGCTATTGCATTGTGGAACATTACTTTGTGGCATTTGATATTTTCTACATATTGATGAATGGTTTATATTAATTAGAATAAATTTTTGTAACATATGATTAGTGCATAAAAATTGATATCATATTTTATATTTAATCTTTCTCTTTCAAAGTATCATTGCATCAAAATAATACTCAAATAAGTTGCTTCTATAAATAAGACATGATTTTCTATTTCAAGTATCACATTTATTTGGTTAAAATAAAATATTTACAACACTATTGATTGTTAAATTTGTTACAAACATCAAAATAGTTTTTCAAATATAACCATTTTATTTATAACCAATTATAAATCATCATAAAAGTTTAGATTTCAAAGGGTCAAAATGAAGACATTACAATATGTTTGGAATGAAGCAATAAAAAATGGTAAAGGGCACAATTAGTAAAATTTCCAATAAAAATTCTTATTGTAGACTCGTGTAGATTGAGAAGGAAGACCTACAAAATATATATATATATATATATGGATCAAAATCATAAACAATAATAAGTTGATTAGCATTGTAACTTATTATTTTGCTCCACAACAACAACAAAATTATAAGAAACATAGCTTAGATCATAAGGACCCATATATGACACTAGCAAAAAGATATCATAGAATAATATGACACTAACAAAAAGATATCATAGAATACAACAAGGTTGGAAAGGTGATTTTAGTTGGTGATTTTAATGTTAGGATAAAAAATAGACAATCAAGATCTTTAAATATGAATGAAAAATAAGCAATTTTTTGTTGGATTTCACACATGACAAAAAAACAATCCATTTACCTAAATCTTACACATAAAGCATAAAAAAACGAAAAAAAATAGAATTACAAATTACGGCTGCCCTTGAGCACCAAATAATCATTGTATTATTTGTAGATAAGAATCATAACACTTTTATGCAATGAATATAGTGGATGGGGGATACCAATACCAAAACCCCAAATACATAATCATGTTAATCAAAGTTGACATAATAAGTAGTCTTTAGGTTAATGATAAGCTAAAGGTATAATTGTGATAAGGTTAACCATACCCCATAGGGCATACATAAATAATAATTAAATATATTGTATAATGATTTCCCATAAGCTTACACAAAAGTACATCATACAATGTTAGCCTTGGCCATTAACTTAGATTACACTTTTCAATACCCCCTCATAATTTGAATGAAGGTGACTGTTGTATCCCGTAGTTGCAACTTGGTTTATACCCCAATTTTGCAAAGACATCAAATTCAAGAGTCCAAATATTTTAAATATTAATTTAGAATTTTGGCTTGCATCAATATTTTTAGGATATTGATTGCATTGGAGTTCTGAAATTGTTGGCATTTTACATTTTTGAAGACTGGGCTTTAGCTACATTGATTTAAATTCAATATCTTTGAATATTTGCATATAACTTGCATTATTTTGGCTTGATTACTTCAGAAAATTTGAGGTCCTAAGGTTTTTCAAAGGTCTAAATAATTAAATTTCATTTTAGGGTTACTCCAATCTTGTCACTTTTGCCCTACATTTTGATGTGAAATTGATATGGCCATAACTTGAGTTAGAAGACTCCATTTAGGGTGATTTGAAAATTGGTGGAAATATCTTGATCTCATATTCACAATGGCACTAAATTTTTAGATTTTCAGCTATCAGGTTTTTCCAGAAATATCAGTTTACAGTAGCAACATGTGAAATTTAAAATGACGTATCTCATGAACCATGATGGATTTTTTTAATGATATCAATGTATTTGAGTATCCATTTGACCCATTTAGATGTATGGAAATTTTCATAATATTTTGAGTACTTTGAATTTTGCCCTATTTTTGGCACTATGGGACAACTCATAGCTCCAGGTCAAATTTGGTCTCCACAAACCAGACCTAAAATTAGTCCTTGGATGAGTATAGAAATTACCATGATATCTGCAATTACATCTTATTTGGCTGTGCAAAATTATCCATTTTAAATTTGATGCCAAAGTTCATGGACTTAGATTTTTGGAGAGCCTGTAGCTAAATAAACCAAAGCCATCGCTCTTACATCGATGACAAAGATATTCCATCAACGAAAGAATATATGAATTTTAGAAATTGTCATTGATAGACCAAAGCCATCACTCTTACATCAACAAAGAATACTTCAATCAACAACTGCATAAAGTTTTGGCATAAAGAAAAATTAACAATCGCTCTTGCAAAAGCCTTGTCGTCGATGCATCAATGACAATGCAATCTAATCAGCAACAAGATTTTTAGTCATCGCCCTTATGAAAGACTCATTGCTCTTCAATCAATGATCGTGTATGGAGTGGATATAATGATTAATTAACCCTAATGATTGAGCACTTTAATAAAACCTTGGAGAATGATTTAATTAATACGAATACCTAGGGCATCTTAATTAAATGATAAATAATTTGGCCAATAAAATTTTATCGCTCATGTTCATTGCTCCAATAGAATTTTTTCATTCATATATCAACGCCAAAAGTCATGCATCATCGACATCCAATGAGATATCATCACCGATGGAATAAGACCATCGCTGATATATCTTCGACAGAGATTCCACATCATGAAAAAGGTTTTTTTAATCATAATTATCATTTTAATTAAACCTAAATGATTCGGCATAAATTTAATACTAATGAAAACTCATTGCTAATGGAAAGGATCCATTGCTGATGCATGAGCAACACAAATTTAAAAGGAATTTTTTTGTAGTCTTAACTATAGAAATGATTTTAGCCTGAATTAATCATACGGATTTAATATTAAATTGGAATATTAGAAGCCCTAAAATTTAACAATTAAAATTAAAAGCCAAAACATTAGAAAATGATAAAAAAATAATAATAATAATAATAATAAAAAATTAAAAATAAAAAGAGGCTAATGTTAAACCTTAGGAAGACATTTAATAATTTTAAAATTATCCATATTAATAATAATAACAAAAATTTATTTTCTTTTGTTGCCATAGTAATAATTTGGGTTTTATTTTTGTATTGCAGGAAAATGGAAGAAGCATCAGAGGAGAAGATGAAATTTCACTTCTAGATGGTTCGAAATAAAGCCCATACAACTGGAATCCGTTAGAGTCATGTAAATTACAAGGACCAATTGCAAGGAAGAAAGCTGAAGAGGCCATGGAAGACACTAGAAGCCAAACAATCTGGAAGAAACTACATTCATTGAACTTAGACCTGATTTTAGACCAATTAGGAGATGACGATTCAGCTACCCCAAAGCTTCACATAGATGATTCTCTTAGTTGAAGATAATCCAAGAGACAACTCATCAACCCAACTGTAAACCATTGAATCCCAACTGTAAACCACCACATTACAACATCAAATTATAGAACCATTGGGAGTTAAAATTCTAGGAAAGGGTAAAGTAATCAAAGCCAGTCATAGAACAAGAACAACCTGAATATTTGAAGACATGTAGCATAGTTTTTCCAATTTTGATAGCCTATGATAGCCTAATTCTTGTCATAATAAATTCACAAAAATTAGTGGTAGAGAGGATGCCAAGTGGATGCATATGCACCAAGTGTTTAAAACAGAATTGCAGAATTCAAACTATAAAATAGGCCTTTCAAGCCAGAATCAAGGATCGAGCATCAGAATAGTAAAATTTTGCAAGAGGTATTTCAAGTGTTTGGTCCAGGTTGGTTGTATTTTCCCTATGTTGTCTTTGTTCTCCATATCTCCATTCTTCTTACTTTTGTATGAGTACTACTGAGAGTTGAGTAGCTCACATGAGATCATTTCCTAAGAGTTGCTTGAGGAGCCAGAGTCTATATGTCACACTACAATTAGTACAGTAGATTGCATTCCCCTATTACGACATTAAAATGGGATGAATATTGTGTTGTGTTCTTTAGGAAACCTAAGCACACTACCAGGATCTATCATTGTAATCATCAGATATTGAACATAATAAAAATTTTGGCTTTTGCTCTTTGGCATATTTTAGTGTAATATGTGTGTGTTACTTGTCTGTATATTACATTATTTGAATATACAGGTAACGTTTCTTTCGTTGATTTAAAAATCCATGTTGACTGCGATATTCTAATGAATATGGGTTTATCAAATTTTCCTTTCTTTTCCTCTTTGTTTCATGTGTTTAATTGTAATTTGCTACAATAACCCAATGGACAAGGCAACGGTCTGCTTTTATGTCTAAAATGCTTCATTTGTATACTTGGTCATCATTATTACAAACCAATAACATATCAAAAATTTGGTTGAGCATATTTGTCTAAATACCATTATCATAGGCTCATATTAGGATATCTAGAGCTGACCTATTTAGCTATCAAGCCACCCTAGGTCAAAGCGATGAGTCCATCAGAGCTCACATATTGTTGTGATTCTAAATATTTTGGTAGCGTGACATCCATCTTCAAAGGATATTAAAATTATCCACAATAGTGACAAGAAGAAAAGACATTAGTGACAATAAGATATTTCCCCCATAATGGATACTCTAGTAGGCATTCATAATTAAGGAATACTTAGATAAATTCCCCTCATCATATAGAAGTATAGTTACATGAAGATGACCCTACTCTTATGCAAAAATCTTCTCATGTTGGACTATAATCACCACAACTAATATTAGATACTCCCATACATATACAAAGAAAAATTTATTTATAACTCCATATAAGAAAGACAAATAAAAAATATTCCCTCTTAGAAACTACTCCAATATTCTATAGTCACTATAGGGAAAATACTCCCTATAACCCATAATTCACTTAAAAGGCTCTATAGAAAGTAGGATAGGTCAAAGAAGGTAGTATGAAGCTGCCTCCTAGCTCTAGTCAAAAGGAATGAATATTAAGATAAAGGTGGTTAAGTCTAAAAGATACACTGGTCATTAGATTTTTCATCAATGGTCGGTGCTCATCTTCCTCCCAAAGAGAACAACATTGAGGCCATTAAGGCTAGCAAGTCATCGATTTTTCATCTAATAGTTTGAGTGGTCCTTTTGATGGAGAAAATTTTAGAAAGGAGAAAATGCCCTAAAACAATCCAAATACATACACATGGTGGCTAATCAAAAGCTAGAGGAGAAAAGTTCTAGTGCCTATATAGAGAAGGTTTAGCATTGGATAAATAATATCCCATCCCAACCAAGGACATGTGGTATTCGCATGCACATAGAAGTGGATAGCCCAAGATAGAATTTAATATTCCACCATTGGCCACCAAGATAGATTTTAGTGGCCTAACCTATCAAAACCATACGTATGTCAATGCAAAAATCGCCCATCACATAGGTTAGCCTATCCTACCATCTTATACCAATCAAGGAGGTCATGCTTACTACATCAATGAGCAGGATGCTCTAGAGGAAATCCAATCAGAATTTAAAGGCACAACCAACCCTATCATATTAGCAATGAGAAAGGTCAACAATAATTTATCATCTAAGGGCCCAAAAACCTCCAGATTTGATGACCCTAGATCTAGAGACCTCAAAGTTTCCAATCAAGATTGCAACATAATTTTAACTACAAAACAAAGGATAATTTATAGACCTTATAAACAAAGTTTCAAAAGGAATGGAACCTCCTCTTAGCTTATAAATAGTCTCAAATTTGCATTGTAAAGGCATTGGGAGATATCTTCTTGTGCCTCTTCTCTAACCTTATGGGCTCTTCCTTTCACTCCCCCATTTCTTGGTTGTAATAAATATAGCTTAAGCCTAAATCCACTATCTAAGGAGCATCAAGACCATCTAGGTTACATTCCTTATAATATTTTTTGGTACATTAATGAAAGCCATGACTAATTTCACTCTATCCTCCTTTGATGTATTTTTAGTTCTAGGTTGTGCATAGTTTAAAGTGTTCATTCTAGCTATTATATAGTGGTGTGTGTGTTCATTTATGGAAACTTTTAATCAAGAGGGAGGATTTTAATCTTGGTGCATTTCCCATGTAGTGTAGGTTTTATTTTCTATAAAACTCCTTTTTCCCTTTATGTTTCTTGCATTTTTTATTTTTATTGTAGTTTCTTTCCCTATAACCCCCAAGAAAATTTGGCCTTAGCTTGTGAAGGTCCCAATTACACCAAGAATTAAATATAATGAGGATATAACCTCAATTAAAAATCCTATAGGTTTTTCCATAGGAAATCCCCTTTGTCCATAACACTTCCTATTGTGTCACTCTATGCGAGGTACAAGTGCCCCTGCACATCAAGATTCTACCTTGATGGCCAAGTGCATTCTAAGACAAAAAAAATCCATTTGACATGTTTGATGGTATTATATCTATGTTCATACTGTGAATTTTTTAAAAAAATCTTGGATTTTATCCTTATGGAGGTTATAATAAATCTACTTGAAATGAAGCATTGGGAAATTCACTTGGTGACTCCACTGAAAAGAGAAAGACTTTGAATAAGTCATATAAAAAAAGATAGATCAAGACTTTAGTGGGGGTATCTATCTCATAAGATTGTTGAAGTATTATATCCCCACCTAGTGACTTCGTTCATAAGGAAAGGTCCCAAAATTATATGAGTGAAAGACCTATAACCAAATCCTTCACCCAAGACAATAAAAAAGACTTGGTGCCATCATTGAATCGAAGGAGGAGGAACCAATGATAGAATATGGAATCCATGCTAAACCATCCTCATATAAATTTTCTAGCATGGAACAATAGAGTTCCCCTGATCCCACTAACTCCACCTAATGTATGGGATCCAATTCTTTCCTCAATGCTCAAGCTACCATATTTATTAGGATATGAGGTCATCACCCTAAAAAAGCATTTACACCACTTAGTGATCTTGTGTGCTATACACTTTATTGGAAAATAAGATATATCCTTGAGGCTACTAGGATCCTCTTTTAGAGGGAAGGCTAATGAATGGTACCTCAACCTCAGCCCATAATTAATTGAAAGCTATGATCGATTGGAAAATATCTTAATAAGCAAATTTGGAGAAAAAATAGATGGAGCATATCTCCTAGATAAAATAATGACAATCAAGAGGATACCTATATAAAAAATGGATTATTTAAATCTATGGTTCCACAAGTCTTGACAAAGGATCAACAATAAGATATGACCACCTTTAATTATGGCATTTATTTATTATATGAAAGATTTCAATTTTGAAATTACCATGATGATCAATTCTAAGGGAAGGAAATTATTACTGGAGGCCTATGAGATAGTCATCTAGGCTAAAAATATCTAATATATATAGGAATGCTATCCCCTAGATCCTCTCCACCATTATTTAATTTAATTAATCCCTTGTATCATATCCCTATAACCATACAAGCTACTACCAATCCAACTATTCTAGCCATGAGCCTAGAGCAAGCTTAGATTCCTGCTTCTTTTATTGCTAAAATTGATGAGTTCTATAATATGATGAGGACCTTATCTAGTCATATTAGAACCTTGAAGATGCAGTTTAATGCCCAAAGTTACCTAAAACCTCCTTTCCAATAAGGATACCTAAATGTCTAATAACCTCCAACTAGATATCATAAGCCTTTATTTTTTACCAATAAAAATCTTGGTTAGTTGTTAGCTCTGACTCAAAAAATAATAACTTTTTCAATCTTGATCCAACAAACATTTGCAATTATATTTAGGGACTTAGTAACCATGTAGAATAACTATGTTGAGGATCCTAGTGGTTGGTACTATCCTACTCTCCGTTATTACCCTCTCAACTATTATGTTATAACTGAGTTTCAAGTAGTAATAATATCTCCTTTCAACCATATTGTCACACATCCTTCTCAAGTGAAATCCCTAATACAAATTAAATAATATACCCCTAAACCTTTGTGATGGGGGACCAAAAAACAAACACAGACTCACACTCACGAATTCCAAATTTTCTCTGTATTAAATCTGGAAAATACACTTACAAACAGCCCGTAGGCTTACAAATGACCAGCGCTCGGCTTGGTCTTCACAATCACACTTCTGCGTCTATTCTCCGATCCACCACCCCGATCTCATACATTAAACTAGGTTTTTATAGAGGCCCCGACCCTCTGAAATAACGTACGCATTAAACCGGGACACACCAACCCGATTTATTACAAAGACTGGGTTTTTATAGAGGCCCCGACCCTCTGAAATGTCTTTCATGAAAATCGGGACACCAACCCGATTTAATACCCCACTTCGCACTACCCTGTCACCGTCAATTCCGTCAAAAAACTCGGTGCGCCCATCCTTTTCGTCTTCTGCACTCCTGGGTAATCACCCGCTTTAACTGCTCCTTGTGCCACGTGTTGTTTTTGAATGGTCCCCAAAAATACCACCTGTCACAGTTTTCCCGCCATCTCCTTCTCCTTTTTTGCCTTCTTCTCTCTCCGCCACGATATCACGACATGTCGCGATATCGTGACATTCTGGCCTCCTTGCGCTCTCTTCCCCTTTTGGTCGTGATATCGCGACATGTCGCGATATCGTGACCAACTCTCACCTTGCCTTGGTTTTCTTCTTACCGTCATGACATCGCGACGTCGCGATATCGCGACATCGCGATATCGTGACCCTTCCGTCCATCGCCCCTCTGCTTTGCTTGCTCTTGTCACGATTTTGCGACAGTCATGATTTCGTGATGTGTCACGAAATTGTGACGCTTTAGCTGCCTCCACTCAGCTGCTGCTCCGATGTCACGATTTCGTGACAGTCATGATTTTGTGACATGTCACAAAATCATGACATCCCATCTGCTTTCCTCGTCTGTTGCACTTCTCCGTCGTGATTTCACGATAGTCACGATTTTACGACAGTCGCGATTTCGTGACAGTCACGATTTCATGACATGTCATGAAATCGCGACAACCCCATGGCTTTCCCCCGCTGCTGCCCTATTGTAACGATTTCGTGACATCGTGATATCGCGACGTCATGATATCGCGACCTTCCAGCTCCTCCGCCTTCACTTTGAATTTGCATCACGATTTTGCGACGTCGTGATTTCGCTACACTCTTCGACTTCTGCCCCAAATTCTGCTTCATGTCATGATTTTGCGACGTCGCGATATCACGACATCGCGATATCATGACAAACTCCTGCACCTTGCCTCGACGTCACGATTTCGCTACTATTTTCAAATTTTGCCTTAGCAAAATTTTCCTTGCCTTCTTCTTCTTCTTCCTGAGCCAACTCTTCTGAAGTGGCTCTCCCGCAACTAGATGCTTCTGCTGCAGGTGCTGCTGGATGCTCCTGCATCAGACACCCGGGGTTAGTGGAGAAGTGATCTTCACTTCTACATGGTCTGGTTGCTGCCTCCTACAACACCTCCAGACATTCTTCTACCCCTGCAGCCTGCTTTAACTCCTCCTCTTTGCCAGTTAAATTTTTGTCTTCTTCCAGGCAAATCTTGGCACTGCTGCACTCTTTTGCAGCCTTCTTCAGCTTCAGCTTCTGATGCACTCTCGCATCTTTACTTTTCTGTCTTTCTTCATGCCTTCTGCCGCTCCTCTTGCTCCCACAATTTTATGCTGAGCCACTCCTCCTGCAGGGCTTGAAATTGTTGCTGCAATGCCAAGAACTCTTCTTCTGGCACCATATCTTCCTTGCTATCTCGGCTTCTTTGGGGATGCATTTTTCTACTGGGTCCTGGTATAAACTGCCTCACGCTTGAAAAATCTGCTTACGCACTCAAAGACCCTAACTCACTCTCTCTCTCAGAACCCTACCATAGATCCTGGTGCAAACTGCCTCACGGTCGGTGGTCTGTTTACGCACTCAGAATCACTAGCTCTGATACCACTGATGGGGGACCGGAAAACAAACACAGACTCACACTCACAAATTCCAAAATTTCTCTATATTAAATTTGGAAAATACACTTACAAATAGCCCGCAGGATTCCAAATGACCGACGCTCGGCTTGGTCTTCACAATCACACTTCTGTGTCTATTCTTCGATCCACCACCCCGATATCATACATTAAACTAGGCTTTTATAGAGGCCTCGACCCTCTGAAATAACGTACGCATTAAACAAAGACACACCAACCCGATTTATTACAAATACTGGGTTTTTATAGAGGCCTTGACCCTCTGAAATGTCTTTCATGAAAATTGGGACACCAACCCAATTTAATACCCCACTCCGCACGACCCTGTCATCGTCGATTTCGTCAGAAAACTCTGCGCGCCCATCCTTTTCGTCTTCCGTGCTCTCGGGTAATCACCCGCTTTAACTGCTCCTTATGCCACGTGTCATTTTTGAATGGTCCTCAAAAATACCGCCTGTCACGGTTTTCCCGCCATCTCCTTCTCCTTTTTCGCCTTCTTCTCTCTCCATCGCGATATCGCGACATGTCACGATATCATGACATTCTGGCCTCCCTGCGCTCTCTTGCCCTTTTGGTCGTGATATCGCGACATGTCACGATATCGCGACCAACTCTCGCCTTGCCTTGATTTTCTTCTTGTCGTCGCGACATTGCGACGTCGTGATATCGCGAGGTCGTGATATCATGACCCTTCTGTCCATCGCCCCTCTGCTTTGCTTGCTCTTGTCATGATTTCACGACAGTCACGATTTCGTGATGTGTCATGAAATCATGACACTTTCGCTGCCTCCACTCGATTGCTGCTCCGATGTCGTGATTTTGTGACATGTCACGAAATCACGACATCCCATCTGCTCTCCTCGTCCGCTGCACTTCTTCGTCATGATTTTGTGACAATCGTGATTTCACGACATGTCACGAAATCGTGACAACCCCATGGCTTTCTCCCACTGCTGCCCTGCTGTCATAATTTCGTGACGTTGCAATATCGCGACATCGTGATATTACGACCTTCCAGATCCTTCGCCTTTGCTTCCGATTTGCGTCGCAATTTCACGACGTCACGATTTTGCTACACTCTCCGACTTCTACCCTGACTTCCACTTCATGTCGCGATATCGCAACGTCACGATATCACAAAAAACTCCTGCCTCTTCCTGCGCCTTGCCTCGACGTCGCGATTTCACGACGTCGTGAAATCGTGACGTCGTGATTTCGCTACTGTTTTCAAATTTTGCCTTAGCAAAATTTTCCTTGCCTTCTTCTTCTTCTTCCTGAGCCGACTCTTCTAAAGTGGCTCTCCCGAAACTAGATTCTTCTGTTGCAGGTGCTGCTGGATGCTCCTGCATCACTTTGACCATGTCATTAGTTGTTGATTCATCAACTCTTGAGTAGATATTTGTCACCTGGGATGAAGCAAAAGTGTATAGTGCATTAGATGAAGTAGGCTCCTCAAGGCTGAAAGTTTGATTAGAATACATTACCATGGCTAAGATAAGGGCCATTGAATAGTAGGGGATGTATAATCCAATGTATACTAGGCCATAGAGAAGGGAAGTGATTAATTAAAGGAGTGACCCAACATAAGCTACACCAAAAATATAGGCCCAACAATTTTAAAGATCACTAGAACAACCTTGAAACCCCCAAGGAAACCTATTGTAGATCTACCAAGTCCCCTATGATGGTAGAAATTTCTAGACTTATGACATCATCAAATATAATTCCTAAAGCCCATTTTTTAGATCCTTCAATGTGGTGGAGCACCTGAGGTAATCTACCATAGTCATGCCTCTCTAGGACATCCTCTTAATCCTTGAATAAATGAAGAATTTAGAAGAGAAACTAAAGAAGTAGAAATAGTTGAGTGGACAAGGGACACCCACCATGATATAAATCTATAGCTAAGAGTCTAGTCAAACCAAGACTACAATATTCTACTTGACCCTAATATATGGGGATAAGCTAACACATAATTTCTTGGTACACTTAGGCTCAAGCACATAAATCATGCCAAAAAGGGTAGCAGAGGTACTTGGCCTAACATTGGAGTATGTCAATAGTATGGTAGTTTAGTTATAAGGTACTCCAATGCCAATGTTCATATTAATATAATGCTTTCCTCTAGCACTCCAAGCATACCCAACCTAACAATGCACCAAAACATAGTGGTGATTGATATACTAGCCACATTTGAAATCTATCTCTTGAGAGACTTCATCGTCAATATTAGAGTATACATATCATTAGATTTGAATTATACACTACTTTGAAATAGGTACAATACCAAGTTCAAAATCCTATTAGAACTAATCCACATATACCACATAGAGTAGATCCCCTCTAAGGGAAGCAAAGAGGAATAAGCCTACTTGGAATAAGAGGAGTTGTTAGAATCTGACTACTTCATGGATGAGGTGCATCCATACATCTTTAATGACCTTTTGGAGCAATATGCATCTGATACATGGAGGTAAAATCCTAACAAAGCATTTAAGCTAGTTGGCATACAATGTTCCATAACCAAGTATTCCATTGTATATATTGTAAATCACAATATATATATATAACTGAAGTAAACTATGAGGGTTTGGTATGTGTGTTTGACTTAGCTCTACTAGGGTTTATGAAGTGAATGTTGTTTTGTTTGGATGGATGCTCTAAATGATAGAAACTTTCCCTCATTAGGGTGAAATGGTGAAATTAGGGATCTATATGGGAGAGCTAGGGATCTAAGGGATGTTGGTATATGTGTAGAAAAGGGAATGACAAATGCAAAAAATATTTTACAAGAAGGATTAGGAAATGATTCTTGGGCATTGATTCTCAAAGGAAGAAATAAAGTGAAATAAGAAGTTGGCACAAAGATATCTCTTGAAAATGGAAAGCTATGTATTGTTGACTCCCTAATCAAAAAAATACTAAGGGATAACGAGTTTAGCATGGTAGGCAAATTTCTAGGGACCAAACCAGATTTGGATGTGCTAAGGATATGGCTTCATTCTAAACTTCAAACATAGGGTTCAATGAATGTTATTGGTTTGTCAGAGGGATACTTCTTAATATGGTTTAATATTGAGGAAGATCTAGTGGTGGCCTTATAACGAGGTCCATTTTTCTTTGGGAAAATATTGGTTTTCTTGAATTGTTGGCATTAGGGATTCAACCTTCAAAATGAAGATTTTTTTTAGTTCCCATCTATATTAGGTTCCTAGATTTGCTTGTAGAATATTGGGATGATCAAATTATTAAGGGCCTAACAACACAAACTGGACAGTTTATAACCATGGATCCACCCTCACGCAACAAAACAAGAATGTTGTGTGTTTGTGTTAACATGGATCTATAACAAGACAAAGTGGAAAAACTAGGTATCAAATCTATGCTTGGGGAATGAGAACAAAAAGTTGAATATGAAATTTTTTTAATATCCTTTAAGAAATGTAAATTGTTTGGATATGTGGAGGGGAAATATCATCCACAAAGATAACCCAAATTTACTAACAAGTGGAAATAAAAGGATAATCAAATAAACCAGATGACTACATACACAGAAAAGGAAAATTCTAGCCCACAAGAAAGGGCACAAGAAAAGGAACAATACCAGATATTCACTAGGAGGTAAATGAAGAGCCATAAAGTAAATTTAGCAATGGATGTTCTATACAACACAAGGAACAACAAAATTATAATAATATAATTGAGCATACAATTAAATAAGAAGAGATAAACCAACAAGAAGATGAATAACATAATGAGAAATAAACTTGAGTGGCTTTGAAAATAACATTAATCAACAAGAGGATAGTCTTAATCAAGGAAAAGAAAATTATTATGAAAAAGGTAACCATAAGTAGAAAATAAATATGATTAAAAATCATATAAATCTAGATATTAATACACAATAATAGAATGTGATTGCAATCAGCATAGAGAATGCAAACAAAAAGTTGGATGTCAAAGAATAAATATTAGTAGATGATGCTAAAATGGTAGAGGATTAGAACAGGAGAAGGATTAAATTTAAGGAGTTTGGGGGTTTAAAGTCAAAGAAATAGAGGGATAGCAAGGATTAGATCAAGTTTTAAATTCACAAAATGAAACTAAACAATCTAAGGAACATAAGGATCTAAGCATAATAGAAAACTCAAAGTAGTTTAAGGAGGGTATGCAAAAAAGATTCAATAAAATACTAGAGTTGGGTAAAACAACTCAATTAGCAGTGGAAGAATATCCCCCAAGATGTAACCAAATGGGAGAGAATGATCCTCCTAGAATACATACAAAAATACAAATAATATAGGCAATTATGGGAAAATAAATTAAGGAAGACCCCCAAACAAGAAGAAAAAAAGTACCAGATAACAGGGGATAAGAATTAGATCCAAATAAATAATGGATGGTTAAGGGTAAAAACCCATAAAACAAAACCCAAAAATGAAAATCCTTTCTTGGAATTTTTGGAGGCTAAATTCCTCTAGGAAAAGAAGGATTGTTAGAAATCTACTCATGGAAGTAAAACCTAATATTGTTTATCTTCAAGAATCTAAAATTGATACCAAAAAACTTGACATTATTCAAAAAGAGGTATGGCTGAATTTTGAATGGATCATAAGCCCAACACAAGGTACTTCTAGAGGTATTTGCATATTTTGGGAATTTTGAAGGCACTTTAATGGATCAAGAAGAGATATTCTTTATAGTTAAATTGAAGAACAAAAAAACCAACTTTTGTTCGATAATGATAGGGGTTTATGCTCTAAATGATGATCATAAGAGATTCCAACTGTGGAATAAGTTGTCTTTTCATTCATTTACATTGGATGATATTGGGTGACTTCAATACAGTCTTAAGAACATAGGACAAAAGTGGAGGGAGGATTAACATTACTCAAGGTATGCAAGATTTTAATAATTTTATTTAGAATAATAAGTTGATTGACCTGGATATGTGTAAAGGTAATTTTACGTGGACAAACAAAAGGATTGGGGATAATAACATTTAAAGGTTCCTGGACAGATTTCTTATTTTTGACAGTTGGCTAAGTATAGTCAGTATTCATAGACTTACATTTATCCCTAGAATAGGATCAGATCACAATCCTCTTTTACTGGATATGGAAAAGGAGGAGAAATAAGGAGGAACACCCTTTAAGTATGAGATCATGTGGAATATGCATCCAAAAATTACAAATAAAATAAAATCTTAGTGGCAATAGGAGGTTCAAGGATCAACTATGTACAATGTTACCTAGAAATTAAAAACCCATCAAGTATCGAATCAAAATTTGGAATAAAGAGATTTTTGGTAACAATCAGTTTAAGAAAATAATAGCTTAAAAAATATATCCAATATATAGAAGAAAAAATAAATATGGAAGGTAGAAAACCAGAGTGGCACAAAAGGGAAAAACAATTCCTCACAGAATATCATAATACTATTATCCAAGAGGAAATTAATTGGAAATAAAAATCCAGAATATTGTGGCTCAAGGAAGGTGATAGAAACACTAAATTCTTCCATGTTTTGACTATGAAACATAGGAACAACAATAAAATACTCTACCTTATGGGGGAATATGGAAGAAATTATGAGGATTTAAATAATATTAAAAATCTAGCCATTACTTTCTTTCAAAACCTTCTTAGCAAAGAAAAATAGAGTACAACATGGAAATAGAAAGCATCATTAACAATGTTTCCAAAGGAGTTAATTATAGTATGAATGAAATTATATGCAAGGTAATATCTAAGGAGGAAAATAAAAGAGTTGTGTTCTATATGAGCATCCAAGGCTCTAAGGTTGTATGGTTTTCCACCGTGTTTTTTCAACATCATTGGGATATTGTTGGAGAAGATGTAGTCACTGCAATCCAAGAATCCCAAGAATGTAGTAAGTTGTTGAAAGAATAGAATAATACATTCATTGGTATGATTCTAAAGAAATACGGAGGGGATAAATTGTAGTACTTTAGACCAATTAGCCTATGTAATACAATTTACAAAAATTTTACTAAAGTGTTGGCCAATCAGTTGAAAAAAATCATCCCCTTAATAGTTAATGAAGATCAAGGAGGTTGTTGTAGGCAGGTAGATTACTAAAAGCATCATTATAATTTATGAAACAACACACTCTCTTAAAATGAGGAAAGGGTTAGGCATGTTCCTTAAGCTAGAAATGAACAAAGCCTATGATAGGGTTTCCTGGTCTTTCTTAGATAAAATCATGGAGCGAATGAGTTTCTATATAAATAGAGGGCATGGGTTGGTATGTGTATTTCTAATCCCTGCTTTTCAATATTGATAAATGGACAATCAGTTGGGTTATTTCCTTCTACTAGAGGAATTAGGCAAGGAGATATGTTGTCTCCATATCTCTTTATCATTATGGTAGATTTCTTGGGAAGAATTTTGGAAATAAAGCAAAAGAATAGTAATATCAAAGGTCTACAACATTCATCCATTGGTGAAGCTTTATCCCATCAATAGTTTTTGGATGATACTTTCTTGCTTGGGGAAGCTACAGTGGAAGAAGCTTTGGAGTTTTAAAAAGTCCTTGATTCTTATGAAAAAGCTATGAGCCACAACATAAATTATACAAAAAATAGGATTATCTTTTTAAACACGAAGGAAAGTGGAAGAGATAAAATAATTAAAGTGTTGGGTTATAAGGAGGAAAAGTTCCCTATCACCTATCTATGTTTACATTTGTTTATAGGAAAAATGATATATGAACTTTGAAATCTGATTATTGATAAATTTAATAGGAAACTTCAAGGCTAGAAGGAATATTTGTTATCCTTTATGGGTAAAGTACAACTTATTAAAAACATGCTTAAAAGCCTCCCTATTTACTTCATGTATTTCCTAAGGATGTCAAGGAAAGTGGAAGAGACTTTAGAAATATTACAAAAAAATATCTTATGGGATGGCATTGAATGCAAAAAAAAAATATATGGTAGCCTGGGATACCTGTTGCCAACCTTTATAGAATGGGGCTCTTGGATTAAGGAAGTTGAGAGATCTAAATAGAGTCCTTCTAGCTAAACATGGTTGGAGGCTTTACACTGGAGCATAAAGGAAATAGGCTAGCATTGTTCAAAACAAATAATTGGAGGGCATAAAACACTTTATCAAATTTTCTAATCCTCCACACGAGTCTATTTTTTGGCAAAATATTATGAATAGTAGGAAAGTTCAATGGCAAAGGCTAAAATGAAAAGTAGGTAGGGGGGACAAAATAGACATTTGGAAAGACCTTTAGACTCAAGAGGAGCCTTTAGAAAACTATAAAAAGTTCAAATATATAAAATAACATTTAACCATAAACTATGGTAAGAAAATTAATGGTTACATTCATAGGGTGGGTGATTTTCAAGAGTGGAAAATCCTGCAAGAAGATATGCAAGGCCCAGGGGGTAAAGCTCTATAGAATTTTTTAAGGAGTTATTATTTATGCAAAGGCTTAGAGGAGGATCAAATAATTTTGGGAAGAAACCAACAAGGCTAGTACTTTGTGAAGGATGGGTATAAAGTCTTGGGCAAAGTAACCTCAAAGAAACTCGAGATTAAAAGAATTTGGAAAGTAAAAATCATCCCTAACGGTGCTATATTTTTTGGACTACCATTCTCAATAAGATCCTCACAAAAGACAATATGTTCAAAAGAGGGATTGTGGTTCCAATTGTTTGTGTGTTGTGTAACAAATATAATGAGTGTGTGGACCACCTATTTGGAACTTGTGTTTTTTTTGAGATATCCTAATATGTTATTGATAGAAGTTAATGTTGCTTGGGTCATTCTAGATTCTCTAATCAAGAGTTGGGAACAGTGGCACTTAAGAAGTAGTATTTTTGGCAAAAATGAATTCCATATATTTGTTGGGGCATTTGGTTGGAAAGAAACAAATGAGTGTTCAAAAATAAAACCAAAGGAATAATTGGGGTTTATGCCAGGATAAGAACAACCATCTTGGAATATTGTATTAAAAATATTGTCTACCAAGAAAATATTGCAATGATCCTCTCTAGAGAAAAATATATCTTAAATATGGAAAAAATCAATAAGGTGAGACTAGATAGTAGATGGGAACGTCCTCACAAATATTAGGTAAAAATTAACTTCGATGGGGCTATGAAAGGTAACCCGAGTCATGTTGTTGGTGGGGGCCTCATCAGGAATGATAGAGGTCATGTAGTGGCTACATATGCTAAGGATCTAGGAATTACCACAAATCACCAAGCTAAAATAAGGGTGATGCTTACGGACTTTTGAATTGCAATGAATTTGGGTTTTAGGATAATTTTTCTCATGGGGGATTCCAAGAATATTATAACTTCCCTTCAAAAAGAGGAGCTAAATAATTCTAGCATTTTCCAAATAATTATAGATGCAAGGACTATTTTGGGAAACCTAGAAGAAAGTCAAATTAAACATATTTATAGATAAGGAAACAAAGTTGCTTATAAAATGGTGAATATGGTGGTTAGATCTAAGAATTTCATGGTCTTTTCATACGTCCCTATGGAATTGAAAGAGATTATAAGAATTGATAATGAAGCTAGCAGATAAAGAGGGAAAAGCAAAGTAGAATACTTATTGGGATAATGTAATAAAGGGTTTATGCAATACTAAATTACATTATTGTCAATAGTTTCTTTATCAGTCATGTGAAGCATTGAGCACTACATAAGCCTTATAAAATAGGAGGATAGTAGGATGGATATTTTTCAGCTTCTTCATAAGCAGGTTTAGCCCAGGTTTGTTTGTTTTACTAAGATAGGGTTGTCTTGAATTTGTCTAATCTTCTCTTATTTTTTTCCTATACATATTTCGAGTTCTTTGTGAAGGGTAAGGCACTTCAACACTTTTTTATCAATACCATATATATATATATATATATATATATATATATATATATATATATATATATATATATGTGTGTGTGTGTGTGTGTGTGTGTGTGTGTGTGTGTGTGTGTGTGTGTTCTTCTCAATGTCTTACCTCAAATCTGCTCAACAAGTCCACACTAGAACTTGTCCAATATTTTTCTTGATGATGAAGGAACCTCTAAAATCTGCCACAACCACAAACACCTCTTTGCCAATCTCAAATGAAGGTTATAAGATGATAAAGCTCTTTCTTACAATTACAATGCAAATATCAGAACTTACATACACCTTATTACTCCATCTTAAAGAAAGCATCCATCAACATATACAAAAATTATTGACCAAATACACCTTATAATCTCCCAATTAAAATAATATTCAATACCAAGAATAATGTCAATACAATATCCTTCTTAAAATAACTCAATGGCAAGAAGTCCTTTCAACACTTTAAATCTTCAATAAATCAATGTGACACAAATACTTTATTTAAAAATAAAGCTAACTCCTTATTCCTCCAATTAACCAAAAAATAATGATTAATTAAAAACCTTTTTAACTAACCCTTTTAAATCCCTAGGACCTCATGTCAAACCTTAGGCAACATAAAATATAATCAAAATTTTATTACCTTTGCCTTGGTGGGACTCAAACTCACGACACCGCCTCAACCAGTGCCCTATCTACGACTCCAATCGTCACACGAGCTAGTCACTCGCTTAGGGATTAAAGAGCACCACGTGCTCTATAATGCTCCCCTAATGCGCCTCAGTAAAAATCATGCGTCTTTTTCCTTCGATGCTTAAAACACAACCAACAAAATGATGATGCCACTGTGAATCAATCGTGGGTCACTCCACGTCTAAGCACCTTAGCCTTTAACCACTTGCCACTAGGCCACACTGCATAGATGGATCTTGAATTTTGGTGCTCATCAACTTTATCCCTTTTTCACTGGCACTTAAGACAAGATTCTTGTCTCCTTCGCATGAGTTCTCACAACACACGATTGCACGTTTTTCTTATTCGAGCAAAAGGATATCTAAATGCCACTAAGGCATATATTTTATATACCAATTTGCACCTTCAAAATTGAACATCGGCACTTCGATATTTAGCTAATTTATTTATAAATTATTTAAATTCTTTAGAATTTAAATTTTATAAATTAACTTTTAAATCCCTTTGGCTTTATTAAAACCTTCTTTGATTTTACCACTTTGTATAAATAATATTTACTTATAAAATTTAAATTCAATTTGAATTTAAATATTTTATAAAATAAATATTAAAACCTTTCCCTGGGCATTTATGAAAAGCCTTTTATTTTTGCTCAACCATGGTTTTAATAAAAACCCTTCTAAATTATGCTTCCACATAATATTAAAAATATTATGAAGCTCTTTTGCCTTTAACCTTTGCATTGTTCCTTTTGACCTTTTTACATCAATGGTAGCTTGTTCCTTGACATCAATGACAACTTCGTTCCTTGACATCAATGACAACTTTGACTCAAAATGTCCAACAATCTCCCAATTTGTCATTGATGGCAACCCAAATTCTATTTACCAAAAACTTAACCTTTTCTTTATTTTTCTCCCCCTGGGACATTGCTTCCCTAAATCAATGCTCTTTTCAAACCTCTCCTCTTTACTCAAATACCAAATATCTCCCCCTTACTCAAATCTCTTTCCCTTTGACATCAATGGCAAAGGGTCACCTTTGGGGCTCGAGGCTAAGAATGAGTCTCTTAGCTTAGCCCCTCCTCTACCTCCTCTTGAGGTGTTTAGTTTTGGGGTGGGAGTCTTACTCCCAATTTTTCTTGAAGATACTCAAGGTTTCCTTTGAAAGTGGCTTAGTGAAAATATTTGCTATATGTTCCTTTGTAGTAACATATTCCAACCTGACATGTTTATCTATCACATGTTCTCTCAGAAAATGATACTTAATCCGAATGTGCTTTGTCCTATAGTGCATCATTGGATTTTTTTAGATACTTATAGCACTTGTATTATCACATAGTATGGGAATAGGATGATAATTATTTTTATTGCTGCCACATGTGTTTCCTTAGGTGCTGCCTGAAACATTTCCACTAATCCCACTGACTGTACTATGTCCGGTCTTGTAGCTGTAACATACAATAAGCTGCCAATCATAGATCTATATAATATCTTATCTATCTTTGGAGATTCATCATCCTTACTCAACTTGCATCCTGTGACCATGGGGGTACTTATCGATTTACAATCTTCTAACCTGAATTTATTTAACATTTCTTTTATATACTTGGCTTGTGAAAGAAATGTCCCTTTCTCTAATTGTGAAATCTGAAGTCCAAGAAAGAAAGAGAATTCACCAAGCATAGACATCTCAAATTCATTTTGCATGTTCTTAGAAAATTCTTTACACATCTTATCATTGTTTCCCCCAAAAATGATGTCATCAACATAAACAACCACAATTAGTAGATCATTCCCTTCATTTTTTATGTATAAATTATTGTCTGCTATTCCTTTTTTGAATCCTTGTTCTTGAATATACTTATCCAATCTTGAGTACCATGCTCTCGGAGCCTTCTTTAGACCATACAGTGTCTTTTTCAATTTGCATACATAATCTGGTTTATTTGCTAATATGAATCCTTCTAGCTATTCAATATAAACTTCTTCTAGAACACCATTTAGAAATGTTGACTTAACATCCATCTGATATACCTTGAAGTTTTTGAAACTTGAGAAGGCTAAAAACATTCTTATGGATTCAAGCCATGCAACTGGATCAAATGTCTCATCAAAGTCAATTCCCTCTACCTGTGCATAACCTTTGCATACTAACCTTGTTTTATTCTTGATCACCTGTCCATCTTCATTTAAATTATTTCTGAATACCCATTTTGTGTTGATCACATTTTTTTCCTTTGGTCGTGGAACAAGTTCCCAAGTCTTTCCTTTCTCTATCTGATATAATTCCTCATCCATTTCCTGAATCCAAAACTTATCCTCACTTACCTGAGTGAAGTCTTTTGGCTCAATCTTATATAGCAAAGAAATTTTTTCTTGTTGAGATGGTGTTATTATCCTTCTCCTTGTTTATATTTCATCTGGATTCCCAATGATTTGCTATTTTGGATGATGCTTTTGTACATACCTAGATGGAGTTTTGGGAAGAATTATTTGTGTTTCTTATTCTTATTTATTTGATTCCTCATGAAACTCTTCTTGACAACTTCCATATTCTTGGTACACAATTTTCTGAACTGGTTCTCTTAAATATATCTTCTCATTAATTGTTATATTTATACTTTCCACCATAGTATGTGTTCTCTTGTTGAAGCATCTATAGGCTTTACTTCTTGAGGAATAACCAAGAAAAATTTTCTCATCACATCTTGAGTCAAATTTACCTAAGTTTTGATCTTCTCGTCTTATGTAACACTTGCTTCCAAAAATATTGAAGTGTTTTACAGTGGCTGGTCTTCCTTTCCAAAGCTCATATGAAGTCTTGTGATGGTTTACCCTCATTTGAGCCCTAGTTATTATGTATACTATTGTGTTGACTGCTTCTCTCCAAAATCCATCTAAGATATTAGACTCATTCACCTTTGCCTTAGTGGGACTTGAACTCACGACGTCGCCTCAACCAATGCCCTAGTTGTAGCTCCAACCGTTGTGCAAGCTAGGCACTCACTTAGGGAGTAAAGATCACCATGTGCTCTATAATTCTCCCCTAATGCGGCTCAACAAAAATCATGCACCGCTTTCCTTCGATGCTTTAAACACAACCAAAAAAATAATGTTTCCACTACAAATCGATCGTGGGTCACTCCACGCCTAAGCACCTTAGCCTTTGACCACTTGCCACTAGCCACACTACCTAGATGGCTCTTGAATTTCGGTGCTTTTTGACTTTATCCCTTTTTTGTTGGCGCTTAAGACAAGATTCTTATCTCCTTCTTCGCACAAGTTCTCACAACACACGATTGCACGTTTTTCTTATTCAAGCAAAAGGATATCTAAATTTCACTAAGGCATATAGTTTATATACCAATTTCCACCTTCAAACTTGAACGTCGACGCTTCTATATTTAGCTAATTAATTTATAAATTATTTAAATTCTTTAGAATTTAAATTTTATAAATTAACTTTTAAATCCCTTTGGCTTTATTAAAGCCTTCTTTGATTTTACCACTTTGTATAAATAATATTTACTTATAAAATTTAAATTCAATTTGAATTTAAATATTTTATAAAATAAATATTAAAACTTTCCTTGGGCTTTTATGAAAAGCATTTTATTTTTGCTCAACCATGGTTTTAATAAAAACCCTTCTAACTTATGCTTCCACATAATATTAAAAATATTATGAAGCTCTTTTACCTTTAACCTTTGCATTGTTCCTCTTGACCTTTTTACATCAACGATAGCTTATTCCTTGACATCAATGACAAATTTGACTCAAAATGTCCAACAAAAGTGGTCTAAAACTTTCTTTTACGAGCCTAGGTTTTGGTGATTTGATCCTTCAATCAATCTTCTCATTTTTATGTAGATTTGGAGAAGTCTTGGTCTCTAAAATGGTGCCTTCTTGTTGTGAGAGGTAATATTCAAATCTCTCAAAATTGGTAGGCTTCTCCTGTCTTCAAGTCTTCTTTTCGAATTTTGACCTCAATCAGGATCTTCTTTTGAATATTTTGAATGTCTTGAGGTCTTCTAAATCTTCTTTAGGGATTTGGCACTCCTTGCCAAATTTTTCTTCTTATTTTGGGCTTCTTTTTGGATGGCTATAATTGTCCCAAATCTTTCACTATATTCTATAGTGAATTTCTCCAATGAGTTCTCCTTGGAACTCCTTTGATGATTTCTTAAATAAGACTCTCCAAGCCTTTTACTAGATGTTGATTGAGACCTCTCCAAGGTCTTTGATCTTGGAGCATCTTCTGGTCTTCCTTGAGATATTTTCTTCAACCTTTTTACTTCTAGAAGTGTTTGTGATGAGATCTTCTTTTGGATATCTAATTTTGTTGCTTCTGGATTCGAGCAAGGACTCTCCTAGTCCTTATTCTTCTTCCAAGATTGGAATTTCTTCAATGATATCTTCTTATGATCTCTTCAGCTTCTTTGAAGGAGATCACCAACCTCCTATTTCATGAGCTCTTCTCTAAAGTCTTCAGGATCAAGGCTTTTGTGGACTTTTCTTGTGGAACAAGGATTTTGTGGCCTTTTCTTCAATATCAAGGATTTTTTTGCCTTTTGTTCAGGATCAAGGATTATATGGTATTTTCTTCTAGAACAAGGTTTTTGTGGCCTTTTCTTCTGTATTAATTCTTCTATGGCCTTTTCTTTTGGATTAAGGCTTCTATGGCTTTTTCTTCTTCTATGAAGTTCTAAATCTAGCAATGGATATCTCCAGTCTCCTAAATTCACCATGACTCTTCTCTAGGAGTCTTCTTTTACAGTATTCTTCTATTGCACAAGGAACTAACCTATGAACTATGAAGGCACATCGACCTTCGGGTTATGAAGTCAAAATGTCCTAGATTTCTGTTGTAGGAGGTGTCCCAATCATCTAAGAATTAATTTTTTACAACAAAAGAAACTTTGTACAATAGTTAATAAATTCTAGATATCCTAAATGGTCTTCACAAGTTGATTTGTCAATATAGTGGATTGAATGTTGAGTCGTAGTCTTCACAAGTTTTTCCTACAACTCTGTGGAAAGACTAACCAAATGTAATCTCAGTATTTTTTAAACTAATATTTCTTTCAATCCCTACTTGTGGCTCTGCCTAATTCTACCACCTAGACTCTTTTGAGAGTTTTTGATAGTGGATGGTCCAAAGGTGCGTCAAGTTGCAAAATATTTAGGCTTAATGATAATGGTGGTTTCCCTATAAATCTACTATGACTAGATCTATTGTGGCTTTAATACCACTGTTTTCTTTTGATGCAGTATGCAATAGGAGATAACAATCACAAGATGCAAAATAATATAAAAGAAAATAAATATGTGAGATGACTAAAATATGTTATAAATAGAAATGATAAAAATGAATACAATATAGTTATGGAGGAAATAGACACTCCATGAACAAAACTACTAGACTACATTGCATCCATCACCAATATATGGTGATCTACACAACACTATGCTACTACCTACGAATATGCTATGAGCTTTTTCTAAGCTTGTTACAATGAGATCCTTTTTATATAGGAATATAGGTTCCTTTCTCAACACTCTATCTAGTTGTACAAGTGACACCTTGCACATATGCAGTTTGTACATTGACACTTGTGCATTTATTACATTGCATGAAGTAACTAGATAGCTTCTCCTTAAAGTAATCTAATGTCCTAAGTATGTACCTAGGAAGATACATTTACATGATCCAAATGATGTAATATACTCTTATCTCTAAAAAAATTCTTATGGGGCTTCTAAAGGCAACTTGGGGAAGGTTGTACAAGGAGCAATGCTAATGGATAGCCAAGGAATGTTAATCGGTGTGATGAGTGAGTACTTGGAAATTATGATCAATCATCAAGATAAATCTAAAGTAGACTTGGTAGGAGTAAATATGGTGGTTCAATTGGGGGCTAGGAAACTAATAATTAAGAAATATTCATTGAATATTATTAATTGCCTTAATAAAAAAGTAGTGGTGAGCGAGAGAGTAGTATACATAGTAACAGATCCAATAATATCCCTAAATTTATTGGAAGAATTTGAGGTGGTACATGTGTATAGATAAGGAAAAGGGTGGTGGATTGGCTAGCCAATTAAGGAGCTCTTAAAAATGAAGATAAAATATGATACCACTAGATGGGATCTATCCAGATGTACTTCAATTAGTGGCAAAGGAGGGAGAAAATATAGAAATTCAATTTACTAGGTGAAAGTTCCAAATAGGACTTTGTTGTGGAATTCTTATTCCATATAAGAAGCTAAAACAATAGGTCTAGCAGAGAAGGGAAGGGGGTTGCATATTTTTATCATTATTTTTTATATAAATAGTCAACAAGAGAAGAGCAAAGAGTTGTAGATTTTTTACCATTGCTACGAGTGCTATGTATCTTCCAAGTCTGAGTAGGAGTGGGTGTGAGCATACAAGCAAGGAGAATATTTATTGTGGAATTTTTATTTTAGATCAGAAAGCAAAATGAGAGGCCCAACAAAGAAGAGAAAAGAGTTGTAAATTTTTGGTTGTTACGTTTTACCTTTAAAAATTCAACAAGAGGATAGGGAGTTGTAGATTTTCTAAGGAGGTTTTGAGCATAGAGGAGGGAAACAATAAAAGGGTAGGGAGTTGCAAGTTTCAAGTCATTGTCGATGTTGTGGATTTTCCAAGAGGGTTCAAAGCAAAGAGAATGGTAACAATAGAATGGCATAGAGTTGTAAATTTTTCATCATTGTTGTCACTGTTGTTGATTTTCCAAGGGATATTAGAGAAAAAAAGGGGGGGAAATAATAGAAGAGCAAAAAGTTAATTTTTTTATCATTGCTACCAGTGTTGTGGATTTTCCAAGGTTGAGTAGGAGTTGGCATAAGCAAGCAAGTGAAGAGAACCTTTGTTGTGGATTTTTTTATTCTTGATTAGGAGATAAAATGAGAGGTCTAGTAGAGAAGGGCAGATCATTGTAATTTTTTTATAATTACATTTTCATTTAAACACTTAACAAGAGAAAGGCAAAGTGGTACAGATTTTTGGCCATTACTACCAATGCTATAATTTTTTCAAGGATGAGTAGGAGTGGATATAAGCAAACAAGAAAATAGAATCTGTTGTAGAATTGTAATTCCAGATCGAAAGATAAAATGAGAGACCTAGTGGTAGTATCTTTGTGAGAATCTATAAACAATACTAAAGAGAAATTAAAAAGCTCTAAGGGTTTGGAAGCTCATAGAGCATTAAGTTTAATGATATATTTTGGGAATTATTGATATTTGGCACCCTATTCGAGTTGTTGTGAGGAGATTTTATTTTGGGTGGTGGTTTGTAAGAGGATAATTAAATTAAGAACTTAAAACTTAGTCTCTTGAAGATAGCTAACTATGATGTATAAGCAACCTGATTTTTAGGTCACTATTGAAGCTTTAAAGAAATGTTGGAGAGGCATCTAGAGAATGTACATAGGCTAGAAATAAAAGTAAATATATAGATATTTGAAACAAGGTAGTACAATATCTCAAATATTATATAGCCTTCAGAGACGAGGCACTTTGGTTGGTAAGACTAGACAGACCAATCTAGGAATCTAAAAGGGTTCAAGCCCTTTAAAACCCCCAAATTTTACCCTAAACAAAAAAATCAATATGAATAAATATACAAGTAGGTTAAGTCAAATAGTATATGATAGGTAGATTACAAGATGGAGCTATGGTATCTTTTGGAATCATTCCATGATCTAATATTCTATGCAAAGTCTATATACAACTTATGAATATTTTATGATTTGTCATAATGTATCAATCCAAGCCTATATACCTTACCTTGTTCATTATCTCATAACTTAACCTTGTAGAACATATTCACTACAATAAATAAATCAATTGGCCAAATGGTGTATTATCTAGTTAAGGAAGGTGATTAATATTAAGTTTTTTGTCGTATAAAGATATCGAGGTTAATAAACTTAAGGATAGTTGAATTTATTTCTATAATTCTAGAAGCATATCTAGTCTTCCTATCCCTCACCTTGTGTCGAGTACTAAATATGTCAATCTAGGTAGGTATACTTGTGAGTAACTAGGCATTGTCTATGCATTACAGTAACTAGTAGAGAACATAAATCCTATGTTCTCCTATAGTTCAACTCTAGATTACAATAAGGGATGATTCTCACATAATTTCTCATCCAATGACTCTATGGAATACTAAAATAATGATGTATACATGATAGATTAAATAATGGAAATATTAAACTATAGAATCTTAAATAAAAATAAAACTTTAAAAATTACTAATTAGAATTAAAAGTTAGAAATCAATCTGAATAAAAAAAATGTGACATACATATTTATGAATTCTACATAAAGGAAATAAATTGAACTAAAATAGTTATTAAGAATTATGAATGGATTAGTTACAACTATTTATAGAACATTAAGAAATAAAAATTACTCATGAGAGTTCTCACAAACCACACAACTTGTAGCGAGTCTTTTCTCTAAGAGTAGGTACAATTCTCCCATGATGTAAAAAAAGAGATTAAATACTTAGGATTAAATTAATAATTGATTTGCTCTTATTACTTGTAAATAAAAGTATATAAAATAATTGTGTTCTCTGCTTTGGGTAACTGAGTGACTATGTTGAATAAAATTGAGACTAGGCTAGCTAAACTTAAAATACATGTAATAATTTAAAGGACTGTGTGATAACCTCTCTAAATTGTGTAACACTTAGATGATGCAATTAAAATTATCATTGTCAAATCCTAACTATAAACAAGAAATTATAAATAGAAATATTATTTTATCTTTTTATTTATAATTTGATCTATTTTAACTACATTAGAGCATAATTCTTTGAGAGTAGAGTTGCAAGCTTACTATAGTGGTAAGGGCTTTAAGGTTCAAACCCCACTCAGTATGAGGGTACCGAGACCCCTCATAAAAACCTGTGTAAACTCATTGAAAAAAGAGTATCCATAAACGTAGATTAACTAATATCAATAAGGGTGAAATATGAAAGGTTCCATTAGGATTACATAAATGATAAATGCTTGTAGGCTTACATAATCACATAACCATAGGCTATATTAATAGTGTTCATAAGCACTTCCTCATACTTTTGGACTTGGCCTAACAAGATCAAAATACACATATTTCAAAAATTATGCTCTAATGTAGTTAAGTGAATTAATAATACTTGCAAGAATTTAACTTCTTTGAAATCTTACCCTTGGGAGACTAAGCCTTAGATTCCATTGATTTGAAGTCTTTTTTATGAGCTTGTGTATGAGAAAGAAATCCATAATTTTTCATTATAGCTTCATAATGGATTAGAAGCTTTAAAAAATCCTTCAAGAGAGATAGGTTGTATAAATTTTCCTAACCCTAGATAATTGTTGCACTATATTTCTAAATAAAATCAGATCTGAGATTATTTTATTTTAAACATACAACAGTCAGACGACTGGAAAACTAAATAGAATGAACAATGGAAAATATACTACATAACCTGTATATTTTATATAATGGAGGAGGTTACAGTTATAGCAAGACAACCTACTCTCGTGCTACCTTTCTGGCCAAGAAATCACTCTTCACCTCTGCACAATAGTCTTGCAGTTCTCCTTCGGCAATCTGTTCACCTCCTTTTCTTTTTGTGTGTAAAATATTCTTGGCCTTCTCCTTTTATACTTGAAAAGGTAACCCTAATCTCTCTAACCCTAATATTATATCTCATATCATCTTGACATGTATGGTTAAAAATAGAAAATCACTTAAATAAATTACAAAATAGAATCACTCAAGTGAATTTCAAAAGAGAAAATCTAGTGAAACACACTCAAGAACTCAACAAACAAGAAACACACCATGCATAAGGGTTTTCCCTTTGATCATGTCAGAAACCAGCCTTTTCCATTACTTTTCAGAAGAAGAGGATACAAAAATGAAAAATCCCCTTTTACAATTTCGAATTTTCCACTAATACCTTGTTTTCCCATTTTCCCTCCTAAAACAATGCATTTGAAATTTGAATTTCGGAGGCAAACTTTCAAGGGTCATAACTTCATGCTCGTTGCTCCGATTGACTCACATGAGACATTTTCAGAAATGGAACGAGCTGAAATATATGGGGTGGTACTTAGCTAAGTCCTACAACCAATTTTAGAATTGCCAAATTTGACTTTTAAGACCCTCAAAATCCACCTGCAAGATCGGGTACATTAATTTCACTATTTTTGGTAGGGTTTTGCCATAAAACGCACATAACTCCCAAACCGTTCAGGGTATTGGGGTGATTATTTCACCACTGGCTCTATTTTCCTATCCTCTAGACAACTAAATACAATTGGAAATAATTAAAGCAATTACAAATTTTGGGTGATGCAAGATCACTCTTACACCGTTGGATGCTCCTGCATCAAAATCACTTAAGTGAATTACAAAATAGAATCACTTAAGTGAATTTCAAAATAGAAAATCACTTAAGTGAATTTCAAAATAGAATCACTTAAGTGAATTTCAAAATAGAATCACTTAAGTGAATTACAAAATAGAATTTGAAATATCTCGAACCACTTCTAGCATGTTCATATTGAAGCCTGTGCAAGAATTTCCTATCCGAACTACATTTCTCAACACT
Organism: Wollemia nobilis; assembly: GCA_028583015.1. Classification (NCBI taxonomy): domain Eukaryota; kingdom Viridiplantae; phylum Streptophyta; class Pinopsida; order Araucariales; family Araucariaceae; genus Wollemia; species Wollemia nobilis. The sequence goes on along the minus strand of JAQPPZ010000048.1, from coordinate 4,058,323 downwards.
CCCTCTTAGCGAGGAAGGAATTCTACACTAATACAAGTTTATCTTTGAATGCTTCAAACTTCCCTTTCACTAAGGGCTTGGTCAGAATATCAGCAACTTGTTGATCTATGAGAATATACTGGAGCTTTATGGCTCCCTTCAAAACCTGTCTCGTATGAAGTGATATTTGATGTCTATGTGTTTGGACTTGTCATGAAATACTAGATTATCAAAGATTTTGATACAACTGTGATTATCACAGTATATCACTGTGGGATCCAACTCTTGATCAATCAATATTGTAAGCAACTTGTAAAGTTGGATGGCCCCATAACTAGCAGTATTGGCTACCATGTATTCGGCCTCTATTGAGCTAAGTTGTCATGACCCTCCCTGGCGGGCCTTTTTGCTATGGAAAACTATGTATTGAATTATGATGCTTTAATACTTAGTTTTGTGCAATTGAGCAGCTATGTGATGTTTAGTTCAATTTTTGGAAAAATATGGTACTGTTAATATACTTTTGATGTGCAAGATCAGGTACACTTGTGGGTGGAATAAGTAGAATCATCCACCAGAAGAAGGTTACTTGAGCATGGGGAAGTGATTATTAAGGCAACTCGGAGGTAACATGAATAGATACCCTCATATAGGCATGAATTATCGGTTAGGGATAATCGTCAATATCCAACCACCTAGAGCCTTAGTTGATAGCCTAGTAGTTGTAAATTCTTCGGCTAAGATGGGTGATTGGGTTGATGGAAAGACTTCCTCTTTGTCTATTGCATATTATTGATTGTCTTTTACTTCATCACTTGTTGCATCAATGGTTTAGAAAATATGCATAAGTTGGTTGCTCTTGAAACTATTTGTTTTGCTTGGACCTTTAAAAAGAATAACATGTTGTTAGAATCAGAATTATATAGGGTAATATATATAGTTTGAATCTATTTTAAATAATAATTTTTTTATTTAAATAGATAGTTTGAATCTATTTTAAAAATAATAAAGGTTTTATTTAAATAGATAGTTTGAATCTATTTTAAAAATAATAAAGGTTTTATTTAAATAGATAGTTTGAATCTATTTTAAATAATAAAGATTTTATTTAAATAGATAGTTTGAATCTATTTTAATAATAAAGATTTTATTTAAATAGATAGTTTGAATCTATTTTAAATAATAAATATTTTATTTAAATAGATAGTTTGAATCTATTTTAAATAATAAATATTTTATTTAAATAGATAGTTTGAATCTATTTTAAATAATAAATATTTTATTTAAATAGATAGTTTGAATCTATTTTAAATAATAAAGATTTTATTTAAGTAGATAATTGAAATATATTTTAAATAATAGATAGATAGATAGGTATTAACGTGGAATGAAATTCCAATCATGGAATATGCCACTAGACTTGCATCATCACATTAACTGGTTAGAAAGCAAGAGGGCCAGCCTCCCACACACATGCCCAAACTCAATGTTAATAGGGGTGAGGAATCCCATAAAGTGGAACCAAGAACTTGCATCTTTAAGCCTGCTACCCCATTGGCAAAGAGTATGGCAAGTGTTGGGGTTTATAATAAATATTTTATTTAAGTAGATAATTGGAATTTATCTTAAATAATAAAGAAAATCTATTTAAATATTTGAAAAGATCCTAATCTAATAAATTAAGGAATTTTTTCAAAGAAAGTAAGGTATATACTATGAAGATAAGTTTCTCATCGTCAGCTCCTTTATGGAGATATTTTGAGAAATAGGAAGAATGATTTTAAATCTTAAAAAAAATGGATTCCACCATTGGGTGGATAAGGAAGTAATGGCGATCAGAGATGGTGGTTGAAGGAGGTGGAAGTGAGCAAAGAGGACTCGATATCGGGGGTTAGAAGGAGAAAAAGTAAGAACAAAGGAGGAACAAGAATAGAGGAGAAGGAAGAGGCCAGTTGAGAGAAAGGTTTGGGGAAAAAATGCAGAGGATTGAATGCCCTACAAAAGACATCCATCTAAGCAACTTGAAAATCATCTTAAAAAAGTTGCAGGTAGGATTTAAAAACTACCTCTTTGTCTTTGGAAATGTTTGTTTGCTCTTTTATGATTGGTGAACCATCTCCTGTGCTTCTTGAATGGTGTTGGGCTTTTTGCTCATTCCTTTACCTTTGCCTATTAACAATGAGGCAATCCTTACTTTTTCCTCATTTGAAACCTTCACTTTCACCTTGTTTTGTTGGTTCAGGTGGTGGACGTCTTTACCCATGCTGAGTATGTTGGTTTACTTGGTAGGACTATGGTCCTTGGCTCCTTTGTGGTTGCCTTCCTAATATAGGACTGGGTTATGTATTGATGGTTTTACTACCACTTCCCCTAGCACTACATCTACTGAGCACCTTTGTTATGATGTCATTGCCATAGCCATAGTTTTTTTGGCATCTCTAAGTATTTGGTTGGGTGCTTTGTTTGTTGGGCTAGATCACTCTTAGAAATTGATCTTAGTGGGAAAATTATGCCCAATCCTACGTCACCGTGGTGACTTTTCATCTTGTATGTGGGTCTCGCAGGTAGTATTGGGGTAGAAAGGGGGCTACTACTGGCAAGCCACCGTAGCACCACATGGATGAATATGACATTTTTTTTCTCTGTTCATATAGTCAGCTGTGTGTGGGCCATTTTCTAGTAGGTAGTCTTTGTTTTGGTACCCGTATTTTAGTGTTTTTAATCGATGTTATTAGGGTTGGGAGTTCACCTTTCTCCTGCTATGTAGTGTACTACCTTGTAGGATAATCCCATTAGGGGTTTTTGTGTGGGTCAATTATTGTTTGGAGCTTGTATAGTGGTAGTCAACACCCTGGTTTATTGGGCAAATCGTTGATTATACTCATTTGTTGAGAATGGGTTATATGCTGATTTTTATTTAGTAAACCTTTTATGTTAAATAAAGGTATTTTAGATTTATTTAAATAATTAAGGTAAGGAACTTGATTATGTTAAATAAAGGTATTTTAGATTTATTTAAATAATTAAGGTATGGGACTTGATTATGTTAAATAAAGGTAGTGTAGATTAATTTAAATAATTAAGGTATGGAACTTGATTATGTTAAATAAAGGTATTGTAGATTTATTTAAATAATTAAGTTATGGGACTTGATTATGTTAAATAAAGGCGTTTTAGATTTATTTAACTAATTAAGGTATGGGACTTGATTATGTTAAATAAAAGCATTTTAGATTTATTTAAATAATTAAGGTATGGAACTTGATTATGTTAAATAAAGGTATTTTAGATTTATTTAAATAATTAAGGTATGGGACTTGATTATGTTAAATAAAGGTATTTTGTTTATTTAAATAATTAAGGTATGGGACTTGATTATGCTATATAAAGACATTTTAGATTTATTTAACTAATTAAGGTATGGGACTATGTTAAATAAAGGTATTTTACATTTATATAACTAATTAAGGTATGGAACTTGATTATGTAAATTAAAGGTATTTTAGATTTATTTAAATTATTAAGGTATGGGACTTGATTATGTTAAATAAAGGTATTTTAAATTTATTTAAATAATTAGGGTATGGGACTTGATTATGCTATATAAAGGTATTTTAGATTTATTTAAAATTTTAAGGCATGAAACTTTGATTTATTAAATAAAAATATATATATTATAGATTAAAGGTATGGGACTTTGATTTATAAAATAAAAGGAAAGTTAGTTTATTTATGAATTAAATTAATGAGGCTTTTATTTATTAAATAAATAAAATAGTTTTTTTTATATAGATTAAAGGTATGATACTTTAATTTGTTGAATAAAGGTTGAAATGAATTGATTAAAGTAAAACATGTGATCTAGTTGTATTTGTTGAAAGACTCTCTATGGGCAATGAGAGGTGAAAATAAAATAGATATTTTTATGATATCAACTATGGAGTAGATGGGTGCTTTAACGATCAACAAATTTGAAGGCTAAAGGAGCGTGGAAGGCTAGAGGTTGAAGGAGTGTGGAAGGCTAGAGGTTGAAGGAGTGTGGAAGGCTAGAGGCTAAAGGAGCATGGAAGGTTGGAGGCTGAAGGAGCGTGGAAGGCTGAATAATAAGTTGATCTTTGGAGTGTCAAGGCTAAAGGAGCATGGAAGGCTAGGTTGGCTAAAGGAGCATGGAAGGCTAGGTTGGCTGAAGGAGCTACAACAAAAGGCTAAGATGTTGGGTGAAAGGCTAGGATAGCTAAAGGAACGTGGAAGGCTGATAAGGTTGAAGGAGCATGTAATTTTGGGTTAGCTGAAGGAGTTGCAATGGAAGGCTAGGATGCTGAGTGGAAGTTTGGGAAGGTTTAAGGAGCATGGAAGGTTTCTTAGGCTGAATGAGCATGGAATATTGGCCTTTGTTTCATGGAAGGCTTGTTTGAGATCGTATCAACTAAGGGAACCACAATAGTAGGTTGGGTTGTTGAGTGTAGTACAACAATAGGTTGGGTTGTTGGGTGGAAGGTTGGGTAAACTAAAACTCTCTATTTTTGTCTTTGGTGTGCCTATGGGTTTGGAACCCACAAGTATTGGGGTGGTTTTTCCCCCCTCTTTACAATAAAAAATATGCTAAGTATTAGGGTTTTTTTGAAAATATCTCATCTTTTAGGAGCCATATATTTGTAAAAAGTTATTTGATTCAATTGATTCTTGTACCAATTTGTGCATAACTTGAATAGCTTTAAAATAAGTGGTCTTATGTAAGAATCCAAGCAATATTAAGGGAGATTTAACCCTATGAATTCAACCATTCAAAACAAGGGTAGTGACAATTTTCAAGTGGCAAAAAATAAAATTGCAAATATTTGTTAGCTAGGGTTCGAATTATGGGAACAACAATGAAGGGCTAGGACTTAAGTGAGGAAGGAAACTAGCAATCTAGATTTGATAAAGCAAACTATGATAGTGTGATATTTTAGAAATGTTATTCTACTAATATGCAACGCATCTATAGTAGAGGTAAAGTTTTGGTATTGTGAAGGCTGCTATAGAAAAATGTTAAGAAAGATGCTAAATTTTGGAATAATTGTATTCATACAAAAATTTGAAAAGATCCAAAAAATAAAAATCAAGAATTCAAATATTTTATGTAAAATTAGGTATATTTATAGCTATAGCATCTCAATTGAGATGAGAAGTGTATTTATTTATAGACTCTCAAGCTTTAAAGAAGAGAGTTGTGATTTGTCAAGGGTGGGGGACCCAAGTACAACCCCTTACTATCTAAAAAAAACTATGTAGTAGATGGTTAGATACTTTGATTTAATTTGTATAGTTGCAATTTGGCAAAGTAAATAGTAAATGCATTTAGAAGCATGTCTATCATTGTACCATGAGTTGCCCTGATCCCCTACTATCCTCAAATGATTGAAGGAAAGACATGGAGGACCAAAGATGGTAGTTGGGTCATATACATCAGTTTGACTTACTTTTGCAATGATTTACTTATGCTCAAATAGACTAGAATTGTGGGGAGATATCCCTAAATGATTATTAATGTATTACTTTATTCTTTTAAAAGTATGGAGGTTTTACCATACTTGAATATATGTAATAACTTGATGAATGAATGGAAATTGTATCTTTAATTTATGATTATGATTTGCTTATGCTTTGTTATTTAGTTTTCTCTTCCATTTAATGCTTACTTTCATTTAAATGTCCTTTCCTTTCTAAGTACTCTTGTATGCTTTATATATTCTTTGATTAAATAGAGTGAATTATTCTTGTTTTCTTGCTAAACATAAAAGTGACCTAAGAAATTGAGATCTTAGGGTGAACCTAGAGAGTGACCTAAGGGATTGAGACCCCTCAGGGTGAACGTAGGAAGACCTAAGGGATTAAGACCCCTTAGGGAGAATGATAACTAAGTAAACTAAAATATTACATCTGAGTTAAGATAGCTCATCATGGAGATGAGATGGATAGCTTAACTCATAATACGCGTAGCATACCTACATAGATGGACTTGTGTATGGTATGGTGATGGGCGTATACCTTCGATTGATTGAAGGTGATAAGTTTAGCTCATCAAGAATGATGAGATGGATAAGCTTATTTGTGGTAACACATAATACGCCTACATATATGGACTTGTGGGAGGGTATTTGGTGAGATGTAACTCTTTGGGAAAGTTGGGAAACTTAGTGATCTTAAACAATAGAATAACCAAAGGTTGGTTAGGGGTTTATGAATCCCTCTTCATAGTTTTTTTTGTGTGTGTGTGTGTTTTTTTTTTGTGTGTTTTCTTGTAGCTAGATTTTGGGTCATTACATTTGGTATCAGAGCTCTAGGTATGAGGGTATAGAGCTTCTTATGTGCTAAATGGATTTGGATGTCTTTCAATGAAGGCTTGCTTAAGTTTTGAGCTAAGTTGGGAAGACCTAGAATCTCCTGCTTGCTAGAATCTAATGGGAACTAATCCCAAGGGTGAATGGAATGTTATGATACCTTACTTATGGTAAGTATGGAATTTGGTATTGAAGTTACATCATAACCTTGGAATACCATCCTAATTATATTATTGATGCTTTTAGCAAGAGAACTCTATATTGTGGCTTGAATTAGTGGTATAGTTTAGAGTGAAGTTGTAACCTAATATTTTCCTTGGTTGTAACCAGGTTAAAATGCCACCTAAGGCTAGAAAAGAGAGGCCTACACCTTCAACTAGATGAACTCGATAAAATAATGTCGAAGAAGGGATCCAGGATGAGGATCCAAGAAATTCCAATAGAGAGGTAGAAGACCTCACTACTACGGTTGCTACCATGTAGGATCATATGAGACAAATATTGGAAACTATTGTGAATCAGAACTTGCAAGCTAGAGGCTCAAAGGTTAGCCAAGTCGATGGACTAATTGAAGAACAATTGCAAGCTAGAGCCCTTCTAGAAAAGGAAATGGCTAGGGATCTAAAAAATATTTGTATCTCCAAGTTTGGTGGAGAAGGAGAAGGGGATGCAATCGAAGCTTGGATGAGAGAATTAGAAGTTTATTTTATAGTAAAAGGCTATTCCCTAGGAACCCAAATGTTTGGGCCATGATCTACTTAGAGGGGGCTGCTCTAGATTGGTGGGAAACCTACTATGAGAAGAATAAGATTGAACCTATCGATCTTCCATGGAAAGACTTTGTAGTCATCTTCAAGAAAAGGTTCCTTACAAAGCATTTCTATGCGTTGAAATTTGAAGAGTTTTCCAACCTATGACAAGGGACCAAAATAGTGGAGATATACTATAAGAAGTTGGTTCGGTTACTTAAGTATGTGCCTACCTATGATGAGAAGATGAGGGTTCACAAGTTTATTCATGGGTTAGAATCTAGAGTGAAGCATGATGTAAACATGCATGAGCCTAAATCACTGCAAAAGGCATATGACTTGGCAAAGAAAGTAGAGTCTCACTTACAATTCAACTATGCTACCCTATCTGAGCAAGATCAGCAAGCACTTAGGAAGAGGAATAGTCAAGGATTCTTGAAATGGGAAGAGGAACAAGATCGAAAGACCAAGAACCCTCAGAAGTTTGAGAAGAGAAATAATGGGAAATAAGGAAGGTTCAAGAAGAACTTCCAAAAGAAAACCAACAATAATCCCAACAATGCAAAGCCTCACCCTCAGAAATTGTAAACTTCAGCTCCAACAAGTAAGGTAGAGGAGCAAAAACTAGAGAAGAAGCAAGGACCCAAGGATGGGTGTTATCATTGTAGAGGCCCTCATTATGCTAATCAATATCTGCATCAACCAGGGCCAAGTACATCCAATGCCAAAGGAAAGGAACCTACGCATCGGATCTATGCTGCAACCAGGAATCAAAAGCTAGATGGGCAAGTTACCCCATTGCTTGTGAAAGGTAATATTTTTAATAAGCAAGTAAATATTTTAATTGATAGTGGGGCCACAGATAGCTTTATTTCTTCTAGTTTAGCAAGGGATATGCTAAAAAGGCTAAGATATTTGGCCCATGGTTGGAAGGTCGAGTATGGTTCAGGGTAAACCTACTTAGTAAACTAGTGTTTTCCAATGGTAGAGATTACTTTAGCTAGTGGTACCATTGAAGGTTGTTTGTATGTAGCTCCACTTCATGCCTTTGATGTGATCCTAGGGATGGATTGGTTGTAGGCCCATAAAGCCTTGATCAATTTCCAAGATAGATGGATCGAGTATTCAGAGAAAGGTAAGGAAAGACTAAGAATTCATAGTGAGCAAGGGGTATTCAAACCCTAGATGTTGTCAGCTATGCAATTGAAGAAAGCCCTCAAGAAAGGAGGGATAGTCTATGTTGTAAAACTCAATGAAGTTGGAGAAGATCATAAGAGAGAGGTGTTGGAGAAACACCCAATTTTGTAAGATTTTAAGGATGTGTTTCCTAAGGATTTACCTGGACTTCCTCTTATGTGAGAATTTGATTTTACTATTGACCTTATGCTAGGAGCAGAACCCATCCATAGATCTCCATATAGGATGAATCCTATTGAGATGCAGGAATTAAAGGTGCAACTACAAGGGCTATTAGAAAAGGGATTGATAAAACCAAGTGTGTCACCTTGGGGTGCATCGGTTTTATTTGTGAAAAATAAATATGGTTCTTTAAGATTGTGTATTGATTATAGGATGCTTAATAAGGCTACAATCAAGAACCGATACCCATTACCTAGAATCAAATATTTATTCGATCAATTGAGAGATGCCATAGTATTCACAAAGATTGATCTAAGATCAGGGTACCATCAATTAAGAATACGTGAGGAGGACACTCACAAAATGATATTCAAAACTAGGTATGGGCATTATGAGTTTACAGTCCTACCCTTTGGACTAACTAACACCCCAACTACATTCATGAATCTAATGAACAGTGTGTTTAGGAGGCATCTGGATCAGTTTGTCCTTGTATTTCTAGATGATATCTTAATATACTCTCGAGACAAGGAAGAGCATGACAAACATCTCAAGATCATGTTAGAGTTGTTAAGGGAGAACCAACTCTATGGAAATCTAGCAAAAAGTGATTTCTATATCTCAGAGGTACGATATCTTGGGCATATTATATCAGTAGAAGGAATTATTGTAGATCTAGAGAAGATTGAAGCCATTCTGAATTGGCCACCCCCTACTAATGTGACTAAAGTGCGAAGCTTCATGGGGTTAATAGGCTACTATAGATGTTATATAAAGGATTACTCCAAGATTGCAGTAGCAATAACTAACCTTCAAAAAAAGGGAAAGGAATTCAAGTGGTCAAAGAAGTGTGAAGTTGCCTTTGCATTGCTAAAATATAAACTCACTACCACACCAATACTGAAAATTCTTGAACCTCAAGGGGACTTTTTAGTATGCATGGATGCATCACTAGAAGGGTTAGGAGGAGTACTCTCTCAAGAAGAGTTAGTAGTAGCATATACTTCAAGGAAGCTCAAGAAGCATGAAGTTAATTATGCTACACATGATTTAGAGCTAGTTGTAGTGGTACATGCTCTAAAGGTTTGGCACCACTACTTGGTGGGAAGGCCCTTTGAATTGAAAATTGACCATCAAAGTCTGAGGTATATATTCACCCAACCTATACTCAATGCGAGACAGAGAAGATGGGTCAAATTTCTCATTGAGTATGACTTTGAAATTGAGTACATAAAAGGGAAATAGAATAAGGTTGTTGATGCCTTGAGTAGAAGGAAACACATAGCAACCATAACTAGAAGTCACATAAATCTGATGGATCAAGTGAGATAGGAGCAATCTCGGGATGAGTATTGCTAGGAAATTCGAGCTAGAATGGGTAGAGACCCTAAGGGTAATAAGGAATTTGGCATGAAGGATGACCTTTTGTGCTACAAAGGTAGGATCATCATACCAAAAATGGGTGATTTAAGGAAGCTAATAATGCAAGAAGCCCATAGATCCCCTTATTATGCTCATCTTGGAGGGGCCAAAATGAGGGAAAACATGAAAAGAACCTTCTTCTGGGTAGGAATGAAGAAGGATATCATCGATTTTATCACTTGATGCCTCGAATGTCATAAAGTTTAAGGTTGAATGCAAGCATCCTATAGGAAAATTGTATCCACATGATGTACCTACGTAGAAATGGTAGGTTATATCTATGGATTTTATAGTAGGGTTACCCAAGACCAGGTATCAACATGATGCAATCCTTGTAATAGTCAATAGATTGACTAAGGTTGCACATTTCATACCAAGGAACATCAAGGATGATGCTCAGGTGGTGGCTAATAGATTTTCCAAAGAGGTATTCCGATTGCATGGATTTCCTAAGGTAATCATTTTAGATAGGGATTCTAGATTTACTTCTAAATTTTGGAAAGCCCTCCATCATGTAGTAGGCACAAAATTGAATATGAGCTTGGCATACCACCCTGAGATAGATGGTCAAATTGAATGGGTAAACCAAGTACTAGAAGATATGCTCTACATGTACTGCATGGATCAAAAGTCTCATTGGGAAGACTACCTACATCTTGTAGAGTTTACCTATAATAATGGACATCACTCCTCTCTAGGAATGGCTCCTTTCGATGCCTTGTATGGGTGAAAGTGTAGAACACCATTATCTTGGGATAACCTGGAAGATCGAGTTGTGATTGGGCCAGATATGGTCAGAGAAATGGAAGACTAGTTAAAGGTAATCAGGCAAAGACTTAAAGAAGTTACTGATAGGTAGAAAAGTTATGTTGATCTAAAGAGGACTCCAAGAGAGTACTCAGTTGGAGATAAAGTGTTTTTAAGGGTTAAACCAATGAAGAGTGTTATCAAATCCATAAATTTGGATCCTTAGTTTGTGGGACCCTTTGAGATCACTAAAAATATCAGTTTAGTTGCATACCGACTTGCTTTACCACCTAACCTATCAAATATCCATGACACCTTCCACATATCCTTGCTTAGGAAATATGTTGTTGACCCTAAACATGTGTGGGATGTTTCTAAATTGTAGATGGTAAATCTGGAGGCTATTGAAGTGATTTCGTTAAATATTCTTGAGTTTCATTCTAAGTCTAGGGGGGGTTTTTTGTGGGTGGGTGTATGACCCTCCCTGTGGGTTTTTGTATGGAAAAAATGTATTGACTTAATGATGCTTTAATACTTAGTTTTATGCAATTGAGCAGCTATGTGATGTTTAGTTTGATTTTTGAAAGAACATGGTATTGCTAACATATTGTCAATGTGCAAGATTAGGTACACTCATGGGTGGAAGAAGTAGAATCATCCACCATAAGCGGGGTACTTGAGGTTGGGGAAGTGATGATTAAGGCAACTTGGGGGTAACATGGATAGATACCTTCATATAGGCATGCATTATCGATTAGGGATAATCATCAATAGCCTAACCACCTTGAGCCTCAATTGATAGCCTAGTAGCTATCGTAAATTCTTCGACTAAGATGAGTGACTAGGTTGATGGAAATATTCCCTCTTTGACTGTTGCATATCATTGGTTGTCTTTTACTTCATCACTTATTGCATCAATTTTTTAGAAAACATGCATAAGTTGGTTGCTCTTGAAACTCTTTATTTTTCTTGGACCTTTAAAAAGAATAACATGTTGTTAGAATCAAAACTATATAGGGTAATATATATAGTTTGAATCTATTTTAAATAATAAATATTTTATTTAAATAGATAGTTTGAATCTATTTTAAATAATAAATATTTTATTTAAATAGATAGTTTGAATCTATTTTAAAAATAATAAATATTTTATTTAAATAGATAGTTTGAATTTATGTTAAATAATAAAGATTTTATTTAAATAGATAGTTTGAATCTATTTTAAATAATAAATATTTTATTTAAATAGATAGTTTAAATATGTTTTAAATAATAAAGACTTTATTTAAATATATAGTTTGAATCTATTTTAAAAATAATAAAGATTGTATTTAAATAGATAGTTTGAATCTATTTTAAATAAAAAATATTTATTTAAATAGATAGTTTGAATCTATGTTAAATAATAAAGGTCTTATTTAAATAGATAGTTTGAATCTATTTTAAATAATAAAGATTTTATTTAAGTAGATAATTTGAATCTATCTTAAATAATAAATAAAATCTATTTAAATATTTGAAAATATCTTAATCTAATAAATTAAGGGATTTCTTCAAAGAAAGTAAGGTATGTACTGTGAAGAGAAGCTTCTTGCCATCAGATCCTTTATGGAGAGATTTTAAGAAATGGAAAGAATACTTTTTAAATCCAAAAAAAGTTTAATTTCATCGTTGGGTGGATGAGGAAGTAATGGCGGTCAGATATGGTGGTTGAATGAGGGAGACATGAGCGAAGAGGGCTCGATATTGTGGGTTAGAAGGAGAAAAGTAAGAATGGGGAAGGAGGGATGAGAATGAAGGAGAAGGAAGAGGGAAATCGAGAGAAAGGTTTGGGAAAAAAACAAAGGAGGATTTAATGCCCAATGAAAGACATCCAACTGAGCAACATGAAAATCGTCTTCAAAAAGTTGCAGGTAGGATTTAAAAAATACCTCTTATCTTAGAAAATATTTGTTTTCTCTTTCTCGATTGGTGGATAGTCTCCTATGCTTTTTGAATGGTTTTGGGCTTGCTACCCATTCCTTTACCTCTACCAATTGACATTGAGGACGTCCTTACCTCTTCCTCAGTATAAACCTTCTCTTTCACCTTGTTTTGTTGGTTCGAGTGGTGGGTATATTTACCTGTATCAAGTACATTGGTTTGCTTGGCAAGACTATGGTCCTTAGCTCCTTCGTGGTTGCCTTCCTAATCTAGGATTGGGTTATGCATTGTTGGATTTACCACCACTTCCTCTAGCGCTACATCTTTTAAGCACCCCTGTTATTATGGTATTTCCATAGCCATAGTTTTGTTGGTATCCCTAAGTCTTTGGTTGGATTCTTCATTTGTTGGTCCAAATCACTCTTAGACATCAACCTTAGTGGGAAAACCATACCCAATCCTACATCATCATGGTGACTTGTCATCTTGTATTTAGGTCTCTCATGTAGGGTTGGGGTGTAAAGGGGGTCGCTACTAGTGAGTCACCATATCATCCCATGGACGGAGATAATGCTTGTTGTCTATGTTTGTATAGGGGACTGTGTGTAGGTAATTTCCCAGTAGGTAGTCTTTGTTTTGGGGCTCGTATTTTGGTGTTTTTAGCTGATGTTATCAGGGTTGGTAGTTTGTCCTTCTCCTGCTATGTAGTGTACTACCTTGTAGGATAATCCCATTGGGGGTTTCTATGTGGGTCGAGTATTGTTTTGAGCTTGTATAGTGGTAGTCAACACCCTGGTTTGTTGGGTGAATTGTTGATTATATTCATTTTTTGAGAATGGATTATGCTGATTTTTACTTAGTAAACCTTTTATGTTAAATAAAGGTATTTTAGATTTATTTAAATAATTAAGGTATAGAACTTGATTATGTTAAATAAAGGTATTTTATATTTATTTAAATAATTAAGGTATAGGACTTGATTATGTTAAATAAAGTTATTTTAGATTTATTTAAATAGTTAAGGTATGGAACTCGATTATGCTAAATAAAGGTTTTTTAGATTTATTTAAATAGTTAAGGTATGGAACTTGATTATGTTAAATAAAGGCATTGTAGATTTATTTAAATAGTTAAGGTATGGGACTTGATTATGTTCAATAAAGGCATTGTAGATTTATTTAACTAATTAAGGTATGGGACTTGATTATGTTAAATAAAGGTATTTTAGATTTATTTAACTAATTAAGGTATGGAACTTGATTATGTTAAAAAAAGGCATTCTAGATTTATTTAAATAATTATGGTATGAGACTTGATTATGTTAAATAAATGCATTTTAGATTTATTTAACTAATTAAGGTATGGTACTTGATTATGTTAAATAAAGGAATTTTAGATTTATTTAAATAAGTAAGGTATGGGACTTGATTACGTTAAATAAATACATTTAGATTTATTTAAATAATTAAGGCATGAGGCTTTGATTTATTAAATAAAAGAAATAATTTATTTTATAGATTAAAGGTATGGGCTTTGATTTATTTATTTATTTTGCTTGATAATAAGGGGTTGTACTCGGGTCCCCCACCCTTAACAAATTACATCTCTCTTCTTTAGAGCTTGAGAGTTTACAAATAGATACACTTCTCATATCAATTGAGATGTTATAGCTAGAAACCTACATCATTTTACATAAAATATTTGAATTCTTAATTTTCATTTTCTAGATCTTTTCAAATCTCTATATGAATACAATTACTTCATAATTTAGCATCTTTCTTGATATTTTTCTATAGCAACCTTCACAATGCCAAAAATTCACCTCTACTATCTATGTCTTGCATCTTAGTAGAGTAATATTTCCAAGACATTGCACTATCATAGTCCATTTTACCAAATATGGATTGCTAGTTTTCTTCCTGAAACATAAGTGCAACCACAAAAATTATAATAAATAGTATAAATGAACACACGTTATTGTTACAAAATTAAACAGATATTACCAATGGAAAACATTAAAGTAAATCTTAATCATTAATTGATTTCGGCAATCAACTTTTTTTGTTAGCTTCAACTAAACTTTCTACTTCCTTTAACCATGGAAAGGAGATGTTAACTTCATGATCCTCAATCAAACCCCCTATATTGGCTAGCTTATTTGCATATTTTTTTCCTTCCCTTAATATATGTTTAAACCTGCTTTCTTCAAACTCTTTAGCAAGATATTGAATTTTCGTAATTATTTCTTGTATGTTTCATGGAGCCTTTGCTTTCCTAAAAATTGTATTTATTACTATGAGATAATAACCTTCCATCCAAACTCTATTCCATTTCATTTGTTTACATATTTTTAACCCTTCTAAAGCTACCCAAGCTTCAGCTTCATTATTTATCTTAAATCCACAATTGAAAGCATAATGAGATAAAATCTCTCCTTTATTATTTCTAATTATTCCTCCTACTCCTACTGGCCCTAGATTTTCTTTAGATGCTCCATAAAAATTCATTTTAACCCACTCCATATCTGGTGGTTTCCACTTTACATTCTTTATCTTATTTTTGCTTCTCTTGTACCCAACATCATAATTCCATTTAATGACTTGACTTTAGACTCCTCTATGGCTAAATATATCTTCTTTTTCATTACCTCTAAAATGCTTTTCTTTCCTTTAAATATTATTCTATTCCTTTCTAGGCATATAGTCCAAAGTATTATATCTTTTGATATATCCCATATTGTCTGTAAAGCCTAACTTTTATAAGTGCTCTAACATTGCTTTAACTAATCTTCAATTCTGCTATTCATCATATTGAATTTACCAAACATATTAAGAATCCATTGCCATAGATTCCAAACTATTGAGCAATGTCCCAAGAGATGGTCAATACTCTCCTCCTCCTTATTATAGAAAACACATTAAGAGGGGCCATGAAAACCCCTTTTCATAAGGTTATACCAAGATAAAATTCTTCTATGACCTACTAGCCAAACAAATATTTTGACTTTAGGAATGCTTGGGCTATTAGAAATATCTCTCCATATTCTAGTGACATTATTATTATGTTTGTGTTGAACATTATATCCACTTCTTGTTGTGTATTCTCCCGAGCTATTCAACTCCCAAATCAATTTATCCTTGGAACCCCTCGAAATAATCACAGTTTTTATCTTTCTACTCAATTGCCTCCTAGCATCAATGTCTTGTATACTTTAAAAAAAAATTATTTCCATTTTTATCTTCCTTCTCGATCCTTGTACAAAATGTTTGAAACCCTATCACCGTATTTGTCTTGAAGCAATCTCATACAAGGTTTCAAAACTAGATCTAAATTGAGTGGTCTTTTATCACACCAAGTATCCATCCAAATAGAAATTTTTTCTCCAGTTCCCACCACCCATATTAAACCTTTAATCATAAGATCAATATATTTTTTTTAAACATTCCAAAGAGAAAAACCATTTGGAAGAGAGAATGCAGTAAATATTAAACTTGGGTCATTGGGATAAACATACTTAGAAGAATTCTTGCCCATTGTCTTTGAATCTATTTGTACAATCTCTAGATATCTTTTCCCCTAAGAGCTAAGTTTGTATTTGTAAGAGCTCTTAAACCAAGATCTCTCCTAGTTTTGTCATCACACAACTTGCTCCATTTCACAAAAGGAAATTTCCTTTTATCATGTAATCTTGACCATAAAAAGTATCGCATAATAAAGATTAAACTTTTTTCAACTGATTTTGGCATAGAATACAATGACATATAATATGTTGGAATGGTTTGTAAGACTGACTGAATTAACTGCACTCTTCCTGCTAATAATATTTATCTACCTTTCCAAGCTGGAAGTTTATTTTGAACTTTACTAATAACAGGATTCCTTAAATTTATCCTCATTCTCCCCTCAAATAAAGGCATCCCTAGATAAGTTGTTGGCGCATTTTTCTCCTCCATTTGAAGCAACCTATAAATTCTTTCTTTGATATTAGCAGGAGTCTTAAGGAAGTAAATTTTGGATTTAGTCTATTAATTTTTTGCCCTAATGCTCTGGGACTTTGATTTATGAAATAAAGGAAAATAGTTTATTTATGAATTAAAGTAATGAGGCTTTGATTTATTAAATAAAGGAAATAGTTTATTTTATAGATTAAAGGTATGGGACTTTGATTTATGGAAATAAAAGAACCTAGTTTATTTGGTGATTAAAGGTATGGGACTTTAATTTGTTGAATAAAGGTTTAAATGAATTGATTAAAGTAAAACCTATGATCTAGTTGTATATGTTGAAAGACTCTATGGGCAATGAGAGGTGAAAATAAAATAGACTTTTTTATGATCCCAACTATACAGTAGATGGTTAGATACTTTGATTTAATTTGTATAAATGCAATTTGGAAAAGTAAATAGTAGATGCATTTAGAAGCATGTCTATCATTGTACCATGAGTTGCCCTGATCCCCTACTATCCTCAAATGATCGAAGGAAAGACATGGAGGACCAAATATGGTAGTTGGATCATTTACATCGATTTGAATTACTTTTGCAATGATTTACTTATGCTCAAATAGACTAGAATTATGGGGAGATATTCCTAAATGATTATTAATGTATTACTTATTCTTTCAAAAGTATGGAGGTTTTACCATACTTGAATAAATGTAATAACTTGATGAATGAATGGGAACTATAGCTATAATTTATGATTATGATTTGCTTATACTTGTTATTTAGTTTTCTCTTCCACCTGCTACTTACTTTCATTAAAATGTCCTTTCCTTTCTAAGTGTTCTTGTATACCTTTTGGAATATTTTTTGATTAAATAGAGTGAATTATTCTTTTTTCCTTGTTAAACATAAAGTGACCTAAGAAATTGAGATCTTAGGGTTAATCTAGAGAGTGACCTAAGGGACTAAGACCCCTTAGGGTGAATGTAGGAAGACCTAAGGGATTAAGACCCCTTAGGGAGAATGTTAACTAAGTAAACTAAAATATTATATATGAGTTAAGATAGCTCATCGTAGAGACAAGATGGATAGATTAACTCATAATACGTGTAGCATACCTACACAGAGGGACTTGTCTATGGTATGGTGATGGGCGTATACCTTTGATTGATTGAAGGTGATAATTTTAGCTCATAAATAATGATGATATGGATAAGCTTATTTGTAGTAACACATAATACGCCTACACAGATGAACTTGTGTGAGGGTATTTGGTGAGATGTAACTCTTTGGGAAAGTTGGGAAGACTTAGTGAACTTAAACAATAGAATAACCAAAGGTTGGGAGGGGTTTATGAATCCCTCACCATAGTAAAAAAAAAAAATTTTCTTTCTGTGTGTTTTCTTGTAGCTAGATTTTGGGTCATTACATAAGTGCCACAAAAGTCTGCTTCCTACTAAACCAATATATCATACCTGATCTTAAGCTAAATTAGCACCCTAAGGTGCTCTTCCTATCTACTACAATGTCTATCCAATCTGAGTCTATATACCCATGCAACCTCACTTCACCATATCCAAGATATATTATACCATACTCTATCGTACCCCTCAAGTATCTGAGCGTATGTTTTACTGCTACCCAATGCTCCTATCTTGGCTCCACCATGAATTGACTCAAGATGTTCACTAAAAAACATATATCTGGTCTAGTCTTGACCAAATACATCAAGAATCCTATCAACTGCCTGTACATCATAGGATCCATTAATTTTGAATCTGAATTTGTCATCTTCTTCAAATTAGTGATCATGGGTGTGTCCATAGGTTTGTAGTCCTCCATCCAAAACCTCTTTAGTATATCAACTGCATGCTTACCCTACCCAAGGAATATATCCCCTAGTCTCTTCCAAATATTCAAACCCAAGAAGTAATGCATCATGTCAATGTTCTTCATCTCAAACTCAGTTGCCATGTCTATTTTGCACCCTAAAATGATCTTCTCTACACCTATAATAAATAATTTATCTACATATATCACCAAAATGAGTAGTTCAGTACCAAAAAATATGTAATATAGATTAGGATCTGCATCACTTTTGGTGAAGCCCACACTTTGCAAGTATCCATATATCCTAGAATAGTATGCTCTCAATTCCTGTTTGAGTCCATATAAGATGTTCTTCAGCATATAAACATGGGACTCCTCATTTACCTCAAATACTTCAGGTTGATCTATGTACACTTCTTCCTCAATGATCACATTAAGGAAAGATATATTCACATACATTTTATGAATCAACAATCCCATAGAATAATCTAAAGATATAACTGATCTCATGGAAGTGTATCTAGTAATTGGAGCATAAGACTCCTCATAGTCCACTCCCTCTTTCTGGGAGAATCCTCTCACCATAAACCTTACCTTGAACTTCTGAATTTTGCCATATACAACATGCTTAATTTTGTAGAGCCACCCAGAACTCACAACTGGCTTCTCCTTCGATCTTGGCACTATGTACCAAACATCATTATTCATTATGGAGGTGTACTCCTCCACCATGACATCCTGAAAAACCTGTTGGTATATTACCTCATAAAATTGGAAGGATCTGAATTTAGGATGTTACTCATCAATGCCATATAGTTTGAAAACTTCCTTAGAGTTTTTCTCTCCCTAATCATGTTGTTAGGAGCCTCAACATACTCTTGAGCATCCCTCAATGTTTGTGTAATACATTGAGATCTCCTATTAGAAATGGAAGGGGCTAATATCTCCTCCTCCTCACCTTAAGATTGTTAACCTAAATTGGAAACCATTGGCATCTTTGGTGACCTTGGCTCAACCTTCGGAGCTTCATGCTCCTCATTCTTTATCCTTGTAATAGGCTCATGGGACTTCCTAGATGCGTCCTCAAAATTTACATCCCTACTCACTACTGTATTCCTCTTCTCTAGAATATAAACCCTGTAAGCTTTTGAAGTCTCACTATAACCTACAAATAAACCCTTCCTACTGGAGGGCTTCAAGTTGGTCTTCTTCTCTACCAAAAAATGGATATAAAATAGATATCCAAAGATGTAGAAATGATTCACCTATGGTTTCACACTAGTGAATGCCTCTTATGGTGTCTTTTCCTCCAAGATCCTATGAGGATACCTATTTTGGATGTAGACTATTGTGTTGCATGCTTCTACCCAAAGAAACATCAATAATACCTTGTCATGAATCATGGCCCTAGTAGCCCCTATGATGGATATATTATTTTGCCCTACAACCCCATTCTATTGTGGGTTGTATGGAACATTCATCTCCCTCTTGATTCCTTCCTACTTTTAAAAACCATCAAACTCCTCAGAGGTATATTCACCCCCATTGTCTGATCTCAAGATCTAATTGAGAACTAGATAGGTTTCAAGAGTTCTTCTCTATCTGGTTCTCAATTAAAGCTTTGAACTTTTGAAATCTATTAAAGACTTCATCCTTGGTATTTAATAAGTAGATCCATGTTTTGGAAGAGAAATCATCAATAAAGGAAACATAGTACATGCTACCTAAAATTTATGCTACTGACATCAGTCCACAAACATACAAATGTACTAGATCTAGTATCTCCTTATACCTATGCTTATTGTTTGGGCAAATAGCCTTGGTATGCTTTCCAAGTGTGCACTCTCTACATACTCCCTATTACTCAATGCTAAACTCTAGAAGACCTATGACTATCTCCCTCAAATAGGCAATGCTTTATGATTCAGGTGCCCCATCCTCTTGTACCACAACTCACACAAATTGTTACTATCATGAACTAGGGCTCGAACAGGTTCACCCTGTAACCTGTATAGACTGCCTTCTCAAACCCCTATCACTTGTGTTATTTTTGGGCTAGATTATTTTGGTCTAATAAGGACATATCGGTTCTTGAACTCCATTGCATAACCCTTATCCTCTATAACCAAAACTAAAAGAAAATTCTTCCTAAGACTTGGAATAAAAAAAACATCATCAAAGTCTAAAGAGTTTCCTGATTGGAATAAAAAATGAATGGTACTAATTTCTTCAAATAGATATTTGGTATCATCACCAAGCTCTATCTAAATCCCTAAGTATTGCTCTTGTATACTGGTAAAATACGGTCAGGTTGATGTCATGTGTCAAGATGCCCCACTGTCCACATACCAAGCATCCCTCAAAACTATGCTAGTAGAAAGGTAAGAGACCAATGAGAAATCCTTCTCGAATTTTGTAGAAAACTTGATCATTTGATTTTTTGCAGAGGTTGCTATCTACGTCTACTATTGCTTCCCTTTGCCCTTCTTGTCTAGATACTGTGATGCATAATGGTCATGGTTATGATAAATTAATTACTTTATCTTGTTCAAGTCCTTCTTCCTTGATTGTGAGGTTGACTCCTCACTCTTTACCTTACCCTTGTTGGGTCCTTTACTTCTTCCCTTCTTTGTTTACCCAAATAGAGCTAGGTTATCATCACCACCTTTCTTTTTGGTCTTTGACTCCATATGAGTCTCCTCCTAGGTGAAATCATCCCATAATTTCTCAAAGGTGGGAAGGTGCTCACAAGCATATATGCCTTTGATAAATGGTTCCCATGAAGCTAAGAAACCATTAAGTTCCACGTTCACCAACTCTGTGTCTTCAGCCTTCTCCCTAAATACTACTAGTTCATCATAATTTTGCATGGTCTTCATCAGGTAACTGGTAATGATATCAGATCTGTTCATCTCCATAGATCTGATTTTGTTCTACAATATCATATTTCTATTTATGTTCTCACTCTAGTAGAGGCTAACCAGGGCATCGAACATCTCCTTTTCTATAGTCTTCTTGAATATATGAGGAATCAGGTGATCCTTCACTAAATCCAAGATCATTCGCTAGGCCTTCACTTCCTTCTTTTTGTGAGCTACCAATTACTGTGGATCTATAGGTAGATTCATAGCATCCTTGACAATATCCCAAATATCATTCTCTTCCAATAGGAACATTACCCTAACTTTCCAAGGTAATAAATTTAAGGCACCTTCCAATCTAGCCTCATATTTGAGGTTAGTTATTGTCATATCTGATATCTACTGCACAAACTTTTATATATGAATGACTCAAAAAAAGTTATCTTGCAAATAATTTTAGTCCTTCAAGCAAAAAATATGAAACCTTCTAACTGCTAGTTTTTAATATCTAGCAGTGATCTACTATTGTAAACCCTTGAGGGTCTCAATCACAGAACCTAGCTATGATACCATGTAAATTTTTCTAACCCTATATAATTGATACTCTATATTTCTAAATAAACTCATATCTTAGATGAATTAATTTTAAACATACAATAGTCACACAAATGGCTAGAAAACAAATAGAATTAATAGTGGAAAATATACTACAGAACCTATATATTTTATATAATGGAGGAGGTTACAGTTACAACAAGATAGCATGCTCTCTTGCTATAATTTTGGCCAACAAATCATTGTTCACCTGTGCACAATAGCCTTGCAGTTCTCCTTTAGCAATCTATTCACCTTATTTTCTTTCTATGTGTAAAACACTCTTGACCTTCTCCTTTTATCCTTGAAAAGATAACCCTAATCTCTCTAACCCTAAGATTAGATATCATCTCATCTTGAGATGTATGGTTAAAAATAGAAAATCACGTAAGTGAATTACAAAAAAGTGAATTTTAAAATGGAAAATCACTTAAGTGAATTTAAAAATAGAATCACTTAAGTGAATTTCAAAATAGAATTTGAAATGTCTCAAACCACTTCTAGCACGTTCATACTGAAGCTTGTGCAAGAATTTCTTGTCTAAGCTACATTTCTCAATAGGTTGTAGGTCCTTAATAGTCATAGCATTCACATAACAAACCAAGGTAATTATATAAAAATATAAGAAAGATTGAAAGTAATAGATTTAACATACTCTCCATCACTCTTTACCTTACCACTTGCTAGCTAGATCAAATTTTAGATCCTTGAAGTGAGATATTGATGCAGGAGTATCCAACAAAGACCTGTAGCAGAAGCATCCAATTGTGGGAGGGCCACTTCGAAAGAGTCGGCTCAGGAAGAAGAAGAAGAAGGCAAGAAAACTTTTTCTAAGGCAGAGGAAGAAGAACGTCATGATTTCACGACGTGTCATGAAATCACGACAGAAAAATGCAAAGGATGCAGAGTGGGAAAAATGTCGTGATTTCGTGACATGTCGCAAAATCATGACAACGAAGCGGTGGCAAGGCAAAGGCGATGGAGAGGTCACGATTTCGTGACATGTCACGAAATCGCGACAACGAAACAGCAGCGAGGCAAAAATTAGAGAGTGCAGAGAAATCATGACGTCACGATTTTGTGACGTCACAAAATCGTGACGTCTCAGTGAGGCGAAGGTGAAAGAGAAAAGTTGCAACGAAATTGTGACGTCGCGATTTTGCGACGTCACAAAATCGTGACGTCTCAGCGAGGCGAAGGTGGAAGAGAAAAGTTGCAGCAAAATCGCGACGTCGCGATTTCGTGATGTCGTGAAATCACGACGTCGATTGGAGACGAAGGCGAGGCAGAGAAATCGTCGCGATATCGCGACGTCGTGATATCGCGACAAAAAACTAAGCAGAGGAGAAGGCGGTAGGGAGGTCACGATATCGCGACGTCGCGAAATCGCGACAGAAATTTGCAAACGGGACTCGGAGGGAAAATGGTTGCGATATCGCGACATTTCGCGATATCGCGACCAAAAATGGAAAGGAGCGTAGAGGAGCAGAAATGTCGCAATATCACGACATGTTGCGATATCGTGACATGTTGCGATATCGCGACGAAGAGAGAAGAAAGTGCGAGAGAAAGAGAAAGAGATGGCGAGAACAGAATTTTTGGGAACCGTTCAAAGATGACACGTGGCACAAGCTAAAGTTAAAGCGGGGGATTACCCAGAAGCATGGGGAACGAAGAGGATGGGCACGCAGAGAATCTGACGGATTCAGTGGTGACAGGGACCGTGCGGAGAGGGGTCTTTAATCAGGTTGGTGTCCCAGTTTTTGTGTTAATGTAATTAATCGGGTTGGTGAATCCTTTTATGTGTGAGTTGATGCTTCAAAGGGTCGGGGCCTCTATAAAAACCCAGTTTATTGTATTTTTCGAGATGGTGGATCGGGAAATAGAAGCAGAAGTGTAGAAGTGCAGAGCTAAGCTGGGAGCTAGCTATTGTAAGCCTGCGGGCATTTTATGTATGATTTTCAGATTTAATAGACGAATATTTCTGAATTTGCGTGTATTTTCCGGTCCCCCGTCAGATATGTAGTCTTCAACATTACTAAAATCTAAAATTTTAAGACTGGAAATCTCTTTTTGTATTTCGTTAACTTTACTAGCAATTACTTTTCCATAGAGATATTTTAAAATAAACCATACCTCAATAGGATCAGTTTTCTCTCTGATATGGAAAAGTACATTTGGTTCCACTAACATGAAAAATATTCCAAGAGCTTCCTCCTTTCTATTACTAATTTAATTATCAATGAGATGACCTTCTAATTCATTATTGAAGATGAACTAGAGCTTATTTCTTCTAAGTGATCCTACCATTTGAATTGATCAAGTATTGTGATTTTTCCCATTGTGATGAATAACATACCCTAAGGAATCTATTTTACACATAAATCACATGTAGAACTATAATAGGTATATAAATTTATAGCACCATTGCATAAAGCTCAAAAAGCATGTGATCTAGAAAAATAAGGAGCTCCAAACACTTATGTATATAGAAGTTATGGCCTCTAAAATATTTGGTGTATTAGCACTTAAATAAAAAAATCAAACTATCAAACCTTAGAAAAAAAATTCAAATTAAATTCTCTCACTTGGTGCAATTGAATTGGGTACTACTTCAACCAAAAAATTGGGGATTAATAACTTGATTTTTTATTGACTGGAGATCCTCATATATATATATATATTCCATTTTTTAAGGGCATAAAGTTGATGGGGTAAAAACCCAAGACTTTTCCTAAGAAAGTAGGTAACCTTGCCAACATGCTATGCATGCAATTTGAAAAGCAACCTACATTTTCCTTGTAAATATGATTTCTTCTCCTAAAGGTAGGAGCACTAGGTTTTGAACCCTTCACCTAATGACCACAACTAAGCACTTCAATTGTTTTGTCATGCCCCTTAGCTTGGTAGTTGGATCAAATCAAAGATATTTTATTGGAGTTTTTTGTGTACAATGATCTTAGCCTATGAACATCCAATAAAAGTTTCATAATTTTAAACAAAGGCCTCTGAAGGATTCAAAACTGGACCATTCTTCTATAAAATAAGACAACCAGTTGTTGCACCACATGCATATTTTGGAGACTGAAAGAACAACTATCATATAAAATATAGATATCTTCTAAAGTGGCTATATAATAGGTGTTCCTAAGAATCAAGCCAGTGATGCCTATTTATCAAAATAATAATCCAACCATTGTTCCTTCATTTTTTATTTTTAATGCAGGTTGCTCCATTTTAATGCAAGTTGCTATATTTCCCATGAGATATACCCTCTTAGAAGACTACACCAAAAAGAGTGCTCTCAAGAATTAAACTACAACCACTCTTATATCACCAAAATACCTAACCATCTTCTTAGATGTGGGGGAGGGTAATTGAGAGACTAAGAAGGTATTCATATGAGGTAAAAAAATTACATAGAGGACATCAAACCTATGATATCAAAAAGACAAAGGATGGTATGATCCATTATGCCAATATTTTTTAGGAACCTTCTAATTAAAATAAGCACATTCAAGAGAGGAGGGTTTTGACGGCCAAGATGACAACGGGCGGGAGAGCTTCTACGGGAGATCATGGGAACGCCAACAGACTGAACCAAGGGCACAGCAGGGCGAAGGGAGGGCAGTCAGAGATCAGGAGCGCTAAGGAGTCCTCTCCAACCGAAGAGGATGTAGGTCATGACAAGGATCCACCAGACAAATGGGGAGGTGGACCTCGAAGTCGTACGCTCGAGCAACGGCTTCGTAAACCCTTAGCGGTCCGCTCTCCAAGGAGTTGTTTCCGTTGGGGATGAGTTGGACATCCTGACGTAAATTCTTTCAAGCTTTGTGGAATTCGAAAAATTTACCCTCATCGGTAAGTTTATTGGCGGCCGTCCCGACATGGAGACCATTCACAAGTGGGCGGCAGGTAAATGGCGAACCTCTGGTCACATGGAGTTGGCGGCCTTATCCCGAGGTTTTTTTGCGATTAGACTGAATAACAAGGAGGACTACTGTAAAATCCTGGCTGGTGGTCCCTGGTTCCTAGGTCGCAGAAGTCTCTTTCTAAGGAAGTGGGGTATGGACTTCAACCCCGAGACCCAAAATATCAACATTGCTCCAATATGGGTTAGACTCCCGAGTCTCCCCCTCTTCTGTTGGCATGAAAATGTAATCAAAGGAATTGCACGCTCCATTGGTGAGTTGGTTACCATTGACCCTCCCACCAAAGCTCGAACCGCATTTGTTCAAGCTCGGTTCCGCCTTCCGCGCGATTTGGAGGCCGACCTTCCATCATCCATCACTCTCCGGTCTGGAGATATCATTCTTCACAAGCAAGCCATTGTGTATGAGAAAAGACCGGCTTTCTGCCCCCTGTGCAGTTCTCAAGGGCACCTCCAGTCCAACTGTCCTCTTCAAAATCTAGGGATGAAGAAACAGGATTCTAGCAACCCCTTGGAACACGGTGAAGGTCAGACAAAGCACCCTGCTGCAAAAGGGCATGATTCTCCAGGCCCGTCTAGGGACCATCCCGAATCCTCCCACCCGGTGGAAGCAGTCTCCCCCCAAACGGTCTCTGAGCCGTGTGGTGCAAGCCCTCACCTTGGACCACAAGAGGAGAAGGACCAGTCCCTTCCACCAATCACCGCACAGGCAGATTCACCCAAAATCCTGGACCATAACCACCCCGAGTCCCAAAATGTGCTGGAAGATTACCTACTAGGAAGAAGGGGTGAGCAATGCGGTAATATCGGCCCTCATAATACGAGAAGCCGAAAGCAAGGTGTTGATTTTGGTAGCGAAAGGAAGCAAGGTCGTCCCCCCAATAAAGACAGGCGGGACAAGGAGACGGCAGTAGATGTTGCAAATGGTACTCAATAGCTGCTTTTTCAGGATGATTCCGATTCCCAGATGGATGACTCGTCTGTCCCAAAACCTCCCCTCCAGCAAGGAAAGGGAGGTAAGAAGAATATCAAACTTTTGAGATGAAAGTCCTCTCATGGAATGTGAGAGGGCTTAATGCAATTTCCAAACGGAGATTGGTGGCTGATCTCAAAAAGAGGACGAATCCATCCATCCTAATTTTGCAAGAGACTAAGACCAATGCTATCTCTTCTGCCAGAGCTGCTAAGGTCATTTGGGCTAAGGCAAAATTCCTCTCCAGTCCTGCGGTGGGAACGACAGGCGGTCTCATGATTATTTGGGATCCATAGATTTTTGAGGGCAGCCTTCTCTCAACTTCTAGCAGGATTATCAATGTTTTGTTTCATTCCAAAGCCATTAACTTTTCTTGGATCCTGTCTAATGTGTATGCCCCAAACTCTATCTCGGAGAGAGCAGAAATGTGGAAGGCTATTTCCCAGATGAGGGAAACGTTCGTAATTTCCCTTGGGTTCTAGGGGGAGATTTCAACTGTCCTCTTCACCCATCTAAAAAGAAAGGAGGATCAGACCACTCTAGCCACAGTCTGGAAGACTTTCGAGATTTTGTTTCTACCAATAACTTGCTTGACATTGACCTCAATGGGGCATCCTTCACTTGGAGCAACAGGAGGATTGGGAGCAATCTTATTCAAGTCAAGCTTGATAGATTCTTCATATCCCAAGAGGCTATTCCCATACTCGATGCGGCAACTCTCTCGGCCTTACCGAGGATTGGGTCTGATCACAATCCTATTGTCCTAGAGACGGTTGGTGGGCCTGTTTTTAAAACCCCCTTCAGATTTGAGTCCATGTGGATTTCTCACAAGGACTTTAGAGGGTTGGTTACGACTGGTGGCAGCGAGAAGGTAGCAGGTTCCGCTTCCAAGAGAGTGGCCTTAAAACTCAAGTTAATCAAAAGGAATTTGAAAACATGGAACAAGGAGGTGTTCGGCAACATTTTTGAGTCCAAAAGGTCCATTTTTGCGAACCTAAAATTGGTGGAGGAGAGAATGGAGCTCAAAGGTTACACCGATTGCCTCAGGGAGGAGGAAAGGAGGCTCTTGGTGGATTATCATTCTATTCTTGCAAGGGAAGAAACTTTCTGGCGCCATAAATCTAGGGACCTCTGGTTGAGAAATGGAGACTCCAATACGAAGTTTTTTCATGCGTCAACTTTGCGGCACAGAGGGGCTAACAAAATTAGGGAAGTGGTGTGCAAGGATGGACGCGTTACCAAGGATATTGAGGAAATCCGAAGTGAAGTGGTTGACTTCTTCCAGGATCTACTCGGTGTTCCTCCCGACAGTGATCTCCAGGTTCAGAAATCTCTGTTGGATAACTTCCCAGTCAAATTTCCTCCCGAGGTAAGCTCTAAGCTTCTGGAGCCTTTTTCTATGTCTGAGATTAAAGAAGCTTTGTTCTCCATGCAAACTGCACAAGGCGCCCGGGCCCGACGGTTTTCCCCTCGTTTTTTTCAAGTTATGTGGGATGTTGTGGGTTCGGATGTGTGCGAAGCAATTCAGAGATTCAAGCCTCCAGATCCATCCATCCAAAACTAAATTCTACCTTTCTTGCTCTCATCCCTAAGTCTTCCGCCTGCAAAAGTTTCTCTGATTATCTTCCCATTAGCCTTTGCAATGTTTTTTATAAAATCTTAACCAAGTCCATAGCCAACCGTCTGAGGTCCCTTCTTCCCTCCTTGGTTGGTCCTTCTCAGGGAAGCACCGTGAAAGGCAGAAACATTCTCGATGGTGTCATCACCATCCATGAAACCCTCCATTCTGCTCACCGCTCCAAAAATGCTGCTCTTTTCCTCAAGCTGGACATGAATAAAGCTTTTGACAGAGTTGACAGGAGGTTCCTCTGTGCTGTCCTCTTCAAGTTCGGTTTTCACCCTCAATGGATTGACCTTGTCAGTAGTTGCATATCCACTCCCTCCTTTTCTGTTCTAATCAATGGATCCCCTGCTGGGTATTTCCAAAGTGCCAGAGGCCTCAGACAAGGTGACCCTATATATCCTATTCTATTCATCCTTCTGGCTGAGGTTCCGAGTTGGTCTTTGAAAGAGGCTCTTCGTCAGAATAAGATCTCTGGCATTTTTCCCACCTCCAGAGTCGATCCCTGTCTCTCATCGACAATTTGTGGATGACACCCTCATCTCCACCGGGCGTCCGTCACTCAAGCCAAATCCATCAAGCGAATCCTCTCCCGTTATGAAAAGGTCTGTCGGACGGAAATTCAATTACATCAAAAGCAAAATTTATTTTATTAACACTCCTATGCGAAGGCGACTCCGCATAGCCGAAATTTTGGAATGCACTATTGATTCCCTCGCTCGCGTCTTATCTGGGTTTACCTCTGGCTTGCAATGGCCGGGCCAACGGAATCATGTGGGACATGATCCTGGAACGTCTTCACAAAAAGCCGAGCACTTGGAAAGGCAAATTCCTGTCGTAAGCTGGGAAAGCCACCCTTACCAAAGCTTGTCTCCAAGGAATCCCAACTTACTTCATGTCTGTGTTCATGCTGCCTGTTTCCGTCCATTCCAAGATTGAAAAGATTCAGAGGACCTTTCTGTGGTCTGGTAATGAAGAAAAATCCAGAATTCCTCTTGTGGCCTGGGATAAGGTTTGCTTGCGAAAGGACCAAGGTGGCATGGGAATGAGGAGATCAAGACTCATGAACACTACTTTAATCGCTAAGCACGCTTGGAAGATCCTGACTAATGACCCAGCAGAGTGGGTCAAGTTGGTTAAGAGGAATTATCTTGGATTGAGTTCTCTTTTTGATGTCGGGATTCCTCCTGAAGCGTCTGCCTTTTGGAAATCTGTGCTTCAAGCCCGCTCTTTGATCGACTCTGGTGCTCGCTGGATTTTGGGTGATGGCAAATCCATTCTCTTCTGGAAGGACAGGTGGGTTACTGATGGAGCTCTCGAGTTGAGAGCGGACCTTGCTGGCCTGAAAGCCCAGGTGGATCCAAATTCCCAACTTAAGGTTGCAGACTTCATTGATCGGAGATCTCTTCCCCCTCGGTGGAATTTTCCAGTCCTGGACGGCTTTAACAATGAAATGAATTTTTTGTCTAATATTCTTCGGTCTGTTTTAATTCCATCTGTTAGAAGAGATGACAGAATCATATGGCGTGGCACAAAGGATGGTCTGTTCTCTGTCAATACTGCCTATGACCTTCTTACTTGCGAGATTGCCATGGATCACCGGTGGAAAGTGATTTGGAGGAAGGGTATTATTCCTAAAGTTAACTACTTTGCATGGATTACCTTTCATAATAAAGCCTTAACCATCGACAACCTCCATAAGAGGGGTTTTGCTATTCCCAACGAGTGCTTCTTGTGCTTTGGTTGATTGTGAGACGATAGACCACTTATTTTTGCACTCGTCCTTTTTCCCATTCCGTCCTCAGCACTCGTCTCGTCTTCCTTTCCAATCCTTTGGTGCACTCCCCGCTCCCTCAAAGATGCCTTCCACCAATGGCCCAATCCTTTCAAGAATCCTAAACTTCGCTTCCTTCTTGAGGCCTCTTTCCACCACTCCATTTGGCATATTTGGCTAGAGAGAAATTCCGTAGTCTTCGGCAAGGTCCCTAGAGTACCTCCCTGTGTCGCTCAGAGAGCCTTATCCTTCGCCATTGAGAATTCTAAAGTTGTTCCCAGTTCCCGTCCTCACCTTCCTGGCGAAGCAGCGATCTTCCAAAGTTTGGGCCTTTTCCCTATTCTTGATGGTGTTTCTAAGTCTCAGCGTGGGGATGTTATTTGGACCAAGCCCCCTGTGGGCTGGATTAAATTAAACTTTGACGATGCGGCCAAATGCAATCCTGGCCCTGCTGGTTCTGGTGGTGTGGTTAGAGATCATAACGGGAATCTCGTGCTGGCTTATTGTGAAGATTTGGGTGCCCAGACTAATCACTATGCTGAAGCCAGAAGTGTTTTGAAAGGTATCCAGATCCTCTCCGAGGATCCTCGGCCTTTGATAGTCGAAGGTGATTCGCTCAATATAGTCAACTATCTGTTAGGCTCTAAAGACCCATCTTGGAGGGTCTACAACATCATTCTTGAGGCTAGGATTCTCCTCTCTCAACGTGACAGGTGGAAGGCATGCCATATTTTTAGGGAAGGAAATCGCGTGGCAGACCACATGGCCAAAAAAGGGCTTGTGACCACGTGTCCTGTTGTGTGGCGCTCATGCTTCCCGTCTGAGGTGGTGAGTTTGGCCAATGCGGATATCCTCTCATGATGTTCTCCTCGCTTCAGAAGGTCATTTGTTTGGTTTTGCTATTTTTGCTTTCGATGGTCAAATTTCTCCAACTAGTATTTTTGTTTTCCTTGGTAAAATGTGGTTTGTTTCCAGGATATTCAGACATAAGGGCCCTACTTATAGCCTTCGAGCAATTAGCAGTTTTTGGTTTTTGTCATCAAGTTTATTCCTCCAGCCACAAGGCATGATGCACATTCCAGCCAGGCTGATTTTGTACATAAGGTTTTGGGATCCTCTATAAAAACCCACTGTTAATCTATTAAAATAATTACCAAAAAAAAAAAAAAGCACATTCAAATGATTATTGCAATAAATTATAAAAAATATAGAATTGAAATAACAGTATTGCAATATAAAATGGAAATGTAATAGTTTTATTATTCAAAATAGAATCACAAGCCTTTTCGATGGGCCAACATCCTTAGAAGTAAAACTCTATTACAATTATAAAATATGATACATTCCATATATGCCCTTTCCTTTATAAAGGCTCCCATTAACCCTAACCCTAGTGCTCAAGGGTTGGTTACATATGTAAGTGTTGACTCAAACTAGAAACTTCTAGTAAATAAATAATTACATCATATGGTCCCATATGTCTAAGCACCCAAAGTGCCGCATACATGTTACAATACATCACATAAGAAAATTAGGATGGGGTACTAACATTATCTATACATAGATGATATGTAGCTAAAAATATATAAACTCAATGATTGTGGGGATAGATGCACATGAAGAGAATATGGAGGGAAAGGGCTCGACACCCTTTTTTGAAAATTTCAAATTTCAAAAGAATAGACCTCAAGAAAAAATTCTTTTTTTATCTTTTGATAATCCTTCTGGCTTTGGAATGATGTAGCTTTGTTCTTCAATTTTAAAGCATGTTTAAATTTGTAATACTTTCTAGAAACATGCAAAAACATGCATTCACCACCATCAAGTCCAAAAAGGACAATAAATAAAGTTGAAGATAGCAATAGTAAATAAAGAGAGAGATTGTAAGAAGTAGAAGGTTTTATTCATGCTTATTATGCAATGACTGCCCGTTGAGGGGTACTTATAATGATACCAAAGCCCTGATGAGAGGTTAACCTCAAGCCGATATTTAGCTTGACCTTGAGGTTAACTTATAATAAAGTGATAATAAATTACACCCTTTAAGCAAGGTTACCCATAAAGGTGGATTGAAAAATATCACTTAGGGTGAAATATTAAAGGTGCCTTAGTCATACATAAATGATAAATTCTTGTAGGCTTACATAATCACATGCCTCTAAGCTACAATAAAAGTGCTCATAAGCACTTCTTCAAACTTTTGACCTTGGTCTAACAAGACTAGATTACACATATTTTAATATTATGGAAAGAATAGATAAGGTGTATCAATTGGAATCAAGTATAGCAATATTTATTCTCATCCAAATACCTACTTATGTCAATATTGCTACAAATAAACATGTGAATATACTTCATTTAATATAATTTTTTTCTCAAATGATACATCAATCTTGTAGGTGTCAATTAGAAATGCTTCTCGTTCTCAAAAAAAATGTTATATGGAGGGTCATATAACTAGTTGGACAATACAGCTCCAACAAGGTTAGTACCGGTTATGTTCCCATAGTTGGGGCAACTTGCATTCCCATAATTCAATCAAAGTGAACCAAAAACCAGTATAGAAATATCTTGTTTGCTTCCTATAGAAAGCATTTTACCTGTAGCATAAAAGGAATGTAATATCAATCTATGATAAGATAGATTAACATCCAAAATTCATCATAAACTATAGATTAACTTAGATAAAACATTGAGTTTCCCATAAACTATAAAATTATATTATCTTCTATAAAACTATAAATGTTTTTCTTTCTATCAAAATTAGGAATCTAAAAATCATTATCCACATGAAATTTTAAGGTTTATAGATAAATTAATTATTAAATGGGTTAATTAGGAGACTCGTCATCTCCCCTAGTTGAAATGATTGTATGTATCTATGCAATGCTCTCTTGAATCATCCTTGAAATATGTTCAATTGCATCTCATAGTCCTTTGTGGTTTGGTTTATATGGCATTGGGTAAATATCACTCTCCTCCTTGTGATACCCTCTAGTGTCTTCAATGTCACACCATCATTGAGTTTCTCTCTATGTTTCAAAGGGTATCCATCCCATGTAATCAACAAAAGGCATCCAAATTATAAGGGTCTTAAATTAAATATATATCCATCCAAGTTCTGGAATATTAAAAATCCCCATATAGTTTACTACTCTTGATAATAAATTTTTAAAATTTAAGAATGAATGAGGTTTAATTTTTTATAATTCCTCCAATATTTCTTTCCATATTGCTTTGGATCCTTCCATAACTACTTCCAACACTTCATCAAATCTCTAAATATGTAGAAGGCCATTTTTTGGTTTTTCCTCACCCATAACCCATATTTTGCATGTCTTTCTATCTTCTATAGGATTGAATAGACCTAACTAATATCTTCATTATCAAGGAGAACCATGATAGGTTCAAAAATTTCCTTGTAGATGCTCAATTAGTTACCCTACCTTAGAATTTCATTTTTATTAGTGGAAAAAAAGGTTCAAATAACTATATCTCCAACAAAAGGATCAACATTCAATCTTACACGTTCAAGAAGTATAAAGTGGTGCAAACAAAATTTATAAAATAATTTTATTTTAGGGGATAAATAAAAGTAAACCTAGTTGAGCCCTTGTTGGTATTCACAATCTAGAGTATGAACCTTAACAATATATTCTAATTGCATCCTAAACCATATTATTTCATTTCCAAACAATAAATCATTACAAGGGGTCTACATTTAATCATTATTTTTACAAGTGTAGTAGTAGTTGAGAGCAAATTGTTACCATCTAACCTTCCTTTTCTTCCACCTCCAACTTGGTAGAATTCTTTTCAAATATATTCTTAATTACACAATATTATTCTATTGCTCTACCAATGATGATGATGTGCTTTAATGGGTTAGTTATCTTATTATGATTTGGTGGTGAAATGGATCCCTACTCATAGAATTAAGATTCTTCATTTTATTTTCTTACTTCTTCTTTGGCCATTGCCAATTCCATTTGTAGACTACAAATACTTTCTTCCTTACTTCTCCATCTAGCAATTTTGACCTTCATCAAAGTTAGCTCTTCCTATAGTATATAATTTTTTTTTTAGGCTCATATGAAGTAGGACTAAGATTAGTTTTGTTGTGACTATAGGATTTGGAGAAAATTCATCATCAACATGCAAGGGGTGACCTTGTCCTATAAGTTATTTCTTTATCTATCCTTCAATAAGTTCCACTGGATCTTTATTAGCCCTCTCTTCAATGGGTCCTATAGATTGAGATTCCACATCAATTTTCTCCTTAGTAGGATTCATGGTATAGTATTACTCCTATTGCTCTAATTGTGATGCTACTTATACTAAATTTTGTAAGTGGGCAATAGATGATCTTCTAGCTCTCACTCTTCTCTTCTTCTTAGGCAATGGTGGAAAAGGATAATTGCGTATAGAGAAGATTAGAAAAGAAAAGAAGATAAGAGAAGAGAAGAGCGAGAGCTATAAGAGCATCTATTGTCCACTTAAAAAAAAATCAATGTTGAAAAGTAGAGAACTATGGGAAGATCTTATAGTAAGATAGGTACGGGGGACAAATAGAATAAAAAAACTATCCATGCTTGTAGATGTTTAAAATAAATGCAAAACAATTATATATATAGAAAAGAAAATACTTTTACGTAATTTACCTAAAAATTTGATGGTTGGACATTATTTAAATTAGGATGTGGGTACTATTACTTTTGTAGAATTCGTAGATTTTTTTTTGTAGAGGGACCAGCCAATAAGTTTGTTTTTTATCTTCTTCCCTTGATAGCGACTTATGGATCTTCATTATTCTTTTTTGCAAAGGAGGGACTAGTCAAAAAGGTAATTTTATGATCTTATCCTTCTAATATCACCCTATGGGTTTTCATTATCATTTTTTGTGGTGTGTATAATATTGTGTGTTTACTACTCAATGTTGGTTGTAGAAAAATCTTCTTACACCAATGTAATATGATATCTAGACAATATATAGGTTGTAAATTCATCCTCGGTTAATGGTTTTATACATAACATGATCCTATAGCCATTAACCATGAGAGAAATTCTATATTAATTAATCATCCATATCTTAAGTGCTCCATTATCGAATATAGTGTCAATATTGTAAAACCCTAACCAATAATGACATGGTTTTTATTTGGAATTCACATACCCAGAATTATATTGTAGTGTCTAATTTCCAATTTTAAACTTTTTATGTTTAATGAAGCGATTAGGCTACATTGCCCTTTGTCATTGAATTACCTTTGTCTGGAAAAGTGCTTATTTTTGTAGATCATTCAAAGCATTTAGTTGCTATAGTATTTGTTTTTTGTGCTTTAAAGAGATCCATCCCTAGATCACAAAATTACCCTAATATTTTTTTTCTTAAAATATATGGGTACGAATTCTATCTTTCCATATAGAGTGCTTGGAATAGAGTATAACATGAAAATATTTCTTATTATTTCTCATAGATCAACATCCATTTAAAAGTACATACAATATTTCTTACATGAGAATAACATAGAAGTCATTTAAATAATGGGATAACAGGAAAGTTTTAACTAGAAATACCTCGACATTTTTTGTAACATAATATCGAGGAGAATATACAATAATGAACTTTATGAATTTTGAAACTATAGCCTAGCATCCCCCCTTATTACATTACTTGAGAGCAAATAATGGAATAACTCCCCCCCAATCTGGAGATAAGATTTTTTGAAAAATGAAGTTGGCTATGTAATTGATTCTTCTAAATTGAATATTTGTGCTCTCTATGTTTCCTTTGTGAATTACCTCTAGATAAAAATAGAAAGTTTTATTTTATAGTATCCATTAAACATCTCTTTTATTTGATTCCATTCTATGATATTCATCCATTCATAATTCAATTATATTTTTGTGTAGTTTCTTTGAGGAATATTCCAATATTTCTTGGATGTATGTTTGTATTTATTGCAATATTTACAATTGTTTCTTAGGAAGACATATTGTGTTGTGATATCAACTTGTAGTTTGTAGTTTTTTATTTTTTGTAGTTTATTTGATTCCATTCTATGATATCCATATATTTTAGTGTAGTTTCTTTGAGGAATATTCCAACATTTCTTGGATGTATGTTTGTACTTATTGCAATATTTACAATTGTTTCTTAGGAAGATATATATTGTGTTGTGAGATAAACCTGTAGTTTGTATTTTTCTTATTTTTTGTAGTTTATTTGATTCCATTCTATGATATCCATCCATCCATAATTCAACTAGATTTTTACGTAGTTTTTTTGAGAAATATTCCAACATTTCTTGGATGTATATTTGTATTTATTGCAATATTTACAATTCTTTCTTAAGACATATATTGTGTTGTGAGATACTTGTAGTTTGTAGTTTTTAGATTTTTGTAGTTTTTTATTTTTTGCTTGTTCATTTCTTCTTAGACCCATTCCATTATAGCCAATTATTGTTGTATATTTTTCATCATAATGTTTATCATCATTTTTTACAGTATGTTATTTATCAGCTCTATGCACCATTGTTGTCTTCTCAAACAACCTCCATATCATTAGTGTTATAAATAAAATCCTTCTTTTGGATATTTTCTTGTATTGCAACCAATATATGTCTTGAGTGTAGTGAAAGTGCCATAATTAAATTCTTTGAATATTGATTGTAAATATTTTGGCTCATTATTTATTTGGTCTATAATTTGCATCCAAGTCTTAAGCAATAATAAAATCCTTCTTTTGGATATTTTCTTGTATTGCAACCACTGGTTTTTTGTTTGATAAGATCATTTACATTTTTTATCTAGTTACTTGTATTACATCCAATTTTGTATTACAACCAATTTCTTTCTATTTGATAAGATCACTTGTATCACACATGATATTTTTCATCAAGGGTTTGTTTTTTATTTGTGCAATTATTTCTTCTTGTTTTGTATTCTTATCTTTAAATATATCAAAAGTTATTGGAACAACTTTTATATCATAGTCAATTCTTGTCAAGATGAAGACTTATATGTCTTAAGTGTAGTGAAAGTGTCATCATTAGCTTCTTTGAAGATTGATTGTAAGTTTTTTGGACCATTATCTCTTTGGGCAATAATTTGTATCCAAGTCTTAAGCAATGTATATTCATCTAGAGAATCATCTTCTAGTGTATGGATCTTCATCTTGTTTCTCTTTTCTTTTCTCTAAACTATTTTGATTCAACATTTTCTTTCTTGCCTTTTTGGCCATTAGAACTTTATATCTAGTTTCATATGCTCTATCCCTCTTAATTTTTTCTTCCTATGTATATTTGATATTTTGAGATGACGAATGTACTTCTTGAAGAAGGGGTGGAGGTGTAGTGATATCTAAAGCAAATAATCCGTTTTTGTGTGATGCAATAGCTTTGAATTTCCTTACCTTAATATAAAACACCTTTTATTTCCATTAACAACTTTAAAATTAATTTAACTCCTTTATTCATAATTTGAGAAACAAAATGTAAGTTATTGATAAGTCTTAGAACATATAGCACTTTTTCTATGATGCATTCTACTAATGGTAACTTCAAGGAAATAGTTCCTATTCCTGTAATGTGATAGCTTGTGTTATCTACCATTGTCACTAGCCAACCATATTTTTCTTGAAAAGTATCAAACCAATGCATATTCCTTATCATATAGTTACCAACTCAAGAATCTATATACAACTTATTATCCCTAACGTGCTCCTTATTGTATCATTAATACCTTATATGTTATTTCTAGTTTGTCATCATGATCCAACTCAAGTTCTTCATGCGCTACATATCCTTGTTGTGATGAAGACATTGATCTATACCCTTAATTTGCTTGTGGTGCATTATTAGAATTTTTATATTGGTATTGATCTTGTTGCCTTGTTTGAGAAGGAATTTGTGATTTATTCCACTTATTCAAAGCATTATTAATGCAAAATATATTATCATTTTGTAAAGAACATGAGTGGAATTCGTGATTGATTCCACTTAACTCAACCAATGATTGAAAGAAATTTTTTTCATACAAAAACTTAACCACTTTCTCATCTTGAAAATGCTTATGTGACTTCATGTCTACCCATTTAATAACATAATATATACACACAATTATGTACTCCTTACTATAATATGGGTCAATGGGGCCCAAAAAATCCAAGCCTTCTCATGCTATAATGGCATCTTATTTAGTTGATTAAGCCTTCTCATGCAATGATACTAATCATAATGATCTACATGGTCCTTGACACATTTACGCAAAGCTTGTACAATGATAACATGGACATAGGATTTTAATTTTCCTCTTGCTAACAAATTGTTCTTCACAAGGCTCATCATGTTAAGCCCTAAAGATATCATAAATCGTATCTTCACAAATGTATCACTACATCATATAATCTACTAAAGTCTTGAATAGATATCCCTTGATCCAAGTGTAAGTAGGATTCTACCTAATTATGTGGGATCCAAGTGTAAGGAGGATTCTACCTAATTAGGTAGAGAGTCTCTTTAGGAGAAAATTGGAGGGTTACCTTTCGCATAGCCAAGTGGAGAAAAGTGGAGGGTTACATTTCGCATAGCCAAGTAATTTTAAAGTCTATGAATCATGGGGTTATGAAAGACACCACAAAAGAAGGCTCATATCAAAATATATCCTCAATAAGAGAATTTATCCAAACTATTTGGAAATATAAAAATAAAATAAAATAAAAATTCTCCCTTTTAGGTTTATCAAGTATTATGATATAAAATTCTTATAATACATTTAGTAAATATACCATTCAAAATAAGTCTAATAACTAAATACTTGATTGTAAAATGAATAGTATGTACAAAAATAGGGTAACCTATAATATAATGAAAAATTTATTAATAGCATGTATTACTACAAAAAAATATTTTCTATTATCATATAGTTCAATTCAGCTCTTACAAGGTTTTAGCTAATGTAATAAATGACGTGTCTCTTTGTCTTATTTTTGACCTAAAATTATTGCTAGTTTTGTAAAAAGCTTTTGTATAAATATGAAATGGAAATTTCAATTAGGACCTCTTGAGACAAGTGTTGAAGTTAGCTTCTCCTTGAAGGTCTCAATAACTTTTTGATATTCAAGTGTCCAAATAAATTCAACATCTTTGGTCATTACGATAAATAGGAGATTTTCAATCTTACCAAAGTCTTGGATAAACCTCCTATGGTATGTTACATGTCCTAAACTAGGAATATCATTTTGTTTTTATGGAGTGAGAAGGTTCTTTATGATTTTTATTTGGGAAGGGTTGACTTTGATACCTTTAGTAGATACATGGTATCCCAATACTATTCCCTCTATCATAATCATCTAATATTTTTCATTGCATAGAGAGGGATTGATAATTTTATACCTTTGTAATACTTAATTGAGATTACTTATTGTCTCGTCAATAGAAGCAACATGAATTGTAAAATCACCCATGTAAATTTCCATGCATTCATCAATTAAGTTAGATAAAATGCTAAGTACTACTCTCTAGCAGGTTTTAGGAGTATTGCATAATCTAAAGGACATGGCCCTTATAGAAAAATGTGCCTCAAGGACAAGTGAAGTTTTTTTTATATTGATATTTGGGAGCAATTCAAAGCTAGTTGTAACTATTAAACCCATCTAAAAAAGAATAATTTTCTCTTAAAGGGGTACCCAATACCTAGTCAATATAAATAAGAGAAAAATAATATTTTCAAGTAGCCTTGTTAAGATCTTGGTAGTCAATACACATTCACCATTTTCCTCCCTTATGCACCATTTTCCTTCCTTCTTGGATACTATGATTAGGGGAGACGCCCAATGACTTTCAAAAATAGAGTAAATAAATTTGGCATTCAAAAGTTTTTGGAGTTATTTCCTAATAATTTTCTTCAAAGTAGGACACGTTATTTTTCAAAATATAGATGTTATGGGTACAAATGCTCGTATGGATCCCTTTTATATCTTGATAATCCCAAGCAAAAAAAAAGTTGTGTTTAGTAATCATGTGTTATTTATTATTTATGTTGCTCGAGATTCAACTAGTTGTTGATATTAATTTTTCTTCTAGGTGCAATTTCAACAACTCTAACAAAAGGTTATTTCTCATTTCTAATAGTTTTTATCACAAAAGTGTGGGGTATAAGTTGGTGAAAAATAATAGTTTTTTCTAAGGTCAAAAGAATACTCATTAGAGATCTCATCTTGGGTTAAGCTTTCATCAAGATAGAAGTTTTAAAAATATTACCAATTATGGTGTGGTGTCCTATCTAGTTATTTCAATTTCAAAACTTAATATATTATATGAATGGTATGAATGACAACTTTGTCATACTACAACTTTACCATATTCGTCTTGATTGACCTATGTTAGATCTTCAACTAACTTAATGTATTATATGAATGGGATGAATGACAACTTTGTCATACTACAAATTTATCATATTTGTCTTGATTTACCAACGTTGGATCTTCAACTTGGTTAGGATATTCAACTTTGTCATATTCATCTTGATTGACCCAATACCTAGTCAATATAAAGAAGTGGAAAATAATATTTTCAAGTAGCCTTGTTAAGATCTTGGTATTCAATACACATTCACCATTTTCCTCCCTTATAGAACCATTTTCCTTTCTTCTTGGATACTATGGTTAGGGGAGACGCCCAATGACTTTCAAAAATAGAGTAAATAAATTTGGCATTCAAAAGTTTTTGAAGTTCTTTCTTAATAATTTTCTTCAAAGTAGGACACATTATTTTTCATAATATATATATGATGGGTACAAATGCTCGTATGGATCCCTTTTATATCTTGATAATCCCAACAAAAAGCAAAGTTGTGTTTAGTAATCTGTGTTATTAATTATTTATGTTGCTCAATAGTTAACTAGTTGTTATTAATATTTCTTCTAGGTGCAATTTCAACAAATCTAACAAGAGGTTAATTCTCATTTCTAATAGTTTTAATCACATAAGTGTGGGGTAGAAGTTGGTGAAAAATAATAGTTTTTTATAAGGTCAAAAGAATATTGATTAGATATCTCATCTTGGATTAAGCTTTCACAAAAATAGAAGTTTTAAAAATATTACCAATTATGGTGTGGTGTCCTATCTAGCTCTTTCAATTTCAAAACTTAATGTATTATATGAATGGGATGAATGACAACTTTGTCATACTATAACTTTATTATATTAGTCTTGATTGACATACGTTAGATCTTCAACTAGCTTAGTGTATTATATGAATGGGATGAATGACAAATTTGTCATACTATAACTTTATCATATTTGTCTTGATTGACCAACGTTGGATCTTCAACTTGGTTAGGATCTTCAAGTTTGTCATATTCATATTGATTAACCCAATCCCTAGTCAATATAAAGAAGTGGAAAATTATATTTTCAAGTAGCCTTGTTAATATCTTGGTAGTCAATACACATTCACCATTTTCCTCCCTTCTAGCACCATTTTCCTTCCTTCTTGGATACTATGGTTAGGGGAGACGCCCAATGACTTTCAAAAATAGAGTAAATAAATTCAGCATTCAAAAGTTTTTGGAGTTCTTTCTTAATAATTTTCTTCAAAGTATGACACATTCTTTTTTAGAATATAGATGTGATGGGTACAAATGCTCGTATGGATCCCTTTTATATCTTGATAATCCCAAGAAAAAACAAAGTTGTGTTTAGTAATCATGTGTTATTTATTATTTTTGTTGCTCAAGAGTCAACTAGTTGTTGATATTAATATTTCTTCTAGGTGCAATTTCAACAACTCTAACAAGAGGTTATTTCTCATTTCTAATAGTTTTAATCACAAAAGTGTGGGGTAGAAGTTGGTGAAAAATAATAGTTTTTTCTAAGGTCAAAATAATATCCATTAGAGATCTCATCTTGGGTTAAGCTTTCATAAAGATAGAAGTTTTAAAAATATTACCAATTATGGTGTGGTGTCCTATCTAGCTCTTTCAATTTCAAAACTTAATGTATTATATGAATGGGATGAATGAAAACTTTTTCATACTACAACTTTATCATATTTGTCTTGATTGAGACCTACGTTAGATCTTCAACTAACTTAATGTATTATATGCATGGGATGAATGACAACTTTGTCATACTACAACTTTATCATATTTGTCTTGATTGACCAACGTTGGATCTTCAACTTGGTTAGGATATTCAACTTTTTCATATTCATCTTGATTGACCCACGTTGGATCTTCAATTTTTAAGGTAGGTTTAGTAGGTGAATAATTTTTTAAGTAGTTTTAGTAGGTGAATATAGAATCAAGCTCTTGGTTGTGGATTCGTTTAAATAGTCATGTTTCTTGATCAACAACTAGTACCCATAGATATCCATGATCTATAATCTATATAAATGACTACATATTTGACTATTCCTTTAGAAGTCATGATCGACCAATCAACCATACGTAAAATTATGAGAGTATACCTAAGGTCTTGGAGGTACAATATATCCATTTTTTATTTTATCACTATGTTAATTGTTATCCATTAAATCAATCATAGTATTATTTATTCAGATGTCTTCTATGTGAACATTAATGGCCAGATTTCTTATAACAAAATACTTGGGGTGATAGCATTTCCAAACATCGTCAATAATCCAACCTACAACTTATGATTTCATGATATTTCTTCTTCCCAAATATCTTAAGGTATAATCCTCGCAAGTCTTGGTGTATATTGGAACAACCATAATGGATTGAAAAAATTGTATGAAAATACATACATTCTAGAAATTCAAATTTTGGTTTATGTAGACTCCCTTGTTTGATTTAATATTTCGAGAAAAGAAGGTTTTTTTTTTTTTTTTTTTAGAACAAGGTTTAATAGTGAGGTTAGGGTATTGATTCCATGTGAGGAGGTCAAGTTAATTTTTTTATTAAAACAAGGTTGGTATTGAGGGTCAAGTTTATTTTTTATTACCATGAGGTTTAATAGTGAGGTTAGGGTATTGAGTCCCAGTTTCTTCCTTGGGTTTAATAATAGCATGTGGTTTGGGATCCCTAAATACTCTTATTAATTAAAATTGTAGTTAATGACAAACAACAATATTTATAGAATAAATGGGGTATCCTATTAACTTTTGATTATACATTAATTATCATAATTTATATTTTATGTCATATTTTATTATTATGATTTTAGGGGTTATGGGTTAGAAGTATTAGGTGTGGGTAGATAAGTACAACTGATTGTGGTTAATAATATTGCCAATTAATTGGATGTACAACACCAGTTAATAATATTGTCAATTGAATGTACAACACCACATTTATGTAGGATCCTTCATAGTTGATTGAGATTTTATTGTTGAGGCCAAAGGGCCTATTGATTTATTCAAAGGTTTTGGGTCATAGAGAATGTACATGGCCATAATTGTGAAGATCAAGTATTCCAAAATTTGAAGAAAAATATAAAAATGGCTGGAATCTAGGATTCATACTTTATAGATTGAGGTTGCCATTGATTTATCTGGTTGGCATAGTAAAAAATATATAAAAAGGGTTGGAATCTAGGATTCATACTTTATACATTGAGGTTGCCATTGATTTCTCTAGTTGGCATAGTAAACATATTCCACTCCTTGGAATATAATATGGTAAAAGATACATTGAGTTTGCCATTGATTTCTCTAGTTGGCATAGTAAACATATTCCACTCCTTGGAATATAATATGGCAAAAGATATTTTCTTATCTTTTGATCTTGCTAGCAACATATTCCACTCCTTGGAATATAATATTGCAAAATATAGTCGCTTATCTTTTGATATTGCTAGAAAAATCTATATTTTGTATGTTTCTTCATGCTCCTTGGAAAAAAATTTGTATTCGATGAGGTTGTCATAACACATTCCACTCCTTAGGATATAATATGGCAAGTAGATTTGATTCTAAAGAGTATTAGATAGTTGCTTATGAGGTTGTCATGGATTTATCTGGTTGATATGATAAATATATTCTACTCCTTAGGATATAATATGGCAAGTAGCTTTGATTCTAAAGAGTATTAGATAGTTGCTTATGAGGTTGTCATGGATTTCTCTAGTTGACATGATAAACATATCCCACTCCTTAGGATATAATATGGAAAGTAGCTTTGAATAAACATATGCCACTCCTTATAATAAAATAATAAAAATATGCCACTCATTAGGATATAATATGGCACGTAGCTTTTATTTTGAAGAGTATTATATAGTTGTTTGTCTTTGATTCTGAAGAGTATTAGATAGTTGCTTATCTTTTGATCTTGCTAGCAAAATCTATATTTTGCATGTTCTTCATGCTCCGATAAAATATTGTAAAGCTTTCTCTACCTCCCCTTTACTTCTTCTTGGCATGAAAGGTGTATAATTGAGTAACCAAGAGAGAATATCCATTTTAAGGTTCTTTAATCAAATTCATTACCCATAACATTTCTCCAAACTCCTCTTCTCGCCCTTATAGTAGATCATGAATAATTCTAGTAAAGAGATTTAATATTATTAAAACTGATTTGATAAATATCTACTCCAACCATTGAGTTTAAACCTTCATGTATTATTTTTAGAATTCGCATAAGAAGATTACTTACAAATACTCCTACCTCCAAGCTTAAATGCTTAGACTACAAAAAATTCTTCTAAAGTTTTCTCCTATTCTTGTGTCATCCTAAGGGCTTCATCTTTTTCCTCTTTAGACTTAATAGGAATAAGAAGATTACTTACAAAGACTCCACCTTCAAGCATCATCCTAAAATCTTCGTATCTTTCCTCTTTATACTTAATAAGAATAAGAATATTACTTACAAAGACTCCACCTTCAAGCTTGAGTGCTTGGACTACAAAATATTTTTTAAAGTTTCCTCCTATTTTTGTG
The DNA here is from genome assembly GCA_028583015.1 of Wollemia nobilis. NCBI lineage: Eukaryota > Viridiplantae > Streptophyta > Pinopsida > Araucariales > Araucariaceae > Wollemia > Wollemia nobilis. The sequence goes on along the minus strand of JAQPPZ010000048.1, from coordinate 4,013,386 downwards.
TTGTCCTAAGGGCTTCCTCTTTATACTTATAAGAATCTTAAAGGGATTTAACATTCAAAGTGAATTAATCATACATCTAATATTATTGCTAGTAATAAAATATCTTATTGCTAGTAATAAAAATTGAAATGAAATTAATTTGTTTTCTAACTAATTAAGTGACTATCAATTAAAACTAAGACTAGGCTAGAATAACTAAACTCTAAACTAATACAATAAATTAAAGGACAATGTAAAGACTTCTTTGAAGTATGTAAATGACAACAAATCCTTATATTATAAAAGTGGGGACTAGTTCAAGCTAGAAGTGCTAGGCTCTTTAGTTTGCAATGGAAGTGGAGGATGGAACAAAAGTGGGGCCTAGTTCTCTCACCTTTTAAAAGGCAAGAATAAAAAGCGCTCCTTTTTATTATAGAATAGGGCTAGTTTGAGCTAAAAGTTCTAGGCTCTTTAGTTCGTACTCTCTTGACTTTTGTCATAAGTACTCAGCTTTTAAAAGGCAACAATGCTCCTTATATTATAGAAGTGGTACCTAGTTCAAGCTAGAAGTGCTAGGCTATTTAATTCACTTCTATCCTCAGCTATAAAGATCTCTCGGTTACAATCTCTCTCTCAACTTTTGTCATGAGTACTCTTAGCCAATCTCTCTCTCGATTTTTGTCATAAGTACTCTAAGCCAATATCTCCTTATATTATAGAAGTGGGACCTAGTTCAAGCTAGACGTGTTATGCTCTTTAATTCACTTATATCCTCAGCTAGCAAGATCTCTCAGCTACAATCTCATGTCACAATGGAAGTGGAGGACGGTATAAAAGTAATAAATGGTATCCCATCACCTCTCTATTTTAAAAGGGAATAGAGAACAAATTAATCAAGGGAAGGAGCATTGGACAACAAAAAATAGATTTGGACAGTAGGATGGGGCTTTGAGCATCGATAAGGCTCAAAAGGTAAACTAAGAAGAGAAACAATGAATGGGGGTATGCAGACTTAGAATGAATGGGAGAAGGAAAGATAGCTCAATAGATGGGAATGTAAATACTTCTTTGAAGTATGTAACAACCCTTAGAGAATGTAATTAAGACCATCAATGTAACAACTTAATAAAGGGAAGGGACTTTGGATAGCAGGAAGGGTATTCAGGCAGCAAGAATGGGATTTGAACAATGAGAAGGCACAAAAGGTAAACTAAGTATAGAATTTGGGTTGCGAGAAGGGTATTCGAGCAGCAAGAAGGGGCTTTGGATAGCGAGGAGGCTCAAAAGGTAAACTAAGAAGATAATTTGGGTAGCGAGAAGGCTCAAAAGGTAAACTAAGAATATGATCAATGAATAGAGTTATGCAAACTAAAATGAATGGGAACAGGAAAGACAACTTAGTATATGGCAATGTAAAGCCTTCTTTGAAGTATGTAACAACCCTCAAAGATTGCAATTAAAACTATCAATGTAAATACTTCTTTGAAGTATGCAACAACCCTTAGAGCATGCAATTAAAAATATCAATGTAACAACTTCTTTGAACTATGCAACAACCCCAAAGAATGCAATTAAAACTATCAATATAACTTCTTTGAACTATGCAACAACCCCAAAGAATGCAATTAAAACTATCAATATAACTTCTTTGAACTATGCAACAACCCCAAAGGATGCAATTAAAAACACCAAAGTTAAAACAAATAAATTATAAATAAAAAGATATTTTTGGTCTTTGTAGAATCCTAACAATTGGTTTAGAATATTAAACGTGAAAAGAATAAAAAATACATATAATAGCTATAATCCAATGTGATAAAATAAATTGGTTTATATTCTTAGCCAAGTTTATGCTTACATAATTAGTGTTGTAAAAAAATATACAATCAATTAATATACCAGTCCTACAATATTTCTATTATTCCAAAGAAAATCAATGCATGGGATCGCATAGCTAGTTGGTCAGCACACAGCTCCAAAATATTAACATCATTTATATTCTCATATGAAAATGAGAAAAACTAATCTGTACATTTCATTTGCTTCCACTAATAATCCTTTTACCTATATAAAAAAGGTGTAGTCTCATTATAGGGTTAGATAGGTTAGCATCCAATATGCATCACATCTAAAGTTTTTGTTCTATAAATATTTTGATCTGTAGTGTTTTTAATCTCCTGTAAAGTCTTTGTTCTCCTATAAAACTACATTTTGTAAATTAACTTAGATAAAGCATTTAAATGGAAGTCTTATATTAAACTTGTTACTATAAAACCTTAATTTTTTGGGTAAGACATCGAAATTAAATTAAAATATTTTTTTTGTGGAAAACATCCCAGAAGGGATGCCACTTTCGGGTAAGACCCAAGGAGGCAGGGGTATCCATTCCATAAAAATCACCAAGGGCTCGAACCTGGCCTACCACCTTTGACATACTCAAGGAGAAAACAAACACACAATAAGATTTTAAAAATAAATAAATAAATAAATAAAAATAATAATAATAATAAAATAAAAAGCATGCTCCTTGAGTGTGTCAAAAAGATAAAGCACAACCAAACACACACACAATAAGATAAAAAAAAACAACACAAACCACATAGAAAAAACACAAGAACAACAAAACAAAACACAAACATGACAAAAACAACAGAACACTACAAAGACAACCAACAAAAACAACCAAAACCTAAAAAATTAAAAAATTAAAATAAAAAAACAACCAACAACAGACAATAAACAAAAACAAAAAACATAGAAAACACTCACACACAAAAACACAAATTAACACAAATATACAGAAACACAAGAACAAGAACAACAAAAACACAAACAATAACAAAAAACATAAAAAAATACAAAACAACAAAAAAACAAGAACAACAAAAAACAACACAAAGAACACAAAAACAAAACAAAACAAAAAAACACACACCTCAAAAAACTAAACAAAAAAGAAAAAAAGAAAAAAAATTGAACATAACAATGACCTTTCTAGACCAAAATACTTTTAAGGCAAGAATCAACAGAGGAAACAAAAGAAAGAATAGTTTGAGCTAGGGAACTAAAATACCCTGACTGAATAAAAGAGAAGCAAAAATTAAGCAAGAAAAAACTAGATACCTTCAGAACTGGAGCCATCCAAAGAAATGATAGAAAGAAGAGCTTCCCTAATTTGCGAAGGCCACCATCTAGGAGGGTGGCCATAACAAGTAAGATCACCTTTGTCCAAAGCCCAATTAGCTAAAGCATAAGCACTCTTGTTTTGATATCTGACCACATGATTGTAATCAACTTTAAAAATCCTATCTGATTAATTGAATATTCTCAATAATTTTTTTAATTCTCCAATCAACCTTATGATTCTTAGGAGTCTTCAAAATATTAATCATGAGTTGAGAGTCAGACTCAACTAATACATTTTCCCATCCAACCTTAGTAGCCTCTTGAAGGCCTCTGAGGATACCATACCCCTCAACAAGGTTATTGGAAAGAATACCCAAATTCTTAGCAAAAGTAAAAACTAGGGAGCCATCTGAAAGTCTACCAATTCCTCCCGCACTAGATTTTCCAAGGTTCCCTCTAGAGGCTCCATCAGTATTGACTTTTCCAAAATCCTTAGGAGGAGGTTGCCAATTTCTTGTCCTATCGATATTACAAATACTCACATTCCCTTTAAGTTGGTTGCCCTTATAATATTTAATCTTCAACCTTTGCATCACTTGATCCCATATTTGGTTGGAGTTTTGGAGGTGATTAAGGAGTTTATGGACTGACTCAACTAAGTTGGCTATGGTCTTTTGCCAAATATAGTGAATATCCTTCCTGTCTTGATTAAAAATTTGGTTGTTCCTTTCTGTGAAAACCTGAAACAAGCATAAGATATGAAGACGAGCAGTAACATTTGTATTGATTTGAAGGTGATTTATATACATGCTCCAACCAACTACCCAACCAAAAAACAGTTGGTTAAACACCCGCCCAAGAAAATAATGTAATATGCATATTAAAAAATATGCTAACATCCCCTCTTATTACATTATTGGCCAATACAAAGAGTATTGTGAAATGATTCAAACTTGACACGTGCAAGTGCCTTGGTGAAAATATCTGCAACTTGCTCATCAGTGGGAATGTATTGGAGTTGTATATGATGCTTTATAACTTCATCACGAATGAAATGACATCGAGTGTCAATGTGCTTGGTACGATCATGAAATATTGGATTCTTGACAAGATTCAAAACACCTTGATTGTCGCAAAACAAATGAAGTGGAATATTCTTTGGAAGACCCATGTTTGTAAGAATGTGGCTTAACCATATCATTTCACAGACTGCTCCACTGGATGCACGATATTCTGCCTCTGTATAAGATATATGAACCACCTGCTACTTCTTACTATGCCAAGAGATAGGACCAAATCCAAGATAAAAAATATATCCAGAAGTTGATTTGCGATCATCAATAGATCCGACATAATCAGAGTCTGTGTATTCCTCTAGATAGAATTTTCTATTCTTCTTGTACTCCAAGCCAAAATCTATAGTACCACGGACATAATGAAGAATTCTCTTTGCTGCTTTCCAATGACTCACCTTTGGTTCCTGCATGAACCTTGAAAGATAACCCATAGCAAAACTGAGATCTGACCTGGTATTTGTCAGATATATGAGACTCCCAATCAGTTGACGATAGAGAGTGCCATCTACCTATGGAGATTGATCATATCTAGATAACTTAAGTCCATGCTCCATTGGAGTTGTCTTAGACTTACAATCTGTCATGCGATATTTATCAATCAATGTCTTGGCATACTTTTTTTGTGTTACTCGGATATGATGCTTTTTTTTAGTAACTTCCAAACCAAGACAGTAGTGAAGAAGTCCTAGATCTGTCATTTCAAAAGATTATTTCAAATCATATTTCACTGTATCAATCATACTTGTTGAGCTTCCTGTTATGATAAGATCATCTACATATAGCACCAAAATCACTATCAGAACCATTTTTCTTGATATAGAGATTTGCATCTGAAGGACTTCTTTGAAAACCATGTTGCACTAGTTGACTATCTATTTTGATGTACCAAGCTCGAGGAGCTTGTTTTAGCCCATACAAGGATTTGATCAACTTACAATTTTTTTGTTCTTACCCCTCAACAACAAATCCTTCTAGTTGGATCATGTACACTTCTTCTTGTAGGTCACCATTCAAGAAAGCACTTTTCACATCCATCTAATGTAACTTCCACCCAAACTGAGTTGTCATGGCACAAAGTAATTGAATGGTAGTCATTTTGGCATTAGGGGCAAAAGTCTCTTCATAATCTATGCCTTCTTTCTGAGCATAGCCCTTTGCAACAAGACGAGTTTTATACTTATAAATAGTACCATCTGCCTTATACTTTACTTTGAACACCCATTTGCAGCCAATGGGCTTCTTTCTTGAAGGCAGATTTACTAGCTTCCATGTATGATTTTTCATGAGAGATATATGTTCTACTTCCATAGCAGCCTTCCACTGAGGCTTACTAAGTGCTTTCTAAATTGTTGTGGGTTCATTTTCATCTAATGTTGTCAAATAAACCCTTTCATTCTCCATATATGTTTTCCTATCTTCTGCTGCATCCACAGATATTTCATCAAACTATTGGTAAAGCTCATCCACCTCTGAAATTGATGTCTCTGCTCTCTTCTGTTGAGTCATACTACGAGTACAGGGTCGATCTAGATTTAGATCTGGAAGTGAAGTCAATTTGGAATCTCTCAAAGTGCTAGTATACCATTTTGGAATTTTTTTTGAGGGAGTGAATCCTCTTTCTTAGGCTCATCATCCTCATGATATACTATTGTAGAGGTATTATTTGATGTGAAAGATTCATCAAATACTACATCTCTACTTATATGTGTTTTCTTGGTTATAGGATCGATCAAGCGATATCCTTTTGAATACTCATCATAACCAAGAAAGATACATTGCAAGGTTTTCTCATCTAACTTCTTTCATTTATGTTTTAGAATATGCGTGAAGGCTTTACATCCAAACACTCTTATATGAGAAATGGAGGGTCTCTTACCACTCCATGCTTCTTGTGGAGTTGTGCCTTGTAGAGCCTGTGTGGGTGCTCTATTCAAGAGGTATGATGTTGTATTTAATGCTTCTGCCCAATACTACTCTTCAATATGTGCACCTTTTATCATACATCAAACCATCTCCACAATGGAATGATTTCTCCTCTCAACAACACCATTTTGTTGTGGTGTATAAGTTGTTGTCAGTTGTTGCTTTATCTCGTGCTCTTTCAAGAATGATAAAAACTCTTTGGAAGTATATTCCCCCCCTCAATCTGAGTGGAGGGATTTGATGAAGCATCCAAACTCTTTTTCAACAAGTTTCTTGAATTGTCGAAAGTATGAAAATGCCTCAGATTTCAATTTGAGGAAGAAAACCCACATCTTGCGAGAGTAATCATCAATGAACAATTGAAAATACTTATTTCCATCATAACTAGTTGGCATAGGACCACACATATCGGTGTGTACCAACTCCAAGGGTTTATAAGCTCTGGAAGAGCTAGATTCAAAAGGTACCCGATGTTGCTTCCCTGTTAAGCAATCCGAGCAAACTGGTAAGATGGAAGAAAGATGAGGAAGTCCTCTCACCATCTCATATTTGCTCAATTTGAACAAATATCCTAAACTGAGATACCCATATCTTCTATGCCATAGAGAAGTGGCCTTCTTTGTAATTGCAGCCAGAGAAACATGAGGAGTTGAAAGAGCATCTAGAATGAATAAGCCATGCTTGTAGGAACTGGTTGCAATATGTTTACCTTTGTGGGTTATAAAACATCTCTACACAGAACACAACATCCATTTTTTTATCCAACATCTGAGAAACAAACAAAAAATTATTGGCTAAATCGGGGACATAGAGGACCTTCTCTATCTGACATATTCCATCTGGAAGAGTGACAGAAACATTCCCTTCACCCTTGACTTGGTAGACTTGATCATCAGCAATGGTGATTGGCTTTCCCTCTTTCTCTTCAAATGTGACAAACCATGATTTTTCTCCAGTCATGTGCTTACTAGCTCCTAAATCAATATACCATACAACATCTATCTGGGAAGATGAAGTATGGGTCATAAGCACCTTGTGTGCTCTTTCAGAGTCTGAATCTAAATTGGACCCAGAAGAATCTGAGTCTGAGTTGGAGTTAGCAAAAGCAACATGTCCCTTAGGTTGCTTATGTTTCTTTTTATATTTATGTTTCTCTTTCCTTTTCTTCTGAGGAGGTTGATCATTTTGTGGCTTGTTTTTGAACCAACACTTGTTGGTATCATGGTTATTCATATCACAAATATTGCAATATTTATCCTTCTACTGATTTTGTTTCCCTTTTCCTTTGGAAGAATAACCCCCTTTGTGAAATTGTCCTTGTTTCTTACCCCTTTGTTGGGTGTAAAGGGCAGTATCTGGCACCTCATCTTTATGAACCTGATTTGCCTCCTCGGTTTGAAGAAAATTTACCAACTCCACAAAAGATACTTGTATACCAGAAACATTGAGGGAAGTGATCAACATCTTATAGAAATATGGAAATGCTCTCAAGATGATAGAGTTCAAGACGTCGTCATCCACTGGTTTTCCCATAGAATTTAATTTGGCTTTCAGTTGTGCCAATCTGCAAAGGAAAAGATCAACTGTCTCCCCAGAATTCATACTGAGGGTATGTAGTTGAGTCTGAAGGTGAAGAATAGTAGACTGATTCTTTTCTGCATACACAATAATAAAAGCAGTCCAAGCTTCATGACTGGTTTTGGCATCACAGATATGAGGCTGGACCTCACCTGTAGTAGCAAGCAGGAGAAACATGAAACCTTTCTTGTCCTTCTTATCCCAAGCTTCTTGATCTGTTCCTATTGTTTGAGGGCGTTTTGTAGTGCCATTTACTACATCCCATAAATCTTCCACCTGAAGAATGGCTTTCATCTTTGTCTTCCATGGTGTGAAGTTAGAACCTTTTAGAAACTGTGAATCTGAGAGATATTTGTGAACAATAGTCATTGTGAAAGTTCCTTATAACACCAAATGGAGTAAATATCAACAATTTTTCTTCCCCCTATGTCTTAGAATTTTGCAAGGGAAATGTTGAAAAGTCCCCCCTTTATTTTGCAAAATGAACAAGGAAAAAAAATTGTTGGTAGACCCTATCAAAAAAAACACTTATCCCTCCAGTATGGAAGAATACCTTGAAAAAAAAACTCGTGGATCCTCTTTTTTTTTTGTTTTTCAAGCAAATATTTGTGTGTTACAATTTTTTCAAACAAAAAAAAATTGTTGGACAATTTTGTTAAAAATTTGGTTTTCTTAACAAAATTTGTTTTCGGGCAGTCAATTTTGCATGGGCAGCCAACTCCGTCGCGGGCAGCAGGAGAAATGGAGGGTTTCGAATAAAATGAACCCGAAGGGGTTTGAAACATGGACCTCGTCCATGCTAGGTAGCGCATAGACCATGTGCGCTACCATGGCGGTTGGGAAGAAGAAGGGACAACCGTCCCTTTCTTTCAAACTATGCCCAAATTTTTGTTTTTTTAAATGTCGTGGGAATTTTCCCACATGCATCAGAGGATGCATAGGAGGTGGTTTAAAAAATGCAAAGCACTAGTAAACCATTAACTGCCTACAGGCAGTCGATCCCTCCTTTATTTTATCACCTCATGCAACACGTAGATTTGCCACGTCAACACCACGTCATAGCTCCTTGTCTACCACATCATACGGTGGACCTCTTTGCCACATCAGCTCGCCACATCACAGCTTACGTCCAGTCAAGCCACATCATAGCTCGCGTCTAGTCAATGCCACATCACAACTCGCGTCCATTTAGCACCACGTATCACCTGTCACCTACAAATAAAAGCCTCAAGAAGTGAGCCCACCTTGGGCTTCGCTCTTCGTCTGTTCGTCTAACCTCGAATAGTGCACCCAGTGTTGATGGGATCCAGTCACCTCAAATAATGCACCCAGGGTCGACGACTCTGGTACCATGTAAAAACATGAAATAAGCATAAGATATGAAGACGAGAAGTAACATTTGTATTGATATGAAGGTGATTTATATACATGCTCCAAGTAGTTAGTTCGATGAACCAACTACCCAACCAACCAACAGTTGGTTAAACACCTTCCCAAGCAAATAAGAAGAATGGTAGAACCCATCCAAAATAACTGCCTAATAAAGTGATCAACACCCTCTTATTTAGGCCAATCCCTCCAAAGTTGTTCAAAAGTAAAAAAATTGGACCATTGTAAGCCAAGTAAAGTAGCCATTCTCCTCTATAGCTCAGAGGCTAAAGTACACTCAATAAAAATATGGCTAAGAGTTTCTAAATTCTCTCCACACATTTCACGTTTAAAAGGGCCATGAAAACCATGCTTCATAAGTTGCTCACCAGTAAGCACCCTACAATGCAATAAAAGCCAAGTAAAGAACCTCAACTTAGGCCAGAGATTTTGAGCCCACAACTGAGAAAAGATGTCAGAATATTGGTTGGGATTATTATGGCATAAGGTCAAATAACCTTGAGCAACTGAATACTCACCCTTAGTAATGTTGTTCCATCCAAAACAGTCTTTTTCATGGGACCAAGAGAGAGATCTCATATGAAGGATGCCTTGGATATCTTGTCTTTGCCTTTCTAGGATTTAAATAGGCCAATCCTCAATAGGTATCCGATATCTACCAACCTTTGAATTACCAGGATGGTACCAACAATAATTAGCCACCTTTATCTAGTTAGCTCGGTGAAGCTCCTCCATCCAAGGCCTCCAATCGAGAAACTGAGTTATCAAAGGCTTGTGACCATCCCAAGAATCTGTCCAAAATTTTACTTGTTGACCATTATGAATGATCCAAAATAATGTTTTCTTTATCAAATCCTCACCAGTCTTAAGAACTGCTAAAATAGGAGAACCTTTGGTCGAAATTTGATAGCAAACAAGGCCTTCAGGACTTTTGTTCTCAGCATATTTAGCACGGATATTATTGGCCCAAAGAGCATTGGGGTTATAAAACATCCTCCAATATAATTTAGCAGCTAAAGCTTTGTTGTTATTAATAGAATACCGGAATCCTAATCCCCCTTCATTCTTAGGAAGACATAAAGTATCCCATTACACCAAGGCCCATTTTCTTTTCTCCTTAGTACCACTCCAGAGGAATCAATGATTGATTTGATCCAGTTATCAAAGAACAACCTTTGGGATACTCAACACGAAAGAAACATAAATAGGAATAGCTTGAAGGACTGATTTTACCAAGATGATTCTACCCCCAAAAGAAAGCCACCTGTTGGTCCACTTTCCAATTTTCTTCTTGACTTTGTCCAACAACCAATTCCAATATTTTTTTTTGCTTTTGAATATTTATGGGAATACCTAAATAAGTGATCGAAGGGAGGTCTTCTTATATCTTAATTTATCCAAGACCATGGATTCCTGTCTGGCAGAGCAGTGAAATAAAATAACTTTAGATTTATCTTCATTGATCAACTGCCTAGTAGCCTTAGAAAAATAGCTAATGATTTGCTTAATATTAAAAGTTTCCTTAACTGTAGCTTTACCTAAAAGAGTGGAGTCATCAACAAATTGAAGATGAGAGATAGGTCTAGCTCCATGAGCAATGGTAACTCCCTCAAGGGTTTTTTTTCCCTGTTTTTGGTTATAGTATTACCCAAGCATTCAACAAGAATGATGAATAAATAAGGAGATAGCGGGTCACCTTGCCTAATACTTCTAGAAGCTGGGAACAATTGAGAAGGCCTGTCATTGATAAGAACTAAGTAGGAAACTGAAGAGATACATCCCATAATCCAATCCATCCAATCCTTAGAGAAACCAAATTGCCTCAAAACTTTGATAAGGAAGTGCCAATCCACTCTGTCATAATCTTTGGATAAGTCTAACCGAATGAACATGGAAGGAGATTTTTGCATATCCATGGAATGGATGGCTTCCTGAGCAAGAACTATCTCATCTACTATTTGACGCCCTTCCACATAACCCCCTTGTTTGGGGGAAATAATCTTATGCAAAAGAGGCTTCAACCTTTCTGCCATTATCTTAGTAATGATTTTGAGAAGAACATTACATAAAGCAATAGGTCTAAAAACTGAGATATGATCAACCTCTTGAGCTTTTGGAACAAGAGTAATAGAAGTTTTATTGATAACCTTCAAAATTTATTTGGCTTTCCTGGCTTCTTCCACCACCTCTAATAAATCAGAATGAAGGATATCCCAAAACTCTTGGTAGAACTCAATGGGAAAACCATCAGGACCTGGGATTTTCCCTTTTTGTATTTTAAAAACTACCTATTGAAGCTCATTTATAGTAACAGGAGCAGTAAAAATAGAATTCTCCTCAGAAGTGATAAGAGAAGGGATTGCTTGAAGAACATTTTGTTGAGAAGTCGATTCAAGAGGAGTAGCAGCAAAAATAGTAATCGACAACAATAGAGTTCATGCCATCCCAAGTATAGAAAACATCTCCAAAATCTGATTTCAGAGAATAAATAAAGTTGTGAGATCTTCGAGCTAGAAGAGATTTGTGGAAGAAATTTGTGTTTCGATCTCCTTCTTTGAGCCATTGAATTCTAGATTTTTGCTTCCATAAGAGTCCTTTTTTTTCTCATTCCTCTAACTGAGTTGTGAGTTTAATTTCATATGCACTTCTATTCTCTGTGAGGCCATCTAAACGGATTTTCTTATTCAAATTTTCAAGTTGAGAAATAACTTCATGTTTTTTTTATGAACATCCCCAAACTCCTTCCAGTTCCAAGTCTTGATTTTGGATTTAATGTATTGCATTCTTTTGGCAAAATAGAACATCTTAGTCCCATACCTAGGCTTACCTTCCTTCCACCATTGTTGCACATGAGGTCTAAAGGAACTGTCTCTAAGACACATTAATTGAAAACAAAAAGGAGAGAAACTCACATTGGTTTTCCACATTTCCACCATGATTGGCCAGTGATCCGAACCAGCATTGTTAAAAGTATTCACTTTAGGAATGTGACCATGGATTAAGAAATTTTCAGAGAGCAAAAACCTATCCAATCTCTCCATTATACAAGCTAAGCCTTGCCTTCTATTAGACCAAGTCATAAGGCCATTATCTGGTTGGATGTCTACAAGATGGAGGTTTGCAATATGTTCACTCATGAGGTCAGTGCTTTTGTCCAAATTTCTATTTCCCCCCATTTTCTCATCCAGAGAGAGGATGGTATTGAAATATCCTTCGATCAAGATCCAAGCTTCAAGAAAATGAGAGATAATATGAGTTATATCCTTCCACTGTCTTCTTTTTTCCTCCAAAGTAGTCGAAGCATAAACAATAATGTAGAGCATAAGTTGGTTGGAATGTCAACTTTGACTAGCTATAGCCAAAAGACCCCAACTACCAACAATATGGTGAATAACTACCTCTTTTGGGTACCAAAGACAAGCAATGCCACCAGAAGTTCCTTGGGAACTAAGGGAAACCACTTTTCCAGCTGGCCAAATTTTACTAGCAATTGAGTTCATATCCTTCATTGACATTTTCGTTTCTTGAAGGAAAACAAGATGTGGATGATTTATTTGAATCATTCTTCTAATTTCATTTTGTTTTGAAAGACTCTCTTTGAGTCCTCTAATATTCCAAGTGATGATCTTCATTAATACCAGGGCTAAAAAAGTTGGGAAGGACATTAATCTTACCTTCATCTACAAGCTTTTCACCTTCTTTTACCATATGATATTGATTGGTCTTGCGACCTACCTTTTGATTAAAATTCATCTTCAATTTTTTTTCTATGTTTCTTGACTTACTCTAATTGAATCTGATATGGTTTCTAACCTTGAAGAATGCTCGTACACAACCAAAATTTTACTAGAGGGTTCAACAAAGTCTATATTAGGACCTGTATTATTTGAAGTTTTGACATTTAAAAGATTGCTTTTCTTGTGTAAATTTTCTTCATTTTTTTCTGTTGAAAACCTTTGATTTGTTGGTTTGTCTCTAAGTTCTTCCCTTCATCTTTAAATTGTGTTTCTAAGATTTCTACTTCCATTATTTTCTCTTCTTCACTTGGGACATCATTTGTGGAAAGGATTTCAAACATATTAGCATATGACTTTGATTGATCCTTCATAACTGTTTTTTTTAGTGTTCTTCTTCTTAGGCATTTGGAAACCTATTGAGTTTATATCTTCTTTCTTTTGATCAGGAATTTTATTTGGGCAAGCACTAGCCAAATGACCATATTCATGATAAATTCTACAACGAAAATGAATGTTCTCATAGTCCACTACTTGCTCCCAAGTGTCTTCCCCAAATTGTAATGTGATATTTTTAGGTAGATATTTGTCAGAATCCATTAAAACACAAATCAGAGCATAAATAATATGTTCAAAATTTTGAGTACAATCAACAATCATCATAAAAGTTCCTAAAGAGTTTCCAATTGAAGAAAAAATAGTAGGATTCCAAAATTCAATAGGGAGACCAAAAAGTCTAAACCACACGGGATTTGTAGAAGGCATATTTTCTTTGGCTTTAAATTTAGTATGTTAGGGCCTCATGAAAAGCCTTGCGCTTCCAAAAAACGAGAGACCCCCTTGAAAATTTCTCTCTATCTTCATTATTAACAAATAAAACAAGAAAATAATCATTTGGATAAATAGAGATTTGTAATTCATCTTTAGTTTTCCAAATTTTTGCAGCCTAGACTTTGAAAGTAGATAGGCTCAGACGAAAACCCACGAACCGACAAATTAGTCCTCTTTTTTCCAGATCTTCAATGTGAGTCTAAATGCTACCCATATCAAACTTAACAATATGAGTTTCGTTTTCCTGAGATTAATCTTAAGCATTCTTAGAGGTTTATGGAAAGCCCTAAAATTAATATTAGCATTGGGTTGGTGTTGTCCACCATGGAGGGCATCTCTAAAATTTATTTTTGGGGCAAAGTCTTTGAAATTCTTACCCTTGATAGGGGTTTTCACAGTAGATTTATTTTGTGGATGCACCTTAGCACCAGATTCATTTGAGATCTGAGTCATTTTTTGATCAGTTGCTTGAAACTTATTTCGTGATCTCTTTAATCCTTGCCCTAGACATTGTGGAAAGGTATGGTTTTCACTTTTATTTTGTGCAACAAATTGAAAGTCGTTGTCACTCAAGTTCACAACATGATCTATTGAAAGATAGATTTCTAACCCATCTTGGATCCCTTGCAACATATCTTGCTAGAATATTAAGTATAAACCACAAATATTTTGGTCGCTAGGGCCCGAAGGCCCTAAAAACCAACCTTTGGAGCTGCTTGCACTCAACCCAAATGAAACCCTCGCACAATCGCTTACCAAAAATCTCGTTCACACAAAAGGATGTGCTAGGATCTGTGTTGCTCCAAATGATCTAAAAATTGGTGGATACGTTCTAGGGTTTTTCAGGTATCTACCCTCAAAATTTCAGCTCAATCTGATTTTGAATGAGTGAAATATGACTGAAACAAGTTCAACAATTTGGGATATAACCGAAACAAGTTTGATAATTTGAGCAACCCTGCAAAAAACGTCCCTCCTCAATCAACTTCCTCAAATTAAATTGAAATATTATCACTATAAACATAACCCAATAAATAAGACAAAATCAACACCTCAAACCCCAAAAAAAAAAAAAAAACTGAGACAACCACCCATCACTATAAACCTTAACTCACAAGGTAAAACAAAATCAACAAACCCTAGACTTCTAAAAAACCAAACTAAAATAACCAATCGACCTAACCTATCCCTACCATATAAACCACAATTTAAACTTAGACCTCCTAAAAAACCAAACACCATAGTTTAAACTTAGATCTACTAGATAAAGTATTTAATTAATTATATTATAAAATGTACAATTTCTATCATGTGCAAACAACTATAAAGTTCGTTTATAACATGTTTTAATTGCTTTGATCACATTGACTCCTCTCAAAGAAGAATGGATAAATCTCATATTAAACTTGTTTTAGATATACTAGATAAAACATTTAATTAATTATATTATAAAATGTACAATTAGTTTCTATCATGTGCAAACTTTTATTTTCAATTATATTATAAAATGCACAATTAGTTTCTATCATGTGCAAACAACTATAAAGTTCATTTATAACATTTTTTAATTGCTTTTTTTTAAATTGAAAATCAACAACTATAATATTAAAATAAAAGAGTAAAACAAAATAGTCCGAAGGTAGAGTACTTGAAATAAGAACAAGACTAAGAGCCTACCAAACTACACAAAAGTCTTTAAAATGATGCTAAGTACATATATCACTAGTATTATACAAAGTATCATATTTCTTTTGAAACATATTTATACAATGCTGGAATAAGTTAAAATAAAAAGCACCAAAGTGTCTGTATCTGTCCACAGCATTGTTGTTCACACTATGATTATGCTTCTGGAAAGTCTGAAGAAAGTGTTTGAAAATATCCTTAAAGCAAAGCACGGACCTGGCAACCTATAAAGAGATTTAAAAATTGTGAGTCTCCTAAGAGACCCAGTAAGAGTCCTCTGATTATCCTGCAAAATATCCATATTTCTAGCCAACCAAATATACTATAAAACTTCAATCGAAAGCAACAACCAAAAATTATTATAACACCTCTGCATAGTAGGAATATAGCCAAACAATATATGTTGCCTGAAAACATTATCATTAATATTCCAGCCTGAAATATTATAGCAAAATAATGACCAAATTTCTTTAGCAAAAAAAAAATCAAAAAAGATATGCTTGACAGTATCAGGAACTCTGCATAAAGTGCAGCTCATTGGTGATTGAGGATCTTTACATACAGGAAGCCTTTGAAGAAGTAATAACCAACGAAAACATGTCCTTTTAGGCTCAAGGAAACTGGACCAGATATGTTGCAAAATGCTATGCCTGTGATTAGTGAAGACTTCCATAGACCAACTGTTATCAATATGGAGTAAAATCTCATTAGTATCAGTGAGCAAATTATAAAGAATTTTTTTTTTTTTTTTGAACAATTGCGTGTCATCATGCCACTGAATCTTGCCATAAAAAGTCTGATCATCATCAATAAATATAGGACCGCTTAATTGCAAAAACAAGGCTCAAAGTAAAGAGTATGTCCTCCATTGAGAGAGAGGAATATCATACTGAATACTAAGAGAATCCCAAGATTTAAGACATCCATTTTCAATAATATCAACAAATGATACAATGTCTTTATGCACCCATTTTTTTGCAGAACAACCATGAGTAACAGCAAGTAGCTTATTATTATGAGAAAGATTCCACCAGATAGAATTGTGCAAGAAGAAGTATTTTGAGAATCAACAATAGATAGTAAACCTCTAACATTCTCCCAAGCCTTCCAAAGGCTCTTGAAAACTGCTGACCTAGATGGAACAACCAAAAACTTACCAAAAAGGATATCAATCATATGAAAATTTTTCCAAGCATGAGCTTTTTTAGGAACAACCTTAGTAATATTATGCCTGAGAAGAACTTTCCATGGCTCATTGTCGTTAATACAATTCACTATCCACTTGATGGCTAATGACATACCTTGAACAACCAAAATTTTCAACCCAAGGCCGTCAATATATTTATTAACAGTGCACCAATTCCACCTTACCTTATGTTTTTTTATCTTTGTATTGCCACCGACCCATAAAAAATTTCGTTTATGTTTATGAATATCATTAATTTGATATGAACAGAATGACTAAGCTGAAGCAAAATAGATAGAGTAACCATAAAGGATTTTTTGACAGACTTGAAATCTACCAACAACATATAACTGCTTATTATTCCATTTATTAAATTTATTAATAATCATTTCTTTAACCCATAACCACATATCCTTAAGGCAAGGGTCAATGGAGAAAGGAATGCCAAGATAACGGATATGTTTGGAGGGACCTCCCCACTGAATATCAAACTTGGATAACCAAGGAGGAGCAACAAAATCCCAAGTAAGTAATATAGATTTCGACATAGCAATTTTAGCTCCTAAAGCATTGCAAAAGCAAGCGAGCTTTGAAAAAAGGAAATCAAAATTTTCCTCAACCAGCTTAACAAAAACTGAGGTATCATCAGCAAAATGAATATTAATAAGTTCTTAATCATTAGGCAAAGTAATTCCTTGAATAGGAGGACTAATTGAGCTCTCTCTTAACAGATAATACAAGGCATCAGTCGCAATAACAAACAAAGTAGGAGCTAAGGGACAACCTTGATGTATAGATCTCTGAAGCAAGATAAGATCAGAAAGAGACCCATTAACCTAAACAAAAGCAGCTGCATCAGTAAAAAGCACCTTAACCATTTTGCAAAACAGAGGAGAGAAGCCAAAGGCCTCAAGAACCATGAGAATATAGTTCCATTCGATTCTGTCATATGCCTTTTCAAAATCCAATAAAAGCATGCCTGCATTTTGTCTAGAGCATTTAGCCCGATACATGGCTTCCCAACTAGTGATCAAATTTTCCAAGATATATCTTCCTTTTATAAAACCTGTTTGAGTTGAATTAATAAACTTAGGTAGACAATTTGCAACCCTCAAAGCCAAAAAAAATTGCAAGGATTTTATATGAAACATTTAACAATGTTATTGGTCTCTAGTTTTTGACTAAAGTTTTATCACCACCCTTAGGCAAAAGTCTTATGATACCAGTATTAATATTCCTACCCAATGAACCATGATGAATGGCCTCAGAGTAAACCTGATACAAATCATCACTGATCCAATGAACATTTTTCTTATAAAATTCTATAAGAAGCCCATCTAGCCCAAGGGCCTTGTCATTGTTAATAGATTGAATAGCCTTGATGGTTTCTTTTTTAGCAATCGAAGCATCTAAAACAAGAGCTTCCTGATCAAAAATTTTATGAGGAATAAGAGCAACAAAATTTTCTATCATCAATTCTAGCTTCATTATCCTCATAAGTGAACAAATATTTATAAAACTGATAGAAAATGATTTTTATAGTGTTAGGATCACAAATCAAATCCCTTTCATTCCATATTACGTCAATTTTCTCTATCATACCCCTCTCTTTAAGGAATTTGAAGAAAATTTTGGAACCTTTATCTCCTAAATGGAGCCAATTAAGTCTGGATTGAACTCTCTGACCCTGAATTCTTTTCATCTGCAATTGTCTCAAATTATTCTTGATGGAAATGAGCTCTTCCTACAAAGTAATGTTACTTGGATTGTTTTGCAGGTTAAATTCAAGAAAACACAGCCTTGACTGCAAGGAATGTTCTAGATTTCTAGAATCTAAAGCTCGTTGTTTGCCTATTGCTTGGAAAATTTTCTTCCAACTTTGAACATTGAGGTTCCATCGATCAATAGCATTCCACAATTTGAACATCCAACAGTTAACTTCTCTTAAAGTAAGAACAACATCAATGCAATTTGTAGCCTTTGATAAGGAAGTATTTAGATGAAATTTCCAAGAGGGACAGTGATGATGCATAGGTTCACCTTGAAGTCTTATGAGCTTGAATAGGATAATGGTCAGATAAAACATTAGGTGTGACCAAAACTCTATTACCATCTGAGATAGGAACGAACTAAAATAAAAAATTTGAAACATAAAATCTATCCAGACGACAGTAAATTCGGTTTTCATCCTTTTGCATATTACACCAAGTATACCAAGGGCCATTATGATGAAATTTATGGCCTTCCAAAGGATCTATCAGTTGAAAAAAGGATTTCATTCTCATCCAATGATGAAATTCATCACCTCTCCATTCTACATTCAAACCCCCACTTTTGTCATCTTATGATTCAACCATATTAAAATCACCTCTCCATTCTACATTCGGAAGACTTATAAACCATTGCCACAAAAGACTCATTTCATTGTGATCATTGGGTGCATAAACAGAACAAACACCAAATTTAGTGTTATTCATATCAATCATCACCGAGACAACTTTATTGCAAGGAGAACAACCATACTCAATAACCTTAGAAGACCAAAAAAGGGGATAACAAAATCACAACACCCCCCTTCGAGGACTATGATTAATGCAAAAAGAAGTAGTTTCCTTCCAGATGACTTTAAGAGCAATATTCAAAAACATATTGGTTGCTTTCACTTCTTGCAAAAATAGACAATCAAGCTTTCTAATCGATTGAATATCCTGTCAAGAGATTTTAAACCCCTAACATTCCAACTGACACATTTAAGCATTATTGTCAGAATTAGAAGAGTTATGTCTGCTTCTAGCAAAGCTCTTTGGCAGCTTTGACAGATTTACCCTTGTAACATGGTATAACAGCTCTTCTACGTTTCTTCTTTGCCACTAAAGACCAATTATTTTCCTAATTTTCAACAATATTACTAACAATACTTCTACATTTCTTCTTTGCCACTAAAGACCAATTATTTTCCTGATTTTCAACAATATTACTAACAATATATTCTGCAGTATGAGAATTCAACTCAACAAAGGGAAAGGTGTTCACATGAAAGGTATCCTCATTTGAAAAATCTCTAGTTGTTGTAGCTGCCTCAACAGTTTTCCTATAGTCTGATGTCCTTTGATTAATTGTAACAAGGATCAATTCCCGAGCATTTAATCTATGACCAATCACAGTATTGTTATCATGGTTTGAGTAATTATTTCAACCTTTAATATGAAAAGAATTATGAGATTCAATAATAACAAGATTATCATTCTTATGAGAAAAATCTCATAAAAGGATTTGAAAGAATCTCATAAAAAGATTTAAAATTATCAACCAGACAACCATTACCAACATGAACACAATCAACATCTTGCTGAACCGATACAACATTATCAATTTTAGTATTTCCATCTTTTGAGATATCAATATCAATGAAAGTAACCACACAGTTTCCTGAGTCACTATAAATATCTACACCAACATGGGGATGAACACCTTGAAGCATATCGAATGCAGAAACAAAGCTAGACTGCGGCATAACAATATTTGTCGGGTTAACCATACCAAAAACAAAAAATTCATTACTCACATGAGAATCAGCATTGTTCATATTAATAGAGCAATTATTTACAATAGAACTATTTGTAAGAGAATCCCCATTAACAAAATCCACCATGGTACACTCAAGGCAAAGAGGAAGAACCATCAACCACCAATGAGCTCGAAGCACCAGACCCACGAAAAGAAATCGGGATACTAGGGTTACTAGCATTCACAGAAGGTAGAGAGAACAAGACTTTAAACTCAGGCAAAGAGGAAGAACCATCAACCACCAATGAGCTTGAAGCACCAAACCCACGAAGAGAAATCGGGATACTAGGGTTACTAGCATTCACAAAAGGTAGAGAGAACAAGACTTTTCCCTGAGATTTATTAAATAGATGACAATTTCTTCTAACATGACCTTTTTTAGAAAGAAAACGAGCATTCATACCCCCCAAAAACTCCACTTTGCATGAAATACAAAAATTACCACAGTCAATTTCTATTTCATCTAAAAAATCAATCCCAAAAAAAAGAGAAACCAATCCCAAGAAAAAGAGAAACCAACAACCTGACGTCCATATGAAAAAACAACACCTTAGATTCCTCCATTCTTAAGGTTTTACCAAACGGAGCTAAGAGCTACGGCAAAAACACACACAAAACCAAAGAAACATTTTTAACTGTGACCGGATAAAAAACAACAAAAATTTCTTTATGTAATACATCCAACAACCAAGCAATAGCTTGGAAAATAGATTTACCAACATTCCAAAATTGTTTTTCCAAAACCAGTCTCCATTTGATTTGTTGTAAACAGAGATTAAAAAAACCCTTTTTGTATCATTTGACAAAAAAATAATTGAATGCCCAACCGTTTTCTCCAAACATTTAACAACCATTCATCAAGAAATCTTCTAAATAGTAAAACATTGATATCTAAAGCGACAAAAAAAACCGCTACAATTTTAAACCTTTATTGTTCCTTGTTCAATGCAGTAAACGTTTCATTGCTAGGTGTAAAGACGACTTTGGAGAAAGAATCCAAAAGATTCTTACCTTTAAAAGTGAAAATGGCTTCACGTAAAACCTGTCTTAGATATACAAAAGATCAAAATTTAAGGGGTTTCAAAGGGATTTCAAATACAGCTTAAGGGTTTCATGATGGAGTAGTGCGTTCACAAAGAAGGTGTGGGCCGACAACATGACGAACATAGAAATTCCAATGATGCTGATAGCAGACAAAAGAAATCATTTAAGGATATCCTTTCTTCTAGGTCTAAGACTGAGGTCCCACATGAAGCCATTTTAACTATTAAAAATAAAAATCTTTCTGATGCTTCCTACAAAGTCATCCTTACACCTAGGAATGAAACTGTAACGGTTTTCTTTGTAGCTTTAGATATCAATGTTTTACCTTATAAAATTTTACTTGTGAATGGTTGTTGAATGTTTGGGGACAATTAGACATTCAATTTTCTTTTTTGTTAAAAAATACAAAAAAGGCTTTTTATATTTCTGTTTACAACAAATCAAATGCATACTAGGATTTTGCAAAAACAATTCTTATAGGCAAGGCTTAAAACTATAGCAATTTTCTTTGTCATCAATGTTTTAAAACTATAACAGTTTTCTTTGTCATCAATGCTTTAGATATCAATGTTTTACCTTCTATAAGATTTCTCGATGAATGGTTGTTGAATATCTGAGAAAAACGATTGGACATTCAATTATCTTTATGTTTGAGAAAAACGATTGGACATTCAATTATCTTTATGTTTGAGAAAAACGATTGGACATTCAATTATCTTTCCAAATTGAAAGATTACAAAAAAAGGCTTTTTATATTTTTGTTTACAACAAATCAAATGCAAACTAAGATTTTGGAAAAACAATTTTGAGATGTTTTAATTGCTTTTATTACATTGACTCCTCTCAATGGATAAATCTTATATTAAACTTGTTACTCATCAAGATTGAATTGAGATATCATCACCTTGAACCATAATTCAATGAGTAAGACACCTCAAACCTTTTTTTCTTTGGACAATCAACCCATCATTATAAACTTAAACCTGAGTAAAACACCTCAGACCCTTTTTTTTTTTTTTTTTTAACAAACATCCCATCATTATAAACTTCACCCATTGTTATAAACTTTAAACTTTAAACCAACAAGGCAAGACAATGAGACCCTAGACTTCTAAAAAAAACCAAACTAAAATAACCAAGCACTACCAACCAAGCTATCCAACCTATCCCCTACCAAATAAACCACAGTTTAAACTTGGATCCCCTAAGAAAAACCAAAAACCATGGTTTAAGAAAAACCAAAAACCATGGTTTAAACTTTAATTCACAAGGTAAGACAATGAGACCCTAAACCATGGTTATAAACTTTAATTCACAAGGTAAGACAATGAGACCCTAGACTTCTTAAAAACCAAACTAAAATATCCAAAGCACTACCAAACAATCTATCCAACCTATCCCCTACCAAATAAACTACCAACCAATCTATCCAACCTATCCCCTACCAAATAAACCACAGTTTAAACTTGGTTCCCCAAACCAAACAAAACACCATGGTTTAAACTTGAAACTCCTAAAGAAAAACCAAAAACCAAAAACCATGGTTTAAACTTGGATCCCTAAAGAAATAAAACCCTATAGTTTAAACTTACATCCCCTAAAAAAAATAAAACTTAAATCTCCTAAAAAAAATTATTTATACTTAAATATTTTAAATTATGTTTTAAACTATGCCAAAGCCCTTACCTAAGAAAGAGATTAACAATTATACAAACCAATGCACAACGTATTAAACCCTACCATTTTCAGTAAGGGATGTTACAGCAACGAGCGCAGTTTACCCACAAACATCTTCCACTCTTACAAACTGGGAAGAATATATTTTAACTTGAGAACACCCACACGAGATGACAAAACCGAGAATTTCTGGCTCGAGGAAACATTATATCTTACATTTTCAAAAAAAAAAAAAAGGTTTTGACAAAAAGACTATTAAAGTACCACGCAATTTGCCAGAAGGAAAATAAGGGTTTTGCTCAGAAGACAGCTATGCAATATCCAGGTTACCAAAATCAACTAGCATTCCCTCTACCTTCTTAGATTCGAATGCCGGATTTCCTGCTTCAACCTCGTGATGCGCAAATGTATGAATATTATTAATTAGTACACCTGGTTGAGCCAAAGTCAATTGAATTTACGCTCAAACGAGGGTTTATTCACGGAAATGCAAAACATTTATTGATACAGAACCCCCTCGAATAGAACACAAAAGGATTTTAAATCACTAAATAAACAAGTGCAACGAATACGTAAAATCCAAATTTAGCCAACAATAAATCCAGTTAAAAGTACACGAAAAATTTGCACAACACACAAAAGAAGAAAATAAACCCTAACCCACAAAAAAATCCCCCAATTCACCTCTTTCTTAACCTAGAACAAATCTCCTAAAAAAACATAGGAAATACAACCAATGGCTGCATCTTCAAAATCTAGATAAAAAGGGCTCTCAGACATGGCCAAGGTTGTCCACATAAAGGAAAATTACGGCCTCACACACTAACATTCAAACCCTAGCCCCCACCGAAGCCATCACCTCTCGGGTAAACATAGGACATTTATCCCGTGTTTACCACAGAAGATCCTCCGGCTTCATGGCGATCGGGGTTTGAATGTAACGGATTTGGCCACCCTCTTTTCAGTGTGGTTAAGACTAAAAGTCATCATAGAGCCATAAATCCTCTCACAAATAGCATTAAGCAGAGATGAACAAGTATTGATCAGGCGAAAACACATAGACACAGTCAAATATGCAACAAGTTTTTGTACAGATAGCCGTGCCAAATGAATCTCATCTGCAGATCCGATCCCCTTATCCTATCTTATAGGGCTGAGGTTGAAACCCTAGGAATAGCAAACCCTAACTCTGCATGAAAAAAGTTAACTCTAGTTAAGAAACCCTAACCCCAATATGAAGGGTGGTGAGAAAGGAATTCATCCGCCTGTATGGTATGAAGATTCCTGGTCTACTAAATTTTTTTGATGATTTATAATTTTTTAATGAATATGTTACCTTATGGTTTGAACTTAAGTTTTTTATAAAGACCAAAACTTTATTATAGGTTTGAACTTAAGTCTTTTATAAAGACCAAAAACTTTACTACAGTGTTTTATAGAGTGAAAATAATAATAATAATAATAATCTATATTTAGCCAGTTTTTTTCAAGATAATTTTTTGTTATTTAATATTTTTTATTTATTTATTTTTCTTTTTTTTAGTGTGAGAAACCATCTTCATCCCACCATAACCCTCATAAAGGCATTTTCATCCCACCATGACCCCTCATAAATGAAAGCGCTAAACTTATCAATAGAAAATTTAACACACATCTACCCCTCACACACTCGCCCATGTCACGATGCTACGGTTTGAACCTTGGACTTCCCGAAGAAGAGCCAAAGTCCGAAACGTTGTGCTCTCTCCTGAAACTTTCACTTGCTCATGCATATTTCAATGTACGCATAAATTTCAATGTAAAATATAAAACATTGAATAAATTTTAATATTTAAAATTAATTGGTATGTATTTAATGAGTTTAATATTTTAATTTTAAAGAGAATGTTTGAATCTTGAAAGTACTTTTTTAATGTTTATGGGTCATAGGTTATATGAGATGATGTTGGTAAAGATGTGCTTGCACTCAATATATGGTTATTTAATCATATTTCTAAGCATGGTGCTTGACAACCCTCATGGAGATGTTCTTTTACCCAATAAATGGTTATCCAACCATATTTTGGTTACCTAAACATGGTGTACAACCTTGCACTCTTCAAGATTCAAACCTTAGATCTTTATTTAGAATTTTAATGTCTCCACCATCATGTCTCTTAAGTTGCACTCAAGATTAAAAAGAAACACATAAGTAATTGTCGCAAATGTTGTTGTAATATCACCATGTGATGATTATATAATTTAAGTGAATGTTATTACAATTCCATATAACCATTTTAAAAATACATATAGTTGTTCAAAAAACAATCTAAAGATATTAAATTGCATTAGTTCAATTTATTTAGTTCCTTAACTTTCAAAGAAGAGATTTAGGTTCAAATTTTGTGTACATAATGCATGCATAATGGTCGATTTGTTGTAATACCAATATGTGATGATGATGTAATATAGGTGGGTCCATTTTTCAATCCCATATGAACAATTACATACGTATATCAATTTAAGGATACTCTTTTATGGTCTCAATTTTCAAGTTTATCACACTTTCTCACCTTGTGGATTTCATAAAATATATTTTTTAATATATAGGGTGTCAGTAACATCATTGGGTGCTACCATTATAAACCCTATTCTATTGGGTTAGACGAAGTCAATGGGATCTCGATCCTCTAAGGCATCAAACTGGGGTAGTTAACTAGCAAACACTCAACCACTACCATCCAACCTATCTTTTTTTGGGTACGTCATGGTTTGAACCTTAGACCTTTTCAAAGAAAGGTCAAAGCCCTAATCACTATGTTGTCCTTGTTAGACTAAAAAAATTGAGTGTATACAGGTTTTTATAAGGGGTTCCAACCCCCTCATATCGGGGTTTGAACTTGGGTCTCTTGTATGAAAACCCAAGGACTTACCACTACGATATCCCTTACGGGTCTTTAAATTGAATTTACATGAGTTTTGAGTTTTTATGAGGGGTCCTAACCTCTTCATACCAAGGTTTGAACTTGGGTCTCCTAGATGAAAACCTAAGGACTTACTACTACAGTATCCCTCACGAGTTTTTGGATTTCATATAATAATTGAAAAGGTTTTTAAAATCCACAAGACTAAAAGCAGCCTATAAGATAGAAACTTTACAAAAAATAATAGTTGTCAACCCTAAAATTCAACCCAATCATTTTTCTTTCTATAACATTAATCTTCTGATGTTAATTTTAATAATGTATTTTCCTACTTTCTCCTCTTTAGACAATTCTTGCAAGGATGCAACTTTAAGAGTATAGCTATTGTGAACCTCTCTTCTCATTACAATAAATCATTCACCAATATGTAAAAATATACAACATGCATCCACAAATAAATTGCTCACAATAAAATAGAGATTGATTATACCCTTGAGGTAGGGCAACACCATACAATTCTTCTTTTGGAAGGAAGCCACTACACAAGATCTCTAGTTCCACGAGCCAAGACTTCTCCAAGAATACATCATAGATAGCTTTTACAATGGAGGTATATCTATCGGGAGCAACATCTAGGGTTTCAGGTCTATGCTAAAACATTTTGTGAAAACTAGCGTGTTGGTTGGTGAAAGGTGTGTTTTAGTTTGGCTTTAGATATGGCAGCTTAAGGGGGTCCTAGTGACCCCCAATATTTGTATTTTAAAGATGTTGTTTTGAATAAGGATGTCTCTTCTTCTTATCTTGCAAATGCCATGAATTTTTTGTTGCATGCAACCCTTGATCATGTTTCTAATTTCTCTTCGACTTCGAAGTCGAAGAATAATGGATGTTTGGAGAAAAGCAAAGATCGTCTTGTCTTGGTTATCAGTCCTGATTTTGTTGCAGATGATGTTTTATATTTGTTTGAGCATGTGCTCATATACAAATTCACGGGTCTTAGAATTTCTATGCCTTTTTTAAAAAACTGGGTTAGGATAAATTAGAGCCCTAAAGGTGATCTGGAGATTATTCTTGTAGCTAATGGGTATTTTATTGTGGCGTTCTCCTGTATGGCAGATCATAGTAAAGTTTTCAAGGGGGGTCCTTACTTTCATAATCAGTATGGATTATTTATCAAACCCTGGCATTTAGGATTTGATCCGATGGAGGAGAGGCCTTCTAGGATTCTTGTGTGGGTTTGTTTGCCATGACTTCCTATGGAATATTGGAGGCTAGATATTCTTCATTCTATTGCAGAGATTATTGGGAAACTGGTTGGTCTATCTTGTCAAACTTTGGATAGGAAATTTGCTTCTTTTTCATGGCTCTGTGTTGAAGTAGATATGAATAATCTATTGCCTAAATCATTGGAGATTAAACTGGGAAACATGTCTTGGGTCCAACAGTTAGATTATGAAGCTCTCCCATTTTGATGTCGCATATGCCATGAATATGGGTATCTTTAGAGAAACTGTAAGAAAGTGAATTCTCAACCTTCATCCTCTTCATCTAACTTTCAAAATGCATCTACAAAGGCAAAAGGAAAAGCTCCTATGGTTAATGAGATACCTAGTTCTAATGGATTTATTCTTGTTAAGTCTCATTCAAGATCTAGGTCTTTTGTTCTTAAGAATAAAGGCATTGGGAAGGGAGGTTTTGGTAACAAATTTGATGTGCTTGAGACTTTTGAGGAGACGCTTGTTGAGGAGCAAGTCTGGAACAGATGTGATATGGATGCTTGTATTCAAGAGCCAGGTACTTGTTCTTTCCTAAATCCTTCTTTTGAAATGCATACTTTTGATAAGGAAGGGGTGGTGTCTAATAACCCTCTTGTCAGAAATGAAGATAAGTCCAAAGAGGTGTCGGATTGTCTTAATAAAGTTCTTGATCATTTTCCTTTGGTTGAAAACTTGATTGAGGGAAATGAGGATGAGACTAGGTTTGAACCCTCCCAGGACAAGATTGTCAGAGATGAAGGGAAAAATAAAGTTTCTTCTGTGTTAGGTATTCACCCAAAAACTATCAAAAGAGGTGGGGTGGAGAAGGTGGTAAAAGCAGGAAGAAAGAAGGATCAAGAAAAAGTGAAATTGATAGGGTAATCCTTAGTTGAGTCTGGTGTTGTTAAGAAATTAGATTCTCCCTTCTCTATTCCCTCAAAATAAAAGTGATATCTTACAATGTTGGGGGTTTGGGTAGCAACCCTAGACAAAAAGCTACTCAAAATTTGATTAGAGATCATAGACTTGATATTGTTTTCATCCAGGAAATAAAATTATCTTGTGAAGATATGGTTAGAATTACTTCTAAGATATGGAAAGGTGGTCACTATCTTGCTATTGGAGCCCAAGGTTCGGCGGGTGGTGTTGCGTGTTTGTGGGATCCATGAAGCTTAACTCCCTCTTGGTGGGTGGGTAGCAGGAATTATCTCTATGTGGTTGCTACTTGCTTTTCGTTTGGATCTTCTATTATTCTATCTAATGTGTATGCCCCTAGTGATTTATAAGGTAAAATCCTCTTATGGAATCATCTTAGATTCATTTGATCTCTTGCTCCCAATTATCCTTAGATTGTGGTTGGGGATTTTAATTCTATCATGTTCCTAGAGGAGAAGAATGGTGGTGTGGAGTGTTTGGGCCCTCCTTCTACTTTGATGCGAGACAATATTTCTTTCCTTAATATTTTAGATGTGAAGCCTCAAAATGGGCACTTTACTTGGACTAATAGAATATGTGGAACATATTTTATTTCTAAAATATTGGATTGGTTCTTTACTTAAGATAGTTGGTTTGATGATTATTGGACTTTGTTATCAGAGATTCTAGGTTGGAGGGGCTCTGATCACTAGCCCATTCTCTTTCAATCCTCAAGATTCTCATTTCCAAGAAATCTGCCTTTCAAATTTCAACTTATGTGGCTCAGGAACAAGTATTTGTATGAATATGTGGAGAGGTGGTGGGTCGAAGGGAAACCCAAATTTAGCACTGTTGTGTTTACTTTTTTCAAAAGCCTCCAATTTATCAAATTCAAACTCAAACAATGGAACATATTTTATTTTGGAAATATTTTTCAGAAGAAAAAGCAACTACAGGATAGCTTGGAGGAGATCACTTTTCAAATTAAAGATGAAGGATTGACAAAGGATATTTTGGAAATGGAAGCTTCCCTTTATAGTCAGCTTGCTAAATGGGAGTTTCATGAGGAGATTTTTTGGAAGCAAAAATCTTGGATTGAATGGTTGTTGGAAGGGGATGGAAACACCTTTTTTTTCACAATTCGATTAAATACCGCAGGAATGGTAATGCTATAGTCTCACTTACTTCTAATCAGGGGGAAACTCTCTCATCCTTTGAGGATATCTCTAATGAAGTAGTTAGGTTCTTCTCCTCTCTTTTCTCAGAGTAGAATCTTCATGATGATGTTAATATGAGGCTTATTTTGGATTGCATTTCTAGGCTGGTCTCTAATGATATGAATAAGATGCTAATGGACCCCATCTCGATGGATGAACTTCAAGCGGTGGTTTTTCAAATGAAAATAGGTAAAACACCTGGACTTGATGGTTTCCCTATAGAAAATTTCCAAGAATTTTGGTAAGTGTTATCTTTTGATCTGCTAAAAGTTGTTCAGTAATCCCAAGTTAATAAGCAAATGCTTTAAGCTATTAATTCAACCTTCCTTGCTCTTATTCCCAAATCTAAAAATTATAGCTCATTGGGGTCTTTTCGTCCTATTTACCTATGCAATGTTACTTACAAAATTATTACCAAGATTATTGTGGATCGACTAAAGAAAGTTCTTGGTTTTTTATTTCTCCTGAGTAAGGTGGGTTTGTTAAGGGTCGTTAGATTTTAGATGGTGTGGTGGTTTTTGCTGAAGCTATTCACTCTATGGATATCTCCAAGGAAAAGGCTATGTTCATTAAGCTTGATATGTCCAAGGCTTATGACAAGGTTAGCTGGCCTTTTTTGCAGAACATCCTTCAAGATTTTGGGTTATCATATAATTGGATTGAATGGGTCATGAGTTGTGTGACTTTGACCTCCTTTGTAGTTTTAATCAATGGTTTACCATCCACTTTCTTCTCGGTCTCTAGGGAGATTCTTCAAGGAGATCCCTTGTCCCTTTATCTTTTCATCCTTATGGCTGAAGGTTTGGACAGACTTCTCAAGAGTTTTCAAAATCGTGGTGCTATCCAAGGATGGTCTTGGATGGAGAATTCTTTATCCCAGTCTCATCTTCAGTTTGTCAATGATACTGCTCTGATGGGGAGGGAAAATTTTGAGGAAGTAGTGAATTTTAGGAAAGCTTTGGATATTTACCTATATGCCTATGGTCAAATGATTAATGAAGAGAAATTAAAGATCTTCTTCTTCAATACGGATGGTAGGATTCAATGTCGGATTGCTAATATTCTTCATTTTAAGGTGGGTTGTTTTCCAGTGGAGTATCTGGGGATTCCTATTTCTTCTAAAAATCTTGGAAGGGCTTACTAGAAAAGTATTTTGGATAGATTTCAATCAAGGGTTAATCATTGGACTTAAATGGAGCCTGGTCAGTTGGGATATTGTGTGTTGCCCTAAAGAGATGGGGGTTCTTGGTTTGAGGTAATTCTATTTGAATATAGTATCACTTTGGCTACTAAACTTTATTGGAGGTGATGCAATAATCCTTATCAGCTTTGGGTTAAAATTATTAACCTCAAATATTTTTGTGGTGCTTCGACTGATGAGATTTCGATATTGGATTTGAGGGGGAAAGGTTCCATTGTTTGGGACACTCTCAAAAAAGGTGTCATGCTTATTAAGCAGGGTCTCTTTTATATTGTTAATAAGGAAAACAATGCCTTATTTTGGGAAGATTTTTGGGATAATCATCCTCCTATCCTTTCTTCTTCCCCCTACCTTTGTCTTATTCAGGATATTTTTTTCATGCAGGCTAGTCTAAGGTGGTTGACTTCAAGCGACAAAGTCCTCTTGGCAGTTCTTTTACTCACTACTGGTGGGATTCGCAAGGCTAGCTAGAGGGTGGCTATCCTAAGGATCATGACACTCTGGCTTCTATTTTGGCTGAGAGACCGTGTTTTTCTGTTGAAGACTCTGATAATATTTCTTGGGGCCATAATTCGAAAGGGAAATATATTGTTGCTCTAGGTTATCAAACCCTTATTATGCAGAGAAGAGAGGAGATTGTGTCCCCCTGGTGGAAGAATATTTGGAATAATTTTGGTTGGCCTAAATGTAAATTTTTTATTTGTCTTCTATGTTAGAAGAAATGTTCAACTTAGGATAATATTCAGAAAAGAGGTTTTCAAGGTCCTTCACTATGTTTTCTTTGTGGAAAGAATGAGGAAACCATGCCCCATATTTTCTTCCAATGCTCATATTCCTTGGAGGTATGGAACTTGTTGTGGTAGATATGTAAAAGGCCCATCATCCATGCTACTTCTATTTTTGAGTTTTGGGAAAGCTTGGGTAGACCCCCTACCTCTGCTTCATGTCTTCAAAATGCCTGGGATTTTGGTCCTTCCTTCATCTTTTGGTAGATTTGGTTGGAACACAACCAAAGAATTTTTCAAGGATGTCAACTTGGAGCCTTACAGGTATGGCTCAAAGTCAAAAGGATGGTTAAGGAGACTATTGAGGCCAAGTGTGTTTTGAGTTCTCTTCTTACTTCATCCGACTGGTAGGTTATCAATATATTGGATATTTCTTTATCGTCACCAGCTGTAAATAGAGGCCCTGTTAGGGGTATTGGTTCGTTGAAGGTCAATAGATCTGGGAAATGGATTCCCCCCTAGGGGTGTTATCAAAATAAACACAGATGATTCTTCCAAGGGTAACCTAGGTAATGCTAGTATAGGAGGAATTGGCCATGATAGTGAGGGTGTGGCCCACCTCTTTTTCTTTGTGTACAAGGGAATTCATTCGAATAATCATATGGAAGCATTGGAAATTCTCCATGCATTGGAAATAACTTTTTCTTTGGGATGGAGAAGGGTTATTTGTGAATCTAATTCCATGATAGTGGTGTCTCTTCTGAACAACAAGCATTTTCAGGATGCTTCCTAGTTTATGGCTAGAATAGTGAAACAAATTTTGAGCTTGATTAGGAATTTTGTTGAAATTACTTTTGTTCATATCCCAAGAGAATGAAATAGAGTGGATGATTGTTTGGCAAAGTGGGCTTCTGAAGGATTCCCTTACTAGAAAGCTGACAACTGGAATAATATTGATCAGAAGAAATCCATACTCCTTAATTAGTTAATTAATGAGGATTGGAAAAGATAATTTTAAGGTGGAGGAACCCGATTGTCATGGGTTCTTGTGTCCTATCGAATTTGTTGTCAGAAGGATCCATAGATTTCCTTGGTGGATTTATTGCATTTCATATGATATGCTAGATTGGATCACATGGAAATACTTGTGGAATGTATTGTTTTAGATTCTAAATAATTCCCCCCCCAAAAAAAAATGGGGGTATATCTTTCTTTATATAACAGTGTGATGGTTCACCTTCTATGAGTTACAAGATCACCCATGTGGCAGTTCACCTTCCATGAATTACAAAGTGCATAATGATATGACAATATTCCTTGCGGTTACATATAATAATATTCCCCAATGGTTACATATATGATTCTATGACATATATATTTATAATTTGACATGTGGTTTTCCTTAATAATTAATTTATGGCTCAACCCATTATACAATACAATAATAAATTATGAAGTACCTCTCTTAGGTACCTAACATTCCATCCCTTTACAATTTTTTTGTCCTCAAAACATTAGAAGAGGCTAAATAATATTATATTCTGAGCCATGCTGAGTACTGGTACCAATCTCGATCATCCATACATCCCAATGAAACTATGATTGGTGGTGGTCTTCATTGCTGCCAATGCCATGTGTTGGAAGCATAAATTTAATCTTTTTTCATACATACCTGCTTGTATTTATTACTTGTAGCATATCCAAAATTTTGGCTTCTTTGGTTCCTTGTACGTCCCTCATCGTTCTTATGCTGCATCAAGCCCTATCTCCATGATTGTTGCCTCTCATGGTGGTGTGGATGGCGATAAACTCCAACCTTAGCTTAATGTGCAACCTGTTTTTGCTCCTCTCTTATTCCCTTCCATTAATTCTTTCCTTACGTTTGCTTCATTTATTTATGCTATTGCCTCCTAATATTCTATTTTAGATTCATTTTTTTGCTCCACTTTGTTCCCCTACAATAGCTACCTATTTTTCCTTACATTGAGAAATGTCCTGTAATGTTATCTTCTTCTTCTTGTACCATAACTTCATGAATTGCTTTTGCACATTAATGTTAATAGTACCCAAAGAATGCAACCAAGGATAACCAAGGACAATATCTACATCATTCATCTCAATAGCATGAAAATCTGAATGCAAAACATATTTATCCATAGTGATTTTCAAATCTTCAAAAATTTGAACATTGTGACCCTCAAGTTGTATGTCTTTGATTTTCTTTGCTTGAACTTGCAACCTCTTAGTCAACTACATATTGATAAAATTATATTTGTTGTTAGGGTTAATGGAAACAATATTTTGTTTTATTTTGAAAGCAATTATGAACTTGCAAAATAAAAATTTTACATTCAAACAAATCTTTTTGACCAATGTTTGGCCGTGACACAAAAAATGTAGTTTCCTTAGCTTGCACATTATTATCTTTTTCTTTTGGTCCCCATTTGTTAAAAAATGCAACTTCAAATTCTTCCCATGTGTATGTTTTGTTATGGGCATACTCAAAGTCTAAAAACCAAGAAGAAGCTTCCTCTTGCATACAAAAATAAAGGTTAAATTTCCATAAGAACTCGGAAAGATTTTTCTTAAAATTTTGCAACCATTCCTTGGCATCACTATCATCCCTTCCAGTGAATTTCGACAAACCCATGACCTCAACCCAAAAATTTTCCCAAACAACAAGGGTTTTTAAAAAAATTAAAATTTCTCAAATCTCATCTATTTCCTTCTTCAAAAAGTAAATCTGCAAATTTTCTTTAAAACAAAACAAATGGCAATTGATTTGCTTACCCAAATTGAAAGTTGTGGATTTTTTCCCTTTTTCTATGCAACCCAAAAACAACATCAAATGCCCAACTTGCAACAGTTGTAACTCCCTCAATATTTATCAGAATTTAACAAGTAAAGTCATTTGTATAGTACTCAAAGTAACCTACATGTTGATGCAAAAATATTTTGCAAATGCCTGCTAAAAACTTTAATATGATTTTTTTTGTGAAAAAAATTCGTGCAACTAAAAAACAGCCTCAATAGCCCAACTTCAAACAACTATAACTCTTTCAATATGTATCAAAATTTCACAAGTGAGTAGTCATTTTTATAGTACTCTGAATAAGCCTCAATAACCCAACTCCAAACAACTGTAACTATTTCAATATGTATCAAAATTTCACTAGTGAGTAGTTGTTTTTATAGTACTATGAATAATCTACATGCTAGTCCAAAAATATTATGAGAATGACTACTAAAACATTTAATACAATTTTTTTACATTGAAAATAAAATTGTGTGACCAAAAAACAACACAAATAATCCAACTTCAAGCAACCTTAACTTTCTTAATTTTGATTAAAATTTAACAAATGAGCAGTCGTTTTTTGTAGTACTCAAAAGATCTAGACAATGGTACAAATGTCTTATGAAAATGACCGTTGAAATAAAAAACTACGGTCTCCGTAAAATGTGATATTTTTTTGAATAACATGCCCTAACTCTACAAAAACAACCCCACTTTGCCAGAATCGTTTCTATGATACCAAATTTTATGAACCTCTCTTCTCATTATAATAAATCATTCACCAATATGTAAAAATATACATGCATCCACAAATAAATTGCACAATAAAATAGAGATTTATTATACCCTTGAGATAGGGCAACATCGTACAATATTTTTTTTGAAAGGAAGCTACTCCACAAGATCTCGAGCTCCACAAGCCAAGACTTCTCCAAGAATACATCATAGATGCCTTTTACAAGGGGGGTACATCTCTCTTTATACAACAGTGTGATGGTTCACCTTCCATGAGTTACAAGATCACCATGTGGTGGTTCACATTCATGAGTTACAAAGTGCATAATGATATGACAATATTCCTTGCGGTTATATAAGACAATATTCTCCAATGGTTACATATATTATTCTATGACATACCTATTTCTAATTTGACATGTGACCTTCCTTAATAATTAATTTATGGCTCATATCATTATACAATACAATATTAAATTATTAAGTACCTATCTTGGGTACCTAACAATAGCATAGTTAGCTTGGATATTATTATGTGCCTCACATTCTAAAATAAAATATCTCTATGTATCAACTGCCTCTAAAGTACAAAATATACATATTATTTTCTCCCATTATTCTTTGGGTCTCTTCCATCTATTTGTTTCACATTTAAGTTGGTGTGTGTTGATCCTCAATTGGGCAATGAGAATCTTTGTTCTTCAATTTATATTTGCCCCTATATAGGCCTTTTGGTGTTGATCATTGTAGAGATAAATTTAGTAGGATAATATTTTCACTTTCTTCCTAACTTCTTTTCTCTCATAGATGCTCTAAAATTTTCCTTATGCCTTTATGTCTTTGTTACTATTTAGGCATTCATCCAAGTTGATGTATCATTTTTCATCCACTTGTTTTAATTCATCTTTTTCTTTTTTTTTCTTTTGTTCAGATCTTCTTCTATTACAACTTTAGTCCATTTGTTTACATCCATCTATTCGATTTTTTTTAAATATCCTAGAAGGTAAACCATAGTAGATACCTACCTTTATAGGGAAGGCACATGTTTTTGCTAGAGGAATCTCATGTGGAATTAACTCTTATTTTGAATTTGTTCCTAATTAGATGTTTTTTATTCTTCTTTTTTATCTCCATTTTGAGTATGATGTGTTGCTAACCCACTCTTCTCATCCATATAACATCACTAATATCATTAGTAGCCCAAATAATGCCTGTAAAGCCTTATAGTCCCATAACTCATTTTGTCTACTTCTATATTGTAATGTGTGGGTGCAATTTTGCATTGCTACACCACATCATTTTTTGCAGGATGATGCTTCTCAAGGAGTATGCCAAATTTTGAGGGACATCAATGGACGGGCAGAAGATATCAAGTAGTGGTTACGTAGTGATGGGGAACCTCACGGGGGGTCACTCTAAGGAAATGGTAAATACCACGTGAGTGCATACAGGGGGTATTTTTAATATCAAGTTGAACCATCGGTAAATTGGTAAGTATATTATAGGGGAGGGGTATTTAAAATTCATGCATACCTACATATAGATTCTATCGATAAAAAAGGGGGTTGGAGAAGAGGGGGTGGGGGTTATATTTGAGTTGCATACCAAATATTTATAAAGATGTTAGGACACTTCTTACAAGGACTAAAATAAAAATAATTACATGCATAATTAAAGTGAGTTTATAACCATAGATTAAATAAAAATTATAACCATAATTAAAGTGAGTATCTTTTTTTTATTTTTGTACAAGCTCTATAAATAAAAGATTAAAGTGAGTTTTGGAAGGTTATTTTTATAAGTATAGATTTGTGGTATAAAATGGTGTTAGTTCAATTGGTTAGATTCCTCATCTTTCAAGAAAGAGACCAAGGTTCAAATCTTGCCAAATGATACATGCATAATTACCAAGTTGTTGTAATACTACTATGCAGTCATGATGTAATATGGGCGGGGCCGTTTCAATTCCATATAACCCATTAAAAAATAATAATAATAATTAAAAAAAGTATAGATTTGTGGTGGCATTGATAGGGGGCGAAGCCGTTTCAATTCCATATAACCCATTAAAAAATAATAATAATTTTAAAAAATTATAGATTTGTGGTGGCATTAATAATTTTTTTCTTATGAATACTATTATATAATTTTCAAATAACTTTTTAACTTTTATTAACCAATAAATAAAATAAAATTTATTTAAATAATAAAAGATCACATTTATGATCTAAAACCTATATAAAAGAAAGATAGTAATGTAGAATGAAATTTTATAATAACTCTTATCAATAAAAAAACTTGCATTAAAAACATTACAAGTAAAACATCACAACAAACCAACTACCTTCACAATAAACCAAAAACAAATACAAATGACTATAAAAAACATCACAATAAGACCTTCCCGACTATCATATCTTACACGTGTCACAACTATAAAAACAAATACACCCCTGAAGAGCTCTTGCATGGTACGGGCACGCCACCATGCCATGGAGAGGTGTGTGTCCTGTGGACATCCCCTAAGTAGACCAAAGAAGGAGAAACTTGACTCTAAAGCCTGTCGGGCAAATGACATAATAGGTACAATGCAAAAGTTTGGATCACTTTGGAATTAAGTGAGTAAAAATGATGAAACTTTAAAAAGAAATTAATGGAATAGGATTATATATTTTATTGGGAGTTGCAAGTACAAAAATATCAATGCTTCACCAAACCAAGCTATAGACATTTAAAAACTTATAAATTGTGTCCCTTAAGCAAACTAGATGATAACAGACACATGCATTGAAGCCATGGTTTCTTGTTGCACATAAAACTGGACCATAATTATAAACTTTTTCCAGTGATTTGTCAACTTACAACATTATTTGGCTTGATAAAATATTTATTCTTGAAGGTGGCTCTGTGACTACCCGCCTTGGTAGGACCTAGAAAACCTTGATGTTTTGGGGGTTCATGAAAAGACAAGGAGGATATATTTAAAAAAAATTAAAAAGGGAGGATCACTTTTTGGAAGGGATTCTCAAGAGAGGGGCAGACCAGGGAAGCACAACCGAAAAGTGGGAGAATAAACTGGAAGCACAGCCAAAAAGTGGGAGAATAAACCAGAAGCACAATCGGAAAGCATACAGGTATGACCCTCTCAAATTGATGGTAAAAAAACTGGACCATACTGATTTCTTGTTGCACATAAAACTGGACCATAATTATAAACTTTTTCCAGTGATTTGTCAACTTACAACATTATTTGGCTTGATAAAATATTATCTATTCTTGAAGGTGGCTCTGTGACTACCCGCCTTGGTAGGACCTAGAAAACCCTAATACTAACTATAACAGACATGGACAATGTTATGGAACTTTTTCTTATCCTATGGAAATATTAGATAGTTGGGCCCATCCCACTTTTGTGTACAATTTAGTCCACTAGAAATATCTGTATGTAAGATGTTTGTGGGGTTCAACTAGTTTTTTTGGTCACTATGGGCACTTATTCAATGTGAGCTAGTAATCCAACATGCACCGTGAAAAGAGCTAAAGTGGGAAATGCTTATATATAGATTGAACTATTGGAGGTCAATTTTTGGTAGAAGAAAGTTTTTGTGCATAGTTTGAAGTTGTGTTCTGGCCAAGGCAGTGACCACATTGTTTTTGGGTTCGGGGTTGAGTTGGTGCTCATATCCTTACAGGAAAGTTTCTTTTAGCTACTTATGTATTTTGTCAGTTATTTTTTATAATGGTAATGTCATGTTCTCTTTCCAGATTCTTTAAAAAAACTTAAGTGTTCAGAATCCTCAAGGATATCATGTAAGTTCTTTTTGCAGCTTTAATATTCTGCTTTAGTAGTTTCCAGGAGTTTCTGATTCTGGCATGGCTAAATGGCTAGATTTTTAGGGTTTTTAGCTTTATAATTAAAAAAGGAGGAACATCTTAGATATTTCATATTTTAGAATTGAATTTGCCAATTCCAAATTCCAAAATAGAACTTGCCTAGTTTATGATTTGAAAAATTTTTAGATTGTTCATAACCACCTAATTTAGCTTTTAAGTTTCCAGATCTAGAATGCAACAATGCTACCATAACCCATTATTCGGGAAAATTATGCTAAGTTGTAGTTTCATATTTCATGTTATATTTGGAACATAACATATAAGAGCACTTTAGGACCCTGAAGACCTCTTATTTCCATAATATGTTGAGCTTTATAAAGCAGATCAAAAGAAAAGTGGTTATTGGAACTTAACAAAGTGACAAAGGATGCAAATAGTTTAGTCCAAGAAGGTGTGGGTGACTTTGCAAAGGGGTTTAAGCAAGCATACCAAAGAGATGACAACATTGGACTTGCCATTGCTGTCTTGTAGGGTTTCCTTGGTTCTTAAAGTCTACAATGGATTCATATGGAAGGAAACTCCTTATGAAGTTCAGATCTATGAAAGTCTTAAAAAGGGCATGTCCATTGGGTTTCCTCTTGTGTGTCTCTCAAGGAAGCTCTGAGTTATTGGTTAAGCAAGATATACTAGTAATTTACTGATTCCTCTAACCATTTTATGTGTTGCATTAGTCTTCAACAAAAGGCCACCTTTGCATTGTTGTCTTATTGATGACTTAGCTGGAAAATATTTTCTTAGTTTTGAAGGGTTTTTCACACCAACAGATATCCTTGGAGATTAGAATTGAATTTATCACAAATGATGAGAAGTTTGCATCACAATTTGTAGCCTATGGGTCAATGGTTGGTTAGGTTCTTGGTATTGTAGTTGTTGATAGGACTGCATCTCAAATATTGCAGGTTGAGTATGAGAAATTGCTAGTAGACATTCTTCAAGTTGAGAGTTCTCACACTAATACCCAAAAACTCCTTCAAAGGCATAATATTGATGATTTTGCAGATAAATATTGGGACATACCACATGGTCTAGCATATGATAGAGGCAAGAAGAAATCATGATTCAACACTGCAATTTCTTTGGGGAGAAAGCAATTCAAGGAGGAGAAACAGTTATGAAACTTTTCTTATTTTGTGAAAATATTAGATAGGTGGGACCAACCCACCTTCTCTATACTAAAGTTCATATGAATATTTTTCATCTAAGTGTTTGTGACCTAGTTAGTCCTTTGTCACTAATTTTCCATGTAACCTAATACTTGTATGTAAAAGTAGTAGATGTAGGAAAATTAAATAGGATGTTTTTTTAGGAAAAGGATTGAATAGAGATGGATTAGAACATATTATAGGTGATATAATGTTAAATTTCTATTTTTTTGTTTCGCCATATATGGGTTGAATGGGAGAGTATAAATGGCCAACAATTTTTTGAGAAAGGATTGGATTTTGGAGTATATATGTCATTAAGTCTGTGGCCTTCAGTACATGTTAAGTTGATGAGAAGTGGTAGTATGCAGGGTGTTCATGAAAGAATGTATCCTTTTGTTTTAATTTTTGTATATTTGGTTTAAAGGGATTTGCAAGTTTTGGTTTGAGATGAGCTTGGTCAAAGGCTTGAAACCCAAAGAGGTATACTCTTGAACCAATATATGAAACAAAATGGAGTTGTTCCTTTGCTTCCACAAGAAGTTTCATATGCCTTGAATTGTTTGTGCCTTGGCATCTATTATTACATTGCCAGAATTTTACATCATGAATAGCATTGTTGTTTTTCAGTCTTTAGGCCACGTGCTAATCAAGGGCATGTACCTTTCAAAAGAATAAACAATTCATTCTTCTAACTAATCTCTTGCACAAGTGATTCCAATTTCAACATGGCTGTGAGATTTGTACTTTGAGTATATTTCTTCTAGAACTTGAACTTTCTTTACTGAATTCTAGCTGTGATATTGTACTTGATTATATATCTGCTTCTCATAAAGAATTGTTACTGAACATTGTTTGTTGAAGCAACATGTATATTGTGATAGGAAACATCTGAGTCAGGTTGGCAGGGGCTAGTTTACCTGAACAAATTATCAAGATAGGTCTTACACTTGTATATTTGTTATTTATTTAATAGATTTGCTCATGTTTAACTTTATTGGCCTTCTGAATGTATGTACTATGTGCTTGCTCATGTTGTTTCCTTAATAATGTACGTAATACAATCATTTACAAGTTCACATAATAGAGGAAAGTCTTGGATTATATGTTTTCCCCTCCTTTTCCTGGGGGTGACAGGATTATCAGTCATCATATGCTTCCTTCAAGAAATAAGACAAAATATTCAATGAAAATCTTTGCATTTGTTCTTTTTTAGCTCTGTGTGTATCACACCTGCTAGTTTATGTTAATATTTGACAAACTTAATCAACATAAAGACACTTTTAAAAACTAATGATGGGTATAAAAGTAAGACATGGAAAATGCAAAGAGCTTAAACTGCATTAGTATTTTTTTCTTTAAGTTGTAGCAAATCTCTAAGTCACTAAAGGCAAAGGCCATTTTCAAAGCTACAACCATGACAACATATCTCTTGGATGTATGAGACATCCCCTCTAACCAAGCCCATGATAAATCATAAGTCTCACCAATCCTTTTAAACCAGATTTATACTGTGGTTTATGAGTATGTAATAATGTATATGTTGAAATTCTGACCAATGATATTGGTAACATAGTCAGATAATGCCATTAAAACTCTTTTATTAAGTGGAACTTAAGAGAACATGTTTAAGTGGCAATAAGACATCAACATGAGACATATCACCTATCCAGCAGAAATGGTTATCAACATATTAGATTGTTTATTTTTGGTAATGATTTCAGTTGAATTTACTCTTTTTTATAGAATGCTTGTTGTTGTTGGCCACTGCAGTGGCAGTCTCTTACTTTTTGCTTGTTCCTAAAGTCATGCAGTTGTTTCTGAAAATCATTAGATGATGACGGTTGATTGTTGAAAGGCCATAAAGTATGTCAACATATTCGCATCTGATATGCTTAATGCAGAACATCTGAGGTTTGCTTTGTTGAAAAGTCTAGTATACATTCTTCAGACAATTATTTTATATTTTACTTTTATCAGGAATAGAAATAGGTCTTACCATGTTCTTCCTTGTACATTTTACAAGGATATCTTTTGCATATATTGATAAATTTTATTGAGAAACAAGTTTTATATATGTGATAGTAAACCAAGGCTTAGATTGGCCACAGTCTCAATGCAAAGCATAGAACATATCTTAAAGAAACTCAAGTCTATTATAGGTTTCAGTGTGCATCCATTCTCCTTATTTTTCCCAAAGAGGTATGAAAAGAATTGGTGATAATGAAAACTTTAACATATTTATCTTAAAAAATGTTTATGAATGATTTGAACAAACAACTCATACAAACCAAGAGGGATTATTATCGTGGAATTCCAATTTGAAAGTTGGTTTGTTCTTTACTATAAAATTCTAGAATTTCATGTTGTCTGCATGTTTTATAGGTGTGGTCCTCTGCTTTCTCATTTAAGATGAGAATTTTGAAATTGGAGATGTCTAATTGCAGTAACAATGGTAGGGTGTAGAGGACGTGTTGGAATTCCTGAGATTGTTGAGCTAATTCTTACTTTGATTTTTGTGTTCCTTTGGCATAGAATGCAACCATAGTTGCAATGAGCATTTCAAATATAGTTGAATAATCAATAAGAGTAAAAAACACTATGTATGGTACATTAGGCTGCAACCATCAAAATCTATTAGGCTTTTTACCTTTTTTTTTATCGGTTGTATATATATGTTCTATTATGGATGTGTGTAATACATGGTAACACATCGACATTATGCTCTAATAATATTTAGCTGATGCATATATCTTGTTGGCATCATTTTATGATGCCTCAGATGCATTGCTAATTACAAAGAATAATGTGTTATTTTATTTTAAATATTGTTATTCCTCGAGCCATTAGATAGTTTCATTAGCTCCTTTAAGGTTTCATAGATCTCCAAGACACTCAATAAAAGACCTCTAGGAAGTAATAGCCATTTGAAACCAAATATAATATCTTTAATATGTCCATTGAAGTACCCAGTTAACATTGTTATTCAATGAACTCCTATGCTAGTCTACTGGATGGGCAAGGGGTGTACTCTTGGCCCTTGAGTCTATGGTATTTGATTTATCTCACTAATGAAATACAACACCTTGGTGTCAAAAGAGGGTAAGCAAGTGAGCAAACTCCTTTTCCACCTAGTTGATTGTTGCCACATGTAAATATAGTTGCACACACTATTGACTAGAAAATATGCTATCCTACAGAATTCAACCTCAAATCAATGGTGTAACAATATGAAAAACTTGAATGCTAAAGCTTGCTATATTCATGGGTTTTTTAGGGGTAATTCTTGGATTCTTCAATTGTAATATCAATCCCTTTGAATCTATCTTTAATGCTCTCTAACAACTGCATGAAATCAATTTTTGTGTTTATTGATTGCATTTTATTTTTGCTTGTCCCATCAATCTTGTGGTTTTCTAGCTTGACGATTAGGATCCAACTTGTTTGTTTTCTTTAAGAAAAATGAGCCAGGTGCAAAATTTGCAAGGCATATGTCAAATCAACTACGAAGCTAGTCAAATATAAGCAACCATAAGTCTGTCAATTTTGATCTAAAGTGTCACCTTATATATCTTTAAAAATATTTTGGAACAACCTTTCCAACAGGGTGGGTTTCAGGTAGTTAAGTGCCTATGGAAACAGATATACCTCTTTTAAGATAATTTACTATTTTTCTTTCAGGGTTTTTGGCCCAAGAATCTGTGGCTTAGCTCCACTTACTCATGAATTCTATGTTAATGAAAAATCCTTAAAGTGAATGTACTCAGAATCTATGAATGGACATCTTATTTATATCATTCTTTTGTGTAAATCTATCAATTTGTTTAAAGTTATACCTATTGGAAATAAAGTAGATATGGTTCGTACCAGAAGGCAATTGCATCACTGTAAGACTCTTCCCATGTTAGCCAACTAAAAATAATATACCTTAACTACAAACTGCCTCATGCCATGATTTGGGGCCTAAGATATTATGATGATGATTCTCTTGGAGTTAGTTTGCTGAAGTTAGTAGTGCCTTTACATTCTTAAATGATCACTATTATCTAAAGAAACCTTGCAGAGCTTTGTTCTAAAGTTTTGACCTGCATGTTGTCATTCTATGGTCAATTTACTTTTTAAACTTGAGCTTGAGCAACAAATTGATGTGTTTAATTATAGACATGATATAGAAAATGTAAACAACTGGTTGAGACTTCTGGCAATCTTGTTTGTTTTCCCAAGGTTATAATGTTAATGACAAAATTTGTTTCAAAGTCAAAGTTGACAATACTTAAAGGAGCATATATAAACTTCAAAAGGGCCAAGGCAAGTTTTTCTCTAACAAGTAAGCTTTTGAGAAAAGTAAAAATAAAGAGCAATGTTATAGGACCCTTCTTGCGGAACCCTCACATCCCTAGGGTGAATTTTGGAGTGGTGGTTTGGTCAAGTTGTTCCTAACTTGCACCCAATTGTGGGTTTTGAGGTGGGCCCATTTTCCTTGATAGAAGATGCTTCTCATACCCTTTGCCAAAAATTGAGGCCTTTCCTGATCTAGGAAGTCTCTGTTCCTAGAAATAGGTGAGGAAGTTCTTTTATCTTAGAGGAAGCATGGACACTTGTGATAAGTAAACATAATCAAGATCAAGAAGTTTTTGAAAATCTATGAATCAGGCCTATTCCTCAAATAGTCTGTGTCAATGAGTGAATGCTCATCTCCCTAAGATAGTTCATTTGTCAACCAAACAACAAAATGTGTCCCAAAATTTTATTGGTTGCTTTACGGTTTATCATTTGCTTGCAATTTTCCAATAGAATATGGGCTTGGTAGAGAACTTTCACTTTGGTAATAAGCATCAAATAATAACCAACAACATCTAGATTAAGTTGTTCAGTTTTTTGTTTAT
This sequence comes from Wollemia nobilis, assembly GCA_028583015.1. Classification (NCBI taxonomy): domain Eukaryota; kingdom Viridiplantae; phylum Streptophyta; class Pinopsida; order Araucariales; family Araucariaceae; genus Wollemia; species Wollemia nobilis. The sequence continues at coordinate 3,968,919 of JAQPPZ010000048.1, read as the reverse complement.
CTAAGAATTGCTAGTTTAATAAGGACTTTGAGAGAGTTAGTAGACAATGGCTTCGATCATGTAATTTATGCAAACATTTTGTGATTGATGGAATCCATGGGGGAATCTTAATACAGTTGTACAATGATGCAATCACAAACTAGTATACTCTTTCAAGTTTTAGGTGAGTTATGGTCTATTGCATTGAGGCATTTAGTGAGAAGATTAGTATTCAAGTTCAAATTTAGTAAGCTTGGAGTTGGAAAATGTTATTCAGTGCATAAAAATTTTTTTTTGAGTTTGACATCAAGTTTGAGATATTGCATAAATATATTGATATTTAATGTATATAAAGAAATTTCTATTTTTCTTATTTGCAACTATCTGAAAACATTGTTGAATGTCTCATTTCCAAATACAAGAAGCCTAGAGAGACCTAAAATTTCAAAGATACATAGAGGCATCCTTGAGTTTCAAGAACAATAAAGCATGGGGCCCTCTCGAAGACCAAAAAATTCCATCGAGAAAGGCTTTGCATCTCCAACTCCCAAGCCAAGCCATCTGAAAGCCAACCACCACCAAAGGCCGCCATGGAAAGAATCTTCAGGTCAATCCAACCAAACCACCGCAGTCACATCAAAAATGGGATGACACATCCTGATAAGCACAGGAGGATCCGTGGAGGTCTTGGAAATGCAACAAGAGATCCCAGGAAGATCTACCCATCTAGAGATCAACAAGATAGGAGCAGGGGGAAGTAAGGAATTTGAAATGGGGTCCTCCCTCCCAGAGTGAGAGACCTAGAATATAATCAAAACTTGCTCTTGTATATTACTGGTTAAATGAAATGTGTGAAGACTAAGAATATACATATTTTTACTTCAAGTTAGAGCTCAAACCACTAATTTTTGTTATGCTCATAAAGACTTGATAGTTTGATGGAGTCAAACATGCTCAATGGATATACATTGATAAAATGGTAAACCTACCAAGGGATATTAAAAATTGATTCAAATATTTTTGGTAAAATGGTAAGTTTTGAAAAGGGGTTATTATTTATTAGATAGGGGTTTACCACTAGGGGTTTAATAAATTAGAAGGGGAGGTGGTAAATTTTAAAAATAGGGGATTTTTTAAGAAGCCCGTGAACGCACGTGTTTTGAAGGCTTTCAACTAAGTGACCCCCCGTGGATATTTCTTTTGACTCCTAGGATGAATTACTTTTGAGAGCTTCATAAGAACATCTACCAAAAGAGGCAAATGGAAGATCTAATTTATGGTGGATGAGTACTTAGATTTTTATATTAAATATATATATTGAATAATGATTGATGAATATGATATCTTTGACTAAGGGTAAGCACATAAATTATATAACATGTATATGCCATTTATGGAGAGACACCAGGGTTCAAAACAAGTTTTCCCAACTGATAATGCTTTTCCTTTAAAGCATAGGAAGGTAAGGATTTTATTTTAGCAGGATTGAATTTAACACCATATTTTGATATGATATGGACTAAATATTCAAGCTTTGTCTTTCCAAAACTACACTAAGATTTTTTTGCATAAAATTTATTTTCTTGCAAGATTGTTAACACCTCTTCCACATGCTTAAGATGATTCTTCCAATTTTGGCTAAAGATAAAAAATATCCTCGAAGAAAACTAAGATAAACTTTTGTAGATAGGGTTGGAAGATTTTATTTATGGTGGCTTGAAAGGTAGTAGGTACATTAGTTAATCCAAATGGCATCATTGTGAAATCATAGTGGCCTTCATGAGTTCTAAATGTTATTTTTAGAATATCTTCTATCTTGATTCATATTTGGTAATATCCTGATCTTAGGTCTAATTTAGTAAAATATTTAGCACCATGGAGTTCATCTAGCATTTCATCAATAAATGGGATAGGAAATTGATTCTTGATTGTAATTTTATTTAAGCCTCTAAAAATTATACATAGGCAATAAGGTCCATCCTTTTTTGGAATGAGTATAACAGGTGCTAAATAAGGGCTCTTACTAGTTGTGATAACACCTAATTTTAATAGTTATTGGAACAAACATTTGATTTTAGTTTTATGGTGGCATGGACAATGATATTATTTGATATTAACTAGAGGTGCATCTAGATTGATTTCAATAACATGCTCAATATCTCATTTGGGAGGTATTCCTAAGGGTAGATCCTGGAATATCAAAGCATATTTATTGATGATTTGATTCATTTTATTATCTCATACATCATTTGTGGGTATAGGGTCGATGGTAAAATATCGAGAAATAATTGTAGATGCTCATTTTTTAATCATATTTTCTATTTTATATGAAGACACTAACTATGATGGAGGAGCATGGAATCCTTTTAAGGTGTACTTTTGGCCTTGCCATTTGAATTTAAAAATTCATTTTTCAAGACTACATTTGAAAAATCCTAGGGGAGTTAACCATTCTACTCCAAGTACTACATCCAATCCTCCTAATGGCATACCATAAAATCCATTTTGGTATTTGTAATCATTCATACTTAGCTACACTTTGTGATATATTTTTTTTACAATTTAAGTGATTACCCCCTAGAATTGTCATGTCGAATCCTTTTGTTGGATAGACAAATAAATTGAGTCACTTAGCAATGGCTAAATCAATAAAATTGTGTACTACCTAAGTCAATTAAGACCATAATTGGGTGGTTTTTAATATACCCTTGTATTTTGAAGGTTTATGGGTATTGGATTCTTGTTAGTGTAGCTATGGATATTATAGACTCATTTGGTTCTAGTGGAGATTCTCTTTATACCATAAATACATCCTTGCTACTAATATTGCTCACATCCTAGTTTTCCTTTTTTTTTTCAATGGGTTATTTGGGATTGAAACGGGCCCCACCCATATTACACCATCACCACAATAGTGGTATTACAACAAATCTTGGATATTATCCATGTGTCATTTTGGCAAGATTTGAACCTGGGTCTCCTCCCTGAATTGTTGAGGAATTTTACTGGTTGAGCTAATGCCACTTGATTCAATGAATTTGCACAAGTTTTTATGAGGGGTCCTGGTCCCCTCATATTGAGTGGGTTTTGAACCTTGGACCTCCCAAATAGAATACAAAGCCTTTACCACTAAGTAATATTACAATTGTATCCTAGTTTTCCTTTTCATAGTTCCTTCCTTCACAATTATAAAGTTTCTTTGAATCTTTAAAGTTTAATGGTTTAAGGGGCTCTTTCTTTCCCTTGTTTGATTGATATTTATTATAACTATATCTCCATTGATGTGAAGGTTTATATCTTATTGATTTTATCACATTTTCATTTCTTACATCATGACCATCTTGAAACCATGTGTTTCGATTCTTTTTTAATATCTTATTTTTGTACTTTTGAGCTAACCTAATAGCTAGAGGTAGGGTCAAATCATCCCTAACTTGAAGTTCATATTTTATATTAGGTTTTAATCCACCCACATAACATTGAACTAATTAAATATCTATTATGTTAGTTACTAATGACTCAAATTTAGAGGTGTATTCATCCACCGATCTTTGTTATTTTATTCAAGTCAATTGATTGAAATAATCGGTCTCTAGTGGTTCAAATATTTTATTAAAATCTATAAGGAATCCTTCCCATGTTTGTGTAATTCATTGTTGTTTTTCATGCCACCAAGTATACCACTTTCGTGTTTTTCCTTTGAAATGGAGGGATGCTACTTTAATAGCATCCTCCTCATTTTTTACATGATTTAATTCAAGGTAATTTTTAATGCTTATACCTCGCTTGATGGATTCATGTAGATTTTTACCATTGAATTTTGGCATATAGATTTGAGTATTTGTTTTGAATGATCTAGTATATGCCGATTCTATTGTTATGAAGTATGAAAAATGATGCTATTCAACATTTGGTTAGGATCTAGCCATTGGAAAGCTTAAAAGTCCTAAGGATTTATTGTTAGTGATCAATACTTGGATGTTGGCTTCAATATTTTTAATATCCATATTGTTGAGTCTTTCATTTATTTGTTCCATATCTTATTTTATTTGATTTATGTCTTTATGTAACAACTCTACTATTACTTGCAATTGGGCATTATTCATACTCATATTTTTTACAATTTATACATACTCCAATAATTATTATTTGAGTCGGTGTAAATAAATTATTATTATTTTAATATATAATATAAAGTATATTATCAATTCTATACTATAAAATATAATATAGTATAATATTATATTAAATTATAATATTCATTTATATATAATATCATGTATGTTAGCAAATGAACCCAAAGATATCACAAGTTCAATTTCCCAAGATTTTTAAATTGCTTGCAAATAATCACAACACACTTACAACACCAATATTGCACAAAATAACACTATATTGATAATAAAAAACTTGATACAAATTTGTTCGATTACATAGCATGGAGCTTTATCTCCAATATATAACTTTACATAATAAAATCTTCAATACTCCTAACTATTGCTCTCCTCAAACTCACGAGAGATGCAACCTTTCACATACCTCTCATTATGACAAAGTCTCTCATGATTACATAACCTCCCACTTTACATCTTGACATATCTCATATGACTCTTCACTTCCACACTTGACACATATCACTTATGAATCTTCACTTGCACACTTGACACCTTTCAACTTTTACACTTGACAACTTTCACTCATAACTCACATATAAATACATGACACATAAACACTCTTCATAACTTGACAAAAATATTAAACACACTCTTAATATAAATATTTACAATAATACTCAATGGTACTTCATGGAATCAAATAATGTAATATCTACTAACACCTTCTCGTATTACATTATTTGGTGTGAAGGCTTTTAGCCTTCAATCTCTGACTCTTTTTTTTGTCCTTTGGCTCTGGCTCTCACACTGCTTGAAGTTATGTCACTAATCTATTAACCTATTCCCTGTAATGTTTGTTAGATTTTCTTTGTGTCCATAAAAATATTTTAACATGTCCATAATCCTATTCTATTTTGATTTACTTATCCATCCATAATGTATTTCAATTTTTTCTTTGTGATGTGTTTTTGGTTTGGTCTTCTCACAAATATTACAATTATGAAATGATCTTGATTTTCATCCATGCCTTTCATTTGTTCCTATTCTATTTTTTCTAGCTACTTTTATTTTATCATCTAAAACATTTGCGCCTTTAAAAGTTTTGGAATTATTTGTATTATCATTCTTATCACATTCATCCTCAATTTGATGTTCGTCTTTATTGTATATAATCCTTCCCATAAGGGCTCTTACTTTGTTTTCACCTTCATTTTCTATTTCTTGGACCTCTTGAAATAGGTTTCCTTTTTTATTTCCTTATTTTGGTCATTGTTGTTGCATAGGTGTATATCGAGGTTGATATTGTCTTGGCTAAAACTTTTGACAGTCCATTCTTTTGATTTTTTTGATTCAAAAAATTATATCGACAATAGTTTGTAGTATGACCTTCTATATTGCATACATGGCAATGTTTTCTTCTCCATTAGGTTGGGATTATGATGATGCTATAATACTATTTTATGTATTTTTCTTTGATATTAGAGCATTATTAGTCATTTCATCTCTGACTAGATTTTCCACTTCATATTCTTGAAGAATGTTAACTAATTCATCAAAGGATATGGTTTTATTTAGCACTTGAAGAGAAGTGACTAAATTTTTTAATGTCTCTAGGAGTGCTCTTAATGTAACTTGGACAAGAAACTTATCTTCCACTTTTTCTCCCAAAGTTAGTAACTTAGCTTTTAATTCTGCTATCCTTCAAAAGAAAAGTTCTATACTTTCTCCACTATGAACCTTTAAATAATATAATTGTATTTGCAAATGTAAAATAGTTGCTTCATTATTTCCCTCAAATATTTTGCACATTTTTTTCGAAGAAACTTTTGAAATATCTATTTCACTTATATATGGCCGAATTCCACCTGTTATGCTAAATGTGATTAACATAAGGGCTTTTGCATCATCATCCTTAAATTTATATTTCCCAATTTCATCTTATGACATGTCCCTGTTCCATTTACTATATCCCAATGTTTTTCAACAATGAGGATTGATTTAATTTTATTTTTTCATGATGTAAAATATGGTCCTTTCAAAAGTTGTGATTGAGAAAGATTTTTTTTTTGTATTTTCCATAGAAATAATTTCAACTTCAATCAATTTATTTAATTAATTTTCCCTCTTATTATAACTCCCAAATTTTATTTTCAAATTCTTCCTTCTCTCAATACTAGTCAATCTCAATCTTCAAATCCCAATTTCATTTCATTTTTTTTCCTCCCAATTCCTTCTTTAATCAAAATTCAAACAAATGATCTCATTTCCTTATATCTCCAAAATTAATGCATTCCTTTTAACTTCCAATTTTGATTCTTTTAATTATTAAAACCTTATACCTCCCTAAGTCTTTGAATAAACAAATATCTCCATTAATATTTTTTTTGAATGAATAATTAATGTGCACATTCCTTAATTATTGCAAAAATTAAATATTTACCTCGACTATGGTGCCACATATCAAAACAACTCAAATTAGGGTAATATCTTAGATGTTATGTGGATTCTTTGTGTTCCAATCTCTGTCACAACTTTTATATTTTAGAGTCTTCAATACAAACTGATTCTTTTGCTATTCCTCTAAAATATGTCTATGCTCAAGTTCGTGATATTTTCTCATTGCACTTTTGGCTCAAAGATTTCATTCAATTCAAGAATTTCCTAATGTCTTCTTCTAGTATTTGGCTCCTCCAATGTCTCTTTCCAAAATTTGATTCCTCCAATGTCTCCTTCAAGTTTTTGGATCCTTACTCCTTTAATATCTCCTTTCAATTTTTAACTCCTTCCTCCTTCTCTATTACGTTTGATTCCTTCCTATTCCAACATCCCCTTCTCTCTACTATGTTTAGCTCCTTCTACTGTATTTCTAGCAAATGATATTTCATGAACATATCCCAACAATCTTGATACTACACTCATACCTTTCCTAGCAAGTAATATTCCATGAATTTCTTCCTCCAACTTTCTTCTTCTCACTTCAATCTTCTCCTTTTACCTCTAATCTTCTTCTTCCTCATTCAACCTTCTTCTTCCTCTAATATTCTTCTTCCTTCTGCACTCCTACATGTCCAAATTATCACATCCAAATTCACACTCATCCTTCCATGATCTATATTCTTCTTATCCTCATTCAAAATCTTTGCTTTCAACAACTCTTCACTTCAACAAAATCTTCTCCAACAATATCACATTCTTCTCCTTCAATATTCCTACACTTTCTCTATCTCTTTCCAACCTAGATATGGCTAGCTAAAGTGGCTCTGATACATTGCTAGCAAATGGGTCCAAATGTATCATAAATCTAATTTTCCAATATTGTTAAATCACTTGCAAACAATCACAACATCAATATTGCATAAAATAATACTTTATTGATAATAAAAACTCTTAATACAAACTTGTCTAATTACATAGCATGGATATTTGTCTCCAATATATAACTTTACATGATGAACTCTTCAATAATCCTGATTATTGCTCTCCTCAAACTCACGAGAGATGCAACATTTCACATGTCTCACATTATAACAAAGTCTCTCAAGATTACATAACCTCCCATTTTACATCTTGACACATCTCAAATGACTCTTTACTTATAGACTTGATACTTATCACTTATGAATCTTCACTTGCACACTTGAAACCTTTCACACTTGCATACTTGAAAAATCTCACTCATAACTCACATATAAATACATGACACATAAATGCTCTTCATAACTTGATACCTACGTTGACACAAATATTAAATACACTTCTATTCTAAATATTTACAATAGTAGTTAATGGTAATTCATGGTACCAAATAATGTAATATCTTCTAAACATGTATACTATTGAAAAGGAGGAAAGGGTTACATGGGAGGAAAAGAGAATTTTCATGGAGTGTGTGAGAGGATAGAGTAGTTATGTCGAGTGAGAGAGGAGAGAGAAAATATGGTTACGTTGAAGGAGAGAAAGGAGAAAGGGGGTTATGTGGGAGGGAAAGGGAGTTTATGTGAGATGAATATTCTAATAGGTGAGCACCACTAACCAATAAATTTCTTTGACTTGATTATATATGACGAGAATGGTAACCACTTGCCCAAGTTTCCTCTATGGTCTTCTAAAATTAGTTGCATTCCTTCTTACTAGGTAAACCAAAGAAATTTAATAGGTTAAAATTTAATACGGTTGATTTATTTTAATTTTATTTAGGGTTATATATTGTTCCATGCTTATGTGGATGCCATTTAGCAGTGGTAGCGACTATTTTTCCTAGGCAAAACTAAAAATTAACTTTACCTTTATTGCCACGATGTAAATTTATTTGTGTTTAATTTTATTTTGGCTTTATATATAGTCTTATGTTTAGGAAGATGCCACTTAGTAGCGGTAGCAATGGTTTTACCTAGGCAAAGCCAAAAATTAACTTTAGCTGCTCTTTTCTTTTCAATGATAGTGCACGAGATCCTAGAAATGTTGAGACCTTTGGAATTTCTCTGGCTTTTTCAAAATGATGTTTGTTGTATTCTTTTATGGATATCTATTAGATCAAACACTGGGTATCTACCAAAACCAAAGGTCATATTGAGGGTATAAGAAGTGGTAGAATTTAGGAACCAAAGGCTACACCAAGAGTATGGGTATCTATCAAAACTAGAGGCTACCAAAATTTAGGAAAAAAGTGATTTTTTTAGACGTTTTGGCTTAGGGTTTCAATGAGCTATTTGTAAATGAGAAGGAAATATTGTTTTTTTGTCTATTTTTTTGTGTTTTAATGGCTTAAAATATCACAAGAAGAATTATTGCCCCAATAAAATTTGAATAAGAAGGTATTAAATAAATTTTGCCAACAAAAAAGGCTCTAATAGAACTTGTGATGGATGAGTCCTCAAATTTATATATCAAATAAATAAATAAATAAATAAATAAATATATATATATATATATATATATATATATATATATTGAATAATGACTGATGAATATGATGTCTTTAGATAGGTAAGTACCCAAACTATAAAGCATATAGATGCCATTTACAAAGAGACATCACGATTCACAACATAAAATTTCTCTCTCTAATTATTCTAATATTTTTTGGAGAATTTACACCTACTCTAGGTTATGTTCCATTATTATTAGAATATTTTGTACTAATTTTGTGCAAATCCAAACCATTTATAGCATAATATGTATTACCACTTTGACTTCAAAAGGGTGTCTTGACTTCTTCATGGAGAGTTGAACAATTGTTCCTTACAAAGAGGATTTGGTGAAATTACAAATAAGGGAGAATTGTGATATTTTTGTCACACTTGGGAGATTTGGTGCCTTAGCTGGTAGAAGGAAAGTAAAGTGTAATGAAATATTTTGCACCATGTTTATTAAAATGGTTGGAGCTCTTTATTGTTATAAATCATGATGCCCTTCTTCATAGATAGGGCATGCCTTTGGACCCAAGTGGTGATGACAGTAGTTAAGCTAGATAGGCATGTCATAAGGGTGTTTCACCTTTTGATATAAGAAGCAAGAACAAATATTTCCTATTATTTTATCCTTGCAAAAAAATCATAAGGAAATTTAAAATGATGTTTTTCAAAAATATCACTTTAGGGCTATTTTGGAGGGCAAACTTCTAGAGGCCATAACATTTGCATATGAAAGCATTTTTAGCCCCTTTTTCAAATCACATGATTTTTTAAGATATCTACATTAATAGTATTTATTCAAGGATTTATTATAAATGGATAAATGCATCATTGTGTGATTACCTTCAAAGTCCATTACCCTATTTTAAAAGGGAAATTTAACAATATATTATGCAATTAAAATATTTGGTGTACATTTATGGAAGATATAGTTGGATTTGTGATAATTGTAACTGTTTTGAGTCTTTTGGAGGTATAAAAGAAAATGATTTAGAATATACCCTAGTCAATTCCTTTTATTCCTTTGGGTTATTGATTCATCTTATTCATGAAGATCTAATATTTCATGATATCTTCTTTCTTCTATTTTGTATCTAGTGATCTAGAATTTTTATAATGGCTCTTCTTATAAATAGGACCATGCAAAGTATATTTTGGGGATGAAAATTAGGTGGCCTAAAGGCAAGTTGAAGTTTCCAAACAAGATGATGTATGTTATAAAAGGGAAAACTATGCTTCCAAACTTTACCTTATGTGACTATAGAAGACTGGAGCAAATTTTTAGAGGAAGTAATTTTTGCTTCTCTTACTTATATGGAATCATAAAGGAGGTGTTCTTTGGATATGCACATAATTATCTGATATTTGTAGTGATGACTATGGTCCATCCTAAGGAGATTCTTGTGCAATTTTTTTTTTGTATCAGTGGATTTACAGATTATGAAGGGGATCTAGATAAGTATTCCTCTAGTGTAAAATCACTAAAGCATCCATTATGGGGGAAGATACTATTGTCACTAAAGTCTTCCCTCCTTGGACTCTCAATTTAAATTATGGGAGGGTGTTGAAAGTTTAATCTAACTTATGGCCAAGGATGACATTGTATAATGTGATCTTGTATATATTGTAGTGATAAACCACTACAAATATGAAGAGCCTAAGCCTAAAACTAGAGGGCTATAATCCATGCCAGCCTAAAAATATTCCATATCATATTTCACCAAAAAAATATCTCTAAAGGGTAAGGACATGTGTGGAAACCCTCACTATGTGTGGGTAAGAAAATCACCTAACAAGAGAATGGCCCATAATGAGCAATCCAAATTCTTTTCGATGATATCTAAACTAGGTCTCACTCTTGATAAAGGCTGATGAAACTTTTTGGTGATAACTAAAAATACTCCATTATAGGAGGAGGATCAATACAAACACCATCTATGGTAGAATAAATATAGCACATTATCATATACATTGGTTTGGGTAAGCGATCTTTGGTAGCTCATGCATCATCTTGCCACCAGATATTCAAGGATATCCTTAATGATAGGGGATGGAAAAGAGAAAACCAACAATTAGGGGAAGAAGAGGGATCCTTGTGATCACTCTATGATGATGGAATTCAAAATATATATACTTCCCCACATTCATCAAAAATGGGACCGCTAAGGTGAAAGCCTCTCTACAACAATAAAAGAACCAACTAAATTACTAGTAGACTAGCACACATGGAAATATATTGGATAAAGGACCTTTGGACATAAGATAGAAGTTGGTATAGACAAGAAGAGGGAAGGAGTCGCAAAGCAAAATAGAGACCAAAGATCATACATAAAAATTATTGGGAGTTTTGATGAGACTCAATGGAGCAAGAACATCCGATAAAGAGGTCCAATGAAATGAATTATTGAAACTTATAAAATTTCAAAGGAAATGACCAAGCTAAAGTTTTAATTGCACGAATGAGAAAATCTTGATCATGTAAAGAGAAGGTGTTGGGAACGGTTTCAAAATAGCAGATAGTTTTGGAAGCAGATGAATGCACCAATACCAAGCGGGAGGTAGGTGAGTGCATAGATTCCTATGAAGAATAAATATAGTATGCCATTATTAAGAAAATATAGGTCATCTACCAAGAATACTTTAGCTCTACAAGTCAAACAAAGGTAGGTGAACCATTAAAGATGAAGAAATGAGGACCTACAACCATGAAAAGTATAGACTAACAACAACAATGGCTAAGAGGAACTCCATTAAATATTCAAAATCCCTAGGAAAAGGGTAGATAGAAAGTAAGATCATCCTACAAATTTTGGAGAGAAAAATTCCCTATTGTAATCTATAAATAGTAGTAGTCTTAGCTTACCCAGGTGTTGTAGGTGAGTTGGAGAGGAGAGGACAAACCTCCAAGTGAGGTCCCAATTTTAAATCTCCACCCTACCAATAAGCTGAATTGGGTATTCAAAATCCAATTGATAATGTTGGTGCGGGCAGGGTCGAGTGTGACTCCCGGGTGACTTTGACGGTGTAGAACCCCCTGTTCACGGTCTCTCAGACCAAGGCGGCCCCGCAAGGGGTTTTTTGCTTAAAAAAAGCAATAGTCTTATATTTGTAAAGGATTGATAATTTTACAATTGTATACATTTGTAGGTTTTCCTTTCATTTCTTTTTATTAAAAAATCGGCTCCTAAGTGGTTTGTGGGTAATCTCGAATATCCACTTCTAGCATAATCTCGAATATCCTAAATACACGGGAGCCTATATCTATTTTTTGGCATAGCCTACAAACCTTTTTCTGTGTGTATGTATTTGTTTGTGATATTTTATCTAAATATTGAATTTTATTAAGTGTATGTGTGTAAGGGGCCTATGTCTATTTTTGGATTGAGTCACTTGCTTGGATTTCTAGTGAGACCCGCCTTCTTATGAATGAGTATAACTTGTAACTCTAATATTTGCTTCACTTTGTTGAGGAGAGGAAGTGTTCACCACTGACACATAGCATTCATACCTATTTTTGTAGGAATATATTAGCAAATATCTTGGTGCATCACCCCATTTTATTTTTTGAATTGTTTATTTTTACTTTTACTTTCTTGCATCCCATTTTCCATTTGTTGAGCAACAAAAATACCTTGCAAATCACATCCTAACAAGGGGTTAGCCTTGTAAAAACTCTTAAGGGCCATTGATTGAACCAAATCCTACGCTCTCGACTGCCACCTCATTGTGTCACTCCATGCAAGGCATAATTATCCTAAGCAAAGATAATCAAAGATGATAATAGTTTAATGGCATACCTGATGGGCCCTAGTGACATCTCATTGGTCTTAAAATTGTAATAAGGAGCAGGATTGAGACTTGGTGAGGATATTATTCTGTTCTTGCTTGTTGAAGTGTGTATTTATTCACCTAGTGACTCTACTCCAAAATTAACCCCAGAAGAAACTGATGCTAAAGATACCAAGTTGAGGTTTGGGTGAAAACCTCAATCTACCTACTTTTTATAAGCAAGAAGCTACATTCACCTGATGACTCCATCCTAAGAAAAGAATCTAGAGATAACCAAACGAAGAGCCTGTGTTTGGGTTTTTGTATTTTTTGTATATGATAAGAGTTTTTGTCACTATCTACAATCATTTCATGAAGAAGGAAAGTCACAGTTCATAATATGGATGCTCCACCCCCACTACCACCCCTATAACATTCCCTACTTAGAATTCTAGAGGTTCGTTGGCACGACCAATACCAAATGAACTATGGGAAGAAATACCCCAGTTTGCTCTAAAATCCCTCATCTATTTCACTGGTGAAGATCTCATGATCTCCATTGAGCACCTTAACCATGTGGTAAGATTGTGTATGATTCATGATATATCAGAGCAAAAATAACTCTTAGGTTATTGAAAACATTCATTAGAGGAAAATCCCAAGAATGGTATATCACACTATATCTTGGTTTTATCACCTAATGGGACTAGCTTCACATTGTTTTCATCAAAATATAAAAAGGTGAATGGGGTATCACTCTTACAATGACTGACAATAATCAAAAGAGCTTCCAGAGGATTTTAACCTCAGATTTCATAAATCCTAGCATAGAATACCAGAGGATATGTACCCCTCTATAGGTATGACACTTATATACTATCTAAAAGCCTTAGATTTTAATATTTCAATGATGATTAAATATAGAGGAGAAAAATCCCTATCGTCCAAGATGTTGAAGATGCATCAGATCCAATAGGTGCATGTATGTCTACCAAAATCTATAGGCTTACTTCCTGGCATAGGTGCTGCACATGACAAGGGCATAAAAATACCTAACGTAGGCCATAAGGCACCTATGCAATGCCTATCATAGGTGCAAATACACCTAGCACTAGCAAACAGTGCCTAATATAGGTGTTGATACACTTATCATAGGAATTGATGCACCTATCGTAGTTAGTCACGATCATGCCCAACACAAGTGTTGTAAGCACTTAATAAAAAAGAAGTGGGTATGTCTTTCAGAAAGGCATGATCATGCCTATCACACCTGTTGCATCTGCCAACCATGTAGTGGTGGTAGGGCATGACCTCCTATCGCATATGAGGTAATCATTATCGACTACCAAAAAAAGGCCAAATGTTGGCCTGAGAACTTGTCGATCTCTCTATTGGTTGGACTGGATGAGTGGGCCACACACACACATATATATATATGAAATTATATATAAAAGAAATATATATTATTTAAGCCCAAATTTGCATTAAACCACCTTAGTTTCCTTCAAAATTACCAAAATTGTTTAGAAGCTGATCAAATTTATTAAAAAATCATGCACAAGAGCTTTTGAAAATTACAAAAGCTTAATTTTAGTAAATTAAGAGATCCTCAACCTAAGATCTACTTGACACAAGACCAAAATTTGGAAGGCACACCAAATCTAGTCGACACACAACCAGTGTTGGTAGGCAAAGCCAAATCTAAAAGCTCCTAGTTGGTAGGTGTTCTCAAACCTCAACTCATAAGGATGGAAATATTAGTACATCTAGTTAAATAAACCATAGTTCATAAAACAATAAATAATATGAAGAAGGCAATAATCCAAGTCTCTAAAACTGAATTGCTCTGATTCCAACAAGGTTCTGCATAGTGGTGAATATTCACAAATAGGGTGTATATTAGGATTTCAAGATTGGAAATTGGTGAATATGGGAACCTTAGATGTCGGTCCATTCACCCAAAAATTTTGGGACCAAATTTGTTTTAGGGTCTATTCACCCCGCTATGAAACTTATTTCAAGGAGCATTTTCGCCTAACTTTCGCCTTCAAATTATAAAAAGAATCATTTATCCCAACAAATTTACCTCTTATACTACCATTATATTTAGCTAACATGAGAGTGATACTCATACATATAAAACATTAACTCTCCTCGATAGTGAAAGATACACAATAGATGAACTATAGGGCGACACACATAGCGTTATAGACATACGACTTCTGACATATGATGACTGACATACGATGACTGACACACGGTGACTAACACATGGTGACTGACATACAATGATTGACATGCGATGACTAACATAGGGCAACAAACATAAGATGATAAACATTGGGTGACATACATAGTCATCTGGATTTGTTGTCAAACGTCCAATTTTCCTTACCAGTAATTCTCTTTTACCAGTAATTTTCTTTTTTTAAATATTGTTCATGTTCATATGGATATTTGTGCATTACCTCCATTAAAATATAATTTTATTTTTCATGCTTTGTTTATTTTCTATCATTGTGATAGACATAGTGGTCACACCTTATCAATAATTTTATGTTAGCCGTATAGTGGAAATCACACCTTGGTAATCATTTTGTATCAGTTGCACCATGGCGATCGCACCATGGCAGTCACTCCTTGTCAATCAAATCATGTTAGTAGCACGATGTCAACCACACTGTATCAATCATAGCTTTTCAATCACATCATGTTTATCATACGATATCAGTTGTATTGTGTCAATCATACAATACCAGTTGCACTATGTCAATCACACAATGTCAGTCACATCATGTCAATTGCACAATAATGGCCACATCATGTCAGTCGCACGACGTTGATTGCATCATGTCAGTCACATGATGTTAGTCGTACGATATCAGTCACATCATGTCAGCCACATGATGTTGGTCGTACAATGTTGATCACACCATCCCAACCATATCATGTCAGTTGCATGATGTCAACCACATTGTGTCATTCGTATAATGTCAGCCGCATCATGTCATCTATATAATGTCAGCCACATCATGTCAGCTACATGATTTTTGTCGCACCATGCCAGTTGCACGATGTTGACCACACTATCTTGATCGTATCGTATCAATTGCATGATGTTGGCTGCATAGTGTCGACTACACAATGCTAGCTGCATCATGTCGACCACATGATGTTGACTGCACCGTGCACAAAAACGTTTAACATGGGCTGTGGTGGTGTTGATGGTATAAAAGTAAATGGGGCATTTGATGCTCAAAGATATGAATCTTTTCAATATTCAAGGCCTCGTAACAATATTTGTTTTAGCTATTTACATAAATATATAAAAATTTAATTTCATAATATTAAATTAAAAATAAATATATAATAAAGTCAAATAGCATTAATTAATTCAGGTTTATTTATTTAAATTTTAAAATTAAATTGTTAAAATTTTCATTAAAGACCATGTGACTGAACGTAATTATGTAAAAACATCCTCACAAAAAGAGAACTTCAGTCGATATGACAAATGAGCATTAACAACTCTAGGAAGGACACTACATCTGCTTAAAGTATTGAAACACTATCAAATATATTTTCTAGACAATGGGTGCTACTTAGACATAAAAATTATTTCATTTTAAAAATATATAAATACACGTTTTAAATTGGTTATTTTTACAATTACTTCTTTTACTAGTAATTTTTTATTTTTTAAACATGATGTTCATGCTCATCTTCCGTTTATACAGGTAAAATATCACATGTTGGCAATGGAAACAAGGGAGACCAATATTCCTATAAAAAGAGTATCCTAAAATACTTTCATCATATTTCAAAATCCAGTTAGCCATCAACATCTGCACAAATTGAAGGTACAAACACCTTTTAATTACTAAGCAGTTAATTTTTGTATATTGTTAATTTTATATATAATGTCTTTCTTCATTAAAAAATGGTGTTTTTTTGGTTGATGGCTTTGTTTAGTGTTTATCTATATTTTAATAGAATGTGTTTTTTTTAATAAAAAATGATATGAAAAACATTTGTTTGCAAAAAACACTATTGACCTTGGTATGCCTCCACTTCAAGATATCCTCGATAATGAAATACCCACAGATGAAATTTTTCTTAATAAAGTGCAACAACAACATGAATAGATACCTGAAACTAACACACAAAATGAAAAATTAAAGAAAGGTTCTTATACAATTCGCACTTTCGGAGAATCTTCTTCTAAGAAACCTAAACGTAGAAAGTTAGCCAAGTGGACTATTGGAAGAACATTTCAGCCTGAATGGTCATCAAAATTTCTATTTATTGAGCCACTACAACTAGATAATAGTAATGAAGAACTAAAAGAATATAGATGCATAATTTGTAGTTGGAAACTCAGAAAGGGTCATAGATTGCAAATTAAGAAAGATACAATAGAAAAACATTATGGAAAATTTTATATAACAATAAAAGAAAGTGATGGAACACCAACAAAAACTATTAGGTGGAAGGATGCATCATAATGCACACATGTTAGATATTCATGAGAATATAATAAAGAAATGAAACAACAAAATCTAGTTGAGAAAGGTGGAATGATTCAAGCCCAATTTTAAAAAAAGAATAAGGCCACTTTAGCTTCAAAATATTTGCAATTTGTTGTTGTATATAGTATTCTTAAAAAGGGTAGACCTATGTATGATTTAATTGATTAAAAACATCTATTTCAACTAGTTGATGTGCAGAACCTTCCAAATGCCCATTGGTTAGATAGAAGTGGTTGGGAAATGGCAAAATATATCTCATTGGTTGAGAAGGAGGACCTGAAAGAGAAAGTAAAACATGCCAAAATTATTTCACTTTCAATTGATGAGGTGACTGTTGTTGACAACACATCTTGGATTTGCATGCATGTTTACACATTGGAAAATCATTTTAGGCAACCTCATTTACTTGCACTATAATATGGTGGAAAATTGCAATGCAGAAAACCTTTACAATGTTGTTGTAACTGAAGTAGGGGAAAAACGGTGCACTTAATGAAGCTAAATAGTATGTATATATCGCTAGTGTGTTATGAGCATCAAAATGGAAAGACAATAAAAACACACAAAATGAAGTAAAATGAAGATTTATTATATTATTTCAATTGATAAAAACCACAGTTACATAAATATCCCCTTAAGGGCTTTGGATTGATACAATTGTTACAAAATGGGGTGTCCAAAGGATCAAGTCCTTTCAATAGCTCGTGTGCACTTCCAATGTTCTTCCTCATACTCATAATTGAGGTGGGCGAACCTATGATGCTGTCACTTTGTCCTTCAATGTTCTGATCTTGTATTCCTTCCTTCTATGTGCTGTAAAACCTACACCTACACACAAGGAAACTAGATTTGTTAAATAGCAAGTGCATAATGTGAAATATGCAAAAACCCCACATGCATGAAAAGACTAGAAAATGTAAATTTGCAATGCGCCTATCTAAAACAACTCCAAATGATCTGAAATTGTAAATATATGTAAAATAGATGATTTTGGAAAGATCTAATCACAAACATAATAGAAATTGCATTTGATGGTGTGGTGCATCCGCAGTTTACCTACAAAGCCTACAAAACCCAAAACAAGAAATTTCTAGACCAAAACACATCCAAATCAAATGAAACTTGGATAGTATACATAAAATATGATTTTAAGAAAACCCATATCGATTAGCAAAATCAATCATAGATCTGTGTGCATCTTCAGATGGTCCCTAAAATCCTGCAAAACATTAAAAATGCAATATCTTGCTCAATTTGACTCCAAATTGCATGAAATTTGGATATGAGGTTCATATGCTACTCTATATGGCTAAAAAAGAACAGTAGGAAAATCATGTACAAAACTAGCACCATCACTTGCAGAGATGGTGGTGACTGTCACAAATTGGGGACCATCCTAGGGTGGGATGACCACCACTTTTGCTCCTAGTTTTATCACCAATTCCTCTATGAATCGGTCAAAAACCCTCCTACTAGTGTTGTCATAAAATTTTGTGGTGAAATTAACTTATATGATTTGGTTTTGTAAGCAAATTGCACCTCTTGAATCACTCGTAAACCTCCTTCGCTAGGTAGAGATTCCAAGAGAAAAATGCACAAAAGGGTGAGGTAAAATCTTGGCAGCACTTTGTTGCTATGTCTCAAAAATCCTCTCTATATCTTCTATGGAAAATAGATCCACTTTATAGCCAAAGGAAGCCTTTGGGAAAACGGGCATGCAAGGGCATGCAGGGCAAGAAGTACCACTTGTCTAAAACTGAGCATGCATTGGAGGGGGAAGAGAATCTCCTATTTTGGCATCCATTCTACAACATGCCATAAGGATTGCATGCTCACATAGGTAGGATATATAGCAATTTATGGGTTCCATTTGTCCAAATTTGGCTTTTTGGGAGTCAAACCTTATGGTCGTCCCACCTAGGGATGATCACTTTGCCATTGTCCTAGGTGGAACGGTGGTGATTTGTGACCATCCTAGGGTGGGACGGTCATACCTATGTGGTCCAAAACCTCCCAAAAGTAGGGTAGAGCCTTCCAAGAGTGGTTAGGACCACTAAAAAACCTCTGAGGGTTGCCCAAGTGGACCATAGGGTGTCAATTAGACCTTGCTTTGGTAATCTAATCAAATTTACATGATTTGTGTCTGTAGATACCCATTTTTGAGATGTGTTGTGTGCAACACAGTGCTGAGAAAAAATAGATGACTAAAATATTAAATGATTAGGGTTGTTCAATAACCTAACCAAATTTTGATACCCCAATCATGGAAAGAGCATGCATTCTTGAATCCTTGCTTTTGACAAGCTAAGAAACTTGCTTCAAGTACAACCTTGCATTTTAGGTTGACTTGATCTTGGGTATTCTTTAGCCATGAAGAGGCAAAGGCCTATGATCATTTATTCTTCCAAAGTGCTAAGCATTTGTTTAATTTATGCTTGTTTGTTTTCCCAAGCAGGAGCGTGATTGTCTTTGTCAATGATTCGTTGAACGGATGCAATTTGCATAATTGAGTGTGTGCTTATTGATTGTGATTATGAATTCATTAAGTATGACTACCCCATTAAGTGATGAGTCAATGAGGAAATGACCAGGGTTCAAAGCGATAAGTCGCTTGACACATGAATTTTTTAGGGTTTCCTTTAGTTTTACCCATTAAAAAATGAGGTATTTTAGAGAAGATTTTGATGTTTTTGTTGATGCTGTATGGAAGAAAGGAGATGAAAAATTTATTCTCGTGGGGTGGTCTGGCCATAATGACCTTCTTAGGGTTGGAAGTAAAGAATTTTCCATTTCTCCCTGAGCAATTTAGGTGCATCTAGATGCCTATTGAATTTTGACCAAATTTGAACTGTTTTTGGTGGGTTTTGGACCCTTTTTGGTGCATTTTTGAGCTATTTTGAGCTGATTTTTTGGTGGCCGTCCTAGGGTGGGATGGTAGCACAGTTTATGACCATACTAGGGTGGGATGGTTGGCCAATTAGCCACTCATCTCACCCAAGGATGGTCATGGCCCTGAGAGGGTTATTTAAGCCAAAAATGGGTCATTTGGGCTCATTTGTGCATTTGCAACTTTATAGTTTGAGAGGTAAGGAGGAGGAGAAGGATTCTAAGAAGTGGAGCACTACTAAAATCATCCTATAGTCATCATGATCCAGTGTGTAGACTCATCCAACTACGGAGCTGGTGTGAGATGGGTAAGAGTTGAATTTCCTACTGCACTATGCTAGTGTTAAAGTGGAATTATTGTTTGTTTTTGCTTTTTGGCAGAGCACACTAAATCCTTGGTAATTGAACCTAATTAGGAATGCCCTGTAATGTTTTATGCTTATTTTTGTGCAAATTTATTGCTTTTATGGCTTAATTTTTGTTGTTTTTGGTGGCCTAAAAGGTCCATTTTGGCCAAATTTGAGGTTGTTCTTGGGTGGGACGGTCACAAACTAGACTAAAAAAGGGGTTTTTTTGGTCTTTTTCGGGTGTTTTTGGATCATTTTGAAGCTTGTTTGATGCTTGTTATTGATCAACTTACCTCTACCAGGTGGTTAAGAGTCGATATTGAGTTTCAACACTTTTTGACACCATGAGGGGCCTATTGATAGAGGCATACTAGGAATGGCTTGATGCCATTTGCCTCAATCATGTGATACGGTTAGAGCTCATTGTGGCAATCATGCTTACTTGATTGCTCTTATTGACTTATGGAATTCGTGCACCAACATCTTCCACCTGCAGACAAGGGAGATGACGGTGACATTGGAGGACATCTATCAAATTTTATGCATTCTGATAAAGGGACGGGCTATTGTGTCTACTCACCGTTGTCTACTCACCGTGGCCAAAGAGAGTCAATGATGGAGAGGTACTTTTGCAGGGCCACGAAGGAGGCGATAAGAGACTCTCTCAGTGGAGGTATACTTGTGGTGTATTGTTATGAGACCAAGTTATTAGGCATGGCATATTTTTCTAATGATATTGATTTCTAATATGCTACTACCAGACTCTTCAGGTGCTAGGTTTCTCTAGAACCTTCTGGAGCTAGTGTTATCTCTGGTAGGGTGCACGGTGGAGCAGCCACTGGTGATGGCATGGGGATGATACTACTGACATAGCTGTATTTTATTTTATACGAGATATTCTCCCACAGGTGGAAGGGCTTGGGATGTAGCTTTCTATTGCATGTGTGGGGATGGTAGCACATAGCTATGGATCTACCATAGGGATTTCCTTGGATATCATGGGAACAGTTGGCAGACTGAGATATTGGATACGAGATCCTATGGTAGTGGGTCCAGGAGGTAGGGCAGAGTTGATGCTAGGCAGGCGAAGTAGGTCATTATACCCAATATTTTTGAGGACTCAAAGTAGCGGATGTACTTTGGAGATCTTACAAGGATTCCCCAGCATGGGTTAATGCTGAGGTGCAACTTCATTGGGTGAGGTGAGGTAGATGGTCGGTTGGCCGACATTGGACAAAGTAGGAATGGTTACCTTATGCTCGGGTTATGCGATAGTTTGGGCTACGATAGGGGTTTCCCAGTAAGCTAGTGGTCTATCGGCATTGCAAGATGAAAGGACATTAAGGTGGCTTCTAGTGGAGGTAGTTGGGGAGGACGCATATCATGTATTAGATATTCCAGACTTGGATGATGTTGGGACTACAGAGGAGTATGACTCCTGGTGGGTGATGCACTAGTGGTAGGGAGAGGGTCCACTAGGGGGGGATGTAGAGGTGTAGGATGCTCTTGATGAGGTCTAGGTAGAGGAAGGTGAGCGACATCGGTTTTGTCACATGGTATATGAGCAGGTGTACATCTTGGACTTATGATATCAAGGTGATTTTGAGGATGAGGACATTGGGGATCAGGGGGTGCAGGTATAGTAGGTCATGTGGAATGACACAAATAGATTGTTGTAGGATGAATTGATCAAGGTTAGGTAGGAGAGAGATCTACGAATATAGGTACATGATACCCAAGTAGAGATAACGACTCTACAGGAACAACTAAGATCCCAGAGCCCTAGTCAGGAGGGACCTAGTAGTGGGGCGATGACCAGGTTATAGGAGGAGGTGGCACAACTGTAGGGCTTGGTGGACACCTACTAGGTGTGGTACCGATAGGAGCAGGTCCACTAATGAGTTGGAGGATGAGATAGTTCACCTTAGGAGGTGCATACCAGCCTATCCATCTGCTAGTGGGTCACACTAGAGTCGGCAGAGTAACACAGGATAGTATTCGGCTAAAATGAGGGTGCTTGGCTCTACATAGAGGGTATACAAGATAGATGGTGGTAGGTTAGGGTATTCTTGGCAGACTCGACCCGAGGGTAGGGGTGAGAGTCATAGTACCAGTCCTGTGTGACCATGGTTATCGAGACTCTTATGGTTCTTTTTGGTATTTTGGATTTTTGGTACCATGAGGTCTAAGGACCCACTTTTTTTTAGCCTATAGGCAATTCGAGGACTATGATGTATCTTCTTGCCCCATACATATACATAATATATATATATCATAGTCCTCGAAGAGCCATCATATCGAGACTCTGATGGCTCTTTTTGGTATTTTGGATTTTTGGTACCGTGAGGTCTAAGGACCCAATTTTTTTAGCCTACGGGTAATTCGAGGACTATGATATATATATATATATATATATATATATATATATATATATATATATATATATATATATATAATGAGCTTTTATTTTTTAGCATCATTTAGTTTCCTACTACTTTATGAGATGTATGCAATGTGTTTATTTGCTTTATGATATGATGATGGATGTTTATCATGTATGCATATGTTGTAATGTGATTTTATTTGATGATATGTATATGCATGGATGTATGATGATATGGATGATGTATTGATCTAGATGATGAAATGTATACTATAGGACATACTATGTTAGCACCATAGATTGTATAGAATTCATCAATGCATGTGTGAGATTGTCATGAGACTATGTAATGGATTTGTAAAAATGTAAACTGACATACTTGTGATAAAATGGAATGAATACTAGGACGTTATAGGATGTCTTTGAGGTTTACATGAGACTCAAACACTCTAGTTAACTAGTCAAAAGTTATATACTAACCATGCAATACTTTTTGACAAGGTATGAATTTGCTAGGATGACCAAGATACTCAATATCCTTGTGTGTGCAAGTGAGTTCATTCTTGTAATACACATAAAATTACCCTGTTGGAAGATTACCATTAGTAAAAGGATAAAAAATTGTTTTTACCTTGGGTAAAGGTAACTTACCTTTTACCTTACCTGGACGGCAGTGGACGGCAGCATTTGGGCGGCAAGAGAATTCGTTTCATTCTTCTTTTCCCCCAATTTCTCCTTTCCCCCCTTTCTTTCTCAAATAGGTTATTTACTTTGTATTTAAGCTATGTAACCTATGTTTCAAAGTTAATTCAATTAATAATTATTCGATCTCACTCACCATTCACATTTGGTATCAGAGCGGCACGATTCACGAGGTGGTGGGGCTCGCAGTTCGAGGTGGCAGCACAGATCCCGAGGCAGCCCGTAGGAGCCGAGGCGACACGGATCCCGAGGCGGCCCGTAGGAGCAGACCGATGCATGTTTTTCGAGGCGTTGGTGGAGCTGGACGAGGCGGCCCGCAGGAGCAGCAGATCGACACGATTCCCGAGGCACTGTTGACGTGGCGGCCCGAGGCACGATTCTCGAGGAGAGGTGACGTGGCGATCCGTTGGTGACGTGGCGCTGGAACGCGGCCCGAGGAGAGGTGTCGTGGCGATCCGCTGGTGACGTGGCACTGGAACGCGGCCCGAGGAAAGGTGACGTGGCGTCCCGCGCGCGTGCATCGGCAAAAGAGAACCTGCGGCTTTCGAGACTGCCCGCAGGCAGTCAAAGCACTGTATGTGCTTGGCTGATTATAAAGTGCCCACACATCGCCCTACAGGCGATGTGGGACAAATAAGTCCCAATAAAACTTAGCTTCACGCCGAAGCGCGAAGCCAACATTAGCTTCGCGCTCGACGCGGAAGCTAAAGGGCGAGGAGCACGCATTGCTCCCGGATCAGCCCGGTAGCGCAGCGGCTACCCTTAGCCCTGACACCCGCGAGGTCGCAGGATCGACTCTCGGCGGGGTCAATAGTTACATAAAATTAAAAAAAAAAAAAAAACTTTAGAAAGAGTTTAAATTTAAAAAAAAAAAATTTTTATGTAATAACTATTCAAGAAATAGTTTAAAATTTAATTTAAATTTTTTTTTAAAGTTGATAGAAATTTCCTGAGAGGAAATAAATGTAAAGTTTAAAAAAAAAAAAAACTTAGAAAGTTAATTTTTTTTTATTATTTCCTAAGAGGAAATCTTTGTAAAAGAAAATTTATGGGAAATTTTCTTAAATGATAAGATCGGAAGGATGTTATCATGCCCTCCCGCAAGTTGTTCTTGAGAACAAATCCTGAAGACTTTGATAGGCACGTGAAAACCCTAGGACTTAATACAGTTTTTTCACAGTTGCAAAACGCGGTTATTGCACACCAGAGAAATCCTGATCAAGGATACGAAGCAGATTCAGAAGATAACTCCTTTGGCAGTAGGTTTGAACAATCCAACACAGTTGCAATTGCTTCACAAGGATCCGAATATACTCATTATAGTAATTCGGTTGAAATCCTACAACCTCCTTCTCCTGAAATAATATTGATCAGTGACGATGATGAACAAGTCGCTGACAATTTTGTAATTTCTGAACAAGTTTGAGTTGTTTATGATTGTAAATCAAGCAAGGCTTGATAGTTTGTAAAGTCTTTTTTGCAATAAGACTATAAAAGAGAGGTTTTTTGTTTTAGTAGATAAATGGGATCACATAATAATCTACCAATTCCCGAATTCAGTGGGGATAATTATGAGTACTGGTCCATCAAGATGAGGACATTACTCATCGGAAAAGGACTATGGGATATTATTGAAGATGGATACATTGCTCCAACAGATTGGACTACTTTAAGTGCAAATGATAAGAAGATCTACAAAGATGCACAGAAAAATAATTCTTTTGCCTTATACCATCTTCAATCAGCATTAGATCCAAGTATTTTTCCTAGAATTGCATCTTACTTAACTACTACAGATGCATGGAATGCCTTGAAAGAAGGATTCCAAGGAAGTGATAAAGTAAAGCAAGTCAAGGCTTCGAGACTTTGAAAAGAGATTTTGAAAATCTCGAGAATCAAGGAAAATGAAAGAGTCAGAAACTACTTTGTATGAGTCAAAGCAGTAGTTGATATGATGCAAACTTTAGGTGAAGACACAAAAAATGAAACAATTGTGAAGAAAGTGTTGCGAACACTTCTTCCTAAGTGGAATCACATTGCTATCATAATTGAAGAATCCAAAGACCTTTCTACTCTTACATTTGATAGTTTGATTGGATCATTAACATCACATGAAGAGCGACTTCAGGGTGCACCTTCATCAAGCTATGAAGGTGATGACAAAGCCTTCACTTCGAATGAAAGTGCAAGACGAGGACAAGGAAGAGGCCGAGGCGAGAGGACAACAACAAAGAGGCAAGGGCCAAAGCAACTCCTACAGAGGAGGTAATCAAAACAGAGGTGGAAATCAAAACAGAGGAGCCAATCAGAACCAAAGCGGCAATGCAGGCCGTGGAAATCAAGGACGAGGAAGTAATAAAACTAAAACAACTTGTTTCAATTGTGGGAAACAAGGTCACTTCGCTCGTGACTGCTGGTCAAAGTCTTCAAAAGATCAAAGCGAGTCAATATGGCTCATTCTACGAAGAAGAAGAAGGTCCACCAAACCTTTTTCTCTCTTATGGACAGACGAGATCAAAATCTAAATGACGTATGGATTTTGGATATTGGTTGCTCCAACCACATGAGTGGCAAAGAAAATCTCTTTGCTACATTAGATTCAAATTACAAATCTCATGTTAAGTTAGGGGATAATAAATCCTTGCAAGTTGAAGGCATAGGAGCTATGGAAGTTCCAACAAAAGAAGGCCTTAAAAATGTGAATGACATATACTATACTCCACAACTACAACACAATTTGTTGAGTGTTGGTCAAATGATGGAGAAGCATTACAAATTAGTTTTTGATGAAAGAAAATGTACAATCTTTGATAAAAACAATTGTAACCGTGTCATCACAGAAGTACCTATGACAAAGAATAGGTTATTCCCTCTAAAGTTTGGTGAGCCTAGGGGGAGCTCAACTTGCAAACATTGCTATTACAAATCCAAGTGAATTGTGGCACTTGAGATATGGTCACCTCAATTCCGCTAGCTTGAAAATGTTAACATCACAA
Source organism: Wollemia nobilis (assembly GCA_028583015.1). Classification (NCBI taxonomy): domain Eukaryota; kingdom Viridiplantae; phylum Streptophyta; class Pinopsida; order Araucariales; family Araucariaceae; genus Wollemia; species Wollemia nobilis. Next base: position 3,942,301 of record JAQPPZ010000048.1, on the reverse strand, counting down.
GCTATGGTGACAGGACTACCAAAAATTCTAGAACATAAAAAGGTATGCGAAGCATGTGCTTTGGGAAAGCACTCCAAAACGAAGTTTCCAAGAGGCCGAGCGTGGAGAGCAAGCTATCCTCTTCGAGCTAGTACATTCGGACATCCGTGGTCCAATGCAAACAAAGAGCCTTGGAAACAATTCTTATTTTCTAACATTCATAGATGATTATTCTAGAATGTGTTGGCTCTATTTTCTGAAACACAAAGATGAAGCATTTGATTGCTTCATAGATTTCAAAAATAATGTAGAAAAGCAAAGTGACTACTATGTCAAATGTCTTCGCACTGATAAAGGAGGAGAATACTCCTCAAATGAATTTTTACATTATTGTAAGCAAAATGGGATAAAAAGGCAGTTCACCACTGCCTATACCCCACAGCAGAACGGTGTGGTTGAGCGAAAAAACCGCACCCTTGTTGAAATGGCACGAACAATGCTTCGGGCAAAACATCTCACAAACGGCTATTGGGCGGATGCGGTGAGAACAAGTGCATATATTCTAAATAGAAGTCCGACTTCTAGTTTAGATGGTATCACTCCTTATGAAGGATGGTACGAGTAAGAAACCAAATGTCAAAAAATTTCGAGTATTTGGTTCTTTAGCTTATGCACACATTCCTGAGGAGAAGAGGAAGAAGCTTGATCCAAAGAGTCAAGCATGTGTTTTTGTAGGGTATTGTGATTCAACCAAAGGGTATAGATTGTACAATCCCACAACACATAAAATCATTATCTCCAGGGATGTAATTTTTGATGAAGGGGGAGAATGGGGTCATAAAAAATTTGTTGATTTTGACTCTAATTCGAACAATTCCACATTAGTACCTCCCACATTGGTACTACCCAAGAAAAGCAGTGGAATAAGTCCTTCTCCACAAATTCCACAACAGGAAACTTCATCAAGTACATCAAGTGGTACACCAAGTCCAAGAGGGACTTCTTTGTTGGCACCCCCAAATTCTCCAAAATGATTTCAAAGATCTGTAAGCGCTCCAAGCCCGATGGATATTGATTCAGTTTCTCAAAGGAAAGAGACAAATAGAGGAAAGCGCATACTACAGAGTCATCCATCTACTCAAATGTTGGATAGGAATTTCCAACAAAGATACACTAGGAGTCAAGCTAGTGAGATGGATGACATTTTGTCAAGACTTGAAAATCTTCAAATGTCAGGGGATGATGAGTCTCATGAACCAAGGGGTGATGTAGTCAATTATGCTTTGTTGGCTGCTGCACAGCTAGAACCATCTAGCTATGAAAAAGCATGCACTGAAAATATATGGCAAGATGCCATGGAAGAGGAAATATCCTCAATTAAAAAGAATGATACTTGGGAGCTTGTGAAGCTTCCCAAGGGAAAAAAATGTGTTGGATGTAAATGGGTCTATAAGACCAAATTCAATGCTTGATGGAAGCATTGAAAGGCACAAGGCAAGATTAGTAGCTAAAGGTTTTACTCGGAAATATGGAATAGATTATGAGGAAACCTTTGCTCCGATTGCTCGACAAGAAACAATCAGAAGCTGTTCTTTCCTTGGCAGCCCATAAAGTATGGAAAATTCAACACATGGATGTGAAAAGTGCATTTTTAAATGGATACCTGACAGAAGAGGTGTATGTTCAACAACCTCAAGGTTTCCAAGAACCAGGAAAAGAGAACCTTGTTTATAAATTGAAGAAAGCACTTTATGGCCTCAAGCAAGCACCAAGAGCATGGTATTCACGAATTGACGGCTATTTCAGCAAATATGGTTTCACAAAAAGCAAAAGTGAACCAACACTATACTACCTGAAAAATGGAGTAGATATCCTCATAGTTTGTTTATATGTGGATGATCTAATATTCATGGGTAGTAATGATAAAATGAATATGGAGTTCAAAAACTCCATGATGAATCAGTTTGAGATGAAGGATCTCGGATTAATGAGATACTTTCTAGGAATGGAAGTACATCAATCAAAGAATGGGATCTTCATATGTCAACAGAAATATGCTCATGACATGATCAAGAAATTTGCTATGCAGCAGTGCAAATCAGTTGCAACACCAACTGGACATGGAATCCAGCTAAGCAAAGAAGATGGAGCACCAAAAGTTGACTTGACCAATTACGAAGCATGGTTGGGAGTTTAATGTTTCTCACCAACACTAGGCCAGATATACAGTATGTTGTTTCTCTTGTATCACGGTTTATGGCATGCCCATCCGAGCTGCATCTACAAGCAACCAAACGAATTTTACGATATGTAAAAGGTACTTTGGATTTTGGAATCCATTACCACAAGTCTAACTCTGTGAAGTTATTTGGTTATAGTGACAGCGATTGGGGCAGTAATATAGATGACAAAAAATCTACATCGGGAAGCTGTTTTAGTCTAGGATCGGGACTAATAACTTGGAGTTCCAAGAAGCAATCTGTTGTAGCATTATCATCTCCGAAGTCGAGTACATAGCCATTACTCATGCAAGTACTCGGATCCTCCGGTTGAGGAAAATCCTTGAAGAGATTGGCGAAAAACAAATTGGTCCAACCAAACTGAATTGTGATAATATAAGTGCCATACAGTTGGCATATAATCCGATCCACCACAAAAGGTCAAAACATTTTGATATGAAGTATCACTTCATAAGAGATATGGTGGAACAATAGACAATTGAGCTTCAATATTGTAGCACTTTGGATAATCTAGCGAGACATCTTCACCAAAGGCATGGCTAAAGCTCAATTTATAAAGCTGAGAGACTATATAGTCGAGTCCTCTCAACTTTAAGGGGGAGAATGTTGGAATATTACCATTAGTAAAAGGATAAAAAATTGTTTTTACCTTGGGTAAAGGTAACTTACCTTTTACCTTACCTGGACGACAGTGGACGGCAGCATTTGGGCGGCAAGAGAATTCGTTTCATTCTTCTTTTCCCCCAATTTCTCCTTTCCCCCCTTTCTTTCTCAAATAGGTTATTTACTTTGTATTTAAGCTATGTAACCTATGTTTCAAAGTTAATTCAATTAATCATTATTCGATCTCACTCACCATTCACATACCCCGAGTGCCAAATAGGATTAATGCAACCCATATGTACTGAAGATCACCCTATGAGTAGCACGATCCTAGGTTTTGTACTTAGTTGGATTAGACCACTAGGTAGTATAGGCTACCAAAAGCTAGCTCATCCACATGCAAACATTGGTCTACACACATGCAAAATGCTAATGTGATAGACATATCATCATGCGTAAGGATACCACCATTGCCAGGAAGGCTTGATGCCACCAAACCTGTAATGAGGATCACCTAATGGTTTGTCAAATGCTGAGAATTCCAGGGATTCAAGTTCAATACTCCCTTCTTTTCTTTTATTTGATTTCAGGGATATTTGCTCATACTTAGTGATGAAAATCACTATTTATTTTGTATTTTTATTTTCTTTGAGCAAGGGATTTGGGGAGTGGTGATAACCACTATTTATTTTGCTTTTGTTTATTTTTTGCTTTTGGGATTTTGATTTATTGATAGTGGTGAAAACCACTGTTTATTTTGGGGAATTGGGTAAGGAGGAGCTTGTCCTTTTGCCAATTCTCAGCATTCTTGAACCATCCGCATAGGGGGATGAGCAAGATAAAATTTTCACTTAAGGTAACCTAGACCACTTCGTAGGTTTCATATTTCCTTGTGCAAAACTTGGATTTATTAGTGTGAAAATATGTGTTGGGATTTTGATGTATACAAGGTACAATCTAAGCAAGACTCTACCTCCTAAAAATCAGGATAGCTTTCTACAAAATCTGAAAAGAAAACTAGAGATGGTTGAGTGACCAAAAACCCTAATGACATTCTAGAACAAATGGCTAGGTGAAGGGAATGGACACAAATATGGAAAATTGGAAAATGTAGGTGGAAATGATAAGTGAAATATGAAATGATGTGAATGATGACTTGGACAACATTGATTTTGAATGATGACTAGTGTACAGTCTCAGTGCTAGACATGTATGAGCAACTCTAAAATGCAAAGTGCAATGATGAGTATGCCTAATGCAAGTGATGATATAATGCAATGGTATGCAATGTGATGTAATGCAATATTTTTGTATTTTTGATGTTTTGATTTTTTTTTGATATATGTATGTATAATTTGACCAATGGGCTTAATGGATGCCATTGGGGCATTTTGGGTGACCAAAGGGTTTATAGATGCCTTTGGGGCATTTTGGGGTGACCTAGATGGTCTAGACCACTAGGTGTTGGTGTTGACAAGGGGTTGATACCCTTGGAGCCTTTTGGGGTGACCTAGATGGTCATAGACCACCTAGGAGTGTTTTGGGTTGACCAAGTGGTATGTAGATACCCTTGGAGCATTTTGGGGTGACCTAGATGGTCATAGACCACCTAGGAGAGTTTTGGGTTGACCAAGTGGTATGTAGATACCCTTGGAGCATTTTGGGGTGACCTAGATGGTCATAGACTACCTAGGAGGATTTTGGGTTGACCAAGTGGTATGTAGATACCCTTGGAGCATTTTGGGGTGACCTAGATGGTCATAGACCACCTAGGAGTGTTTTGGGTTGACCAAGCGGTATGTAGATACCCTTGGAGCATTTTGGGGTGACCTAGATGGTCATAGACCACCTAGGAGTATTTTGGGTTGACCAAGTGGTATGTAGATACCCTTGGAGCATTTTGGGGTGACCTAGATGGTCATAGACCACCTAGGAGTTTTGGGTTGACCAAGCGGTATGTAGATACCCTTGGAGCCTTTTGGGGTGACCTAGATGGTCATAGACTACCTAGGGGGTTTTGGGTTGACCAAGTGGTATGTAGATACCCTTGGAGCATTTTGGGGTGACCTAGATGGTCTACCATAGGAGGAAGGTGTGGTACCTTGTGTACCTCTAGTGTGCCATGTATTTGATGTACTGTGATTGGCTTGGCCAAAGGGGATGGTGAAAATTGACCCCCCTACTGTGAGGTGTAAGCTTGTGCAGTGCTAGCATCCCTTTGGGGTGATTTGAATGAAGGTGAAACATTGGAGGATATCGTAGGTTGTGTATATCGATTGTGGTGTTCTTATCACTTTGTTATAGCATCGATCATATCCGCAAACCTATGGGAAGGTGGAGTAATGTACACTTGATTAGGTTGTTCGACTGGATGGCTAGGTGTTGTGTTTACTTCATGTGAAGGTAAAGAGTCTTGGAAGACTCCTATCTGAAGTCCTTGCCTATCGATCATATCCTGGACTAAATTTCGAAATATGTAGCATGTCTGGATATCATGGCCTATTTATCGATGGTAAACACAATATGTGTTTTGCCTGTGTGGCTTTGATCTATGCTTATTAGGGTTTAGAAATGGATTGGGGAAGCATGATTGCTTGTGCCTCATATAGTCGATTGAAGATCGATGCTAAGGGTTCTGACAAATGGGTATATTGTCATTGTGGTTGATGGCCTTGGTACCTCTACCTCATGCTCTGTTGAGGGTTGACAATGGACTGTAAAGGAGGGGTTTGGTCCTGATAATCGAGGGGTTGAGGGTTCGAATGACTCAACCATAACTCGATGCTTGTGAGTCGATCCAAGATATGTTGTAAAGCATTTTGTTGTTGACTCACTTGTGACTCCAGGTTGTCTAGCCTATCCAAGATATAGTGTATGGGCAGTGTAGGTGATGATGGGATGGCTATCGAGGAAGTTGGATGACAATTGATAGGTGGTGTATCCATGCTTGGCATGTCATCGTAGGACCATGCAAAGGCTTCCTTCTTCTCTATGAGAAGGGCTATGTAATCGGCTTGCTCTTTAGGGGATAAGCTTTCCCCTAACTTGATATATTGAGGATTCTCAGGATCTGAGCTGATATCTTTGTCAATCATTGGCTCGATTGACATATGCGACCCCTCCTCCAACTGGTGGGGAGTAGGGATCAGGTGAATGTCATCTGCTAGGTTTAGATCATCAATTGGAACCTCGGGTTCCTCCTCAGCATGGAAGACATCATGAGTAGGCCTTGGAGAGAAATGAAATGGTTGTAACATCTCATCGCAAGACCAATACTCGAAAGGTGATGGGGGAGAATCTCCCTGATCAAATTCAATTGCCCCCAAGTCGAGGTGTAATGGCTTCGATGGGTTATTCAGATCTCATAGGGGCTCAAAAAGGTCTATGGAAATCATGTTTATGGATGGATGATTTCCCCTAGGTGGTTGATGGTGAAAAGTGGAGGGAATGATCAGAGGTGGTCTGTGTGGCTATGGGTGAACTTGCTCCTCTAAAGGTAGGAAGTTTTCACTATATGGGATCATTTAATGGGAACATATGTAGATATAACTCATGCTCATCATCTAATGGGACAATCCGTGCATACTCGACATGCGAACTAGAAGAGTCTATGGATGCTACTTCATAATCTGACTCATCATCAGATGTCCACTCATAGGGAGACCCTTGATCTTCTTCCTCACTATCATGTGGAAGGGTATGTGAACTTTCACCTCTCTCGTAATATTGGTTGACATCGTAAGGTATCTCTTGATCACTCAAGGGTGTAGGGAAGTAGTCTCCCAGTGAGTAGACTCGATTGGGGTTGGCGTAAGGATCATGCGCAAGCTCATCCCTAAAGTTTAGAGTCATGCACTCTAAGCTATCCATGAGGACATCGAGGGGCACAGGCTTGTTGTGTCCCAAACTAGACTTGTCATAAGGTATTTGATACTATGGTTGGTAAGGAACTTGGGTGCCTTGCTCATACAAGCCCAACCCATAATCATGCCAATTATAGAGATGAAGATACTTCATGGTAAAGTTAGGGTTGGACATGTAGTTGATGTCCTCAGAAAAGGGCTCTTCATCCTCTTCCTATTGTTGATAAGGCTCAATGCCATAGTCGAGACCCCCATAGATGAAATTTTTCTGATTAGGGGGAAGGCCAAGAGGTACGATAGTACCTATGGGAAGATGAGGTCGACCCATATCTTGCATCGACTCGATGGTAGGGGTGGTTGTGACATTCCTAACCATGTACTCTCCTAAACCGATGGAAGCTAGGTGCACTGTGACCTATGGCTATGGAGAAGGAGGATATGGGAGCGAGGCTTGAATTGATTCAATGTTTACCTCATGAGGTAGCTCCTCATCTACTGGGCTAGGAGTCTCACTTGTGGAGATGGTGGATATGGTCAGAGGGCTCTCATCAATAGGCCTCTTCCCCATGTCTCTCGATGGAGGATTCATCGATGATGAAGGCATATCAGAGGGTGCTAATGATGAGGATGGTATGGCATGAGATGATGATGGATTGAATGAAGGTGATGGTGATGGAGTCAGACCTTGGCTGGATTCATTCGATTGAAAATCTAGATGGGTGGATGGTAAGGTAGACTCAGGGATCTATTGCACCATGTTGTAGTACTTGAAGGGTTCTAGGTCTATGGAGATGACATGAACTTGCCCTTCATAGGTGTATTTTAGGCACTGGTGAGCAATGGAAGGGACACACTTCATGTCCCTGATCCAAGGTCTTCCCAGCAAGATATTGTATGCCATCTCACCCTCCAAGATGTGGCATAGTGTCGGTATGGTCTTTTGTCCTACCTGAATGGGTAGGACTATCGTACCAACTATTGAGCATATGGCATCATTAAATGCTCGAAGGGTGTAGGTAGATGCGACAATATGGGATGTTGGGAGCTTCAGATGCTTGAGAGTTATTGTAGTGATGATGTTGCTAGAAGACCTAGTGTCTATCAACACTCTCTTGTATGGTGTTCCATTTACACATGCGATGATGTGCAAGGGAGGATCCACCATATCATTTGGAACTAGTTTAAGTTCATCTTCTCGAAAGGTAATCATCGGTTCCATGCATTGCTACACATGCCCCATAAAATTATTGAAGGAGTTAGACTCCTGGGGCTGTAGCTCTATCACCTTAAGGATCTCCATTAAAGCTTCTCTATGAGGTGGAGATTGTTGAATGAGCTCATAGATGGAGAGTCGGGCAGATGTCATTCTCAGGCTCTGAGCGAGCTTGCTCTTAATTGTGACCATAGGCCTAGGTGGGAGGCTCGACACTAGAGGCGGTAGAGGCTATGACATCGAAGGAACATCGCTTTGAGCCGTAGGTGGTGCGACTGGACTTGGGTACCACCTATTCCTCATTACAATGTTGATCATGCCGACATACCCTTGCTTAGGGGGTGCATGATGAACCTCATTTACCTGGGGCACTGGCTCCATGGGTAGGCAATGGGTCTTTAAACACCTCCATCTGTTGGTTGTTTGGTATGATAGGGTTGTCTACCTGAAGGGCATTCCTATCGATCATGTCTTGCACCAAATGCTTGAACTTATAGCACATTTGCATGTCATGCCCATTTTTCCTATGAAATTTGCAATATAGGTCTTCTTGGTACCCTTTGGGCTTCGGTGCATTTGGGTCGATAGGTCGACTCTCAAGCAGATTGATCGAGTTAGCCACTAAGAGGTACTCAAACAATGAGTCCATAGACTCTGCAATGGGCGTGAACTATCACTTGGGGTGACGCTATTGATTTTGCCCTTGATTATTTTGGTTGTCCTTGTTATAGTTCCTAGGTGTGGCCTGATAATTAGGCTTTTGAGGTAGCACGGGTTGCACTGGCCCTGGGATGCTAATGGCAACCTGATTGACTATTGTTAGCTTAGGCTGCATTGGGCTATTCTTAGCATTCTTGTTCCACTCCTTGCGAGGCTTCACAATCTCTCCCTCTTGAATCTTGATGTCTTCAATTATTCTAGCTTGCGCTAGGGCATCTTCAAGAGTCAGATATTGTTGCAGTTGCAACAACAAGGAGATCAGCTTTAGGTAGCTCTTGGAAAACATCTGAGTCAACTCCAACATGGGGAGTAGATATGGTAGCTTGGTGAGCAATGCTCACCACCTATTGCCATAATTTTCTATTGACTCATCATCATATTGTTTCAACCCAACGAGATCAGCCAACGTCACCTTCCTCTTGGTATTGAAGGTGAAGCATTCTAGGAATGCATCTACAAGTTGATCCAAATTATGGATGCTATGCTTTGGGAGTTGGGTAAACCACTCCATGGCTGGGCCAGAGAGGGTAGTCATGAATTTCCACAAAAGCAAAGCATCATTATCCTGGATGCCAAAGCATTGACTCAGGAATTTGGTAACATGCTCCTATGCATCTTCTTCTCCCTTAAAGGTAGCCAATTGAGGCATCTTAAACTATTCTAGATAGGAAGGGGTAGGCACCGAAGGATGAAGGGGTTGACTACGTAGCTGGTGCAAAGTGGGATTTTGAGATCCAGACCCAGAGGTCTTGTTCTCTACTAACTCTAAGTACTCTAGCAGTACCTTATATGCATCAGAGGATTTGATCTCCTCTTCTTTGCTCTTATCCTATGGTGGAGGTCGAGGATCCTCAGGCCTATTTTGGGGTGGTGGCATGTCACCCCCTACCTTGGTAAGGTATTTCCAAATATTCTACCTCTGGCTCATGCTCGATGTAAGCCCCATAGGGCATCTCTTGAGCCGGTCTATAGAGAGGGGTAGCTGCCTACTATGTGGGCACCCTATGTTTGGCCTGGGAGGCAAGTCCCGATTCAGCCTAGGAGGTCATGGAGGTAACATTGGATAAGGCCTAGGAGACCTATCTCGAATGAGAGTGGGTTGCCTCGGATGGACTTCCTATCTATATGTTCTAGGGGTAGGGACCCTCTCATGTAAATTTTTTGGAATAGCTCATTGGTCTACCATTCGATTCTTTCTTTCTCAAGTTGATGCAAGTGGTCTAGTTGCTCTTTGTCTCACCGAAGCTGCTTGAACTATGCTTGGCATTCCACATATCTTGCAACCACTTGATTGATCTATTCCACTATGTGGGGCCTAGGAGGCCTAGGAGTCTCACCCTAAGGCCTACCTCATTCAAGATAATCTATGATATCCATCATGCGCTTCCCTCGATCGAGGGTAGTCACATTTACTTGAGGTTCTGGCCTAGGCATATGCTCATTATACTCAGTGGGTGTAGAGGCACATCGTGCTTGCATGGTATACTACTCTTGAGGATAATCAAGGATTTCCTCATGCCTTCCTTCATGGATGAGGAAGGGAAGGGTGGAGTTTGCTCACCTTGAGCGATGAGTATCATACTCATCCTATTGTCTAGGTTGTTGGACCCTATCAGGGTGATGTAGAGGTAAATTATGATCAATCTACTCTGCCCAATGTGTGAAGTCATGCTCTGGCCCATAAATAGGTGTGTTAGACCTATCAGGTATGTGGATGCATGGCACCACTCTATCTACTTGCACCTCAGTGCATTGTTGCCTTTCATCAAAGAAGGCATGTGATGTGTCTACATACCAGGAACACTCTCCCATGTAAGGTCCATCACCCATAGGGGTGTCCCACATAGGGCTCCCTTGTAGGTGTTGTTCATGTCCCATTATTTTGGGACTTGGGTGAGTAGAGGCTCACCAAGGAGGTATGACCAAATCCTTGGGGCTAAAGCGGAGATGACTCATGTCTCCTAGTCCACTCTCTATAGCTTTCACCCTTGATTGGGCTTGGCTATGGGTGCACACCATTGTTACTCTCTACCAAACCCTAGATGATTATCTCCTTTACAAATTCTTAATAAAATAACACACAAGAAAGGAAACACTCAATAAAACAAGTGATTATCTCTTTTAAGTTTTAGATGTGAATCCCTAAACTATTTTGTGTGTTTTAGATGTGTTGTTTGTAAATATGACCTTGTGTCATGTGTTTGAATTTTGTTGGATGATAATATTGTGTTTAATTGGATTTCACCTATATGCTCATAGCTCGACAATTGGCAATGAAAGTCATGATCACGTAAACCCACCAAAATGTGGAGATGAAATCCACACTTGGTTAGGGAGCACAGGTCCTACCGTCCTCACCTAGCACCTCATGTCGTAGTGATATACCTCTTCGAAGAGAGATACATGCTATATTCCATGGGCTATGATAGATCTTGGAGTCGATCTTGGCAAAGAACAAGGGTTCATGGGATTTGAGGCAATGGGTGGAGATGAAAGCCACCATCGTTGACCTCTACTAGTGGTTGGTGATGAAATCCAACTCACTAGCATTTAAGTGAATCATGGTGTGTGTGGTTATTTTTAAGCCCAAAGAAAGTAAACAATGAAGCATTCGATGATCATTCACTAAATGCAAAGAAATGACATTTTACTTTTAGAAAAGGCTAGATAAAAAGTAACCTAGAAGATGCAAATCCTAAATGAGAACCTACCCATTGGGTAGGCTACAAGCAAGTAAACCATAGAGATGCATTTCTACTTAGTTCCTTTCTAGTTTTTCTTATTATTTTTGTTGTTTTTCAGTTATAGAAAAGCAAATCTAACTTCTACTTTTCAAGCAATCAAAGAGGCAAGAAAAACCAAATTTTAGCAGTTTTGAATAGTAAAAATGAAAATAGAGGGTTTTGGTACCTACCTCAATGGCCTATAAGCCTATTATTTTTGGAATTTGGAGTAGAAAAGCTCCTATTTTGTGACCATCCTAGGGTGGGATGGTGGCTATTTTGATGGCCATCCTAGGGTGGGACAGTCAGCAATCTAGAGGTCGTTTCAGGCCAGAACGACCAGTACCTGCAATAGAAAGCAAGCAAAAATAGGGTTAAACCTTCAATTAAAGCAATAGGGATAGGGTCCCACCATGATCACCACTGAATTAGGGGAAAAATGGTGCACCTAATGAAGCTAAACAATATGCATCTATCTCTAATGAGTGATGAGCATCAAAATGGAAGCATTCAAGTAAGCATGGAAAGATAACCAAAATGCAAGAAATGAAGTGAAATGAAGCTTTATTATATTATTTTGATTGATCAAAACCATGGTTACATAAATGTCCCCTTGAGGGCTCTATATTGATACAATTGTTTACAAAATGGGGTGCCCAAAGGATCAAGTCCTTTCAAAGAAGCTCGTGTGCACTTCCAATGTTCTTCCTCGTACCCACAATTGAGGTGGGTGAACCTATGATGCCGCCACTTTGTTCTTCAATATTATGATATTGTATTCCTTCCTTATGCACTGTAAAACCTGCACCTACACACAAGGAAACCAGATTTGTTAAATAGCAAGTGCGTAATGTGAAATATGCAAAAACCCCACATGCATGAAAAGACTAGAAAATGTAAATTTGCAATGCGCCTATCTAAAACAACTCCAAATGATCTGAAATTGTAGAGATATGTAAAATAGATGATTTTGGGAAGATATAATCACAAATAGAATAGAAATTGCATCCGATGGCATGGCGCATTCGCAGTTTACCTACAAAGCCTACAAAACCCAAAACAAGCAATTTCTGGACCAAAACACATCCAAATAAAATGAAACTTGGAAAGTATACATAAAATGATGATTTTAAGAGAACCCATATGGTCATATTAGAAAAATCAGTCACATTTTCATGTGCATCTTCAGATGGTCCCCAAAAGCCTACAAAACACTAAAAATGCAATATCTCGCTCAATATAACTCCAAATTGCATGAAATTTGGACAGGAGGTTCATATACTACTCTAGAATATGCCTAAAAAATAATAGTAAAAAAATCATGCACAGATCTGTCACCATCCCTTGCAGGGATGGTGGTGACTATCACAGAATGGGGACCATCCTAGGGTGGGACGACCACCAATTCTGCTCCTAATTTACCACCAATTCCTCTATGAATTGGTCAAAAACCCTCCTAATAGTGTTGTCATCAAATTTTGTGGTGAAATTCACTCAATTGATTCTAGTTTTGCAAACAAATTGCGCCTCTTGGATCACTCGCAAACCTCCTTCGCTAGGTAGAGATTTCGAGGGAAAAAGGCACAAAAGGGTGAGGGGAAATCTTGGCAGCACTTCGTTGCTATGTCTCAAAACTCCTCTCTATATTTTGTGTGGAAAATGGATCCACTTTATAGCCAAAGGAGGCCTTTGGGCAAATGGGCATGCAAGGGCATGCAGGGCAAGAGGTGCCACTTGTCTAAAATCGAGCATGCATTGGAGGGGGAAGAGAATCTCCCATTTTGGCCTCCATTCTATAGCATGTCATAAGGATTCTGTGCCCTTAGGTCTTGCATGCTCAAATAGGTGGGATAAATGGTAGTTTTTGGGTGCCATTTGTCCAAATTTGACTTTTTGGGAGTCAAACCTTGTGGTCATCCCACCCAGGGATGACCGCTTTGCCACCATCCCTGGGTGGGATGGCCATGAACTGTGATCATCCCAGGGTGGGACGGTCATGCCTATGTGGCCCAAAACCTCCCAAAAGTGGGGTAGAGCCTTCCAAGAGTGGTTAGGACCACTATTAAACCTCTGAGGGTTGCCCAAGGGGGCCATATGGTGTCAATTAGACCATGCTTTCGGTCGCCTAATCGGATTGACATGATTTTAGTGTCCATAGTAACTAGTTTAAAGGAAATAATAGGAATGAATGATATGGAAATAGCCACTAAGTTAATATGCATCAGAGTCGATGGTGCTGCTACAATGCAAGGACACAGGAATGGTCTTTGTGTTCAACTACACATATCAATTATCCCATATTTGATCTCTATTCATTGCATGGCTCATAGAATAAATCTTGCATATAAAATTATGAGCACATTTGAAAATATAGCGAGAGTGAAAGAACTTGTTCATGAAATTCATGCTTATTTTTCATGCAATCCAAAAATATTTTTAGAGTTTCAATTGTTTGCACTAGGAGTTACTGAAGGTAAAATTTTTATTAAAAGATGTTAGATACTAGGTGGATTTCATTGTATCAACTGATATATAGATTTTTCAAAGAATATCAATCCTTGGTAGGTTTATGTACGTAAACTGTAGGGCAGTTGATAAGGCTAAAGATTTTTTATTCTAAATGAGTGACTTGGAAACACTTTCCACATTGTGTGGTATTCTTCCAATGTTGAAAGAAATGAATGCTTTGATTAAACTTGCACAACAAAGATCAAATTTTATTGTGGATTTCATCATGGTAAGAAAACAAATTTGCATGCATAATGATATTATGTACACGTCTAGTGAAAGTTTTATGGATCCTATGTTTGAGAGCTGGAGAACATTAACAAACGTCAATGATCCTCAAAACGTTTTGAAGTTTATACCCTTATATTATTTTGATAAGTGACTAGATATAGCTACAAATAAAGTTGAACAAATGCCCATAACATACAACAAATTTGATGTAGTTGTACACAATAAAAATATTAAACTAAAAAAAATAACAAAAACCTTAACAAAAAATTAAGAGACTGTTTTCAAAGAGATGAATTACTTGAGGCTATGGGTGTGGTTAACCCCATTTTTTGGAATCCTTGTACTGAATATCAAACTATAAATGGTTTGTTTCTCAAATACATGGGCACTCTTCTTAACTATTTCACTAAACGTGTGGAAGTCAATGGTATTGAAATCAATGGTGTTCTCAACAAAGATCTTTTGAGAAAACAATCAAACAATTTTGGAATGACAATGGTTGGTCAAGTTTCATGATTGAATAACCATCATGAACCAGGTTTTATTTCACGTTTGTGGAAAATATTGCATCCCAATAGTGTCTTACAACATACAATGAGTGAATATTTTATTTTATATGAATTATGTCAAACGATGATTTTGGTATCTATGGAAGATGAAAGGGTGTTTAGTGTATTATCGTTTATAAAATCTAAAGTTCGAAACAGGTTGGATAAAAAATTGGAAAATTGTTTGAGAGTATATGTGTCAACCTATGAGGTGGATAAGTATTCTTATGAAAGAGCTTTGGCATATTGGAAATCTCTAGCAGACAAAAGAGGTGTCATGAATATTCATGATGGTGAAAATAAGGGTAACACTAATCAGATTTTATAGACATAACTTTTAGGTATGAGTACAAAAGATATTGAGAATAAGCGTTTGTTTCCGCTTTGAGCATAAGTGTTAACCACACCCATAAGTACAAAATTTTTAGTATGAGTATGGAAATTTTGGGTAGCATAAGTGTTTGTTTTAACTTCCAACATTGTAATCAATGGATGATTTAAAATTTTGAATAAATTTCACATTTTCGTTATCAGCTTTCTACAGGATATTGAGAATTGATTTTTTATTTTACTAGGATATGTATTTTTTTATATCTGAAAAGTGTTTGCTTCAGCTTCCAACATTGTGAATTTGTTGTTTTTATATCATGTCGTTGTTATTCTATTGTGTGTATCTCCAAAAAAATTAATTTTATATATAATAGATGTGTTATTGAATTTTTTGTTATGTTCATAAGCTTTTTGAGTATCATAACCCTATTATTTGATTTTGTATATGTTGATGAAATTGTATGTTTAACATTTAAGCACTGTTATTGAATTATCAGTCTATAAAATTTAAATTATTTATTGGATTTGTATTTTATAAACCACTTATGCCAAATCAAAAATCTATGTTGCAATTCACTTATTTAAAAAGTTTTTATAGAACATAAGAGAAATTTCTACCTATGTCCATCTTTCCTAGCAATTCTTTCGTAATTGACAATTATTTATTGCATTCACATTAAATAATTATAACATCATAATTTTAAAACAAAATTTCAAAAATACAATACACAATTTTTTGAAATGGTCTCTTTATTGATTGGAAAACATTCTTTTACAATTTACAAAATTGTTGACTACTATACAACAAAAGCTACAATCAACTAGTTGGCTTTCACCTGGGTGCCTCAAGCATGTGTTTAATATTCTAGAGAATGAGTTTGTATTGATGACCACTCATAAATATCCCTCACTTCCAATCACCAACTCTTACCAAACCTTGTGCCATAGTGGTCAACCTCACTAGCAATGTTCCTTATTCTTTCGTAGGATCTTCTTTAAATGGTGCATTAATATAAGGTATGGTGGCTAACAAAGCCAACTCAATATTAAACATAATCCAACGTGAAGTTTCACGTGGTTAATAATCATAATAACATAAGCATCATAAAGTATGCCTTCGATGTCCTCATCATTCCTTCCCACTATATAAGCATTAGACTCCAATGCTTTTATAAATGTGAAGGACAAAGAGGTGGAGTGTCGAGTACAACCGAAAATGCACTCTATACATTGCAAAAGACCAAAGGTCAAGCATACACTTACCAAATAGCAAAATATTGGTACCATTAGGATTAGTTCAGAAAGAGCTTTTCAATATTGTAAACATGCCTAAGGTTGTAAACGACTGAATGAACCCTTAAGTGGCATGAAAAGAGGAACATTAAATTAATTAATTAAATTTAATAAATAATTTTTTAAAAATAAAACAGAGGTGCAGTGTACACGGTCAAAACATGTTGATCATGCTCTCCTCTTACGCCTGACATGCACAGGCTATGCGTACCTAGTGTAGGTACATGTGCCTAAAGCACGTGCACCCACGCATAGGGCACGCGTGGGGGTGGCCTACCGCATGGTATACATGCAGGGTAGTCTGCACAATTTTTGCACATGACCGTTGGTCAATACCCGCATCTTTGTTCGTGATCTATGTGCATGCTAGCACACACACATATCCAATGTGGACATGCGTGCATGGAGCACGCATGCCCATGCATAGGGCACACAAGGGATAGCCTGAATGGGCCATGCATGGCCCCTGTGTTGGATGCAAGCGCAGTCAGCTGGCCATGTTGGCATGCTAACCTTGAATGGATCATGCACTAGCCATGTGTGTCATGCACAAGGGCACAACCTGCTCGTCCTGTTGCATACGTGGCTGCGTGCAAATGCACACAACAACCCATGCATATTGGTAGGCTTTGCACCTTTTTTTTGTGCACGGGGCTATATGTGTGCTAGCTTGTGCATGCATTTTTTTGTTTTTTTAATCATGCATAAGGAACAACACATGTAGGGAGAAAAATAATTCTTGTGTTGATTTTGACCTCCCAAGTGCTAATCTTCAAAAATAAATTTCACAATAGTATTCAATGCATACAGTGGAGGAAAGGGTTTGGAAACCACGAGCAGTTGAGGCAGCGATGGTGGCCAAGGAGGTGGCCGATTTGTGATGCAAATTAATTTCAGATCTTCCAACAAACCAGAGGATCTAGCAACAAAAAGAGGAACAAAAATGGATCCAACAACATAAAAATATCCTCCATCTACAACGAAAGGAAAAATGGTGGAATCTTCTTCTGGATATTTCTTAGCATCTACTTTAGGAGGCAGTAAATCCTCAACTTTTTCTAATCTAGACTCTTTTTTTTTATAGATCTATGATAGACAAGTTTTTATTTTAATTTCTTCCAAAAAAATATTGCTTCAAAAGCAACAAAGAGATCTTCTTCATAAAGACTTTCAAATTCTGCACTGACAGTAGTATGGTCCAAAGGAAGGACGATGGGCTCCATGCCCATAGATCCTGGTTTGATTCCAGGTACTGCTTAAAATTTTTCTTTTGCAACAATTTCTTCCACAAGAAGAATTTCTTCTGCAACAACTTCCTCTGTAGCAACAATTTTAGCAATTTCCTCTGCAACAACAATTAGAATTTTTGTAGTAATCTCTTTCATAGGAAGAATTTCTTCTTTTTTATCAACTTCTTCCATTTCAATAGGAATAATTTCTTCTTCTCTCTTACTGATGCTTATTTTACTTCCATTTCTTCTGCGAGTTGGGCAGGTTGAATCCGCTGGAGATTAGCAACAATCATATTGAGTTATTGCTTCAAATTTTCAATTTTTTTTAATCTTGGACAAACAACATGGTGTCCTACCCAGACATGAGAAAAATCTACTACTCTGATACCACTAATATGGATCAAAAATTATTGATCGATCTTTTATTATTTTTAAGTGCTTTAAATAAGCACCAAAATATATTACAAATAGAAAATGCAACGAAAGCCAAGTTTGGTTGGTAACAACCAAACCAATACAGGCATGGTGGCTAACAAAGCCAACTCAACCTTAAACATAATCCAACGTGAAGTTTTACATGGTTAATAATCATAATAAAACAAGCATCACGAAGTATGCCTTCGATTTCCTTATCATGCATTCAATTCTTTCTCATTTTGTTTTAACAAAATATCCACATCCAAACCATTATTTTTGATGACCTTCTTGAGCCAATTGTTTTCCCTCATGGTGTATTGCAATATTTTTTTCATATCGATAGATTGTTGCAGACTATTTATTGCAGTTTTAATTAGCGTTTTCATGCCGCTCACTTGCATATTTAGGTATTCAAAATTAAACTACAAAAGAGAAGAGAAAGACGTTATTATAAATAAACAAAATATATGTAAGAAAGAAATGACTTTTAGTTATATGTAAAACTTACATCAGTGGTAACTCTTGTAGTTTTTGCAACTGCTACTTTTTGCTTATCTCTAGACCATTCATTGAAAAATGCTTGGGCCTCAACATTGAGGTTTTCTAATCTGTTCA
The DNA here is from genome assembly GCA_028583015.1 of Wollemia nobilis. Classification (NCBI taxonomy): domain Eukaryota; kingdom Viridiplantae; phylum Streptophyta; class Pinopsida; order Araucariales; family Araucariaceae; genus Wollemia; species Wollemia nobilis. Next base: position 3,923,786 of record JAQPPZ010000048.1, on the reverse strand, counting down.
ACATAATTTATAGAATTTCATCATTGTATGTGGACTCAACCTTCACGCTACTATATTCAGTCTGATGTAACAATGCATCAAGATTTTGCAGTTCATTCTCCACCAATGAGCACATCTCATTTCTTTTTGAAAAATTCTTGTATCGGGTATTTATTTCTTTTATTAAAACCTTTATCCGATATTTCCAATCTTTTAAGCCAACGATATCTGAAAGCAGAATTTTCTTAATTGTAGCTTCACAAATAAGAGCTAATGAAACATCTTCTAGAAATTTAACTTTCTCATCATTGCTAAGAGGATGTTGGGTGGCGGTTTGATGGGAGGGGATGAGCTAAGTGCAGCTGTAGTTGCCCCAACAACCTCTTGTGCTTCATTATGATTTTGCAAATCATGAAGAAAATCAGTTACCTTGAAAGTTAAATATTCAATATTGGTATCCTGAAAAAGAAAATCATCATCAAGATTATCAAAGGGCATTTGAGAAGCGCTTTGCACATTTGAGAGATTCCCAAGGGAAAATATCAAGAAATTAGAATAGGTCTATTGGCTCATATCGAAGGTGGTGGTGTAAGGTATTGTTTCCCACACATTCATGATACGTGGCCTCTCATCATTGGTGGCACTTACTTTGGTTGCACTTGTTGTTGGTGTGTTTGTCGTGGTGGAGGCGATGGAAGCATCAATTTTTTTCTTTGGAAATGAGCCGGCTCCTCTACAAAATTTTACATTAAAATTTTAATTAAAAATATTGTAAAAAATAATGTCATAAATTTTTTTTTAATTAAACCACACTTATCAGAGGAAGATGTGACATGCATAGTCGACTTTGTCCTCGTTGATGATGGATCCACTTGTTGCTCTGAAAACATATAAAAAAATTCATTAAACTAATTATAATTATAATCAATAAAATACATTATTTTAAACAGTAGTTTTGAATAGTAAGATTACCTTATGAGCTGGAGGTTACTTCTTCAAAATCACCTGTAACATGTCTAGAAATCAAACGAGTCAGAGTTGTAGATTGAGGAGGTGAGGAAAGCCTCATATGCTTCGTAGTTCTTGTAGCACTTACTGGTGTTGATTTTGACTGTGTATCAGAATTTCCAGTGGTTTCATGCATGTGATCCCTTAATGTGACATCCCTTCGAGTAGCAGATCCAACTACTTTTTTGCATTCAAGCAAAAATTAAAAAATTATTTGGAAAGAAGAATTATTGTTTTTGAAAAATATATTTTTACCTATATTTCTGCTTCGGTCAGACCAATAGCCATTAATATTGGGTGCAATGTGGTTGGAGGTGGGGTGTCTTTAACATTGTAGTATGCTTCATAAAAAAAGGAAATAATAAAATGGGTGGATGTTACTACACATGTAGTTTGTTGTCTTCGGGCGCTGAGAAGATCTTATTTAATGCGGTTTGAAATGTAGGTGCACCAGTCAAATCTGGTACCCAAAAGACATCGAACCAAACAAGCCAATACCCAAAATGACATGTCTATAGGTCATCCTTACAAAACAAGTCTTGCTTGGAAGAGTTCTATGCAAGCATGAAGAAAATTATCTGCAACGACGAAAATGTTTAAGACCCTTTTGGACTTACTATAGTGAATTGAAAAAAAGATAACATTATTAGAAAACAAAAATTAGAATACCTAAAAAATGTAAAATAATAAAAATTAAATTTAAAAAAAATACAGATCAAATGTTGCAAATCGAGATCATATTTGGTCTCCAAGGTTAGTTTGTCATCATTGCTTAAAGTGTACTGATTGGTCACTAGTTGACCATCAATCTATGACAACCCTGTTAGTCGCTACAGATTTGAAGGTTTGACGGTAAAACAAATATTCTTGCTGTTGACAGTCATATGGATAGCAGACACATCATTTTTGTAGGAGTTGACTATCCTTTGCATGAGGGTGATATTAGTATTTTATTGTGCCATTTTTATTACCCCTACAAGACTAGAGTTCTCAATCCATTGCGTATCTCTTCCAGGTGTGTTGAAAATATTGTAAATGTTAAAACAGTAAATATTTTTAAAGGTAACCATTTGGATGATGCTTTGATTTGATTGTAGGTAAACGATATGGATTTTGGATTCTAGGCTAAGGGTAGGAAAAAGGGGGAGAAAATCTACGATGGAAAATAATCTATGATAGGAAAAAAGGGAGAAAAAATATGTGCTAGGAAAAAAGGTAAAAAAAATAAGTTTGCATACCTATTTATAGAAGTCTATATGCCTGAAGTTAGTGCATGCGTGATACATGGCAGATGCAAGGACACATGGTAGCATCTTATTGACGTCTTTTGGCTGTCGTGCCTTTGCAGTCGCTCCCTAGCTATTGCAACATGTCAGTTGCACCATGCCAATCACACATGGAAGTCGCACCATACCAGTCTTACCATGCCAGCCGTACGATGTTGGTCGTATTGTCCTGACCGTATCATGTTAGTCGCACGATGTCAGCCATATCATGTCGATCGCACGATGTTAGCCACATCATGTCAGTCGAACAATGTTGGTTGCACCATGTCGATCGCACGATGTTGATCGCACCGTCCCAATCACATCGTGTTAGTCGCATGATGTTGGTCGCACCATGTTGACCATACGATGTCGATCACACCATGTCGGCCGTACGATGTTGGTCGTAGCGTCCTGATCGTATCGTGTTAATCACATGATATCAGCCACATCATGTTGACTGCATGATGTTAGCCACATCGTGTCAGTCGCACGATGTTGGTCGAACCGTTTCCACCACACCATACCAACTGCATGATGTTGGCCACACCATCCCAACCGCATCGTGTCAATCATACGATGTTGGTTGCACGATGTCAACCGCATTGTGTCGGTCGCACAATGCCCATCACACCGTGTTGGCAACATGATGTTGGCCGCACCATGCACGAAATTTTTTAACATGGGTGTGGTGGTGTTGATGGTATGCAAGTAAATGGGATGTTTGATGCTCAAAGATATGAATCTTTTCAATATTCAAGGTCTTGTAACAATATTGTTTTTAGCTATTTACATAAATATATAAAAATTTAATTTCATAATATTAAATTAAAAATAAATATATAATAAAATCAAATAGCATTCATTAACTCAAGTTTATTTATTTAAATTTTAAATTTAAACTATCAAATTTTTCATTAAAGACCATGTGACTGAATGCAATTGTGTAAAAACATCCTCGCAAAAATAGTAAACTTCAACCGATATGACAATTGAGCGTTGTGCTGCTATTTTTTTCTTTTCTATAGTTAATAGAATTTTATGAAAGCTTTCCTTGTAGACCCACATAGCTTTGTCATTGAAAGCAACATCAAGTCATTCAAAAGCTTCCACAAATTGTTCAAGCCATAATTACAATTTTTGCATGAATCATTCAAAGTTGAGCAATATGTGCATAACAAAGAATTTCACTTATATTTATATGGATGTGCTTTTGATGGTTCTTGTCATACTCTCAAGATCTATTAATACAATTCAGGCAAGTGTAAGGAGGCAGCAACCTTGGTAGCACAAGACGAAAAGTTAAACAAGGAAGATGGAAGCAACAATGTTGATGGGACTCTATTTTGCAGACTAGTTGGTAGTCTGATGCAGTTATAGCTGCTAGGCCTAATATTACTTTTGCTAGGAGTCTTATTTCTAGGTTCATGATAAAACCTCATGACAATCATATGAGAGCAACAAAAAAATACTTTGATATATCAAAGGCACATCAAATTTGTAGCTCTGATACTTGTGTTACTGTGCACTCTTTATGTCTCAACATAATGACTAACTATAGTGCCAATGTGGTGCCTATGAACCATTATAGTGTTGAAATACTATCAAATATATTTTCTAGACAATGGGTGCTACTTAGACATAAATATTTAAATACACATTTTTAAATTGGTTATATAGGATTGAAATATTCTCCACCTATATTATCCCATGACCATGTTAACAAGGTATTTTAACCAACCATACATTAATATTACAACTATTGATTATACATGTATCACCTAACAAGATTTGAAACTAAGTCTCAACATTAGTATCCTGGTAGTCTCAGTCGAACCATGTCAAGCGCACGTCTGTTGCACCATGTCAGTCGCACCATGGCAGTCACACCTTGTCTACCGCAGCCTGTCTGTCATCACATATCTTTTGTTTGTTATTGAATTCTCCAAAAAATTATAATTTTATGGGAAAAAATGAAATAATTTGCCACTGTTTTATATGAGTTTAGACATGATTTGCCTTGATTTCGAAACTGATTCGTCCCATTTTTATAAATACATTTTGGGTACGACCCCTTATGCATAACCCTGATAGTAACGCTAGGAAGTCTTGAAGCCACTTGAACATGCACCAAGACACAACAAAGTTGTTATAGCCAAGCAAAGGAGAAAGGATAAGTCTTATGATCAATTACTCTCCTAGCAAGTTTTATAAAGCATCAACAACAAAGTTGAATGTATAAGCAACATCGAGAGTCAAACATAAAAGAGTTTTACCTCAAGTGAAAGCATCTCTAGAGCCGTTGAGTAGCAATGAGAGTCGAGAAATATGTAGTAGCGCTTAGGACCAAGCGCTGGCCAAGATACATAGGGATCGAGCACCAACCAAGGTGTGCAGAGGACATAGTAGAAGCATCAACCAAGGAATGCAAGGGGTGAGCAAGGTGCATGGAAGTTCAAAGGACGTAGGAGACAAAAGGTTGGGCATCAAATCATGGTACATAGGAATCTAAGCACCACGAAAGTCTAAAGAGGTAAGGATTAAGCCAAGTTATGCAGAGTCAAGCTGAGTTATGCAAGAGATGAGCTAGAGTTGTGGAAGATCAAAAGCCAAGCGTCTAGCAAAAGAATCAAGTGTAGGATATCAAGGGCAGAGCAAGCTTCGAAACTAGCATCCAAACGTCACCTTTACAATTTGAAAGGAGCATTGAAGCGTCACACAAAAATTGCCAGAGGGAAGTGCAAGAGTTTAGTTGAAAACTCAACATAATCTGAACATTGGAAGAGTGTAAGAGCTAGGTCAAATCAAGAGTCAATTAGACGTTGAAGGTAGAAGCCAAGCGTTGGAAAATCAAACACCATATTCGAGCGTCAAGTAGATAGTTCGAGCGCCAAGGAAAGTGAAACGATTGAAAATTACAAGCATTGGAACGTTGAGCGCCAACTAGAACACCATGCAAACTGCCTTGTTGACACGTTGAAGCAATGAAGGCGAAGAGCAGAGTCAGTAACGCTCATCCTAAAAGGTTTCAAGTAGTGGCCCATGCAAGGTCTTCATCACATTCTCACACGCTCGAGTCAAGAAGCACAATGAAACATTTTTGAAAATTCCAATGCCAAAGTCGCCATAAAGAGCCACGCCCTCAAGGAGGTAAAATTTGGGTTTACTAGATAAATTAAATTAGTTTTTTAATTTATCTAAAGTTAGGAGTGATAAGGAGTTTATTTTTTATTTTTTATTTTTATAAAGTTTTCTAAAGTTATTTTGGAGAGATAAGTGTGTTATTAGCATAATAAAGTTTTTAATTTTTTTGGAGTGATAAGTAGTATTGGTAATTAAGTTGTTTGATTTTAAAGCTTTGTTTTTTATTTATTTTTTGAAATTCAAAGCTCATAGAATTTTTGCAAATTATTTAATTTTGGAGAGATAAGGAAGTCTACTTCAAATTTAAGAATATTAAATTTGCAAAAATCTTATTTTCTAGTTTCTAATCAATTAGGGAGACATAAGGAATCCTATTACATAGGTTTGAACATTTTAGAAACTTAGAAGTTATTATTCAAAACTTAGAAAGTTGTAAGGATGTCTACTTCAAAGGATTCAACATATTCAATGGATATGGAAACTATGACTACAAAAGAAAGAGCAAATGCCATAAAATTTGGAATACAAAATTTGATTGAGAAATCTAAAGGAAAAATGGATCTAGTTTCAAAACTGATTTATAGTGAAGCAAAAGAAGAAAACTTTGAAATATTAGAATACTATCTACATGCAAGAATTGTTGAAACAATTGATAATGGGAAATATAGTGTTATGATACCTTTGGATATTGGTAGCATAGTATATATGGCATTTCTTACACTCAAGTTTTACAAAGACATAAATACAAAACAAAAGGAGTTGATAGAATCTCTCAAAAAGAAATTAAAAACAAGTGAATCATTATTTGAGAGAATATTTCATTCTTCTTGTAACATTGATATTCCAAGTTCATCTAATTCAGAATCTTATCATGATGCTTTAAGTGAATGTTCAAAAGTCTCTATATAGAAGAAGACATATGATATGAAAGACAAAGGTAAAGAGAAGATTATTTTGCAGGAATCTAATGACAGTACGAATGTTCAAGAAAGTACAAAGACTGAAGAACATGAAGCTAAAATTAAAGATAAAGACAAACAAGAAGAAGAGGAACCAAGTCAAGGTCAAATCCATTGCAAAGTTATATGAAGTTGAAGACTAAAAAGATGAAGACTATATCGAAGACTAAAGTCTTCAATAACCAAATAATGTAATACAAGGGTGTTGGAGAATATTACATTATTTGGTACATGACAATGTACCACCTTGGTACATCATTGTAAATATTAGATTAGGGTTGTGTCTTAGATTAGAGTGTGAGTTAATATTTTATGTAATGTAATAATATGCAGGAAATGCACAAGTGTCATGTAAATATATGTGCAAGTGTTATTAGTGTAAGTGTGCACGTGTCCTTAGAAAATGAAAATGAAGAGTTGTAAAGAAGAGTGAAGGTCAAGAGTGCAACATATGAAGAGTCGCATACAATTATATATTTGTGACAAAGCATCGTAATTGAGAATTGAACATGCAAAGCTTTATGCTTGAATTAATAGACTCATTCTTTAGCATTTTCAATATTTTTCATGTCCAATATTGTGAGCATGTTTATATGATTATTCTGTGAGTATTGTTGTTTATGAGTTATTATTTGATTCATTATATTGCAACTTCATTATATTAGATCTTGTGATTATTTTCCTGTGGAGATTTACATTAAATATTAAAGCTTCAAAAGCTAACATTAGCACAATACTTGGTTACAATAAATATTTGAGGCAAACCATCAAAACCCATCTGCGGAGAAGCAGTAATAACATGCATCCGAGCAAAATTCTATAATTATCCCTTATATTTAGGATACTATACATTGATCTCCATAACTGTATTTCAAAGCTTTTCTCCAAACAACCCCGACCCCATCCCCCCACAAACTTAAAGAAAGAAAAGAAAACTCTTAAGATTGGGTATCATATACAACCTTTAGTCCAGAAAGGAGGAAAAGGGCATTAGACTACAAAAATAATAGTAGTAAGTACTATTTCAAATGGGCTCAGACCATATGGCCAGGGATTAACCCAATCCCTTTTTTTGCCAATGCATGACTAACAAAATGCATATCCTTCTTACAATACCATTCTGTGCTTCACTTGGCATAACCAGTAAATCCCAAATCCTTGAAATGATGTTCACAGATCATTTATTATGATTTCTTCTGCAGTGATCCTAGATACTACTTTTATTGCAAATTAGCAACCATGACAATCATGGTATAGACAGAAGTTATTGCACCTCCAATGGTCATTCTCGGGGATGCATTCAGTAACCTGAACAAAATTGCAAGATTCTTGACATAGTGTCAAGAAATTTGCTGATTTCTCTTCTCTACATTATTCAGCACAACCCATCTATGAGAACAATCCTCTTAGCTGAAATGTACTATGCAATCCTACAATAGAATCTCTCCTAACTTTGTATGTGTGTTTGTGAGTGTGATTTATCTTGTACCAGAAAAACATGTACTTGTTTATTGACCTCAATCCAACTACATCCAGGTTTCTTTCTTATTCCTCTGTTTTTCATCATTTTTCGTACCTTTTCAATGTTATCCCACCTGCCAGCTGCAGCATAAATATTTGAGAGAAGCACATAAGGTGCAGCATCTTTAAGATCCAACTCAAACAGGTGTTCTGCTATGCATTCTCCTAGCTCAATATTCTTATGTATTCTACAAGCACTAAGGAAACAACTCCAGACAACAGGATCAGGTTTTATTGGCATGCGGTAGATGAAATCTTGTGCTGCATTCAAATGCCCAACACGGCCTAGAAGGTCAACCATGCATATGTAGTGTTCTGTTGTAGGTCTAATATTAAAATGATCAATGCATTGGAAGTAATGATAAGCTTCATCCACTAGACCTGCATGGTTGCATGCTGACAATACACTAACTAGGGTGACATGGTCTGGGTTCATGCCAGAATATTTCATTTCTTCAAACAATTTGACGGCTTCTTTCCCACAACCATGCATGGCATATCCTGCGATCATTGCATTCCAAGAAACCACATCTCGATCATGCATTTTGTCAAACATTTCTTTAGCCTTGTCTATGCTCCCACACTTTGCATACATATGTATCAGGGAGTTTATAACAACAAGATCAAATAGAAATCCATTTTGAAGTACTTTTGCATGGATCATACTACCTTGTTCTAAGGCTGCCAAATTAGCACATACTGAGAGAATACTTGCAAATGTCCTTGCGTCTGGGCATAAACCTACCAGTTGCATTTGTTGAAATAGTTTCACGGCCTCCTCATCATACCCATGCTTTGCAAAGCCTGCAATCAGTGCATTCCAAAAAGCTGTGTTTTGTTGAGGCATTTTATTGAACTGTTTCAAGGCCTCATCAACAAGCCCATTCTCTACATATCCTAAAATAATGACATTCCATGTGACAAGATCATGTTGATGCATTTTCTCAAACAATTTTTGTGCCTTTACCATACTCCCACATTGTGCATACATGTTTATAAGAGTAGTCATCACTAAAAGATCATACTCCAATCCACTTCTAGTTATAATTTCATGAATTTCCATTCCATATCGTAAAGCTGTCAAGCCGGAACACACTTGGAGCATACTGGTCAAAGTTTTTGCATCTGGCCTCACATCCATCAATTGCATTTCTTGAAAAAGCTCGAGGGCCTTCTTACACTGCCCATTCCGTGCAACTCCTGCAATCAGTGCATTCCATGCAACCAAGTTTGGCTGAGGCATTTCTTTGAAGAGTTTCAAGGCCTCCTCAACAAGTCCATTCTGTGCATATCCGGAAACCATTGATGTCCAGGAAACATCATCTGGTTGATGCACTTTGTCAAACAATATGGATGCCTTATCTATGTTTCCACATTTTCCATACATGTCTATCAAAGCATTCACTACCATAATATGATAGTGAAACCGAGTTCTAATTATTTTTCCATGGATTTGCTTAGCCAGTTGTATAGCTTTCAATTTGGCACATGCTGGGAGGATACAAGAGAAGGTTGCAGAGTCTGACCTGACACCTTCCAACTGCATTTGTTGAAAAAGCTTCAGGGATTCCTCGTCACACCCACTCTGTGCAAATCCTGCAATAAGTGCATTCCACGAGACTAAATTTTTCTGAGGCATCTCCTTAAAAATTCTCAAGGCATCATCAACAAGCCCATTCCTTGCATATCCTCCAATCAAGGCTGTCCAGGAGACAATGTTTTGTCGAGGCATTTTCCTAAAGAGTTTCAGAGCCTCATCAACCAGCCCAATCTGCGAATATCCTGCAATCATGGAATTCCACGAGACAACATCCCGCTGAGGCATTTCCTCAAAGAGTTCCAGTGCCATGTCCATAAGTCCAGTCTGTGCATAGCCCGCAATCATAGAATTCCACGACACCAGGTCTCGTAGAGGCATTTTGTCAAACACTTCGCGAGCCTCCTCAATCCTTCTACAATTTGTGTACATGTCTATGAGGGCGTTCCCCACAACAACATCATCAGCAAATTCACTGGTAAGTATCTTTCCATGAATCCCTGTACCCTGTTCCAGAGATGCCACGTCAGCACATGCAGAAATCACAGTGGCAAACGTGAACTGATTGGGTTGGATGCCCGTCCCTAGCATTTGTTTAAATAACGCCAAAGCCTCTTCTATGAACCCCTGCCTTGCATAAGCCGCAATCATCACTGTCCACGAAAACACGTCTCGTTCAGTCATTTTGTCAAACACTTGGCGAGCATCCTCCAGACTCCCGCACTTGACATACATGTTGGAAAGTGTATTCTGTAAAATTAAGTTCCCGGTAAACCCTACCTTAGCCATGAAAGCCTGGATTAGTTTGCCATGTGATAAGGCTTTGTTCTCAATGCAGCCCTGCAAAAGACACAGACATGAAGAAAAATCGAGAAGATTGCCGGCGCGACATAAAATGTGAACCGCTTCCTTCAGACGACCCTCTTTACACAGGGTTCGGACATCTTCAGAAGATGTTGTGTAAGGGTCATTACAACCAGTACTGCTAGTAATTGTATGTTTTACTCCGCGGGCAAACAACGACATCAAGTTGTTCTTCCTTGTTTTAGGATTGATTAGGAGCATTGCTTATGTTTTCCGATTTGTATTTAAACCACTTCAATCTAAATTAAAACCAGCGGGAGCATCATCGATGGTGTTTACATGCATTTTCATGGATAGCACCGCTACAAAAGCAAATGAGTCGGTCGACCGTAAAAAGAGTTAGACTGCCATGCCGAACGAAGAAAGAAGACCTGGTATTAGAGGAGTTGGAGTTGTCCATAGCCTTTTCACAGTCCCAATCCACTGTCATTTCGTGAGGAAAATGTTAACTGGGCATTTGAATGATGTATATCCGATTGGTCTGTTTTCGAAAAATTAATTTTCTTTTAAATTCAAACGTTTAACCTGAAATCTCCTCTATGGAATTGAAAAGTTTGTTTTTTTTTTTTTTTTTTTAAAATGGAAAAGGTTTTCTTATCACTTGACAAGATTATGATTAAATCATAGGGTAAGAAATTTATTTTTTATTTTTTATTTTTTACTTTTGTGAATTTTAGTTGATTAAGGTAAGATAAGTTAATGGAATCATTAACAATTTAATTATTTTATTAATATTATATATTTTTATATATATTATTAATTGATTATATAAATTTGAAGTATAAATTATATTTATAAGGTGAATACATAGTTATATTATAATAGTTTGGTAATTAAAAAGTTTATTGTTTGATAAGATTCAAAGTATGATATTTTTGAGAAATATTTTAATAATATTATTGTTTGATAAGATTCAAAGCTTGATATTTTTTAGAAGATATTTTAGAATAGGTTATATGACCATATAAAGGTATAATTACTATTCATTGGCAAGATTGAAACCTACATCTTCTCTTTTAGTTTTGAGGGATATTGTATGGCTAAGTCTTTGAGTTTTTATCTTAAAAAAACTCAAGTTCAAACTTCGAAGGATTGGGAGCCCTCATAAAATGTGTTTTACTTAACATTTTGTTTGCAAGGACATGGGCTTTGGACTCTCTTCCAGGAGACCTAGGTTTGTACCTTAAAGGGATAGGATGGAAGGTAGTGTTTGAGTGTTTGTTGGTTAGCTGCCCCGGTTGGGATAGGATGAAAGGTAGTGTTTGTGTGTTAGTTGACTGCTCTGGTTTGATTTCTTGGAGGATCGGGTCCAGTTGACTTCATCTTACCTAACGGGCGACATCCAAGTTCGGTTCGGTGTCCTACCCCATAGCAAACAAGGTGTTATCGTTCTGGTGCCCTACCCCATATCAAACAAGGGGTTACAGATTTCTCTTGTAACAAAAAAATTGAATAATTTAACTATTGAGTTCATGTCATTTTATTAAAAATATATCACTTTCATTTTATTGTTAAATTTTAATTTCAATTAAAAATGCATTAAGAATTTTACAAATGTTACACAGAAAAAAATAATGTCAATCAATAGATTTGTGTCTGTCGTTATAGTTGTAACATAATTGGTTTCTAGGACATGACCTCGACTCTAATAAATGGGAGGTCTAGTGATCAAACCACCCCACCCCTGTGCGTGTGCGTCTTTGAAGTGCAGTTGGTTTTGGTTTTCAGGACATGACCCTGACAATAATAAATGGGAGGTCCAGTGTTTGAACCCCCCCTGTGCTGCCTCTCCGGATACAAAAAAATCTCATATGACTTCCCTCTAGATAGTGGTATACCTAGATGTGGCTTCCCTCTAGATAATGGTATACTCAGATGTGGCTTCCTTCTAGATAGTGGTATACAAAAAAAATATCTCCTGTGACTTTCCTCTACATAGTGGTATACCCAGATGTGGCTTCCCTCTAAATAGTGGTATACTAGGATGTGGCTTCCCTTCATATAGTGGTATACAAAAAAAAACCTTCCTCTAGATAGTGGTATACCCAAATGTGGCTTCCCTCTAAATAATGGTATACTTGGATGTGGCTTCCCTCCAGACAGTGGTATACAAAAAAAAACCTCTAGAGGCTTTCCTCTAGATAGTGGTATACTTAGATGTGGTTTCCTCTAAATAGTGGTATACCCAGATGGAATGACATTGTTGGCCACCCACCTAAGAGGGAAGTTTTTCCCTCTACCCAAGAGTTTTTAACCCACAAGGGTGGTGCATTGGTGATTGCAAACAACTCCCTCTATTTGAGAGGTCTTGAGATTGAATTATATAGACGTGACACCCAAGCGGGTATAAAAAAAATCTTCTATGACTTTCCTCTAGATAGTGGTATATCCAAATGGGATTGCCCCAGACATGGCCCCAAAATGAATGGGAAGTCTAGTGTTCGAAATCACCCATGTATTAACTTTGCGGACACAAAAAATCTCGTGTCTTTCCTCTAGATAGTGGTATACTCGGATGGAACAACACTCTTGGCCACGTAAGAGCGGTCTTGGAGGTTTTCTCTCTACCCAAGAGTTTAGTCCGTTGTAGGTAGAGGTAAACCCGGATGGGGCGACACTATTGACCACCTAAGAGCGGCCTTGGAGGTTTTCTCTTTACCCAAGAGTTTAGTTCGTTGTAGATAATGGTATACTCAGATGGGACGACACTATCGGCCACCTAAGAGCATCCTTAGAGGTTTTATCTCTACCCAAGAGTTTAGTTTATCGTTGTAATGCAATTGGTTTCTGAGACACTATCAACCACCTAAGAGCATCCTTAGAGGTTTTCTCTCTACCCAAGATTTTAATTTGTTGTTGTAATGTAGTTGGTTTTTGAGACATGGTCCCAACACTAATAAATAGGAGGTCCAATGTTCGACGTCTTCAAAGTGCAGTTGGTTTTCAAGACATGGCCCTGAAACTAATAAATGGGAGGTTCGCATCTTCAAAGTACAGTTGGTTTTCGAGACATGCCCTAACACTAATAAATGTGAGGTCTGCATCTTCAAAGTACAGTTGGTTTTCGAGACATGGCCCTAACATTAATAAATGGAAGGTCCAATGTTTGAACCATTGCTGTACTATCTTTGCAGACAAAAAAATCTCCCATAGCTTCCCTCTAGATAGTAGTATACTCATATGGGACAACACTGTCAGCGATCTAAGAGTAGCTCTAGAAGTTTTCTCTTTATCTAAAATTTTTTAATGTCAGTTACTAAGAGCGACTTTAAAGGTTTTATGTCTGCCCTAAAGTTTTCCCTAAATATTGATCATAAAAGATTTTCACACTACAAAAAAATAATAAATATGAAAACATCTTATTTTTTCATAAAATATCCTAAAAATATATCTATATAAAATATTTAACAAAACTTTTATAAAATATAAAATATGTTAAAATAATATAAAATAATAAAAACTAAAAAACATAAAATTAAATAATATAAATTCAAAAAATCAAAATTTCCACTACCTAAAATAATATACATAAATAATTATAATATCATTATATAATAACTAATATAAATAATATTATTTAAATTATATATTAAAAAATTATAAAAAAAAACTAAACATTCAACATAGTACCTACATAATAAAGATCATTATTCATGTCAACACTTGCATGACAAAAAAATCTACATTATAGTGGTGAATGCTTTAAAAAAAGGATTAGTTCAAATTTTATATGTTGTTAACTATAGCAACAAACGTAACCAATTCTCATATGTAATTTAAAAAAAAACTATAGCAACAAACAATTGCAATTGTTGGTATTGATTCAAAATGTAAAGATAGCAACCAATTAGTTATAATATAAAAATAGTAACATCTAAAACATACAATCCAAATTAAAAAAACATCGAGAACAAAACTTATCATGATAATATGAACAAGTATTTATTATAATTCTTTTAGTTTGTGTGAAAACTACTATGATTGATGTTTAGGGTTGAGTTTTTGATCTTAATCATAATCTTTCGTTTGAGGCTGAGTATTTTCATTTCAACCATGACCCCTTGTAATCGCAAGGTCAAGAACTAAACTTATCAATTAACACATAGTCACACATGCCACGGTTTAAACCTTGAACCTCCAGAAAAAAAGCCAAACCCCAAACCGATAAATTGTCCCAAAACTAAACTATGTTATTGTTAATAAAAATAATTGTATCATTTTAAAGTACTTATGAATATTAATAGGAGGATTAAGCCTTTGGAAATTAAGTGAGTTTCATATCAATGCATTTATTTTATATATATAATATCAATGCATTTATTTTATATATATATAAATGGGTGTGTTTATGTTTATAACAAAATATTTAATAATTTTGTTTGGTAAGTAGATAGATTAAAAGCGGGTTTTGAAAAGACCCCAAAATCAAGAAGAAGAGGTATTAAAGTGGAACAAAATTCCAACGTAGGAATATGTCACTAGAAATAAACAACTTGCAAGGAAATAACATCACATGAAACCCATTAGAAAGCAAGAGGGCCAACTACCCCCCACACACATGCCGTGTCTCGATGTTAATAGAGGTGGAAAAGACAAAGCCACTAAAATCCCAAAGAGTAGTAGATATAGCTTAAAACAAAAACAGGTACAAAACCAAATGACAGCTCCACAAGGGTGGTCCTAGCCACCAGGGACATACAACAAGCAAAGGAAAAACCTTAACTCACCAACAAAACAGGGTTGGACAAAGCAAAGAAGGGTATTACTCTTCCACAACTTCCTCATGAGCTTCTTGGTCACCATATTCATTGTTGAAGAGTTGCTTGAGTTGCACGTTTAGGTCCTTCATGGTCTTAGCTGCTTGGTTGTAGATTGTCCACGCGGCTCTAGCAGCAACAGAAAAGTTGATTGTGGTATTTGAAACTAGAGTGAAAATTAAGTTCTGGACCGTAGCAGCTAAAACCGGTCTTATCACTTTATCATCATCAGACATGTGGGCAAGGGTCGATTTTGAAGGATTCCCCTCAGTTATTGCTTTTTTGGACCTAGCAGGGCCCCGAACCTTACTCGCACTCCCCTCGCACTCCCCTCTTGATTGATTTTCCTCAACGACCGATGCCTTAGCTCAAACCTAGAGTAATCAAAATCAGGTTTGACAAATCCAAAGGTTTTATACTTAGGTTCAGGGGAAAAAAATTCAGGATCATCCTCATCATTGAGCTCGACAGTGACAAGGTTGACGCGACTAGGAGTGTTCATGGGAGGCTCAGGAGGGTTACTGAAAATCATGATATTCTTGGTGTACTCATCAAGGGCATGCTTGTAGAGGATCAAAAATAGTCCTTGATGGGAAGAGTGGGAAGATTTTTGCTTCTTGACTCTTTCTATGGAAAGTTCAATGGAGCGGTATAGGTAGTCAGGGATATTGATGTGTTTGACATCTCTAAGATGATTTAGGAAAGCTAAATGGAAGCTACAAAGGGGAGGTTGATATTGTCAACTGTTATGTACTGTAAGATGGGAATCATCACCTGTCCTAGGGCAAGGGGACAAAATATTTAATAATTAAAATGAATGCTTATCATATTAAACCACATGTTTTTTAAATTTACCTCTCAACCTTTTTATAACTAAAGATTGCATAGTAATATTAATTTTTTTATATTGTAATTTAGATAGTAAATTAGTCTTATGTTAGCATATTTTAAATAAATAAATAATTTATTTATAAATATTTTTCATATAAAACTTTAAAATAGAAGTTAATTTAATATAAATAATTATTGTTATTATAAATTAAAAAAAAAAAATTGAAAACTTCTATTATGATGTTGAATTTTTTAAATCATTTAAAAAGGAAATATTGATTAATTGTAAATTATCTAAACTTAGTTGATTTATAAAAACATGTTTGTGAGTCTTTTGAATACTTCACACATAAAGGATTTACGCTTGACATTTTAAGACAATGTCCATGATCTGTTATCAAGAATGAGAAAAGCATGTATAATTGCACTTGTGGAAACTTCTTGTATAAGTCTCTTAATTAGTTTTTTTTTTTTTTTGTTGGATTTGGGATTTTTGGAATTTAGTGAGTCTGAGAAATCCTTACGACCTATGCTCGGGGTTGGGCATCCCCATCCTATCATGATCTCTCATAAGGAAGAGAGTTGAGCTTATCAATAGGGAATTTAACACACAACCACACACACCACAATTTGAACCTTGGACCTCTCGAAGAAGAGCCAAAACCCGAACCATTATGCTATTCCTAGGATAAAATAATATAATTATTAAAGTATTTTTTTTATTTGGTTAGTGTGAGAAACCCCTATGATCGATGCTTAGGGCTGGGCATTCCCATCCCACCATGACCTTTAATAAAGGGAAGAATTGAGGTTATCAATAGGGAATTTAATACACAACCACACACATGTTGAGAATTTAAGTCCATTCTAGTCCCTAAACTCTCATTTCCCAGATTTGATGGTGGAGATTTAACTTGTTGGATATACAAAGCAAATTAATTCTTTACTTTACATCAAGTCAATGATAAGCAAAAAGTCCCAGTTGCTTCTTTCAATCTAGATGATGCTCTAGCCAAATTATATTTTAGACATGAAATTCAACATGGTATACCCACATGAAAAGAATTTACTAACGAGTTTTTGCAATGTTATGGAGCAATGTCTTATGAAGATCCCATAGAAGCCTTGACAAAATTATGTCAAATAGAGCCAATTAATAGTTATCTTGAGGAATTTGATATTTTGGCAGATTAGATAATTCTTTTTCAAGAGTTTATTTTATTGGTAGCTTAAGAGAAGATGTACAAGCGGAGGTAAAAATGTTGAAACCATTTCTTTTCAAGGAAGTCATGGGACTAGCCTAATTAGTAGATGGAAAAAAATATACCAATCAACTTAGAACTTTTAAAACTTTCAATATGTCCAACTGCACCACACTAAAATATCAAGCACAAAAAATACAATGAAATCCTCAACAACAAAGAATTCATAGATTAACCCCAACCCATATGGAAGAGAAAAAAGCAAAAGGAATTTTTTTGAATTGTGATGAAAAATTTGTTAGGGGACATAGATGTAAAGAAAATAAATTTCTTGTTATTGACATGGATGGACAAAATTTCTTAACAGAAGCAGAAACTCAGTTGAATAAAAAGCCAAAATAAATGCCCCAACAAACTTAAAATATCATAGAAGAACAACCCCTTATTTATTTTCATGCTTTGGCTAGAATTCATTTTCCCCAACCTATTAAAGTTATTGACTATATCAAGCACTAGAAGGTAGTAGTTTTAATTGATAGTAGCAACAACCATAACTTCATCCATAAGAAGTTAAAAAACCAGGTGCATTGCAATTCATCCTATTAACAAGTTTTTAATTATGATTGCCAGTGGAGGAATGATAAAATGTAGAGGTAGGTTTAACAAAGTAAAGATACAAATGGGTGATTATCATCTTAGAAATAATTTGTTTGTAATTGATATGGGTGGATGCGATGTCATATTGGGTGTTGATTGATTATACACATTGGGCACTATAGAAATGAATTTCTATGATCTAGTCATTAATTTCACCATTGATGGTAAGAAATATACCTTGAAGGGTATTTGTGTAGGATCCCCTAAAATTATCAGTTCTCATCAAATGGAAATGTTATTTAAAAATGTGCCTAAGGTGTAGTTGCACAACTCCATGCAATCCACCTATCAGAGAGTGTAAATGATCAAGGAGTTAATGACTACAAGATTTGTTAGATAAATATTGGGAAGTGTTTAAGGAGCCAAAAGGTTTACCGTCACCTAGAGAAGAACATGACCATGTGATCTAACTAATTTTGGGAAGCCAATCACCCAATATCCATCCTTATAGATATCTATTCTATTAGAAGACTGCAATAGAGAAAATCATCAAAGGGCTCTTGGAAGAAAGAGTTATTCAGTCTAGCACTAGCTTCCATTCCTCTCCAGTAGTCATGGTTTTAAAGAAAAAAAAAGGATTGGAGGATGTGTCTTGATTTTTAGGTTCTTAACAAGTTGAAAATCAAGGATAAATTCCCTAATCCAGTAATTGATGATTTTCTAGATGAATTATAGGGCTTTGAGTACTTCATAATATTGGATTTGTGTTTGGGTTATCATTTGATTAGAATGAAGCTAGAAGATTTACCCAAAAATGCCTTCCAAACTCATGAGGGTCATTATAAGTTCTTAGTGATGCCCTTTAGGCTTTGTAATGGTCCTTCCACATTTCAAATTTTGATGAATAAGATATTCAATCCTAATTCAATAAAATATGTTTTGGTATACTTTGATGAAATTCTTATCTACAGTAAGACGTGGGAAACCCATAGATAATATTTGGAACAAATCCTCCAAACTTTGCAGTAGAATCAACTTTATCTAAAATGATCTAGGTGTACTTTTGACCTACTCGAGGTGGAGTATTTAGGCCACATTGTAGGAATATATGGAGTGCAAGTGGATCTCAAGAAAATTAAATCTATCCAAAAGTGATTGATACTAAAAACAATAACAAGTCTTAGAGCACTCTTGGGTCTAACAAGCTATTACAAAAAGTCTGTGAGAAATTATGGTGAAATTACCACACCTTTATATGCCTTACTTGAGAAATATACTTTTGGATGACATGAGGTCACTGATGAGGCTTTCTTGGCCTCAAAACAAGCAATGTGCACCACACCAGTCTTAGCTATACTAGACTTTTCAAAAGCCCTTATCATTGAATATGATGCATTAGGTAGCGATATGAGGGTAGTGCTAATGCAATAAGGAATATATCTATCATTCACCAACAAGGCTTTCTATCAAAACAATTTATGCAAGTCAAGTTGTGAGAAGAAAATATCGAAAATTATTTATGTAGTGTAGACTTAGAGACAATATTTAATGGGGCAAAAATTTTAGATTAAAACTTACGACCGTAGTCTAAAATATTGTTTAAATCAAAGAGTGTCATCACCAGAGCAACCAAAATGGATTACAAAAATGATAGGCTATGATTATGAGATTATTTACAAAAATAGCAAAGAGAATATTGTTGTATATGCATTATAATGACAACATCATGGAGAAGACTCTTTTTTATCATGTCTAGATTAGTTACAAGGGGTTAAGAAAGAGTGGGAAAAAAAACCTGAAGTATAACAAATCATATCTCCATTACAATAGGATCCCATAGCCAAAGCAAACTATGAATGGAAGAATGGGGCTCTTATGTACAAAGGAAGAGTTGTCTTAGGACGACAATCAAAATTTATCCAAAGTGTCCTAAAGGAGCTACATGATTCACCATTAGTAGACCACTCAAGCTTTGTTAAGACATGAATGATTAAATGTTCCTTCTATTGGTCAGGTATGAAGGGTGATTTGTTGCTATGTATCTAAGTGTGATATCTACCAACATCACAAAGGAGAAACTATTCCATCACTTGGTATGTTGCAACCTCTACCAATTCCCAATAAAGTTTGGGAGGGTATCTCTATGAATTTTATAAAGGGATTGCCCAAATCAACAAGTAAATTTATCATTATGGTGATGGTAGGAAAATTATCTAAAGATACACATTACATCATCTATTTCACGCATCCACTATGGCCAATATTTTATAGAAATTATTTTCAAATTACATGGAATGCATTTCTCCATTGTCAATGACAGATATTCTAGTTTTACTAGCTATTTTTGGCAAGAATTATTCAATCTATAGGGTACACATTTGAAGATGAGCACTACATATCACCCTCAAATTGATGGACAAAATGAAGTGGTGAATACATGTTTAGTAACATATCTTTTTTGTTTTGTATTAAAAATAAAAACCAATAGGCCCATTGCTTCCCATTGGCCAAGTGGTGATATAATTCCACCTATCACACTGCAACAAATACGACCTCGTATGAAGTACTTTCTAGCAAAAAAACCCTCTATAATGACTTCATATTTACTATATACCTCCAAAGTTCTAGCAATTGAGATGACCCTTCAAAACAAAGAAGACATTATGAAGGCACTTAAAGACAATATAGTCAAAGCCTAGAATCAAATGAAGCAACACGCTGATAGCTTCATACAAAGCATACTTTTGAGATGAGTGATATGGTATTTTTACACTACAACCATATACGCAATCATTAAACATAAATAAGGCAATAAAAAATTAGCACCCAAATACTATGGCCCATACAAAATTTTAAAGAAAGTGGGTCAAGTCACTTATCAGTTGGAGTTGCCACCAACAACAATATTCATCCAATATTTCATGTCTCATGTCTTAAATAGGTCAACGGTGAAAAATGCAAAGTATAAATAGTTCTACCAAGATTGGATGAAGAAGGGATAATCAAACTTTGTTCTAAGACAATATTATTAATTGAAGAGCATTGTCTTCACCATAGGACAATCAAGGACGTATTGATGCAATGGTGTAGATTACTATATGAAGATGCAACATGGGAGTTAGAATATATTGTAGCAATTTCTAGAGTTGCAATGTTGAGGATAAGCTACTTTTGAAGCGATAGAGCATGTTAGGTCTCCACACTAACCCTATTATTTACTTATAATATTAATTAGTTAAAATTGACACTATGTGTATGAGGGTAACCAACATATGGAAACCCTAGCATTAATTGTAGGTAGGTAGCCAAATTGTGGCTAACCCTGGAATCTAGTGTTACTATATATATTTATATTATGACACAACATTAGGGTATCATGAGCATTATTTTGTAGTGAGTGTTGCTCTAGGGGGTTGCCCCCTCAAAGTGGCACAATGAACATTGCAATCATAAGTGTCCTTTCTCTAATATATTTCTCTCTCTAGTTATGAGTCTTATTTTGTTGTTGGTATTATTTGAAGTGAGTTATTATATCTACCATATTCATGCTTAATCTATTTTTTAGTTATATTTTTGCTCTATTTCTATTAGAAGTGCATTGCATATAGCACGATATTTGATTAATGACATGTCTATTGTCACAAACATCAATGGTATGTTTCAAAGAAACAAAAAGTAAGTGGTAAAAGTTTTGGACTAGATGCGCTAGGTGAGTATTGACCCTAAAAATTAGAGTGAATAAATCAAGTGTGAGTATGTCCATGAAGAAAAATAGGCTTTCTAGACTTGAACTAACAACCTAGTCCTTCAATGCCCTTCACAATACTTTTCTCTTACCACAAAGTCCATGATGTTATTGAGGCTTGAATTGGGGCTTTCTTTGTTTGAATTAGTCTCTTTAAGAAGGTGGAGGGTGTATGAGTTCTCTCCATCCAACATGTCTTCTTATTATTTCCTTAATGCTACAAACCTTCTATTAACCACTCTTAATACCAAAACTTAAACTTGAACTCTCTAAAAATGATGTTGAGCCATGCTATGGGTTAAAACCATGCTTTCTACCATCATATAAGGCTTCACAACAAGTCACCTTACCATCTTGCTATAGTATATGATTAGAATAAAAAACACCCATCTTATAAATATATTATGCCTTGAGTCAAAATGACTATGCTTTGCGTCTCTTGCCGTCTTGTCCAATTCCTACCATGCCATGGGATATTTCCTCTTTAAATTTAGAATTTTGGAGGGAAAGAAAAAATTTCTTCTGATATAGAATTAAGACAATAGACAATAAAATCACAAAAAGTATTGAACTAGGACCCCTTTGAAAATTTGCAAAGAACCTAGGAAACTGTTAATAATTTATCAATATCTCCCATAGTTTTCCTTATACAAATGTTTTATGAAATGCAACATATTAATCCATATTCTCTTGCCAATGCAACATAAAAGATGTTGGACTATTTTTACAACTTTGTCAAGTGGCTCAGAGGTATTTACCATGCATCGAAGTCTACCATTTTTTTTAATAATTGGGTGATCAAAAAATGTTTAGATTTTTCTTTATAAAAAAATGTAGAATATCCTCTTATTTGTGCTTCAAATGGTACTAAAATATCCAAAGTGGATAAGAAAATAGATTTTTATACAAAAATTCCAAAAAGATAAACAACTTTTGAGAAGAACTCAAAAATTCAATCCACCATTTCTCAACAAAATGACTTCATAAACCAGGTTATCATTGGAATAATCCATCACAAAATTAATAATTAACAAAATGAGATTTGAATGTTAAAAAGAAAAATATGGTGAATTCGTTAGTGAATATTTATCTTGATCCAATCAACTTATTATGACACAACAAAATCCTCATGATAAAGTTTAAATTAGGGTTTTAATAAAACCCTAAAAACTACCACATAAGATCTTCCACAAATTACTTTAGAAATATTTCTCTGTGTGATTAAGTGAAGACACTCTAGACTTGCTCTAATACCATGTTGAATTTCATAATACTTTAAAAAACAAATAGAAGCATAATATTCACCCAAGTCTTAAGGAAGAGAATAAAAATATTAATAGATGTAAAAGAGAAGAGAGAAAAGAGCAAATGAAAATAACAATAAACACAATTGGATGGATGTCATTGAGAACCAAACACTCTTCTTAGAAAATATCACACACTATGCAATGGATCATCTGGTTGGGAGTACTTATAACAAATACCTAAACCACAATATTAATAATTAAATATGACATTTACCCAAGCTGACATAATGTTAAGGCTTAAGGATAAATACAAGTTACTAAACCCTTGATGAATGCATTACTTAAGGTTAACCATACTCATGATTTAATCAATGCCACTAGGGATAAATACATCAGGTTATTTCCTATAGTCTTATACCACTCATTGTTAGCCTTGGAAAATAAGGTTAGATTACCATCTTCCAACACCTCTTTGTGAGTGGAACTCTATGTTATATTTAATATTTGAAACAAAAGAAATACATTAAATTACCTACTTTTATTTAATTAATATATAGAAGTTAATAACCCTAGAACTTGTGGATAATAGTAGCTTTAAAATATCTTAGCCATGAGAAACCAAAGAAGAAAATGATCTAAGAATACATATAAATAATTTTCTAATTAAATGAATTAAAGAAAAGTTACATAGGCAAATCCACAAAAAATTATGTACATGCATGTTGAATCAAAATTTAAAAATAATAAAAAATAACTTTATTATGTGGGAATGCTAAAAAAAAATATACAATGCATGAAGAACTTGTACATTTATACATATATTGTTAGAGAGATGAAAGTTTGCTCACTAAATGAAGCTTTAATGAATGAATAAAGATTTAATGGTAAAGCATGTATGTAAGTTGTTTAAGAAAGAAAATATTGGTTGGGTGAATATTGTGTTGGCTAAATATATTTCTATCAACTTTAATTTCGTGAACGATTCTTCACTGGCCTCAGGATCGGCCTTTTGGCTCAATATTTTGAAAACGAAAAGCATCATCCGTAGAGGGCATAGATGAATTATGGGTAGTGGGAATGCTATTGATTTTTGGAAGGATCCTTGGATCCAGGATCAACCTCTAATGTCCTCCCAAGAATTGGATGAAGCTGAACCTATAGCCACTGCTATATTTGGTACTAAGGTGGCTGATTATATGTAAATTCAATAGGGGTTAAAAGTAGAATGCACAATTTGAATATGTTAGAACAAAGAGGTTTCAGCCTCATTGAAGACTTATTAAGGTTGTAAGTTATAAAGAACATGAAAGAGGAAGATGACTAAATTTGAAAG
Source organism: Wollemia nobilis (assembly GCA_028583015.1). Taxonomy (NCBI): domain Eukaryota; kingdom Viridiplantae; phylum Streptophyta; class Pinopsida; order Araucariales; family Araucariaceae; genus Wollemia; species Wollemia nobilis. The sequence goes on along the minus strand of JAQPPZ010000048.1, from coordinate 3,899,797 downwards.
AATGAAAGTGATGGGTTATTTTCTGTTAAGTCAGCCTATAAGATTGCTTTTGATGTCGCAGAGGAAGTCCCTATTTTCAAGAAAATTTGGGTTAAAGATCTTACGCCAAAAGTGAACTTTTACCTTTGGTTGGCATCTTAGGATAAAATTCTCACGATGGAAAATTTACAAAGAAGAGGTATGATAATTACAAATTGGTGTTCCCTCTGTAAAAATTCTGATGAATCCACTAGTCACTTGTTTTTCCAATGCCCTTTTTTGAAGGAAGAGTTTTCTCTCTTGATGGATTTTTTTGGGAGTTTTGTGGGTGTTTCCTAGCTCATTATAGGATGTTATTGAGCAATGGACCTCTCCATATGTAAACCTTATCTTATGCTCCTTTTGGTACTTCAGCCTCCCACATCTCCTTTGGGGTATTTGGAAGGAAAGAAATAGAAGAGTTTTCAAAAGCATGGATGCTGAATTAGAATGGCTTAGAGTGTTAATGGCAATTATTAAAAATGTGGGGAATTTGACTTTAGTTTTTAGTCTTGGAGGGGTAATAGAGATTGCTCTTTTGAAAACTTTGGATTTTTTCAATTAGTGTCAGAATGATAGATATTCTAGATAGCAGAACCTCTGTTAAATAACAACCTCTATCTTAGGATTGAATTAAATATAGTTTTAACAAAGCATCAAAATGGAATCTGGGGCCAGTGGGGGCAGGTGACCTCTTTAGAAATCACAATGGGGAGATTCTTATTGCCTTTGCGAAAAACCTGTGTCCACATACTTGTCATTTTGCTAAAGCTAGGGTGTTGTATCAATGTACTGCGTTAATGAAATATTTGAATTGTAAAAAATTATTATTGAAGGGGACTCCTTAAATGTGGTGAAGGCCTTTTTTGGTGATCAAAATCCTAGTTGAGACATCTTCAATCTAATTAAAGAAGCCCAAATATTCTATTAGAATTTGAAGGGAATTCAAGTCAAGCACACCTTTAGAGAAAGTAACAAGAGTGCAAACTTATTAGTTAATCTAGGGTTAAGCCAAAATAATCTCTCAATTTGGAGGGAAAAGTTTCCTATAGAAGTTGAACAGTTTATTTGGTGAGTTTTAATGATAATGTGAGCCTTTTTCTATGGGGAGTTTGTACATTCTTATGGCTAGATCCATGTTTTGTTAAAATTTGAATCCCATTGCAGTTATTGATTGGGAGATCCATGATCCAATGCCTTATGAAGAGCGGATTTAGTTGTGGGTTCATATAATCAGGTTGCAAGGGGTCTTTTTATCCTTATCTCTTTGTCCCTCTGTTTACGTTCCTTTTATTTTAAGGATGCCTCTTCTCTATTTTAGCTGGGTTGGTAAGGGATCTGTTAGTGTGGGTTCTCTTTTTATTTTTGAGTTGCTCCCGTTATGTCACTACGTAGATTCCTCTCTGCTCGTGCCACTTTTGATAATATTGTATGCTTGGCTTTCTTCTTGTTGTAAAAGGTTTGGGTAACTTTCAGCACCCCTTCTATAATTATCCAAAAAAAAAATACTCACTAGTTAAAATGAAAATAAAACCAATTATAAACAAATCTTAAATTTTTATTAATAAAATTAAAATTATAAAGTAAAAACTGCAATATAGTTATAAACAAACTTATAAAAGAAGTGGTTGGAGAGCAACTTCTAACTCACAAAGAGGATCTAAACACAAAGATAAGTAGTATTTATTCAAAATTATACAAGCTATGCTCAAGATATTATGTAGTGCAAGCAAAAAGTATTGAGTAATGAAAATAAAATTTGTTACATCATCTACCACTTATCTATTCCTATGACTATGCTATTCGTATCAATGCATCTATAACCGTCCCTACAACTATAACCGTACCTACAACTATAATACTATATTTCTAAATTCAAACCCATGGGGATATTAAATGTGTTGGAAGTAATAAGTTTCACTTTATTCTTGACCTATATTAGAAAATAAAAAATAAAATTAATCTTAAGCCTTAGTAAAAGTTAAAATCTTGGCCTCAAAAATATAATATGTGAGTTGGATTGACACATGTGGATCTATATCTAAAATTAGAAACTTGATTGATCACCATGTATTCCTCCCTATTGTAGGCATAATAAGGATAGTATCAAGGGACTTAGGTGGGCAATAGATTTACTTCCAAGTTCCAAGAAAGGCATGTCTAATAAATTAAATCAATAATTAATAAATAAAATTATATATAAGTTAAATCTTTAGACATTAAATTTATTTATTTAATACATAGGGGAATCATTAACAATATTTGTTGTTGTTACTATAAACCCTAGTCTATTGGGTTAGATGAAGTTAATGGGACCCCAAACCTCCAGGGCATCAAATTGGGGCAACCAAATGAAAAACACTCGGCTGCTACCATCCAACCTATTCCCTTCTAGCTATGTTGTGGTTTAAACCTTAAACCTCCCCAAAGAGAGGCCAAATCTCTAACCACTACGCTGTCCTTGATGAAGAGAAATCAAATTTATTTTTATTTTATATATTATATAAAAATAAAATAAAATTAACCCCCAAGGGCTAGGTGGATTGGTAAGTGCTTGTCTGGCCAGAAACTTACCAAGAAAATACCTAGATTCAAACCTTGGGGTAGCCTGTTTGCAAAGGTAGTAGTCTGATCTAAATCCTTTGAGTCTATACCAAACCAATGATGATGGTAAAAATATCGAGCGATCAGTGGTCCTCTTCACGTTGGGTCAACAATAACGAGGTGAAATAGGTTTTGTGGGAGTAGCACCTATGGTTTGAACCCTGTGATTATCAATTACTAAAAATAGTGTGGTTGTGACCAACTCTTCTATGTAACCCCCCCCCAAAAAAAAAAAAAAAATCACTTGTATTTTATTATGATCATATTACTTTACATAGGCAGATTGCTAGCTACCCAATATTGTCTACCTAGGATTAAGGGTTCAATTATATCTACTATCACTATAACCCTTGCTTATTCTCAGTAAATACATTGTGACTACCCACTTTTAAATGGTGTGATGTGGACCACCAGTCCCTAAGGAAATAAAAACAAAGCTACCCTCTAACAAGCGCTTAGCCACAACCAATCGACCTATCTCCTAGGGACTTAGGTTATCGCATTATTGTAATATAAACAAATTACATCTATTACATTATAAGGAAGCATATTATCAAAAAAATCATGAAGATTGAATCATTCAATCTATGTATAGGTTGTCATAGATTTTAGTTTATAGTGAGGTCAAGACAAGTGACTTGAAGTCAAGCATCCACCAATCACACATGAAGTCCCTATGCACATGGAGACTTGAACCTAAGCCTATGAAGAAGATGATCCATTTTAACTACTTGAACTTAGCTTAGCGGATAAATTTATTTATTTTTAAATAATAATATTGTTAAAGCATTGATAAATATGTTTAAATTTTTTTGATTAAGTTATGTGTGACTTCTATTGGGGCCACTTCCATGACAAAAACAATACATTACATTGCTCTCATTACATTTCTAACAAGTTAATTAAAGCATATTCAACTTTGCATTTTTATCAAAGATATTCTTTGTTTGCATTTTTATTAAAGATATTCTCCATCTCCCTCAAACTGCTAAGTTTCCACAATCAACTCTTTATATCAAATGCCTTTTGAAATTTAAATCCCGTCAAGATGAAATTCAATACAACAATTGGCTAAAATATTTGTTGCCCAACTTCTATATTTATAAATATCTTGTCTTTGAACATTTTTTTAAAGGGTTCATATTCATAAATATGTTTAAATTTTAAAATTATTTATTAGCATAAATTTTAAATAAATTTATGTAATTTTTTAATTATAAATTTTTATACATCAATATTTCACTACTATTATGGAGAATTATTAATATATGCGAGAGAAAGTCCATGAGGGCTAGGTATATTGGTAAGTGATTGTCTGGTCAAAAATTTACCAAGAAGAGACCCAGGTTCAAACCTTGGGGGCAACTTGTTTACAAAGGTAGTAGTCTGATTTGAATCCTTTGAGTGCATACTAGACCGATGATGATGGTACAAATTTTAAGTGATTAGTGGTCCCCTTCATGTTGGATCAACAATAATGAGGCAAAATAGGTTTGGTGGAAGTAGCCCCTATGATTTGAACCCTATGATTATCAATAACTAAAAATAGTGTGGTTGTGACCAAATCTCCTATGTAGCAAAAACAAAAGATATGCAAGATAAAAAAATAAAATAACTATATTCAAATCGGATGAGCTCTGATAGGGAATTCTAGGGGTTTGAGTATCAATATGGTCCCCAACCCTGGTGAACCAATGCACATCATTAGCACCACAAAAGGAAATGCATGCAATAATAGCTCCTCTCAACAAACTGTGCAGGTTTATGTTGAGAATGGTCCGCAAGGTAACCCTCATTCTCCTGATGTAATTCTTCCAATGCTTGTATTTGATTCTGCATGTCACTGTTTAAAATCATTCACTCTTTTTGGGTATTTTGTTGGACGCATCCCTAATGAGTCTTCTCTTAGGGCCTGGGTTAACATAGCTTGGACTCCTCATGAAGTCTAGCTAACGATGGTTCAAAACCTTACAAAGGGCTTTTTTTGTTTTGTTTTGCAGAAATATTTCATGCTAAGGTAATTTACAAGCATGGCCCTTGGTACATGAGAAGCTCTCTACTTGTTTTTTCTCCTTGGACTCGTGACTTTTCTATTTTTGAGGAAATATCTACCAAATTCCTTGTGTGGGTGGAATTCCCATACTCCCTCTACCTTTGTGACCCTTTCTCAATCACACAGAAACCCATCTAGGGTGTGTTATTTTGGTGGAGGCAGACAAATTTTTCCATGCATGCCCTCAAAAATGTGTTTGCATTGAGATTGATATTTCTCAAGATATCAAGGAGACTATTGACATACAAGTTGGTGACATTGTGCTATCCCAAAATGTTATCTACATTAATTTTCCCAACACATGTTTTTGGTGTAAGTCATTAGCACACTAGATCAGAGATTGTCCCTTGATGCCGCATAACAGGGACAAGCAAAGCCCCACCACACCGAGTGTGCCCACTCCTCAACCTTAGGAGGATGGTTGGATGATGGTGGGAGGGCATAAAAATGCACGTTTGGCTGCTTCTAAAGGTACAAAGTCCAAGTTAGCACGTCTCAAAGTTGGTAGAAAAAGGGTATGAAAAGGAAAAAGCTAGTCCCCCAACCGAAACTGCCAACAATGAGGCTCCTTAGTCTCAACAAATTCATACCCCAAAGGTTGCAATAGTGGTTGCTTCAAAGTCTATCCAACCGGTCAGTCCTCCAATACATTCCCCCTTGGCTAGTACAAGGTGCTCCCATAGCTCAATAAGGGGATCGAAAAAAGAAGATGCCACTCTAGAGAAGCAATTTTATATGACCAATGTTCAGTTGGGCAGTTATGTTCTTGATTCATCCAATCGCTACAGTGTGTTGGAGTATCTTAGCGATAGTGAGGCTATGTCACTGGATTCAGAGCCATCATCATCGATGGAATTGGTGGTTCCTAAGAAGGAAATAAAATCTAAATATCCTTCCCTTTCTGTGCGGTTTCAACATTCTCGTAGTCCTCAATAGGGGAAATAAGATGGAGACAATCTACCTAAAAAAAGGTTTCACCCATTCAATCCGACAATTCCAAAACCTTTGAGGTGTTGGCTTTGAACAAACATAGGATGATGGAGCAATAAGTCTACTTGGTGCTTAGAGTTGCAATAAGTCTAGGCTTATTTTACTCTAGTTTATTTTTCTATGCTTAGTTATGTTGTTTTTTCACCCTTTTAGGGGTTGGTTTCAATTTTGATCGTATGGGTGGCCTTGCACCCCGAGCTATGATCTTTCTAGCTCCTTTTTATTGTAACGTCTTTTATTTTTATTGAGTATAATTGTTGGTTCCAATAAAAAAGAATAAAATGATTAGTTATTATAAAATTTTAATGTAAAGAAATTAGTAGATACAAACTCATGTTATTATCCATGCAAATTGAAAAATAATTAATAAATGTATTGAACCTTTATAATTTTAAGAGGTTAAGATTCAAAGAATAATTTATTGATGTAAACAAATATTATTATATATATGTTTGGTTTTGTATTAATGACTATTGAGGGAAAATATTGCAATCCTTTAAAATTTAAATACCCTAGCTTTATCAATAGGGATGGTAGTATCAAGCTGAGTCATATTTGAAGACCTTTAATTTATTTTAGTAAGATATATGTGGATTTTATTGGGGAACATATTTAACTTTCTTTCTATAAAAAATATTTTTTATCTATGAAAGTACTAAGTTTACTTTATTAAATTCTTAATATCATTTTCATTAAGAGATAGAATGTCCCTTGGTCAATTGCCCTCTAGAAATTAAATTTTGTTAAGATACAAATCAACACAATTATTAGCCAAATTATGTATTATCTTATTTCCGTCTCTATAGATATGTTGGCATTTACATGATACAACCTTCACCAATAATTGACGTATATATAAAATAATTTTATTGTTGATATAAGCCCTACAATCCTCATTTATAACATTAATAATAATCTATGAATCCCACTCAATTGAGACATGTCTTCATCCTTCTATGGTCATCATGATATTTTATAAGAATTGCCCTAGCCTTTTTATAGTTGTTTGTTTAAGTTCTATATGATTATGAATAGGTGAGAATTTTGTTACCTTGATTAGACTAAAAGGCACTATATTTGATAACTTTTCTAAGGTTTCATTTGGAAGCACCATCAAAATTAGATTTTGTGAACCCAACTTTTGAACTTTTTATTTTACCATGAGTTGATTTAGATCCTTTGCATTATTTCCATTATTGTAGGTCACTCATACATTTATCTTTAAATCCTATAACCATGTGGCCAACACACATTTTTTCACATCTAAGATTTACCACAATGAGCACGATGTCTATAAACATATTGCAAGAGAGACAACACTATGAATCCAAAATTAGTTGTAATTGCAAGTTTTATTTTTTGAAATGTTTACTTTTCCTTTTTAACCACAAATCCAAAAAAATAAAAATGGGATCAATCCTCCATAGTATCCTTTAAATTTATTTAGATTTGAAATAATTTATCCAATATTTCATCAGTTCTTCTAAAGTTATTGGACCAAACTAATAAATTTATTTTTTTGAAAAACTATCCTCATGGTGGAAGTAAAGGAACAATAAAGAAGTAGATGATCTAGAGTTTCTACCTCCTATTTATATAATAAACACCTAAAAGGTCCATGATATCCTCTTATTTATAGATCATCACCTCTAGTTTTCTTTTTGTATTGTTAGCCAAAGTAATGATGAGGATTTAAGGAGGGCCTTTAGTGACCAAAAGTTCTTTCAAGTTAGGAGAAAGTAATTCTAATTACTCTCAATCCTTATGTTCTAACTTGATAAAGCATCTACTATATTTTTATAGACTTTAGACCAAGTAATATTTTCATAAAAAAATGTAAATAGAAATCTTGAAACATATTTTGGAATTTACTTGCTACTTGTTTAAAGTTTTCCCTCTTAACTAGATTGTTAATAGAATTCTAGGATCTAGAACAATAGCTCACATAAATATATCTTTTTTAACCATTGAACCTTTACAATCCAAGAAAACCCAAGCCAATGGTTTCCATTTTGGATAAAAAATAAAAAGATAAATATTCAACCATGCATCAAACCAAAGATTGGCAGATTCCTCATTGTTTGACCATCTAATATAAAGTTTTTAATTGACTGTAAACTCTTTGATATGAAGTTTTGTATTGTTGAATGCCTAGGTAAGGTTTTATTCCTAATTAATTTTTTAAATAAGCTATTTGTGGCTTGTATTGGAGGCCACTCATCAAAATAATGAAATATTACATTTTTTTTTGTTAAGTTGGAAAAGTATATTTTTGAAAGGATTGCTAACCTTTTACATCAACAATGAAATATTACATTTATTGTCAAGTCAATTAAACCATATCCATCTTGCATTTTTATCAAATATATTCTTCTTTTATTTTTCTATTAACATCTTGAAATCATTTTCATTCAGAGAAAAAATCTCACCTAGCTAGTTGCATTTTAAAATTTAAAATTTTCAAGATGAAGATCAATACTATGATTGGCTAAATTATTTACTACTCAATTTTCTTCTCTATAGACATTCTTATGTTTTCAAGATATTACCTTAAAAATAATTGATAAAGTTAAACCAAATTGTTATATTTTATCCAATACCCATATTCATTTATGTTGATAACATTAATGATAATTTGTAAATCCCTCTAAATTGAAATATATTTCCACCATTTTGCACTTGTAATTTTAATCCTTATAAGAAGTTCCCTAGCCTTTGTGTAGTTGTTAGTTGAAGTTCCATATGGTTATGCGTAAGTGAAGAGACATTATTATAGACAACCCTTCCATGCGTATCCAAATCTTGTAACCAAGAGGTTGGCCCCTCTTTCTCCACACTTGAGATTTCCCATAATGAGAGCCATGTTTATAAACATTTTGCAAAAGAGGCAATAATGTGTTTCAAAATTGGTCATGATTTTGAAAATTATTTTAAAAGTTTTATTATTTATTTCAAGCCATAAATTCCAACAAATAATGGAAGGAACAATCCTCCATAAAATACATAATGCTTTAGGTTTGAAATAATTAATCCAACATTCAAACAACTCTTTCAATATTGATGAAGCTACCCAATATATCCTCATATTTTTGAAAAACATCTCTAAATGGGGGACCATTATGAAGTAAATGATTTTATGTTTCTATATCCTTCTCACACAAGGCACACCTAAAAGGTCCATGATATCCTTTTCTTTAAAAACTCTCTCTTGTAAGAATATTGCTTTGGACAACTAACCAAAGGGATGTTTATTCCTTAGGGAGGGCCTGGAGTGACCAAACATTCTTCAAAGGGAAATCATTAAGAATAGGAAATTTTTATGCTCTTTAATAATATTTTTAAGATTATCTTCTATTTGCTTGAGTTCCTCTCCTTCAACTATATTACTAACAAAAATCTATCATCTAGAATTATTGCTCACATCAATATAATATTTGATATATGGACCTTTACAAGCAAGACATGCCTGAGCCAATGGTTAAAATTTTGAATAGAAAATATTAGAATAAGGCTTCAACCAACCATCATTTTTTTTGTTTATTTCCTCCCATTGATTGACCATTTAATACATTAATGATAAATTACAAATTTTTGATTATCAAGTTTTACGTTGGTGATCCTATAGGTAGGGTTTGTTTTTCGAATACTTTTATTGCATCAGAAGAACCTATATATTTTTGAAGTAATAAATTTACCCAAATCTTTCCTTGATTTTTAAACTATATCCAAGCAAGTTTTACCCCTAATGCCAAACTGGATCTGCAATTCTACAAGCCTGCTCTTTCAATAATATTTCCTTTGCAAACCCTATCCCATTTACAATAGTAAGCTTAAATTTTTACTCACATCCTTTCCAAAGAAAATCTATTTAAATTTTATTAAAGTCAGATGTTATATCTACTAACAATCTTGAAAATGAAATCATATATATATGGATGAATTTCAATGTAGTCTTTATAAGTTATAACCTTCTAGTCGTGGTTAAGAACTTACCTTTCTAACATGTTAAACAAGATTTTATTACATCTAAAAATGAGTCCTATAGCTCCTTCATATTTCATTTATGAGACAAAGGAAAGATCAAGTATGTTGAAATTTTTTTAATTTTAAATCTTAAAATATTCACAATAATCTAATGTAAAATATTTTAGATTTTGTAGTAGTAACCAACTATCTAGTAATCTTCTCTTAACATATTAATATTGATTCAAAATCCATGATCATACTAACTAAGGATGATCCAAAAGAAAAGTATTATCAATAAGTTGGAGAACAAATTTAGAGGGACCATTTGTTGCAACTTGAATACCTTTGATTTTTCCTTCTATTATTTTGCCTTTGAGAAAAATCTCCCTAAGGCCTTTATAAGAATAATAAATACATAAGGATATAGTGGGTCACCATGGCATATTCCATGGGGTGATTCATTCAATAAGGCATCTATTGATCAAAATTTAAATATTTTATAGTGTTATAACAACACCCAAACCATTCACACCAAGCTTGCTTAAAATCAATGCTTTTGAGAATATCATATAGAAAACTCTAACCACTTGTATCATATGCTTTGTTCATATATGACTTCATAAGCATACTTGACAATTTCATAGAATGAAGATAATGTATAGCCCCCTATGCAATGATTACAATATCAAAATCTGTTTACCTTGAACAAAACCACCTTGTTCTTATGAGATAACATAATATAGAATGGACCCATGAAGAGACAATGAAAATTATAATGAGTTACTGATTCCTCTAGTATACACAAAAAATAACATAATATAGAATGCTTTTTAATCTATTTGTCATAATTTTTTGATGATCTTAAATCATATTACAAAGAACATCCAAACCATTCAAACCAACCATGCTTAAAACCAATGTTTTTGAGAATATCATATAGAAAACTCTAACCACTCGTATCATATGCTTTGTTTATTTCTAACTTCATAAGCATACTTGACAGTTTCATAGAATGAATATAATGTATAGCCCCCTATGCAATGATTACAGTATCAAAATTTGTTTACCATGAACAAAACCACCTTGTTCTTATGAGATAATATAATATAGAATGCACCCATGAAGAGATGATGAAAATTGTAATGAGTTACCGATTCCTCTAGCATACACAAAAAATAACATAATATAGAATACTTTTTAATCTATTTGTCATAATTTGGTTTCTCTAAGGATTGGATGGATTGGATTATGGGATGTATCTCTTTAGTTTCCTACTTAGTTCTTATCAATGGCAGACCTTCTCAGTCTTTCCCAGCTTCCAGAGGTATTAGTCAAGGTGACCCGCTATCCCCTTATTTATTCATCATTCTTGCTGAATGCTTGGGTAGGACTATAACCAAAAAGAGGGAAAACAAAACCCTTGAGGGAGTTACCATTGCTCATGGAGCTAGACCTATCTCTCATCTTCAATTTGTGGATGACTCTACCCTTTTAGGTAAAGCTACAGTTAAGGAAACTTCTAATATTAAGCAAATCATTAGCTATTTTTCTAAGGCTACTGGGCGGTTGATCAATGAAGACAAATCTAAAGTTATTTTCTTTCATTGCTCTGCTAGACAGGAATCCATGGTCTTGGATAAATTAAGATATAATAAGACCTCTCTTCCAATCACTTATTTAGGTATTCCCATAAATATTCAAAGGCAAAAAAATAAAGATTGGAATTGGTTGTTGGACAAAGTCAAGAAGAAAATTGGAAAGTGGACCAACAAGTGGCTTTCTTCTAGGGGTAGAATCACCTTGGTAAAATCAGTCCTTCAAGCTATTCCTATTTATGTTTCTTCCATTTTTAATATCCCAAAGGATGTTCTTCGAGAATTGGATCAAATCAATCATCGTTTCCTTTGGAGTGGTACTAAGGAGAAAATAAAATGGGCCTTGGTGAAATGGGATACTTTATGTCTTACTAAGAGTGAAGGGGGGTTAGGATTCCAGTCTTCAATCAATAACAACAAATCTTTAGCTACTAAATTATATTGGAGGATGTTGCATAACCCCAATGCTCTTTGGACCAATAATCTCCGTGCTAAATATGCTGAGAATAAAAGTCCTGAAGACCTTGTTCGCTATCAACTTCCTACCAAAGGTTCTTCCATTTTAGAAGTTCTTAAGATTGGTGAGGATTTGATAAAGAAAAAAATATTTTGGATCATTCATAATGGTCAACATGCAAATTTTTGGACAGATTCTTGGGATGGTCACAAGCCTTTGATAACTCAGTTTCTCGATTGGAGGCCTTGGATGGAGGAGCTTCACCAAACTAATTGGATAAAGGTGGCTAATTACTGTCGGTACCATACTGGTAATTCAAAGGTTGGTAGATATTGGATCCCTATTGAGGACTGGCCTATTCAAATCCCAGAAAGGCAAAGACAAGATATCCAAGGCATCCTTCATATGAGATCCCTCTCTTGGTCCCATGAAAAATATTGTTTTGGATGGAACAACACTACTAAGGATGAGTATTCAGTTGCTCAAGGTTATTTGACCTTATGCCATAATAATCCCAACCATTCTTCCGACATTTTTTCTCAATTGTGGGCTCAAAAGCTCTGGCCTAAGGTGAGGTTCTTTAATTGGCTTTTATTGCATCGTAGGGTGCTTACTGGTGAGCAACTTATGAAACGAGGTTTTCATGGCCATTTTAGATGTGAAATGTGTGAAGAGAATGTAGAAAATATCAACCATATTTTTATTGAGTGTACTTTAGCCTCTGATATATGGAGGAGAATGACAACTTTACTTGGCTTACAGTGGTCCAATTTTTTCACTTTTGAACAGCTTTGGAGGGATTGGCCTAATCAAGAGGGTGTTGATCATTTTATTAGGCAATTAGTTTGGATGGGTTCTACCATTCTTCTTTGGAATATTTGGAATGAAAGGAACAACCAAATTTTTAATCAATATAGGAAGGATATTCACTATATTTGGCAAAAGACCATAGCCAACTTAGTTGAATCAGTCCATCAACTCCTTAATCACCCCCAAAAATCCCACCAAAGATGGGATCAAGTGATGCAAAGATTGAATATTAAACCTTCTAAGGGCAACCATCTTAAAGGGAATGTGAGTATTAGTAAGATGGATAGGACTAGAAATTGGCAACCTCCTCCTAAGGATTTTGGAAAAGTCAATACTGATGGAGCCTCTAAAGGGAACCCTGGAAAAGCCAGTGTGGGAGGAATTGGTAGACTTTCAGATGGCTCCCTGGTTTTTACTTTTGCTAAGAATTTGGGTATTCTTTCCAATAACCTTGTTGAGGGGTATGGTATCCTTAGAGGCCTTTAGGAGGCTACTAAGGTTGGATGGGAAAAGGTGTTAGTTGAGTCTGAATCTCAACTTATGATTAATCTCTTGAAGACTCCTTCTAAGAATCATAAGGTGGATTGGAGAATAAAAAGAATTATTGAGAAGATTCAGTTAATCCAGATGGGATTTTTGAAAGTTGATTACAATCATGTGGTCAGAAATCAAAACAAGAGTGCTGATGCTTTAGCTAATTGGGCTTTGGACAAATGTGATCTTACTTGTTATGGCCACCCTCCTATATGGTGGGCTTCTCAAATTAGAGAAGCTCTTCTTTCTATCATTTCTTTGGATGGCTCCAGTTCTAAAGGTACCTAGTTTCTTCTTGTTTTTTTTTTTTTATATTTGGTTCATTCAGTTTTTTTAGTTCCCTAGCTCATTCTATTCTTTATTTTGTTTCCTCTGTTGATTCTTGCATTAATAGTCTTCTGGTCTAGATAGGTCATTGTTTTGTTCATTTTTTTTAATTTGTCTTATTTATTTTTTTGTTTAGTTTTTTAAGGTGGGTGGGTTCTTTTGTTTTGTTTTGTTTTTGTGTTCTTTGTGTTGTTTTTTGTTGTTCTTGTGTTTTTGTTGTTTTGTTTTGTTTTTTTTTTATGTTTTTTGTTATTGTTCTTGTGTTTTTTTCGTTCTTGTTATTGGGTTTCTCTTTGTTTGTGTTATTTCGTGTTTTTATGTGTGAGTGTTTTCTATGTTTTTTGTTTTTGTTTATTGTCTGTTGTTGGTTGTTTTTTATTTTTATTTTTTTAAATTTTTTAGGTTTTGGTTGTGTTTATTTTTCATGTTTTTTTGGGTTATGTCTTTTTAGTGTTCTGTTGTTTTTGTCTTGTTTGTGTTTTGTTATGTGGTTCTTATGTTTTTCTATGTGGTTTGTGTTGTGGTTTCTTTTATCTTATTGTGCATGTTTGGTTGTGCTTTTGGTTTTGACACACTCAAGGAGTATGCTTTTTATTTTATTTTATTATTTTTGTTGGAATTTACTTTTTTTTAATTTGGTTTTGTGGGTTTGTTTGCTCCTTGAGCATGTCAAAGGTGGTAGGCCAGGTCCGAGTCCTGGGCGTTTTTTGCGGAATGGATACCCCTGCCTCCTTGGGTATTACCCGAAAGTGGCATCCCTTTTGGGATGTTTTCCACACAAAAAAAAAAAAAAATCATATTACGAAAGCTTATTGGATGCAAATTATTAAAATATTCTATTGTACCTTTTTTGGGAACTAATATAATAAAGGTGGCATTAATATCACTTATTGTAATTTTTGGGCCTCTTCAACTACAACAACATATCACTCTTCAACAAATCTCAAATTTTCGAAAGAAAATTGTGGCAATTCCATCATAGCTAGGTGCCTTGTTAGGATGGAAAGAGAAAACTAGCTCATGTAGATCCTCCATAAATATCTTCCTCATCAAGATTTCAATTTGTTCTTGTGTGATAATTGATGGAAAATTTTGTAAAAACTTAATTTTAGCCTCCTTATCTTGCCCATCATATAATAGATTATCTTTGAAGTAATTAATTGATTTCTTCTTGATATTTTCTTCTAACTCAATTTTTATTACATTCAAACTTAAAATATATTTTATGCAATGAAAAGAACAATATTGTTTGGCTATAGCATGAATGAATTTGATATTTCTATATTTTTCCTTCAACCATCTCTCCCAATTTTTTGGAGCCAATATGACTCATTTTCTAATACATTGCGATAACTTGCAAGTAATGGTTTTCTTAAACAATAATTTCTTGGTCTAGTTCATTTATTTCTACTATCCCTTGTAAATTTTTGAGCTTTGATTCAATTTAATCATTTTTTTTAATTTTTTTTAATGGGTTATATAGGATTGAAACAGGCCCCACTTGTATTACATCATCACCACATAGTGGTATTACAACAAAGCTTGGATATTATCCATGTATCATTTGGAAAGATTTGAACCTGGGTCATCTCCTTGAAATGTTGAGGAATCTAACCAATTGTGCTAATGCCACTTGATCAATTTTATCCTTTTTTAAAACATGTTACTAAAATATTTAGAATTTTATGTCTTTATTCACTTGTTTAGATATTTCATATTTTAAACAAGCCTATATGTATATGATCCTTTAAAATTTGATTCATCTCACCATAACATAACCATCTGGAAGAAATCAAGGTCTTGAAGTTAAATATACTAAATGTAAAATGGGTTTGGATGACCATTATTAAGTAAATCACATCTCAAGAGAATGGGCTTGTAATATAGCATTTCTTTCAATATAATGCTAAAGAGATTGTTTACTCTATTTGCAACCATCTCTTGAATAGCAAAAATCTTTCTAATATTTCTACTAAATCATTTTTCCTAATGCATCTATTATCCCATGTATATTAAAAGCTAGAAGGAATAACATCCTAAAGGCTATTTAAATTTATATATGAAGTAAAATTTGCATCAGTTTAGACCATATAGAAGCACCACCCTTATTTTCCCAAAGGAGATAGAACTATGTTGAAGTCAACTTCAAGAATCCATAGATCACAATTATGAATAATCATTGTATTTGATAAAAATATGATAAGGTCATTCCAACATATTTCATGAGGAGTAACTATAGTTGGAACATATACATTTATAATACCCAACTCTATTGTTTCTTCTTTCCAAAAAAATAGTCTAGTAACCCAATTACTTTTGGCTTCTAACAATTATCTATCTCATTTTCATTTGTCCTATATTATTGCAATACATCTAGAAGTGCCTATAAAATAAATTGCCAAACAATTCCCCATCTTCCAAATATTTTTAAATGCATACTTACATTCTACACTACTTAATTTTATTTGTTGTATTAAACAAACTTATGATAATAAAAACCTATTAATTTATTAATAACTCCTATTTCATAGGTCTTATTCATACCCTTAATATTTAACGATAGCATTCTCATCACCACTTTTTTATTTTATTTGTGAGATTAGTCACATTTCTTGTTATCACCTATGATGTTTGTCTTTGGTTTCCTAAATTGATATCTCTTTGAGTTTCATATTCTATTTGTTCTTGGTTTAAGGGTCTTCCTCTCCTTTTTCTATTCACACCAACACTTTCATCTTCATCAAGCGCTTCCATTTTTCCATATTATTCATAAGGTGAATTATCTTCTAAAGGTTTATAATGCCTTAATGAATCTAAAACATAAGGGATAACCTCATTAATACGTTCTTCTTTATGCTTCCTTAGAAACCATAAAGTATAAGGATAACCCTCCATAGTAATTTATTTTTTTTGCTACTCTAAAAACCCTAAATGTTGCCCTAGAAACCCTAAAGTACAAGGATGATCCTCCATAGTAATTACTTTCTTATGCTACTATTGAACCCTAATTTTCCATGGATATCCTCCATACTCATTTTTTTTATTTTGCTACTTTTTTTATTTTGCTTGAGAAAAGGGGTTGTACTTGGGTTCCCCTCCTTGACAAATCACAACTCTCTCCTTTAGAGCTTGAGAGTTTACAACTAAATTTAATTCTAATCTCAATTAAGTAGCTATAGCTAGATACCTACATATTTTTTAGAAAAAATCTGGATTCTTGATCTTTATTTTTGGATCTTATTTAATTTTCTTTGTAAATACAAATAATAAAAAATTCAGCATCCTTCTTAATATTTTCCTGTAGCAGCCTTCACAATACCAAAACTCCACCTCTATTGTCTATGCACTACATATTAGCAGAGTAATATTTCTAAAACTTCACGTAATAGTGTACTTTACCAACTTTGAAATGTTACTTTACTTCATGAAGCATAAGTGCAACCACAAGAACTAAAATTAAAAATTTAACAATCTCAAAAAGTTGAAAGTTCATGATTAAATCTTATCAAGGAATATATGCATAATAACTAAACTATGGGTCATTATATAATACAAGTGGAATTTATTTTAATCCCAAATAACCAATTTAAAAAATATTTTATCATTTTAATGAGTTATGAAATGAATCTCATTCATATTATAATGAAATTTTAACAAATCATAATGGTATTATTTTAATAAATAGTTTAGCAGTCTCAAAAAGTTGAAAGTTCCAATCCATACTCTGTCCCATAATCCAACCAAAAACCAAAAACTAAAATAATCCATTCAACCATGAAGTCCATCTGATATCTTCTTCTACTTCAACGAACCAAACCTTCTACTTGCTTCATGAAATCATAATCTGCTTTACCAACTTTACCAAATCTAGACCATTAGTTCCTCCAATGCATTGATCTATACATGGATCCCCTAAAATATTTCACAATCCTTTGGAATATTATTTTAAATTTTCTCCTTTCAAATTTTTCTTGTCAGCTTTAGCTAAACTTACTACTTCCTCCAACCATGGAAAAGAGAATTTAACTTCATGATACTATATTAAAATCCCTCTATTGGCTAGCCTATTTGCAAACCTGTTCCCTTCCTTTAAATTACGTGTAAACCCAATTTCTTCAAAATCTATAGCAAGGTCTTGTATTTTCACAATGATCTCTTGTATGCTCCATGGAGCCTTTGCTTTCCACATAACTGCATTTATTATTATTAGTGAATCACCTTCCATCCATATTTTATTCCATATCATTTATTTACATTATTTAATCCTTCCAAAGCTACCCAACCTTCAACTTCATTATTTGTCTTAGATCCACTACTAAAAGTGTAATATGAAAAATTATCTTCCCTATTATTTCTTATTATTTCTCCTCCTCATACTGGTCCTAGATTTTCTTTAGAAGCTCCATCAAAATTTAATTTAACCAACTCTGCTTTAGATGATTTCCACTTTATATTTTTGCCTTCCCTTTATTTCTCCTGTACCCACCATCATAATTCCAATTGATGATTTAGATCCATATATCAAGGTTATTTGATTCAAGATTAGGGATTAGGGTGATTTTATAGGGCTAGCTTAGAATCCTCTATGGCTAAACAAATATTCCTTTTCATTACCTCTAAACTGCTTTCATTTTATTTAAATATTATTTTGTTCCTTTCTAGCCTTACAATCCAAAACATTGTATCTTTCGATGCATTCTAGATTGCTTGTAACACCTCACTTTTAAAAGTGCTTTACCATTGCTTTAACTATTCTTCAATTTTTCCATTCATCACCATGCATTTAACAAATATATTAAGAATTGATTATCATAGTTCTTAGACTATTGAGTAGTGTCCCAAGAACTGGTCTACACTCTCCTCCTTTTTACATAGAACACATAGTAAGGGGCCATGCAAACCCCTTTTCATTAGGTTATCCTGAGATAAAATTTTCTTGTGACCTACTAGTCATACAAACATTTTGACTTTTGGAATGCTTGGGTTATCCCAAATATCTCTTCATATTATTGCGGTATTCCTATTTTGTTGGTGCTTTACATTATATATGCTTCTTGTTGTTATTCTCCTAAGCTATTCAACTCCCAAATCAACTTATCCCTGACTCTCCTTGGAATAGTCACTATTGTTATATTTAAATGTCTCCTAGCAATAATGCTTGGTATACTTGTACAAAAATCTTCTTTCCATTTGTATCTTCCTTCGTAATCCTTATACATAATTTTTTAAATCCTATCACCATATTTATCTTAAAGTAATGTTATCCATGGATTCAAAATTGGATCTAGATTGAGTGGTCTTTTATTACACCAAGTATCCATCCAAATAGAATTTCTCTCTATTTTCCACCACTAATATTAGACCTTTAATCACTAGATAATTTAATTTTTTTAAATCGTTCCATAATGCATTACCATTTGGTAGTGATAATGTAGTAAAGATTAAGCTTGGATCATTGGGCTCAACGCACTCAAAATAATTCATGCCCATTGTATTTTAATCTCTTTGTATAATGTCCAAATTATTTTTCCCTTAGATCTAAGTTTACATATGTAAGAACTCCTAAACCGAGACCTCCTCTAGTTTTATCATCACACACCTTGCTTCATTTCACCAAAGGAAATTTCCCTTTATCATGTAATCCTAACCACAAAAATAACCACATAATCTATATTAAATTTTTTTCTACCGATTTTGGAATAATATGCAAGGACATATAATATGTTCAAATGACCTATAAGACTAATTTAATTAGCTGCACTCTTCTTCCTAGAGATAACCATATACCTTTTCATACTGGTAGTTTATTCTAAACTTTAGCTATATCTAAATTACACAATTCTATCCTCATTCTCTCCTCAAATAAGGGCATCCCTAAATATGTTGTTGGTAAATTTTCCTTCTCCATTTGATGTAACCTACATATCCTTAATCTGACTCTAGATGGAATGTCTAGGAAGTAATTTTTGATTTTTTTTATTAACTTTTTACCTAGAAAATATTTCATATTCCCTTAGTAAGTTATTCAAAGCTCTAGCTTCATTTTTCCTTGTCCTACCAAAAAGAGCTATATCATCTGTAAACTATTTATGGGTGATGGTGTCAATGTTATTACTAGTCCTAAATCCACTTATTATCCCATATTTGTATGCCTTCTTCAAGTTTCTTCCCAATACCTCTACCATAATAATGAACAAATATGATGACAAAGGATCTCCCTATCTAAGACCCCTCTTGGATTTAAATGATTTTATTACTATCCTATTGACTAAAACTAAATATGATACTATAGAGACATAATATTTAATCCATCTGAATCATTTCCCCAAATCTAAAATTTTCTAATACTGCAAAAGAAAAATTCCATTTAACCCTATCATGCGCTTTATTTATATCAAGTTTTAAGATCATTGCTCTCTCTTTTCTAGAAGTTACTGAATGCATTACTTCATGAGATACTATAATATCATCTAGAATCAATCTACCTTTCACAAATCCTCCTTGCTCTATTGAAATAATTTTGTCTAATAATGGTCTTAACCAATTTTACACCACTTTGGAGATTATCTTATATGCCATATTACATAGGCTTATGGGCCTGAATGAATAAAAAAATATTACATCCTTCTTTTTTTGGAATCATGGTAAGATAGGTTGCATTTATTTTATAAGGTATGTATTGTGTTACCCTAGATTGTTCCATTGCCACCAATAAAGAATCCTTATCTATTTTCCAGTTATATTGATAAATGCTATAGAGAGTCTCTTTGGACCCGGGGATTTATCCTTATCAAAAAATAAAATAGTTGAATGAACTTCTTCTAGATTAAAAGGCTCCATCAGTTTGCTATTGTATTCATCTATTATAACTAAAGGTATTGCTTGCAGTAGCTTATCATTAAAAACAATCTCCTATCCTAGAGTATTCTAGTAAAAAACCTTACCTTCTTTTTTATTTTGCTCCAGTATTCAATCCAAACCCCTTCTACTAACTATAGATGTTGATATCTCTACTATTGCCATCATGTGAAAAAACTTTGTGTTTTTATCTCTTTATGATCAAGTTTGTCTTAATTTTAATCTCTAAAATTTCTCTTCCTTACTCAAAATATTATGATATTCACTAAGCAATTCCCTTTCCTTTGAGCTTGGATTATTGTGCTCATATTTTTGGAATTTTGAAAGTTTCTCTTTTAGTTCTTATTTCTTCTAAAAAATGTTTATGAAATTATTCTTGTTATATTCTTTTATTCTAGATGTCATTGATTTAATTTGTTTTGGAAGTGCATACAACCCATTGTCTAATGAAGAATTCTACATTTACGCTATTATGAGGGTGGTATTCCCACATCTACTCATATTTAAAATATGATATTTTTTGAATTCACTTACCACCATTTTAACTCTTATTGGCCAGTGATCTGAAGTAATCCTTGTCATGGTATTAAATCTAGCACAAGTTACTTCATCTAGCCAATGATTTGAGAGTATACATCTATCCAATTTTTCTGCTATAAGGTTCTAACCCATCCTATTATTGGTCCATGCATAGTTGTCCTCTTTAAAATCAATCTCCCATAGATTATTGTTTTGAATGAAAGTTGAGAAATCTCTCATATTTTGGGTTTTTGTCCTAAATGCCTAATTTTTTTTTGTCCAACTTGGTTATGGCATTAAAATATCCTATGATCATGAATTGGGTTTCTTGGTCTTTAATTCTCATAAAGGCTCCAATATCACTCTATACTTATGATCTGCCTAACTGAGTTGTAGGTTCATAGACATTGCTAACAATGAAGTAAATATCTATAAAGTAGCATGTGACTAATTATTACGGGCCAAACAAGGTTAACTTCTTTCCTACTTTTTTCACATGCCCGTGCATTTAATTTATCAACCCAAGGAGATTTGTAAACTTGCGAAGGGTCTTGAACAAGATTTGCTTACAATACCACTTGAGATGAGTCCACTAGTTCTACTATTGGGAGGTGTTTCAAACGGTTGTCAATCATTCATACACTCCTCAATAATTTACGTAAAAAACAATTAAATCTACAGAAAGGAAATATTCATGCATTCCTAGAAATAAACCTACTGCAATACTGGAAATAACAATGCGATAAACAATATTATAAAAGCGGTAAACTAATATAGAAAACATAGGAAAAATAGGGGAAGAAATACTAGCTTGGAGTGGGCCCAGGCTCCAGCAGCTTCCTCCTAGCTAAACACACACTTAGAAACTCTTAGAACTGTATTATAATTATCAAAGTATTACAATGCTTCTTCTGTATATCTCTCTATAATTACTATAATATTCTATATATGCTTAGAGAGGTCTATGTGTGTTTATATAGCACACCCACAGATATTCTGTTACAAAGAAGTTATAACAGTCGATTCATTCCAGACTAAACTAAGACAGTCTGGTAAATGTGATCGATGTCTGCTAAAATTGGTATTCGTTTCTAAAGGTGGCATGTTCACTGATTTGTTTGTGCTTTGCCTGGCATTGGTAGGATGTTATCATACATCGGTGTGATCCCCAATTTAACTCTACATGATGTAGAGTTGGAACTGCACCAGTCGCTATTGTCCACGTCGTGCTTGTCTGGTCAACGGGAGAAGAACATGGACACCTTCCCTATGAGGAAGGTGCCTAAGTATGTTGGGCACCTTCTCTATGCAGAAGGTACCTTACTATCATTGGCACCTTCTTGGAAGAGGAAGGCGCTTATCTTCTGTTGGTGCCTTCCTGTGAGAGGAAGGCACTTGCCTTCTAGTGGCGCCTTCCTATCGGTGCCTTCCTTATGAGAGGAAGGCGCTTGCCTTCTAGTGGTGCCTTCTTGTCGGTGCCTTCCTTATGAGAGGAAGGCGCTTGCCTTCTAGTGGTGCCTTCTTGTCGGTGCCTTCCTTATGAGAGGAAGGTGCTTGCCTTCTAGTGGTGCCTTCTTGTCGACGCCTTCCTTATGAGAGGAAGGTGCTTATTTTCCTTTGGTGCCTTCCTGGAAGAGGAAGGCACTGGCCTTCTATTAGTGCCTTCCTAGGAGAGGAAGGCGCTTGTATTTCCTTGGAACCTTCCTGGAAGAGGAAGGCGCCTACCTTCTTTGCATTTATTTCGAAAGAAACAAAGTGCCAGGTCCATGAAAAGACCTTGACTAATCCAAATCTGACTAAATCAACTACAATTCCAAAAAAACACACTGAAAACACATGAATTAGATAACACTCATAATTTCATCAAATAATTATATAATCATTTATAAACATATGCAATCCTTATCATACAACCGCATAATAATCAAGAAAATGTATACAAAATATGAGCATTTCTGATGCTCATCATCCCCCCACGCCTAACATATGCCACACCCTCGTGGCATAAAAAACTATAGGTAGCCCTGTTGACCCTTCATCATTGCCATTTCTTGGTGGATCCGGATATACCTATGGCCCATGTCTACCTCTTATGTACCCTGGCATCTGGAGGTGTGGCTCCTCTTTTTATATGCAGAGCTGCAGGTGCTACTGTCGGCTGTGCCTTCCTCGTCCTGGCCGCTATCAGAGATGATCTAACCAAAATCATCTCTGCTACCTAAAATGCAGCTTCTATAGCTTGCCATAGGTCAGTTTTTGAAGGTCTGATTGTTGCAAGAGGGATATATGAATTGTCCCTCCTGAGATGAACTACTTGGGCTTTGTACAATCGGGCTGGTTCAAGAGTAAGCCCTACGTTCTCCTTTGCAATGGCAGCGGCCTCCAATTCAGGGCCATATACTCCCCATCATTAAAAATACCTTCTTATCATGGAGGGCCATCCCTGGGATGACCAATAAATCTCCCAAAATTGGCTGTCCTCTGTCGGATTGAAGTAGATACCAGAGTTCTCTTGCATCCTCGAGGTTACCTTCCTGGTATCCTTAGCTGCTGTCATCTCTTTGAGCAACTGTTCAAACTATTTTTACCTCTCTATGAACGGTTGCATATCCCACTCATCTTATTCTAACTTGGCGAAGGTCACCTTTGCCTTATTTTGAGTCGTCTTGGGCCTTTTTCCTTTGGCCTCTACAAAAAATGTGACGGCTCAAACAGGGGTTTTCCATTTCTCCCTCTAAGGGACCTGCTCTGTGGTCTCTGGAGCATTCTATTCACTTTGGGGGGCCTGTTCTGACGTCCTTGGGGATGCTTCTTCGCCCCCCTGTCTGTCCTATGCCGACCCCTCAGGTTATTCTCTTCCTTCCTCAAGTCCGAGGAGTTCTTCCTTATCCCCTGGTCCTGTCTGCTATTGTTGGCCCTCGTCCTGCTCTATATCACTCAGGATGATGATAGGGGGTGTTGTGGGACTTCTTTCCTCTTCACTCCCAAAAATAGAGGAATTCTCCCCTACCTTCGAGCTTCTCTGTCGGGTGTCCAATCGAAATTATTCTGAAGAGAATACTCATTCTGCAGATGTGGGAGAATTCGTCGGGACCTATTTTGCCCAATCAGTTTGGGTTGATGTGTCCCTTATTTCTGTTCCCCTGTCTTGGAGTAGCTGGTTCTCCTCCCACAACTGCTGGACCAGCTGCTCGAGCTGGGTGATTCATCTTTCTCATTCTTCCAATTCCCCTCTATGCTTGTTCTGGTAGTCCTATAAATTTTTTTGGGCCATCCAGCAATTGGTTTGCCACTCTAGCTCTTCCTCCAAGGCTATGTCGACCTGATAATTGCTATCAAAAGTCCCTGCATATTGTGGGTTTTGGTTTGTCAATTATTATAGGGTTTAGGATGCAACATCGACTTTTGGGTCATTCTGTTCTTCTTCTGCTAAGAGGAGGAGTCGTCGCAGGTGTTTCCTCCTGGGGGCTAGTTCTGGCAGTTGAAACTCGACCTCACTGCTAATAAGTTGTGCTCCTTCCCCTTCATACTCGGGCACTGGAGAATGCCCTCTTTCCTCTGTGCATTTGAGCACTGGTGAATGCCCTCTTTCTTCCATGAAATAGGGCAATGCAAATTACCTGATACTTTCCATATCCTTTGCAGGGCTTCCCTATTCTTGCCCTATTTCGGTAATAGCATCTTGTTGCATTTCTTGGCCGTCGTCTCCATCTATGTTAGGGTTCTGTCCCTATGCTTCTGCATGGCAGACTAGTGCTGATATCAGCCCATGGTGGGCCAAGGCAGACATTGCTCCCTTCTGGTACCTAATCGCTTCTTCCTTCATGTCATTTGCTACGTAGAAGGGCACGTTCAACTTCCTTCCATGCACCAAGTGATTTAGAAACTGCATATGGTTAGCGTGCAAATGGGTATACTTCCCGGTGCATGTAAAGAATCGAGCAACCTGCTCGAATATCTTCTATAGATTCATGGGAAGGCTGCTTTTGGGTAGCCTTCCTTATCTATCTGCACATTTTCTCCTAGCAGCAGCGCTTCGACATATGAATTTAGTAGTCCACCTTTGTATATGCATTCCCCTGTGAGGGGCAATCCAGTCGCCTACGAGATGTATTCGGGGATGACCAAAATTTCTACCCCTTGCACCTGAGCTACGTCACCCCTCAAGGATGCAGCGAATTCCTTGGCTACCTCCATATCCTAGCCCTGACTAACCAGGGTATAGTATTCGAACCATCCCTCGGCCTCGAACTATGTTTTTATCGCCCCCCTGATTCCTTCCGTATCACTCGGCTCATTCTTTTTCACCATGTGATTCTTTGACCTTCCTCCCATGGTGCCTTCCCTTACTACTGCATTTTTTTCTATCCTTACTTCTTCAGGAAGGTGCCTTATTATAGGGAAGGTGCCTAACCTTAGCTTTTAATTCTAGGGTACACCTTTCGAGCCATATCATTGGCACGTGGTTTTGACCATGGGGGGATATGATTTTTATGACGACAATATTTTTTTTGGTACTACATAATTTATGAATAATTATATAAAGATTTGAGTTAGTATGCGCGTACCTTATTTGGTATTTCATGCATCATGAAGAGCATTGATTCACTGATTTGTGAAATGAGGGAGGGGTATGGTCATCTGATGCCACTCGTTCATGTGGTGATTTCATTCTGATCGAGGCATTCGGGAGACTTAAGTGCTGGCTATATGCGAAAGACGCTCTTTGGTACCTTTCCAATGTGGAAGGCGCTTATGTGGCACCTTATCGATGTTGTCAGTGCTCTTTGAATGGATGCACCTTCCAATGGTGGAAGGCATCTTTTATTGGATGCGCCTTTCGATGGTGGAAGACGCATTTTTGATTGGATGCACCTTTCAATGGTGGAAGGCACATTTTTGATGCTGGTGCCTTCCTGCTACAAAAGGTGCTTCTGAATGGGTGCACCTCCCTAATGTGGAAGGCGTTGTTGAATACCTATGTCTTCCTGGGGTGGAAGGCACCTCAGTATGTATGCGCCTTCTTGATGTGGAAGGCACCTCGGGCTCTTTTTTTTTTTGTGGCACCTTCCAGCCACGGAAGGCGCCTATTTTTTTTTTAGTGTGCACCTTCTCTATAAGGAAGGCACCTTCTTCTGGTGGGGTGCCTTCTTTATAGGGAAGGCACCTTCTTCTTGCTGGGTGCATTCTTTATAAGGAAGGCACCTTTTATTCTTGGAAATCATGTTGCGATTGACTGGGAAAGGGTGATCAAGCCTTCTCAGTCTCGCTTCACACTGCCTCAGCTTCTACCTATGAGTGTCAGTTTCAGAATGCTGAGTCAAATTAGGTCTGATTTCCCAGATATCTATTCCTCATGTTGTCAGGTCTTCCACCTATAAAAACCAAATGAAAAGAAAGAAAAATAAAGGCAGTTAGACGTATTTCGTACCTGTTAGGCCTTGGATTAGGATGTCTGTAGCTTGCATGCGGGTGTCGTCCTTGCAAAACACACCATAAGAAAAAAATAAAATAACTGATTTTGGTGAGCACGTCCATGCCCACCGTTTCGCCTGTTAAGAGTTTGGTCTGGATCTGACAAGATGGGATCTCCCCCACGTCTATTCTGGATTCCACCTGTAAGGTTTTGGATGTGTTATAGGGATGCAGTCAATGGCCATTGATCATTAACACGGTATTGCTATCGTCAATTGTTCTAACGTGCACTACCCCATTCTTGATGAGCTCTACCACCTCATACGGTCCCATCTATCTTTGCATTAATTTACCTTTTCTTTCCTGGAACCAAGAATCGTACAACAACACCTATTCTCCTTCTTAGAACTGCTTAAGTTTAATGTGGCGATCATGCCACTACTTTCTTTGCTTTTGTATGTTTTTCGTTCTCTGCAAAGTGTCCATTCGAATTTTGTCCAATTGATCTAGCTATAGAATCCTTTCTTTTTGAGTGTCATCCAAGCTCAAGTTCAATTCTAAAGCTGTCCTCAATGTCTTGATTTCAAATTCAATGGGCATCATCGCACTCTTCCCATAGACCAGTTGGAAGGGTGTGAAGCCTATGGTGGATTTCCACATGGTATTATACACCCAGAATGCCTTCAAAAACCGTGTAGCCCAATATTTTATGTGTTGTTGCACGATCTTTGTCAGGATGTTCTCTATTTCTCTGTTCGTCACTTCCACTTGCCCATTTGCCTACGGATGGTAGGGTGTAGTTTTATTGTGCCGAACTATGTATTGCTCCACTAGCTCCTTGATCAACTTGGAGGTAAATTGAGGCCCTTGGTCTGTTGTTATCTCTCTAGGGACCCCAAATCGTGTAAAAATGTGGGCAAATAAGAAATTGGCGACTGTTATTTCTTTTGAATCTCTCAACGCTTGAACTTCAACCCATTTGGTGACATAATCTGTACAGACCAAAATAAACCTCCTCCCTATTGAAGGTGGATTAATTGGTTCCATGATGTCCATGCCCCACTTATCGAAGGGTTCTAGGTGTACCTAATGTTGGAGGGGCATTTTGTCTTGATGGGTTAATCTGCCCATTCTTTGGCATTCATTGCACTTACTACCGTACGCAGCCACATCCTTGAACAGAGTGGGCCAAAAGTACCCAGCCTGTAGGATTTTGTAGGCAGTTCATTTCCTGCAAAGTGTCCTCTACATGGTTCATCGTGACATGCTTTGAGTACTTCTGAGAACTCCTATTCTACTACGCATCTCCTTATAATTTGGTCATGTCCTATTTTGAACAGGAGGCCATCAATCCACAAGAACGATGCGCTTTTCTCTATGACCGCCTGCTTTTCTCAGAAAGAAAGAGTAGGTGAGGTTCTTTTGATGGCCAATTAATTGGCTATATCTGCGTACCACGGGATTTTCTCACTAATAAGGAAAAAATGTTCATTCAAAAACTGGTCTGCCACTACTGTATGGTCTGCCAGTATCAATCTGAATAGAAAATCTACTATGACATTGTCTTTGCCTGGTTTGTCAACTATTGTGATGTCAAATTCTTGTAGTAACAAGAGCCACCTAATAATTCTTTTGCCAATGGCCGGCTTGCTCATCAAGTATCTGATGGCTGCGTGGTCCGTGTGGAAAAATACCTTATACTCGATGATATAATGGCAAAATTTGTTTATGGTGTGCACAACTGCAAGGAACTCCTTCTTCGTCACCGTGTAGTTGAGCTCGACTCCTACCAAGTTTTTGCTAACATAGTAGATGGCATAAAATTCTTCGCCATCCTTCTGTCCGAGGACTGATCCAATCGCATTGTTGGATGCATCACAGTAGATATGGAATTGTATGGCCCAATTTGATCCTCTTAAAACCAATGTAGATATCAGTTTCTCTTTAAGAAAAAGAAACACTTCTTCGTAGTCTTATGTCCAATTGAACTCCACATATTTAGATAATAGAGTGTGCAGTGGTTTTGCAATTTTGTTGAATTCAACGATAAATCACTGGTAGTACCCGACTGATCCAAGAAAAATCCTCACCTCTCTCTACGTTCTGGGTTTGGGTAGGTCTTTGATGACCTCAATTTTTCTTTTATCAACCTTTATTCCTTATGCGGAGAGGTGGTGTCCCAGTACGATGCCTTATTGTATCATCATAAAGCATTTCTCGTTGCTCAAAGAAAAATTGTTTTCCTTACTTCTTTCGAGCACTCTTTCCAAGTTTGTCATTGCTTCGTCAAAGATTTCTCCATAGGCAGTGAAGTCATCCATGTATAATTCGACTGTGTCTCCCATCATGTCTAAAAATATGCTAAGCACCACCATTTGAAATGTGGAAGGTGCGTTGCACAATCTGAAAGGTAATACCTGATAGGCAAACAATCCCCATGGGTAGGTGAATCTTGTCTTATCCTGATCCTCTTCTCCTATCTAGATCTAGTTGTATCCACTAAATCCATCCAGGATAGAGAAATACTTCTTCCTTGAGAGTGTATCCAAGACTTGATCAATGAACGAGAGCGAGAAGTGGTCCTTCTTGGTCGCTTTGTTTAACGCTCTGTAGTCCACATAGATTCACCATTTCCCATTCTTTTTAGGGACTACCACTAACGGTGATACCCACTCACTATTAGAAATCGGATAGATGAATTCGACAGTCAAAATTTTTTGCAATTCTTCCTTGACAATGTCTTTCATTATCGAATTCATTCTTCTCTGTGGTTGTCTGTTTGGAGTTGTTTGACCATCGAGGTATATATGATAGGTACATATTTTTGGATTGATACCCTTCATATCTAAGTAATCCCATGCAAATACATGTTGGTGTCTAACCAAGAGCTCTTCTACTTTTGTCAATTGTGTGGGAGTCAACCCACTGCTGACATTCAACGTTCTTCTTGGCCTAATGTGTATCTGCTGAACGTGGTGATCTTGGGCACCATCCAATGATGATCCAGGTGTAGAGATGGAGGACTCCCCATGGAGGAACTCCATAATAGCACCATATTTGTCTTCTTCTATCAACTCATCCAATGTCATCATCGGTTGGATCATGGATAGCTCAAGATTTTCATGCTCGATCAACATGGGTTCTCCTAATGAGTTGATGGACTACGCTGGGGGTGAAATAGTCAACCTAACATTTCATCCATCGAAAATGGTCATCAGCCCATCTCGACAGCTAATGTAAGTGTTGGCTATTACCAGCCATGGCCTTCCCAAGATGAGTAGGTAATCACCCAGCCTAGTTTTAGATTGCAAGACTAAAAAGTTAGCTAGGAATTCCCATGCACTAACTATCACTATTACATCTTCCAAAATTCCTTTTGATGCCACGGTCAATCGATCGGCCAACTACAAAACTTTCGTAGTGGGTTTTAGGTTCATGAGTTTTAGCCTCTACATGGTCTCCTGAGGCATTACGTTGATGGCTGCTTCGAGATCGACCAACGTATTGGACAAGGAACGTGCCTTGATTTTTACAGTCAGCACTGAGCTACCCGGGTCTGCATACTTAGGATGGCATGTTTTACCCATCATCAAAACTGCTACTTTACCAATGACATTGATAGTCTGGTTTGCTCTTTGTCCTGGCTTCCTTAGACAAATATCTCTTATCACCTTGGTATATATCGAAACATCTCGGATGACTTGAAATAATGGAATTATCACGATGAGGTTCTTCAAGCTAGACAAGATATCGAACTTCGGCTGCGTTACTTTCCTTTGTTCTTACAACAAGTTGGGAAATGGAGCATTTGCTCTCTCAGGCGTTTCTTCTATAACCTCTTCTACAAGAGGTGTTTCTCCTACCTCTTCCTCCTCTTCTACCAGTGGAGGCGTTCCTACTCCTAGTTGTCTACCAGACCTAAGATGAATATGGTACATCAAATACATCTCGCCCTCCACGTTGTATGCTGGCTAGTTCACCCTGTTATTCAAATTTTCCATCGCTTATGCGGGTGGCTGTGTAGGTCTCACTGCTAGCAATGCCGATAAATTCTGTTGGGGATGAGCTAGTGCTACATTCTGTGGAGACTTATTCCATGCAGTGTGGCTTCTCCACTGCTACCTAGGATATTAATATGGCATCCATGGCTGCTAGTTCAGGAATGTTGCTGGGGGTGTGTTGGACCAGGGTGATGGCCCCCACAATCCCATGTTAGGTAGTTGAGGTGGGCCTTGGGACATGTATGGTCCTCCCCCATATGACGACATCTCGGTTGGCATATTCCTCATAAGGGGTTGTGACCAACTCTTCTGATTGCTTATGAAATAGGCATCCGTGCTTTCAACATCCTCCTGATTACTGGGCAGTTGCGAGCACAATCGAGTTATATGGTTCAACCTACAAAATATGCATACTCTGACTTTGTTCTTTGAGCATGCATTCTTTGCATGCTTCCCTCTGTATTTTGGATAGAAATAAGCCAATGCTAATTCATTTTCTTGCTTCTTTTTCTCTAACACCAGCGTATCCATCTGCAATGCTAGAGATGAGAGCATTTCGCTCTTTAAATATTCCAACATGTTACCGATTTCTATTTTCATGACTAAAGCAGTCGCTTTCATGGTTCTAGAAGTGGTCTTGCCTCTCCTTCTTGAGTAATTCTAGCATAGTTGTCGGATGTCTTCCATAGCGTGCTGGTAGACATCACCTCCAGAAATCATGTTAAGAGCCTCCAGTGATTCATTGGTAAGTCCTCTTAAAAAAATACTTTTGAGAGACTTATCAGATAGTTTCGTGTGAGATCATTGAAGATTGAAGTTGAATCTCTCCTAGTATTCCTCGAGAGACTCATATTCTTTCTACGTCATGCTCAGGACCTCTTCTCCGGAGTCTCTTGCTCTCTCAAAATCTTGGTATTGCTCTAAAAAGAGATTCTTTATTTGATCCTAAGTGGCAATGTGTTTGTCTCCCAAACCAATGAACCACCATAGAGATGCATCGTCCAACATAGAAGGAAAGAGTTTCAGCTTCTGTGTATCAGATTTGTAGTCCACAAACCTGCATAAGACATCAAACTTAAATAAAAATAGGTCAAGGTCCTCAGTTGGGTATCCTATGAAGGTCGGAAGGTGAGCAGGGGATATGTTTTTCATTTTGGTATCTCCTACTCCATCAATCGGGAAAATAAAGCCAAATGAGATTTCTTCGTTGTCAGCTATTTTTTTCAGGAAATGCGATCTCTAATGCAGTATTTATGGCCTTACAATCGTTTAAGACTTTCTGAGTCAAGGCTCTAAGGTTGTCTGGTGTTATCGTCTGATCTTCTACTACTTTCCATAATAGGGCTTCCTCTAAGGGTGTCCTATTAAACAGGGGATTTATGATGATTCATTCTTCCCCACATTGATGGGATGAGGAGGCACTTTGCACAAAGTGCGGCTCCTCACTCCAATGGATTGCTGGTGGTGGGTTGGGCGAGTCTAATTCAAATTCAAAATGTTCATCTGACTCAGGTTTTGGTGGATTGGTTTTTATAAATCGACCGTCTGGTCCTCTTCTTCTCGAAGAACTCATACATGGTCAGATGGAAGGTTTCCAGGTATTGTAAATAATCTAGTTGAGATGCTTCCTCGACAAAGGCACCAAAATGTTACGGACCAAACAAGGTTAACTTATTTCCTACTTTTGTCACATGCCCGTGCATTTAATTTATCAACCCAGGGAGCTTCGTAAACTTGCGAAGGGTCTTGAACAAGATTTGCTTACAATACCACTTGAGATGAGTCCGCTAGTTCTACTATTGCGGGATGTTTCAAACGGTTGTCAATCATTCATACACTCCTCAATAATTTACGTAAAAAACAATTAAATCTACAGAAAATAAATATTCATGCATTCCTAGAAATAAACCTACTACAATACTAAAAATAACAATGCGATAAACAATCTTATAAAAGCGGTAAACTAATCTAGAAAACACAAGAAAAATAGGGGAAGAAATACTGGCTTGGAGTGGGCCCAGGCTCCAAAAACTTCCTCCCAGTTGAACACACACTTAGAAACTCTTAGAACTGTATTATAATGATCAAAGTATTACAATGCTTCTTCTGTATATCTCTCTATAATTACTATAATATTCTATATATCCTTAGAGAGGTCTGCGTGTGTTTATATAGCACACCCACAGATCTTTTGTTACAAAAAAGTTATAACAGTCGATTCATTCCAGAATAAACTAAGACAGTCTGGTAAATGTGATGGACGTCTGCTAAAACTGGTATTCATTTCTAACGGTGGTGTGTTCAATGATTTGTTTGTGCTTCGCCTGGCATTGGTAGGATGTTCTCATATGTCGGTACGATCCCCAATTTAACTCTACATGACGTACAGTTGGAACTGCACCAGTTGCTTGTTGTCCATGTCATGCTTGTCTGGTCAATGGGCAAAGAACAGGGGCACCTTCCCTATGAGGAAGGTGCCTAAGTATGTCGGGCACCTTCTCTATGCGGAAGGTGCCTTACTACCATTGGCGCCTTCCTAGAAAAGGAAGGCACTTATATTTTGTTGGCACCTTCCTATGAGAGGAAGGCGCTTGCCTTCTAGTGGCGCCTTCCTGTCGGTGCCTTCCTTATGAGAGGAAGGCACTTGCCTTCTAGTGGCGCCTTCTTGTCGGTGCCTTCCTTATGAGATGAAGGCGCTTGCCTTCTAGTGGTTCCTTCTTTTTGATGCCTTCCTTATGAGAGGAAGGCGCTTGCCTTCTAGTGGCGCCTTCTTGTCGATGCCTTCCTTATGAGAGGAAGGCGCTTATTTTTCTTTGGTTCCTTCCTAAAAGAGGAAGGTGCTGGCCTTCTATTGGTGCCTTCTTGGGAGAGGAAGGTGCTTGTCTTTCCTTGGCACCTTCTTGGAAGAGGAAGGTGCATAATTACGCTTGGCACCTTCCTGGAAGAGGAATGCGCCTACCTTCTCTACATTGATTTTGAAAGAAACAAAGTGCCAAGTCCATGAAAAGACCTCGACTGATCCAAATCTAACTAAATCAACTACAATTCCACAAAAAAACACTAAAAACACACAAATTAGATAACACGCATAATTTCATCAAATAATTATAGAATCATTCATAAACATATGCAATCCTTATCATACAACCGCATAATAATCAAGAAAATGTATACAAAATATAAGCATTTCTGATGCTCATCACTAATAATGCTATCCAATGAATAGTTTTATGAATGGTTTCATAGGAGGTTTTTTTTGGCTTTATGAATAGGTTAATTCATAGAAAGCTTTAATCAGGATCTAAAGATAAACTAAACCAATGCTACTAACAATGAAACTTAATAACAACAATATATTACAGATATTATCTCATGAAATATAACACAAATTAACACAATATACAAAGATTACATTAATGATACAACTTGGTTATAATACATGGAACTTTACCTCCAATATATCCTTTTTCATGACTTTTCAGTTCTCTAACTATTGCTCTCCTCTTTCATCCGAGAGATGCAACCTTTCATATTCCTCTAATAAAGACAAAGCTCTCAATTTTCCACATATCATGTGACTCTTCATACTCTCTTGACACTTTGCACTCTTTCTCATATTGCCACATACATTATATAAAATATAAATCATCTACCAAACTAATATTGCAAGAGGGAAAAATAATGTAATATCTCCAACACCCTCTCGTATTACATTATTTGGTAGGAAGGCTTTTTTCCTTCAATATTTGATTCTTCTTTTTCTTCAATCTTCAACTCTAACTCTGTTATGGATGGATAAATAATATGTATCGACCTCTGGATCAATGTATCTGAGTTACCTCTGGATCTCTATCTTTGGGTCATTACCTATAGGTTACTACCATTGGTTATATCTTTGGGTCACTACCTCTGGATCTTTGCCTTTGGGTCACTACCTCTAGGTCACTTCCATTGGATTACTACCTCTAGGTCACTGTATCTAAAACTCCGCCTTTGGGTCACCTATATATAATCATTGCCTCTGGTTCATACACTATAAAATCATCATATCTGTAGTATCATAACTACAAATGCTTTCTTTATAAGAAATCTTTCAAGCTATGCTTGGGTCTTCTTTCTCTTTGTCTGCTATGGGACATCTTTCCATGGGTCTCCTTAATCTGATTTTCAATTTTTATAGATTGTCTTCTATTTTGAATATATTCTTGG
Source organism: Wollemia nobilis (assembly GCA_028583015.1). Classification (NCBI taxonomy): domain Eukaryota; kingdom Viridiplantae; phylum Streptophyta; class Pinopsida; order Araucariales; family Araucariaceae; genus Wollemia; species Wollemia nobilis. Next base: position 3,865,441 of record JAQPPZ010000048.1, on the reverse strand, counting down.
AATAGGTAAACTCAATCTATCTTATAATTTTATTAAATTGATTCTTTCTCAAAATTCTAAAACTTATTCTTCACTAGTTATTCTTCAACCTAGTGGTATTAATCCTTTTCTTCACTAGTTTTCCTTCAATCTAGTGGTAATATTTATCTTTTGCAACTTTCAAGTTTTATGCAAGCAAAATTTGATTATACTTGGTTTCCTTCTATAGAATCCATATAACATTCCTTTCCTTTAATCCCATTCATCTATTTTCATCCATCCACAATCAACTTTTACTCTGTGGTCTTTCTTTTTCTTTTGTAGGTAAAATATTTGTGAATGATTATGTCCTCCACAAATATTACAACTATGGAAATTCCAACATCTCTCTATCTTATGTCCATATCTACTACAATGACTACATCTATTTTCAGTTACAAAATTTCTTTGACCATTTTATCCTTTATTACAATTGGTTCTATTAGTCCCTATCATAGATTTGATGTCACTATTTCCTGTTATCTTGCTCATTACCATGAGTCTGACCTGTATATCCAAGACCTTCATATTTTGGTCTTATTTATGGTACAATTGGTGCTTTCATTCCTTGTTCATATTTACCTAAACCTATATATTTATATCCCATTTTGTTTAATAACTTTGAACCAATTCCTTTTGTATGCTTTTAAAAATAACCAAACATATCATTAGACTGATCTCTATCTATATCATCACAACTCTGAGCATCATTATTTATATCATCATTTGAATCCATATCAACATCAATTCTAATAGCATTAGCCTTTTATAAACAATAACGAATTGTATTCAAATCACTTGTATTACATATAGGATCTATTTTTGTAATAGGTTCTATCTTTATCATGAATTTTAAATCACTAGTGTCATTGCCTGCATCATAATATTTTCTTTCATTTTGACAAGAATCATAATTTGCATATTTTTATTTTTAAGAAGACCACTAGTATAACAACATGCATCTATCATCAATGGTTTTAATTCTTGTTTTCTCATCTTAGAAACATTAAGAGTGATAATTCCATTGTAGACTATTTTCCATAGACTAATAGGTATAGTAACATTATTTTCATAGTAATAATTAGCATCATTAAGAACACATTTTATGCACTCTTGAAGCATTAGAAACTTTCCTTGATGTGCTTCACTAATAATATCAACAAGTTCATTTTCCAAATTTGCAGTCATTTCCTCTTGCTTTCTATTCTTACCTTTTAGAACTTCATTAGAAAGTAATTCCATATACATTACTTTTCCTATATCATTAGGTAATGTGAAAACATCTTTTGAGTTTATTTTTGCTTCACCAATTTTTGAATTTAAATAATTTTCTAGCATTGAAAAACTTTCATTTTTGGCTTCTCTCATGATTGATTGTAAAACTCTCTTTTCCTTCATTGATGTGTTCTCTTGACTTTCAATTTTTATTATCATTTTTTGAGTACAACCTTTTAACTTTTCTAAATTTTTTTGTTCTTTTCTAATGAGTCATCTTCAATGTATATTGGTTCTTCTTGTAGACATAGGCTTTCTTCTTCAACTAATTTTGATAACTCATGAAGTTCTAGTTTTTGTGTTTCTATTTTTGGATCATTTGTTTTATTTTTCATTTGCTTTTTCTTTTTCATGTTACTTTGAAGTAGAATGCCTTATAAATCCCTAATTTTTAAATAATTAATCAAATTTTGTATTTCACAAAACTATATTTTGATGTTGAATACCTTATGGCTCTCAAATTGTAAATTTAGAATTTTTGTAAAATATATTTGCAAATTTATTAATCCTAATTTTATGTAGGAAACCTTATTTCTCCTCCTTTAAATATTTGCAAACATTAAGAATTTTATTTACAAAATAAAATATATTAATTACAAAAATTATAATTCACTTCCCAAAATTCTAAATTAACCTTTCAATAATCTTCAAAACTTCTCAAAATATCTTTATAAGGTTTCTATCGTTTAAATTTTCTTATCTCCCCACAAATATAATTAATATAACTTGAAATATATTAATTAAACTTAAATTTAGGAAAAATCAAATTAAATCTACCTTATAACTCCCAAACCTTAGTATAGGGCAAAAATATCTTTACCTCTAAAAATGGCACACTATTTTACGTGGTCTTCTAACCTTTGACCTTTCAATTTAATGGCTCTCCTATTGATGCTCTCCTTATCACTACTGGCTCTCCATGTGCACATGACTATAATGTCCACCTCTTCTCCTCACTGCTCGATGGTTCTTTGTGAGGACATACCCAACAATCTTTGATGTAAATGAAGACTACCTCCACCTTGGCCCCTTTTACTCTGTAATAGCCATGTGTCCATTGTGCTAAGTTTGGAGAAAGTGCACCAAGGATCACCCAATGTTATAGCTTCCTTTAGTGTTGACCTTACAATGGAACCAAACAACACATGTGTTTTTATGTGTTCTTTCTACGAACGTTATCGCCAAAGGAATATACTGTGCTCTTTTCACAGAAGTAGTCTCGAACGTTATACATTGACACTGTTAAAATTTTCCATGTATGAGATAGTTTAAACCACTTGAGAATGTGCAATATAGGTACTACCACTCTTTCAATGCACCAATCTGATTAGGAAATATTACAGCTTGTATTGTATTCCCTCAATGGACGTTGTCACCTTGTTAACCAATGTAATACTTGGCAATTGCTTTCCTTGAAACATTTCACTTTTGTTCTCTTTTGTAACGTTCTTCCTTCTTCCTCGTTGGGATTGTTTGTCCTCTCCTTGGAAATGATATAGTTTTCTTAGCACTTGGATTACTTGCTTTGGATCTTCACTTCCTTTCTTAACTCCTCAACTCTCCAATGCTCAACGCTCACCGCTTTACTCAATACTTCAACTCCATTGCTCAATATTTGATTACCTTCAAAGATGATTCACCTTCCTCCAATGAATGATGACTAAATAATCTAATTTGTTGTTGGTTTGAAATATGTAGTATCGACTTGTTCAACACTTGAGAATTTTCAGGGTTGATATCTCCTTTTGGTGTCTTTAGACACCCTAATTTCTGCCTTATATTTGGATGCTATTCGGTAAAAAATTGAAATACTTTTGACATTAGAAAATAAAGGTAATGAACCTTAATCTTTGGATGATATTTTTGCTATGAAATATCTCTCTTATTTGGCTTCCAAAAATCTTGTAACAACCTCCACTTTTCACCTTTATGTTGGCTCTCATTCTATACTTATAAAAAATAATATTTACACTTATATTTTTAATCAATATTTTCCACCCTTTTTACTCCTTATTCATGCCATATATAACTTCTCTTGTTGTAATAATATGTAGATTAAAAAGTGGTGAAGATGCTTCCTTACTCAAATTGATGGCATAAAATTTAATACCTTCTTTTGCTGTTTTTGAAACTTGAATATGATGCTTTTAAAAACTTGAAATAGATCAATATTTTATGCTTAAATAAAGTAATCTTATAACACCAATTTGCAAATATTTTTGATATCCTTCCTCATTTTCTTTCTTGCTAATTTAGCTCATATTCTCGGTATCAAAACTTGTTGTCTAATACCTTCAATTTTGCAACTCCTTTGCTTCTTGAAAAGCAACCCAATTTTTCTAAAATTTGTAACTCTTCTATCTCCTCCAAATGCTGCCCAAACTCACTGTTATTTATTCTTCAAATTTTTGTGTTCTTCTTAATGACTATCTTCAAAATCTACCCAATGGTGGCCTCTTAAATCTCAAAATTCTTTTTCAAAATTCTTGACTTCTATCCTTCAATTTTGGCCTTCTTTTCTGGCCTATTCTTCAAGAATCTGAATGTCTTGAAGTCTTCAAAAATGCTTTCCAAAATTTGGCAAAATTCTTGCCAAATACTTCTTCCTTTTGGGATTATTTTTAGATGGTGACAATTATCTGAATACATTCATTTAAATTATCTCTCCATAGCTTTGATACCACTGTTAGCTTTCTGAATAGGTTAATTCATAGAAAGCTTCAATCAAGATCTAAAGATAAACTAAACCAATGCTACTAACAATGAAAATTAATAACATCTTATAGATAATATCTGATGAAATATAACACAAATGAACACAATATACATAGATTACATTAATGATACAACTTGGTTACAATACATGGAGCTTTACCTCCAATATATCATTTTTCATGACTTTTCAGTTCTCTAACTATTGCTCTCCTCTTTCATCTAGGAGATGCAACCTTTCATAGATGCAAAATTTCATATTCCTCTAATGAGGACAAAGCTCTCAAATTTTCACATATCATGTGACTCTTCATACTCTCTTGACACTTTGCACTCTTTCTCATATTGCCATATACATTATATAAAATATAAATCATCTACCAAACTAATATTGCAAGGAGGCCAAATAATGTAATATCTCAATAGTTCTAACTAGATTCCAACATCTTAGAATTTTCCCTATCGCTTATTTTGAATTTATAGCATCCCATTCACATCTTGCCCATATTACTTTCAAATTTTTTGAGACTTCTTCCTTTGTCATTCTAGTTTCCTAGATACAAAGAATATTAGGCTTATTACTTAAACAAAGGTCCCTAATACATCTATTCTTTGAGGGGCATTAAGACACATTATATTCCATGAGATGGTAATCATATCTCATTAGGGGTTGTTGGCCTTTCTTGTGGATTACCAATATTATTTTATTATTTTTTAAAGAGAATTTTAACTAACTTAGATTATGTTCCTTTCTCTATGTTTGCTCTTGCTTGATAATTTGGAGATTTTTCTCTTTTTTACTTGCTAGTATTAGCAGTATTCTTATTATTATATTCCTAAATATTATTTCACAACTTTCATTTTCATTAGATATATCCTCTCTTGGCTATATTAAGGAAGATTTTGACTTATCCTACTCATTTTTTGGTATTTCCTTGTTAATGGTAGAGGTATTAACATCTAACACTATGTTTTCTCTACCACTTTCCTTCTTATGAGTGGTGCATGGTATTTCAAGAGACTCTTCAAAATCTAATGAGGTATATTTATTAGGTTCAATAGGAATGTTCAACCCTAAATTGGGTTCAGATTGAGTAGATGGTTCCTTGTTAATATTATGATCTTGTTGTACCATATCCTCTAAGCTTTGATCTACTTTTCTTTCATAGCCTAAAGCATCAAAAGAATTAGTGTTTCTTCCAATATCCTTACCTACTCGTTTCCATTGTTTATTTGCTTTCATCAATGTAGACCTATTTTTTAGAAATTGAAAACCATCCTCATCCATATCCATTTGTAAGTTTCTCTTGTGGTTTTCTATATATGTTTTTGCTGGACTCTTCTTAGGGCATGATATCTTAGTATGCCCCACCTCATGGAATATTCTACATATAAAAGATATATTTTTATAATCCATGGTTTGGATCCACAACTTATACCATACTTAAGAATGATAAATTCTAGTAAACATTTACTAATATCAATCATGACCAATATCTAGGCATAAATAGACAAGACTCCATATTTTGTAGTTTTTAAAATCTCAAGAATTTATCCTGGAGTGTTGCCTATTACCTTAAAGGTATCCATTTCCAAGAATTCAATGGGTAACCCATACATCCTAATCCAGATTGGTACTAGAGATAGATTTATATTTTTAGATGCAAATCCTTCAAACAAGTGGGTAAAGAAGAGTCTTGCTCTTCCCAAATACCAATGACCCCATTTTAGAATTCTATCTCTTTCCTCATTGAAATAGAATATTTATAGGAATAAACCTTTGGAAAAAAAGGATAGACTCACTCTTGGAGACTTTCATCTCCTATCAATCCATTTTCTTAGAGTCGAAGCCCTTGGCCAAGACCTATTAAATTTACTAATGACTACCTTATATTTGAGCAAGGATTGCTACTCTATGATATCCTACCTAACATCTACTACTAGGGATAATTCTAAGGATTTAGTTGTAAACTGATCCATGATAAGGACACTATAACTCAATATCTACTAAAATTTACTAGTATATCCTATAGTGATTATATTATTTGAAAATAAACCTACAATAATCTGCATGCAAAACTTCAAATAAAATGAAGGAATAAATTAAACTTAGATAAAAAATTCTATGCATAGATGAAATGTCCTACCTCACTAATGCCGTAGCCCTTCATTGCTCCTTCTATCATCTAAACCTTGACTAATAGATATCTGCAATTTCATTTTCCTATGACTTGAAAAAATTTCACCACCCTTTTTCTGGATGACTAACTTCAAGGGTTGTATCTCCCTCAATACTTCTTGGATTTATTCATATAACCATTCATTTTTAATCTCTTAAAATTCTACATAAATTAGTCTAATAATCATCTAATCGAAAAATTCTTTGCAAAGATATAGCTCCTAAAAGATGAGACATTTTTTTTAGAAAGAAAATTCCTAACACTTCTCTTGTTCCCTATGGTTGTCTTCAAATGGATGTATCTCCATCAAAACTTCTTGTATTTTTTTTGTATAAGCACCAATTTCAAGGCTCTTTAAATTCTGTATAAACTTACATAAGAATCATTTGAATCTAACAACTCTATGCAAAGATATGGCTCCTAAAAGATGAGGTATTTTTTAAGAATTTTTTTCCCTAATTGTAACCAAAGGAGCTAGTTGAGAATTATAGTTGTTTTATTTTGCTACTTTTGAAACCCTAAAGTGCAAGGAATATACTCTATACTAATTTTATTTTTTTGTAAGGAGAGGATTTTATACTAGATAAAAATAATGATGATTTACCTAGATTAACATCAACCTCTTTTGCTTGTTGTGCTTCAAAATGGGCCTCCTCATCTTCATTTGTACCTTTAACTCCTTTTTAATTTGAACTTGCACATTGTACTTCCTCATCCATTATTTCCTTATTTTTTTCTTTTAATGGTTGAATTGAGTAAATTGTAATGACATTTAACATTTGATGATATAGAGGGGCCCTTTTTTCCACTTTATTGGTAGTGGAAAATTCATGATTTTAGTTAGCTTCTACTATGGTATGATCTCATTCCTATATATTGAAGTTCATCTTATACCCAGAATTTTCTCTCTTTCTCTCTCATTTTTATTGTGTAATCTCTTTCCATGTGTCTTGTATTATAACATTTGTGACATTGATATGCAATATTTTATAATCAAATTGTTGATTCCATTATCTTTATTTATAATTACTCTTAATGGACTATATTAAAGATTTTAAAATATTCATGATAAACATATTTTGGTATATTCATCATGCCTTTTCTCCTTAGAAGTTGGTCCCTCATAGATGAATTACCCTAGAGAATTGCCAATATTCTTTTAAACTTTCTTATTGATAAGATAATATGGAAGTCAAAAATCCTAATATAAACTAGAATCCTTTTAATAATCTTTGTATCCAAAAAACTTTCTCACTCCATTGTCTTAAATATAATGCGTCTCTCCATGAGCATCAATTGTTATTTTATCCTTGATTTCTAAAATAGAGAAGATAATGAAGAACAATACTTTTGGAAGAAAAATCATGGAGTAAATGTAATCCAATCCCCATTTCCACTTGATCCAATTTTGGATCTCTAAAAATCCTAGCTAGTATCTATTTAAATTACATATTAACCCTCTAATTTTAAGAATTATTATATCATGATCAATTATCTCATCCATGATAATCACATCTGGTGTGATATATAATACCTATATAGGGTGGTTTTCTATGCATTATCTTCCTATTGTCCCAACAAGGACATCCATTATTCTAACTAGGTCATCCTTGCTTCTAGACTTGCTACCTATATTTTCTTCATAAGAATTGTTTATTAAGTTTACCAAAAAATTAGAATAAGAGAAAGGAGTGCTCACTCCTTCCTTACATTTTTTTCCCATTGAAACTTCTTGCTTGCACTTGCTGCTTAATTAGCAATTTTATTGCATGCATATTGCCTATATATTTCTAAAGTAATATTTTTATTCAATTATTTCTTTGATTTTTCAATAGTATCCATCTAGATTTTCCCTGAATACCAAACTCATAAGTCTATAATTCCATAAGAACACCACTCCAATATTTATTCTCCTACAAACCTTATTTCAATTGAAAAGAGGATTCCTAAATTTCTCCTATCCTTTACAAATAAAATCTCTTTGAATATTATCAAATCTAGATGTTATACTTACTACTAATCTTGAAAGTGATATCATATATAGAGTGATAGATTTCAATGTAGCCTTATGAGTATAAGTCTTCCATCCATAATTAGGAACTTATATTTCCAACTAGCTAGACAAAATTTCATTCTATTCAAAATTAGGTTTTAAAGCTTCTCATTTTATCAAATAAGCAAATACCTAGGTTTGTTGATTGTAATTTTCTAATTTTAAACCATAAAATATTTATAATAATCTATTGTAAATCAAGGATCATGAATTTTGTTGTATTAACTTACTATTCATTGGACTTCTCATGACATAGTATTAAATTAAATTACATGGCCTCATTAACTAGGATGACCTAATAGATAAATCTCATCAATAATTTAGAGATAAAATTTGAAGGAACCATTTGTTATAACCTAGATACCTTTGATGTTGCCTTCCACTTTTACCTTTAGGAGATTTCCTCCCAAAATGTTAGCAAGAATAATGAAAAGATAAGGTATATTGGTCACCTTATGAATAATATGAGACAATTAGAAGTATCACATAGGGGATCCATTGATCAAAATATTTTTTTGAGTTCCACAACAACATCTAATTTATTCACACTAACCCTGATCAAAACCAAAATTTCCAACAATATCATGTCAACAGACCTTATCATGTGCTTTGTTCATTTATAATTTTACATAGATACCTAGTTTATTTCATGGACAAAAATGAATATGTGAGCTCTTGTGCAATGTCTATACCATCAAGGATTTTCTTGCCATGAATTTGACCACCTCGTTTATAAAAAATAACAATATCTTAGATTTTTAATATATTTCCATAATTTTTAAATTATCTTACAAATAATATTACAAAGATTTATGGGATCAAAACTATGAAAATATTTTATTTCACCTCTCTTAGAAATAAATGCAATGAAGGTGATATTGAGTTCACTTGTTAAAGCCTTCTTTTTCCTAACCTCTTCAATTGCAACCAACATCTCATTCTTCAACATGTCCTAAAATTTTGGAAGGAAAAATATTAAAAATTTAGTGGCACTAGGTGCCTTGTTAGGTTAACAAGAGAAAATTACCTATTATAGCTTCTCCATTTATCAAGATATCATTTTGTCCTTATCTGAATAGATGTCATATTTTTTAAAATATCACCCCAACATTCCTTATCCTTTCCAAATTCTAACAGATTATCTTTGAAATAAGGGATTCCTTCTTGATCCCTTCTTCTTCAATAATTCTTCCATCTCAAGTAGAAATATTTTTTAATTGACAAAAGAAAAATCTATTTTAGAAGTAGCATGAAAAAACTATTATTTTTATGACCTTTCTTAAGCCATCTCTTCCTAGATTTTTGGACCCAATGACTCTTTATTTTTAGTATATTATAAAAATAGGAATAGAGATAATTAATTTAATTATTTTATAGTAGTATATGGAAAATTATTCAGAGACCTTTAATTCTTAATAGGAATGAAAATAATTAGTTTTGTAACATATGAAAATGATTCAATGTTTATAATTTCAAAACATTAATAAAGAGATGTAGGGAGGTTTGCAAATAATATTTTAAATTTTAAACATCATTCTATATAGAAATGGAAATAATTTAATTTGATCATGGAATACTATTAAATGCTTATATTTCCCAATGAATGATTAAGATATATAGGGAGTTTGCATTTAGTATTTGAATGTTAAAATTATTTATCAAAATAGTGACTTTCTAGGGTTGGCAAGTCCTTTTAAGGTGTCTCATTCAAATTAGGACCTAAAACATTATGTTACTTTAGACCCAATATTTGTAAATTTTATAGGAATAGACACCAATGAGGAGACCGAGCGGAAATATTGAAATATCAATAATTATAATGAATTCTCACATGAATCAAATCCATATTTTTTTTAAACATACGCTAGACCTTTCTTAATATAATGACCCTATGCCTTTTTATATTGATTGTTTTATGGACAACTTTAGTTCAGTTTGAAAATATGGTCTGTCATAATAAATATGAAAATATTTTCATATTCCTTTTTAATGAAATAAGGACACTTTAAATCTTTAAATATGTATTTTTACATAATTCCAAACTTATGTTTTATATATTTTTATTTATTAAACAAAAATTTACTTCTATTTAAAGCAATTTTAGATGTGTTTATAAAAACCTCAAGAGCATTTTTAAAATATCAAGAATCTAAAATTTTGATTATAAAATTAAAAATAATAAATTGAACCATTCAAAGAATATAAAGTTAAGCATATAGCAAACACTCCAAAGACGAGGGATTATAGTGAGTACTCTTTGTCATGCCATTTTAAACATTATAGAATTTAAAAAATGGTATGCTTATATGATTAATATGAAATTTCAAGTTTGATTTTCAATTCTACTTTTGTAATGTGATGTGAGCTACCAAGATTTTCATTATATTTCAAGTGAAAATATCATCGTAAAATTATAAATTATAGAAATTTTCTATCAATTCTTATGAACTATGGAAACTTCCATTCTTCATCATAAAAATATTTTCTAGTATAGCCTATTTGCAAATGATGCTTTTTATCAAATAGTTAAACACATCTTGTGTGAATGCATTAGACTTAGAGAATAAAAAAACCATTTAACAAGAAAATTTTATAAGAATTAATAAAAAATGTTATTGAGTGATGTGAGACAAGTGATTAAATGGTTCATATAAGTAAAAAATAATGTATAGTAATTTCCTAGGGAAGCTTTGCTTATAAAGGATTTATAACTTTTAACTTTTAAGATTTGAATAGTTTTAACTTGAGTCTTTGATCAACATTGTATTACAGTTAAGTTATGGGCCCATTTTCCCTTATAGGATGATTCTTGTATTATTACAATTAGTAGCCAATGTTTGGTTGGCATGAAAGATATTGAGAATTATTGTATTATACCATGTGTATTATTTATAGCCAAAATACCTAACTATTTTTGTATTTTCTAGAGATGCTTTTATTTATTCACTAAGAAAATATTGGTATCTAATGACACCTTATCATACTTCATGTTATTTGTTATCTATAAGTGATATATTTCATTTTTAGATAATATACTTGATTTCATTTGTTCTTAAATCTATTGCATATTTCTACATGGTATCAAAGCATGTGTGAATCGCCATTAATGATCTAAAAGTTTGTACCTTGATCTCCTATCAAGAGTGATTCTAGATGAGGTGTGATTTTCGAAGAATAATAATGAAGCATACATTAGGATGACATTGCATTTTTAGTTTTTTCCTAAAACCCCTAGTGTCCTTTTCACTTTAGTGAGGATTGAATTTATTGTATTTGTGATAGTAGGTTTCCAAAGAAGTGGTGTTTATCAAAGGAGTAGATATGGAGCAAGGGCTTGGATTGAATTTTGTAGGTTTTTCAAATACCCTAGCTTGTATTTCAAGGTTCTTTAAAAAATTATTTCCTTTATCCATTTTAATTTTTGGTCATCATAATATTATATATAAAAAGTAAAATATATGACATTCAAAGTATTGAAAATGATGTTACACATTCATCACAAATTTTGATAAATTTATTGGCAACATCGAGTGCACTATGGAGTACTATAGGTTCAACATAAATAGGAGTTATTTCTAGGTTACTTTAACTCTCATAGATCTTAGACAAAGGATAATTGAAATTTTTTGGTATTCTAAAGTATGGTCGTATAGAGACAACTACCAACCAATTTTAAAAATGGTTAACTTTTTTGAAATCTACATGACCAATATGGGGGGGTCTTATATATTTTTTGCAAATATCATATAGATATTCCTTAATAAAAACTAAATCATGCATTTGCTTATTACATTTTATAAATTTTAAAATTTGAAAATAGATGGGAAATAGTTTTTGCACACCCCCTTTTATTAGTGAGGAAGGAATAATCTCTCATTATAGTGGAATAGACTTCATCCCTTAAATTTTTTTAATTATAAATATAGGAGTATAGTGTAGGAATTTTATACATTGTATGACATTGTTTATGTATCTAACATGATAATTTCAATCGTATCAGGGTTTTTTAAAATAAATAATGATAGGGAAGAGTGTACATTTAAAGGTTTTACCTTTTATCATGGGTTATTGAAGACATGGTCATCTAGACAACTTTAAGACTCTTGGCTAAGTGCATTTGGGAATTCCAAACCTAAATATTCCTTGGGATATGTGTTTTTCTTACTATTGAGTCTTTTTTCCTTCCTCAAGGCATTCAATTTTCTTAGAAGTGAGGTACTAACACACATCTTATGTAATTAATATGTTAATTATATTAAGAAAACATTCAAGCAGTTTGATTATCTTTCCTGGCATTTGATATTTGCATCCATTTATGTTATTGATTGTATCCATTATGATTCTTCCTACACAATCATTTTGGATTGGTTGTTTTTAGTTGATAGCCCTCTTTATAAGTAAATATTTTAAGGGAATTAAAGTTATTAAATTTTATAGCTTTTGGTAGTAATTTTGGTTATAAAGAGGATTAAATTTCCAAGAATTTGTATTCATAATACATAATTGTTTCAAGACCTCCATTTTAAATTGCATAGTTTTTTATTTGCTCACATTAGTTCTACTCTTGCAATTCTATTTTTCTAGTTGGAAGAGAACTTCACATTGAAGTGAAATGAACCAAAAATTACCTATTTCTATTCTTAATAAAAATGTCACAGGAGTAATCAAAATTAATGCTCCTATTAAAGTAAGGGGTTATGGATACATGGCTACATAGAATCCACCCTTTTAAAACACTATTGAGAAGCATAATATTATATAGAAAGAAAGGATGCACCTTATGAATATTATTATATTATATATGGATAATAATTTGGACACACATCTCTGATACCTTAAGGAACTTAATATATTATGTAACAAGTTCAAGGATATATTTGAAAGGATCAATGCCAAATGAGCCAATAGACTAGGATTTAATCTTACTAGGGTGGCGAATTTGAAAAATATTGAATATTACTATTGGGGGTCTAAAATGACCCTTGCACCTTAGGAACTGTGACCCCCATACATTTGTGGTTGCCCTTGTCTCTCCGAGTAGGTGCATCTTGTGCCCTATGCCTCATGTAGGACACCAACATTGGGAAGTTTAGTGAGTGTGGGATGCAACTCCTTTGGATAACCTTTAGGATTTTTTACCAAGGCTGGCTCCTTGAATTAATGTGATCTTAAATGCTCATCTTTCCTTCCTACTCTAGCATACTTTACCAGGTGTATCTACTAGGAAAAAGGGAAAATAAGGGAAAGTAGTAAACCTAACTAGCTTGACTAGCCTACCTATGGTGGGGATGTGCCAAAGATCTAAAGAGACTCTTTGTGCCACACTAGGTTGAAGTGAACACTTGCATAGTGGCTAAAAATGCATGAAGAACACAAGTCCCTCCAAATGCGAGTAAAAATAGAACACCCACACTAGAACCAATACAAGAATTTCATAAGTAGTCATAGTTTTTTACTAGTGTGAACTCCAAGTTACATACATGTAGAGAGAAGAGGTTTAAAAACTAGTTGAATGGCAACACAAGGCTCAAGCTAGGTTGACATAAGAAAGAATGAAGGAAAAGACCCTTAGAATAATTGATGGATTTTGATGATTTACAATGAGAAAGCATACATATTTATATACAATATTTGGGGGTTCCTCCCTCTTAAATTTAGAAATTTTTTGCTTAAAAATTCTTTCCCAGGGTACCTTTGTATTAATGTTTCATAATACCAAGGTATTTATATTTTAGGGTCATTTGAGGTGAGATCCATTCTTCCCATGTTGGTGATTTGTTACAAAATTTTCTTGTATTTAATGCTCCTAGGTTTGTGGCTACTCCTTTGGAGGTCTCATGATGATGATTTCAATGTTGTACCTTTCTTGTGGAGATAAGACTATACCCTTCTAGGGAACTATAACATTTGCACAATATGTAAGGTCCAAGGTTGTGGCCCTAACTAGGGGGTAAGAGGGGCCAATAACCCTTCATGTGGGGGTTCAAGGGTGGGAGCCTTCGAAGTAAAACTTGACCTTCGACATTTTTGGAGCATAGCTAGAGGGGGTTTGACTGAAGTTTGGTAACTACCCTTTGCCTTCCTTGGTTTGGTTGGAGCTCTTTAGGATGGGTTCTTCCTACCCTTAATTATAATTATTGTCGTTGGCTAGAGGTTATCAAGCTCTTGATTTGGTTGGGCATCCCTAGGCCAAAATTTATTTATGGTTTTAGCTACTCATCATGCTGGCATATTAAGTTCTTACTAGAAGTTTGGTCTTGTATTTTCACTATTTGCTTGATTCTAAGGACCCAATAATTGGATCTTTTGCTTTAACTCTGCCTATGCTCTTCTCTAGGGGTCTAGTTTGTCCAATTTCACCTAGGATTTCACTTGGACCTTGGATGAATCAATCTTCCATTGGGAGCAACCTTTAAAAATGGCCAAATGACCTTACTCCACCCAAGTGTAGTGAGAATTCAATACTATTCTGATTGATGAGCAAGGTGCAACCTAAGTATTGTCATTGTTGTCAACACAGTCAGGTTGATCAGTTGATGCAATGGTTAGAAGTTGATTGGTGAGCAAGGTGATGGATAGGAGTTGTTTGTTGAGCAAGGTGCAGCAAAAGCATTGCAAAAGTATTGTCATTGTTGTCAACACAATCAGATTGATGCAGTTGATGCGCTTCGAGGTCGTCAGATCAAGTGCAGAAAGTTTCAAGGAAAATAGAGGTGACCCAGATTCAAAACCGGCAAAAAGAGACAAGGAAGAAAATTGTCGCGATATCGCGACATGTTTTCTGTCGCGATTTCGCGACATGGTCGAGGAGAGAGAAGGCGCAGCCGAAAATGTCACGATTTCGCGACATGTCGAGTTTTCGTTGAGGAGAGAGAAAATGTGTCGCGATTTCGCGACAAAAAGTAGGAGAGAGAAAATGCACGCCAAATTGTCACGATTTCGCGACATGGCCGAGGAGAGAGAAGATGCGAGCAAAACTGTCATGATTTCGCGACATGTTGGCAGAGAAGGAAACAAAGGTGTAGCGATATCGCTACATGTTGAAATGAATGGAAACAAAGGTGTAGCGATATCGTTGCATGATGAAAATACATGGAACTAAGGTGTAGCGATTTCGCTACATGTTGAAACAAAGAGAAACTAAGGTGTAGCGATTTCGCTACATGTTGAAACAAAGGGAAACTAAGGTGTAGCGATTTCGCTACTAGTCAAAAGTGTAGAACTGAAAGATGTAAGAATGATATTACAAGTCAAAATTTCATGAAAAGAGGCAAGGTAAAAGCACAAGGCACAAAGTTGTATCGATTTCGCTATCGCATGGAGCAAAGAGCGTACGAGCTTAAGCGTCACGATTTCATGACAAGAAGATGATGACGTCAACAAAAGCCAGAAGCGTCGTGATTTCGCGACAAGAAGGATGATGACGTCGAAGAGCCGAAGCGTCGTGATTTCGTGACATGTTCCATTTTCGTTGAGAG
Organism: Wollemia nobilis; assembly: GCA_028583015.1. Lineage (NCBI taxonomy): Eukaryota > Viridiplantae > Streptophyta > Pinopsida > Araucariales > Araucariaceae > Wollemia > Wollemia nobilis. The sequence goes on along the minus strand of JAQPPZ010000048.1, from coordinate 3,849,725 downwards.
TTGGCAAGGAGAGTTGTACGGAAGACAAAGTGTCACGATTTCGTGACATGTTCCATTGATGATGACGTTGGCAAGAGAGTTGAGAAAGTGTCACGATTTCATGACAGGATGAAAGGAAAGTGTGGAAGCCGAAAGCGTCACGATTTCGCGATAGCATTGATGATGACGTCGAGAAAGTTGAAAAGTGTCACGATTTCATGACAGGATGAAAGGAAAGCTGCTGTAAGCCGAAGCGTCATGATTTCGTGACAGCATTGATGATGACGTCAGCAAAGTTGAAAAGTGTCACGATATCGCGACAAGATGCAGGGAAAGCTTCCAAGAGCCAAAACGGTCATGATTTCGTGACATGCTTAAGGATGACGTCAGCAAAAGTTCTAAGTGTCGCGATATCGCGACATGAGCGGGGAAAAGCTTTCAAGGCCAAAATGGTCATGATTTCACGACAACCTTCAGGGTGACGTCAGCATAAGTTAAAAGTGTCACGATATCGCGACAGGTAATATCTGGCAGGTAAAACCCGTAGGAGCATGCAAGGTGACACGTGTCGAAAAAGGAGATAGAAAATCATGCAAGCTACGTAAAATGTAATCGATGTCGAATATGCAGTATAGATTGACAAGTGTCACTATGCATTCGAACATTGCATAATTGAAGAATACAAATTTAAAGTATCGAAAAGTTTCAAAAGATGAAAAATGAAGATCGAAAGGAAAATGTTAAAAGTGATGAAAGTGAAAAGTGCATGAAACAAAATTGCCATATTGCATGGATTCAAAAGACGTATTGCAGGGTTTCAATAATAAGTGCATGGAACCGAATAACCGTATTGCATGGATTCGAACAGTCAGAGTATGTGATTCGATTGCATGCAGGATTGAAAGGTTATAAAAGAATAATCGTACAGAGAAGATAGTTGTCGCTACGAGATAGAAGATGCTCGTAGAAGAGGTCGGTCGTAAGTGAGTCGTAAGAGTGTTGTAAGAGATTATAAGTTGTTGTGTTAATGTGTGAAGAGCCGCAAGAGCATGCCATATGAAAGGGTCGTAAGTGTGCGTAAGGTAGAACTGTAAAAGAGTGTATGCTTCCATGAGATTGATTTGATTTAAGCTAGATCAGTGAGGATCTTGTAACACCGAAGGCATTTTTATGTCAATCAAAATTGAAAATAGAAATCCAAGTTGGTGCTTGGAATCATGGGTTGGTGCTCCTTCCAGTTGATGCTGGTAAATTAGGGGTTGGTGCTCCTTCCAGTGGATGCTGGTAAATTGATTGTAAAGTTGGTGCTTTGCAATGGCTGGATTTGGATGGGAGTCCAAGCAGTCTAGTTTGAGGAGTAGCCAAAACTGGTGAACCTCGTTACATCTTGTGTTATGTTATGCTCTCTTGTGGTACTTGCTGTTTCTGGTTTTAGCTTTCTTTTGTTTTGGCTTTAAGAGTTAAAGCATTAAGTTTTTAAAATAGCTGCACTGATTCACCCCCCTCTCAGTGCCATTGTAAGACTAACAATTGGTATCAGAGCCAAGTTCCCAGTTCAGGCTAAATCAGTCAGGGTTGATCTTGGATTAGTTTACAATGGGTAAGAAGAATAGATTATCCTCCATTAAGGCATCTCAGTCAGTTTCAATTCCTTCAGAAGAGAAAATTGCACTAAAGAAGGAAGAAGAAGTGAACTCTAAGTTTGCAATGAAAACCTGGAGATTGAAGTAGATCTAGAAGGTGAGTTGATCGCCGCTCTTGAAGAGTTAAGTATACAAAAGAAAAGCAACAAAAGACTCGTCCAAAAAGTTGGAAGAATACGGGGATGAGATTGAAAATCTCTGTTTACAAATTCAAGAGGCCAAGAAAGCAGAAGAAGTCTTGAAGACAAAGCTGAATGATAAAGTCGATGTATATAGCAAACGTGAAGAAGAATCTAACAAAACTGTTAGTAATCTAAAGCTGCAAGTAGATGTGTCCAAGAGGGTTGAAGAAATTCTCAGGTCTCAGATCAATGAGAAAAATACTGCTTGTTGCCAACAAGAAGAAGAGATTGTTTCTTTGAAGAAACAACTAAAAGAGGCCAATATAAATCTCAAATTTGAGAAAAGCACAGAGTTGCTAGATACAATGATAAATCAACAAAGAAGCTCCACGTCTAAGTTTGGTCTTGGATATGAAGTTGAACAACCTTCATCCTCTAAACATGCAGAGAAGAAGAAGTCCTCGGTTGAAGGTTTGAAAAAAGAAAAGTCTGAAGCTGAATCCTCAAAAGGAAGAAATCATCAAAGAAAATCTACAACAAAGCAACCAAAGCAACAGAGATTCTCTCACTCTCACTCTTTTAATAATAATGCTTTTAATGGCTATTGTTCTAAATGCAACTACTATGGTCACAAGGCATTTTATTGTGGACATAATAATAGATCAAAGAGTTATGCTGATAAAAACACATCTGCTTTCCTGAGTGAACACCTTGTGCAATGTTTTAAATGTAATGGCCATGGGCACATAGCAAGGTTTTGTCCAAGCATTTCTGTATCTAATCTAAGGCCAGACCATAGATTTCATCATACACACAGAATGCAATACAGACAGGGAATAAAACATGTGCAATGTTTTAAATGTAATGGTCAAGGGCACATAGCAAGGTTCTGTGCAAGCACTTCTGTATCTAATCTAAGGCAAAACCCTAGATTTCATCAAACGCAAAGAATACAATACAGACAGAGAATAAATCATGTGCACAGCAGAAAGGAAAATAATCATCCTTCAAGAATGCACAAGAGACAACCCCGCAAGAAAAATGTTCAAGTTCACGAACAGGGGCAAAATAGGGATGTAGTTGAAAAACTCAAGCCCAAGTTCAGGAAAGTCTGGAGAAAGACAGAAGAAAGGAATTCGTGTCTCCTTGGACAGAAGGAGATTACTCCTCTTCTGCTTTAAGCAGCTCCAGGTGGCACATCCTCGTGGGGAGCAATCTTAAAATTTTATTTTAATGCTCCTATGTTTTTGGGCCGCTTTTCTGAGGATGAAAGGTAAGAAGTCGAGTTATTGTTGTTTGCAGCTAAAGTGTGTTGTCAGCTTTGTTGTTGTTTTTGAAGGTGCCGTGAAGTGTGCTGTTTAATTTGAAGAGTTGTCACATTTGGTAGTGTTGAGATATGTCACTACTGTACTGTTGATAATTCTTCCACCAACTGTTCATTACTTCGGATCATAACAGTTCAGAATTTTTTTTCGTGTTTGCTCTAGCTGCATATACGTGTTTCGAGCAGCGTGTATTTGTTTTACACTTTGAGGTAAAGCTTGCAAGATCCTTCTTGTCGCCTTGGTAAGATTATTCAATTCATAGACAGTTCGGGTTAACTGTTGATAAAATATCAATCCGAGGTTAAGAAGTTGAGGTTGAGTAAGGGGCTCTATGGTTGGCCATAAAGTGTTTGTCAAAATGTCTTCTCCAAGATTTGCACTGTTAAAAGTAAAGTGATCTGATAGATTCGTAGAAAACTCGGATCAGGTTTTAAGTTTAAAAAGGAATCAAGTTGTGCCGCAGTACAACATTTATTGCTTGCACTAAGTTGGCAGTAAATTTGTAGAGTTGGTACAAGTGAGTCTCCTATCAATTTTATTGAAAGATGTGAAATCTGCTTGTTGAAGTGAAGAAGCGTTGGGCAGAGGTGCCAAGTTTGACCCATGTTGTGGGCAATTTCGTCTTGGTCGTGATGCTCGTGGATAGCAGCAATAAAAGCGCTTTAGCTTTTGTGGTGGTGTTATTCACTTTCTCCAAAGGTTGGAGAACTAAGTTTGGCCAAGGTATATCTTTTATTATTATTTGCTTGGAGTATTTTGAATTGACTTGGCAAATATAATTGATGGAGGTATAAGGTTAAGTTGTCATATTTTGCTTTGACATTATCTTATTGGCATGTTTTGATGATTGTGTTTAAAGAAGTGGAGCTAAAAGGTGTAATAAAGGAAGTTCACTTTATTGCTAATTTATTTTTATTCCTTCCCTAAATTGGTTGAAAGTTTGAGAGTTGTGTGTGGTGTCACTTGAAGGTTCAATTATCTTCTACTCAAATAAGGTATGGACTCATTCTTCTTATGAGTATGATTGGTGTATGTTTTCTGAAATAAGGTTGGAGTGAAAAGGTACTCTTCTAGGTATCCCTTGGCTTGGTGTAAATCCTAATTTCTGGTTTGAGATAGTGGAAGCTTTGTGCTCTAGGGCTTATTTTTGTGAGTCTAGCTACTTGCATTAAGTTGGTGGAACCCTTGGTTGGTCTGTCTTGAGTTTAATAGTTGAGTTTGAGATTGGGAATTAAGTATAGAACACATTGGGTCTCTAACAATTCTCTCGTATGTTTCTATGAAGTTGATAAATCACATTGGGTCTCTAACAATTCTCTTTGTGGGTTCATGCTAAGCGTGGTTCTAGTGAGAACTTGTGTGCCGATCTCGGACAAGTTCTATGTGTGCTTCTTAAGCGTGTTCTTAGTGAGTCTATGACAGAGTACGGAGGGTTGAGGCTCGAAGACAAGCGTGATCTGAAGAGGTCATTTTTTTTCCAAGTATTGGCTAAGATTTGACTAGACATCAGGATCAAATTCTCGGAGGGAGAATTTATGGATCTGTTCATCATATTGCTCATGTTTATGCTTTTTGCTAACTGGATTAATTTTTTTCCTGTGAATGTTGTGCATGGACTAAGGGGGAGTTTTGCAGCCGCCCTTTGGTATTATTGTCAAAGGGGGAGAAGAATTACAGGTAATTGCAGACAATTACGTGTGTTGCCAACAATTCCAAAGGGGGAGATTGATGAGCAAGGTGCAACCTAAGTATTGTCATTGTTGTCAACACAGCAAGTTGATCAGTTGATGCAATGGTTAGAAGTTGATTGGTGAGCAAGGTGATGGATAGGAGTTGTTTGTTGAGCAAGGTGCAGCAAAAGCATTGCAAAAGTATTGTCATTGTTGTCAACACAGTCAGATTGATGCAGTTGATGCAGTTCAGAGGTCAGTCAGATCAAGTGCAGAAAGTTTCAAGGAAAACAGAGGTGACCCAGATTCAGAAACGGCAAAAAGAGACAAGGAAGAAAACTGTCGCGATATCGCGACATGTTTTCGCGATTTCGCGACATGGTCGAGGAGAGAGAAGGCGCAGTCGAAAATGTCACGATTTCGTGACATGTCGAGTTTTCATTGAGGAGAGAGAAAATGTGTCACGATTTCGCGACAAAAAGTAGGAGAGAGAAAATGCATGCCAAATTGTCACGATTTCGCGACATGTCCGAGGAGAGAGAAGATGCGAGCAAAACTGTCATGATTTCGCGACATGTCGGCAGAGAAGGAAACAAAGGTGTAGCGATATCGCTACATGTTGAAATGAATGGAAACAAAGGTGTAGCGATATCGCCGCATGATGAAAATACATGGAACTAAGGTGTAGCGATTTCGCTACATGTTGAAACAAGGAGAAACTAAGGTGTAGCGATTTTGCTACATGTTGAAACAAATGGAAACTAAGGTGTAGCGATTTCGCTACTAGTCAAAAGTGTAGAACTGAAAGATGTAGCAATGATATTACAAGTCAAAATTTCATGAAAAGAGGCAAGGTAAAAGCACAAGGCACAAAGTTGTAGCGATTTCGCTATCGCATGGAGCAAAGAGCGTATGGACTAAGCGTCGTGATTTCACGACAAGAAGATTGATGACGTCAGCAAGAGCCGAAAGCGTCGCGATTTTGTGACATGTTAAGGAGAGTGTACGAAGAGCAAAGGTCACGATTTCAGACATGAAGATGATGACGTCGAAGAGCAGAAGTGTCACGATTTCGTGACATGTTCCATTTTCGTTGGAGTTGGCAAGGAGAGTTGTACGGAAGCCAAAGTGTCACGATTTCGTGACATGCATTGATGATGACGCAAAGTTGAAAAGTGTCACGATTTCGTGACAGGATGAAAGGAAAGGGAAGCAAGTGACGATTTCGTGACAAGATTGATGATGACGTCAAAAGTTGAAAAGTGTCACGATTTCATGATAGGATGAAAGGAAAGTCATCGGAAGCCGAAGCGTCACGATTTCGTGACAGCATTGATGATGACGTCAGAAAAGTTCAAAGTGTCACGATATCGCGACAAGATGCAGGGAAAGCTTCCAAGAGCCAAAATGGTCATGATTTCACGACATGCTTAAGGATGACGTCAGCAAAAGTTCTAAGTGTCGCGATATCGCGACATGAACAGAAGAAAAGCTTTCAAGGCCAAAATGGTCACGATTTCATGACAACCTTCAGGGTGACGTCAGCATAAGTTAAAAGTGTCACGATATCGCGATAGGTAACAGTCTGGCAGGTAAAACCCGTAGGAGCATGCAAGGTGACACGTGTCGAAAAAGGAGACAGAAAATCATGCAGGTACGTAAAATGTAATCGATGTCGATGCAAGCTATAATTGACAAGTGTCACTATGCATTTAAAAGTTGCATGTATTCGAAGAATCAAATTTAAAGTATCTAAAGGTGATTTAAAGTTGTATTTGAAGATAGTAAAAGCGAATATGAAGAATCGAAAATGCTTTCGAAGAATAATATGGAATTTCAAAAGCATAAGAATCGAAAGCCGTATTGAAGAAATTGAACAGCGAAGTGCATGAAACAAAATAGCCGTATTGCATGGATTCCAAAAGACGTATTGCAGGGTTTCGAACAAAGAAGTGCATGGAACCGAACAGCCGTATTGCATGGATTCGAACAGTCAGAGTATGTGATTCGATTGCATGCAGGATTGAAAGGTTATAAAAGAATAATCGTACAGAGAAGAAGTTGCTGCTGCGTGATAGAAGATGCTACAGAAAGAGGCTGGCTGTAAGTGAGCTGTGAGAGTGTTGTAAGAGATTATAACAGTGTTGTGTTAATGCTGTGAAGAGCTGCAAGAGCATGCCATATGAAAGGGTCGTAAGTGTGCGAAGGTAGAACCGTAAAAGAGTGTATGCTTCCATGAGATTGATTTGATTTAAGCTAGATCAGTGAGGATATTGTAACACTGAAGGCATTTTTATGTCAATCAAAATTGAAAATAGAAATCCAAGTTGGTGCTTGGAATCAGGGGTTGGTGCTCCTTCCAGTTGATGCTGGTAAATTAGGGGTTGGTGTAAAGTTGGTGCTTTGCAATGGATGGATTTGGATGGGAGTCCAAGCAGCCTAATTTGAGGAGTAGCCAAAACCGGTGAACCTCGTTACATCTTGTGTTATGTTATGCTCTCTTGTGGTACTTGCTGTTTCTGGTTTTAGCTTTCTTTTGTTTTGGCTTTAAGAGTTAAAGCATTAAGTTTTTAAAATAGCTGCACTGATTCACCCCCCCTCTCAGTGCCATTGTAAGACTAACACTGATGACTCATAGGGGATCCTTAGTTTGATGGGTATAAGAAACCTAGAAATCCATCACCTTATCCATTGGGCATGAAGTCAAAATTTGGGAACATTATCACTCTTAAAAATCTCAACTTTTCACAAAAATAGGATTTCTTCATGAAGACCAAGGCCTACCATTTTGACTACTTCTCAAAGAGCGCAAGGAGATTTTGGTTATATTTCTTTTTTTTTAGCCTATTTTTGTCCTTGTTGTTGTCCTCCTTTGATAATGCATCACTTCTCTTTATATTGGGTCCCTAGGCCTTTACCTTGGATAATTATGTCTTAAAAGCAAAGACCCAAAGATTATTCTTTTTGATGTCATGATTGAGGTGACCATTTTCTAAGGCTAAGGGGGCCATATTTTCTATGGAAGCTTGACCATTACTCTCATAGATCACATACCCTTTTTAGCGATGGTAGTCTTTCATGTGGTCACCTTGGGTTCCTTCTTCCTACTCCATTATTCCTAAGATTTACAAAAGGGTGTAAAGTCAATTACTTATGGAGGAGAGAATGGTTTTCACACTCTCTCATCTAGATGATGAGTGAGTTCTAGATTATATTTGAAGAAGGGGTCCTACCAAACATATGATACGTGAAGAATTTTTAATGTTAGCTAAGATACATCCTTTGACAAGACCAATTTTGATATTGAAATGGCCATGGGTCACCTTCTTGCATGGTTTGGTAGGTTGGTGTGTTCTCATGGTATAGGGAGCTTTAGGATCATTCTTTAGAAGCTTTCCCTTATTGATATCTTGAGCATTTTCATGACATTGACTACTTGGAAGATAGAAGGGGCTTCTAGTACTCTAATTTTATTTTTCCCTAATTCCATTTTTTCAACTACATGGAGGATTGAAAATAGAACAAAACTTTATAAAAAAATGTTTCTCTATGCAGGAATTAGTGGGATTTTGAGAGAGGGCCACTCCTATATATAGAATTACCAACTTGAGTAAGTCATTATCATTTTCTGCCCTAGTCCTCTTCTTGTGGTGATCGTTGTTATGAGTGAATCAATTATGGTATAGGTTTTCAAATCAACTAGCTATTTTGTTGATGCCCTAGACTCTATAGTATGTGTAGTTTTCTCTCATGTGAACTCCTTGCCACACCTTTCAACATTTTCTCCATGTGTTAGCCTTGATCAATTTCCCCTTTAATATGTCATTGTTTGGTTCAACCAGTTTTTGAGTGACCTTTGGAGTTGCAAACTTTATTTATAAAGGTTGAATTTTTACACTATAGTACACAAATTTTGGCACCAAATTATGCATCAAATGTATCACGTGTCCAATCTGATGCATAATATATACTATCTAGACCTAAGTGATCCAAAATCCTACTTCTCCCTCATGTTCATTCTCATGAACATGTGACTTATTGCTTCCTAGGGTCCTTTGTTACCTAACCATGGATGAGTCATTGGACTCATGCTAGATATCACATTGGAACTTGGCATAGGTAATTCATTCATCAGGTGACTTAGGTTCTCCATGGCATACTTGGGTATATGCAGGTTTTTCTCCTCAACTCCTCAATTTTTAATGTTCGTTACTCCATGTGGGCTACCCGGTTGGCCCATTTTATTCAGAGTGGTGGAGGTGCTTAACAAAAATTAAAATGCTTCCTTGTGGATATGAGCAATGGGATTTTTTGGGGTTAGGTCCAACCAAATATCTGATTTTTCCTGGTTCATGCTCTACACTAGAGTGATATCATTACCAAGAGTTGTGGGCTCTTATTAGGAGGTGTTGGTATTGACACTTTTAGTTGGATTTGGTTTCTTCTATAATTGCCTCCTTGAACCTATCCATGAGGAGAATAGCTAGCTAATACCAATTGGTGATAGAATAGGGAGGAAGGAATCAAACCTTTAATGAGGTTTTTCTTAGATTGAAGCTGCTAGCAACATAAGGTCCACATCTTACCTTATGATATTGTGAATCTTATATGTGAAGACAATCTCCCATGGGTGCTCCAATGGGGTTATTGGGCCTTCATTGGTGTATTCTGGCAGGGTTTCTAGTGCTGATTCTCATAGATTTTTCTATTTGTATGGAGTTTAAAGTGGCTTCAACGAGCTTCTATCTTCTTGGATAGGGGGCACTGTGGGTGAAAAAGTAGCCAAGCTATACTATTGTCTCCTTTTTAGGTCCTTATAGTTATAGCGATGTTGGTAGGTGAATGTAATGGATGTTCTAAGTAGATGAATTGAGACCTTCATCAAAATCTCAATCTGGTGTCCTTCGTAGTGGCTTCTTTGGGTTCTTTTTTGAGTGGAGTCACCAGGTGGGATTGTTGTTACTGGTTACACAAAGTCTCCCATCATAACCTTGATCTAAAATGATAATTTATTTGGGTTCTTATTTTCTAGTAGAGTCACCAAGTGAGTCTTTAGGGTGATTCAACAAGTTAATGATCGAGGTCTTCACCAAATCCTTGGCTTGAATTTCGATTAGAGGATGGATTTTTATAGTTTGGGTCCCACCAAGCATGCCAATTTAAACTATTGGGGGCCTAAAATAACCCTCACACCTTGAGCATGTTGACCCCCCATAGTTGCATTTGCTCTTGTATCTTTAAGTGAGTGTGTTTGATGCCCTATGCCTTGTGTGAGGTGCTAGTCCTAGGAAGTTGGAGGAACATGGGAAGTGGCTCTTTTGGATGACCTACAATATTTTTTACCAAGATTAACAACTTGAATTGATGTGATATTTGGTGCTCATATTTCCTTCCTATTGTAGCCTACTCTATTGGGTGTCTTTACCAAGGAAAAGGGAAAAGAAAGAAAAGTAGTAAACCTATCTAGCTTGACTAGCCTACCTATGGGTTATGATGTACCAAAGATATAAAGAGACTCTTTGTGCCATGATGGGTTGAAGTGAACATATGAAAAACATTCGACAATGAATGAGGAACATAGATCCCTCCAAACATGAGTAAAAATAAAACACCCACACTAGAACTAGGACATGGATTTCATAAGTAGTCATAGTTTCTTATTATATGAAATTCAACTTACATAAATGCAAAGACAAGAGGTTTGAAAACTAATTTGCTGATAATGTAAGGCTTGAGCTAGGACAAGACACAAGAGAATGAAGGAACAAACCTTTAGAAAAATGGAAGGATTTTGATGATTTACAATGAGGAAACATACATATTTATATACAATAGTTGGGGGTTTTCACCCCTTAAATTTAAAAAATTCTCACCTAAGGTACTTTTGTATTAACAGTGCACAATCACAAGACCTCTGGATTTTGGAGACATTTGAGGTGAGATCCATTTTACCCATGTTGGAGATTTACCACAGATACTTCTTGCATTTAATGCTCCCAAGTTTGTGGTTGCTTCTTTGGAGGTCTCATGATTATGTTTTCAATGTTCTACCTTCCTTACAAAGATAGGATTGTACCCTTTTAGGGAACCATACACCTCAACACAATATGTAGGGTCTAGAATTGTATCCTCAGTTAGGGGGTATGGGGGCCAATGAACCTTCGTATGGGGGTTCAAGGGTGGGAGCCCTTGAAGTAAAATTTGAGCTTCTATATTTTTAGAGCAAATCTAGAGGTGGTCTGGATAAAATTTGGTAACTACCTTTTTCCTTCCTTGGTCTGGTTGGAGCTCTTTAGGGTGGTTTCTTCCTACCTATAATTTTTATTATTACCATTGGATAGAGGTTATCAAGATCTTTATTTGGTTGTGTGTCCCCAGGCCAAATTTTCTTTTTGGTTTTAGCTACTTTTCATACCAATACCTTAAGTTCTTATTGGAATTTAGGTATTGTCTTTTAGCTATTAGTTTGACCCTAAGGGTCCAATAATAGAATATTTTGCACTTACCTTTGTCTAAACTCTTCTTAGAGGGTCCAATTCATTCGATTTTACTTGGGTTTTCACCCAACCCTTGGATGGCTCAATATTCCACTAGGATCAATCTTCGAAAATGGCCAAATGGCATTACTCCACCCAAGTGTAGTGAGAATTTTTTTTTGGTAAGTTAAAATTTTTCATTAAAGAGGGCATTTGAAAGGTGCCCTAATGCCTTAGTACATTAGGAGAGAAAAAGGATGCGTAAACCACAAAAAGAGCATCCTTGAGGACCATATTGAACAAAGGATAACAAAAATAGTCAAAAAATAGATAAGGAAGAAACCCCAAAGGGACAAAACAACAACACAGAAGCCACTCAGGCAGTAACAGGCTCATCAACATCCTCCTTCTTGGCTTCCTTGGCCTCATCCTTAGGGAAATCCTTGAAAATATCCTTAGCAATCTCCACAACTTCATCCTCCTTAGCTTTAGGTTTAGCAGCATTAGTGGATTTTGTAGGGGTATCTTCTTCGAAGCTGTCACAATAGAACAGAAGACTAAGAGCATTCCTGTGCTCTTTCAGCTATGAAATGGCTCCTCCAATAGCAGCCCAGGTGGTTTCCAAGTGAGCAATAGTGGATGAAGTAGTCTTAATTACGTACTTCTGTAGAAACTTCTCCATAGGATCGTTAGAATCATCCTCGTCAGCTTCCTTCGACTTCCCTAGACTCTAAAGCTCTTTGTTTTTGAGATGTTGGGAACTCCTCGTGGGAGTAACCTCCACTTTGACCCTCTTCCTTGCCATATCAGGACCTTGATGCTTGTCCTCCATCCTCTTCCTTTTGGATCCTCAAACCCTAGAAGTTGGAGTTGAAGAGATGTCATCCTCAGTGTTGTCCGCCTACGTATCCTGAGTCACAATATTTCCCTTAGGAAAATTTTCCAATAGAAATGCATACAACACCTTAAAGAGGCCTTGATGAGAAGGCCATGCTTCTTCCTTCTTGGAACGAGTTGAGGTGATGGTGTAGTCCATTGACAGAAAAAGGAACTCGGGAATATTGAGCAACTTAGATTCCCTGAAATGATTGACAAATGAGATGTGAAAACTATGGAGCTGAGAGTTGGGATCATCCACCATTATGTACTCCATAATAGGTTTCATGACTTCCTTCCAGGGAGTAGGAAGATCACAATGAGACATCCCTTGCTTTATGATTCTCCTCAATGGTGAATTCGGTTCGAACTGGCTCAACTCAGCCTCCCAATTATGTTTATCCCTTCTCACAGTGCATCCAACAGCTAGTTGCCCAGTGAGTTCTGCCAAGATGCCAACATCCACCTGAAAGTCGACACCATGGATGATAACTATCCCCTTCTCCCAGGTAGAAGCGAAGGCCATGTTGATGTCCCAATCCATTCCAAAAAATAACTTGAGAAAGGGCATAAATCCCCTGTCGCTGAGGATTGCTTCCGTGATAGGTTCAATGGAGAGGGTATCAGGCTCAATGAAGCTCATCCTATCAGCACTCGAAGCCAAAGAATAGAAACTCTCTGAAGTTGTACAGGGAAAATGAGGATAAATAGGGGAAGTGCAGAGAGCATTCAGAGCAATGCTTATGTAAAGCCAAGGTGAGCTTGGACATTTTTGGAATCCCTTCGCCTTTCCACTCACAAGATGCTCAGATCTAGGGAAACCCACATGCCAGGAAAAGTGGGCCAGAGGATGACATTCTTTGAATAGTATGAGTTTCCAATGGAAGAAATTTCCCACGAAAATAGAAAGGCACACCCAAACTTGGAATGGTTGACCAATCAAAAAGCAAGGGTTACCGAACTTAGAGAAAAAATAGGCCCAAGCAGAAACCCAACGTATTGGGAAGTGAAAATGGATAGGAATGGAAATGGACATAGGGAACATGTGACTGTGGTAAGGATCTAGATATGGCCATGGGCTAGAGAGGAAAGAGCACACGTGGAAGAAAAGCTCGCTATCATGGAAGAAGGTGGAAGAAAAACCCCCAAAAATGGTTTGAAACAAATCCCAGACATGAACAAAAGGGAATAAAGCGGTGACACGAGTATATGGCACAAGGATTAAGAAAGACGCAAGGGGAATGTGCGAAAAAATCCATTCCATGTTACTACTCCAAAGAAATAAATGCCTTGGGAAGACAAATGCCATCATGGAAAATATTAGAGTGATAAAGGTGATCGTGGGAGTATACAAATCACATGAGGCATTAAGGCCTAGAGAGCGCCACCTTTTCGATTTCATGAGCATACAATTATGAAAATTATACATTTTTTTGAATTTGGATTTTATCTAGCCTGGAAATTTCATTCACTTCACAAGGAAGAGTATCGGTCCAGGTTAGCATCCCAGGGGCAAAAGCACCAATGTTGGCTAACTTATCTACGACACCGTTAGCTTCCCTGAAGATGTGTTGGATTATGACTTCATGTTGGAGCAGTATTAGACTTCGAGCATCCTCAATGAGGCTTCTAACCTTCCATGCTGGTGGTTTGGAATTTTTTAAATAGTTGATAACATTTAATGAATCCCCTTCAATGATAACTTTTCCTGGGAATTGTTTGATAAATTGTAGTCCCCTCCATAATGCTCTTGCTTCCGCAATATGGTTTGATTGATCACCCAAGGCTTCTGCAAAGGCAAAAATAGAATTTCCATGATGATCCCTAAGAATTCCTCTAACTCTAGCTCTTCCTAGATTTCCTTTAGTAGCTCCATCAAAGTTAAACTTGACCCACTCCTGAGGAGGAGGATTCCATTTAATGCTCTCTAGATATTTGGGATTTTCCAGGATTAGGATTTTCTAAGGAAACTTGAAAGGATTGGAGTAAAGAAGCTTCAAAATGGGGAATAGGAGAAGGATCAAAAGGTGCAACCAATGCATTCTCTTTGGCATAAAATATTATTCTATTAGTTATAAATTCAACATCCTTGGCATCCTTAGAAAAAACACACCTATTACGCTCAAGCCAAATCTGCCATAGATAATGATGAAGGCAAAACTTCCAAAAACCTTTGAGACAAGGATTTCTAAAAGGGTTGGGCCATTGGGAAAATAAATCAACTAAATATGGGGGTGACACCCAACTAATTTGAAACTTATGGAATAGCTTATTTAGGATAGAACTGGAAAAAGGACAAAAAAGAAAAAAGTGGCTTGTAGACTCCCAATCAGAAAGGCATAGGAAACACCTGTTAGGGAGGGGAATTCCACGTTTGATAAGGTTTTCAATAGTTAGGATTCTATCTTGAATGGCCAACCATGAAAAAAAGGATACCTTTGGTGTCAGATGTTTTAACCACATGAGATTGAAAGGAATAAGAACTTCTTCAGGGGTTAGGGAGATTTGATATGCAGATTTGACAATGAATTCCCCTGATTCTGTAGGTTCCCAGATAGGACGATCACAAGACATCCCTGAAGGGATAGAAAATGTAGATAATAGGGCTTCGAGGGACATGATTTCTACTGATAAATTGGGATTTTGGATCCTTCTCCATGATCTGATGCCATTGGAAATGGTTAGGAAGTCCGTGACCTTATATCCAAAGAGAGGATCAGTGAATTCTTTTATCAGTCTAAACCCTGGGATTTGTAAAAAAGGTTGATTGCCTAACCACTTATCCTCCCAGAAATTAATTGATTTCCTATCACCAACTTGCCATCTTAATCCCTTTCTTAGGAGTTGTTTCATGATACTAATGGATCTCCAAAAGGAAGAGCTAGAAGAAGGAGCCCTGTCACATAAAAACTCAGATTCCTGCAAGTATTTCCTTTTAACAATTTTGACCCATTCTACTTGATCCCCTGAAATTAGTCTCCAAGCTTGTTTTGCTAGGAGAGCTAAGTTTAATAGATTAATTCTTCTGAGTCCAATTCCTCCCTGATATTTTGGCTTACACACTTTTTCCCAAGCAACTAAGTGAAATCTATTCTTGTTTTCAGCTCCTATCCATAAGAAATGTTTTTGAATTTGTTCAATCTTCTGGTAAACCTTAACTGGTGCTTTGAAAATTGAAAGAAAGTAGATAGGTATGCTTTGCAAGCAAGCCATTGTAAGGATAGATTTTCCTTCCTGGGATAAAATATTACCTTTCCATCCAGAGAGCTTCTTTTGAAATCTTTCTATAACATTGTTCCACAAGTTTTTAGAAGCATTACCCACAAATAAAGGCATCCCCAAATAAGTAGAAGCAAGGAAGAGATAGCACATCCCAAGATGTTTGCTATTTTGAGTTATCTCCTGAGTGGAGTGTTGAGGAAAAATAGCTTACTTTTCTGGAAGTTTACCTTTTGGCCTGTCGCTTCTTCATAAAGAAGGAGAATATGTTTGATGACCTTAGCTTCAACCACTGAGGCAAAAGTGGATAATAAAGTATCATCAACAAATTGTTGATGGGTGACAGGATTGGTTTGGGAAGTCACCTTAATTCCAAAAATTAAACTTGATCATATGGCAACATGAATAGATCTCCCTAGTGCCTCAACAGCAATGATAAAAAGGAGAGGGGATAGAGGATCTCCTTGCCTTAAACCTCTGCTGCTAGGAAAATATCCAACAGGTGAGCCATTAATTAAAATAGAAAACCAAGCAAAAGATATGCATCCTCTAATCAAATTGACCCAATCCTGATGAAAACCAAATTTAGTTAAAACAACAAGAAGAAAATCCCAATTCAACCTATCATAAGCTTTATTCATGTCTAACTTTAATAGGAAGGCAACCTTTTTGGTGAGAGAGGTTGAATGAAGAGCTTCATGAACAGAGATGATCCCATCCAAAATGGATCTTCCTCAAACCGAGCTTCCTTGACAATAATCAATTATCAGAGGCATGACATCCCTCATTCGATTGGCTAGGGCCTTGGTTAGAATTTTATAAACAACATTACAGAGACTTATAGGCCTAAAATCATTGAAGGATTTAGCATTAGGACTTTTGGGAATGAGGGCAATGAAAGTGGAGTTGAAACTACGAGGAATAATTTTAGAATGCTGAAACTCTTTGATAGCTTCACATACATCAGGACCTACAAAATCCCAAAAGGCCTAGAAAAATCTAGGAGAAAAGCCATCAGGACCAGGGGCTTTGTCGGGTTTCATGGAAAATAGGGCCTGCTTAATTTCATCATCAGACAAACTAGCAATTAACTTAAAATTGATATCATCTGGAATGGAATGAGGAATAAATTGAAGCAAAAAATCTTTGGCCTCACTAGAGTTGTCAACAGGCATAGGATTTTCAAGCAGCTGCAGAAAATGAGAAATGCCTTCAGACCTGATCTCCTCCACATCGGAAGTGACACTTCCATCCTGGTGAAGGATTTATTTGATTCTATTGTTGCTCCTATTCCTCATGGTGGAAATGTGAAAAAATTTAGTGTTGGAATCCCCTTCTTTCAGCCAGATGGCTCGAGATTTCTGCCTCCAAAAGGTTTTCTTGCATTGGAGAATATTATGATAATCTGATAAAAGAATTTTTTCTTCATTCCTTTGCTCAACACTACAACTCTATTCTTCCAGGATATCTTTTTCAAAGCCAGCCAATTGATTTGTAATTTCTTGTTTAATCTCAAAAAAATTTCCAAAAATATCCCTGTTCCATATTTTGAGATTTTCTTTAATCATTTTGAGTTTTTGCCCAAGTCTATATGATGGGGATCCTTGAAAATATGTTTGCCACCACTGAATAATTCTATCCCTGAAGTCTGGATGTTGCATCCACATGGCTTCAAATCTGAAAGGGATCCTAAAATTCTGAGGGTTTTTAGTATCCAAAAGAATAGGACTATGATCAGACCCAATTTTGAGAAGAGATTGAAGATTGGCATCCCCCCAAATAGTAGTAGCTTCTTGAGAAAAGAGAACTCTATCAAGTTTAACCTGAATCAGTTGACTACCACTTCTTCTATTAGTCTAGGTAAATTGATTGCCTTTTAAGTTCACGTCCATTAAGTTGTTAAGGTTAATGAAATCCTGAAAATCATCCATGCTCTTTGTAAAGGATCCCACACCACCTCTCTTATCAGAAGGAAGCAGGGGAGTATTGAAATCTCCCGCTAGGACCCATGGAAAATTTGAGAAATATTTCCTCAAGGTTGATAAATTTTCCCATAACTTGGATCTACCAGGGATGGAATTCGGGGCATAAACATTAGTAAGAACCCATGGAGAATTGGAATCTTTGTCAAAAAATAGGATGCTGGCAGACACCTCATTAGAATGAATTAATCTCCCTTCAAGAATTCTAGGATTCCAAAGGTAAATGAGTCCACCTGAAGCACCCCTTGCACCACAAAATATGGATTCACTATTTTTCCATATCTTATTGCACAAAGTCTTGGCTATAGAATCTCCAACTTTAGTTTCTTGCATTAGGAAAATGGTAGGATTAATTTCTTTTCTTAATGACTTGGCTAACCTTTGTTTCACCATGCCATTAAGACCTCTCACATTCCATGAGAGGACTTTCATTTGGAATATTTGAAAGCCCTTTTGCCCCCCTTTCCTTGAGGTTGGGGAGGTTTGATACATTTTATTTCATCCTTGGTCTGATTTATCCCTGTGGAAAACAGGGTTTTTTGAATACCACTCACAATTTCATCTACTAACCCTTGTTTCCAGTGATCAACATTAGAGGTTCTACCCTTTTTCTTCTCTCCTCCACAATCAATTGGGGATTTCTTATGACTTCTGGTTTGCTTTGGGCTAAAATTTTGGGGATTAATTATTTGAACCACTAGACTTGAAGATCTGAGGATAGAAGCAGGAATGGCAACCTCTTCAATCTGGGTCTGATTGCAAGGATCAGAAGATATTTCAGGGAAAGACTCAATATAAGGGCATGGGGATCCAGAGCCTATTGACCCACTTTTGGATTTAGGGGATGAATTAGGACTCCCATTGTGCATTGATGGAATAGGGGATTTGATGGGTTCCTGCATTTTTTATTTAATAGGTGAGGAAGAGGGATTAATGACAGGACCTGGACTATGAGTGATCACCTCATCTTCATTATCCCTAGAAGGTAAATCAGAAAGAACTTGATACTTGTTTGGGAGAGCAAAGAAAGAACTTACCTCCTCCTTACTCTGCTCTTGAACATATGTGGAAACCTGCTTGCCTTTGTCAGCTGCTTGAATGGGAATTTGTGGCTCTTTTGAAGTGCCTCCCTGAGGATGATCATTTTTGTTGTGATGATGATTCTGGTTTCTGATCGAATGGAAAATAGGCCCTTTTGAGGAAGGATACTTCCTTTTCTCTACCTTAGTGAAGGGAGCATTACTTTTTTGCTTCTCAAGTTCAACCTGTACCTTTAAGGATGGGCATTGGGACCTAAGATGTCCTTGAGTCCGACATTCTACACAAAATGGAGGTTTATTCTCGTATTCGATCGCCTGCTTCTTGTAGAAGGACTCATATTCCAACTCAACAAAAGTTGGGAGTTCAGAATCCAAATTTGCATTGACACAGATGCGAGCAAATATCATTCTTGTTTTGGCCAAAGTGGCATGGTCAATGGCAACTAAATATCCTATGGTTTTAGTGATAGCTCTGAGGATATCTTCATGCCAAATATGCCAAGGAAGGTTTGAAAACCACACCCAAATAGGAGCATAATTGATACTTTGAAATTCAGGGTCAAAGTCAGGAGACCAATGCCTGAGGAATAAACATTTTCCTTCCTAAAAACTAGGGACCACCAGTGAGGATCCGATTCGCATCCTCCTGATTGTTAAGTCTGATTCCAAAAAACCCTTGGAAAGGCCAAATATTTCCAAACACCCATTGACCTTCCATTTGGAATAATCCCATATTCTGATAGTTTCCAGGTCAGGCCTTCCACCCACAAGCTTCCCAACTAAAGAAAAGGTTTCCATAGATAGATAATTGGAAACTAAGCTTGCAGGAATTTTCACTTTATTCCCCATAGGTTCCAAGGAAGACAATGAAAACCTGGGACCAGAAGAACTTTCGCCAACAATTTTGGCAAAAGAAGGTTTTTGAGCAATGGGTCCCCCAACCAGGGGGGACCCAGGACAGGTCCCCCCTGATAGAAATATTAAGTGTAGTGAGAATTTACTACAATTACAATATAATTATTTAAAGAAATTATAAAGAGATATAAAAGCAGTTAATGAGAAACCAAACGATCCTATTGATTACATTAATATTTCTAAAAAATTGAATCTTTTATCATATTTTTCAATATGATTAGGATTTATTTTTCACCTTATACCACTCTTACCCATAATGTTGGTTTTCACCCATATTATTCATCATCAAGTTCCTTTGAGAAATATTATAGAGGTTGCTCCTCATGTTCAAGCTTATCCAAGAGAAAATCCTAAATGAGAACTAAAAAGGCTAAAACCCAATAGATAGAATAATTCTAAGAATAACATTAAAAAAAATTACTTATCAGTTTTGCAATATGGAAAGATGCAAAGCCTAATTTTGTAGGGTTAGAATCAAGAATATTTAGAAAGCTGCAACAAAAGGTGGATGTGATGCATTTGCCTTAATTGCTCAAATGGATGATGAGTGTGAGACTTCTCAAGCATGTGTTTCTATTAATTTAGCTTATTGGTGGTCTTCTTTCCCATAGGAGTGTATTGTAGATTTTGGGGCTATAAGGCACATGCTAAGCATAATAAAAATTTTTATGGCTAAAGGGAGTAGCATAGTAGAGAGAGATTGGTTATTGGTGATGCTTAAGACTTGAAGGTATCCAAGTATAGTCATGTGATAGTTGATTCTTCTATATTTTAGAAAGTTCTACATATTCTAGGTGTTGGTGCCATCCTTCTCTCTATTTGTTGCATTACTCATGCTAACAAAAAGATGGAATTTTGGCCACAAGTGGGTAGTTAAGCCATTAACTATGAATTCAAAGTGGTTTCTTCAAGATGAAATACAAATAGACAAACTTGATGGGGCCCTCTCCTCTTATAATAAAAAAATATTTATTGCTATAATGGCTAAGGTAAATGATATTAGTGAGTGATGGCACTATCATTAGGGTAAATTAATTATGGATTCTGAAGGCATGTGATTTAAATTATGTAGATGATTATATTTCATCTATTGATCCACATAATAAAATGTGTTACAGATGCATTTTGGAGAAGAATTATCACGATTCCTGTCTTAAAGGTAAATATCATCATGCCTTTTAGCCTTTGGATCATGTCCACAATGGCATTGTGCGCATATGGAAAATATTCCTAAGATTAGTTATTTTCTATTTTCATTTCCAAGTATTTATGGATTTACACCATCAAATCAAAGGATGAATCCTTTGATAAATTTAAAATCGTTAAGGCATTAACAAAATTTAGAATCGAAAAAGATCAAATATGCTAGGAAGAATCATGACAAAGAGTTTGCCCATGGGTTTGAGGCAAGCAGTAGGGATCCATAAGTTTCACATTACAAAATAAGTTTCCAATCCCATGGGTGAACCTTAACATTTAATTAAATGGTATTATCTCAACATTAGCTCAACTAGTTAAATACCTCAACTTTCAAGGAGTAGACCTATGTTTAATTCTTACTAGAAGATATAATCATAATTACTCTAAGGTAACATGACCATGATGTAATATGACCTAGGTTTGTTTCAATCCAATACTACCAATTCAAAAACATGGCGGTAAATGGTTTGCTAAAAGCATCTTTGAGGAATTATTTTCTCATGGTATTACTTGGAAATGGGTTATGTGTTGGAAATTTGGCCAACCATACATTAAAACAAAAATTTGGTCTATTAGATGATATTTTTAGCCTTGGAAAGCATATCCTCATAAAGGAGACAAAATAAAATCATAGAGCTTCGAAATCTATGCAATCTAGAAAAAAATAGGCTCAAAAAGACACCCGAGTCAAAAGTTATGGCCGAAATACTAAGACATGTAATAAACACCATCGATGTAGATCCGACGGATGTGATTTGTTAGGGTTAGGGTTTGCTTTGTTTTTTCTTACTTAAGGTAATTTTAGGGTTTTCTTTTATGAAGAAGAATTTTACATTGTAGCAAGTGTGTGAGCTCTTCTAGATCCTGTGAGGAGATTGTAACAGAGTACTAAAACTCTGCCAGAATTATTCTAGATAATAAGAAGATAATATTTGCTCCAATTTTGTTTTATTATATTATTGTAAATTCTTCATTTGGTATCAGAGTGAGGCGATCGAGAAATTGGGTTCGAGTAACTATGGAATTTCTACTACAAGTTTTACAGAAGCTTCTTGGAGATCTCAGTTTGTGTTGAAGGGAGCTATTATGGCCAACAACACCAATTCAATTTCGATCCCAGAATTTGACGGTTCTGACTACAAATATTGGAGCATATGGATGAGGACGATTATGAAGGTAAAATGAGCTTGGCCATCGTTGAAGCTAGATTAACTGAACCAAAATATTAGAGTGCATTGAATGCAGATCAAAAGAAGGAGATGCAGGAGAAAGAGAAATAAAATAATTTGGCTTTGGCTTTCATCCAGTCGGCTCTAGACAAGAGTCTCTTTCCCTAGATTTCTACCTGCATTTTGGCTCAAGAATATTGGAAGGCATTGAAGGAGAATTACCAGGGGAGTGCCCAAGTTAAGGAGGTGAAGTTGTAGACTTTGTGGAGAGATTTTGAAAATCTCAAACATGAGGAGAATGAAACTACAGGAGATTACTGTGTTCGGGTAAAAACAATAGTAAATAAAATGACCACACTTGGAGAGATCATAGAGCAAAATATAGTAATTAAAAAGGTTTTAAGAACCTTGATAGAGAAGTTTGATAGTGCAACCCTTATCATAGAAGAAACGAAAGACCTCTCAAAAATGGATATAGATTCATTAATTGGCTCTCTCACATCTCATGAAGAGAGAATTGCCAAGAGGAAGAAGGATAAAGAAGGACGTTCTACAGAGGAACAAGTTTTTTCGATGGAAGAGAATGATGGAGGAAGAGGTCATGGTAGGGGTTCCAGAGGAAGAGGAAGAAATGAAAGAGGAGGTAGAAGAGTCTCCTATGGTGGTAGAGGTCAAGGAAGATCTCAAGATTCAAACAATGACTAGGCTCATGCTGCAAGAGGAGGATCTAGTGCAAGAGGAAGAGGTAGAGGCCGAGATATGAGAAATGTGCAGTGTTACAATTGTAACAAATATGGCCATTATGAGAGGGATTGTAGGCTAAAAAAATCAGCACATTATGGAGAAGAGGATTCCTATGAGGATGATACTTTGTTCTGTATGATTGAATAAAAAATGGAATAAGCAACTTTTCTCTCTACACAGAATAGCAAAAATGAGACATGGATCCTGGATAGTGGGTGCACAAACCATATGACCAACAAGAGGGATGTATTTTCATCTCTTGATTCTTCTTATCAATCCGCTATCAGGCTTGGGGATGAGAATATATTGGAGGTGGTTGCGAAAGGAGAAATGGAGGCTCCTACAAGGAGAGGAAAAATAATGAAGGTAAAAGATATTTACTATGCACCCTGTTTGAAGCATTCATTAATGAGTTTTGCTCAAATGTTTGAAAAGGATTATAAGTTAGTGTTTGAGGATAGAATGTGCAAAATTTATGATCAGAGGAGAAAATTGATTACCACTGTAAAGATGACCAAGAACAGGCTCTTCCCATTATAGTTTTTAGATCAAGGGGGAGCTCTAGCATTTGTTTGTGTAGAAGGTAAGGAGAGGCTATGGCATTTACGGTTTGGGCATTTAAATTATAAGAGTTTGAAGATGCTTTCACCACTTGTCTATGGGTTGCCAAAAGTTGAAGACTCCAAGGAGGTTTGTGAATGCTGTGCACTTGGAAAACATGCAAGGGGGAAGTTTTCGCATGGTGAAGCATGGAGGGCCCAACATCCATTGCAATTGGTTCATAGTGACATTTGTGGACCAATGCAGAAACAAAGTATGGGTAAAGCTTATTACTTTCTGACTTTTATTGATGATTTCTCCAGATATTGTTGGGTTTATTTTATTAAGCATTAGGATGAGGCATTCAATTGCTTCAAGAATTTTAAGGCTCTATTTGAAAATAAAAGTGGTCATTATATCAAAATTTTGAGGATAAATAGAGGAGGTGAGTTTTTTTCTCATGAATTTAACGATTTCTATAGTGAGTTTGGGATTAAAAGGCAGAAAATAAGTCCTTACACACCTCAACAGAATGGGGTGGTTGAAAGAAAGAATAGGACTTTGGTGGAGATGGCACGGTGTATGATGCAAGAAAAATGTATGAATACGTTTTATTGGGTTGAAGCAATTAGGACTGCTAATTGCATTTTAAATAGAAGTCTTACTAAGAGTCTTGAGAATATTACCCCTTATGAATGTTGGTACAACAAGAAGCCAAATGTAAATCATTTTAGATTTTTTGGATGTGCGGATTTTGTTCATGTTAATGGTGATAATAGGAACAAGTTGGATGCAAAGAGTGAAAAATGTATTTTTATTGGGTAGAGTGAGCAATCTAAGGCTTACAGGTTCTTTAATCCTATTTCACATAAAATAATTGTATCTAGAGATGCAATTTTTAATGAAGGGGGAAGTTGGGGATCACAAGAATTATTTGTTGAGGATGTTTTTGGTGAAGAGAAGGTAGAACCAAGCCATGTTTCAGTTCATCCCAGCCATGAAAAAGTTTCCAGTTCATCTTCTGCAAGTGCACCTTAAAGTCCAAGAGAAGGTTATTCCAGTAGTTCTCAACCTCCATCACTACTGGCCAAAGGAAAAGGTAAAATATTGTTGAACGCTCAACCAAAATCTCAAATTCTTGATAAGAATTTTTATAAGAGGGTGACAAGGAGTCAGCATACATAGATGAATGCAGTAATAAAGAGGTTAGAGAACCTGCATCTTTATGGAGATGATGACAATGGAGATCCCAAAGGTGATGTTGTAAACTATGCACTTGTTTCACAAGTTTCTAAAGTTTCAAAAGTTGTTGTTGATGATTTTGAGCCTTCATGTTTTGAGCATGCTAGTACTAAAAAAATGTGGATGAAGGCTATGCAAGAAGAAATGCATTCTATTAAAAAGAATGATACTTGGGAGTTGTGTGATTTGCCCAAGGATAGGAAATGTGTAGGATGCAAGTGGGTATACAAGATCAAGAAGAACAATGATAGATCCATTGAGAGGTACAAGGTAAGGTTGGTAGCAAATGGTTTCACTTAGAAATATGGTTTAAACTATGAGAAAACATTTGCTCCAGTGGGAAGGCAAGAAAAAGTAAGGATGTTGCTATCATTGGTAGCTCATAAAAGGTGGAGGGTGCATCATATGGATGTAAAAAGTGCATTTCTCAATGGGTATTTAGATGAATAAGTATATGTGGAACAACCACAAGGTTTTATTATCCAAGGAAAAGAAGATCAAGTCTACAGGTTGAAGAAGGCTCTATATAAGCTGAAGTAAGCTCCAAGAGCTTGGTATGCTAGAATCCATGACTACTTCTTGCAGTGTAATTTTGAAAGGAGTAAGAGTGAGCCCACTTTGTACTACAAAAGGGAATGTAATTATATTCTTATTGTATGACTTTATTTGATGATATGTTATTTATGGGGAGTAGTTCTTCTTTGAATGATTCTTTTAAATATGATATGAAGGAGTTTGAGATGTTTAATTTGGGTTTGATGAGCTACTTTCTTGGGATGGAAGTACATAAAACTAGCAATGAGATTTTTGTTTGTCAATCCAAATATGTAAGGGATATGCTGAAGATATTTGGTTTGAGTGAATGTAAAATTGTAGCAACACCCATTGCACATAGGGAGATCTTGAGTTTGGAGGATGGAGCTGAAAGGGCAAACAAAACAGAGTACAAGATTATTGTTGGTAGCCTTATGTTCCTTTGTAACACTAGGCTAGATATATGCTTTGTTGTTTCACAGTGTTCCAGGTATATGGCTAATCCATCATAGTTATATTTGAAGGTAGCGAAGAGGATTTTGAGGTATATTCATGGAACAATTGATTATGGGATCCACTAATCACAAGTAAATAATTTGAGGTTAGTGGAATTCAGTGACAGTGATTGGGGCAATAATATTGATGATAGGAAATCCATGAGTGGGCACTAATTTTCTCTTGGTTCAGGTTTGGTGACATGGAGTTCCAAGAAACAAGCTACAATGAAGTTGTCTTCTACTGAAGCAGAGTATATTTCACTTACATCGATAAGCGCACAAGCATTGTGGCTTCAAAAGGTGCTAGGAGATATTGGGGAGAAGCAAGGGACTCCAAATACTTTATTCTGTGATAATCAGAGTGCCATTAAGTTGGCACATAATCCTATCCACCATACTAGGTCTAATCATTTTGACATCAAGTACCACTTCATTCGGGACATGGTGGAGAAGGAACAAGTTAAATTGAGGTATTGCTCCACACACAATCAAGTAGCAGATATTTTTACTAAGGGAGTAGTAAAACCTCAGTTTTTGCTGCTAAGGGACTTGATAGTTAGTCCCCTTACCAATAAGGGGGATGATGCAAAATTATGTATTATGCTTCATAATAAAATAATGTTACAGAGTGAAATAATAGGTCTATTTTGGAAATGGATCCTTTTGTGGTGCACACTAAATATATATGGATCACAAGTTTGATATGAAACTATGTATTATGATATATATACCATGAATTTGCCATGAAGGGTATGACTCCATATTTGAGTTGGATAGAAGAGAGATTTAGTTTCATGTCTCAATATTTTGGGTTATGGCTTAGTATCATATATCAAGGGGAAGCAATATGACCTTTAGAAAAAGAGACAAATGCATTCTTTTACAATATGATAAACTTTCAAAGTCATATCACCTCAATGATATGGTTTTCCATAATGTTATCATTAGGTCAAATACCAGGTTTGTGGAGATTCCATATTATTTATGTTTTAAACCTTTTTTAACACTTCATCTTGAGACTTTTATAAATTGTTTGTGTAGACACCAAAATCCAGCCACTTGTAAGTCATCTATACCTTCCTCGCCACCCACGTGTCGACTCATCCATCCTTCCCGCCATTATTTGGCCCAAATCCACACTTTCCCACCATTATTTGGCCCAATTTCACTTTTCCCGCCATTTTTCATCCCCAAATTTATTTAAATTAATATTTATATATATATTTTAATATTTTAATATATTTTAATATATATATAAATAAAGTTTAAGTGATTTAATCTGAGCCGTCCATCCTTCATTTAATCTCATCCGTCCATCCATCTTAATCCGTTTCACAACCTAGATTTATTCTCTACCCTTGGATCCACTTTAATCTTAGCCACACGTTCAAAGTGTCGTTAAAACCCTAAAGTGTGCCCTAAGAGTAGATTATAAATTGAGTCACCTTGATGGCTCAAACCCTATCTATCTCTTCGGCTAAACCTACTTATCTTCCCTATCTAAGTCCGGAGTTGGCTATTGCTGTTAATCCTAAGTCTTCTGAGTCTTCTACGGCCCTAAGTCTGAACTAAACCCTTTCGCCGCATCCATCGCCGCCGCCTGGTCTCGTCGTGTTAACAGGAAAAGGTATAGATTCGTCTAAAGCAAGTAATCTTTCTTTATGTATTAATTTTCTGTTGAATTCTCGCATTCCCGTTTATTTTTATTTCATAAATCTAGGGTTTTAGATCTGCTTCTGAGGGCTCACACAAGTGGAGCCCTCTTATTAGTTTCTAACTCTTTGATAATTTTAATGTGTGCAGGATTCTAGTGGTAGATCTGATTTGTTGATAGCAACTGCTTAAGCCGGAGTGGTCCGAGCCAAAGGATACAACGAAGCCCACTCATTCCGTTGAGGTTAAGGATACATTCTTCGGAGACGCCACCACATTGTGCCGCCTAGGGTTTCGGAGAACCCTAGCACAAATTGTAACTTTGTATCACGAAAAGGGTTACAGTGCCCCGTTGTACTTAAAAGGAGTTTCTAAACTCCATTGATTAATAAAAATCATTCATTTTGTACAACTGTTCCGCATTCCTTTATTGTGATTTCTTTATTTCTGTTTGGCGTTGTATCTTTAATCTACAAATGGCGATCACGGTGGGACCCCCTAGGGTTTCATGTTTTTAATACTTGCTTTACTGATCTATTCCTATTTTTGTTTTATTTTGCAGGTTTCGAAAATCGTGAAATTCATTGTTCCAACGAACTAGGGTTTCTGAGGAGTTTGCAGAAAACGCAGCAGACGCAGAGCGGCGTCTGGAAGTCCGATCCGAAACGCAGAGGTGCGTTTCAGCCTGCGCAGACTCCCTTGGGCGTTTGAAGGCAGTTTTACGAAAAAGCGTAGGCTTCCGAGTAAGTGCATTTTTTTTTTTTCTTTGTTAAACTGTACTTTTTACGTTTTTGGTTTTTCTCGTCGTATTCTGTTTCTTTTTCGGATCATTGCTTTAAAATGAACAAAAACTAAGTAATCTGGAAAAGAACAGTTAAGCTGTATATACATCTTTTTTGTTACATTTTTAGTTACATTATTGGTTGTTGCTTGCATAAAAAAAAAAATTGCATACCTAGCTGCATATTAGAATAGCTACGAATTATCTGTTTTAGTTATCTAAGTAGGACTATTGATTGGATGTCAATAGTACTCCCGCCATTGGGTGATTCCAGGCAGAGAAGTGGACGAACCTTCCGGTTGCTCCTTTGATATCTGATATCATTGGTAGGCAGGGGGTTTTAAACGGTGTACTCCACTTCTTCGGAGGAAATGGCATATTTTCAGTGGCCTCTTGCTTAGATCATTAGAACTTTTGATTTATAGCTTTGTATGTATACATTAGACAACTAAAACACTTAAAATAAAATTCACCGCATTTCATATTGCATTTAAAATAAGTAATATCCTGGATTTCATCACTGTGTATTGCTTGAAGTTTAGTGACGGTGGAATTCATCTCCATCCATTAAACTTCTGCCTCATACACCATAGGTCACCCCCGAGCAAACTTGCCGGATTTCATCACCAGTAAGAATCTCGTTGTCCTTTCCTAGCCATAGTTTTTACCTTTTTTTGTGAATAATTCAAGATTAGATCACATGCAAAACTCATAAACCGGACACTTAAAATTTACTACAGATTAAGATCAGAAAATAAGTAATTAACCGCAGGTAAGACACATTGGTTGAAACCTAGGTTGTGACTGTTTTCTGATAATTTCTTTAGTGTAAATTTATCATTCAAGTTTTGCATTCTTCTTTTCTGAATTTGTTTAGATTTATTGCGTTATGGTCTTAACAAGGAATCAATCTAAAGTGTTAAATCTAAATAATCAAATGAATAATTCACATAACATCCCCACCACCAACATGACCACTTATCCTAGTGAATTTCAGGCAGGTTCGCCTACGGGTCTTTCACGTCCTTCTACCATCTATCGCATGGCCATGCCCATGGAGGAAGACAATTCCCGTCATATTACCCACATTGATATGGCCCAAGTGCAAACTCACTTAAGAGATGGCACCGGTTATGTCCTTGAGCCAATCCAAGATTCCCCTATGCAAGATTCTATTTTTCAGCAGGATATTGCATCAACCATACCCGCCGGTTTCACTCAGGTCTACACTAACCCTTTTTTTGAGGCTAATGTTGTATCCGCTCAGCTCGGCTTCATCTCCAACATCTTCCCATATGCTCAATTGTCCTCCTTTGGAGACAAATGTAGTGTCTTCCCGACCACTTTCTCCTCCATTTACCCGGGTGTACACCAATTCTCTCTATGAGGCCGGTGGAACCTCCTCTAGCCATGACCAATTTCAACCCTCTTCTTCCCAAACCATTTATGGTTTCACCCTACCTGGGGCACAACTCATCTGTTTCTTCCCGTGTACCGCCTACTTCAGCCACCTTCATTGCCCCCGCTATGCGAGTCTCCTGTGACTACCATGGCAGCCTGCCCTCCACCTTCATCCAATCATCCCACATCCCTTGGGTTAGAAATTAATAAGGTTAGGGAGTACCTCGACAAGTTGCTTCAACAACAACAACAAAATGCCCAACCACCTGTCGTAGTAAATCCTACACCCCAACCAATTTCTACCCAGCCGACTTTTCTTAGCTCAGGCCCCACCTGGGTACCCCAATCTTCGGTGGTGTCCATTCCTACCCCACCTTTCTCCCAACCCAGTCCAGCTTCATCATTCACCCCAATCACCTTCTTTCCGGTATCATCCATACCAACAACCTCGTCCATTCCACACCGCCTAATCCAGGCAATTTCATCCCATCTCATCATTTTTCCACTCCTCCATTGCATCATCATAATCATCAAACGAATCAAAATTTTCATGAAGATTCTCGACTCCATGCTATGCAACAACAGATTGACAACCTTATGCTCAACATGCCCGGCTCATCTAGTCGAAACCTACGCTAAGGTCGTTGATCAATCAACCAATTCATCCTTCGGTACCTTCACCGCCATATCCGACCGATTTCACATTACCGAAGTTTGACAAATTTTGAGGAACCGAGGATCCTCATGAACATGTGAGCTCATTCATGCATGCCTGCTTTAGAATCCAAAATAATGACGCTCTTATGCTCAAAACTTTTCCTCATACATTAGGAGGAGATGCTGTACAATGGTACAATCATTTACCTCACCATAGCATTTATGCTTACGAGCAATTGATTAATCTATTTTTAGAACGATTCTCCCTAAATGTACAAAGGAAAGTCTCATTGTCCGACTTATACAAGCTCAAGCAACATGACGATGAGACTGTTTATGACTTTGGAAACCGTTGGAGGGCTATCATTAATAAATTGCCATTCTCCCTACCAATGGAGGAGTTAACCAAAATGTTCACCCACAGTTGTCTAAAACCTATCTCTTGGTTACTCCAATTACAACAATACAGGACTTTTGAAGAGGCTTTGGCCCAAGCAAGTATCATAGAAGACATTAAAGTCCAAGAGGGTGTTTTAAAACCCCGTAGAAAAGAATGGCAACAAAAGGGCCAACAACGAAATAATAATTATGGCCAAAACAAACAAGCACAAGCTAGTACAGCCTCAAATGTTAACCAAGTTAATCAAGTGGTGGCGAGCCAGCCCGTAATGGCTCAACAACAACAAGTAATGCAAAGTCAACCGCAACCAATTGCTTATCATGCGGTACCCGCCCCTCCTCAACCAGCTCACAATCATCGGGCCAACCATGGAAACTCGACCTTGGCAAACAAATCGTCCCAAGCGACAGCTCACACCTTTAGATGAACCATATGCGGTCATATTCAACAAGTTATATAGCACAAATCAGCTTAACTTTACCTGAGTTTAAACCTTTAGAACCATCTAGAAGGGGGAAGTATTACAAGGAGTACCTATTTTGTCCTTATCATAGGCAAAATGGACACGATATCAATAATTGTACAACTTTCAAACATGTGATCCAAGATCTTATTGAGATTGGAGCCATTAAATTGGATAGCCCCTTAGCCCAACAAAATCAAAATCTTGGTGTATTTCAAACACCCCTTCCACATCGGGAGGAAGCTCCAACAACTTCGTGGGGAGTAACTCAGGTAACTCCTCCTAATCAAGTCAACCATGTACAACAATACCAAGGTTTTGTGGGTACTATTAACGTAGTAACCCAGGGTCAAAGGGTGAACCAACCAAATCATGCCGAACCACAATCACCTGTACAAACCCCCAGTCCACCTTAGGTAACAATGACCCAACGACGTGCTAGTACTTCTCAACAACCGCTAAATCATTCTACTCAACGCCAACGACCCATCATGTCATTGAGTAGCCGATTAACTACCACTTTAAAAATGGCTTCTGCCAAGTTATCGATCTATGACCTCATTCAACAATCTCCCCCGCATAGAGAGGCATTAATGGAAATATTAAAGTCAATCGAGCTTCAAACTCAAGATACTAATGCCTTCAACAACTTTGTGGGGAGTATTCAAACATGCATGGAGCCCTCCATCACTTTCTATGATTTTGAAATCAAACCTTTGTCAACAGAAAGTATAGATCCTCCACCGCATATCATGGCCAAGATCGATCACAAGCCATTCAAGAGAGTCTTAATTGACACCGGTTCCTCAATCAATATCATTACAACATCGGCGTTGAGTCATCTAGAGCCGTCGCCATCCCTTATCACCAAGTCGACTTTTACTCTTAAAGCATTCAATGATGCTTTATCTTCCACGGTTGGCACGGTTATCTTGCCCATTGAGGTAGGGGCCCGAACTTTGCATACCTTGTTTCACATCTTGGAAGGGTCCATGGCATACAATGTATTGCTTGGACGGCCTTGGCTTAGGGAGATGAGATGTGTCCCTTCTATACCGCATCAATGTCTCAAGTATGTATATGAGGGACAGGTTCGTTGTGTACCTACTGACACCGAACCCTTCAAACATTGCAACTATGTCTCAAATCCTTATGAGATTGTGTTGCCATCCACTCATCTTTCCTTGACCCCATCTACTTCTTCTATACCATCTTCTTCTAAAGCTCCCATTCCCGAGGAGCTACCCATCATATCGCAACCATCTTCCTCTTCCGCTATTCCATCTCATTCACCACTTTCTTCATCTCCTAATCTTCCTTCTTCTTCATCACTGACCACATGCACATGTGGCCATGACCAATCATCTCTTTCCACGTCATTACCCCCTTCTTCTACACCTTCTTCAACATCACCTATTATTCCTCCATCTTCCCAACCATCACCAACTGATGTTTCACAAGTCAGTGAAGCATCAACCCAACCAAATCCTTCCAATTCTTCTATCCCACATTCTTCTATTCCATCATCTAGTCCATCTCCCTCCCAAGTCAAGGTCCATCTAATTGATGCGGTATTGGTGAGTATGCCATCCAAGATGTCCACATCACACCGTTCAATGTGCAAAAAGTTAAAGATTTTGGTCGTCCACATGACCAACATTTATCCATTGGATCGGTTTATAACATGGGTTCTATGCCAAATTCCATTAATTTTGTATATGGGGGAATAGAGTCATCTTCTAGTACTACCACCATACTAGAACCCAAGCATCCAGTCCCCGCCAATATCGAAAGGATGGAGGGTTTTCCCTCTCGCTATTTCCACAGACATAATTGGCAGCAATTTGGCCTAGGTCGATACGAGCAAGGGGTAACTGAACGCATCGATATGCCATACCGTAGACCCACCGAGCGTTTTGGTCCGGGCTACCAACCACTTCCATCCCTTTCTTCTTTTGAACAAGCTTTTCAAAGCATTAATCTTAATTTCGAAGAAGAAATCCTCCACCCCGACGAATCCGAAGATGAAGCCTATGAAGAATTTGACGTCATGTCAAATGGTGATGAATCTCAAGAAGAGTCGGCGCCCATTGTTCCCCTCACCGAACAAGACGAGTTTTATCTCCAATTGTTCCCTCTCCAAGAGGCCATCTTTCGCTTGCTTCTTCCACAAGAACGAGGTGAACCACCCCCTCCGCCACATCCATAAGCCATAATCCAAACCTGTATTATATGTATATACTAAAATAGTGGTTTTCACCACTACCAAAAAAAAAAAAAAAAATCAGAAAATTCCCAAAAAAAAAAAAAAAAAATATCAAAATATATAAAAATACTTTATTGCTTTATGTATGTGTGTAATAGTGGTTTTCACCACTACAAAAAAAAAAAAAAAACTCAAACTAAAAAAAAAAAAAAAAAACTGAAAAACTATGTTGTTTTGCATTTCAGGTCTTCCGAGGTCTTCACCGGTTTTCCCTTCCATTCCGCCCATCCTTTCTTCCATAAGTCGACAATGAATTTTGAAGACTTATTCACCCCGCTCCATAATCCATATGATCCGGATAAGCCAATCCCGATCAACCCAAACTCGATTGACATGGATCGGATTTCATCCCCTCCATCTATTTCATAGTTCATCCTTTCCGAGGAATTGTTAAGGGCTTCCGCCAACTACATTCCTCCTTCACCTCCACATTCACCTTCATCTTCTAAGCCAGAGGTCTTCTAGGGAGACATAGACGAGAGCAAGGCACAGGAGCTCGATGACATTTTAGATGACATAAATCCGATCCCTACTCCCCATCGCCTTGAGGAAGGTTCCCACATGTCTATTGAAGAAACTATCGATGTAGACCTTAGTACGGACCAAGATGGCACCCAAATTGTGAAACCGGCTAAAAGTCTATCATCGGAGGAACAAGAGCAAATGATTGCTCTACTCAAGCGGAAGAAGGAGATATTTGCATGGTCTTACAAAGACATGCCAGGCCTAGACCCTAATTTGGTTGTCCATAACCTCACCTTACAAAAAGATGCTAAACCCGTCAAACGAAACTTAGGAAAATGCATCCTACCGTGGCCCTCATAGTTAAATCGGAGATTCAAAAACTTCTGGATGTTAAATTTGTCGTCCCGATTGATTATCCTGAGTGGCTTTCTAACATGGTACCCGTTCGCAAGCCTAACGGGGGAATACGTGTTTGCACCGATTTTCGAGATCTAAATAAAGCGTGTCCTAAGGATGACTTTCCTCTTCCAAACATTGATACTCTTGTCGATACTTATGCTGGTCATGAAATGCTTTCGTTCATGGATGGATTTTCAGGATACAACCATATTCGAATAAACCCTGAAGATCAACACAAAACAACATTTACCACACCTTGGGGAACTTTTTGTTACAGGGTGATGCCCTTTGGCCTTAAGAACGCAGGTGCAACCTATCAACGAGCCATGACTTATATTTTCCATGATTATATGCATAAGATTATCGAAGATTATGTGGATGATTTATTGGCAAAATCTAAAACTCGACAAGAGCATTTTGATGTATTGGAAAAAGTTTTTGATAGACTTCTAGAGCATAAAGTAAGGTTGAACCCTAAGAAATGTGTCTTTGGTGTTACCTCATGCAAACTCCTAGGTTTTATTATCTCTAAACGAGGTATTGAGGTGGACCCAAACAAGGTCAAAGCCATTATGGAAATGTGTCCCCCAACTAATTTGAAGGAGTTGCGTAGTTTGCAAGGAAAGATTAATTCAATCCGTCGCTTTATTGCACAACTTTCTCATAAATGTAGGCCATTTTGCCACCTACTACAAAAGGGGGTACAATTTTCATGGACAGATGAGTGTCGTAAAGCCTTTGATGACATCAAGCAGGATTTAGCGTCTCCGCCGACCTTAGCTCCGCCTCGTCCAGGGGTCCCTTTCAATCTTTATATCTCAAGGAACGGACTTTGCCTTAGGGACAATGCTTGCACAAAAGAATGAACAAAATTGTGAGCAAGCTGTCTATTATATTAGTCGAACATTGGTAAGCTATGAAACCCGATATGCTTATGTGGAAAAGTTGTGCTTAGCAATGGTTTTTGCCACTAAGAAACTTCGTCATTATATGCTTAGCCATACAACATATGTCATAGCTAGAGAAAACCCTCAGCGTTATATGATGTCTCGCACTTATAATAACACTCGTACCGCTAAATGGATAATGTTGCTTACCGAATTCGATCTTGAATTCATTAGCCAAAAATCTGTTAAAGGTCAAGTTATAGCCGATCAACTTGCGGAAGCTCCACTACCTAGTGATCATCCTTTGATTATTGAGCTCCCAGATGATTCGGTATTTGCTATCACCGAACAAGAAGAGGACATCATTCCGGAGGAAGATGTTGACATCACGCTATTCTTTGATGGCTCTAAGTGCGCGAAAGGTCAAGGCGCTCGGAGTTGTGTTTCATACACCTCAAGGGATTCCCATCCCTTTATCATTCAAACTAGACTTCCAATGCACCAATAATACAACAGAGTATGAAGCCTTAATTTTAGGTCTTCAATCAGCCATAGCTATGAGCATTAAGCGTATTCGGATATTTGGGGATTCTCAACTCGTGGTTAAACAAATTACAGGAGAATACCAAGCCAAAGAACCTACCATTAAGCTTTATCATGATGTAGCAATGAAGTTGCTCTCTAAGTTTGATTGGTATGAGATCACTAGTTTGCCTCGCTCGACTAATAGATTTGCGGATGCCATGGCCTCTCTTGGATCATTGATTCCAAAGGACTCCCTTGGAGAGGTACAACCCCTAATCATTTCCACAATCTCTAAGTCTGCAATTGTCCGTGCCGAGTCTAAGGATGAAAAAGATGTTTGCTTTATCCATTCGGATCCATATGAGCCTTGGTCTAGTGAGATAGTAGCCTTCCTCAAGTTTGGAACACTCCCATCTGATTTGTCTCGAACTGCCCACCGCTGCTTTAAGCAAAAGGCAGCTCGTTTTGTTCTTTTGGGGGATGTGTTGTATAAACGTGGATATGATGGAGTACTCCTCCGCTGTCTAGAAGCATGTGAAACACATAGAGCTATTGCTGAAGCCCATGATGGTACTTGTGGTGGTCATTTTAGTGGAATGGCCATTGCGAAGCGTATTTTACGTATGGGGTATTATTGGCCCACTATGGAACAAGATTGTTGCAAATATGTTAAACAATGTAAAAAGTGTCAAGAACACGCTAATTTAACCCATATACCATCACAAGTTTTACAGACCCATCCAAAGCCTTTGGCCCTTCTCACAATGGGGTCTCGATTTAATTGGCAAGATTTCACCCGCCTCTTCAGGACAAGCATACTTTCATCATTACAACCACCGAATACTTCACAAAGTGGGTTGAAGCTATTCCTCTAACCAAGATATGACAGGTCCTAGAATTGTGGAGTTTATACTTCACCATATCATTTGTCGTTTTGGTATTCCCTCTAAAATTATTTCTGATAACGACAAGTCTTTTAAGAATAAGGATGTTCGAGCTCTTTGCGAAAAGTATAATATCCAACATAGTTTCTCAACTCCTTACTACCCACAAGCCAATGGACAAGTTGAAGCTTCCAATAAGACCATAATTGCTATTCTTAAGAAACTTGTTAAAGAAAATCATAAAGATTGGCATACACAAATCCCCTTAGCATTATGGGCTTACGTAACAAGCATCGTAACTCCCATTGGGGCAACGCCATTTTCTTTGGTCTATGGAGCCGAAGCAATCATGCCTCTTGAGCTCGAGATCCCTTCCTTGCGAATTTCTTTGCAGGAATTTATCGATGATGATACTAGCTAGACAAGCACGTCTTGATCAACTCACACTCATAGATGAAAAACGAATCAATGCTTTAGAGCATTTGCGAGTTTATCAAGACCGATTGAAACGTGCTTACAATGCCAAAGTTCATCTAAGAGAATTTCAAGTAGGGGATCTTGTCCTTAAAGAGAATCAACAAAACACCAATGCATTGCCGCATCTTCGAGATAAATTCGCGGCTAATTGGTTAGGTCCATATATGGTCACCGAAAGAGTGGGTAATGGAACTTATAGACTTGCCAGTTTAGAGGGAGAGGAAGAACCCGAACCACTTAATGTTATACACTTGAGGGCATTCTACGCATAGTTTGAATTTTATATGTACATATATACATGGCTTGTACAACAAAAAAAAAAAAAAAAAAAAAAACAAATAAAATAAAAAGAATTTGCATTTCATTGTTAGTTGCAT
Source organism: Wollemia nobilis (assembly GCA_028583015.1). Taxonomy (NCBI): domain Eukaryota; kingdom Viridiplantae; phylum Streptophyta; class Pinopsida; order Araucariales; family Araucariaceae; genus Wollemia; species Wollemia nobilis. The sequence continues at coordinate 3,812,917 of JAQPPZ010000048.1, read as the reverse complement.
ACATCTCATTCAAAAACATTGCATTTCATGTGCATACATCTCATTGAAAACCATAACATTTCATTTTCAGCCATAGTTGCATATCATGTTAGAGACCATTCTATCTTTTGGATATAAAATTTGGTCAAGCAAAAGTCATGTTGCCTTAATCAGGGGCACCTTCATAAAATCCATCAAACCGAATTGTCATTCGTACACCCATTTTCCATTTGCACATATTTACATTGCCAAAATGTTTTCATCCACTCAGCCATTCCTAGTGTTTTAAGCAAACTTCGAAATGCATGTCAAAGTTCTCTAGGGCCATATCACAAATTACACTAAATAAAATCTTGAGTATTGGGAAATGATTTCAAAAGCGGTCTTGAACCTATCACATTTTCACATCTTAAAAACATCTTGTGTCAAAGAGAGATAACACCATCCTTGGGTTGTGCCTTGAAGTGAAAAGGGTAATCCTCGTTTGTCCTATCATGCAAACATAGTCCATAAAACAGTGGTTCTTACCACTATCACAAGCAATCACAAAATATAAATATAAACAGAGTAGTAAGGATAGGGTAAAATTCTCATCATACTTCGGTTGAGAATCCGATTCCCCAAAGCTCTAAGGAAATGAACATTTTTCACACACCACCGATCCCAAATAAGTTGTAAGGATCGTACTACTTGTCCAATCGGACGGATAGGTAGTCATCCCCAAGGCTTACAAAGGTCAAAAACAACATGGACTATGGAGTTAACCTTCACCGGGGCTATAGACGCTTGACTGGCAAGTGGAGTATACTCATTGCGTGGCGACATGTCTCTCCTCAAAAAGAGACCTCTGAATGCTCATACGGACAAACTAGCTTCGGGGTCTTCTCCATAACAAGGTTACCTAATTTATGCAAGATGAGGTTAATGAACACACTTGCACACACACAAGTTTTTGATTGCCTAGAGTCACTACCATGCTTCTGATTTGGTTAATGAACTCGCATGCACACACATTTGGTCCTAGTTGAATTAGGAAGTGTTAGTAAGTTTGTTTGATACCACTAGCATGTTTGAGTCTTTGTAAAACTGTCTTCCATATCAACCTCCATATCACCCTCCATATCTTCTTCCATATTCATGTCATTCCATACGTCATCCATTCACAAGCCACCAAGTTCGGTGCCCCTGATTAAACAATTATGATAACAATTCGCTAAATCTAACTATCTAAAAGTATGAGTGCTTCTTAGTGCATATTTCATTTACTTAGTCTCGCATTAATCATCTATAAGTTTGCATTCCATTCCATCACATATGCATCAAAAACATTAAAACATATAAAAACATGCATCACAAAAACATAGGCATTCACACAAAAGAGAGTAAAACACCAAATAAATAAAAGCCATGTATATATATATATGTATAAAGGTCAAACTGTACAATGAATGCCAAAAGGCTACAATATACAATAGAGCACCAAGGCTCATAAAGAGTGCATCTAAGCACTAAGCTAACCATCAAAAGAGGACCCCTGAGACCTAGTAGGAGCTCCTAGACCTAGTTTTGCCTAACTCACTCAGCCTAGCCCCACGATCCAATATCTCCTACCTGGGACAACGACCTCCTCATCCCCGGAATGATAGGGGAGAATCGGTGTCGTGCCTCTAACACCCTAAGCTGCAAAACAACAAAACAAAAATTTGTTACAAATTTTTCCAAAAAAAAAAAACACATAATAAGTACTTGCTTAAATGAACAAATACCTCAGCTGGCTGCACTGGCGCGTCCGCTCCCATCTCCGCCATAGCTCCCGCGTGCTTCACTCTCCCACACAACCTTTCACTCCACTTCACTCCACTCCCTCATACGCACTTCTCTTAAGCTCGAACGCACAAATGAGCGAAATTCTCGCTGAAACTGTTTAAATAGCTGATTTTGGCGCCCTGAAACGTAGTTGGGCATTTCATGGCGGATTCAGACGCAGTCCTGCGTCTGCAGAGCGCCTAAACACCGACGGGCGTCTCTGCCAACCACAAACGCAGACCGGCGTTTGGTGTCAGTATTGAATAAAGGAACAAAACTTACAAAATTGAAGCTTACCTCCTCCAAATTTCATCAAATTGCATTCATCCATTCTTCTTATCATAATAAAACATTTTGTGAAGGTTACAACAGCTTTTGGACACAAATTTTGTCATTTCGCTCAAAAAGCGCATCATTCATCATTGTTTTACAAATTGAGTTAAAAATATTCAAAACCTTCACAAAATTAACCACATTCATCAATTCTTCTGATCTATCGTCAATTTCATTCATCCTTCTTTCATCATGCATATTTTTGCCAAATCAAATTAAAGTAAACCTCGTATCTAGTGGTATATTCTATCACCTTGGCGATTGCAACGATTTGAATCCATGCAATTCGGTAAGAGGATTAAACCACCATAAGGACACTTACCATTTATCATCATCAATTATTTCACTGTTTGAAAATTGGAAATCAATTTTGGGTATTCTACTTTTCAAGTGACCTCATACCAAGATTAATTTGCTCAACAGCTTGTCATTGATGGCCTAGTTCATGGGGCCTTAAACATGGACAATCTTTCATATCGTCATTATTTTAAGTCTTGCTAGAGATTGTGGCTACCTAGGTTGATTGGTTCCGACCCGAGGAATTATCCATACAGTCACTAGGAGCATCTCTGAGTTCTGACTCTTTCATGCATCTTTCATCTCTCGCATATCAATGGTGCCAACAAGGCAATTTCATCAACAATATGGATTCATACACAGGATTTGGGGCATCCGTTATCAATTTCTAATTTTCCTATAGTGGAATTCATCTTACATGATCATGGAATTTACAGCTTGGCAAAAATCCCTTTATAACCGTTGGGGCAGAAAACGGTCCATCTTTCACATCACTCATATCGTCTTCAATCATATTCTTTTCTGGTTTGTACACCAACCCCTTTTCTGTTGGGACATAAACAGATGGTGCATGCACCAACCCTTTTTTTCACCGTTGGGGCAAAAACGGTTCATTATCTTCCGAATTTCTTCCAATTGGCTTGTGAGAACCATTCTCGCTCGCCAATTGAGGGGGTAAGCTGAAAATTTTTAAATATTCTTTTATTCTTTGGTCTTCAAAGTTGTGCTTTAGTCTTGAGAGAGAGTTGCGTCTGATCCAGATTTTCAGGTGTCTTAAGTTTTTGTGCTACATTGTGTCTTCACACAAAGCAGCTCAAAAAGGGGCATCTGTAGACACCAAAATCCAGCCACTTGTAAGTCATCTATACCTTCCTGCACCACGTGTCATTCATCCATCCTTCCCGCCATTATTTGGCCCAAATCCACACTTTCCCACCATTATTTGGCCCAATTTCACTTTTCCCGCCATTTTTCATCCCCAAATTTATTTAAATTAATATTTATATATATATTTTAATATTTTAATATATTTTAATATATATATAAATAAAGTTTAAGTGATTTAATCTGAGCCGTCCATCCTTCATTTAATCTCATCCGTCCATCCATCTTAATCCGTTTCACAACCTAGATTTATTCTCTACCCTTGGATCCACTTTAATCTTAGCCACACGTTCAAAGTGTCGTTAAAACCCTAAAGTGTGCCCTAAGAGTAGATTATAAATTGAGTCACCTTGATGGCTCAAACCCTATCTATCTCTTCGGCTAAACCTACTTATCTTCCCTATCTAAGTCCGGAGTTGGCTATTGCTGTTAATCCCGAGTCTTCTGAGTCTTCTACGGCCCTAAGTCTGAACTAAACCCTTTCGCCGCATCCATCGCCGCCGCCTGGTCTCGCCGCGTTAACAGGAAAAGGTATAGATTCGTCTAAAGCAAGTAATCTTTCTTTATGTATTAATCTACTGTTGAATTCTGCATTTCGTTTATTTTTATTTCATAAATCTAGGGTTTTAGACCGTTTCTGAGGGCTCACACAGTGGAGCCCTCTTATTAGTTTCTAACTCTTTGATAATTTTAATGTGTGCAGGATTCTAGTGGTAGATCTGATTTGTTGATAGCAACTGCTTAAGCTGGAGTGGTCCGAGCCAAAGGATACAACGAAGCCCACTCATTCTGTTGAGGTTAAGGATACATTCTTCGGAGACGCCACCACATTGTGCCGCCTAGGGTTTCGGAGAACCCTAGCACAAATTGTAACTTTTTATCACGAAAAGGGTTACGAGCCCTGTTGTACTTAAAAGGAGTTTCTAAACTCCATTGATTAATAAAAATCATTCATTTTGTACAACTGTTCTGCATTCCTTTATTGTGATTTATTTATTTCTGTTTGGCGTTGTATCTTTAATCTACAATTTGGATTCTACTGATATTTGTATCTAATATCTTAATGGTAATTCTTTTGACCATGGGATTGGTTCTTTGTCATATTTGGATGTTTATGGTTGTTCCATTTCGATTGTTTTCCTTGATTTTATAATTATTACTTCTTTATTGATATCCCTGCTTGATAAGCGTGTCATTCCTTTCCTTATGCTATTATATTAGATGGATCCTTAGAGTACCTTGATATTTTGGTGGATTCTCTAGTTTATAATATTGCTTTTCATGATGTGTTCCATATTTTTGTACCTTCTCCTATAAACTCCTTATATCCAAGTAGGCTCAAACTCTTATTTAGGATACAAATCATATTTTATAGTAAAATCAACCTTAAAATACACATCTATCATAGGAATTTCTCACCAATATGGATGACATTGGAGATATTATAATTTTCTTAGTCTAAGGGATGTCCTAAGAGGTAAGATGTAAAGTAGATAAAGTATGACACTTTCATAAAGAATTAGACTTACAAGTTATTTGTTGAGCCCAAGGATAGGAACATTGTTAGATGTGAATAGGTCTATAAGACCTAGTGTGGTGTTAATGGTTAGAATATGAACCATAATATATGCATTAATGACAAAGTTTTTTTTGAAAAGGAAAGACTTCAATACATTGACTTTTATCCCTCTAGCTCACATGGAATCCATTGATATGATCTTATCTATTGTCATTTCATAGTCATGGGAGGTTCATTAAATGAATGTGAAGAATACTTTTCTTCATGGGGACTTTCATGAGGATTTTTATACACATGAGACACATGGATTTATATAAGACTAATCTATGCCTTTGGTTTACATGCTCAAGAAGTCCTTGTATGCACTTAAGTAGGTGTATCATACATGGTGTTGTTGGAGTATATTATATTATTTGGTACCTTGCAAGTATTTTATAAATACTTTGTAAATATTTGGAGTCTAGGAGTCTTGTAAATATTTATCTTTTGGTAATCAATAGATATTTGTAATGGAGTTAATAAATATGTTTCTACTATCAGAAATATGAAGGGTCATATCTCCCAAGAGTTTGAGAAGATGAATAGATAGTTGAAAATAAAAAGTCAAGAGCCTCTTTGTAAAGGCTATTTGTAGAGTAATACATAAGGTTGTTTGAAATAGGAAATTACAATGCATATTAGTACTGTAATAATTTATAACTTTATCATATTTGTGAATAGAGTGCAATCATTTTACCTTGAGTTATGGGTTTATTATATGTGAGATTGTGTTCCATTATTCTATAATAAATTCTTTAACCTTTGTATCCAAGTTGTTTAATAAATATAGATAATTTGATAATAGTGGTATTAGATCCACAATTGAGAGAAGCCAACGTAACAACCCAATTATACTCTCTTGGTTGTACCACTAGAAATTACAAGCATTTTCAAAGGGTATTTTTTTGTTTTCAACCTACAGTTTTGTTTGTAGCAATGCTTTTAGGTTCATAGCAAATTAGTTCACCCAATTAAATTAAAATCATATACTTTAGTTAGTACCAGCATATCATACCACTTTTGGGTTCTAGACTGCTGCAGATAGCCACCCAAGTGGACAATATTGACCAAATCCCATAAGAGTGTCATTAGTGGAGTCGATTGATCTCATTTATGTCCTCATGTTCTAGCATGAGGGTCGATCCACGACTGGGGTTATCCTCTAGGGCCCATAACACCTAGAGGGTGGATGCTTGCTTCCCCATCCCTTGAAATTTTGAACCTTTGATATATTTTATCGACCATGTTCTAATAATGAATGAAAGGGGTTAGCATACATATGCCCAGTGTCTAGCTAATTATCCTCTTCCCTGAGTCATATAGAGCCATGCCAATACCCTGGCCTTGGTCTTGATCACACATACTCTTTATGACCCACGTTTGTATGTCCCATACCATACAATGTGGCTTAACCAACTAGGTCAAAAGAACATAGGACTTATCATGGTACTATTCGAGTAGCAACATGGAGAAGGCATCCCATACCACCCCTCGTTACCAGACCTGACCAAGTCACGTGATCCGACCAATTCTATCAGTCCACAGTTGCACTCAAAATATGTTGTGTGCATACTTGCACCTCAACAACATTGGGTGAATTTTGAGCATCCTTCACTCTCGATGATTGATTTCAAGATTAGCTTATAGGGTTATTCAACCATAAAAATGTTTTGTTTTCAAGTTCTTTAAAAACCCTTGTCCCAAAGAGTTTAAACCCATCTATTCTAAATTTTATGTTTCCACAAGGTTATATGTCATCCAAGGAAACCTAATTAAAAATAAGCTAAGAGTTTTGGAATATACCAAAGGTTTAAACACAAATTTATTTTAAAATAATTCATGACATAAGCATCTATCTCAATTTCATTGTTTTGCAATGGTACTAAGGTTTGAGAGCATGGATATATTTTAACAAAATATATTTTTTTGTTTAAGTAAAATCTTTTCAATATAAACAACACATACACAACACTAGGCTAACCTTTTCATGGAATAAGCCCAACTCATTTTACAACTATTAATTATATTTAAGATTTAGAATAAAGTAATCCTTTAATATAAAATGCAAGCCTTACAACCATCCAAACCTCCTTAAGAGACTTACACACGGGTTCATTGTCTCAATTATAAATTTAAACATTTATAAGAATAGGTAAGCTTTCCGTTTGAGAGTTGAAACACAACACACGAAAGTAAGCAATCCTTTCTAAGTCATTGGCCCAAGCACAACACATAGTTCTATTGTAGTAATAATTTTTCTCAAGTAAAACCGAATGTACTTAAGGTACCATTCAAACACACATGCAAGCTAATCATGATGTCTGTTAAGAAACTAGGTAATATAGCATCTCCCTAACAAAGAGATTACAATGTTTGACACAACTATTCTTATTTTATTATTGATCTGCTTTTACACCTTCGACATACAAAATACACAGAAGGTCCCTCTAAAGTTTACGTTGCTCTCCCAATGCAACTTCATAAATTACAAATAACTTAAATACCTTCTATGAACTTGGTAAATCCGGATCAAAACATGCACAACAGATTGCCAAAATGATTTTTCCCTACCACATAAAGTATGGTTTAACCATTTCCAACAGGTGTTGGATACATATAATGGTAGGTAAAAGAAAAGGATTCTCACACCATTTAGACCAACGTATTTCAGTGAACAAACTAATGATTCAATTTATTTGCAATACAATAATAACCAAGTACAAGATTTATGTTTGACCAAGAAATTAATTCTTTTAACCATAAATCCACATTCGTATCTTACACCTTTTATTAAGGTGTTTATATCCACACTTCCATTGAGAACATTTATTTAAACACTATTCTATAACTATAGAATACACCAACAAATTTTTACTTGTAATATCAAACTTTCCAGAATTCATTTGTTACAATAATAAGTCATTTGTTACAGATATATCATTTGGCTTCTAGTTCTATTGAATGCATTGAAATTACTCACAACACCCAAAAAGGTGACTCCTACTCTACCTTTTCCACTCAACACAATGTTTGCATCACATTATACATCAGATGTTCAGGACTGAATTGCTCACTAATGTACAACAATATTTGCCTGGATACAATGGAGGAAAAATAAATAAATAAAATAGCTTATAAACCATAAATCATGGCTGCTCTTGGCCCCTAATCAACTGCTATCATGCTCAATAGCCTTCATTCACACCGTCGACTGGAACACCATTCACTATCTTAGATGGAATTGGGGTTTTAAGATGAAGGGATCAAATTTTGGCTCATCATTTAATGAATGCAATTCTACTATCATACAACCATGTAAACATGTAAATGTATACCAGATATTCACACAACACTTTGTAAATCCAATGCATGCAATTTACATAAACCATCCACAATTTTTTAGATAACAACAACATCCATAACTAATGCAAAGCTTATATCCAAATTATGGAATTGAGAAGCAATCATTCAAGCCAACTATAACTTCATACATGTGCACACACAACAATGTATTTTCTATTTCATTTCCACACAGGAAAACAAGCAATATTTCCAACTCAAATCAAAATTCTTGAAGTCCTTCATAATGCTTTACCCTTCCAAGAGCTATCCAACACTTCCAGAGAACTCTCCACTACAATTCCAGTTCATGTTGTTTCCTCCCCAATTGAACTATCACAAATCATTCTCCTCTCTTCTCTTTGAAGCCGATTTCCTCCAATATCGGTCCCCCACTAACATCCAACAAGAATATTTTTATCCTTTTCCTCCCTTATCGGTTCTAGGATATGGAGGGAGTTTAAGTTCGTAATAACACCATATACTCAGTTTTGGTGTGGTTAAGCCGACCACTACTCCACACCACGTTCACCCATCTCATGATGAAGGAAACCATTTTCTTTGATTTACATACTTGCTACCAATTTAACATTGCTCATATCATTTATGCAAAAACATTCAAATATTATATTTACCTATGCTTTAGGTAATTGACATCCATAATAATACACTCGCATTCGGATTTATTTTTACCATGCATACATTTATTTATTTGCATTCATATTTTATATTTATTTTTCTTTTAATTTAAACTATATGCACATTCAAGTAAACAGTGGCTCCCATCATCATCGCCACACAAATCATATGAATACCTTATTTAAATCAATCAAACAACAACAAACCACACACACACAAACCAGTCAATCATAAAATCTACATGATATGCAAGTATGTGAGCGTCCATGTACTCGCGAGCCGAATCATCACTTCTCTTCTTACCTTTTTTGTCGACTCGCTTCCCTTCATTGATGACTTTGAACCTGGTCCTGCATCCACAGTAACTATCAACAGTACCACAATTCACAAGAAAAGGTAGGTTTATTACCAATTTTACTTATCAACCAATATATGTGTGAGGAGGGTCGTTACAACCATGGTTGATAGAAGTCAAGTTGAGAGAAGCTAAGGTTGAGAGAAGACAAGTTGAGAGAAGCCAAGGTTGAGATAGGCCAAGTTGAGAGAAGCTAAGGTTAATAGAAGCCATAGTAGAGCATCCAAAGTAGGAGAAGCAAGTGCTAGAGAGGTCGGAGAAGCGTTGGAGTAGTCGGAGAAGCTAGAGAAGCAAGTGTTGGAGAGATCCTCGAAGAAGTAGAAGAAACTTGAGAAATTAGTAAAGTGAAGGTAGAAGACCAAGATCATACATAACAAACTAAAGTTGAGCCAATCACCATAAAGTAGAAGATTCAATCACAAGAGGCTAGGAGACTATTAGACTATAGTAACATTATGAAATTTACTTCATATAGGTTTATAGTGTAGTTATCCTTTGTTCATATCACATTATTTGAAATTGTTGAGATGTCATGTCAAGATAGTTAGACATTGTCGTTATCTCAACGGTCTATATGATATTCTTCTCAAGGCGATCCTCATGTAAGGAATACTTTATATGGGCTTGTATATGATTGAATATGTATCAAGTTCAAAATAAATAATATAATCTATGGTTTCACTTTAAAATCAATTTGTGGTATTAGAGCAGAAGATCTTGAGCCATGAGTGGAGAGGATCATCTATTGTAAAGGTTGAAGTTTCTGGAAATCTATAAAAGTTTTTTTCTAGAAAGCTCTTGTAGAGGATCAAAGGCATCAAAAGTCCTCATAAAGGCCCAAATAGAAAAGATAGTATCATTGGTGAAGAAGGTATACAACACATGTTTTATTAAATATTTTACTCTTTCTTTAAATGCTAAAAAATATGCCCAATAAAGGGATATTGAATCCATTTATTCTAATCTAATATTGAAAGCAATATTAATGCTAAAATATGCTTGAAGAATTTTTGTGTAAAACCATCAATCAATATTGAAAGACGTTGAAATTTGTTTTTTGTGAAAGCATGCTAGAAGAAGCTAGAAAAACATTTGCATGAAATCAAAGTTAATCTTGGAAGACAATCCAAATTGAACATCACTTGTGAATTGAAACTAGATTGAAACGTCACCTGTGTATTAAAAATGGATTGAAACATTGCATATGCATTAAATTTAGTGGTCTATACCCAAGTTTAAATTATCTTTGATGTGTGTAAGTGCAATTTTACCTAATTCATCTAAGTGTAGTTTTGCTTGAAGTGCCTAATATTGTTTCACCTAAGTTTTGATGCACCTAAGTGCCAAGTGTAATTAAAAAAATTACAGAGTTTTTGAAGCAAAGCAAGCATAATGCTCAATTCTAAAAAATGTAGCACCGTGACAATGGCCTCCAGGTTATATATTCTTTAAAGTATTTTAAAAATAATTTTGAAAAATAAGATCTATTTTTATAGTTAAAAACTTTCATATATATAGAATTATTTTTTTAATATCTTTCTATAGTTAAAACCTTAGAAACTATAGAAAAATTATTGAAATATTTATTTCTATAGTTAAACCTTTAAACTATAGAAATATATTGAAATGTTTTTTATAGTTAATTTTTTAAACTATAGAAAATATTGAAAGAACTTTTCTATAGTTAAATGTTTTACACTATAGCCCACGGGTCCTTGGTTCAATGGTTGGGAAAAATAGTTGATGCAACCCACACCAAGGTTCAAATCTCAACAACACCAAATAGTTCAATGGGACCAAGCCAATGTAAAAGGGAAGGGCAACCCTTTCAAAATCCTACTATATATATATATATATATATATATATATATATATATATATTACACTATAAATATATTAATCTTTTTAAATTTTTAAAAAGATCAAATGTGCATTTTAAAAGAGTCATAAGGAAAAAATGTTATAATTGAAAGGTCCTAGAGAAATATTTTGAAAGGAAACTTTTGCAATTTCAAGATTACATTGGAAACTATAAGGAAACAAGTTATTGATAAATATTCTACATAAGGGGCCATAAGGATATATAAATTGAAAAGTTATTTAAAATTCCATACTTAAAATAATATGACTACACCAAAACATTTCTTTGAGAGTCACAACAATTAAAAGCTTTGAACTTTATTCCTTGGAAAAACAAAACGAGGACTATTCTTGTAGTATAAAGACTATGGGATATAGTGTCATGGGAAGAAACTTGTCTTGAAGAACTACTTGCACTAATTTATTTGATAAAAAATATAGCAGGACAAAACTAATATTTTTGTTAGGCATAATATATGAAATTCAATCTCACATTAGTGAAGTTAATGCTTCAAAAGAAGCATGGGACATCCTATGTACCATACTTTAAAGGAGAAATTAAATAGCTATTCATTACTTACAATTTTAATTATACACACTATAAATGCAAGATAATGAAATTTTAGAACCATTTATTTAAAAGAAAGTAGGATTAAAAGGTAAATTAAACACTTTAGGAGAGAGAATTGATAATGGTATGTTAGTTTTTATTTTACTTACCTGAATCATACAATGTTTTGGTAACTTCTTTGGAAGTGTCTAATCATATAGTTTCATTTGAAGTGTAAGATTCAACGAACACAAATATATTATTCAGCAGTCATATAAATATAAGTTACACTGCCGGGAATAGTCACCGGCGTAAACTGTACTTGTTACAGCAGTTGTAACAGTACGCTAAATACTGAATAGAGACAAATAGAACAGTACGCTAACATCCCCCTTTATTACATTATTTGGGTAATGTAATAACTAATAGCTATACTAGACTACTAACATCCCCTTACATTATTTTGCAATACAAAGAGAGTCATGAAACAATTCAAATTTGACACGTCCAAGTGCCTTAGTGAAAATGTTTGCAACTTGAGCATCCGTGGGAATGTGTTGAAGCTGAATTCGGTGCTTTGGAACTTCATCTCGAATGAAATGACATTGTGTGTCAATGTGCTTTGTTTTTTCATGATGGACTGGATTCTTGACGAGGTTCAGAACACCTTGATTATCGCAGAACAAGTGTATTGGAGATTTTGATGGATGGCCCATACTTGTCAGAATGCGACGTAACCATATCACTTCGCACACAGCTTCACGTGCGGCGCGATATTCTGCCTCTGTTGAAGAAATAGCAACCACTGTTGCTTCTTGCTGTGCCAAGAGACAGGACCGGATCCCAGATGAAAAATGTATCCAGAAGTTGACTTGCGATCATCAAATGATCCGACATAGTCGGAGTCCGTGTATCCTTGCAAGAAGAATTTGTTGTTCCTCTTGTATTCTAGGCCATATTCCATAGTACCACGGACATAGTGAAGAACACGTTTTGTTGCTTTCCAATGAGTAGTCTTAGGCTCCTGCATGAACCTCGAAAGATAGTTGACAGTAAAAACGAGATCTGGCCTAGTATTGGTCAGATATATGAGACTCCCAATCAGCTATCGATAGAGAGTACCATCTACCTGAGGTGAGTCATCATATCGTGATAACTGAAGTCCATTCTCCATAGGAGTTGCCATTGGCTTGCAGTCGATCATGCGATATTTATCCAACAATGTCTTGGCATACTTTTTCTGAGACACTTTGATGGTGTGCTCCTTCTGGCTGAATTCCAGACCAAGATAGTAATGGAGAAGTCCGAGATCTGTCATCTCAAAATATTTGCACAAGTTTCTTTTGACAGTAGAGATCATAGTTTCTGAACTCCCTGTAATGAGCAGATCATCCACATAGAGTACAAGCAACACTATCTCAGAACCCTGTTTCTTGAAATAGAGGTTTGCATCTGACGGACTTCTCTTAAATAAATGCTGCATAAGGTGACTGTCCATTTTTATATACCAAGCTCGAGGAGCTTGTTTCAGACCATACAAGGATTTGACCAATTTGCAAACTTTCTGCTGTTGGCCTTCCACTTCAAATCCTTCGAGCTGAGTCATATAGACTTCTTCTTGGAGATCACCATTAAGAAAGGCACTTTTGACATCCATCTGGTGAACTTTCAACCCATATTGTGCTGCCATAGCACACATAACCCGAATTGTGGTCATCCGAGCAGTAGGTGCAAAAGTTTCCTCATAGTCGATGCCTTCTTTTTGAGCATAGCCCTTTGCAACAAGTCGGGCCTTATGTTTATCAATTGTTCCATCTGCCTTGTACTTGACTTTGTATACCCATTTGCAGCCAATAGGTTTCTTTCCATGCGGCAGATCAACAAGCTTCCAAGTTTTATTCTTCATCGGAGACTCATACTCCGTATCCATAGCGGCCTTCCACCGAGGCTCACCGAGAGCATCTTGCACCGATGCGAGGTTCAAGACTATCTATGGTAGACATGAATGCCCTGTCATCATCAATATCCATATCCTCTACTTCGCACTTGGAGTCACGTAAAGTTCCTCAAAAGATTGACAAAGATCATCAACCTCACCAGTTTCTCTGGCTTCTCTTTCCTTTTGAGCCATACTGCGTGTACGAGGTCTATCCAAATTCAAATTGGGAGGAGTGGATAAATTTGCATCTCTGATTGTATTTGTACACCATTTAGGATTATTCTTCGGTGGTGGTGAAGAAGATGTAGAAGGACCTCCTGTCTGTGTTGACGAAGGAATCTCCTCTTCCTTAGGTTCCATAATATATTGGTGTACATTAGATGTGCTCTGTGATGTGAAAGCTTCATCAAAGACAACATCTTTGCTGATATGAATTTTCTTGGTCAAAGGATCTATCAACCGATATCCTTTAGAGTGCTCAGAATATCCAAGAAAAATACATCTCAGTGTTTTCTCATCTAGTTTCTTCCTTTTCTCTTTCGGTATGTGCATGAAATCCTGACATCCAAAAATACGTAGATGAGATATGGAGGGTTTTCGACCACTCCATGCTTCCTGTGGAGTCATTCCTTTTAGGGCCTTTATGGGTGCCCTATTCAAAAGATACAACTGCGATGGTGACGGCTTCGCCCAATATTGTTGCCCAAGAGTAGCTCCTGTGAGCATACAACGAACCATTTCCATGATAGAACGGTTCCTTCTCTCGGCAACTCCATTTTGCTTTGAGGAGTATGGGCAGTTGTTAACTGTCTCTTGATCCCATGCTTATCTAGGAATGCAGAAAATTCATTAGAGGTAAACTCTCCCCCTCGATCTGAGCGGAGGGTTTTAATAGAAGCCCCTGACTCCTTCTCAACGTATTTCTTGAACTGCTGGAAGAATGCAAAAGCTTCAGATTTCAGTTTGAGAAAGAAAACCCACATCTTTCGTGAGTAGTCATCTACGAATAACTGAAAATACCTCTTCCCTCCAACACTATTGGGTGTGAAAGGACCGCATAGATCGGTGTGAATTAGCTCCAGAGGTTTTCGTGCTCTTGTAGAGCTCTTCTCAAATGGTACTCTATGCTGCTTTCCTGCCAAGAAGTCAGAGCACACTGGCAATGTGGCAAAAAGGGAAGGAAGACCCTTTACCATCTCATACTTGTTGAGCTCAAGTAAGTAGCCAGAACTAAGATGCCCATATCTCTTGTGCCATAGGGAAGTTGCCTCCTTGGTAGAGACAGTCATGGCAACATGTGGAGTAGAGATAGCATCTAGTGCAAATAAGCCATGCTTATATGAAGTTGTTGCAATCTGCTTACCCTTCCTGGTAATTGTACAAAACTTCTTTCCATTCTCAACACGAAAGTTGACAACCATATTTACGTCCGGGATTTGTGTCATCGACAACAAATTGTTGGCCAATCCCGGAACATAGAGGACTTTGTCAATCGACACTTGCCATCGGGAAGAGTGGTCGAAGCCGTACCCTCTCCCCGAACCCCCGTAGGTTTTATCATCAGCAATGGTGAAAGGTTTGCCCTCCTTGGCCTCAAATGATTCAAACCACGATCTGTCGCCAGTCATATGTTTGCTAGCTCCAGAATCGACATACCAAATAGGATCCCTCTGAGTGGAATCTGTGGTAGTCATGAGCACCTTGTGTGCCCATTCAAAATCTGAGTCAGATTCTTCAACAACAACATTCACCTGGGGTTGCTTGTTCTTATTTTGTGGTTTGTTTTGGCCCTTCTGCTTGTTATTATGCCAACACCTGTTGGTGTCATGGTTGTCTTTCTCATAGATATTGCACCACCTCTTCTTCTGTTGAGGTTGTTTGCCTTTTCCTTTCGTATCCTGTTGAGAATTTCCTCCTTTCTGAAAGTTGCCTCCTTTTTGCCCATTACCTTTCTTCCTAGAACCCTTCCTGTTGGTGTATAGGGCTGTATTGGAAGAATCATCCTTGTGAAGTTGGCGTGCCTCTTGTTGTTGGAGCAGATTGACCAACTCGATGTAGGTAATTTGTCGTTGAGACACCTGGATGGAGGTTATCAACATATCAAATGAAGAAGGTAAAGCTCTCATCACAAGTGAAATGAGAAGCTTTTCATCCACGGTATCTCCGAGAGAACTCAATTTCTCTTTCAACTCGGACACTCTGCACAGAAAGAGTTCAACTGTTTCACCCTGCCTCAAACTCAGGTTATGAAGTTGTTGTTGAAGATGAAGAATGGTGGATTCATTCTTCCCCTCATAGATGGTTCTAAGGGCATCCCATGTCTCTTTACCACTTGCTTTGTCAACTATATGAGGTTGCACTTCATCTGAAACATCAAACAAAATGAGCACCTTTGCTCTACTGTCTTTCTTGTCAAAAGCTATCTGATCTGCTTGAAGGACTCGTGGATCCCGCTATTGGTGAAGGCCCTGGTTGCTACTCCGAGTAACAATATCCCACAAATATTCCATTTGGAGAATAGCCTTCATTTTATGTTTCCATGGTGTATAATTTGGACCTTTCAATAAGCGATGCGGATCGGTCATCAATTTTGCAACGACGGCCATAGTGAAGGTTCCTTATATCACCAAATTGGTCCCCCTTTCGATATACCTTTTGATAGGCCAATATACCGTACAAAATACCCGCCCTTACGTGAGGGAAACTATAGGTATTTAGAAAGATCAACAAAAAATCACCCGCCCTTACGTGAGGGAGACTATAGGTGAGTTTTAGAGATCATACGATACGTGGAACATAAGCGATACGAAAGGGAATCGTCTTGTTGATGGAACCTACCATAGAAGATTCTTCTCATGCGTGGGGCGTAACTTCCCCTAAACACTATGAAGAATACTTTGTCAGGATTTACGCCTAAACACAAGTGCGATAAAGGGTAGTGGATGGAGTAAAAAATACAAAAATGGCGTACTTATTCCTCCCCGACGATTTATAGAGAACAAGCTCAGACATCGTTATAGCAGCTATATTAGGCGATGGATACAGTAGCCAAATCACGACAGCTTTACCTGTAAGTGCTAGCCAGAGGTATCACAAATACCGAACGCTGCAGTGCAATAAAATTGCATAGATGGGTTTTATATTCCGGGGACTTAGGGAGTGTTTTGATTTTAATTTTTATTGTTATAGTGCAAAAATGAAATATGCAACATACAACAAAAAAAATTGCCCACAAGAATAACCCACAAGGTGTCGGTCACAGCCGAAAATGCACCTTTTACAATGCCAAATTGCTATTTTTTCGAAAAATTACTCTCTATCCCCCTTTGAAAAAATATCCCCCCTTAAAAAGCGTTTTTTAACAAAGCATTTTAATAATTATTATAAATTTAAAATTAAAATAAATAATTTTAATTTATATAGTTTTTAAAACTTAAAAAAAAAATTAAAATTAAATTTTAATTTATTAAAGTTTAAAACTAAAAAAAAAATTAAAATTAAAAATTTTAATTAAAAAAAATAATAATTAAAAAATGACTTTGACAAAAAGAAATTATACCTTGGGGGGAGTCGGCGGGATTCGAACCCCCGACTTGCAGGCTCCCTGAGCCTTACCGCACGGCTCACGACCACGTGAGCCAGCGGGCTGATCCGTCAGGATCAATGGAGACCTCCTTCTTCAACCTCGGTCAAGTTCCGGTATGCTGCTCCGTCGAGCTCTTCCGTTGCCTGCCTCTGTTTCCCGTCCTCCGCAGGCTTCTGTCTCCTGTTGCCTGCCTCTGTTTCCCGTCCGCGTCCCTCCCTGCGTTCCAACTAGGGGTTTTTTTTTTTTTTAATTATTTCGAAATAAAAAAACGAGGGGGGGAGTGCGCGCGACGGGCGGGAATTTTGAATTCCCGTCGGCCGTTTGGGGGGGGAGGGCGGCGAGCGGGAATTTTGAATTCCCGTCGGCCGTTTGGGGGGGAGGGGGGAGGCGCCGCCCGAGAATTTAATTCTCGATGCGGTTTCCTTCCCTGTCGCCTGCCGCGACCGCGACAGGGCCTGCTCGCGAGCGTGCGCTGTCGCACGTGGTGCGATAGTTGCTGTCGCATGGCCCTGCGCTGTCGCGACAGTCCTGCCGTGTCCCTTGCGCGCGAACGACGTCGCTACAGGGGGCTCTGACCACCCTCGACGTAGCGCGCCAAGCGCTGCCGTCCTCCGCGGGTTGTGGGATCGCGCTCCATCCCCTTCCACCTGGCGGGGCTGCTGCCCTGCGTCCCCGACAGTGACGCTGGAAGCGTGGACTCTTCCTGCGCAGCGGGACTGTATTGTAAAATGCAAGTTTTTTTTTTTATTTTTCCCCGCAACTGCTGTCGAATAACACGTCGCGGAGAGAAAAAAAAAAATTCTTCTGCTCGTCCGCCTCCAGCCTCCTCTCGCTGCTCCCTTTCACTGCAAAAAGATCCCATACCAGTCTGGCTCTGATGCCATGTAAGATTCAACGAACACAAATATATTATTCAGCAGTCATATAAATATAAGTTACACTGCCGGGAATAGTCACCGGCGTAAACTGTACTTGCTAAATACTGAATAGAGACAAATAGAACAGTACGCTAACATGAAGAACTAATCAAAATTTTATAACAACATGAACTTGAACTTCAGTTATGAGAGGATTCTTCAAACAATGCTCTAATATCTAGAAAGAGATATCAAAGAAATACTAGAACTACTAATCCATATTCATCTTCTCCACAAAAGCAAACATAATGGAGAAAAATACATTGTCACATATATGAAAGAGGAGTTCATGATACTAGGTTCTATACATATAATGCTCTAAATAGGAGGAATAAAACTAAAATTCCTTCTCAAACAAGGTCACAAGAACTATATAAATCTAGACCAAATTAGGGGTATAGTTTAATTTATCAACAAGGGCATGTAGCATAAGAAGAATTTAAATCAAATCATGATGATGATGAATCAAAAATAGCCTATAAGGTATTAATAATATAAAAAGGAAAACATCAGGGATGAACTGGTGTATAGACTTTAGATCTAGTCATCACAGGATAAGAAAAATACACTGGTCTGATACATTTTAAGAAATACATTGATGATGTTGGACATTTTGAGTCCCTAAGCTGAAATGTTGTCATTGATGTTAATAGAGCAATAAATGTCAAAAGGATCTATGAAGGGTTTTTGTGAAAACCAAGGCATGAAAAATAAAAGGTTTTATTTAAAACCATGGATAGAATATTTGATATGGGTTTTTCTTAAAACCCACATTGGGCTTTCGTTTCGTCGAAAAAGGTGCCTCGATGATGGAGTTATTTGAGTTTTAATGTTTGGTTTAAATTTTAATTATTTAAAATTTAAATTCAAATTTAAATGGAAAGTTTCCCACCGACATCATCATGCAAATACAATTTTAATATTTCTACCGATGTCTTCAAAGTGTTATTAAACACTATATAAAGAGGTGGCAATTAAACAAAATAATCATCCTTGCTCTCGTGTGTTAATTGCCTTGGAATTCGAGAGAGCTCATGTGAATTGTTGAAAAGGATGCAGAGAAGAAAGTGCAGTGATTTGGAAATCTCAAACGTGGTATGAGGTATAGCACATTGGCGTATCAATTTTGCTAAGACTGTGGACAACGCAAATATCAAGGATCGAATCCCCTTGACGACAGTGTGTGGGAAGTGCTTTGGCGCTTTGTCCTTTGCGATAGGCGGAGGAAGTTTAAAGGCCCTTTTGGCCTTTGATTTTCCAACGAGCACTTTGGATTGGTTGGAATCTTCACCACGGCTAAGATGCTCATGGTGTGTGGTGGACGGGGGTTCGAATCCCCTTGAGAGGTATTTACATTTTTGCCTTTAATAATTTTTATTAGCCCTAAAGTTTGGAGTTAGAAGGTATTTAATGGGAATTAAATTTTATCATTAGGGCTGTGATTATTATTGCAAAAGCATATTTGATTTATATTTTATTTTGATGGAAATGGAGAATTTATTTTAGGAGAAATAAGGAGTTGTTAAAGTGATTTTGAGAGATTTATTGTGGGTTATTCTTAATAAGGGTTTTTATTAAAATAGACTTTGGTGGATGTTTTTATGAAGTTGGAGTGAAAAGGGTGTAAATTAAGTTATGCTTTTATTGTGATTATTTAAAAGACCACTAACCCTTATTAATATTGAAAATGAAAGTTGTGATTAAGTGTGGCATATTTTGTGGACAACTTATTGGCATAAAAAAGGTATGGGCACATTCTCCTATTGATTGTTTGTGGTGGTTGATTTCTGAAATATCATTGGAGTGAAAATGATTAATTAAAGTTTCCTTTGTGAAGATGGTTGGTTGAATGCTTCAAGGTTTTCTGATTTGTGAGTTGTATTTAAACCTTGTTTCATTAGCATTGTTGTTGAAGCCCATTGATGATGAAATGAACTTGAATATGATCTAGAAAAGAATACGAGTATCATTGTTATATGAGACTTGAGATAAAGCATTGTTGGAAACATTTTGAGTTGGTTGATATATGCTTGAACTAGGGTTTGTAAGAAAGGGTTGTTCCTTGATGTGATTGGTTGAGTTGAGTTGGTTAAGCCTAGTCAAGTGGATGTGTGAAATGGTTGTTCAAGTTCCATAAACAAACTATTATATATTCTGATTTGAGTTGAGATTGAGATTGAAGAATATGACATATTGAGTCTAATAATTCTCTTTATGCTTCTATTGAGTTGAGATTGGGATTTGAGTATAGAACATATAAAGTCTCTAACAATTCTCTTTATGCTTCTATTGAGTTGAGATTGGGATTTGAGTATAGAACATATAAAGTCTCTAACAATTCTCTTTATGCTTCTATGAGATTGATTTGAGTTGAGATTGAGATTTAAGAATAGGACATATTGAGTATCTAACAATTCTCTTTATGCTTCTATTAAGTTGAGATTGGGATTTGAGTATAGAACATATAGAGTCTTTAACAATTCTCTTTATGCTTCTATGATATTGAATTGAGATATTGATTGTACTTTGAGCTTAGAAAATATTGAGTCTCTAACAATTCTCTTTATGATTCTATGAGATTGAACAAGTTCTGTGAGAGCTTGTTAAGTAGATTTGAGCAAGTCCAAGAGAGGACTTATTGAGAAGATTTGAGAAAGTCCAAGAGAGGACTTATTGAGCAGATTTGAGCAAGTCCAAGAGAGGAATTATTGAGCAGATTTGAGCAAGTCCTAGAGAGGATTTGTTGAGCAGATTTAGATAGGTTATGTGTGAGCTTGTTAAGCAGATTTGGACAGGTTCTGTGTGGACCTATTAAGCATATTTGGATAGGTTATGTGTGGACATTTTGAGTAGATTTGAGCAGTTTTTGAGTGAACCTATTGAGGAAAATTGTACTAGATCGACTGTACTATGTTTAGTGCAAGAGATTGAGCAGAACTGTGCTAGACCGACTGAACTGTGTTTGATACAATATTGAGACAAAGCTTTGGAGGTGACAAAGTATAGAGGATAGACTATCAGTGGATAGATATCCAACAACCAGGACAATTGAAGACAGATCTGAGTGAGAAGTCTTCAAGTGGAGAGAGATCCACCAATCAGAGCAGCATAGAGATAGAGTCTTCTAGAAGATCACTATCCAGAGCAAAAGGGGAAAGAGTTCTCCTGTGGAAGATATCCACGAACTTGAGATTAGGGTATCAACATCTCCTTTGGACCGAGGTCCATAAACATTGTAATTTGGGAAGGATTCCCAAGAGATCATTTGAGAAATATTTAGAAGAAATATTTTCTCTATGGAGGTAGCCCACATTGGGTGAACCACGTTAAATATATGTCTATATTGTGTGTGGTGTTTTGTGCATTGCTTTGATTACTGCTATTGATACTACTATCTATACACTACATAATATTGATTTGAGAAGAAAAATAAAAAGTGGTCTTATACTGTTCACCCCCCTATCAGTATAAGCTTGTGTTCTTCAATTGGTATCAGAGCGGGTTCCTTTAGAAGAGTTTGATAACTTTAAGGAAAAGTGGTCTAAGAATACAATGGATCAAAAGGATCAAAATAATGAGGCCTTCAATAACACAGTACCAGTATTTGATGGAAGTGACTTCCTATATTGGTGTGTGCTGATGAGATGTCACCTGATGGCACTTGGCAATGAAGTTTGGGATGCAATCGAATTTGGGTACAATTAAAAAATTAATCCTCCTACAGATAAGGAAGGTAGGTTTCTCATGCATACAAATTCAAAAGCTATGAATGCAATTATAAGAGGATTACGTAGATCAGAATCTATGAAGGTAATGGAATGCAAAACAACAAAAGATATGTGGGAACTCTTGCAAACCATATATGAAGGAGATAAAAGTGTTAGGAAAGCAAAGATTAGAAATCTCAAAGGAGAATTTGAGAATCTAATAATGAGGGATGATGAAAGCATTTGTGACTATCTCAACAAGGTTGATGAACTTATACATGAGATGAAAGGTCTTGGAATGAAGGTTGATGAATCTGATGCTTGCGACAAGATCTTGAGGACTCTTCCAAAAAGGTATAGTGAAAAATTTTCTGCCATAGAAACATCAATTGATAGTGATAATCTAACAAGAAATGCTTTTCTTGGTATGCTTATAAATTTTGAGATAAGAACAAAAGATCCTATTCCTTCAAAAGAAGTTGCATTCAAAGTGGACAGTAAGAAAAAGGGTAAGAAGATATAATCAAGCAATGAATCTTCTAATGATGAAGAAGCTAACTATGGTATAAGAGATAAAGGGTTCAAAATACCAATAGATATGAGATCTGTTAAATGCTTTAATTGTGGTAAATTTAAACATTTTGCAACAGAATGCAAAGAGCCAAATATCAACAATGATGAAGAAAAACAGGATCATAGGTACAGGGAATCTGAAAATTACAGGTACCAAAAGAAAAATAGGGATGGACAAAATAGACAAGGGAAGAAGTTTTTCCAAAGGCAAAAGAGAAGCTACTATGCGGATAATCCAAGTAAGTACCAAATTGATAGTGATGCTAGCTTTTTAGACAATGATAGAGATGAAGTCTTGTTCATGGTTAAGGAAAAATATCAAGTTAAGAAAAAGACTCTAGTTATTCTCAAGTGTTTTAGATGTGGTAAATTTGGACACCTTGAAGATGATTGCACAAGAGATGGTTATAGTTTCAGTGATGATGATTTTGAATATGCACTTGATAGATCAAATTAGAATCTTCTAATGGCTTTAGAAGATAAATAATTGAGTGATCCTATAGAAAGAAAGTCAAAAGAAAGAAATGATATGGACAAAGGTAAAAAAATAGAGGACTACTCAATAGAGAATGGTTATGATCTCAAAGGTGAACTTATCTATGCTCTTGACACAGTCAAGAAGGTAAGAAAGCAACTCTCTAAGATTGAAAGTCAGTTTCAAGAATATGATGAAGAAAGATTATTGCTCATAGAGGACTTAGAGAAGTCAAAGTCCAAGGAAAGTAAGTTCAGAGAAAAGTTAGAAGCAAAAATATTGGAATGTGAGAAGTTAGCACAAGAAGTGGCTACTCTAAAGAAATATTTACAGAACTCCAAGATCAAGATGAAGAATTTCATAAATAGCTCTAAGAACTTGGATAAGTTCATTCATGGACAACAAAGACCATCATGTTCAACAGGTCTAGATTTTGGAAAGAAATAGGAAAAGACAAAGTCTACTTCAAATCTTGAAGAAGAAGAAACAACATCAAAAGAAGATACTTCAGAAGAGGTGTTCTTAGATGTAAGTGAAAGTGAAACTTCTAAGGATGATTCAGATTGTAGTTTGTCCAACAGGGACAATGGGTAAAGAAGATACAGATGGAACAAAAATTAGAACATGAGACCAATGAGGTCTAGGCAAGGAAGATTCAATGGGAGATGCTTCTCATATCATAGGTTTGAGCACATGGCTTCACAGTGCAGGACATATGAAATACAGGTATATGGAAGAGAACAACTTTTCTAAGGATATTGTTATTCATGTAACGAGTTTGGTCATAAGACAATAAATTACAAGATTCATGATAGAAGAGGATATGGCTTCACCAGGAGAAAACCTAATACTATTGCACATCCAAGGAATAATAACATTAAGTGTTATAAGTGCAATAATGATGGTCACATAGCAAGATGGTGTAGAGCAAATATTTTAGAAACAAGTATGAACAGGAATAGGAATATGAACATGAACAGGAATAGGAATGTGAACATGAATAGGAACAGGAATATGAACAAGAACAGGAACAGGAACAGGAACATGAACAGAAACAAGAAGATGAACAAGAATAGAGACTACGAAAAGAAAAGAGACTCAAAAAAGAATGAGAACAAGAATAGGTACAAGAACAAGAACATGGATGAAAATAAGAACGAGAACAAGAACAGGTACAAGAATAGGAACATGGATGAGAACAAGAATAGGAACAAGAACATGGATGATGACTCGAAAAGAAATAGTGAGAGAATTCAACAAAAATAAAGAGGAAAATACAAAGGCAGAGAATAGTGCTTTTGGGCAGTAGAAATAATCCCATCCCAGAATTAACCACCTCATGTGGAGGTGGGGGAGGGGCTAAGCTAAGAGGCTTATTTCTTATCCCCGAGCCCCAAAGGTGACCCTTTGCCATTGATGTCAAAGGGGGATAGATTTGTGTATTATGGGGAGAGTTTTTGGATACGAGGAGAGCTTTACTATATGAGAGATCATTGAGCCAGGAGGATCAGAAAAGAAGGTCAGAATTCAGTAAAAGGATTTGGGTTGCCATCAATGACAAAGGGGGAGATTGCTGGACATTTTGAGTCCCTAAGCTGAAATGTTGTCATTGATGTCAATAGAGCAATAAATGTCAAAAGGATCTATGAAGGGTTTTTGTGAAAACCAAGGCAGAG
Organism: Wollemia nobilis; assembly: GCA_028583015.1. Taxonomy (NCBI): domain Eukaryota; kingdom Viridiplantae; phylum Streptophyta; class Pinopsida; order Araucariales; family Araucariaceae; genus Wollemia; species Wollemia nobilis. The sequence continues at coordinate 3,788,443 of JAQPPZ010000048.1, read as the reverse complement.
AAAATAAAAGGTTTTATTTAAAACCATGGACAACAGATTTGATCTGATTTTTTCTTAAAACCCACATTGGGCTTTCGTTTCACCGAAAAAGATGCCCCGGTGATGGAGTTATTTGAGTTTTAATGTTTGGTTTAAATTTTAATTATTTAAAATTTAAATTCAAATTTAAATGGAAAGTTTCCCGCCGACATCATCATGCAAATAAAATTTTAATATTTTCGTCGACATCTTCAAATTAAACACTATATAAAGGGGTGGCAATTAAACCAAATAATCATCCTTGCTCTCGTGTGTTAATTGCCTTGGAATTTGAAAGAGCTCGTGCGAATTGTTGAAAAGGAAACAAAGAAGAAAGCACAACGATTTGGAAATCTCAAACGTGGTATGAGGCATGACGCATTGGTGTATCGATTTTGCTAATACTGTGGCATCGCAAATATCAGGGATCGAATCCCATTGATGACAACATGTGGGAACCGCTTTGGCACTTTGTCCTTTGTGGCAGGCGAAGGAAGATTAAAGGTCCTTTTGGCCTTTGCTTTTCCAACGAGTGCTTTGGCTTGGTTGGAATATTAGCCATGGCTAAGACGCTCGCGGTGTGTGGTGGATGGGGGTTTGAATCCCCTTAAGAGGTATTTACATTTTTGCCTTTAATAATAATAATTATTTTTTTATTTGTGGAAAACATCCCAAAAGGGATGCCACTTTTGGGTAAGACCCAAGGATGCAGGGGTATCCAAACTAATTTATAGTGGAAAACACCCCTTTCGAGGTGCCACTTTCAACAGGTTGGGCATAGGAGGAATGGAGCCTTGTCGGCCTCTACAAGCACATAGGACATTCCTAACTATACCATATATCTGCAGGATGGAGACAAGGGGAATGGAACCTGGGTCGGCCTCTACCAAAACCCAGGGCATTTACCACTGCACCACAACAAGCAGATTGCCTTTAATAATTTTTATTAGCCCTAAAGTTTGGAGTTATAAGGTATTTAATGGGAATAAAATTTTATCATTAGGGCTGTGATTATTATTGCAAAAGCATATTTAATTTATGTTTTATTTTGATGGAAATGGAGAATTGATTTTAGGAGAAATAAGGAGTTGTTGTTAAAGTGATTTTGAGAGATTTATTATGGGTTATTCTTAATAAGGGTTTTTATTAAAATAGACTTTGGTGTGTTTATGAAGTTGGAGTGAAAATGGTGTAAATTAAGTTATGCTTTTATTGTGATTATTTAAAATACCACTAACCCTTATTAATATTGAAAAGGAAAGTTGTGATTAAGTGGAGCAAATTTTATGGACAACTTATTGGCATCAAAAAGGTATGGGCACATTATCCTATTGATTGTTTGTGGTGGTTGATTTCTGAAATATCAATGCAGTGAAAAGGATTAATTGAAGTTTCCTTTGTAAATATGGTTGGTTGAATGCTGCAAGGTTTTTTGATTTGTGAGTTGTATTTAAACCTTGTTTCATTAGCATTGTTGTTGAAGCCCATTGATGATGAAATGAACTTGAACATGATCTAGAAAATAAAATGAGTATAATTGTTATGTGAGACTTGAGATAAAGCATTGATGGAAACATTTTGAGTTGGTTGATACATGCTTGAACTAGGGTTTGTGAGAAAGGGTTGTTCCTTGATGTGATTGGTTGACTTGAGTTGGTTAAGCCTAGTCAAGTGGATGTGTGAAATGGTTGTTCAAGTTCCATAAAACAAACTATTCTATATTCTGATTTGAGTTGAGATTGAGATTGAAGAATAGGACATATAGAGTCTCTAACAATTATCTTTATGCTTCTATTGAGTTGAGATTGGGATTTGAGTATAGAACATATAGAGTCTCTAACAATTCTCTTTATGCTTCTATGAGATTGATTTGAGTTGAGATTGAGATTTAAGAATAGGACATATTGAGTCTCTAAAAATTCTATTTATGCTTCTATTAAGTTGAAATTGGGATTTGAGTATAGAACATATAGAGTCTCTAACAATTCTCTTTATGCTTTTATGAGATTGAATTGATATATTAATTGTACTTTGAGCTTAGAACATATTGAGTCTCTAACAATTCTCTTTATGATTCTATGAGATTGAACAAGTTTTGTGAGAGCTTGTTAATCATATTTGAGCAAGTCCAAGAGAGAACTTATTGAGAATATTTGAGAAAGTCCAAGAGAGGACTTATTGAGCAGATTTGAGCAAGTCTTAGAGAGGATTTGTTGAGCAGATTTAGATAGGTTCTGTGTGAGCTTGTTGAGCATATTTGGACAGGTTCTATGTGGACCTATTGAGCAGATTTGGACAGGTTCTGTGTGGACCTGTTGAGCAGATTTGAGCAAGTTTTGAGTGAACCTATTGAGAAAAATTGTACTAGACCGATTGTACTGTGTTTAGTACAAGAGATTGAGCAGAACTGTGCTAGACCGATCAAACTGTGTTTGGTACAGTATTGAGATAGAGCTTTGGAGGTGACAGAGTATAGAGGACAAAGTCTTAGTGGATAGAGATCCAAAAACCAGGACAATTGAAGACGAATCTGAGCAAGAAGTCTTCAAGTGGAGAGAGATTCACCAGTTAGAGTAGCATAGAGACATAGTCTTATAGAAGATCACTAGCCAAAGCAGAAGGGGAAAGAGTTCTCCTATGGAAGAGATCCACGAAATTGAGATTAAGGGATCATCATCTCCTTTGGACCGAGGTCCATAAACATTGTAATTTGGGAAGGATTACCAAGAGATCATTTGAGAAATAGTTAGAAGAAATATTTTCTTTGTGGAGGCAGCCCACATTGGGTGAACCATGTTAAATTTGTGTCTCTATTGTGTGTGGTGTTTTATGCATTGCTTTGATTATTGCTATTGATACTGCTATCTATACACTGCATAATATTGATTTGAGAAGAAAAGTAAAAAGTGGTATTATACTGTTCACCCCCCCTCTTAGTTGAAGCTTGTCTTCTTCAGATGACCAATGACAATGGCATATAACACAAGTTATCAGATAAAAATAGTAAGAATAATTTCTCTTAAGTTACCTTTTATAGAATTTACCATTATAAATGTACCTTATGGTCTAGAACTTGCTAACAACTTACTTTCTATTGCACAAATGATTGATAGAGGAGTATTTGTTGATTTTTGAGTTATCAATGGATAAAAAAAGGTACTTTATCTTAAAAAAAGGAAAATTAGAAGGAATAAAAACATACAAAAATTGACTATTTCCTTAGATGTTGTTGCACCTCCACACTTATTTTGAGAAATTCAACTATTATCTCAAAAACTAAAAAAAGGGGATAGAGCTCTAATGACCAAAAATTATAAAAATAGAACAAAAATAGTTCAAAGAAAACAATAGAGAAACAAATTGAAAATATTATGCTTGATACACTAAAATATGATGTATATACAATGCTTAAATTTTGGTTACAAATTATCACAAAAAAGGTGACAATCCAAAACATTTACAATCAATCTTCCAAGAGGCTAATAATGACACATTTACCACACTCAAGACTTATATAAATCTTCATCTTGACAAAGCAGTAGACTATGGTGTAAATATACTATATTCCATATTTATTTAGTCAATATCATGTATGTGTCACTTCTTACACTTGATACATATAAAGAGAAGAATACAAATAAAGAAGAATCACTTGCACAAATAAAGAACAAGCCATTAATGAAAAATGTTGTGTGATATAGGTGATCTTGTTCAACATAAATATATTGGATGTAATACACGACTTGATAAAGAATATCTCATGTGATACAAGTGATATTATCATAAAGAAATAAATTGCTTGTAATACAAGTAATATTCAAACAAAGGACATCAATTGTGACACTAAAGACTTGGATATTGTTTAACAAGATAGCACTAATTTTGAAAGCAACCCTATTAATGATCAAAGAGGTATTATACATATTTATGTCTATAAACAGGAAAAAAATAATATCTTATAGGTTGATCTCACAACACAACCTTCCCCAAAAAATAGTTGTACATATTGTCATAAATTCAAGTATACATCCAAGAGATATTAGAGTAGTTTTCAACATAACTGCACCAAAATTTAGATCAATTATGTTTTTTTGGATATTATAGAATCACATCAGATAAAAGAGAAGTTTTACTTACATTATGAAAGAAAATATAGAAAAATTTCAATCTAGAAGTAATCCACAAAGAGCACACAGTTTTCTTTTGAAAGAGCCAACTTATATCGAGATTTAAGGGGGGTAGTTATTCCATTATTTGATCTCTCAAACAAAGTAATAATGGGGGATGTTAGACTATAGTAATATTATGAAATTAATTTCATATAGTTATATATTGTATTTATCTTCCATTCATATCATATTATTTAAAAATACCGAGATGTCATGTTAGAAGTTATATAGTTAGAAGTTCTTGTTATCGCAACAGTTTATACAAGACTCTTCTCAATAGGATCTTTATGTAAGATAAAATTTATATGGGCTTGTATATGATTGAATATGTATCAAGTTGAAAATCAATAATATAATCTCTAGTTTCACTTTGAAATCAACAAATACTGCGTAATGAAGTAAAGCATCAATAGAAAATAATGTCAAGTTAGCGCAATATTTGGGTAAAATTGATTTATTGTGGTGAGATTATTAAGGTATAATTTAGTATTTCTCAGTGCCTATGATTTATTAAAACAATAAAATTTGGAAAGTGATTTATTAAAGGGAAAGTGGGAAACAAATTTATTATTTAAAAGGTGATTTACTAAAGTAAAAAGAATTGAAAAAGAAGTTTATTAAAAGAGGAATTGAGAATGAAACTAATTAAAATAAGGAGAATTAGAAGGGCGAGGAAATTGGTAGATTTTAAGTGCAAACCATGCACAAAAGAGAGGCCAAAAAAAGAATAAGAAAGTGGGAGAATAGGTTAAAAAGTATAGCAAAATAAGACTAAGCTGTAGAGAAGAGCAAACCTAGAGGATGACTAAAAATATAGTTGAAACATATTACTTGTAGGGAGGGAAAGCCTAGGATGTATGCATGCTAGAAATAAGAAAGCATGAGAAGATTAATATTGGAGGAGCTTACTATGTTGAAGTATTTGGAAGACCCTAATATGTGCAAATATTAAAATTTTTAAATCAATAAGTGAAGGATTAGAAGAGAGCGCAAAGGAATGATGTTGACCGAGAAGATACCATATAAAGGTACAAGATTACATAAGAATTATTTGTTGGAGAATGTTTGAGTTTCTATGGTTGAATTAAATTTTTAAAATTGAACAAATGGTTATAAATATTATTGCTGAAAGGCTTATTTGAAAGAGAAAACTATAAAGAAATTGATTTATGAGAAAAATGTTGATAGAAATATTTGAGAAGAAGAAATTCAAAGGAGGAAAATATTTGATTTGTTCAAAGAAATTAAAAGGAGAAAGAAGGTTTTAATTTGTTTCCTTAGTAAATAAAATTGAAGAAGATCTGATGATAAGAAAGGGTTATAAATGATAACTTTGGAAAAAGGGGTGTAAACCCTACGTGCAGTCAAGTGATGGAACAAAGTGATAAATTTGGCTACAACATTCATGAAAGGGATGCAAACTCTAGGTGCAGTCAAGAGTTGAAGAAGAGGGTTGTTTGTAGACCGTATCTTCAGTATGTGAGAAAGCCTCTTCGATCAGAAGAAATATCTCTCAGGGATATTTGGGTTCGCGGGTGGATGAACCTCTACCCTCTATCAAGATTTTGGAGGATGAATTTGGGTTGGATCTGATTGATCATGAAGCTTGAATAATTATTTGAAAACCAAAGGGCAAAATACCAGGCTTGAAGGAGCTCAAAGGATACATTAAATATTGGTGGACCAATACATAATTCCAAGTAACTCTCCTATCCAAAAATTTATTTTTTGTTTCATTTTCTAATTTAGCAGATAGAGATAGGGTAATGGATTATAGATGTAATTGATTTTTTAGACAAAGGGGTGTTTATATAAGACCTTGGACTCCTAGTTTCAACCCCTTTACAAAATAAGTTAATGGATTCCAGTTTAGGTGAATATTTATGCTCTCCCTGTAGAGTTTTGGGGAGAGAAAATATTCACCAAAGTTGGTAATGTCATTGGTGTATTCCAGTATATGGATGCCCAAATAGAAAAAAAATTGTCTAGTAAAATTAATATGAGTAAAGCAAGATTGGTTGTTTGGATGGAAGTTTCAGTTCTTGGACCTTAATCCATTACTATATCCTCAATAAAAGGGGAATGGATCCAAAATATTGAATATGCAAACTTCTCCCTAAGATGATATGGTTGTCAACAATTTAGCCACCTGAAGAAGAGATGTTCGATCATTTGATCATACTATGATTCCTCCTTGGTGGAGGAGAAGGAATTACATGTGAATGATTCAAAACCTTCAAATGTACTAGTTCAAAAGAAAGAAGCCCATCCTCTAGATGCACCAATTGTCCAATAGGAATCATATGAGCAACAAAAGACTTAACCCCAAAAGGAGAATTTGAATTAGATCATTGATAAAATCCAAATGGTTACTAAAGACCATATAGACGGTTCCATGGAAAATATTAGCACCTCAGATGGTATTCTTGAAGTTAATTATGAAATAATCGATAATAATTTTTTTTTTAAAATGAAGATCCTACAAAATGTGTTACAACTAGATATTTCCTTAGGATCTTGAAATGCAAAAATGCATTCTCAGATCTTGCTATTCTAAAGGAGGAAGAACCTCTTCTACAAAATAAAAATAATCAAACTGATTTCCTCTTTTATGGATGATTGTTATATTTGTTTTCCTTCTATCTATTGGAGTTATGTGTCATGTAAGGGTTGTTCTTATTGTTAGTTTTAAAAAAAAAAAAAGAGTTGATTATGGAAACTTAGTATTTTGAGGAATATGGAGAATATCTTTGATATAAAGGCAAAGATGAGAATTATTTAATTAACTTGTTAGAAATGTAATGAGAGTAATGTAATGTTTTGTTTTTGTAATAGGAGTGGCCCCTAATAGAAGCCATACGTAGTTTATTAAAAAAAAAGGTTGCAATAAAAGGTCAATGCAGAAAGAAAGAAAAAGATAAATTGAGAGAAAATATTGGTTTGCATTTTGAGAAGGAAAATTCATTCAAATATTGTAGTCCATTTGATTTTATAAAAGTGCACTTGATTTGCAAAGGATATTTTGAAAGGAATGGAAGGTACATTATTGAAGAAATAGTTTCAAAGCAGAGACATTGAAGACAAGTTTAGAGACAAGGAAAAATAATTGAGCAAGCTCCATAAGGTACAAACTACTTTTTACCTTTGCTTATGTTCTCCAAAGTTCATTGGAATATTGAAAGAAAATTAATTAGGGAGAGAAAAATAATTCATAAGGAAATTATTTATTCAAATCCATAAAAGTGTGAGTCAAGGAAAAAAGAAAAAAGAAACTTTGAAAAGAAAATAAAGTTCAAAGAAAGAAAATATTAAAAAAATATTTTAAAATCACTATAAAAACTATAGTGAATTAATTAGGGAGACAAAAGGTTTTCTACTTGAAGATCAAAATAAATTTTTGTATTGCCATAATCAAAGAAATTTGCAAATTAGAAAAGTAGATCATATTTTTAAAGTAATTTAAGAAGACATCACAAGTGATTCTACTTTGAGAATTGTTTTTATAAAACACCATGGAAAATACAAAAATCTTCCTCTTAGAATCTTAGTTACTAAAAGGACAAAATTTACCTCTTAAAAAACTATGATGAAGTCAATACTTATTGTTGGAAAACTTTGGGAAATATTAATTGGAGATAAAAGCATTCCAAAGGATGCCATAGGTAGAAATAAATATAAAGAAGAAGATGCAAAATCACTGATGCTAATAACATTTGGAATATCAAATGAAATACAAGCACATATAAGTGAGGCCAAAACTTCACAAGAGGCTTGGGATAAACTATGCACCATATTTGAGGGAAAGAATGAAGCCACTATTCTACACTTGCAATCACAATTATATTCACTAAAAGTTCAATATGGTGAAAACATAGAACACTTTCTTAGAAGGATAATAGATTTAAAATCAAAACTACAAACTATGGGAGAGAAAGTAGAAGAAAAGTTTCTTGTCTTAGTTACACTTAGAGCACTTCCAGAATCATTTAAAACATTGGTCATATCTCTCCTAGTATCAAACAGAAAAGTATCATTTGAATAATTAGTTAATATCCTTCAAGAATATGAAATAGAAAATCAAAATATGAACTATAAAACAATGTTTTCATTTTAGAAAAAAGATCAACAAGTAACACAAGAAATTCTTCTACCTCATCATCTAGAATGGAAAAGAATATATTGTCATATATATAAAAAAAGACACATCACCAAATTTTGTGGATACAACTCACTAAATCAATGGAATAAAATGTGTAGACCTATTAAAATAAATCCACAAAGATAATATCAATCAAATTAGCAATGATATCCACAAACACACCAACAATGTTCAAAATGAGAAAATAAAAAACGACACATGGTGGAAGAGGTACAAGAATAAAAATCTAACTATGAGGACTATGGATTAACTCACAAAGCATTTATGGAAAAACTTAAAACAAGTTTAACATAAAAAATTGCAAAGAATATTAAATAAAAACAAGATGAAATGTTTAGTAGTATACGCAAAGTGATAAATGAAAACCATGAAACATGTGACCTACTTAAGTGTAATACTAGTGATATTTAAAAAAAAAAAAATGAGTTGTGATTCTTGTGAAACAAATGTATGGGACATTGTTCAGGGAATAAACATAGCATGTGACACAAGGGATTTGAACATTGTTTATGAAGACAAAGAGTATGCAAAAATTATGTGTTAATTATGTTGATTGCATTGAAAATTGTGATGCAAATAGTAATCCTTCATAGAAAATGGACATTGATGGTTTGAGCAATACTCTTTAAAATGTTGATACAAAAAGTGATTGTGAGTCAGAGATTCTTTATGTAGAAAATACTTGTGACAATTAGTATGTGTGATGGTCATGATGAAAGCCAGATTGGTAGAGTTGATGACAATGATAGTACTTTTTGTTGATGAACACTCATATATTGTTGATATTCACAAGGATAACACTAGATGTATTTCTCTAAAGAAGTATAATTTGAGGCTTTCTAAGTTTGATAGTGACAGTTTTAGATGTGTTCATGAGAGTGTTTGTATAGAAAATACTTACTTTAGTTATGCAAAGTGTTTGTTCAATTAATAGGTAAAATTGTCAAAGTTGATGGACAATGTGTTGTTAATGGTATGAAGTATTCAATTAGTTACATGAATAGTGATGATATTAGTAATTCAAAAATTTTCAGTAATGTTATAAGTTATGATAGCTATCCTAAAAATAACTAATTGCATTCAAATCATAACAATGATAGGCACACAAAAGAAGTTAGTGCTTAATAGGGATATAATTAAACATGTTAAATAATGAAAGAAATTAGTTCAAAATACAAAGACCAAATTTAGAGGATAGGCTAATGAGAGTGACTTTGTGAAAATGAATACTAATATTAGTTTTGTAAGAGGGAATGTTGGCATAGGTGACATTGAATGTGTAACAGATAACAACAAGACAAAATTCATTAAAAAAAATTAGGAAAATAAAGAGTCATAACAAACATGGGCATAAAATAGAGAAACATTGGATCCTCCATTGTTGTAAAATTTGTGGAGAAAATAATCAATCTCAAAAGTTTGTCAAGAAAAGAAAAACAAAATAGATGTGCACTATGGATGGATAAACATGATATAATGAAATAGAATTGTAGAAATGTTAAAATATTTCTACAAAAAGAAAAAGAGCTTGATAAGCATAGGTTCATCCATAAATGATGTTTTGTATCAAAAAGGCCCTACAATGACTATGCTCACAGAACATGTAGGAAATAAAGAATATGATAGTTTAACAATTTATCCAAGAATAAAGTTCAAGCTAAAATCAGAAAGAAAAAAGGGGAAGAGCTAGAGTCCATACTAGAATCAATGGCAGAACTAGGGTTGGAAAGTCAAAACCAAAATCAAAGATTGAAAACATACCAAATAATGTAATATGGGGGGGGGTGTTGGAGTATATTACATTATTTGGTACCTTGCAAATACTTTATAAATATTTGGAGTCTAAGAGTCTTGTAAATATTTAACTATTAGTAATCATTAGATTTTTGTTTAATAAGGAGTCAATAAATATATTTCTTCTATGAGAAGTATGAAGAGTTATATCTCCCCGAGTTTGAGGAGATGAATAGATAGTTGAAGATGAAATTTCAAGAGCCTCTTTTTAGAATAGAACAAGGGTATTTGCAATAAAATAATGTTTATATTAAACATAATGATGATTAAACTCCCATCATGTGCTATATGTTGATGACCTAATCATAATCAAAAGTTTGAGTTCAATAATTTAAGGGATGAAGCTATGAATTTAGGACTTCTTTGAGATGATGAACTTGGATCTATATTATTTTCTAGGTATCCATGTTATATAATCTTTTAAATAGATTTATCTTTATTAGCCTCAATATGATTTGAATCTTTTGTACAACATTTTATTTGGAGGATTATAAGTTGTCTTGTACACCCTTTGCTTCTAGGTTGAACCTATAGGATAATTGCTCTTCCATTGTTTGAAATTACTATCTATTGGTCTTTGGTAGGAAGTCTATAATTCCAAATACATATAAGCATCTCATAAGATTCACTAAAAGGTGACTAAGAGGATTTTTCACTACATCAAGTGATGCGTTGTCGTTATACACATCATTAATTCTCAATGAATTTGTCAATCCAGGGCTGTGTACAAGGCTATCTACGGAAGAAGGGGTGAACAGGGTTATAACTTAGGTCAATTTAGAGCAACAGGTCTTATTGGTGAAACCGATTGTGTGGGGGATTTAGGACATTCCTATCTCTAAATTGCATGAATTAAACCTTAATCTAAGTTGCAGAAATGGAAACTAATCATTAACTACAGAAATGAAGTCCTAATTACAATTGGAGAATGAGACCTAATTATGTTGCAAAAATAACAGTTGCAAAATTAAAAGTCTGATTATAATTGCAGAAAGGAAATCTATTTACTTTTGCAGCAATGGAAACCTACTTATAACATGGAAATGAAACCCTGTCAAGGCTCTGTAATAGAAGGTTGTCAATCTTATATGCAGGGGTTGACAACAACACAAAATGCAAGAAATTACAGAAAATAGTAAATTCTGGAATTGACAGTCTGCAATAAATTGAAAGCTTTGCTTGAAAGTGGGGATTACAACCAAACCATTAATCACAAAACATAAAATAAGCTAAGATTGCAAATATCATTAGTTGTTTACAAAGGAATGAAATGACAAGTTCTACAACTCATTCTCACTGCAACAAAATCGAGAATAAAAACCTGCTGTTAGTCCTCCTCCTAGGTCTGGAAGTGGCCGACCTCCTTGTCCAGAAGAAGGTATGAGTCTCTCTCTCTCTAGATCTTACTCACACTCATTTACAAGCAATATGAAATAGAAATAGTACACTTTATTGATTCAAGCACATGATTACAATAATTCTGTTGAAAACCTATTACAGGACTATAACAGTCACTTTTCTGGTTATTGCCTATTTTCTACTTTCTGCTTTCTCTATCTTCTATCTCCACTCTCTCTACTACTACTAGCTCAACTTGAATGGGAGCCATATTTATAGATGTCCTAAGATCTACTAACAAGCTGAGAATATCTCAAAATATCTAATCCTATTATGTTGCAACAATTCCTGGTTTTATCCTAGAAGAAGATCAAACTTGATCTTTCCATAAATGGTGGCTTTGGTCGGCAAGGACGGCAAAGTCAGATCTGAGATATTTTCCCTTACCCTTTTCAATATTTATTTCCCTTTTTCCAGCGTCAAAAATTGGTCAATAAGTCAAAAAGCACATTCTATTTTCATTCCGAAGATAAGTGGCTCATTCCGAAGATACTGCAATTCTCATTCCGAAGATCCGCTCATTTCGAAGACACTATGTTTTCTCATTTCGAAGATATCTGTTCATTTCGAAGAGACTTTGAAATGAACAAATGTGTGCTCCTTAAATGTTTTCCTCTGCATTTCTCAGGTGGGTTATCTCTCAGGATCAGATTCCAATGATCTTCATCTCTTTCCATATGTGAATTCCATGCCTTGCCATTCATTGGCAGCTGGCTGGAATTTACATGGGAAAAACCAGTTTTTTTGCATGATAACAGTTTGCTTGCACTATTGCCAGATTTAGGTAAAATAAATGCTTGAGACATATCAAAACATGATTAGTGAAATGTTGCTATCAATCTAAGCATATCTCATTTAGCAAGTCATAACAAAACAACATAAAACTTATGCAAAAAGCTGTAAAAATCAGAATATAGTATTTCAGATACATTCATCATGCAAATAGTTAATACACAACATATTGAATTAACTTAACTAGCATATTAGATTAAACATAAGAGTTTATAGGCAATTTCAGTGTTCAAAACATGTTATGATTGAGGCATTTCCAGGCCTCATCATTTTCCCCCAACTTATATTGATGCATGTCCTCATGCATTACATTGGGCTATGGAATCACATATGTCCATGGTCAAATTCCATGACCTGTAGAACAACTTCTTGCCTATATAAAATCCTCTGTTCTTCTGAAGGTCCCTGAGCCATTCTTCAAATTGTTCATCAGGTTGGGCATCTTCTTCAAAGTAGAATGGAACTAGAGTGATGATGGTTGGAGGCCTAAATCTGAGACCTATCCAATTATGTTGCATGATTTCAATCAACTGTATTACTCCTTCTGCCCTTCTTCTGGACCATTCTAAGTTGATGGGGGAAATGGGTTCTCTTTTCTGCAAAGACATGGAAAGTTCAGCCCATCTGTTTCTATAGACTGATAATGCTGGCATAAAATTGTCATTACAAAAATTGTGGAATCTGTTCACATAGTCCCTCAAGTTTGTCAAGTACATTCTCTTCACATCATCCATGTTCATCATGGTGAAGTGTTGTCTTGTGATAATGGGGTGATTTGGCTGAATTGCTCTAACTAACAATTCAGCTCTTGTTTCAATCTCTTTATTCTACCTTTTCTCTTGGTCCCAATAAAATTGATTCTACAAGGTGGACATGAATGCCCTCAATTGAACATCTCCAATGTAGATTTGAGGATGAAATTCTACTTCTTCTGGAATAAAGAAGCTATGTAAAAATAGTTCACATAGGAGATTTTTCTGCTCAATAGGGCTGTCAAAGTATGCTTCCAGGAAATCTGCAGTGGTGTCCAATTTATATGGAAGACCTGAACTAATCCTCATGACCTGCCATCTGAGGTATTTCTCCTTCAGAATAAGACTGTAAAATCTGGCTGGTCATCTGAATTGGACTAAAAATTCAGCAATTTGACATAAATCAGACACCTTTTCTTTCAATGCCTGAATCTCTGTTTCCTTGGCCTCTAGCTGTTTTCCTTCTAATTTGAATTTTTTAGTCTTAGTGGCAAGCTTCTCATATCTAATCACCCAACTGGCTATGTCTGCATTGTATTGTTCTAGGGACACAGTATTAGGTGGTATGATTATAGGTGGAACTCTAGGTAGCAGATCTACCGAACCCCTTTTCTGCCACTTCTACTGGTTGATCATCTGTCAGTAATTCTACTTGTACCCCCTTATCTGCTATTTCTATTGGGTTGTCATCAGAAGTAATTCCACTTGCACCCCCTTATCTGCTACTTCTACGAATGGTGTAATAGTTTGAAATATAGGGACATCAATATAAATACTTACTTGATCGTTTCATTTTGCTTGGATTTCTGTCTTGGTGACTCATCTCCAATATTTTTGCTATGCTCTTTGCCAATTCTGAAGCATCTTTAGAATGAGAAGGGATGCTTGAATGAGAAGGTACTTCTTGAGAATGAAAGGGTGCTTCTTGAATGAGCACCTATGTCTGCCTCAATAGAGTCATCTACCCTAGATAAATCTACAAGCAATTGAGCCAAATCGTCCTCATCAATGGATACAATTGGCTATTTTTCAGACTGTGACAACCTTTCTCTCAATTCTGCCACTTCTTGTTGTAACTCTGCAATTTTTCTTTCCTGCATCTCAATGATGTTTTCTCTCTCTTCAATCCATCTGGTTTGTGTTTTGACAACACTCCTTGCTGCTCTCAGCTGCTCTGTGATGTCTTCCTCCTCTGTTTTTGCTTCAAAATTTGATGCAGACAAGTCAGCTACAGTTGGCTGCTCAACAGCTATCTCTTCCTCTGCAACATCTATCTGCTCTTGTTCAGGAGGCTCTATGAAACTGTCTATAATTGCATCTACCATTTCTGTGGCTTGTTGAACTGTAGCCACCTCCAAATTATCCTGCCTAGCCTCTTCCTCAATTATCTGTTCAGGGAATTCTGGAAAGTTTTCAGGGGCTGGTTGTATTTCTGTGACATCTGGACTACTTTGTCCACCTTCTTGTTCTATGACCTAGTCTGCCATTTCCCTCAAGTGGAGTCTTGTAGACCTCCTAGTTCTAGATGCAAATTTCTTCTTTTTGCTCTATTTTTTGGTGACAGCAGGGGTTGTGGGGTCAGTTTCAGATGCTTCTGTTTCCCTTGTTGTTTCTTCCCCTGTTGGGCTAGGTGCTTCATTTCCCTGTTCTGACAAATCAGTTGCAACTTCAAAAAAATGGACCTTCTTCTATTTTTTTGTTCTGTTGCTAGTTCCAGACCCTCTTTTCTTTTGCTTCTTGACTCACGAAGTTGAAGGTTCTGGAGCAAGGTCTGCTACTGTTGGGTGTGTTTCTTTTTTTGCAACAGCTTCTATAGTAGTTTCTGTTTCATCTTCTGCAACATCTTCTACAACTATTTCTTCTTCTGCAACAACATCAGTAGTATCTGTTTCTTCCTCTTCATCCTCATCTCCAAAAATTACATCATTTAAGGTAGAGTAAAACCTCTCAAAGCTCCTAGGGTTTCCTCTAAAATGGTGTTGGCAAACTAGTTTGATGAGACCATGGTGGCGAAGACTCCCTTTTCCTTCTTGATATCTTTTTGCCATGTTTTTCAATTCTTGGTGCAGGTATAGGGGAAGATTTACCCTAACGTCTGGTTGTTGCCTACCATGTACGAGATGGTTTAAAATTTTTATATGATGCCCTGACAATAGTACATACTGCCCTTCACAGGTTAGAAATTTAATTACCCATGTGGCCACTTCATCCCAGGGTTCTTGCAGGCTGGCCCTTTTTACCCCCTTGCATGTGTTATTATGTGTTAAATATTCTGGTGCCCTATCGTTTTCTTCCAGAAATTGATTAACTGTATTTACCAATGTATTTTTGCCAGACCTAGAAATTGGAAGACCTTCTAATGGTGGCTCAGTAATTTGACTCAAAACTTTAGGGGTTACCTCAATAGTCATGTCGTTAACGTGTGCCCGGTTGTTTCTAAATGTGTGGGTGAACATGCCGGCCAAATATTGAGAGGACCCATTAAACTTATCCAAAAATGGCATAAGCCCTCCATCTTCAAAAATCTGCAGCACTTCTAGATTTTCTCGGAGGTGGGTGGTATCCGTTGGTTCCATTCTCATTTTTCGCCCCATTTTCCTGTCTTGGTACGTCACAAACTGCTCACTTCTGTTGCTATTCCTCTGCTGGATCTCTGGTTTCTGGTGTTTGCAACTTTGCAGGGTTTGGTTCCAAGTTTTCAATTGCCCTATTTTTGTTCTTCGAAATGAACCGTAATCTGAGCACTGTACCTCATAGTCATTTTGCGCTAGCAAATATGTCTTCAAAAAGAAGAGTGGCACACGTTTCTATTTTTGCTTCGAACACATGTCCATCAATGGTTGCGTAGATGTCCTTGCCATCAGATCCACCTTACTCATTTTTAGTTTTTCTGTTTTGCCTGCGGACTCTCACGTGCATGTTTATCAGCATCAAAAATTGGTGGCATACTGTTGGTCACGTCCTCCATGATTCTGGTACTTTCTAAATGGGTGCAAAAATAAACCATATCCTAACTGACACATGTTCATTTCTCGTATGCAGCCAAAAGAATTTTTATTTGATCGTGTTTCTTTTCTTCCTTGGATGCCACGTGGAGATGTTATATTGAATGCTCTTTCCGAAGATTATGATCTATTGCAAAAACAAAACTTCATTCCGAAGATTATGACTTCATTCCGAAGACAAGTCTTCATTTCGAAGATTATGATTTCATTCTGAAGACAAGTCTTCATTTCGAAGATCATGCTTCTTTGCGATGTCAAATCCTCATTCCGAAGACAAATCCTCTTTCTGAAGACAAATCCTCTTTCGAAGATAGGCATTGCGAAGGCAAATCATTTGAAGACAGAACTTCATTCCGAAGACAATTCTCTTCATTCGAAGACAAATCTGCTTCATTAAGAAAACTTCATTTTGAAGATGAAGCTTCATTCTGAAGATGATGCTTCATTAAGAGAAATCATTTAAGGTCAAATTTCATTAGACAAAGCTTCATTTCGAAGACAAAGTGCAACATTCATTCTATTTCATTCCGAAGACAATTTCAATCCGAAGACAATACAACAATTAGTCTGAAGAAGATAGCAGGCACTATTTTTGGCATTCTTGTTCTGAAGATTAGGCAGAAATCAATATTCCCATTCTCAAAACATGTTTTAAGTATGCCAACTCTTATGGATACCTTTTATGCTAATGGTTAATTGTTATATACTATATACCAATCATTTACAATGAAGAAATGTAAGAAATATATACGATTAAAACAAGTTAATGCAAGTTTTTGAAAGATGATTGCTTCTGTTGATGTTCTACTGAGATTTTCTGCAATATTTCAAAACAAGTGCAGTTGGTGAATTTGTACAATGATGGTTCAAAAATTTTCAAGGTTATGCATGCCAAAAAACTGGTTTTCATGCATACCAACCTAGTAGTGCCTTAGAAAAGGTTTTCACTGCTGAGTTATTCATTTTTCTCTTTTTTTTTTTTTTTTTTACCTCTCCTTTTCTCTTTTTTTTTCTTTTTTTCTTGATTTTGACTATGCCCATGAAGGAATTCATGATTTCTCTGAAAATCATGCCCATGAAGGAATTCATAATCAAAATTTATTCATCTTTTTGTTTTTCTTTTTTTTGTATTTTTTTGTTTTTTCTTGAAATCCATGATCATGTTGATTGTTTTGAAGTGGAAGAGGAAATTTCTTCCACCTTTGTGTATCCAAACTATCAAGCTAGCAAGAATTCCTCTTTAGTCAGAGGTGTATGGTACACCCTAAGGCGATGTCCATTCACTACCAACTTTCTCTGTGACCCATCAATAGGAGATAAATGAGCTGCTCCATTGTCAAATACCTCTTCAATCTAGTAAGGTCCAAGCCATCTAGTTCTTAGCTTTCCAGGGAAGTCCTCATAGCGAGAATCAAATAGTAAAGCCCAATCTCCTTGTTGAAGTTTCCTCTGCTGAATGTGATTGTCATGCCACATCTTCCTCTGCTCCTGAATTACTTTAGTTTGGTGCAGAGCATCCAACCTAAGTTCATCCAATGCATTCAGTTATAGAATCCTATCTGTCTGTGCCTGTGACAATTCAATTCCAATTTCCAATGTTGTGCGTAGTGTTAGTAGCTCAAATTCAATAGGTAAGAGGGGCTTTTTACCAAAGACTAGTTCATAAGGTGTGAATCCGGTAGTGGATTTCCAAGTAGTATTGTAAGCCCATACTGCTTCAGGTAATTTATCTAGCCAGTTTCTCCTATGAAAAGCTACTATTTTTGTTAAGATTCGTTCTAGTTCCCTGTTTGTTACCTCAACTTGGCCATTTGCTTGTGGGTGATAAGGTGATGATTTTCTATGTTTGATTTCGTATAATTCTGTAAATGCCTCAATGACTTTAGATGCAAATTGGGGTCCTTGGTCTGTGGTGATAGACCAGGGAGCTCCAAATCTCTAAAAAATCTGAGTATACAAGAAATCAGCGACCTTCTCTTCACGAGCATGTTTGAAAGCACGCACCTCTACCCACTTTGTCAAGTAATGAGTGCATACTAGAATATGCACCTTTCCTTGAGAAGGTGGATCAATAGGTCCTACAAAATCAAGCCCCCACCTCTCAAATGGCTCTAAAACCAATTGAGGCTGCAGTGGCATTTCATTTGTATGAGTGGGTTTCCCCATTCTTTGGCATGCATCACAATGCCTAATGTACTTTTCACATCCTTGTGAAGAGATGGCCAATAATATCCTGTCCCTAAGATTTTCCTAATTGTGCTTTTTACAGAGTAGTGTCCACACGAGGGTTCATCATGACAATCCCTAAGGATATCATACACCTCATCCTTTCGGATGCACCTACGTAACACATGGTCAGGACTGCACTTAAAAAGTATACCCTTGATCCATTCAAAAGAAGAACTCTGTTTGATCAATTGTTTTTTCTATTTTGAAGTGAAATGTGGAGGAACTTTCCCTGTGACCAAGTAATTGGCTATATCTGCAAACCAAGGTGATTGGACTGATATAGCAAATAATTTTTCATCAGGAAAGGTGTCTTCAACTAATTCCCCTTCATCTGTGTTCTGTAATCTGGACAAGAAATCTGCTACAACATTAGCTTTTCCTGGTTTGTTGATTATAGTGATATCAAATTCTTGTAGCAACAGTAACCAACGAATAATTCTTGCACTTACCATAGGCTTATTCATCAAATATTTAATGGTTGTGTGATCTGTGTGAATAAATATTTGATAACTTGTGATGTAATGCTTGAATTTGTTGATGGCATAAATTATTGCCAAGAATTCTTTCTCAGTTGTGGTATAATTTTTCTCGGCTCTGTCAAATTCTTGCTAATGTAGTAGATGGCATAGTGTTCACCATTGTCAATTTGTCCTAATGCTGCTCCAATTGCGGTATTGGAAGCATCGGCTTGTATGTGAAATGGTAATGTCCAATTAGGTCCTCTTAACACAGGTGGAGTTACTAATTTCTCTTTCAGAGCTTCAAATGATTCTCGACACCTTACGGTCCAGGAAAATTTAGAATCTTTAGTCAATAGGGCAAACATGGGATTGGCTATTGTGCTAAAGCTGGGAATAAACCTGCGGTAAAAACCAATGTGTCCTAGGAAGCTTCTGACATCAGTATGAGTTTTAGGAGGAAGGAGGTTCTTGATAATTTCCACCTTCTTTGGATCAACTTTGGATCCCTTGAAGAGAGATGTGATGACCAAGAACTATTCCTTCCTTCATCATCATAAAACATTTTTCTGGATTCAAGGATAACTGGTATGTTTCACAGCGAGTTAAAACTTTGTCAAGGTTTTCTAATGTAAAGTCAAAAGTCTGTCCACATACTGTGAAATCATCCATGTATATCTCAACATTATTGGTAGTCGGATCAGAAAAAATTGCTAAAGCTGCTCGTTGAAATGTTGTTGGGGCATTACACAAACCAAAAGGTAAAACCCTATAGGCAAATGTTCCCCATGGATAGGTAAAGGTTGTTTTCTCTTGATCTTCAGGTGCAATCTGAATTTGATTATATCCACTAAATCCATCAAGAAAACAAAAGTATCTCTTTCCAGCAAGGGTATCTAACACTTGATCTATGAAAGGTAATGGAAAATGGTCTTTGTATGTCACTTTATTCAGCTCTCTATAGTCTACACATACTCTCATTTTTCCATTTTTCTTAGGAACTATAACCAATGGAGAGACCCACTGGCTATCAAAAATTGGGTAAATGAATCCTACCTCCAGAAGTTTTTCAATTTCTTCCTTTATAATATCCCTTAGGGCAGGATTCGGTCTTCTCTGGGGTTGTCTTACTGGCTTGACTTCTTCAGTATAAATTCTATGGGTGCATATATCAGGGTGAACTCTGACATATCTTTATAGTCCCAAGCAAAAGCATGAACATGCTTCTGCAAGACAACTATCAATTTGTCTTCCTCTTCCCTAGTAAGCTAGTTGTAAATATTCAAAAATTTGCCTGGTTGGACTTCTATTTGTTTTGTATTTGGAAGGATTGAATTCACTTCTTCATACTTAGTGATTAGGGAGTTAAGAGGACATTGCTGAGATGGAAGGAAATAAGAAGTTTCTGTTTCATTATTTTCTGATGGAAGCATATCCTGTATGGAACAGTGAGAAGGAAAAATTAGGTGATGGTGCCACCCATGTGGTAGTGAAACAGAGTTTTCCTGTAATAGTACGAGATGGTTCACCTTCGAGTTTTGGTTCTCCTCATTCCTTAACAATTGCTGGATATTTCTTGCTTCCTCTTCTAACCCTTGTTCCTGCAGAACATTCATTAGGATAGTTTCATTTTCTAAATTTTCTATGTCATGGAGGTCTTATGTGTGTTCCCTTACTACCAAGGTGGCTAGTGTGGAAATAACCTCCTCTGATTCTTCATCTGAATCAGGAAACCATAACTGACCTAAAAAATTGTTGGAGGGTCTTGCAGGAGGATATAGAGAGATCTATTTTAGATCAATACCATTTGAAATAGTCATTTTTCCAGATCTGCAGTCTATGAAGGCTACGAGTTGCAAGCCAAGGTCTTCCCAAAATGATGGGATATCCATGTGTTGAATTTCTTGGTTGTAAAACCAAAAAATCTGCAGGGAATTCCCAAGAAGAAACTTCTATAGGAACATCTTCAATGATACCTTCGAGGTTTTGCAAGCGACCTATCGGCCATTTCTAAAGCTGTAAATGTGGGGCTTGAGATGTTTGAGCTGTAATTGTTTCATTATATCCTTGGTCATGACATTTATTGCAGCTCCTAGATCTACTAAGACATTTGATATTGGTACTGAACCTATAGTAACTATGATAACTGGACTTCCTGGGTCACTATACTTTGGAGGTACTAGTTTTCCAGATAAGAGATCAGCTATCTTTCCTTCAACTTTGAACAGTCTTAGGAAATGCTTTCTTTTTCTTCCTGCTCTTCTAATGCACAAATCTCGGATAGTACTTTTAATCATTGGTATATCCTTAATGGCTTGCAATAAGGGCAATGATATAGTTAACTTTTTAAGTTCCTTGACCAGGTCTGACTCAGAATTTTTTGTTGTGGTATTGAATCTTTCAGGATATGGAATTATCCTTGATGAAGGTAATTGTTACTGCTGTGGTTCGATTTTTTCTTCTTCTTTCTCTATTGTTGGTTCAACTATAACTGGTTCCAAAGGTTCTTGCTCTTCATTTTCCTTGCTTTTATTTGAAACAGGTTCAGGTACAACTTTTCTGAACGAAGTTGGATGTTACTACAATCAATAACATTTATTTCAACATTTTCTTCGACTTGACCACATAGACAGGGGATGCCTGTCTCATGCTGTTTGGATTAGTGACTGATTGAGTTGGAAGTTGAGGTTGTTTCACCTGTTGTGTTTGTTGTGGTTGGTTCTATTTTTCTTGAAAATTTTGATTAGGTGCAGGCAGCAAATGCTGATTTTGACCTTGATTTCTTTGCTGCCTTGGATAGGATTGGTATTGTTGATTCCACTGTGGTTGATTTTGCATCCAATGTGGATTAGTCTGATTCTGATTCTAGGATGGGTTGTTTTGATTCCATGATGGGTTTTTTGATTCCATGATGGGTTGTTTTGATTCCATGATGGGTTATTCTGATTCTGATTCTAGGCTGAATTACTCCAATTTGTTTGTGGCCATTCTTGGGAATTTGTCCATTGAGGATAATTCCAAGGACGTTGGGGTGGTTATGATTGTCCCCAAGGCATAGTACCGGGATTATGCCCCCAATTTGTAGGAAAATGAGGGGGATTTTGGTATTGAGAGAAATTTCCCCCTTGTTTTGGTCCAACATAGTTGAGTTCCTCGGTATGACTTTCTAACATAGTTTTGAGTTGTGGTAGGAGGTTGCATTTATCAGTTGAATGCTTCTTTGAACAGATACTACAAATGGTTGAGATAGATGTTTTATTCAAAGGACATTCCTGCAAAGCATGTTTATTTCTACATCTTGGGCAATAAATTGCCAAAGGTTCTATGGTTTTTGCTTTTGCAGACATTTCCCCCAAAGTTGTGTTTAATTGCACTAGAATATCAGTTTTAAAATTTGCAAGTTCCTCTATTAGGTCCTTCACATCAGTGCCATTTGTACTCTTTTTTCTTCTTCCCTACTTATTGCGAGAGTAATTCCTATAGAGATCCACAATTTCCTCATTACTGAGAGTATTTACATCCCCTTTTCCCATCAAATCCAATACTTCTCTGGATTCATCTTGTAATCCTCTCAAAAATATGGTTTTACATAATTCTGGTTCTACAAGTCCACATCTCCTTTGAACAAAGGAGAACCTATCAAGATAGTCTTCTAATGTTTCATCATCTTCTTGTTTAATCCTGAATAACTCATCTTTCCTATTCCTTACACGACAATACTCCTGATATTTGTCTAAAAACATAGTTTCCATTTGATCCCAGGTTCGGATGGAATTTGGCTCTAAGCTCATGAACCGGCGTAATGCTGAGTCCTTGAGTGTTGAGGGAAAGACCTTAAGTTTCTGATTGTCATTTACATAATCATAGGTTTGACACACTACCTTGAATTCAAACAAAAACTGATCAGGATCTTCAGATACAACACCTCGAAAGGTTGGAAGTACTGAAGGTGAAATGGTTTTCATGGGAGAGTTTTGTGTTGGATTCAAACGAATAGGATATTCAAATGTTCTGGAAGGTTGAGGAATATCTTGATCATCTCCTTCATTATGGACATAGCCATGTTGGCCATCTCTATCTAGATTGCCTCCCTCTGCCATAGTTTCTGGTTTCTTAGTTAAACTTATCCAAATTTCTCTCTCAAGAGGTCCAAGATCCTCTGTTGATAATGAGTCTGATGATTCTTCTTTCTTAGGATGTTCTAATGATGATGAGACTGGTGATTTTCCTTTCTCAGAATGTTCTAATGATGGTGAGACTGGTGATTTTTCTTTCAATATTTTTGGTAATTCAAACATAGGTGATTCACCCCTTAGGCGTGAAGATCTTCTTAATGGAACAAGCCAGGGATCCTTTTGGGTAATTCTACCTTTTTCATCCCTAGACTTACTCATTCATGTTTACTCTTAAATGACATAAATTATAGGTCAATAGTTGTTACTTTAACTAGTTGTTCTATTCAGATTTTATCTTGAATCTTCACAGTTCAGTCTAATTAACAGCTATTGGATTGTTGTTACCTTCTAGCAACACAATTCCTTAGCAATGGTGCCAAAATGATGCGTTGTCATTATACACATCATTAATTCTCAATGAATTTGTCAATCCAGGGAGTGTACAAGGCTATCTACGGAAGAAGGGGTGAACAGGGTTATAACTTAGGTCAATTTAGAGCAACAGGTCTTATTGGTGAAACCGATTGTGTGGGGGATTTAGGACATTCCTATCTCTAAATTGCATGAATTAAACCTTAATCTAAGTTGCAGAATTGGAAACTAATCATTAACTACAGAAATGAAGTCCTAATTACAATTGCAGAATGAGACCTAATTATGTTGCAGAAATAATAGTTGCAGAATTAAAAGTCTAATTATAATTGTAGAAAGGAAATCTATTTACTTTTGCAGCAATGGAAACCTACTTATAACATGGAAATGAAACCCTGTCAAGGCTATGTAATAGAAGGTTGTCAATCTTTTGTGCAGGGGTTGACAACAACACAAAATGCAAGAAATTACAGAAAACAGTAAATTCTGGAAATGACGATCTGCAATAAATTGAAAGCTTTGTTGAAAGTGGGGATTACAACCAAACCATTAATCACAAAACATAAAATAAGCTAAGATTGCAAATATCATTAGTTGTTTACAAAGGAATGAAATGACAAGTTCTACAACTCATTCTACTATAGCAAAATCAGAATAAAAACCTATTGTTAGTCCTCCTCCTAGGTCTGGAAGTGGCCGACCTCCTTGTCCAGAAGAAGGTATGAGTCTCTCTCTCTCTAGATCTTACTCACACTCATTTACAAGCAATATGAAATAGAAATAGTACACTTTATTGATTCAAGCACATGATTACAATAATTCTGTTGAAAACTTGTTACAGGATTGTAACAGTCACTTTTTTGGTTATTGCCTATTTTCTACTTTCTGCTTTCTCTATCTTCTATCTCCACTCTCTCTACTACTACTCTACTAGCTCAACTTGAATGGGAGCCATATTTATAGATGTCCTAAGATCTACTAACAAGCTGAGAATATCTCAAAAGATCTAATCCTATTATGTTGCAACAATTCCTGGTTTTATCCTAGAAGAAGATCAAACTTGATCTTTCCATAAATGGTGGCTTTGGTCGGCAAGGACGGCAAAGTCAGATCTGAGATATTTTCCCTTACCCTTTTCAATCTTTATTTCCCTTTTTCCAGCGTCAGAATTCGGTCAATAAGTCAAAAAGCACATTCTATTTTCATTCCGAAGATAAGTGGCTCATTTCGAAGATCTTGCAATTCTCATTTCGAAGATCCGCTCATTTCGAAGACACTGTGTTTTCTCATTTCGAAGATATCTGTTCATTCCGAAGAGACTTAAGAATGAACAAATGTGGGCTCCTTAAATGTTTTCCTCTGCATTTCTCATGTGGGTTATCTCTCGGGATCAGATTCCAATGGTCTTCATCTCTTTCCATATGTGAATTCCATGCCTTGCCATTCATTGGCGGTGGCTGGAATTTACATGGGAAAAACCGGTTTTTGCTACGATAACAGTTTGCTTGCATGTTTGCCAGATTTAGGTAAAATAAATGCTTGAGACATATCAAAACATGATTAGTGAAATGCTGCTATCAACCTAAGCATATCTCATTCAGCAAGTCATAACAAAACAACATAAAACTTATGCAAAAAGCTGTAAAAATCAGAATATAGTATTTCAGATACATTCATCATGCAAATAGTTAATACACAACATATTGAATTAACTTAACTAGCATATTAGATTAAACATAAGAGTTTATAGGCAATTTCAGTGTTCAAAACATGTTATGATTGAGGCATTTCCAGGCCTCATCATCAAGGATACTATTTAGATGAGCATTTATTACTTTGTTAAATCTCATATTGTATTATAATATTTTTTTAAGTAGATTGAGATGACGCCTTTGATGAGTGTAACTCTATCATTAATTTTATATTTTTACATAGTTCAAGATCTGTTTATTGGTGTTCCAATGATATAATAACATATTTATGTCTTATATGAAAGTAAACTATTATAGTGCTAATAGGACGTAAAGAATATATAATGGTTGTTGATCATTCTTGAGTGGTTTTACCTTCCTTAGAAAGGTCCTACACTCTATTTTGATATTATTAGAATACTATAAAACTTATTTGCAATATAGTGGAGTATAAGTAGACCTAGCATGTTTAGAATGGCTACATTACATTTATCAAATTTAATAACAATATTTGCTTGAGCTTATGAATGTTCCTTCCAAGATCAATTTGTAGATATCCTAACCAAGGTCATGCTCAAGATAACATTTCTCAACTTTCTAGAGTGATGTGGAGTAATAGAGTGTATCTTAGAGGTTGAATGATAAGGTTATCTCCCATAAACCACAATTAGATCAAAAAATGGATGTTGAAATGTGGTTAATCTTCAAGACAATTAAGGAAATACTTAGACATATTAACAATTAATGCAACTTTAACAAGTAAACTTCACATAAAATGTGGAAGGTTAATATGCATTGACTTTGACACAACCTAGTTATTGTAAAAAAAAGTTATTTGGAACTAGATAGTTATTTTATCCTATATATAATGGATCCTACCCATATTACTTTGTAACCATATAATTTTTTAATAATAACTCAATAATTATGCATATATTATATGACAATATTCAAACCTCAGTCTCCTCCTTAAAATTTGAGGAATTTAACTGGTTGAGCTAATATCATTAAATTTTTATCCAGACATATATTAGTTCTTAATTGGTTATTAATAAATATACAACTAGAATAAAATTAAATCTATAATGTCTAAAATTATAAATCCATAGTTAATATGATGACATTCGCTACAATATATCGGCAAATACTTTAATTCTTATCTTTGAAATTACCAAATATCTTACTTTGCTTTGCTTTATAAAACATGTAGGATTAAAATCAAGATATAATATTAAAATTATAACATTTTGAATGGGTAATAAAGAAGGATATATTGTTCTATGGATATTGCAATGAGCTTTGGCTATTCTTCAGGAGGTCCAAAGTGCAAACTGTGACGTGTGTGTGGCTGTGTTAAATTCCCTATTGATAAGCTTATCTTTCCCCCTTATGAGAGTTCATGGTGGGATGGGGATGCCCAGTCTTGAGTGTCAGTCATAGGGGTTTCTCACATTAACCAAATCTAAAAGTCTTGGGAGATTGTGCAACAGTTTGGGCTTTGATTCTTCTTCGGTAGGTTCAAAGTTCAAACCATGACGTATGTGTGGGGTTGTGTGTTAAATTCCCTATTGATAAGTTTAACTCTCACACTTATGAAAGGTCATGGTGGGATGGGGATGCCTAGCCTTGAGCATCATTCGTAGGGGTTTCTCACACTAACCAAATTAAAAAAAAACTTTTGTCTCGAGGGGACAACACAACGATTCGATATTTGGCTCTTCTTTGGGAGGTCCAAGGTTCAAACCACGTGTGTGTGGTTGTGTTAAAATACCTATTGATAAGCTCAACTCTCTCCCTTATGAGAGGTCATGGTGGGATGGGGATGCCTAACCTTGAGCATTGGTCATAGGGGTTTCTCACACTAACCAAATCTAAAAGTCTCGGGGTGAGAGGGAACAACACCACGGTTCGAGATTTCGCTCTTCTTTAGGAGGTCCAACGTTCAAACTACAATGTGTGTGTGGTTGCATTAAATTCCCTATTGATAAGATCAACTCTCTCCCTTATGAGAGATCATGGTGTTATGGGGATGTCGAGCCTTGAGCTTCGGTACTAGGGGTTTTAATATAAAATTCTCGGGATGATACTGCAACTGTTCGAGCTTTGGCTTTTCTTCAGAAGGTCCAAAGTTCAAACCATGATGTGTGTGGGGTTGTGTATTAAATTCCCTATTGATAAGCTCAACTCTCCCCCTTATGAGAGGTCATGGTGAGATGGGGATGCCCAACCCTAAGCATTGGTCATAGGGGTTTCTCACACTAACCAAATAAAAAAAATAAAACTTGTGTTTCAAGGGGGTAACGTAATGGTTCATGGTTTGGCTCTTCTTGAGGAGGTCCAAGGTTCAAACCGCAATGTGTGTGATTATGTGCTAAATTCCCTATTGATAAGCTCAAGTCTCGCATTATAAGAGGTCATGGTGGGATGGGGATACCGAACCTTGAGCGTCGGTTGTAGGGGTTTCTCAAACTAACTAAATCCAAAAATAAATAAATATATAAATAAGGATATATCAATAGGTTTATAAAGAAGAACTTTCCATTAGTCTTGAGTTTATCAATTACAATGAATTAAATGCAAGGTATTTGAAATTAGAGACATCTCCATGTAAGCCTACAAGACTTTTTTATTTCACCCTTAGCGGTATTAGGATATAGTTTGTGATGAATGCATGTTTTGAAAGGATTTTGGAAAATATTGCAAATTTGAATATGGTATTAGAGCAAATTATAGAGTTACATCCCAAACAGAAAAGATTGATTTGTTGACTTTTTCATAGGTCCATTTCTTCCTTGCATTTTCAAATTTGTTTTTTAAATTTAAATTCACGTTTGATATTGATGCCACATACGCCTTATTATCTCATAGATAAATTTCTCTAGATCAAATAATCACACATAATAATGCACATATAAAATATTAAAACTATTATTAATAATTCGGTGTATTGATATACATGCCCACCCGCTTTATAGAAATGTTATCCGCCCTATTTATTTTTAAAAGTCAAAGAAAAAAAAG
This sequence comes from Wollemia nobilis, assembly GCA_028583015.1. Classification (NCBI taxonomy): domain Eukaryota; kingdom Viridiplantae; phylum Streptophyta; class Pinopsida; order Araucariales; family Araucariaceae; genus Wollemia; species Wollemia nobilis. Next base: position 3,760,410 of record JAQPPZ010000048.1, on the reverse strand, counting down.
GTCAAAATCAAGCATACATGAAATTATGTTAGTTAGATGCTTTGTTATCAACATATAATTACATGTGACTCTCCACATGCATGTCTATTGACTTTCTCTTATCTTGCAATGACAAAATATCTCATAATTACATAACTCACACATCACACATGACACCTTCTTTATCTCACATAAAACACACATATACATTTATCCCTTACACTTAACACATGAAATCACTCCCTAGCGCACTATATGATCAAATAATATAATATCACCAATACCCAATGTTACATTATTTGATGTAACTCATTACAGTCCTCTATATAAGGCGAACAAAAACCTGCACTTTTCCATCTATTGTGAAAAATAAGCTGCCGTAACTCGAACTAGATAAAACCTGGTACCATAAAAGAACTTTGGTACAACTATATTTTTTTTAAAGACTCCTCGAAGTCCACCTTTTTCAATTCATGAATTCCAGCTATAGTTATTTCAGTGAATAACGTCAAGTTGACTGGTTTTTTTTTTTATCCATTACTATCTTCATGGCTGGGTAAAAACGTTTGAGAAACCAGAATTAATTTAACGTCCCATGCAAGCCTGGCTGCCGCCTCTCCATCAACCATTGCCTCTATGGCAAAAAATAATGGCCCACTTCCACTGAGAAACTTTTCGTCTTTTGTCCAGATTTGACCAACAACTCCAAATAAACTCTTCACAAGATTCGACTTCTGCTTTCCAAAATTTTTGACATCACATACCATTTTTTGAATTATTCTTCTAGCATGCCTGGCACTATGGTCATCACTTCCAAAGTTTATTTCAAATTTTAAAGTCTCCTCAATTGCTTTTTTCATTTCTTTTGCACTGGAAAATACCAGGGCAGATTATAGTTGTCAGGGAGCTTGCAGGTTGTGAATTGGGACGACCTCCTCTTGTTATTTCCTGAGCTCTACAATGAAAAAAATGACAAAGATCACTCTGCGATTGCGCTGCATATGCTTGGGCCACATTCCAAACCTTACCTCTGTTATACTCCGTCGAATTCTGTTGCTATGCTAGGGAGTAACCTCTAATCATATTTCTTTCAGGCATCCCATCAAACACCTTTTGAATGTCTTCGATACATATTAAATATCACATTGTCCATAGAAATATCCTTCTCAATTTTAATAATATAGCCATGGATCCAATTTTCTCTCATCTACCGATGCAATATTGTCACAGGCGTTAAGAACAGAAGTGAATGTGAACTGCATTAGATATAAAACTTTTATTGCCTCCTCAATATCATTACTCTCCACGTAATGTCCATTTTTCCTGTGCATAACATTAGGAATTTTTCAGTTACGCGTCAATAATTTAAAAAAACAGACTCTATTTTTCGTATCGTCCTCCAGTATTGTGACGCATAAAAATACACCTTCCAGCCATTGGCGCTGTCACTTTCAACTAATTCTCGGATTAATCCCTCTCAGGTTCTTAAGTATAAAATATTTCAACAGGATGTAATCTTCCAGGCACCTTCATCATAAAAGCCGCATTAAAATATGTTTGAAAATTTTCTGCTTCCACAATCGTATTTATAATGACAAGCTTTAATTTGGAGCGACCTCTCTCCCTTTTACTGCCATGCCAAATTTTCTTTCAGAATGATACATATTCCTAAACTCAAAATATTCCATTAAAAATATTCTCTTTCACAGAATATTCACTTTCTTCAATCTTTCAATTTCAATAAATTCAACTCTCCTTTAATTTAATCTTTCTTTCAAATTTTAATTATTCTTCCTCCAAAAAGTCTTCTTATTTAAGTTCTTAATCTTCGATCTCTTATTCAATTCAGTAAATAAATCAAACTTTATTCTCCTTCAAATTTCTTCTTATCACTTAAAAATTTTAATTTCAAATTTTAATTATTCTTCCTCCAAAAGTCTTCATATTTAAATTCTTAATCTTCGATCTCTTATTCAATTCAGTAAATAAATCAAACTTTATTCTCCTTCAATTTTTTTCTTATCACTTAAAAATTTTAATTTCAAATTCAATGTCTTCTTTTTCAATCAATAATTTCTTCATTTTTTCTCCTTAACAAATTTCTTCTCTTCACACAAATAAAATTACTTTCGCTAAAGTAACTCTGCCTTAGATGGTAATTTGTCTTCGATCTTTAACAATTTGAACGATATCAACTCTTCAATCTTCTTTGTTTTCTGCTTTCACTTCAACCTTCTTCTTCCTTCAAATTTCTTCTTCGTTTAGTCTTCTCCAATCTCCAATATGTGATTTTCTCATGTCAATATCTTCTGACAATCAACAATCTCTCTTTCAATATCCAACCATAGCTTTCTTCAATCCAAGAATCCATAATCACTCTCACTATAGCTATGAACCAAGATGGCTTTTGCCAAGATGAATTTATACCAATGATGGCAAATATGTCTAGTTATCTCATACGTAAAATTTTCCTAGATCAAATAATCATCCAAAATAATGCTCACAATAATGCACACATAAAATACTAACAATATTATTAATAAAATCTACTATAGCATGCATAAAACTATGCTAGTTCCATTATTTTTACAATGCTTTGTCATAAATATATAATTACATGTGACTCTCCACATGCATGTCTCTTGACCTTCTCTCTTCTCTCATAATGACAAAGTATCTCATAATTACATAACTCACACATGACACCTTACATGACTTCACTTCTTCACAAAACTCACACTTGCACACTTGACACCTCACACACTTCACACATTGACACATAATTATAAACTCACTCCTAAATATTAATCACTCCCTAAACTAATAAACACACTTCCTAAACTATTACATGACCAAATACAACAAAGTATCTCTCATTCAAAATGGACATGGCTCTCCATTCATCATATATGACCTACCCCTTTATAGTCATCACATTCCATGTAAAGCCAACAAAGAGTTCACTAGTACGGTGAATGCAATTGGCATAGTTTTGTGTAGTTATATAGGAGGTGTGATGTTTGAAACCTATTTTTTTCTTTGAAATTACCATAGTCATACATGCTCTTAATCTAAATCCCCATTCTCTTTACATGTCATATGGGAATGGAATGATGGTAGGGGCTTAGCTTGCTTAGGAGGATGTCACTAGATTGAATTTTACAGTGGCATTTTGTCTGCATTTTCTCCTTAAAAGTGGTTTAAAGAGGATTCTTCCTATACTTTCAAATCACATTAGGCAACTATAACACAATGGTTAAGTCAACTTGGTTGCATCTTGTAGTCAACAATTTGAATTCTTAGGCCAATTTTTCAAAGTATTTTTTTTAAATGAAGGGCATGCGCACTAAGGTGAAAGGAAGGATTTATTAGCCTTAAAACCACTAAGTGGTACAATAATCGGGTAGTTGGCTTGTATATGAGACATCATAATTTTAAAGCTTGGTGTCATCTTCTTTTTGATCCAAGTAAAGTCAATCGTGCTCATAGGTCAAATAGTACCTATCTTCTATATGCTCTTGGTTATATGCATAACATAGCAATTTGGTTGCTTTCCTTGGAAACTAGTCATTTGGGATTCAAGATTTGTTAGCTCAAAAAACCCATTCAATTATATATACATATATGAAGATGTATTAGCCAATCATATTTAAATAAGTGTCAAACATAGATTTATAGACACAACAACCAATCTAGTGGTGACACATCATGGAAATTGATTCAAAATTTATTTTCAGGGTTTGGATTTGATTTTTTGAGTGCTAATTGAAAGAAATATTTTGAAGGCCATAAATTTTCCATACAAAAGCATTTGGATCCTTTCTTTTTAGATTGCACAATTTTTCTAGCTCTATGCAATGGTGGATATTAGTTTACAAATCTATTATAGATATGCTTAGGGTTTTTGTGTAAGATAGATTTATTAGGCTATGCTATCTATCTCAAAAGGTGAAATTATAGCACTTGGTTAGTTCAAATGGAAGGATGACTTAGAAGCAAGTGTCACTAGTTCATCATCAATAATGAGTCAAAAGATCTCATTGATCATGAACTCAATAAGAGAAAGGAGGAAGCTCTTGGACTATTCTTCATGTTAATAGAACTAGATGTGCATTTCCACATTAAAGAGAAGGTTGATCCTGTTGAATGTGGACTACCTTGAAAGATCTCTATGGAAAGTAAGTACTAGTGAAGTTTTTTTCAGCGAAATATTAAACATAAACTAGATTACATAATCGTGAGGCCTTCCATATGTGGGACGCAACCTGGAAGTACCTCTAGATATACATACCTATAATCCTATGAAGGCTAAATACCTAATTATAGAATGGAAAAAATGTACAAAAAAACATTTTTACACCTAATCACCGAATGACATCAAAGTAGGAGGACTCCTCAAAACTGCAATAAGACAAACCATCAGTTCATTTTCATTGTATACCTCCAATCCTCTCGAAACCGTATTTGAGAGGTCTTCATTTCCAGTGGCGGTTGTAAATTCCTACAAATCCACTAGCTCATCATGCTAATCTCCACTATTATCTATTTGTCCTATCTCCACCTTCCCACATACATAATAATTCAAACAATTCCTAATCCTAAAACACTAAGGTCTTCAATCTCCTTGTGTGCAAATCCTCCCTCCTAGGAATTTCCATCCTGGTACTTATTCCTTCCCCATTATTGGGGTGTAAGTGATAGTGAAGTTAATAGAATAGAAATTAAGATTTTTAATCTTAAAACTTTAAATTTTAGTAATGTCGAAGACTGTATATCTCACTTCAAGTATTTAAAAGTTGATTTAGCTATGGCAGGAGGTAAGGTAAAGAGTGATGAAGAGTATGCCAAATTTATTACTTCCAATATTTATCCTCCTTTTTATAGTTATCCTCCTTTTTATAGTTGGCTTGGTTCTTTATGTAAATGCTATGACTATCAAAGAACTACAATCCATCTCTCATGAAGAACTTTTCAAGCTTCTAAGCCATTATGAATTGGCAATGAATATTTATGGAGTTATTTCTCATATATAAGCTCAAGTCAATAAAATATAAGACCCAGGGGCCTAAGGGCAAGTCTAAGGTTTCAAAGAATTCAAATATTTATGACTAAGATAAAAGGGAAGGACACTCCATTGAGAATTGTATTACAAGGCTAAATAATATTAAGATAAAATTCTTGAGAGATGGACATAAGATTTCTAATGATGAAGATGAGGATGGAGGAACAATGGAGGTATAATAGATCATCCATTATGGGGGTGTTGAAATATGTGTAATCTAATCTTGTTTAGGCCAAGGTCAAATGTGTGATGAGGTGCTTATGAGTTCCATTTATGTAGCCTACGACATGTGATTATGTAAGCCTATGGGTATGTTCATGTAAGACTACCAACCCCTTTCATATTACACCCTTAGTGGTATTGGTTTATCCACCTTTATAGATAACCTTCACTTGAAATCATAATTTACTATTATTTTATCAAAAAGTAAACCTCAAGGTTAAGTTAATGTTAGCCTAAGGTTAACCTCTAATTGGGTTTTTAGATCATTATAGATACCCCTCAATGAGCAACCATTTGTATTAGAAGTGTGTAAATAAAAATTTGATATATTAAGGTGCCCATGGGAACCTACCTTATAATTCTTGTCATCTCTCTTAATTTATTTTTTATCATTTATTATTGCTATTGTTTAATTGTGTAGATACCTAAAATTAGACCACCTCTTTTACATCAATCCTTGATGTAAATCCATAAAAGGAGTAAATTAACCATAGCAATTGACTCAACCTCAACAACTGTAGATAAAATTCATTAGTGGCGAATTCACTGCCTTAGAACATTTGTTAGAAAATAAATACATTTTATATCTAGCATATTTTCAACAAGTTCAAAATTCCCTAGTCGTCTGTTGAATTTGATATTTAGCGGTCAAATTCATGAATATGCTGAATTGCAAATGAACTTAAAGGTGTATTCATATAGGCAACGTATTTGCATATAAAAATAAAAGCTTAAATTATGCTTGTAGCAGCCAGTCAAGGGGTAAATATTGCCTATCCACCCTTTTCCATTACAAGAAATCGTCAAGCAAAGGAGGAAAGTGGTGGATTTCCTTTCACTCTCCCCACTTGCCTAAATACACCCAAATCAAGGGGTAGTTGATTACAAACTGTAATTATCCCTACCACCAGTCATACCACTTTGCATGCCAACCATATTACCCTTCCCATTTGGGAAACCATAAGATGACTAATTTTTATAAATTGGCCCCTTGGGTTGGCATTAACAACGATTGATTTCTAGCACCAAAACTCTGCAAAAATCAAAACCAACTCAAGCATAACGAAGTGCTGCTAAAGTTCTCCTGTGAAGTTGTCAAATGATTTGGGCTTTAGAGGAAGGAAAGGGAACATCTCGTATTTGACACCTAATGATATCTTTGTTTTAAGCATTGTTACTTTGTTTAAATTTTCTTTATGGTTGCATAATTTAATTTTATCTCATGCATCTCTCTATTTCTTATATCTAGATTTAACCGCCATTGTATTGTTAAAAGTTTTTCCTTTCATTTTTATAGGCATCTCAGGAGGCCTATATAATAGAAAGCTATTTTTAGAATCCCCACAACATCGACAAAAGACATCCATAATCCCCCCATGACCAAAATTTTATTTTGCTATTGACTTAAACAAATCTACCACCTACACCTGATTTAGGTAGTGTATTCACTACAAATAACCACATCCATACTTTCATAGGCTTAATGTTATCTTACCTTTTTAGCTCTAGGAATGAATATGTCAACTATGACTATTACAGTATATTCACAATATATCAGGGAAACCTCAAATTTCTAGTCATCTCAGCATCCAACCTAACTAGACCCATACCTGTGCATCATTTTAGAATTATTTTTAATCTTTGCTTTTTTCTCCATCTCTTACCAATTTAATTCTATCATATTAATGAATCCACTAGCTATAGGATTTCCATCTAGCATATTCTCTATAGATCCTTCAATCCATATCCAACGTAAAATTATTTTGATTTTGTTTATAAAAATGGGGTTGACTATGCCAATCAAGAAGTTTCAACCTTCTTGCTATTTGATAGGCCCCCAAACCATATTCTTCTTCTTTTTCTATCTCTTTTGTAGGCTTTGAAAAATCCACCAACTAGAAGACTTCTAGGAGGCATATTCGTTCAAGCAACATATTTGCATACAAATAATGTATTCATTCCAAACACCAAAATAGGTAGGTACCTCTAATCCTCCAACTTTTAGTTTGTAGCATAGGTTGTTTGCTTACCATTTACTTGTTATTTATCTTTTTCAACACACATATAAGAAGAAAAACTAAAATAACTTTAGTATAATTATTTGTTTTAGTTTCTTAGGCATTTAACCATAATTGCATATAGGAGTTGCATCTAGGATAAATTGTATTTTGCATCCTCCTTGTACCCTTGTTTTCAAAATAAAAGCTTATTTCTATAGCGCAGATAGTAATCATTGAAAGCAAAATTGCATATAGGATAAAAATTGTATTTTTGTGTCTCTATTATCATAGTACATTGCATCAACATCTTATACATTAGTCCATAGGATAGATTATAACCTAGTTATCTATCAAATTTAACACATTAAATTACACTCGGGAATATACAAAACCTTGATGAACCCAAATATTTCCCTACCAAAAATAAACACGGGATACAAAATGTATTCCATAATGATGGGTTAATAGTAGATCTCTCCCATCCGAGTGTGGATGATCCTTGAGGGAGTGCATTCAAGGCTAGGACCCCCATGCACCTTTTGGTGTCCCACATATTTGATGAACTTGATGTGAACAGATCACATGTATCCCTATCCAAAACCTTGTTGCCAAGAACCTTATCCTTAATCAAGATAAAATAAATCACACTTTAATCAAGATCACTTAATCTTGTTTGCTTAGATAAATCAAATTAAATCAAGATAACAAGAACATAACCAATTTTTAGTCCTACTGGTGGAATGTCAATGATCCCTTGAGTAACCTGACATACATACCTTGGGGTTTATCTCCACTACATAGTATATTATGAGGGGCTAGAGAGAGTTATAAAGAGGGTTACTTTTCCAAGGTGACATAAGGATATCAAAGATCTTCTTCTTCTTTGATATAATAACTCTCAAAACAAAACTTAATAAATTGAACTCCCCTATTTTGACCATGTCTAAACCCCCCTATATAACTCATAATATTGCACGACAAATGGTGCAAAATATGAATGCTTCGCCTAAAATTCTAGAGAAGCAACCTTTGAATGAAATCTAATCTTTGTTGAAGAAGAGGAAGAAGCTCCTCCTTTCAAAACTTTTTTTCCTATTCATAATGAACAAGGAGAGGTAGTTTTCAAATCCATGGATCATCTTGTTGATTTCCTACAAGGAAACAAAGAAACCATGGAGGTTGTCTTCAAGACAAAATAAATATTCCATTCTACCACAAAAGAACTCCTTTTAGAACTTCCACACCAATATAGACCAAACCACATGAGTAATCAACAATAAGACTCAATCATCACCACAAATTTATGAGGGAGATTGTTAAGTATCTCATTTTCAAAACAATTGGGATCTATACCTCCTAACATAGGGCCATTTAGGCTAAACCCTTATGTCTCTCAACACGTAATTCATCCACATGTTCAACATGCAGATGTCCTTCCAAATATACCTCATGCTTAGAATATGATTGCTTTCAATCCATTTTATAGCATGCCTATGCTGGCTAACATTCCCTTTACTAAGGTTCCTCCTACTAACATGCCTTTTCAGAATGATCCTAGAATTAATAATATGATGATCCCTTTTGGATCATCTTATCCAAGTTCTCAGTATTATCCTTTAGTCAATCCTTAGTCAGCCTATAGTGCCATCAGTGCCTTATCCTAGATTCCAACATTTAAATTCTAGGCTAGAACAATTAGCAAAAGAAAACTTTGTGCTTAAACAACAATTAGCCTCTATTCAAGGGAGTGTACCTAAAATGTATTCTTACAAATATTTCTACAATGAACTTGTAGATCATAATTTGACAAATAGACTTTATCCTCCAAGCTTTGTGTTGCCAAAGTTTTTGTTATATAAGGGAGAGGGTTACCTTATAGAGAACCTTTAAATTTTTAGAGCTACATGGTAGGTATGATTTATGTTAGCACTGTAACTAGAGAATAGGCCAAATAAAAAGTTTAAACCTTTGAATTGCCTCATAAACCTCCCTTAGTTTTATGACCTAGACGTGCCACTGCTCCTAAAGAACCACCTTTGATCCACCTCAAGAAAAAAATCTTTAGCCTTCAACAAAAATTAGAGGATATATTAGCTAAAATATCCATACTCGAGTTGTTATGAACTTCTCCAAGTCATAGAGAGAATCTATTCAAGCTTCTAAGCAAACAAACAATACCTAAAATATTTAGTCCTGATGATTTGTCTAATGTGGTAGGGTCACTTAATAGCATGAACCATGCAACTATATCCTTCTTTAAGAATGACATACCACCTACCTTTATGCGTGTAGAGATACCTTTGTATATTACTTGCAATATCGATGAAAAATCCATTAAAAGGGTTTTCACTAATAATGGTTCATCAATTAATGTTTGTAGCCTTATATTTATCCATAGGATAGGACTCAACAAAGAAAACTTAGAAAAGTCTGCCATTTTCATAAAGGCTTATGACAAGGAAGAATAAGAAGTCATCGAAAAGATAGTTTTGCTTATAAAAGTGGGGCCTCACATCTTAAACACACTATTTTATGTGCTTTCTTGTGATCTGAAATATAATCTTCTTTTGGGATGACCATGGATCCATGCAATGCAGGTTTTCCCTTCAACTTACCATCAATGTGTCAAATTTGAATATCAAGGTAAGTTGTATAGCATAGTAGTTGATCATGATCCCTTTGCCTATTGCTAGAATATCCAGTCAAAAAATCCAAAAGCTCAACTTTTCCCTTTATTGAATGCTTCTTGTCCCTTCATAGATGATACCTTAAGGTTTGACTCACCTAAGAAAAAAACACTAACCAATAAGAAGGAACTAGTAGTCAAGACATGATAAAAGGTAAATAAAAGGTTGATATCAATAATATAAATATTAATAATAAGTATCACGAGCTATTAACCTTAGATTTGGCTAGGTTACCCCTAACACCTCATGCTTTTGGGTTACCTTCCAAGCGAGGAATGATCATGCAAATAGGAAATTGCACCTTCGTATCTATAGGAACAACAAATTAAGAGCGAATATGTGGAACTAATCCACAACTGATAGAGCAAAGATATACCTTGTATTTTCTTTCTAATATTTACCCTATACCCAAGCAAATTATTTGTAACTTTAGCTACAAGGAAAAAGACCTAGGAATTTGAGAACAAGGTGTTAAAGAACCTTTAGAAACTGAAACTTGACCCGAATATTGTAGGTTGGGATATTTTCCAAACCACAATAAGATGATATTTTTCTCTTCTTTAGAAAGTGATGATGAATATGTGTCTTTTTTCATTGGAACCTCAAGTAGAAGCAAATTTGACAGTAGGTCTAGACTAGGATGAAGATGAGAATAGTGAGCCCCTTCCTTTCTCTTTTTCTAATCTCATTTTTCAGTATGCACAAATTAACACCTTAAGCATTGAGCCTATTAAGAATATTAGGTGGTACTGCAATGATAGCCTCAACAATGAGCATAAGTCATCTTCATTACAAGAAGATAATGGTATGACATCTCAATTGATAATAAATCTTGTATCAACATTATACAAATTATTGTGAGGTAAAAAATTTATGCCTCTCCTCTTAGGGATAACAACATTGATGTATCTTGTTATGACAATATTCCTATTAAATGACCTATTTAGATACACATCCCTCACAATAATTTAACATTGAGCAATGAAATTTATATATTGATGAGCTTCAAAGTCTAGGGGTCATACCCACCCCTCCACATTTCTAAGATGAATCTAATATCTTGATAGAATAGATAGTAGATGTCAACATAGGGTCAAATGACAATCCAAGGATGATAAATTTTGGGAAGATCCTAACTTTACAAGAAAGAGAAGAGTATACGAGACTCTTGGTAGAATATTGTGGTATCTTTGCATAATGCTATGCAGACATGCCTAAATGGGATCTATCCTTAGTAGTTAAGCCTGACACTAAGACAATGAATAAAAAATTAAGAAAGATGCACCCTAAAGTTTCTCAGCTGGTCAAAGAGGAACTCCAAAAGCTTCTAGAAGTTAAGGTTATTAAATTTATTGACTATTTTGATTGGATCTCAAATATAATCCTAGTCTCCAAGAAAGAAGGCATTGTGCGAGTATGCACAAACTTTCATGACATCAATAAAGCTTATCCGAAGGATGATTTTCCTTTGCCAAACATAGACATGATAGTAAATTTTTTTATTGGTTGCAAAATGTTATCCTTAATGAATGGATTTTCTAGTTATAACCAAATTTATATAGCACTAGAAGATCAATCTAAAATATTGTTCACTACTCCTTAGGGTACCTTATGCTACGAATTTATTCCCTTTGGGTTGAAGAACATCGATGCAACTCATCAATGTGCCATGAAATATATATTTTATGATATGATACACAATATTGTAGAAGATTATATTGATGATCTTCTCAGACGATCAATGAAAAAAGAAGACCATGTCAAAAACTTAAGAATAAAAGTTTAATGGCTTGCAGAGTACAAGGTTTGTTTTAAGTGTATATTTGGGGTAGCATTCAAAATATTAATAGGATTTATTGTGTCTAGATGAGGCTTTGAGGTAGATATCGATAATAATTGACATTCCATCCCCTCAAAACTTAATAGAACTTAGAAGTTTGCATGGAAAACTCCAAGCAATTTGTAGATTTAAATCCCAATTAGTAGATAAATATCAACTCTTTTCTAGGCTATTATGAAAAGGGAATAATTTCAATTAGGATGAGGAATGTCAGAAGGATTTTCATGTTTTAAAAACATACCTACTATCTCCACCAATCCTTATTCCATCCAATCCCCTCAAGCTGATTTTGTTGTATATTGTGATGATAGTTCATGATTTAGGTGCCATGTTGGAAAAATACAATGAGCAAAATTGAGAGAGGGTTGTCTACTATATTATTAGGACCTTTATCAATTACACAACTATGAATACTCCTTTGAAAAATATGTGCGTAGCAATTCTCTTTTCTTCTCAAAAGTTGAGGCATTACATGTTGAGTCACAAAACATACGTTATAGCTAAGGTTGATCCATTGAGATACCTTATGTCTAAACCTTACCTCTCTGGTAGGATAGCCAAATGGGTTATGGCCCTTAATGAATTTGATCTTGAATTCATTAGTCAAAAATAATTTAAGGGATAAGTGATAGCTAATTATCTCATAGTAACCCCTTTGCACACTAGTCACCCTCTAGAAATCGAGTATCTTGATGATATGGTGTGCACTCTTGAGGCATCACAACAAGATTTTTGGACTCTCTTATTTTATGGAGTATGGTGCATCAAAGGAGTAGGAGTAGAAATCATCCTAGTATTATTGTAGCAAATCATAATTCCTTTATCTTTCAAGCTTTAACTTTTGTGTACTAATAACATGACTGAATATGAAGTGCTCATCCTTGGGCTACGAGCTACCCTAGCTTTAAAAGTCACTCTTATCTCCTTTAGAGATTCCAACTAATAGTCAATCAAATTAATGGAGTTTATTAGACTAAAAATGATAAACTCAAACCATACAAAGACATTGTGGATAAATTAATGGCTTCCTTTGAAAAGGTAACCATTGATACTATTCCACACTCTAGCAATCAACAAGCAGATGCAATGGCTGCAGTTGTGTCTCTTATGCCTCTAGAGTTAGAGGATGAATAAGCAACAATTATAATCCATCAAATAAGGAAACCTACAACCATATAATCTAGTGAAGAACCATTAGCTATATTTTCCATGGAGCAAATTCTAGCCCTTGACTCTTGGTATAAGGAAATATATGATTTCCTTAAAAAATGGTGTTGTGTAAATGACTAGAACACAATGAGCTAAAGAACCTCAGACAACGGACTTGTAGGTATGTAATAATGGGAGATATCTTATATAATTAAATATACAATGGAATTATTTTAATATGATTAAATTCATATGAATCCAAAATAGTTATTGGGGGATAAAAGTGACCCCTTATGCATCTGAGCATCGTGATCCCATTATGACTATGGTTTTAGATCTTCACCTCTACTGTGTGGGTGCGTCTGATGCCCTGCACCTCATGCGAGGGTGATAGTCCTAGGAAATCCAAGAAAACATGAGATGTGGCTTCATCAGGCAACCTTCGATATGTTTATCAAGGCCAACTCCTTGTTAATATGTAATTTTTTGGCTCTTATATTTCTAGTGTTATGCTAGCCTATCCTACTTAACTTATTTGGGAAAAGGGAAAGAGAGAAAATAAAAAATAATGCATAATATAAATTTATGAAAAAAATTATGAAAAGTAAATTGCATAAAACAAAACCTATCTAGCCTAAGGGTGGCTATGTGCCAAGAGAATGAAATTACCATCTTACAACTTAGTGGGATGAATGAACATACGAACCCAGTAAGACAACAAAATTGAACACAAATTTGGCTATGCAAACATGCAATATATTATGTATAGTCAAAAGAGGTTTGGTGACCTATACATGCAGCTGGCCCAAGGCTTGAGTCTAGACTAAGAAGCAAAATGGAAAAGGGAGAGAGATAATGCAATAGGTCAAATAATTGACACAATAACAAAATCCGATTCTTTTTCTTAGTCCTATAGATAACTATTTATAATATTTACAAGTTCAAAATTCAAAATTCCCCCTTCAAAATTCTTGCTTAGGCTACAATTAACACTGTTAGGTTAATGGTCATTTCTAAGCAACCTTCATGTTGGTGTTTTTAATGCATCAATAGCCCTACTAGATATGTTGTACTTTTTGCGAGGAAAAGGACTATACACATCTACAAAAATTGCCCTCTTAAATTTTTGGAGTATAGCTAGAGGTAATCTGACTGAAATTTAGTCATTGCCCCTTTGCATGCGATCTTCATCTTTGCTCCCATTTGATGTCTTGTTTATCACTAATAGGGATGAGGTGTATTATGATTAATGTAATAAGTCGATAACATTTACAACCACTTGTTTTTAATAAGTTGTTAGATAGTTGTTGTTAAGGATAAGCATTGTAATCAATCACATTTAATGCACTCTTATCCATTGGAACTTATCCGAAATATTGTAATACCTATTTATAGGCACCTTTTGATATTGCAATACAGTTTTTGATCGTTATCTTCTATTTCATGTCTATTGTAATATGTGTCCATATCACTAGTATTAGATTCGGTTATGGAGTAGGAAAGTATCCTCTTCCTCCAAGCCATTTTTGGTTCAAATGAGGAACAAGAACACCTACCGTTGATCTGGTATATGGACCCTTTTACTTTTATAGATATTTTTGTAGGCTTTACGAATATTTCTTTAATTCGTATGTGGTCTCATATCGCTTCGGCCTTGCATGATTGGACGGTCTCAAACTCTATTTTCATTTCCATGCTCATTTACTCACGATCTGGTGCACTTGCACTATCCTTGTTTGTGAATTGGTGCTGCGTATTTTCGCAGTGATTTTGGGTATTTCTCACTCCATTGACTTCGTCGTTTGGCCGTAGATTTAAACTTTATCGCAAAGAAAAAATGGTTGTGGTGCACAATTTTTTTGTTGGGAGTATTGCACTCGATTTGCGATATTGATTTAACATTTTTCCCACTGCTCCACATTGTGGTAGTTGCTTGTTATTCACTCGATGGAGTTCACCATTGATCGGATTTGAGGCTCACCCTGATCGTTTGTTGCACGACTTTGACCTGATCGGCTTGAACGATCCATGGCTCACTAGGATCGTTCCTACTTGTCAATGTTGCTCCATAGATTCAATGCACCTCTACGAACATCACTACGATATAAGATGCCAATCTAATAATGTCTAAGATGCTTGATACTCTACTGAGTTTTTTGCACATTTTTAAGACGTTGCCTCGCATGCCTTCCACTACCGATGCTAGCAACCTCACATTGTTGGCACCACCAGTGCAACTCATATTTTCTTGCATTTTCAGGAAATCAATGGTGACGATTTGGCTTTTCTTTTTGCTTTTGTAATTTTTGATGCATTTCCTACCAAATCCAACCACCTCTGTGACTTCTGGTGCGTTCCTACCTTTTTTCGATGGCTAAACATTATTTCGACAACAAAAAATTTAAAACCTTTTCAAAGGTTTTTTTATTTTATGGCATCATCTTCCATTTTTAGGTCGCTTAAACTTGTTTCCTGGTGATGATCTTCACCATTTTAGTTGTTTCCTACTATTTTCAGTGCACGTTCTCGTTTTCCAGCTACAACGAGTTTACCAATGCAAAAAATAAAAATATTTCTAAGGTTCTTTCCTTTTACTGGTGACCCTTGGCCATTCAAGTTGACAACAACAACAAATGTTTGGCCTTTATACCTTCCGGGAGACCTTCTACCATTTCTACTTTTCTAGGGCCATTATTTGTTTGAGTATACCCTTGCATATACTCATTGGAAAGCTCATTTTGAGATCTAGCCATCCATATTGCTAACTTTTCCATTTGCCCTTGTTTAGTCTCCCAAATTGTATCCCAAAGCTTTCCTTATAAAATGGGCCTGCATTTTTGCCTAGTGACCGCCATTTCATGAATTTTTGGTTATTTCCTGGCTTGCACCAAACATATGGCCACTAACATGGCCTTACCTAAAAAATTGGCTAAAATCTTCACCATTCAGATAGCTACCTTGGCCGACATCTCTACCAATCAGTCAGCTACATTGGCAATAGTCACAACCCAAGTACATTCTTTGGAAAATAAACTTAAGGACCACACACTCAAGTCCTCCTCATCTCATACTTCTCATGCCAAATGTGAAGTTCACATTTATGAAGGCTCTCGAGATCCTGCTATTCTCAATACTTGGATCCTCGATATGGAGACCTGGTTTGACTCTAGTCAAACTACGGATGATGATAAGGTTCCATTTGCTAAACTGAAACTTTTTGATATGGCTAAGGTTCTAATAAATGAATTCCACGAAACACAAAATACCACTATCACGTGGGATAATTTGGTGAAAGCTTTGAAGGCCACATTTTATCCATCCCATTATGATGTTTACTTACAGATTCATTGGCTTCGTCTTCGATAGGGATCGAATCAATCAGTATAGGATTATGTGTATCAATTCAATCATTTATGTATTTTTCTTCGTGTTACTGATCCTGTAGAGTCCCTCATTATTAATTTTAAAATTGGGATTCTTGCACACTTTTATCATGAGTTGAAATATACTCAGTGCACAAATCTTGATGATGTGTTCAACCATGCACAACTTGCAGAGGAGAAGTTCATTGCACAGCACTGAGGACCTCGCTACTCTTCTGGTGATCCAACACAAGAGTTTCATCCATAGCAATAGGAACCATGACACTCTTCTCCTTTCTCCCCTTCTTATTCTAATTTTTCTTCTAATCAATCCCTTGATTTTAAGCTAACATTTCATTCTTCTTATTCTTCTACTTCTCATGATAAGTCTCAAAGATATTGTCGGTATTGTAAAAAAATAGGGCATGACAAATTTAAATATCCCAAATTATAGAATTCTAACAATAATTTATTTGTACAGTCTGATGAGGGCACATGTGCTAACCCATCAAGGTTGTTGGTGAGGGAGAGATTTATGAGTAATTAAGGGGACATTTTTTGATGTAACATTGATGCATCAACGTTATACCGCAGATGATCGTGATACTTGGTCCATCATTCGTGCACATTTGTTGCATAATTTTGATGCTGATTGTATCATTGATAAGGACTCATAAAATAATTTGATTGCGAAGTCAATTGTTGATAGGCTCAAGCTTCCTATAACACCACATCCTCATCCTTACTATCTTGGGTGGAAGGATAGTAAAAACACTTCACAGATCACACACACGTGCACACTTGCATTTGCTTTTGACCCTAAGTTCAAAGATAGGGTCACTTGTGATGTGACACCCATGGATTAATGTGGATTATTGCTTGGTAAGCCTTATCAATATGATAGGCATACCACATATGATACCTATAACAATACATATACTTTACAACATGAGAACAAATCCTTTATTATCTGTAGTGTTCCACCCACTCCACATCAGGATTGCACTAATTTGCATCAGGCACGATCAATTATCTTAATTTTTAGCACCCCACATTATGAGGACATCCAACCAAGAGCACTTTTATCCACTTCATCACATTCATCAGGCTCTTGCTCATGTTGCACCTGTGGTTGTTCCTATTGCACTAGCAGTTATTCCTATTGTACCTATAGTTGTTCCTGTTGCACTAGCAATTTTTCCTGTTGCACCCACATCTACTCCTATTGCACCAACATCTCTTCTTGTTGCTCCTGCTCTTGCTCTAGTTGCAGCTCCACCTACAATTCCTTATTTGGTTCACACCACTCTGCATCCTACCTCCTTCACATTGCAAGAATTTTAGCGTTCGGTGGTATATCAAAAATTGCCATTCATACACACTCATCATCTTCATATTGGTAGTCCACATTGCATCTACATGGAGTCTCATTATGGAGCATCCCCACAATCTCCAGGATTCTCACAAGCTTCCTTCCCTTTTGAGCGCATTGGGGTCCAATGCTTCTTTGGTGGGGAGGAATGATAGGGATTAGGTGTGTTATGATTAATGTAATAAGTCGATAACATTTACGATCACTTGTTTTTAATAATTTGTTAGATAGTTGTTAAGGATAAGCATTGTAACCAATCACATTTAATGCACTCTTATTCATTGAAACTTATCCAAAATATTTTAATGCCTATTTATAGGCACTTTTTGATATTGCAATTCAATTTTTGATCGTTATATTATATTTTGTGTCTGTTGTAATCTGTATCTATATAAATCACAAATAACTTGATATTATCAATAATTTTGAATTCTTATAGTTTTAACCATTTTGTGCACCATGTTACCTTGGGCTTTCACCAAAAATTTGATTGGATTCAATCTCAAGGGTTCGATGATCAAAAATTTTGCACCCATATTTGCTTGCACTATCTTTTGGACCTGGTACATCTAGTTTTGTTTTATATTTGATCGAGACCTCATATGGATTTATCTTATGCCAAAAACTAGCCTTCAAAATTGGTCAAAAGATATTATTCCGCCCTAGTGT
This sequence comes from Wollemia nobilis, assembly GCA_028583015.1. Taxonomy (NCBI): domain Eukaryota; kingdom Viridiplantae; phylum Streptophyta; class Pinopsida; order Araucariales; family Araucariaceae; genus Wollemia; species Wollemia nobilis. The sequence goes on along the minus strand of JAQPPZ010000048.1, from coordinate 3,742,068 downwards.
AGTGAGAAATAATTACAATAGTTGTTCAAGACGCCCATGAGGGAGCATGTGGTGGATGTTTAAATGGAAGTGACATGCTAAAAATCTCATTTGCATGGGTTATTATTGGTCGACTATGGAAAGAGACACTCGTAATCATGTAAGTGCAATAAATATCAAAAGCATGATAACAAAATTCATGTCCCTTCTCAAGAGCTTCAATCAATCACATCTCCCTGGCCCTTCTATACTTGGGGTCGAACATTATTGAGAAAATAAATCCGATGTAATATTATGGATAGTAGTTCATCATTACCATGACTGAATATTTTACCAAGTGAGTAGAGGCCATGCTCTTATCCTTTTGTATCAGTGTTCAAATTTCTAAATTCATCCTGAACCAAATATTATCACGATATGGTATTCCTAACATGCTTATCTTAAACAATGATACTCTTTTTAAAAATAAGGACATAGACAAACTCTATGCTAAATTTAAAATTCAGCATAAGTGGTTGATACCATATTACCCACAGGGTAATGGTTAAGCCAAATATTCTAATAAGACATTAATAATTTTTAAAGAAAATTGTTAACAAAACTGATAGGGATTGGTATTTGTAGTTATATAGCACTAGTGTGAGAACCCCATCTAGAGTTATGCTCTATTCCTTGGTCTATGGAACTTAGACCATTTTTTCTTTTGAATTAGTTCCATCCCTTAGAATCCTTCTAAAGGATACATCAGTTGGTGATGAGTATCACCATGCATGTCTTAGCCAATTGGAGTCGCTTAATGAAAAATAGACTCATTCCTTAGAGCACTTATGAGTGTATCATCAAAGACTTAAGAAAGCCTATGGAAAGAAGGTTTGACCTTGTTCCTTTGAAGTAGGAGACTTACTCTTTAAGGAAAACTAAAAAAACACTAATACAAAAGAAGACCTTAAGGGTAAATTCAATCCCAATTGGTTATGTCCCTTTATCACAACAACAAAGTATGGGTCAGGAGCATACTGCTTGGTTACATTAGATGCTAATGAACATAAATAAGCTATCAATATTAAACGCTTAAAAATATATTATGCTTGAATCTACATGTTTGTATCCTCATGTGCTTGATTGCATGGTTGATTGTATGCATGTTTTCTATAAAATAATTTAGCTTGCTCTCATATGCTTGAATTGCATATTTGAATGCATTTTCTTGTTCATCCACATAAAGTAACAAGGGAAGCTGTTGGTCATCAAATCTGCCTAGGAAAGGATTTTGGGTGAGTGTATGCGCCCTAGACCTGGACCAACATTGAAAGGCCGAAGGGAAGGGATGCCCTTCGTGCCAATATCCGGAGAAAGGCCGGCTCCTATGCTAAACTACTTGGGTGTTTGAAGATAAGGGTGCAGGAAAGAGATAAAAGGAGTTAGGGTTAGAGAAATAAAAAAAAAGGGGTAAGGGAAGAGAGATCGGTGATTTAAGGTGGGGAAGAACAGGAAGCACGATCACTAACAGACAACTTGAATGGAAGCAAAGAACACCAAGAATAAATGAAAGAAATGTAATATCAACCTTCCTATGTATCCTCCAGGCGAGTTTCAGGGTACAGTCCCCGATCGCACACCGGACGCAGGGTTCAGCTTTCTCGGTATGCAAACGAAGAAAGACAAAAGAATCAAGCACAAAAGGCAGCATAAAAGAAAACCAATATTATGCTTTTTCACTCCTATGTATCCTTCAGACGAGTTTCAGGGTACAATCCCCGATCGCACATCGGACGCAGGGTTCAGCTTTCTCGGTATGCAAACGAAGACAGACAAAAGAATCAAGCAAAGAAGGCAGCATAAAAGAGAGAAATGGAGCTCAAAGGTCTTTAGTATTAATCGCAGGACATCAAGTTATAACAACTTTCTTAGCAGATAGTTCCCCCCCTTTTACATTACAATGCCTGGGTTTTTATAGAGGACCCGAGCCTCTGAGTTATAATTACATAGCAATGAGAAGTACGCCCTCGAGCCCTGAGAATTCGGCTCCCCGAGACTCTCGTGATCGAGCTCTCAAATCCGTTACCAAAACTGCAAACTGTGATCGGGTCAACCATGGAAAGATGCATTGATGAGCCGTCTGGACGTCCTTGGTCTCCGGGTGCGATGCTCGAGTGGTCGCCATGCTCGTCGGGCTCTTCATCATGGCCTGATACTTCGTTTTTGATTGCCAAAAATGAGCAACGAGCTTATCGGGCACAAAAAATTGCATTTATGAGGCACTTGATCGCCTCGAGAAAATACCCGGCTTGGAATGCGTGCCCGTGAAGCGCTTCGCTAAGTCTTCATTCACAACTTCGCTTCGCAATGGTTCTGAGCTGAAGCAAAAACTCCTCTTCGGTTTGTACTTCACAAAATTGAGCTTCGCAAAACTGCTTTGGGGGTGGTGAATGCCGAAGCATATTTGCTTCACAAAATAGGGCTCTTCGTCTTCGCCGCTTCGCTGATGAAATTGCTTCGCTGATGCTTTGGAGAAATGCTTCGCTGCAATCCTCTTTCAAAACTATGGTTCGGGTGAGCTTCGGCCGAAGATGTTGCATTCTCCATGACCTTCGTCACTTCGGGTAGAAGTACTTCACACGAAAGCGAGCCGAAGCGGATGCTTCGGAATGACTTTCGATGAAGTAAAAATGATTCACTGATGGAGGGACTCGAAGTGGGTGCTTCGACAACTTTTTGGCGAAGTATTTTCGATGCTCCTTTGAGTTCCGCTTCGCTGATTTTTTGATCGAAGTATTTGCTGAAAATGCTTCGGGTGCGAAGTAGTTTCATTCTCCTTCCTTTGTATTTTACTTCGGCAACACCGCTTCGTAGAAATCTCGCCCGAAGTATTTGCTGGAAATGCTTCGGGTCCGAAGTAGATTTCTTGCCTTTGCTTCTTCGACGAAGTTGTTCTTTTGGATGCCGCTTCGCTCAACTTTTGCCCGAAGTGAATACTTGAAGCGCTTCGGGCCCGAAGTTCTTTTTATCGCTACCCTTGTATTTTACTTTGGTAATACTACTTCGCAAGAAACTCTACCCGAAGCAGTGTTGAAAATGCTTCGGGTGCGAAGCTCTTCTCATTTTCCTTTGGCGAAGCTCTTTCTTTTCTACTTTATATACAAAGGGGTGGCATTGAAAGCCAAAATTGCTGCAATTTTCAAATAAAAAAGGACAACAAAGAAAAACTTTACAAAATCTGTACAAAATTTGATTTTCTTTTCTACCCCTTGAGAAATGTGACAAAATTGTCAACATTCTTGGCGGCTCGCGGGGCAACGAGCTCGTCTCGGTGGGAGAACCCTTTAATTTTGATCCATTGGGCCAGAGTCCTTTCCCGATCCTTCTCCTCCTTCTGCCTCTGGGAGCGCTTCCATAGCTGGTTCTTGCTCTCCTTCTTCCTCTGGTTCCTCTTCTTCTTCGCCTTCCTCTTCTGGTGCGGCCTCTTCGGGAGCAGCTTCCTGCGACGGCGACGGGGCAAGACGCTCGCGGATTTTCCTCATGGTTCGGTGGACCTGAGACCAGGCACTCTTCGAGAAAGGTTCTAGATCTTGTAGTGCCTTGATCAATACGCGGAACCGATCAATTTGCCCGATATCTGCATGTTGGGCTCTAGTATACAGATCATTTAGGCAGGCCACGATCTTGCAGTATCTCAAGAGGTAATCTGTGATCTGCCTTTCTGTTACTGGCTCCGCCCATCCGTCTATCTCCGAGACGTCGCCTTCAAACTGAAGCCATGTTGGCTTAATCTCTTCTTTGGTCAGGAGGTTCCCATTGTCGTCCGTGAAGCTTGGAAAGCCCATGGAAGAAAGATCTTGAAAGTAGCCCATTGAGGCACGCTGCTCGTTCTCGAACACGTCTAGGAGGTCCTTCGCCTTCTGCATTTTTTGCACCTTAGAGAAGAAAGCGCGAACTGTGGCCCGGGCTGTAGACCAATCCCTAGCTATCCGACTCATTGCAGGGACCTGCAAGTCTTGATATTTGGCGCTCTGGACATCGAAAGCTAGTTTGAGCCGGCTTCTAGCTTTTTGAGTTATCTGATCGATGATTGGCCCTCCCTCGGTAGCGGCACTTCGGGCTTCCATAATATAGGCCAAAATTGACAAGGCACTGGAGGCCCGAGATCTAAAATTTTTGAGCAGGTGAGAGCGAATCTCCTTGATTCTGCTTCTGTCAAACAGCTCCAAGCTCGCCTTTTCGAACAACTACTGCTGCATCTGCAAGATCTTACTTTCAAGCTCCTTGGCCTTCAGCTCGTTCTCGGCCTGCCTTTGCGCTTGTTGCTCGGCTGAACACTGCAGTTGTAAGATTTGTTGTTTGAGGGTGTGTGTTTCTTTTTTCAACAACTTGCACTGTTTCTGTGAATCCTCCAGCTCGAAGCGGATCCTAGCCAACTCTTCCTCCAACTTGATGTTGGCATTTTCTGCTTCAAACCTATGTTGATTTGCAATATTTGCGTGCGCTCGGAAGGTCTCAACCCCAACATGCATGGACAAAGACTCATTGTCTATGTTCAGGTGTTCCAGGTATTTGGTTTTCTCCTGATAATCATAATCCGCTAGAGTCATCTCATTCAGAGGCTTCTGGACCCTGGGGACCTTCTTCACTTTGTGTAATTTTCCAGCCTTTAAATCAAAGACTGCACATTTCTCAACTTGGGCTAAAGAGCGCCCTCTTTTCTTTCTGGCCTCCTTCAGCATCTTTTCTGAGTTTTGTCGGGCCTGAAGTAGCTTTTTAGCTAGAGGACGTTCCTTTATCATAGACAACTCGGACTCAAATAAGGTCGGATCTCCAGCCGTAGGGGTAAACAAATATAAGGAGTTAACGGGGAATGCCTCACCAGAAGGTTCGACGACAGGTGTAGCGGGGGCTTCGGCGAGTGGGGAAATGCCTTGTATGATGGGGGTGTGGGCCACGGGGTTCGACGTTAGAGTATTGTATTCGCCCTGGTTGAGGGCTAAAGGATCGGCGACGTGGGAGGGCGAAGAGAGTTTCGATGGGCTTGTCTTGGCCAGATGACTCGGGTGAAGTGTGGCTAGGCAAAGTGTGGGGTGAACTTGGAATGGCCATGGGCACAATGCGGAGGGGCGATTGACCTTCAAGGGAGATTGAGGAAAACTTTTGGTCGGGGCCATGGTGGATGTGTGAGAGGTGAGGGTAAAGGGTAGTGAGTGCGTACCTGCGTGCCCTCTTGGCAAAGCGGTCGTTGTGACTTCTTGTGTAATCGGCTCCTGCTCTTTTTGTGCTTCGGTGCTTCTAACCTCCATGACTTCTACTTCGGGGTCCCCTTCTTGGAGGAGTTCCTCCACATCGATGACGTCTATGTCTGGGACCGTCTCAGCACTTGGTGGCATCGCACTTTCAACACCTGCTTCGATCGGGTCTGATGCAGGTTGCTCAGCATGGGCGCTTGGCGGCCTTGTGCGAGGTCGCTTTGGGTGGCTTGGAGGCACTTGAACTTGCTCTTGCCTCTTCCTTTTCTTTCTCTCCAATGGCTGCTCTGCCTCTTCGACACTTGTATCGTGGCTTTCTGATGGACCTTGTGGCAGTGCCTCTGGGGTAGCTTCAGCTTCTTCCTCGTCCGAGGCATCTTCAGTTCCTTTAGGACTTTCACCTGATCTCGAGGGGGCTGGGGGAACAAAATCAGCAAAGGATATAGACTTCCAGGTTTCAACGTTGGCATCATAAAGAATCGTGAAGTCTTTATCCATTGCCAAGAGTCCATAAGAATTCATCTTCTGGCGATGGACTCTCATTATCCACCATTCCCCTAATTTTTCCTCGCTCCAATCCTTCAATTCCTCCTTTAAATCGTCTTTTGCCTTTCTCCAAAACGTGGAGCTTGGAGTTGGGAGGGGGTACTGATCGGGATCAAATTCGGCCTCCATGGGGTAGAATTCATGCCAGGGAGGCAATGTCCTCATCCTCTCCAAATGCCACTCCAGATCCTTTCCATTTGGATTATTCCTTTGCTCCACAATTTCAGGGTGAGGGCAGATGTGAAAATTTTTGAATTTTAGGTGATCCTTCATCACCCCCAAGGGATCATAGAGCCATTGCTGAGGAATTTGGAGCAGGCCAAAGTTGGCAAGTTTTTCCTCCAGGAAAACATTCTGTTTCAAGGCAAATACCTCGATTACTCCCATCCTGAAGAGAAAGTCGTAGGTGTGTGCCCACTTTCGACCATGGCCATATACAACGTTGGTCGCGTCACTCTGTCGAGCGACCTCCAATGCAAATTGATACTCAGAAGGGAAAACAGGAAGCAGGAAGGGCTTTCTTGTAAAGCCGAACATACGAATCACCAATCCCTGTGTCAATTGAAAAACATCTCCCTTCTTTTCTTGCACTATTTTATCTCTCAGACTGAGGGGGACCCGAGGGCAAGAACCCCTCAACAAATGCATGGCGGGCCCCAAGAATTGTTGGTTAAAAGAATAGTAGGACTCTGTCTTCAACAGGAGAGGAGTCCACTTGTACACAGGCAGAGGATTTCCATCCTTGTCGCTTGAAGAGATAGCGATATGGGGGAATCGCTTATGAACTTGGTAGAAAAACAACCAGACTAGGAGGGAGCAAGGTGCGAAGTACTGGCCCGTCGTCGAACTCTTCATACTAGCGAGTCGCGTATGCAAGGTTCGGGCCACCCATTCTGCCCAATCAAAGAAAACTGGGTTGGTGCTCGGTCTTGCAGCATCAGGGGCATAGAACTCCCCTCTTGAAATACATTCGGCCAAAGACACCTGCCAGGGTTGTACCGAGGCATCTGTCGACAGGCCCGCCACCCATGCAATGATGGAGAAAATGTCGGTGTTCTTGAAAGCTGCCAAGGGTAGAGGCATTTGGGGCAGCTTGCCTGAAGTGAGCCCGCTTTTGAGGTTTTCATGCAAAAATTTCAAGATGAAGTTATTGGAGGTGAACCTCTCCATTTGTTCGCTTAGAATAACATTGCGAACTGAATAACCCTTGGGTGGCCCTTGCCGTGGTGCAAATGCTGCTTGCACATCTTCCTTCAGAATGGAAAACAATTTATGGCCTGAAGCGTCCAACACTTGCCTGGATGCAGGTTGGTAATTTTGCGCGATAGCATATATCAGCTCTGGGCAGTGGTGAACAGGAGGGGTCAAAAACCAGTAAATCTGAGAATAATAGGCTGCAGCCCTTTTATTCTCTGGAGTGAGTCGGCTCACCATGAACTCAATAGTGCGTCTGAGTTCAGACACATCCTTAGAGAGCTCTGTATCTCTAATTTTCTCCCACCCATCAATTGGCGGGTCCACAAGCTGCTCTTCCTCAGAGTCATTTCCTTCTGCTATTGGCTGCTTTTCTTGGCGAGGGGCGGGGTCGATCTTTTTTGACGTAGGCCTTTTCTCTTCCTTCCCCTTTTTTGCCTTTTCAGGGACTGCTACTTTCGGATCCTTTCCTTTCTGGGTGGAGCTTTTCTTCCCCATGTTGAAAATAATGGCGGTAGAATTCTTGATACAAAGAGCTTCGATATGAAGGGCTTAGATGCAAAGGCAGGAGAATTGCAGAGTTACCGAAGGCTCTTAGCTTTGCATGAACTGGGAGACAAATAAACTTCTCCTTGATAGGGCTTCACGTTTTATAGCCTAAAATAGGTAATTACCTTAATTTATGGCACCTACCAAAATTAAATTAGCGCTTCGGACGGAGAAAGTTGTCGTGTCCTTTGATTGGCTCTGCAGCGGTGTAGTACACGGGGCCACATGCCCTGATGATTATGCTCTGCGTTGTAGATGCAATCTGCTGCCACTTCGTACCTCGGCACGGGCTTTTCTCTTAACTGAATTGCCTCGGGATGTGCCCCGCTACGTTTGCCTTAAATTCGTCCGCTTCGAACCCTTTTCAATGTTACCATCGACACGTTCTTTGAGGTGCATTTTAAATTTTTCCCTTCGCACGTTGTTGGTTCGGGAAATTAATGCCGAAAATGCTTCGCAGCGAACCTTTGGTTCGGGCTGTCTTTCGATGCTTCGGGCCCGAAGTACTTCTTCTTCGTCATGCTGCCGCTCTATTTTGTGAAGGTCGCTTACCGAAGCTTTACCCTTCTGGAAACTGCTTCACCCAATTTTGCTTCGAAAACTGCTTTGCAAGGAATCTACTTCGCAAAATTGCTGCCCGAAGTAGCTGCTGAAAATGCTTCGGGTGCGAAGTACTTTTCGTGCCTTTGTTTGATCTTTGGTTCGGCTCTTCGCAGCGAACCTCCTTGCAACTGCTTCTTCGCATCAAAAGTCCCCGGAGGGGATTTAGAAGTGGTACTTGGCTTTTGCGATCTTGGAACAGGATGTACATACAAATGCAAATTATATACAGAAGTATATATACAGTCACTTCGAAAGAAAACTGCGTGAAGCAGTTGCTTCGCCAGAATTTCCCCGAAGTAGTTCTACTTCGGCAGCTTCTTCCCCGAAGTACTTACTTCGGGAGTAGTGTTCCCCGAAGTAGATTTACTTCGGCACTTTGTTCTCCGAAGTAGCTACTTCGGATGTTTTTCCGTCGAAGCTCCTCCCGAAGCTTATAAATCGTCGAAGTTTATTTGCCGAAGCATTTCTTTTGACGCGATTTATTTTTCGAAGTTGCATTTTAATTCCTAATTTTTTTTTTTTGAAGAGAAAAATTGTGTTTTACCTTAGCGGTGAAAAGTCTTCAGATGAAGACCATTGATAGAGATCGGCAAGACTTGGCCATCTGCATCTTTGAGGATGAATGAATTGGCCGAGTTCACCTTCATAATTTTGAACGGCCCATCCCAAAAGGCGTCCATCTTGTCGTGATTCCCAGGCTTGGCCTTCCAGGAGTCCCACTTCCATACCAGATCTCCCACTTTGAATGTGCGATCAGATGACTTCTTCTTGAACCAATCTTGGGTGACCTGAGCATGCTTAGCGAAGTTCTGGTAGGCTTCTTCGTGATCTTCCTCTAGTTGCAGTAGTCGAGCTAATCTATTTTCCATCGGACTAACTCCATCTTCTGCTTCTAACAGCTGCAGTGCAGGGATCTCCACATGAATGGGTAAGATGGCCTCCTTGCCGTAAACCAGGGCGTAAGGTGAAGTCTTGATTGACTTCTTGATAGAAATTCGATCGGCCCACAAAGCCCGATCTAGAAGGAGATGCCAAGTCCTTTTGTTTGTCTCTATGAGCTTTCTTAGCATCCTCAACAGAGTCTTATTGGTGGATTCTGCCAAGCCGTTGCCCTGTGGATAATAATTGGAGGATACTTTATGATATATCCCATATCTGTAGAGGAATTCATTGATTTTAGCGCCTGTGAAGCCAGGGCCATTGTCCATGATGATAGATTCGGGAATGCCGAACCTGGTGACTAAACTTTCTAGAAATGCAATTACAGTTTCTTGATCTGCATGCTTTGTAGGAATTGCTTCGGCCCACCTGGTGAAGTAGTTCGTTGCAGTCAGGATGAACTTATGTCCCACAGAGGAGTTCGGTGATACGGCCCCTATGAAATCTAGCCCCCATTGTTGAAAGGGTGCCTCTACTTGTATCGGACGAAGGGGCATTGCAACATTTTTGTTTCGATCGACGAACCTCTGACACTGCTCGCATTTGCGACAAACTGCGAAGGCATCGACAAAGAGTGTGGGCCAATAATAACCCACCTTGATGATCTTTAACATCATTGTTCTTCCTGCAAAGTGACCTCCCGATAGTCCTGAATGGAATTCTCCCAGGACTCTCCTTTTATCATCATCTTTGATGCACTTGAGAAGGACACCATCAATGTTCCTGAAAAATAGGCCTTCGGGGCGCAGAGTGTATCTGGAGGACCGCATCCTGAAATGTCTTCGTTGTGATGCATTTAGATGCGAAGGACACTTGTCGGTGTTGAAATAGCTGATTATCTCACTAACCCAATCCTTCTCGTCTTCTTCCTGGTTAGCGAAGCACTCTTCGGCTGGTAAGTCATCCCTCCGAGATTCTGTCACTTCGACCGCTGCGCTCTTTGCCAATTCTTGACACAATGCACGACCGTGAACCAATTTTGTGGGCTTGATCTCAATGTCAAACTCCTGTATCTTGTTCACCCAACCAGCTCTTTTGCTTCCCAATTCTCCTTGGATGATGAAATTGCGCACATCGGGGTGAATGACAAAAATTGTGACTCGACTTTGGGAGATGAACTGCTTGAACTTCCTCAGTGATTTCATTACTGCATGCACCTGACGTTCTATGAAATTATATCTTTCTTCATGGGGATTGATCACCTGACTCAGAAATGCGATGGGACGCTCTTCGCCATCTTCCCCCTTTTGTGTCAGGACAACAACATAGCTCTCGGGCTCTCCTATGGCATACATGATAAAATCTCGACTGTAGTCAGGGTTGATTAGGACTGGCGCCTGAGCGATTCGAGCCTTAATCTCTTTGAATGCTTCCTTTCTTTCTTCCATCCAGCTGAATTCGGTGCCCTTCTTAAGGAGTTGAGACATTGGTTTGATGACCTGGGCGAAGTCAGGGACAAAATTTCTCACGAAGTTGATCTGGCCGAAGAAATATTGAAGCCCCTTCTTGTCTGCTGGGAGTGGGAGCTTCATTAGAGCCTCGGCTCTGTCAGGATCTACAGCAAGGCCCTTTTTTGATATCGCATGTCCCAACAATTTTCCTTCACTGACTGCGAATATAGACTTCTTTGGATTGATTGAGATGCCAAATTCTTGGCACTTTTCAAAAATTTGTTGTAGATGTAGTGGATGATCCTCCCTTCTTTGGGAGAAAATGGTCATGTCATCCAGATAGATGACGATAACCTTATTTAGAAGCTCACCAAAAGCAAGATCCATCACCCTCTGGAAAGTGGCACCAGCATTCGAAAGACCAAATGGCATTCGCTGGTAAGCAAATGTCCCCCACTTGGTAGTAAATGTTGTTTTATGTTGGTCTTCGTCCCTGACCCAGATTTGATTATATCCAGAAAAACCATCGAGCAGAGAGAAGCGTTGAGCTCCAGCCATCGAGTGCAAGATCTGATCGATTTGCGGGAGAGGATAGTGGTCTTTGAGAGAAGCCTGATTCAGGTTGCGAAAGTCCACGCATAACCGTATATCTCCATTCTTTTTTTGACGGGGACTAGATTCGCTACCCAAGAAGAATGCTTGATGGGATATATTATCTTTGCCTCGAGCATTTTTAGAAGTTCGGCCTTCATCAGGACCTCGATCTTCGGGTTAACAGGCCTTTGCTTTTGTCGAAAAGGTTTGACCCCCTCCTGTAGTTCGATTGTGTGTTGAACCAGCTGCCGATTGTATCCTCTGAGATCTTGATAGGACCAAGCAATTATGTCAAAAAAATTTTTGCACAAATTCTGTATCTGTTCTATCTCTTCTGAAGTGCAGTCGGTTCCGACCTTTATTGCTTTTCCAGGTTCAAGCTCTAAATCCTGATACTGCTTTTCATTGACTTTGATCATGTGAGAGAGTGCTCGATCATTCTGATCAAAGAGGCTTTCAAGAGTGACCAGTCCCTTGGGAACGCAGTTGTTCTTCAATTGAACCAGCCCTTCATACTCTTCTTCATCAGAGCTTCTATCTTCGACTGTGGCGGCTTCTTGGATCATGAAATTTACAATCTGCTCGTCGTTGTCGAAGACTTGCCAATGCAGATCTTTGTCTAGGACAGAGGGTCTGTAGATCATCCTCACAGCTTTGGGCTTGTGCACCATGTCTTCTGTTGGAGAGTACTTGGCTGCGATGGATGCCAGAACATCGGCATGTCGATTCTTTTCTCTCGGAATAGACTACAGATTGAGAGACTCGAACTGGTCAAACAGGTCCCATACCCTATTGCGGTATGACTTTAGATAATGTTTCTTTGAGGTACACCTATTTGTGACCTGGTTGCATACCAGTTCAGAATCTCCAAAGATTTGGAGATGCTTTATGCCTAACTTGTCAACTTTCTTGAGTCCTAGGCATAATGCTTCGTATTCCACTGCATTGTTAGTGCAGCTCCATGTCAACCGGTAGCAATACTCTTTTTGCTCTCCGGATGGCGAAACTAGAAGAATCCCTGCCCCAGCGCCATTTTTACATCGGGCACCATCGAAGAACAACTTCCATAGTCCTTCTTGGGCACTTGTTCTGTTCTTTGTTTGGGTGTGTTTTTTAGGCTTGGCGATTGCATAACACCCTATCTCGGTCTCCACCATGGCGTTAAAGTCTGCCAATGAGAACTCATCTTCATAACTTAGTTGCGCAAGAGATTCCTCGACCAGGTCTACTTGCTCTATTTCCTCCACTACTGCATTCACTGGTTCGCTGCTTTCTTCCTCGGACATCTTCTGCACAAGAAAGGAAGAAGGTTTTTCATTGTAGATCTTCACCTTCTTTCCTTTGAATGGAATATCTAGATGAGAGTAATCCATAGATAGATATCCGCCCAGTTTTGTCATGAATTCCCTTGACAAGCACATACTGAAATATGGCTCCAAGTCGACTACAACTACCTCTTGTATGACTGTGATCTGAGGCATCTTATGTAGTCGGATAGGAATGTCCTTGATCACCCCTACAGTCTTCACTGGAGTACCATCCAACTGGAGTACACCTTGGCTACTTCGCGTATATTCCATCCCTATTTCTTCGTAGACTGCTCTTGGCATGACTGTTGTAGCGGCCCCAGAGTCGATCATGCAGTTATGTACAATATACCCTTCCATTTGTAGGGTCAGGTAGAACGGAGGTGGTCTATTCTTTCCCATGATAGATGTGGATAGGGTCTACACAAGAGCAAGTGGTGCCGCCTTTTTTGCTTTAATTGTCTTCAATGATTCTTGCAGCAAGTCCACTTGTCCAGGTAGTTGCAGTGCATCGTACAAGCTGATCTTGGCTGGGATCTTCTTCAACTCCTCTACAATGTTGTACGCCAGGGATTTGAGCACTTCAGGTTCCTTTCTGGGCTCGTATCTAGTGCGATACTGCTCTATAGCTTCAACTCTTTGTCGCTTGGTCAGTGAAGGAAACTTGAGCTTTTCCTTAGCCTGCTCCTTAGTTTCTGCCTGAGGTGATTCGGCAGAGGCCTTTTGAGCCTTTTCTTTGACTGGTGCAGGCGGAGGAGCTTCGTTCGGAGCCGAAGAGGATGATTGTCCTTTCTCGGGTCGAACTTGCACTTTTAAGGGAGCCATCTGAGTAGCATCTACTTCTATTGCCTTCTTTCCTCCTCTGGTAAGTACTGCAACCGGCTCCTCCTCGCCAATGGTCAGGTTCTGACTCATCTGCCTAATGACGTTGACTTGACCGTTATGACTACTGTTTGCCAGCGTTTGTACATAGTGTTGGTGCAGCGTGCAGGTATTCTCTTCATGCGGATCATTGCACGTAGAGCACCAATATACATAATCGAAAGTGCTCGGAGCTTCATCAATCACAGCATTTCTCGTCGAAGCCTTCCCTTGCTGGACTGCTTGGTCTTTGGTAAGCGCAGGCGTAGGATAAGATCTTCTCGGTAGGAACTCCTGTTGCGCTTGCTTCTTCTTCACAATGGTCATGTCATTTGACAACATCTGAACTGTAGAGTTCAGAGACTGCATCTCCTACAGAATTTTAGTTTGTATATCATCGACTTTCGAAACGAGTGGCAATGAAGCCATCGTCGGTATTGGAGGCAGGGCGGGGTGTTGAGGTGGTGCTGGTAGTACAGGAAATGCCGAAGTGACAGTGGGCTGTGGAGTTGAAAATGTAGGGAAATGAATTTGTGGAGCAGTGATTTGAGACACGATAGGATTCGGGTTCCAAGATGAAATCGGGAGTGCAGGGGTAGTAGAGATTTGTGAAGCGGCTACGCTTGCATACTGGAATTGAAGGAATTCGGGAAGTATGGGTGTCGGCATCCTTTGGGGAAGCTTGCCCATGGCTATCAAATCCATTTCTGCCCTCTTGGCTAACTCATATAACTCAAGAAAAGTATTAACGTTAGAATATCTTACCATGAGACTGATATCAGGATTGAAATCTCGAAGGAAATAGAGTGCTGCAGCTTCGTCGGTTGGCCGAAGTCCAACTGGCACTCTCTGCCAGGTTCGAGCGAACCTAACATTGAAATCTATGATTTCTTCTTATGGATGCCTCTTGATCGAAGTGAACTGATGCAGAAGAGAGGTAGGATCGGAAGACTCATTGAAGTTTCCCATAATTTGCCCAGCTAATTGATCCCATCCCGTAATACTACCGGGTGGTAGAGATCTATACCAGTAGAGGAGTTTTCCCCTAAGGGAAAGGACCAGAAGCTTTACCATAATTTGCTCTTCTATAATGTCGTGGATCGCCGCCAGAGATATTATGTCCTGGATATGCTCCAGAGCAGTCTTTCCGGTTCCATCGAACGTTGGGATCTTCTTTATGGCAGCGAGCGGCACTTGCCCTTGTCCCGCTAGATTCAGTGGTGACAAAGAATCCCATGCTGGGCACAACCTAGGCGGTGGTGGCTGCTGCATTTGTTGTTGTTGTTGTTGTTGTTGTTGTGGTGCCATACTTGCTCCTAGATTTTGAGAAATAGGAATTCCTGAAGCTCCCCCTTGATTGCTAGTAGGACAACTAACAGGAATGGAGGGACTAGGATGCTTCGGTGAGTTGGGAGGATTGGGAGGAAAACTAGATGTTGTACTATCAAAAGTTAGGCTTTGTCCACCAACAATTGCCTCTTGCGAGGACGTTCCACGTAATAATGATTCGGGGGTGACCAACCTTGATTGCTCCCCAAAGGCATCAATATCTAGCTCAAAGAACTCGGTTTCCTCTCCTCTATTCTTAACTCTCCATCTCGTTTGCATGAAGGCATAGACTTTTGGTACTGGTCTTTACGACTTAAAGATTCTCGGGTAAATAGAGTCGCTAGATGCTAAGAGTCTTTCAGTAATGAGGGCATCGGTCCTCACTACCACTAATCAGGTGAGACTGACCGGGTCACACCGAGAACTTGTTAGAGCTATTGGCCCCGGTGAAGACGGGTTTAAGATTTGCGCTTTAAAATATGGGACTTCGGTCCCATCGGGCGTGCCAAAAACTGTTGGTCATCAAATCTGCCTAGGAAAGGATTTTGGGTGAGTGTATGCACCCTAGACCTGGACCAACATTGAAAGGCCGAAGGGAAGAGATGCCCTTCATGCCAATCTCCAGAGAAAGGCCGGCTCCTATGCTAATCTACTTGGGTGTTTGAAGATAAGGGTGCAGGAAAGAGATAAAAGGAGTTAGGGTTAGAGAAATAAACAAAAAGGGTTAAGGGAAGAGAGATCGGTGATTTAATGTGGGGAGAGAACAGGAAGCACGATCACTAACTGACAACTTGAATGGAAGCAAAGAACACCAAGAATAAATGAAAGAAACGTAATATCAACCTTCCTATGTATCCTCCAAGCGAGTTTCAGGGTACAGTCCCCGATCGCACACCGGACGCAGGGTTCAACTTTCTCAATATGCAAACGAAGACAGACAAAAGAATCAAGCACAGAAGGCAGCATAAAAGAAAACCAATATTACGCTTTTCCACTCCTATGTATCCTTCAGACGAGTTTCAGGGTACAATCCCCGATCGCACACCGGACGCAGGGTTCAACTTTCTCAGTATGCAAACGAAGAAAGACAAAAGAATCAAGCATAGAAGGTAGCATAAAAGAGAGAAATGGAGCCCAAAGGTCTTTAGTATTAATCGTAGGACATCAAGTTACAGTAGCTTTCTTAGCAGATAGTTCCCCCCTTTTTACATTATAATGCCTAGGTTTTTATAGAGGACCCGGGCCTCTGAGTTATAATTACACAGCAATGAGAAGTACGCCCTCGAGCCCTGAGAATTTGGCTCCCCGAGACTCTCGTGATCGAGCTCTCAAATCCATTACCAAAACTGGCAACTGTGACCGGGTCAACCATGGAAAGATGCATTGATGAGCCGTCTGGACGTCCTTGGTCTTCGGGTGCGGTGCTCGAGTGGCCGCCATGCTCGTCGGGCTCTTCATCATGGCTTGATACTTCATTTTTGATTGCCAAAAATGAGCAACGAGCTTATCGAGCACGAAAAATTGCATTTATGAGGCACTTGATCACCTCGAGAAAATACTCGGCTTGGAATGCGTGCCCGTGAAGCGCTTCGCTAAGTCTTCGTTCACAACTTCGCTTCGCAATGGTTCTGAGCCAAAGCAAAAACTCCTCTTCGGTTTGTACTTCACAAAATTGAGCTTCGCAAAACTGCTTCGGGGGTGGTGAATGTCGAAGCATATTTGCTTCACAAAATAGGGCTCTTCGTCTTCGCCGCTTCACTGATGAAATTGCTTCGCTGATGCTTTGGAGAAATGCTTCGCTGCAATCCTCTTTCAAAATTGTGGTTCGGGCGGGCTTCGGCCGAAGATGTTGCATTCTCCATGACCTTCGTCACTTCGGGTAGAAGTACTTCGCATGAAAGCTAGCCGAAGCAGATGCTTCGGAATGACTTTCGACGAAGTAAAAATGATTCGCTGATGGAGGGACTCGAAGTGGGTGCTTCGACAACTTTTTAGCGAAGTATTTTCGATGCTCCTTTGAGTTTCGCTTCACTGATTTTTTGACCGAAGTATTTGCTGAAAATGCTTCGGGTGCGAAGTAGTTTCATTCTCCTTCCTTTGTATTTTACTTCGGCAACACCGCTTCGTAGAAATCTCGCCCGAAGTATTTGCTGGAAATGCTTCGGGTCCGAAGTAGATTTCTTGCCTTTGCTTCTTCGACGAAGTTGTTCTTTTGGATGCCGCTTCGCTCAACTTTTGCCCGAAGTGAATACTTGAAGCGCTTCGGGCCCGAAGTTCTTTTTATCGCTACCCTTGTATTTTACTTTGGTAATACTACTTCGCAAGAAACTCTACCCGAAGCAGTGTTGAAAATGCTTCGGGTGCGAAGCTCTTCTCATTTTCCTTCGACGAAGCTCTTTCTTTTCTACTTTATATACAAAGGGGTGGCATTGAAAGCCAAAATTGCTGCAATTTTCAAATAAAAAAGGACAACAAAGAAAAACTTTACAAAATAGTACAAAATTTGATTTTCTTTTCTACCCCTTGAGAAATGTGACAAAATTGTCAACAGGAACATCTTGTAATGAAGTGATGATGATCCTATCTAGAAAATAGTCACTTGCATTACATTTGTAGTAGGTCATTGAGCTAGTGGACCTCCTTGATGACTTCCTCAAAACCCTTTCTTATCCTTTTTTATCTTTTGAACTCTAGAAAGGAAGTTGAGGTCTTGATGACATATAGTAGTTGTCAATTATGACATGACTATAGCTCAATACCTTAGCTTCTTCTTCTAGATTCTAAAATCTCTAGAGGACTTGCATGCATCAACTTGCTTGATCATGTGTTTGCTTGTTGCATAATCGAATGATAATTTCACTTGCTTATGTTCATATACTTGTTGTTTGCATATGGAGTCGAGATAGTTCGCATGATCAGTGATGATCCTAGTCAAGATAGATCACATCATAGATTTAAATCTTAGCTAGGCACCTGAGATAGTGAATCTCTCTTATGACTTATTTAAATTGATAACTCATTATTTTTTAAACATCTTCTTTATCTTGGTTCTTCTCATAATCATCTTCTTCTAACTTATCACTTAATGATGATGTTAATGCTAAAATTCCGACTTAAGGGTAGCATATAAAAGGGTGATCTAAGCTAACATGTCCATCCTAGGGAAATATTTTTCTCATAATTCTCTTATCAAAATATCTTTTGACTTAACCCTATACCTAGGAAAAACTGGTGATAGGATTATTCAATGACTAGTGAATGTTTGAAAGTTGATCCATTCATCCACATTGAGTAATCCTATAAAAAGTCTTTTCTTTGTATAGGGATCTATCAGATTTTTTAATTTCATTTACATTTCATCAAAAACTATTTCTCAAACACCATATTCATCAAGTTATGATTTACCTTTATATCCAAATAAAATGTTAGGTAAAATCATTCGCCACTTGGTAAGTGTTAGCATACCTATACGTCCAATGAGTGAGAAATAATTCTATCAAACATTCTTCTTCAATACAAGGGTCCAACACAAATCTAAAAATAATAACAAGCTTATATCTCTTTAATATGTCAAATCTATTCTTAAAAAATCCAATCAATTTATGATTCATTCTTATACCCAGATAGAAGGTGGGGTAGAATAATCTAATTCCTTGTAAGTGTTAGCATTCCTATATACCCAACAAATGAGGACTTATTCTATCAGATATTCTTCCTCGATATAAGGGTTTATCATAAATTCCACTTTTTCAACTATCATTATACCTAAAATGGATGAACAAAATAAAATTACCCAATACCCAACAAAGTGTATAAAACACCTAATGATGTTGGATAATTAAATAAGAAATACTATCTTGGCATAATCCTTTTATCAAATTTATCATACAACCTCCTTGTTTTGCTAAATCAAGGCAACATGATAAAGCGTAATTGCTGACAACTCTACATATCATCAATTTTTAAGACATAAACATCAAACAAATTTGTTCTGAATCATTCTACTCACCAATAATTTTAGTACATGATGCATTCTTTGCTTGATTTTACATATATTGTATGATTGCATATTTTCATAGACTACATGAAACTCTACTAGGATGCAACAATTATCTTTTATATTATACTAGGGATTGTGTGCTAGCGGATTTTACTTATATTGCATAACATAATTTTTTTAGAAACCGATGGAGAAGATCATTTTGTGTTTGATAAGATAACATCAACATGGAGTGACCTCCTAATCATATTCCTTCCTTGAAAAGGACCTAAGATCATAGCTTTTGAGAATGTCAAGAACAAGAATTATTTCTTACTCAAATATTTTCATAGATGTGAAAATATTTTACAAGGAATAATTTTTGTTTCTCCTCCTTCACTCAAGAGCATTGATATATTGCTCATATATTATTTATCACATAATAATTACTACCATGATTGTATGCCTGCATTTATGCATTGATTGTGTGTGCATATAAAAATTAGGGGATTTTATGATGAGGTGATGATGACCACTAGTTAGGATAGCATTCATTTGATCTACATTCACACTAGATCTTTGATGCTTGCAAATCGCCAACCTTAGGATCACTCACATTCCAAATATTTATTAATTCTAGAAAATTATTGCATAATTGAGAAATATTCATGATCCTCCTATATATGGTTTCTCCAAATGGTATTTTTTATGAATATTGCATGTTGTCATTGAAATGACTATGATGTATTTTTAATCAAAGACTACCATGGTGGGAAACAATAATATTCATCTACATTTTAGCATGATTGAACAACACACATACACTTATTTCATTGGCTTTATCCCCTAACACATATAGGATGTTATTTGTTAGGCTATTATGGGTGAAAAAAATCATAATCTAAATCACCCTAATTCTATGAAAAAAATCATAATCTAAATCACCCTTATTTTATCAAAGTATCCTTAGACACTCTTCTTATGGTAATAGCTTATTTGCTAAAATAAATGCAACCCTTTTATACTTACAAAAAGATCTTCCATGAGAGGGAATCAGATAGACAGTCGTCGGATGCGATAGAGAATCCAAACTATACATACTATTATAGACTTTGGGTCCCAATCACTAGCAATAAATAAACAAAATGCACATTGATTTTCATATTTGCATACTTACAATAGTTGTTTGCTCCATGAATTGGTTCATATATGCATCAAACAATAAATGAACAAGAAATTAGTTTAATTCAAAAACTATCTCCTACTTTCCAAATGATGTCAATCCCTAAGTCACATGAATAGATGACTTTTAAATTCCTCCAGACTTATGATAAATTCTCAAAATGACTAATTTTAGGTCTTTTATTAGTGCCCACCAGGTGATAAATGAAGCATACTTCATTTCCTTATGATTTCATATAAAGGCCTAAAAACACTATAAACCTTAGACATTTATATCGTACCAGTTTATAGAGGGATGAACAAGATAAGCTCACTTAAAAAAAAGTCAACATAACTCATAAAAAACAAGTCAAATGATAAAATTTTATGATATCAATAACACTGATGGCAAGTTCTTATAGGATTTGAATGAGCATTGGTATTGTATTCAATTGATGCAAATATATATTACATGTGTAGATGGTTTGATAACCAACTTCCCTAACCACTTGCTAACCACCTAGAGGCGCTAACAAATATGCGCTACTACATGGTGTTAAGCAAATGTAATATTACAATTAGGGAATATTACTCTGAGTTAATATCCCAATGGTGGAATATTACTCTAACACCCCCCCTTATTCCATTATTTGGGATAACATATATGACCCCCCTTAATGTGTAGGAGAGTATAATGAAATATGCTCTTATGTTGGCTCTTGCTCTACGTGTACCTTTGGATTAGTACCTCTGGGTCTATCTTTGGATCTGCCTCTGGATCATTGCCTTTGGATCTTCCTGTAGGTCTACCTCTGGATCATTGTCGTTGGGTCTACCTTTAGGTCTATCGTTGGGTCATTACCTCTAGGACTGCCACTCGGTCTGTCACTAGATCTGCCTCTAGGTCTACCATAGGTTTTACCTTTTCTATATAAACCATACAACATTTTTTTTAATTTGGTCCATTTTGTGAGATCTGTCCACCCACAATCGATATGAACCTTATTGGCCATTTTCACTTTGTACCAATAATTTGAAGAGGAGTGATTTGTACATCCACATGAGTCACAAGGATGTAGTTTCCAACACCTAGCTGCTACATATCTTGTTCTTCCACAATGATTGCAACAATGCTTTGTAGGAGTTGAAGAAGATTTAGGTTTTACAAATATGGTTTTATTGGTACTTGCTTGTCTAGAATAGCCAAGGCCTTCATTATTTGGCCTGACATTTTGCATTAAAGGAGTGTTAATACCTTGCCCATGTTTACCTAATCCTTTACCATTGAATCCCATTTTGTTCATTAATTTGGATCCAATGCCTTTGGTGTGTTTTTTCAAATCACCCAAGTTATTCATCTTCATCAATATTTTTGCAGGTAACAATATTACATTTATCACAATTGATGAGACTATGGAGCTCATTTTGAGGATTTTCAGCTTTTAAGTCATTGGTGTCGCAAGTAAAATCTGCTCTTTTGATGAGATCACCTGTGCTACAACTGATATGTACCCATATAGGCAAGAGGTCATCTGTATCACAACAAGCATTGGTCATAATGGGCTTAAGGTCACTTGTGTCACAACAAGAATTTGCCACCATGTGTTGAAGGTCACTTGTGTCACAACAAGCATCGACCGTTAGAATCATGATCTTTGATTCCTCACTAATGTCCCTTTTCTTTTGATGCTAGGCCATGTCAAGTGAAATTAATGTCATGTATACTGCCCTTACAATACCTATAGGTATTTGAGAAAAAATTATTTAAAGGTCTTCAAAAACTTAGAATCTCTGAGAATGGTTTTTACACCACTACGTAGTGTAAGATATTTTCCATCCTTAAAAAAATCCATTCCTTCCCACCCTGTTGGAAAGTAAGGATCTTTAATTTATTAAAAAAATATTATCAGTTTGTTTTGGGGTATTCTTTTTCTTTGATTTACCCATTTTCTTAAGGTGTCGGTCTTTGCCGAAAATGCACCTTTTACAAAGTGATTTTGCAAAAAATTGATAAGGAGGCTAAGGTGTCGGTCACTGCTGAAAATGCACCCTTACAAGTGTATCCCCCATTTTTGCAAAAAATGCTTTGACGAAAATGGGAAGTATCCTTATATCACCAAAATGGTCTCTCTTTTGATATACCACAAATGAGTACTAAAAGAGAATTCACTCAAATTGATGGTACCTACCTAAAAGGATGATTAGTTGGAGGAAATTAAGCCAAGCAATAGGAATGAATTAGGGTATTTTATGGAGTGAATATCAAAATATAATTGGATTTCCTTATTTCTCCCTGATGATTTATAGAGAACAATAGCTCAAACATCGTTGTTGCAGCTATATTAGGCATTAGATACAGTAGTCCAAGCACGAAAACTTCACTTGTAAGTGTGGACCAGAGGTACCGTATATACCGAACGTTGTTGTGCAATAAATTGCACAAAAAGGTTTAAAATTTGGGGTCTTATTTGCTTTTGAATTTTAATTTATGATGTAAGTGCAAAAAACAAAAAATTAAATGCAACATATAATCAAAAGTGCCCACAAATTTTAAATATATGTGTCATATTCCATCGAAAATGCACCTATTCTGCAATGCCAATTTTAAGATGTCAAATGCAATCGAAAATGCACATTTTTACAATAATTTTTGTGTTTGCAAAAAATTGATATGCACAATTTTCTCCTTTTGTGTTGAAACTTTGCAAAAAAGAATCCAATGTTGTTTGTCCCCCCTTTTGTTTGCAAAATAAACAAGGTTTTGGAAATTTTTAGATCACCTCTTTAGTTTGCAAAAAAATGAAATGTGCAATTTCTTGTGTTATATCCCTCCTTTTGAGAAAACAAAATGCACTATTTGTATTTTTTTTGCAAAAACTTGCTTGATTTGCAAAGAATTGATTGCAAAAAAAATACTTCCTGAATTGCAAAAAAATGAATTTACAAAGTATTTTTTTTTTTAAATACCATTTGAAAGTTGGATCTCCGTCGTTGTTTTGCAGCAAAAAACTTCTCGTCCTTTAGCAAAAAAATTGCATCTTCTTGAGCAAAGTGTTGCTTCTTCATGAGAAAAAAATTGTAAAAATAAATTTTTCGTTAGCAAAAATTATGGCTTTTGGTGCAGGCGAGATTTGGTCCCTTGACCTACCACTGGCCAACACCTTGGCGCTGGTTCGACTAGCTAGTTGGGCTACTGTACCCAATGGAAATAGAAGGTAAGTATCTCCTCTTTGTTTCCTTCGACAAAGACAATTCGAAAAAAAATTGCTTTAGCAAAAGTAGATTTCTGGTGCGCGTAGGGTTTGATCCTCCGACATCACGTGTCTCAGCGCCTTACGTTGGCCTGAGTGACCAGTTGAACTAGCGCTCTTGAGGAGAAACGAAAGGGAGCAAATACATTTTGTTTCCTTTCTCTGTTGAAATGAGATAAAATACTCTTGGGACTTTAGTCCCACATGCACCAGGATGATGCACGTTACCTGCTTTAAAAATGAAATCACTCACTCCCTTATTCGATTGCCTTCAGGTAATCGGGTGATTTTGATAGAGATTTTTCTGCGTAGAAAAATAAACCAAATGTTGCCATGCGTACGCGAACCAATGCCATGTCAGCATTGAGTCACCAGCACATCAGCACTAATGATACGTCGTCATGTCAACAACTTGCCAGGTCAACAATACCATGTCAGCAACCCGTTTGTTCACCTCGATCTGCATGCTTGCCACATCAATGATGCCAATGTCAATTTTATCACTAGGGATCCCACTTTGGGATTTGTGCCCTATCAATCCGTTAGCAAGGATACCACTTCGAGATTTGTATCCTGTTAGCTTGCACCTAGAATATTAGATGCTAGGGTTTTGTCTCAATCTACGTGCTTGTAGAGTTTGCATCGATCCTCAGATTCCATGCCAATCTATGTTAGAGATCACCTACCTGCACATAGGGGTTTCACTCACAGGTAGATATCAAATATCACCTACCTTGAAAAACATGCCAACTATAATGAGCCCAAACTGTCTCCACTCTGATATCATATAGGATTTGAATGAGCATTGGTATTGTATTCAGTTGATGCAAATATATATTACATGTGTAGATGGTTTGATAACCAATTAACTTCCCTAACCACTTGCTAACCACCTAGAGGCGCTAACAAATATGCGCTACTACATGGTGTTAAGAAAATGTAATATTACAATTAGGGAATATTACTCTGAGTTAATATCCTAATGGTGGAATATTACTCTAATAGTTCTCCTATTAATATTTTAGCACAAAATATATCATCTGAACAAGCCCTAAAATTAGGGGCATAAACATCAGTAATAAGGACATAAGCTATCCATATCTAGCAATAAGTACATTAATTGTCCAAATCTAGTAAAAATGAAAGCACTATATCATATGGGCATAGACTATGCAAAGCATTGTATCATATGGACATAGACTGTCCAAAGCACTATACCATGCAAACATAGACTGTCGAAAGCACTATATCATGTATACATAGATTGTCCAAAGTACTATATCATATGGACATAAACTATTCAAAATATTTATATCATAGGGAAATAAACTATCTGCAAGCATTGTACTATATCTAGACATTGATTGTCCAAACATCAAAAGGGTATCAACTACCTATGAAAGCAATAGTTTGCCTAAGCACTTGTCAAATAATCAAGCTAGAAGAGCCACCACTTAGAAAAATATATATATATATTTACAAGCTATATATTATCCTATGGTATGGACTACCTAAAAATGCTATCAATTGTAGTTACCTAAGTGCTTGTCCATTTATCAGGTTGAGAGGCCACCGCTTAGGGTCTATTGATAACATAAATTAATTAATTTTTAAAGAACTATTCAATTAGTCTTCCAAATTGATATGTATAGTGTACAATAGTTAGTTTCCAAAGAAGTTTTCATTTTAACTCATGACTAGATGCTAGTCCTAACCCTTCTTTTTCACAAATAAAATAAATTTGTGGAAAAAATATTTTCCTTCTATAATTCATGAAAAATCATACCAAGAGTATTTGTTAACATCATTTAACATAACTCTCCTCTTGAAACTAAAAAATCAAGTCATATTTTAATTTTATTGAACTTATTTTGAACTAAATCGTAACATCAATACAATTCCTCAAAGCTTTTCAAAATCCCATTTCACATATTAATTATTGTTTAAATCAATTCTACACTTCTTCATCAATTAGCATTTGCCTTATTATACCTAATTTCACAGCGTCACTTAGTAATAATTTGCTTGTGAAATTATGGAATTTTCCTATCACGCTTTCAATACATGGAATTTTCTAAAACAAAATTAATTTGATAAAAATTCTAAAACAATTCTAAAGTCAAATTCCTTCTCATCTAGACATAAAATATCCATCGTATAACATCAGCAATACATCATACTATCCATTTACTCATCCATTCAATTTAGGCTAATTTTCACATCACATCACCTCAACATCAAATAAACATAATCATGAGCTATTAATTAATCGATATATACCATCTAATCTCAAATCGACCTGGTGTACCACAATCTATCAAAATTGGTACACTTAGATCTTGTCAACTAGCTAAGGCATCTCATAAAATTGATGCTCTCATGCCACTCATAAAAACCTAAACACTATAGATCCTAGGTCTTTGACCTACCCTCAACTAGTCGAGGAGGAAACAAATGGACTACTAAGAAGGCCATGTCACTAATCTCATCGTAGAGTGGAAACATGATCAAGTCCTCGAAGAAATAAATTACCTCTTATCTGGAGGTATGACCACGTAGTAAACCAACCTATAGTGTGTGCTCCTCATCACCTTTAAAGTGTACTAAGCCTAAAGAGTAGCTAGCTGATCAAATAAACCCTCGATAGCTGCATCATTACTCCTAGCCCAGTTGTACCTTCTCTAGCTATGACATTATCACACTCAATCCTCATATGACCCCTCTCCATTTGGATCTGATCTCTCTATGATATGACTTGATCTCTGTCCATGAGAGTTATATCCCATGTTTCCAATGCTTGGTCTAGTTGTCCCTGTATAGCTCCATCTTCCTCATTATAACATCCATCTCCTACTACAATGCCTTCTCTATTATCTTATCGGTCCTTTCCCTGGTATCATGAGCTATAGCTAAAGGAGGCACAATCAATACCCACAATGGTGTTGATCCATATCTCAAACTCCATCATAGTCTCTCCCATGTCATCTAAACATGATGGTGAGCCATCCTACTCAACCTCATACCCATCTATGGCAACCTCATCACAGGTGTAACCCATGTAGGACAAATATGACAAATTATTAGAGATAGCCTAAAGCAACCCCTACATGAATAATCCCTAAATCTAGAACAAGAGGATCATCTATATCCTTCTCGCCAAAACTTTAAGAATATGAAAGGTCATAAAATCCTCTTTGTCTCTCTTGAGTAACCCATTTGAACCAAAAATCTCTAATCATTGGGATCCTTAAATAAGGTCAAACCACCTCAAAACTCTATCTAGGTGATAAATCTCAAACTCTCTATGAAGTCCTTGTAGCCATATGATCCATTGTCCCTTGGATAACTAGACACCATCCTCAACCCATCTTGCATGATCTCTCTAGGGGTGCCATACTATCTAATTTGGTTGCAATTCATCAATGACCCATAGAGCTACCATCATAACCCCTCTACCCTCCTACCAGTATCATGGGTACGATCCCATCTAAAACCAACCTACACCTGTGGGTAAATTGGGACTATAGGTAACCCAACTAGTCATCTGGTTGCTATATTATCCCACACCCATATTTGTAAGAGAGTACAACAAACCAAACTCTTCCCATCCTTGTAGGTTACTAGGTGGAGAATCTGGTATAGCCTATACAAGATAAACAAGCCCCAAGAAAATGGTATTTTCTTGTCTCTCATACAAGCGATAATCTCAAATAATTCCTAGCGTAACAACCTCTTTCTGGTATCTCCAACCTGCAAGTCTGAAACCACCACATATAAGTGTTATAATCTAATTCAATAATCCTACCTAATAAATGACATTAATGTCAATATCACCTCAATTTAAATTATCGGTCATGAGTCAACCGTAAGATGGCTCGAGCCTAATTATAACTCATCCATACTTAGGTACCTTAATAGGTATCCAAAGAATCCTCCAGACATCCTCCAATGTCATTGTAATCTTCCTAGTTGACACAAGGAATATGGCACACTTTGAATGTCACTTCTCTTCAAGAGCAATCAAAAGCACATGGTCTATTGCATCTAGGACATCTTGGTCTATTGGTGTCATCACTACCACCGTTGAACATAAAGTGCATGGTCACTACTCCTTGACACTCTAGAACATCTAATACATGCACCCAAGAAAAACAATATAAAAATAAATAAAATTTTCAAGCCCTTAGTAAAATTATTGATAAAATAAGAATTTGTCGAGTATCAAATTCATTGGCAAAAGAAAAATTGATTGATCCACAAAAATTGTGAATATGACACCCTCTTGAAATATTCAAAATGACGTATTCTCACTATGAAGAGAAAATACATCGACCACAACATTTTAAACTTTAAAAGCATAAAAAAAAAACTAATGGACAGAAAAAGTCCATACCTATCCCTAGCACCACCTAGGCCTAATCCACCACACACTAGGTCTAATATGTGCGTTAGTTATCCCTACTAAGACATTTTGCAAAACCCTAGATATTTTCCTAGATCCCTTTTTCTTTCTTGTGCATGGTAAAAATGACTTCTACCCATGCACTTTGCCCTATTTTACCCTAATTCAGGTAAATTTTTCTTCACTCACTTCTTACCAAGCCCATTTTACTGGATAATTTTACTTCCCTAGATCAATTAAAAAATTATCCAGTAAAATCTCAAAAAAAATTGCTTCCCTTTCAAACGATTTCTCATGTTTTACCTCTTATTGATTAACTAAAGTTCGACCATCACGTCTCTCTAAAACTCAAAGGCATCTAGAACTCTTTTTAATGCATTTATTAAAGTTTTAAATGCATAAAAAAGAGAAAAAATTTGATACCTAAAATTAGACCACCTCTTTTACACCGATCCTTGATGCAAACCCATAAAAGGAGCATATTAACCATAGCAATAAAATCAACCTCAAAAATTGCGAATAAAACCCAGTTGTGGCGAATCTGCCAACTCAGTGTAAATTTCATAGAAAATAAATATGTTTTCTTTATGGCGTATTTGCAACAAGTTCAAAATCCCCAATCGTCTACTAGATTTGACCTCTAATAGTCAAATTCATGAATATGTTAAATTGCAAATACACTTAAAGGTGTATTTGTATAGGCAACATATTCACGTCTAAAAATGAAAGCCTTAATTATGCCTATAGCATCCATTTAGGGCATAAATATTATCTATCCATCCTTCTACCACTGTACACAATCGATAGGCAAGGAGGAAAGTGGTGGATTTCCTTTCACTCTCCCCACTTACCCAAAAGGACCTCAAATTCAAGAGGCAACTAATTACAAGCTACAACTAGTAGTTAATCAGCCTTGCCACCACTTAGCCTAGTTTGCATGCCATCCACCTCACCCATCCCATTTGAGAAACCCTAGGAGGGTCAATTTATAGAAATTGACCCCTTGGGTTGGCATTAACAATGACTGATTTTTCGTGCTAAAACTTTGCCAAAATCAAAACCAACTAAATTATAATGAACTGTTGCTAAATTTCTCCTATAAAGTCATTAAATGATTTGGGCTTCAAAAGAAATAAAGGAGGCATGTTGTATTCAACACCCGACGATATCTTTCTTTTGAGCTTTGTTCCTTTGTTTAAATTTTATTAATGGTTGCATAATTTAATTCTATTGCATGCATCCCTCTATTTTTCCTATCTATATTTAATGACCATTGTATTGTTAAAAGTTCTTCATTTCAGTTTTATAGGTATCTCAGGAGGTCTATATAATAGAAGTTACTGTTAGGATCCCTACAACACCTACAAAAGACATCCATAATCCCCCCATGGCCATACATTTGTTTTGTTGCCAGCTTTAATGAATCTGTTGCCTATACCTGATTTAGGCATCATATTCACTATGGATAACCACATCCTTACTTTCATGGGATTAATGTTATCTTACCTTTTTAGCTCTAGGAGAAAATATGTTATTTGTGACTATTACAATCAATGTATTTGCAATATATCTAAAAAACCTAAAATTCTAGTCATCTTAGCATCCAACCTAACGAGACCCATACTTGTGCATCATTTTAGCAATATTCTTAATCTTTGCTTTCTACTTTATCTCCTGTTCATTAATTTTGTCATATTAACAAATTCGTCAACTATAGGATTTCTAGCCAGTGTATTCACTATAGATCCTTCAACATCCATATACAAGGTAAAATTATTTTGATTTTATTTATAAATAGGGGGCCTGACTATGCCAATCAAAAAGTTTTAACCTTCTTGTTATTTGGAAATCCCCCAAACCATAGTCTTTCTCTTTTTTTGTCTATTTTGCAGGTTTTTATGAATCCACCAACCAGGAGGTATGTTTTTTCAGGCAACATATTCACATAAAATGACATATTTGCTTCGAACACTAAAATAGGTAGGTACCTTTTATCCTTCAACTTTTAGTTTGTAGCATAAACTATTTTTTTATCGTTTACTTGTTATTCATCTTTTTTAACACACATATAAGAAGGAAAAATTAAAAGAACTTTAGTATAATTATTTGCTTTAGTTTCTCAAGCATTAAACTAGAATTACATATAGGAGTTGTATCTAGGGTAAAATGTCTTTTGCATCCTCCTTGTACCCTTGTTTTCAAAAAATAGGAAAAAAACTTATTTCTATACCATAAATAGTAATCATCGAAAGCAAAATTGCATATAGGATAGCAATTGTATTTTTGCATCTTTTTTCTCATAGTGCATTGCATCAACATCTTATGCATTAGTCCCTAGGATAGATTATAACCTAGGTGTCTATCAAATTTAACACATAAAATTATATTAGGGAATATATAAACCCTTGGTGAACCCAAATCTTTCCCCACCAAAGATAAACACTGTACACAAAACGTAGTCCATAACAATGGGTTAGCAATAGAGCTCTCTCGTTTGAATGTGGATGATCCTTTAGGGAATGCATTTAGGGCCAACACCCCCATGCACCTTTTGGCATTGAATAAATTGTTGCTTCATCTTTTAAGCATATCATTGTGGTGAATGCATGTTTTAAAAATATTGTAGAAAATATTGCAAATTCAAACCTTTATAGTGTTAGGTATTATGAACTATTGACTACCAATTATTTTTGTTAAAAATATAATTCTATTCATGGCCAAGGCCAACATTGTATGATGTAATCTTGGATAGGCCTAAGGGCACTTATTGTATAATGTATTGAACTTAATGTAATATTTTATTATGTAAGCCCTATGGGATGCAATTAATCTTGTTACGGTTAAACACATCTTATAAACTTGGAATTAACCTTAAATCCCTCTTATTATGTTGGCTTAGCTTAAATGAGGTTTTGGTACCCACAATTCCATCATTTAGTCATCAGAGTGTTGTGATTCTTATCTTTGGAGAACATAGTAATTATTTATGGTGCCTATGGATTCCCACTATATCTTTATTTTTTTCATTCTTTTATGATTTTTGTATAATATTTGAGTGGATGGATTGCTTTTGTTATTTTTTGAAAAATAGTTTAAATTCTCACATGGTATCAAAATAGCTATGAAGTAGCATCTCTTGGTCATTTAGAAAGCTAATCTAAAGTCTCCAATATCTCTTCTATTTTTAAGATGATTTACTCTTCAAAGATTCATTAATATTTTTGAAATAAGTAGAGAAGATATTTTTTCCATATTTTTTCTAGAAATGTTTAGAAATTTTGTCTACTTTAGGGTATTTATAAGCTTCTACATGGATTCTAAATTTTGATTTGGTGTATTTTTTTTTTAAACTCCTTTAGGTTTGCTATGGCAATCTAACTAGTAAGAAGAAGAAAACCCTTTTTAAAATTTAAATTTTGAAAATTGACACCAAAATTTTCCCATGCACTTTTTTATTTTTGTACATGCTTCAGCCTGAATATTTCATTGGACTGGATATTCATATTTGTATTTATAGAGTGAAGGTACACTATGGTCAACATTGAAGCAATGCTAAGATGGCTAGCTAGATTATTGAGCTATTGGTAATCAAGTTTAGCTAGTGCATAAGCCTTGTGGCTTAGGAAGGTATTGGAGGAGATTGGTGAGAAGCAATGTCATCCTACATCATTTTTTATGATAGTATAGGTACAATTAAATTTTAAAAATCCCATCCATAATAGCAAGTCTACAAACTTTGATTTGAAGTATTGTTTTATCAAGAGTATGGTACAAAGAAAAGAATATAGTTGAAGTATTGTAGCATTCAAGAGCAACTTGCTAATGTGTTCACAAAAGGTGTTGCCAAAGCTTTAGTTCTAAAAACTCGGAGATAGTCTTGTGAGACCTCTCAAAATCAAGGGGGATAATGTTGAAAATGTGATGCTAAGAAAAAAACCAAGCTTTGCATTTTAATTAATGTTAAGAAAAAACTCAATGGACAAATATCAATTCATTCACTTCAAGATTATAACAATAGTTGTGCATATTCTCTTTGGTGTAAATCCAGCTGTAAGAGGTCAAAACAAGAACCTCTAATCACATAAAAATTGCGACAAGCAGAAATAAAGTGGTAAATCCCTCGATCACATAAGAGCTACAATGGAAATAAATCAAAACATGTTTTATTTTTCTCATTCCTGGATTTTTTCTTTTACAATGCAATACAAGGAAATATATATCCCAAAAGAAACCCTAAAACAAAACCCTAAATCCTAAAGCCCTAAAAATAAAACATTACAATTTATTATTATTATTATTATTATTATTATTATTATCGGTAATTTCGTCTTTAGTGCCAAAATCTAAATCACCAATAAAAGCTTAGATAGCCCCTTAAATTAATGCACACCATCCTATCATCTCTATTAAACCTCCTAGAAAATCGCAACACCTACCCAATGCCTAAATAAGAAATTATTCCAAATATGTTTTCTTCTATATTTTCAAAAAAACATTAAATCCCATTTTTAAGGCATTATATGAAGGAATTATGACCCGATAAAAACCTAAAAATATCATCTAGACGACTAGAGTGGTCTATCCATGCCATGTACACCTCTTTATCTAGCTCCCCATCAAATTTCAAGTCAATCCAATGGTCAGATCAAAAGTTATGCCCTCCAGAATATAGACTCCTACATCACTCTTTCATGTCAATTAGGTAGTGGAAGTTGTAACTGAAGGAAAATAGAAATTGAAGCCATGCATATTCACCAAAAAATATTATAATGATTATGTCATAATTGTGTAAAATAAAAATTCTATGATGTGTTTGGCTTAGTATCGTTGCTTAGAATTTTTGGCTATGTAAAATTGTTGGTTAAAATTTCAAGCTATGTTAAATTTCTTTATGCTATGTAAAAGAGTAGATTTCACATTCGGTATTAGATGCATTACTAGTCTTGGCTTGGAGTGACGTTGAGTACTTTATTTTACTAACCTTTGATCATGGCCAAGAACTCCCTTCCTAGTCTACAGTTTATTCGGTAAGATTATGACTACTAAAGCATTAATATGAGGACATTATTGACTGAGAAAGATATTTGTGATATTGTTGAGGCTATAGTTATGATCAGTTAACATATTGGTCTATTATCCCACATAATGATAAACAAGCAAAGGAGACTAAGAAGAAGAATTATTTGGCATTGTACCACATACAATAAGCTCTAGATAAGGTATTGTTTCCAAGGATTATAGATGCAAAATCAGCTGAGGATGCTTGAAAGGCTCTACAAGAGGCTTACCAAGGCAATGACCATGTGAAAGTAATCATTTTGTAGATCTTAAAGAGAGAGTTTGGGAACTTGAGGATACAAGAATTTAAAAGTGTAAGTGAATAGTGTGTTAAAGTAAAATATGTGGTTAATAAAATGACCAATCTTAGAGAAAATTAAGAATGAAGTTGTTGTGAAGAAAGTGTTAAGAAAGCTAACACTAAAATGGAACCATGTTGTCATCATTATTGAAGAGAGTAAATATTTAACAACATTGGAGTTTGATCATATTGTTAATTCTCTTATGTCACATAAAGAAATACTAAGAGACACCTTTGGTGTGAATGTGAAGAGAAGGCTTTTGCTTCAAAGGTAAGAGACTCAAAGAGTAATGATGCTAGTGCAAGCAACCAAGGACAAGGACAATGAAACAACAAAAGAAAAAAGTAGATTTTTTCAAGAGGAAGTGGAGGATGAAGAGCTAAACTTATTGCTAGAGGAAGAGGAAGAATTGACAAGAGAAATATCCAATGCTACTACTAAAAAAGGTATGGACATATTGAAAAAGAATGTAGAGTAAAAGTTACAAATGAAGGAAAAAGAGTAAATTATATAAATGAGAATGAGGAAGAATTAAGCAACTTGTTCTTATCCTAACTGAAAAGACTCTTCAAGAGACTTTGTATCTTGATTAGTTGTTCCAACCACATGACGGGCAACAAGGAGTTGTTTGCTACTATGGATGAGAAATTCAAGATCAAGATCGTATTGAGGTGGAAAAAAGGCATAATGGATGTAAATACTAAGGTAAAAAGCAAACTCATGATATTTATTACATTTTTTATCTTAAGAATAATTTATTGAGATTTTGGAAACTTTGTGAAAAGAAATACAGAGTTGTTTTTGATCTTATATGATAATAATCATTGGAATATGAAGAACACAGGCTTATACTGAGAGGGGGGGTGAACAATATAAGATCAACTTTTACTTTTCTTTCCCAAACAATATTATCCAATATTATCAATGGCAATATCAATAGCAATAATCAAAGCAATGCACAAATCATCACACACATGAGAGACACAAATTTAATGTGGTTCACCCAATGTGGGCTACTCCACGGAGAAAATATTTCTTCTAAATTTTCTCAACAAATCTCTTGGGAATCAATTCCCTATTACAATATTTATGGACCTCTATCCAAAGGAGACACCAATCCCCTATGCTCTGATTTGTGGATCTCTCTCCATAGGAGAACTCTTTCCCCTTGCTCTGGTTCATGGATCTCTCTCCATAGGAGAACTCTATCCCCTTTGCTCTGGTTCATGGAACTTGATCCAGGAGAACTCTATCTCCTCAACTGGTTCGTGGATCTCTCTCCATAGAAGAACTCTATCTTCCTAGTTGGTTCATGGATCTCACTCCATAGGAGAACTCTTCCCCTCTGCTCGGTTTGGATCTCTCTCCATAGGAGAACTCTTTCCCCTTGCTCTGTTCATGGATCTCTCTCCACAGGAGAACTCTTCCCTTCTGGTTTTGGATCTCTCTCCATAGGAGAACTCTATCCCCTCTCTCTGCTGGTGATCTTCTAGAATACTTCTACCCCCACTACTCTGGCTTGTGGATCTCTCTCCATAGGAGACCTCTATCCCCACTACACTGGTTGATGGATCTCTATCCACTGGAGACTACTATCCTCTTTACTCTATCACCTCCAAAGCCTACTCTCAACTCTATCTCAAATCTACACCAAACTCTATCCCAAGTCTAGCACAAATCTGCTCTAACTCTACTCACAAATCTGCTCTTAATTCTATCTCAAATCTACCCCAAGCCTTAACACAAATCTTGAACAAATCAATCAAACCTGCTCTCAATTCTATCTCAAATATATCCTCAAGACTTAACACAAAGCTTGATCAAATCATTAATCAAACCTGCTCTCAACTTTCTCAAATCTACTTCAAAATCTTCAAATCTTCTCAAAAGACTTGCTCAAATATATCTTCAAGCCTTCTCAAAAGACTTGCTCAAATCTACCCTCAAGCCTTCTCAAAAGACTTGCTCAAATCTACCTTAATGCTGCTCACTAAACCTACTCAAATATTTCTAAACTTTGCATACAAACAAAGCTTATATCTTTTTCATAAATGCTTTCCTCAAACAAATATATTCTACTTAGAATTTGTTTAACCTCTGGAACATATAGAGAATGATGTACACTATCAAAATCCCAATATGTTCTTCACATTCACAAATCTTACATTCAACTAATCCAATATTTATCTCTTGCAAAAACCTTTTCAAATCAAATCAAAACAATGTATAACTTGTTTCACAAAACTGATCTATCTTTCTTCCAAATTTTCTCTCAAAAATCAATCACATTAATGCACAATTTCCTTTCATAAAATTGATCTCAACCACTTCCACACTTGCAATCAATATCTCTCAAACCAATGTTTAAAATATTTCACAAAGATGCACTAACTTGTCTTCAACTCTAGCACAAGTAGTTCACTATCTCTAGCACAAATGTCTTAACCTCTTTCAATAATAGAAGCATAGATTGTTCTCAAATTCTCTCCCAAATATTTCCAAACCATTCAACCATGAAGCACAAATCCTAACTCAAATATTTCCAACAATGCTTATCAAACAATCCTTTTCACTCCACCTTATGTTTCAAAACATTCACTTCAACAAAACACTTTAAATAAGGAAAGATGTGCCCATACCTCTTAATTTGCTCTTATGAAGATATGTCTTCAAAACCTGTCTCACAAAAGGATATCTTTTGCAACTTCAAAATATTAGCACAACACCTTTTCATATATTGGGAAACCTTTCTCAATAAGTGTGCACAATTAAATTCCAAACCAACTCTCTTGGTTTCTCAAACTAGAGCATTAAATCATAAAACCAAGCCCTTCAAAATGAAGTAAAATACAAGCAATAAAAATACTTCATACACCTTTTAACTCCCTCTTAATTTCAAAAACATTCATAAAATAATTATCAAAAATCCTTATTACTCCACAAAATCACTTTTCAGCAAAAAGACATTTTCATAATATTTTTCTCCAAAATAAATTGCAAGAAATAATTAAAAATTATTTCCCCTTATACCTCCCTAAGTCAATGATACTCAAATAATCAAACACACCTCATGCGCCTAACCCTCAACCTTAGGCAATTAAAAATTTAATTAATGCTTACCAAAAACTATCATGGGAGATTCGAACACAACACCTACCACTTGCCAACATGCTAGCGCCCTTTGGGCTACCGCTAGGCCAACCACCCACATGAGGATGAAAAGACATGATGCACACTTTGACCTCTACTCAACTTCCTTGCCAAAAAAAATGATGAACAAAATTATCATCACCCGAATTCGAACACATAACCTACTATCTGCCCTGCACCTTAACATTGCCTAGTCTATCGCTAGGCCAACTACCTGGTCGGATATAAGATCGAATGATCTTATATTAAAATCATCGAACCTTTCCTTTAATAAATTTTATCTTTTTCTTCTCACGAAGTGCATGTAGGAGAAATCGCATTAACCAGGTTTTTCGTGCATCGAACACACAACCTTAGGGCTAGAAAAATTATCCATATTAATATGGATTTACCACCATGCTAAGGACGTCGATGGTGCTTGGAAGTTGTTTAAAAATAACTTTTGAATATTGGCGCCAAACCCACTTTGGGTTATAAAAATTATAATATAAATATTATAATTATTTTATAATGCATCCTTAGGCTTTAACCTTTTAACTTTAATATTATAATATTATTTCCTTTTTGAGCCTAGACATTTTCTTCCTTTGGGATTTTTAGACTAGGGCCTTCAACCTTTTAACCAACCATGTGGAGCTTTGTCCCAAATCTCTTGGGCTTAAAATATAAATATTTTAACCCTCTTTTTATCAATTCCCTTGCATTGAGATGAACTTTGCCTTGCATCTAACACTTGACATCAATGACAACATAATTACTCAAAATTTCCAACAATCTCCCCCTTTGTCATTGATGGCAACCCTTTTCTAAAAATTCCTTTTTCCAAACCATTTGATTCCAAATCTGCTCCCCTTGATTGAATGCTCTCCCCCTTACTCAAATATCTCCCCCTTTGACATCAATGGCAAAGGGACTCCTTTGGGGCTAAATATAAGACTCTTAGCTCAGCCCCCTCCCCACCTCCTCTCCTTGAGGTGATTAATTTTGGGGTGGGAGTATCTCTACTCCCAACATACAATGCTCTTTTTCTTTGTCAACCTTCTTTCTCAACATACCCTTTTGATCCTTTTGAGTGTCCCTATTCTTGCTTGTCTCTGGAAGCTCTAGAAACTCTGTTCTACACCACTTGGCCTTATGCCCTAGATTATTGCACTTGTAACACTTAATGTTGTAGTTCTTAGAAGGTGCAAATATCTTGAAGTTCCTCCTGGTGAAGCCATACTCATTTCTATCATGAACCCTGCAGTGGATTGCTTTATGACCAAATCGATTACAAGAGTAGCAATACCCTTGAAAGAGATATCCATATTTGAAGTTCCTCTTAGTAAAACCATACTCCTTTCCATGAGTCTTGCAATGCATAGCCTTGTGACCAAACCGATTACATGAAAAACAATATCCTTTGAAGAAATCTTGTCTTGAGCCCACTGGTCTCTTAGTCCTTTCTTCTCTGTGATGATCCCTGTTCCTTGTTTGTGCATTGTTTCCTTTCTTAGTGAAGCTTCTATTCTTCAACTTATCCTCATAAGTCTCAATTTCTCCTTCACTCTCTTCCTCTGAAACTTCCTCTTCTTTTGAGCTTGAGCTTGACCCTTCTTCTTGTTTCCCTTGTCCTTCTTCAAAACCAAGTCTTGTTTTGATAGATGAAGATCTTTGTGCATTGATAATCTTATCCAAAGTCTTTGAAATTTTCCCAAACCTGTGTAGCTTGTCCTTAGAATCTTTCACTTCCATCCTTAGTGAAATTACCTCATGTTCTAATCTTTCACATTCTAACTCTTTTGCTTCTAACTTTTCACTCATGACCTCTTTAAGTCTCCTTGCCTTAGCTATTGAGTTTGTCAGGTCTTGTATAAGCTTTCCTTTTTCTTCCTCACATTCTTGAACTTGAGTCTTTAGTCTTGAATTCTACTTTCTAACCTTTTTCAATTCTCTAAGAGCAACAATAAGTTCTGCTTCTAGATCTACTGTGCCTTCCTCTTCATTTTTTGAATCTTGTTCTACTTCTTGGTCTTCAAGAGCATCTTCGTACTTTTCAACTCTATCTTCAATAGGAGCATTTTCTTCCTCTTCTATTGCCAAAAATAGAATCTCTTCTTCTTCACTATCTGAGGGTCTTTCATCACTATCACTTGAAGCCTTGCCTCCCTTATTAACATAGAAACTCTTCTTGTGCCTTTGAAAGAATTTTTTTCATGCTTGCCTTGACCATACCTATTTTTCTTTTCATACCTAGATTTTCCTCCTTCCTTTTTCTTATGATCCTATTTCTCTTCACTGCTACTACTTCCAACTTCTGGACAATTAGATGCATAGTGACCAAAATTACCATAATTAAAACATTTCATTATTTTCATACCTTTGTGCTTTCTTGAGTCCTTGTTTCTTCTACCATAGTTAGCTTCTTCATCACTGCTTGACTCACCACTTGATTTTGATTTCTTATCTTTTGTCTTCTTTGATGCTTTGAAAGTTACCTCTTTCTTGGAGTTGGGATCCTTTACTATTCTCATCTCATAAGCTATGAGAATTCCATGTAACTCATCCATAGTCAAACTTTCAATATCTCTCATCTCTTCTATAGCTAAAACCTTTCCATCATACCTCATAGGAAGTGACCTTAAAACCTTTTGAGCAACACTGGAGTCTTCAATTTCAAATCCAAGTCCACGCATGGTATTAACAACTTCATCCACATGAAGCAAGTATGTAGCAATATCTTCCTCATCTTCCATATTCAAATCTTCAAACCTTTTCTTGTGGTTTTGTAGTTTTGCCATCTTGACCTTTTTATCTCCTTCATATGTTTGCTTCAATTTATCCCATATCTCTTTTTCTGATTTGTAATGCATAACTTTCACAAATTCTGCTTCACGTAATCCACTTAAAATTCCATTCATAGCCTTGGCATTATTCACATATAACATCTTACCATATTTATCTATGGGAGGAGTAGTTGTAGGTGTGAACCCATCCTCAATGGATTGCCATATCTCATATCCTTGTGCCATCAAGTAAGTCTTCATTCTTATGCTCTAGAAAGCATAATTATTCCCATCGAACAATGGTACCTTATTTGATGAAGATCCATTCTGAGATGCCATCTGTGTTCCTGTAATATCTTCCTTCAAGTTGTTAGACTCTTTCGAAGGAACCCACTCTGATACCAATTGAAGAACACAGGCTTATACTGAGAGGGGGGTGAACAGTATAAGACCAACTTTTACTTTTCTTTCCCAAACAATATTATCCAATATTATCAATGGCAATATCAATAGCAGTAATCAAAGCAATGCACAAATCATCACACACATGAGAGACACAAATTTAATGTGGTTCACCTAATGTGGGCTACATCCATAAAGAAAATATTTCTTCTAAATTTTCTCAATAAATATCTTGGGAATCAATTCCCTATTACAATGTTTATGGACCTCTATCCAAAGGAGACACCAATCCCCTATGCTCTTAATTTGTGGATCTCTCTCCATAGGAGAACTCTATCCCCTTTTCTCTGGTTCATGGATCTCTCTCCATAGGAGAACTCTATTCCCCTTTCTCTGGTTCATGGATCTTGATCCAGGAGAACTCTTTCTCCTCAACTGGTTCGTGGATCTCTCTCCATAGAATAACTCTATCTTCCCACTTGGTTCATGCTCTTTCCTATGGTGATCTTCTAGAAGACTTATGTACCCCATTACTTTAGCTTGTGGATCTCTCTCCATAGGAGACCTCTATCCCCACTACATTGGCTGATGGATCTCTATCCATTGGAGACTATTGTCCTCTTTGCTCTATCACCTCCAAATCCTACTCTCAACTCTATCTCAAATCTGCACCAAACTCTATCCCAAGTCTAGCATAAATCTGCTCTAACTTCTCACAAATCTACTCTTAATTCTATCTCAAATCTATCCTAAGCCTTAACACAAATCTTGAATAAATAATCAATCAAACCTGCTCTCAATTCTATCTCAAATCTATCCTCAAGCCTTAACACAAAGCTTGATCAAATCATCAATCAAACCTACTCTCAATTCTATTAAGCCTTCTCAAAATACTTGCTCAAATCTACCTTCAAGCCTTCTCAAAATACTTGCTCAAATCTGCCCTCAAGCCTTCTCAAAATACTTGCTCAAATCTACCTCAATGCTTCTCACTAAACCTACTCAAATATTTCCAAACCTTGCATACAAACAAAGCTTATATCTTTTTTAGAAATGCTTTCCTCAAATAAATATATTCTACTCAGAATTCGTTTAACCTCTGGAACATATAGAGAATGATGTACACTATCAAAATCCCAATATGTTCTTCACATTCACAAATCTTGCATTCAACTAATCCAATCTTTATCTCTTGCAAAAACCCTTTCAAATCAAATCAAACAATGTATAACTTGTTTCACAAAACTGATCTATCTTTCTTCCAAATTTTCTTCAAAATATCAATCACATTAATGCACAATTTCCCTTCACAAAATTGATCTCAACCACTTCCACACTTGCAATCAATATCTCTCAAACCAATGTTTAAAATATTTCACAAAGATGCACTAACTTGTCTTCAACTCTAGCACAAGTAGTTCACTATCTCTAGCACAAATGTCTTAACCTCTTTCAATAATAGAAGCATAGATTATTCTCAAATTCTCTCCCAAATGTTTCCAAAACATTCAACCATGAAGCATAAATCCTAACTCAAATATTTCCAACAATGCTTATCAAACAATCCTTTTCACTCCACCTTATGTTCCAAAAATATTCACTTCAACAAAACACCTTAAATAAGGAAAGATGTGCCCATACCTCTTAATTTGCTCTTATGAAGATATGTCTTCAAAACCTGTCTCACAAAAGGATATCTTTTGCAACTTCAAAATATTAGCACAACACCTTTTCATATATTGGGAAACCTTTCTCAACAAGTGTGCACAATTAAATTCCAAACCAACTCTCTTGGTTTCTCAAACTAGAGCATTAAATCATAAAACCAAGCCCTTCAAAATGAAGTAAAAATACAAGCAATAAAAATACTTCATACACCTTTTAACTCCCTCTTAATTTCAAAAACATTCATAAAAGAATTATCAAAAATCCTTATTACTCCACAAAATCACTTTTCAACAAAAATACATTTTCATAATATTTTTCTCCAAAAGAAATTGCAAGAAATAATTAAAAAATTATTTCCCCTTATACCTCCCTAAGTCAATAATGCTCAAATAATCAAACACACCTCATGCACCTAACCCTCAACCTTAGGCAATTAAAATTTTAATTAATGCTTACCAAAAACTATCATGGGGAGATTCGAACACAACACCTACCACCTACCAGTGTGCTAGCGCCCTTTGGGCTACCGCTAGGCCAACCGCCCACATAAGGATGAAAAGGCACGATGCACACTTTGACCTCTACTCAACTTCCTTGCCAATAAAAATGATGAACAAAACTATCATCACCCGGATTCGAACATAGAACCTGTCGTCTACCCTGCACCTTAACATTGCCTAGTCTACCACTAGGCCAACCGCCTAGTCGGATATAAGATCAAACGATCTTATATTAAAATTGTCGAATCTTCCCTTTACTAAAATTTATCTTCTTCTTCTCATGAAGTGCATGCAGGAAAATCAAATTATTCACTTGAAACGTGCATCGAACACACAACCTTAGGGCACGAAACTTTATCCATATTAATATGGATTTACCACCATGCTAAGGGCGTCGGTGCTTAGGAATTTTAAAAAATAAACTTTTGAATGATGGCGCCAAAACCCACTTTGGGTTATAAAATAATATAATATAAAATATTATAATTATTTTATAATTTATCCTTAGGCTTTAACCTTTTAACTTTAATATTATAATATTAAAATATTATTCCTTTTTGAGCCTAGACATTTTCTTCCTTTGGGATTTTTAGACTAGGGCCTTCAACCTTTTAACCAAACATGTGGAGCTTTGTCCCAAATCTCTTGGGCTTAAAATATAAATATTTTAACCCTCTTTTTATCAATTTCCTTGCACTGAGATGAACTTTGCCTTGCATCTAACACTTGACATCAATGACAACATAATTACTCAAAATTTCCAACAATCTCCCCCTTTGTCATTGATGGCAACCCTTTTCTAAAAATTCCTTTTTCCAAACCATTTGATTCTGAATCTGCTCCCCCTACTGAATGCTCTCCCCCTTTGACATCAATGGCAAAGGGAC
This sequence comes from Wollemia nobilis, assembly GCA_028583015.1. Taxonomy (NCBI): domain Eukaryota; kingdom Viridiplantae; phylum Streptophyta; class Pinopsida; order Araucariales; family Araucariaceae; genus Wollemia; species Wollemia nobilis. The sequence continues at coordinate 3,700,017 of JAQPPZ010000048.1, read as the reverse complement.
TCCTTTGGGGCTAAATATAAGACTCTTAGCTCAGCCCCCTCCCCACCTCCTCTCCTTGAGGTGATTAATTTTGGGGTGGGAGTATCTCTACTCCCAGCATACAATGCTCTTTTTCTTTGTCAACCTTCTTTCTCAACATACCCTTTTGATCCTTTTGAGTGTCCCTATTCTTGCTTATCTCTGGAAGCTCTGGAAACTCTGTTCTACACCACTTGGCCTTATGCCCTAGATTATTGCACTTGTAACACTTAATGTTGTAGTTCTTAGAAGGTGCAAATATCTTGAAGTTCCTCCTGGTGAAGCCATACTCATTTCTGTCATGAACCCTGCAGTGGATTGCTTTATGACCAAATCGATTACAAGAGTAGCAATACCCTTGAAAGAAATATCCATATTTGAAGTTCCTCTTAGTAAAACCATACTCCTTCTTTCCATGAACCCTGCAATGCATAGCCTTGTGACCAAACCGATTACATGAAAAACAACGTCCTTTGAAGAAATCTTGTCTTGAACCCTCTGGTCTCTTAGTCCTTTATTCTCTGTGATGATCCATGTTCCTTGTTTGTGCATTGTTTCCTTTCTTAGTGAAGCTTCTATTCTTCAACTTATCCTCATAAGTCTCAATTTCTTCTTCACTCTCTTCCTCTGAAACTTCCTCTTCTTTTGAGCTTGAGCTTGACCCTTCTTCTTGTTTCCCTTGTCCTTCTTCAAAACCAAGTCTTGTTTTGATAGATGAAGATCTTTGTGCATTGATAATCTTATCCAAAGTCTTTGAAATTTTCCCAAACCTGTGTAGCTTGTCCTTAGAATCTTTCACTTCCATCCTTAGTGAAACTACCTCATGTTCAAGTCTTTCACATTCTAACTCTTTTGCTTCTAACTTTTCACTCATGACCTCTTTAAGTCTCCTTGCCTTAGCTATTGAGTTTGTCAGGTCTTGTATAAGCTTTCCTTTTTCTTCCTCACATTCTTGAACTTGAGCCTTTAGTCTTGAATTCTGCTTTCTAACCTTTTTCAATTCTCTGAGAGCAACAATAAGTTCTTCTTCTAGATCTACTGTGCCTTCCTCTTCATTTTTTGAATCTTGTTCTACTTCTTGGTCTTCAAGAGCATCTTCATACTTTTCAACTTTATCTTCAATAAGAGCATTTTCTTCCTCTTCTATTGCCAAAAATAGAATCTCTTCTTCTTCACTATCTGAGGGTCTTTCATCACTGTCACTTGAAGCCTTGCTTCCCTTGTTAACATAGAAACTCTTCTTGTGCCTTTGAAAGAACTTATTTTCATGCTTGCCTTGACCATACCTATTTTTATTTTCATACCTAGATTTTCCTCCTTCCTTTTTCTTATGATCCTATTTCTCTTCACTGCTACTACTTCCAGCTTCTAGACAATTAGATGCATAGTGACCAAAATTTCCACAATTGAAATATTTCATTATTTTCATACCTTTGTGCTTTCTTGAGTCCTTGTTTCTTCTACCATAGTTAGCTTCTTCATCATTGCTTGACTCACCACTTGATTCTGATTTCTTATATTTTGTCTTCTTTGATGCTTTGAAAGCTACCTCTTTCTTGGAGTTGGGATCCTTTACTATTCTCATCTCATAAGCTATGATAATTCCATGTAACTCATCCATAGTCAAACTTTCAATATCTCTCATCTCTTCTATAGCTAAAACTTTTCCATCATACCTCATAGGAAGTGACCTTAAAACCTTTTGAGCAACACTGGAGTCTTCAATTTCAAATCCAAGTCCATGCATGGTATTTACAACTTCATCCACATGAAGTAAGTATGTAGCAATATCTTCCTCATCTTCCATATTCAAATCTTCAAACATTTTCTTGTGATTTTGTAGTTTTGCCATCTTGACCTTTTTATCTCCTTCATATGTTTACTTCAATTTATCCCATATCTCTTTTGTTGATTTGCAGTGCATAACTTTCACAAATTTTGCTTCACGTAATCCACTTAAAATTCCATTCATAGCCTTGGTATTATTCACATGTAACATCTTACCATATTTATCTGTGGGAGGAGTAGTTGTAGGTGTGAACCCATCCTCAATGGATTGCCATGTCTCATATCCTTGTGCCATCAAGTAAGTCTTCATTCTTATGCTCTAGAAAGCATAATTGTTCCCATCGAACAATGGTGCCTTATTTGATGAAGATCCATTATGAGATGCCATCTGTGTTCCTGTAATATCTTCCTTCAAGTTGTTAGAATCTTTCGAAGGAACCCACTCTGATACCAATTGAAGAACACGGGCTTATATTGAGAGGGGGGTGAACAGTATAAGATCAACTTTTACTTTTCTTTTCCAAACAATATTATCCAATATTATCAATGGCAATATCAATAGCAGTAATCAAAGCAATGCATAAATCATCACACACAAGAGAGACACAAATTTAATATGGTTCACCCAATGTGGGCTACTCCATGGAGAAAATATTTCTTCTAAATTTTCTCAACAAATATCTTGGGAATCAATTCCCTATTACAATGTTTATGGACCTCTATCCAAAGGAGACACCAATCCCCTATGCTCTGATTTGTGGATCTCTCTCCATAGGAGAACTCTTTCCCCTTGCTTGTTTTGGATCTCTCTCCAAGATAACTCTTTCCCTCTGCTCTGGTTCATGGAACTTGATCTAGGAGAACTCTATCTCCTCAACTGGTTTATGGATCTCTCTCCATAGAAGAAATCTATCTTCCCAGCTAGTTCACGGATATCACTCTATAAGAGAACTCTTTCCCCTTGCTCTAGTTCGTGGATCTCTCTCCATAGGAGAACTCTTTCCCCTCTGATCTGGTTCGTGGATCTCTCTCATAAGAAATCTTTCCCCTCTGCTCTGGTTCATGGATCTCTCTCCATAGGAGAACTCTATCCCCTCTACTCTGGTTGGTGATCTTCTAGAAGACTTCTACCCCACTACTCTAGCTTGTGGATCTCTCTCCATTGGAGACCTCTATCCCCACTGCACTAGCTGATGGATCTCTATCCATTGGAGATTGTTATCCTCTTTACTCTATCACCTCCAAAGCCTACTCTCAACTCTATCTCAAATCTACACCAAACTTTATCCCAAGTCTAGCATAAATCTTCTCTAACTCTGCTCATAAATATACTCCTAATTCTATCTCAAATCTACCCTCAAGCCTTAACACAAATATTGAACAAACCTGCTCTCAATTCTGCTCAAATCTATCCTCAAGCCTTAACACAAAGCTTGATCAAATCAGCAACCAAACCTACTCTCAACTCTTCTCAAATCTGCCCCAAACTCTATCCCAAGTCTAGCACAAAAAGACTTGCTCAAATCTACCTTCAAGCCTTCTCAAAAGACTTGCTCAAATCTACCCTCAAGCCTTCTCAAAAGACTTGCTCAAATCTACCTTAATGCTGCTCACTAAACCTACTCAAATATTTCCAAACTTTGCATACAAACAAAGCTTATATATTTTTTAGAAATGCTTTCCTCAAACAGATATATTCTACTTAGAATTCATTTAACCTCTGGAACATATAGAGAATGATGTACACTATCAAAATCCCAATATGTTCTTCACATTCACAAATCTTGCATTCAACTAATCCAATCTTTATCTCTTGCAAAAACCTTTTCAAATCAAATCAAACAATGTATAACTTGTTTCACAAAACTGATCTATCTTTCTTCCAAATTTTCTCTCAAAAATCAATCACATTAATGCACAATTTCCCTTCACAAAATTGATCTCAACCACTTCCACACTTACAATCAATATCTCTCAAACCAATGTTTAAAATATTTCACAAAGATGCACTAACTTATCTTCAACTCTAGCACAAGTAGTTCACTATCTCTAGCACAAATGTCTTAACCTCTTTCAATAATAGAAGCATAGATTGTTCTCAAATTCTCTCCCAAATGTTTCCAAACCATTCAACCATGAAGCACAAATCCTAACTCAAATATTTCCAACAATGCTTATCAAACAATCCTTTTCACTCCACCTTATGTTTCGAAATATTCATTCAACAAAACACCTTAAATAAGGAAAGATGTGCCCATACCTCTTAATTTTCTCTTATGAAGATATGTCTTCAAAACCTGTCTCACAAAAATGATATCTTTTGCAACTTCAAAATATTAGCACAACACCTTTTCATATATTGGGAAACCTTTCTCAACAAGTGTGCACAATTAAATTCTAAACCAACTCTCTTGGTTTCTCAAACTAGAGCATTAAATCATAAAACCAAGCCCTTCAAAATGAAGTAAAAATACAAGCAATAAAAATACTTCATACACCTTTTAACTCCCTCTTAATTTCAAAAAAACATTCATAAAAGAATTATCAAAAATCCTTATTACTCCACAAAATCACTTTTAAGTAAAAATACATTTTCATAATATTTTTCTCCAAAATAAATTGCAAGAAATAATTAAAAATTATTCCCCTTATACCTCCCTAAGTCAACTGTGCTCAAATAATCAAATACACCTCATGCACCTAACCCTCAACCTTAGGCAATTAAAATTTTAATTAATGCTTACCAAAACCTATCATGGGAGATTCGAACACATCACCTACCGCCTACCAGTGCGCTAGCACCCTTTGGACCGCCACTAGGCCAACCACCCACATGAGGACAAAAATGCACGATTCGCACTTTGACCTCCGCTCAAATTTCTTGCCAATAAAAAATGATGAACAAAATTGTCACCATCCGGATTCGAACACAAAACCTGTCATTTGCCCTACACCTTAACACTGCCTAGTCTGCCGCTAGGCCAACCGCCTGGTTAGAGATAAGATCGGACGATATTATCCTTAAAATTGTCCAAATTCCTTCCTCTTTAAATAAAATTTATATTTTCTCTTCTCACGATTGCGCACGCTAGGAGAAATCACATTAACCGCTTAAAATGCACATCGAACACACAACCTTAGGGCACAAAACTTTATCCATATTAATATGGATTTACCACCATGCTAAGGACGTCGACGGTGCTTGGAAGTTGTTTAAAAATAACTTTTGAATATTGGCACCAAACCCACTTTGGGTTATAAAAATTATAATATAAATATTATAATTATTTTATAATGCATCCTTAGGCTTTAACCTTTTAACTTTAATATTATAATATTAAAATATTATAATATTATTTCCTTTTTGAGCCTAGACATTTTCTTCCTTTGGGATTTTTAGACCAGGGCCTTCAACCTTTTAACCAACCATGTGGAGCTTTGTCCCAAATCTCTTGGGCTTAAAATATAAATATTTTAACCCTCTTTTTATCAATTCCCTTAAAATGAGATGAACTTTGCTTGCATCTAACACTTGACATCAATGACAACATAATTACTCAAAATTTCCAACAGAATAAAGTTATCACTATTGTTCCCATGTTAAGAAATTGAATGTTTCCTTTGAAGTTTGGTGGTAATTGTAGTAGTTTGTTAAACATTGCTATTGAAGATAAGATTTGGTTGTGGCATTTGAGGTATGGCCACTTAAAATTTCAAAGTTTGAAGTTGTTGACTTCTCAAAAGTTGGTTTTTGGTTTACCCAAAGTTGAAAATCACAAAGAAGTTTGTGAGGTATGGGCCAAAGACAAGCATGCTAGAGAAAGGTTTCCAAGAGGAAAAGTGTGGAGGGCCCAACATCCAATCCAATTAGTTCATTCTGATATTTTTGGCCCAATGCAAACCAAAATCTTGGGTAAGTCATCTTATTTTATTACTTTTATTGATGATTTTTCCAAAAAGTGTTGGGTATATTTTTTAAAGAATAAAGATGAGGCTTAGATGTTTTTAAGATATTTAAAGCCTTTGTAGAAAATAAAAGAGAATATAGAATTAAGTGTTTAAGGACTGATCGTGATGGTGAATATTGTTTAAGGTTGTCCACACAATTTTTTGATAAAAATAGAATCAAGAGGTAGCTCATAACTACCTACACTCCTTAACAAAATAGAGTGGCTAAAAGAAAAAACCAGATTATAGTTGAAATGGCATAAAGTATGCTTCAAACTAAAGGTTTGAGAAATTATTTGTGGGCTAATGTGGTTACCACAACAACATACATTCTTAGTAGGAGTCCTACAAGTGTTCTATATAAGATGAATCCTTAGAAAGCATGGTATGAGAAGAAACTCAATGTTAATAATTTTGAAGGTTTTGGTTGTTTAGCCTATGTTCATGTTGCTAATGAGAAAAGGAATAAGCTTGATCCAAAAAGTGAACCTTGCATTTTTGTTGGATGTTGTGAAAATAGCAAAGCTTATAGGATCTATAATACAATGACTAACAAGTGGTGGTTTCTAGAGATGTGATTCTTTTATGAAGGGGAGTCCATGGTCATCAAAGAGGCTAATCTAGTAAGACCATCAATGTTAAATATGTCAGTGTTGGTGGGGAACAACCCATTAGTGCCTACTCCTCCATTAAGTCTTCCAAGTAGTCCTTTAAGTATTTCTTCAAGAAGTCCTAAGGAGAGTTCATAAATTTTTTCAAGTAATTCATCACCCATTATTGATCTTATGAAGACTAAGCGGAAGAGAAATTATGCTTTATAGCAATTGAAAGGAGGCTTACAAGAGACTCAAGTTGTTTCAAGATTTAAAATATTGCACATAAATGGAGATGATAAATATCCTAAAGGTGATTTGATTAATTATTCTTTAATATCTCAAGCTAAGTTTGAACCTTCTTGTTTTGAAGATGCTTATACTAATGTTGTGTGGGTGCAAGCAATGAAAGAAGAAATCAACTCCATTTAAAATAATGATACTTAAAAGCTTGTGAATCTTCACAAGAATAAGATATGTGTGGATTTCAAGTGGATCTACAAGACCAAGTATAACAACGATGGCAATATTAAAAGACATAAGGCTAGATTTATTGGTAAAGGATTCACACAAAGATATGGCATTAATTATGAAAAAACATTTACACTTGTACTAAGGTTAGAAATAATCAAAATGGTCATTGCTATGGTAGCCCAAAGGAGATGAAGATTACATCACTTGTATGTGAAAAGTGCCTTCTTGAATGGATACTTAGAAGAAGAAGTGCATGTAAAACAACCACAAGATTTTGAGGTTAAAGGTAAAGAAAATTTTATATACAAGCTAAAGACCTTGTATGGCCTTAAGCAAGCACCAAGGGATTGTAATGCCTGGATAGATGGATGCTTTCAACAAAGTGGCTTCAAAAGGAGTAAGAGTGATGCTACCCTCTACTCAAAGAAATAAGGTAATAATATTATTCTTATATGTTCGTATGTAGATGATCTAATTTATATGGGCAACAACTCAAAAATGAAATATGAATTATATATTGTTATGATGAATGAGTTTGAAGTGAATGATTTTGGGTTGATGCATTGCTTCCGTGGAATGGAGGTCCATCAATGTGAATATGAAATTTTTATTTACCAAACAAAGTATGCTAAGATATGTTGAAGAAATATCATGTGAATAAATGTAAACCAATTCCCAATCTGATTGTTTATGGAGTAGTGTTGTGCAAGGATGATAAAATTGAGAAAATAAATGTGACAAATTATATGAAAATTATGAAAAGTTTGATGTTTCTCACTAACACTAAGTCAAACATTCCTTATGTCATTTCTCTTGTTTCAAGGTACATGAATGAACCATATTAAATTTATTTTAAGGTTGCCAAGAGAATATTGAGGTATGTAAAAGGTATTCTTAATTTTGGCATTCATTATTATGTAACTAAGGAGACAAAGCATGTTGGTTTTAGTGATTATGATTGGGGCAACAACTTGGATGACCAGAAGTCTACTTTTAGCAATTATTTTTCTCTTGGTTTTGGATTGATCACATGGAGCTCAAAGAAGCAAGGATCAATTGCTCTTTCCTCCACATAAGCTGAGTATATTGTAGTCACTTCAGCTAATGCATAAGCCTTGTGGTTTAGGAAGATATTGGGGGAGATTGATGAGAAACAATGTCATCCTATAGTCATTTTTTGTGATAACATAGATACAATTCAATTGACAAAGAATCCCATCCATAGTAGCAGGTCTAAGCATTTTGAATTGAAGTATCATTTTATCAAAGATATGGTACAAAACAAAAAAATAGAGTTGAAGTATTGTAGACTCAAGAGTAGCTTGTTGATGTGTTCATAAAAAGAGTTGCCAAAGCTCCATTCTTAAAACTTAGAGATAACCATGTGAGACCCCTTTACATCAAGGAGAGAATGTTGGAAATATGATACTAAGTAAAAAAATGAGTTGTTCATATTAATTGATGTTGAAGAAAATATTAGTGGGTAAACGTCAATTTAGCATTAACTTCAAGACCATAATCATAGTTGTGCATATTCTCTTTCATGTCAGTTAGGTAATGCAATTTGTAACTAAAGGGAAGTAAAAACTATAACTATGCATATTCACCAAAAACAATTGTAATAACTATAGCATAAGTTTATGTAAAATAAAATCTCTATGACATGTTTGGCTTTGTATTGTTGCTTAAATTTTTTGGCTATGTAAAATTGTTGGTTGTGTTAATTTCTTTGGGCTATGTAAAAGAGTATATTTCACAAGGTCATAGGTTCAAACCCACATCTCCCAATTTTTTTATTTGAAGTTGGAAAGCCACTAAACTAAACCAAAGAGATTACAAGTTTATTCTCGCATGATTAGACAATAATATAAATAATTAAGTTTGAGTTTAGGTGTTGGCTATGAGACATTTGGGGTTCGAGTTATAGTTTTGCAAGACCCAACAATATTTGAAAGGTTGTAGAGGTGTTCTTCATGGAGGCATCATCTATTTTGGACCTAGAAGGCATGTTGCTCAAATGGTTTAAGAAGCCTTGTTAAGATTCTTGTACAATCCCTAACTCTACTTTGAATCACAATAGGTAACCTTTTTTTGCTTGCATCCTCATATGACTTAGCACCACAAAAGTTTATTTTTTTAAGGTTTGTTTCACTTTGCATTCTTGATGACATCTTGGGTGCCTTGATTAAGGCAAAGCACCTTCTGAGAAGCAACACACCCCACTGAAAATAAAATTCTCATCTTTCAATAATTAAATTTTATTTTCCAAGGGGATCCTCATGAAGTTTTTTGGTTTTTAATCCAAGTTTTGTTTGCGTCAAGATCTTAAAATTACCTACATTGTGATGTCAAAAATGCTTGCCTGGAACATTGAACGTGAATTGAATTTTTTGGAATGCATCAATGACATTATTTCAGATTAAATGTCTTAGGAAATTTAATTTTCAATGGTTTTCCTAAGGTCTAAAGTATTAAAATCAATTTTTAGGGTTCTTTGAATTTTGTCACTTTGCCCTAATTTTCTTCAAATTTGAAATCATCATAACTTTTGACAGAAGAATCCATTTGGGGTGATTCAAATTCTGGGTGAAAGATATCTGGATCCTCTTGTCAGTGGTACCAGATTTTCAAAGTTTCAGATTTAAATTCTTTCCAAAAATAGCAGTTTCCCAATGCAGCCAATGACCTTCTAAAATCTATATCTCTTGATCCAGGATGAATTTTCATGTTTTCTCAGTATATTTAGACACCCATTTGGCTCATTTAGACACTTGGAAAGTTCTGTTTAATTCTAGGCACTTTTGATTTTCATCATATTTTTACACCTCACAAAAATCATTCACCGAGCAATGAGAATTTGTTTCCAACTGTTAAAAAATAATTTTCCAAGTAATGAGAATCATTAACAAACCTTTAAAGTACAAGATAAAAGAGGTCAAGGTCTTTAGAATCAATGTAAAATATAATGGAAAATTTGCAAAGTGTGCGGAAAAATGGGTTGCTACCGCATCCCAATAACATCCCAAAAGCTTGCCACAAAGAAATGGAAAATTTGGCTAAGTGAGAGCTTGGGTAGATAAATGAGCATTGGCGGAAGGAAGTGATATCCTAAAACCCCGCCACTTAGCAAGGTTGGAAGTGTGGGCGAAAAAATGGGTTGCTACCGCATGCAAATAGCATCCCAAAAGCTCGCCACAAAGAAATGGAAAATTTGGCTAAGTGAGAGTTTGGGCAGAAAAATGAGCAGTGGAGAAAGGAAGTGATATCTTTAAACCCTACCACTTAGCAAGATTGGAAGTGAGAGCAGAGAAATGGGTTTTCATCACATTCTGGTGGAGTCCCAAAACCCCGTCCACTCTCAACAAAGAAATAAAACCTAAAATTCCAACCTTAGAGAAAAGAAAAAAATTGCTTAGTAAGAACATTTCCAGAGATTTCGAACATTGGTGGAAGGAAGAGTCTCTCGAAATCCTGCCACTAAGATGTACAAAAAATCTAAGTCTAAAACTGGGCAAAAAAATGGGATTCATTGCACTTTGGGAGCATCCCGAAACCCCACCCAACCTTGTGGACGGGAATATGAGACATTGTCGAAGAAAATTAAAACCCGAAACCTCGCCGCTCAATAAAGGAAAGAACTAGGCGAAAAATAGGACTCCATCGCAAGAAGTAAGCATTCTAAAAGCCCACCCAACCTTATTGTTCGAAAATATTAAAATATGATAAGTGTAAAAGGAATGTCAGATTTTTAGGGAGGATAGTGTTGAGGTTGCATCCCAAAATGCTACCCATGCTCTTTGTCGGAAAAATAGGATATTGGTAAAGAAGTGAGCATCCCAAAAAGTTGCCCATGTTTTTTATCGATAAAATAGGATACCATCGCTTCCCGGAGAAGTCCTGAAATCCTGCCCACTTAAAGAAACGATAAAATAAATGTCCGACAATTGAAAGATGAAGCCCTAGCAATCAAAAATAATTCAACCAATGAAAATGGAGCTCCGACTTTAAAAAATAATTCCCGGTACTCTGGAAATGAAGCTCCAGTAAATTGGAAATAATGCTTCGACAATTGGTAATTTGAAATCCATCATTTGGAAACTGACCTTGGTGATTAAAAGTCACCCTGATGGATGCCTTGAGCAATGATATAATCTTGAGAAAACATGGATTTAAATCCTGGAAAATATTTTGTCGAAACCTTTAAAAAAATTAAAAGGTTGAAACCTTAGAAAATTTAAATAATTATATTAATTATATTACTAATGTTCTAACCTTTACCTTTTTATTAACTTTTTGCAAAAAAATTGATGGTGGCCGCATTACATATTGCAGGCGTCATAGCGGACTAGGAAATTCAATGCGAACCTGGGCAAGTCCAACCGTGCAAAGACAAAATACGTGGGAAATTAATGATCCACCCAGATTTTACAGATGAAGGATTAATGAGACATGTCTGCAACTAGTCGAAAAGTGAATACAGCTACACGTAGTGACCATTTGATGGAGATAAGATCAGATTATATCTTCACCATTTATGGTAAGATATTCAAGTAATTTTTTAGGAGTAGTTGGAGTTGACTGCAAATCTATTTAAATATGTTTTTTATATTTCGTAGAGGCCTTATAATAGGATTTTAAATTATTTTTGCTTGATTGGGAGTTTGATATTTTTAAAACGATCAGGGCATGTCCTGAGTCTATATATACTCTCTTTGAATGTAATCTAAGGATGTGAAAACTTGAAATAGAAGACTTCTTGTAGTATTTGACAAATATTTTTGGTTTTTCTTCATTTTGTACTTGAGGTTGGTGTGACATCGTGGCCAGGAGCCTAATATTTTTCAAACTGTGATAAGTGCATTTTCTTCTATTTTTGTTTTAGGATTTATTTGATTCAATTGTAAATCTACAAATTATTGAAATTGTGCTATGTTGTTGGTTTTATTCTGTTTGTTGTACTTTAAAGAAATTATAAACGAAGGATTTGTATCTAATTCATACCTGATATATTCTTACTGTGCTAGCTAGAATTCTGGTAAGAAACACCAAGTGAGGTTGGGACCCTATGTTTGTAATTACCTTTTTTTAGATTGGCAAGTCTTAATTGTCTTTGTCCCATGCTCAAAGTGGAAGGTGATCTTAGAAAGTTAGACACCTTCCTAATTTGATTTATTTCATTGTAAATCTAAATAGTATAGTTGAAATTGATAGTTACAATTTGCAATAAGATTAGATATCCTCTCTTATCTGCTCTACTTTACTCTCTATTTTATTTCTAAAAGGTTTCACTTTTATATTTCTTTAAAACACAATTATTCTTTTAATCTGTTGAAATTCGAGGAGCCATATCAAATAGTTAATGCAAATCTGATCATGAACAACACAAACCACCACCAAAAACCAATGAGTGAAGGTTGAACCCATTGTAGGTAAAACAAACAATCCACTAAAAAATATTTCAGAAGTGAAAAAAACTGAAAACATTCAACCCAACTCTGTAACTCACACCTTGGATAACCAGCAAGACCCTAAAGTGAGAAGGCATTTATTCCCATTTATGTGTTACTCGTGTTTCTTGTTTACCCTTCACAGGGTGTGCATGAAAGACCAATCCATACTATTTTGGTGCTAAGAGGGCCAAACATAGTTTGTCTGGTGTTTTTCATGGTGTGTTTAATTAAATTCAAAGTACCTATGCAATTTTGTACGTAAGTTGGTCACTTGAACTTGCAACTTTATGGTTGCAATTCGTTTTCAAGAGGACATTTTGTAAAGTTGGATTCTACCTTTAGAATAACCAGATCCCACCCAAGGGATGCATAGTTCCTTGTTTCTGAGTTAGAAAACCCAAGGAGAAACAATCTCAGAAGAGCTACATCTTTATCCAATATAGCATTGTCACTGCTAGTGGTTACCCCTGTAACTCAAAATCTTGTCATTAATCCGACAATCATGGCCAACTAGTTGGGTTCCATTGCCTTAAATATCCCTGTGCAACCCATGATTTACTTAGGAATCCTAAGAAATATCTTTCCACCTACAAGCATGATGAGATTAGGACAGCGAAAGAACATTTGGTAGCCTTTAAAAATGCTTTGAAGTTATTAAATGTACATGAAGATGTAACGTATAGGTTATTCCCCTTCACTCTGTAGGAGGGAGTGTACGATTGGTTTCTGAATCTAACAAATGACTCAATCACCTCTTGGGATGATTTAGAGAAAGTCTTTATATCCCAATTTGGTCAAGTAATTGATCCTAGTGTGTTGTATTAGAAATTCTCTAGTATTAAGAGAGGATTCGGTGAAACTGTAAGATCTTTCGATGTAATATTTCAAAAGGCTTATGGTAGAATGACTCGTCATTACGTACCAAGTGCAAATTTAGCCTTATAAATCTATAAAAATGCCTTAGATATAGTGACCTATGTTTTCCTTAGTAGAGACACCAATGTCACAACCTTGACAGAAGCTTATAAGGAAGCACTAACTCTTGAAAGGCAGTTAGGACCTCAACCTTTGAACGGTCCTTTGGTACCCTTTGTTACACAAAATACACCTATTTTGAATCCCATTCCACATTAGATACTAATGCCAACGTGTCAAGCTCCGCCTAAGGAAACTCCATTAACCTTGACCCATGCTGGGCATGTGCAAACTGTAGAGAAGGAATCTGATAAAACTAAGGTTGAAGAAGTTTCAAATATGGTCTAGAAATTGGCAAACTTCCTAAGTTTTAAGAGACAAGTATCTGGGGGAGAAAGTTAAAACTGATTTCCTTACCAACCGAACTGATTCCACAGGCCTCTGTATGAAGCTAATAAGAATTACAACAAAGGTAAGGGACCTGAAGTGAACATTTGCGACTTAGATTTACCCAATTGGTGTAGGATTCATGGAACATCCCAACACAAGGAATTAGATTAGTTTTGCAATGCTTTTGAAGCTTTGTTCGGTGAGTTGAGTTTTCCTAAGAATCAGAGAAATGTTGATAGTTTAGGTTCATCCAAACATAATGTTGCTATGTTTTTGGATACATTCACTTTTCCGAATGAGTTAAAAAATGTTGTGGAAATACATATCGATGAAGTGTTAGCTTTTCAATAGTTTAGAAGGGATAATTATAATCTCAAAAATAGAAATTTAGAGCCCAACACTACATCTACGCCTCCCGAAAATTCTTATAGTATTCCACCTTATCCTTCCCCAAATAATAATCCACCTCCAACCAAAGGGCGAGATTCAAAAACACAGGATGGATTTGCTGCTCCACTCATCAAGGGGTATAATATAGTGGAGGACATGAAGAAAATAAAGGCTAACATTACCTTCCATAGGTTTTCTCAGATTACTGAATAGAGGAATAACTTGATTAAGACTTACTCTAGACCTTCCACCAAACCTCTAGAAAAGGGAAGAAAATGACAAACACAAATATGGCCATATAAAAAGAAAAGATTAAAGTTCCACCTTTCCTACTAACAGTTCGTATATTTAAAAAAAAACTACATAATTGTCTAGTAGATTCTGGTGCTTCAACTAATGTCATACCTCTAGCCATTTGCCAATAATTAGGATTAACTCCTGTGAAATTCGATAGGAGAGTCATTCAGTTGGATAAAACCGAGGTCAAGGTGATAGATGAACTTCAGGGTATACACATTCAGTTAGCATCTGAACCAAGAGCACAACATAGAATTGATATTCAAGTGGTAGACATTCCTGTGGGATACGAGATAAGCAGGGATTGGTCCAAATATCTGAATGGGTATTTGACCATAGACTTCTTGCATATGTGGTTGCCCTGGAAATGTGTAGCAAATTAGTTAAGGATTGATAGAGAGCCTCGGTATAAACACGTGATAACCAAATATAATGTCAAAAATGAGGCTATTAATTTTGTTAATGCAGATATTGGGGTTTATAATATGGTAACTACAGAAAAGGTGAGATCAATCGAAGTTGTAAATAATGATGTTTGGACACTTCACATTAATGGAGCTAAATCCAAACAAGGTTTTGGTACAAGGGCAGTTCTCAAAGGACCTCACAATCATATATATTTCATGTCTTATCGCTTGCAATTTTCCTATACAAATAATTTGACTGAGTATGAAGCATTGGTACTAGGATTGAAATTTGCTTTAGACAAAAATGTGAAAAATATTCAAGTTTTTATAGACTTGGACTTGGTAACTAATCAAGTTAAAGTCTTGTTTCAATGCAAGGTATCTTACCTGAAAAGGTATAAACACCGAGTTTGGGACTTGTTGGCAATTTTGCACCGTGCCATATTGGAAATTTTGTTGGAGTATTTTGATACAATATTTTGATGAATATTTCAATTGTTCGATTGTATATAGCAGCCTTTATTTTAAAATTAATTTCATATGTTCCTATCTTTTGTTTACATATGTATTCTCTTTTGCATTAGCATTGTAAATGTTTTGAAAACTTCATTCGGGATTCGAGTTCGCCATATTGAAAATGCATCAAAATGAAGATGTTTGTGGGCTCGTAAAACAAAAAACAAAGAAGGATTAAGTGGAAAAAATTAAGGGGCTTAACAGTTTTGAAAGCGTCAACGCATTCGCCCCAAAGATAGGGTGAATGCCCCGTTCGCCCCATGTTGGGGCGAACGAAATATCAGAAGAAGACAAAAGGAAGTTTGAAAAATTCAAAGGAAGGGTGCGGCAAAACACAATCGTGTTCGCCCTAGTTGAGGGGTGAACATCTCATTTGTCCCTCCCATGGGCGAACGCGCTCCAACACCGATTGTGTTCACCCGAAGATAAAGTGCAATCACGTTCGCCCCGGTTGAGGGGCAAACATCCCGTTTGCTCCTCCCATGGGTGAACATACCTTGGAAGCAAAACGTAATCGCCCGATTGAGGGGCGAACATCCTATTCACCCCTCCCATGGGCGAATGTGTTCTTAAAGGAAAGTCGCGCAAGCATGCTAGATGATATACGATCGGGCGAAGCTGATTTGTGTCAAAAGGGCGAATGTAATTTTTCAGTGAAAAGAATTATGGTCAGAACTTCAAGAGTGCCAGATTTGCAAGCATTAAATAATGGTGGCAATAAGTAATTTGAATTGTGGATCCTGAGTGAAGGAAGAAGTTGTATGGAAACGCAGGGAGTATTTTTCATGATTTTCAAGGCAGGAGTGCGTTTTTGAAATATTGAATGTCTTTTGATTCTCTGTGCATCGACGCCCAAGTTGTTGATTCTCTGGAAATGTTCTCCCGACAGATGGATCGCTGCCCCAAAAGGATGGATTTTAATGATTCCAATGAGGAATTTCCTCACTCTTGTTCCTGATCTGGGATCATTTTGTTCTCATGTGCATTTAATGAAAGAGGCGAAATCCTCTATAAATACTAATGAAATTGCTATTGTAAAAAGAGGTTGGACATTCTGCAAGAAAACTTTCTAAGTCTTTTTGCATCAAAAGAAGAGACTTGGCTTCTGAAATTTGTAAGCATTTTTATGTGTGTGATTTCCTTCTGTTTTTAAGCATTTATGTTTATGCTCTTGTTCCTGCTATTGAGTTTAAAATTCTATTTCTAGATTTAAAACATGTTAGAGTAAACAAAGAATAACATTTTATTAATCAGCAGATTAAATAGAACATTATATGCCCTATTAAGCCCGGAGGTTACGGAACCACCCATGGCTGAAATAGGCCCTGTTACAACAATAATGTAATAATAGCTTCTAACAATAATGTACGCTAACATCCCCCCTTATTACATTATTTGGGTAATAATATAACTACTAGCTATACTAACATCCCCCCTGATTACATCATTTTGCAATACAAAGAGAGCTGCGAAACAATTCAAATTTGACACGTCCAAGTGCCTTAGTGAAAATGTCTGCAACTTGAGCATCGGTGGGAATGTGTTGAAGCTGAATGCGGTGCTTCAGAACTTTGTCTCAAATGAAATGACATTGTGTGTCAATGTGTTTTGTTCTTTCATGATGAAGCTGGATTCTTGACTAGGTTCGGAACACCCTGATTGTCGCAAAACAAGTGTATTGGAGATTTGGATGGATGACCCATACTTGTCCGAATGCGACGCAACCATATCACTTCGCACACAACTTCACGTGCGGCGCGATACTCTGCCTCTGTTGATGAAATAGCAACCACCTGTTGCTTCTTGCTGTGCCAAGAGACAGGACCGGATCCAAGATGAAAAATATATCCTGAGGTTGACTTGCGATCATCAAATGATCCGCAAAATCGGAGTCCGTGTATCCCTGTAAGAAGAATTTGTTGTTCCTCTTGTATTCTAGGCCATATTCCATTGTGCCACGGACATAGTGAAGAACACGTTTTGCTGCTTTCCAATGAGTGGTCTTAGGCTCCTGCATGAACCTCGAAAGATAGTTGACAGCAAATACGAGATCTGGCCTAGTATTGGTCAGATATATGAGACTCCCAATCAACTGTCGATAGAGAGTACCATCTACCCGAGGTGAATCATCATATCATGATAATCGAAGTCCGGTCTCCATCGGAGTTGCCATTGGCTTGCAATCGGTCATGCGATATTTTTCCAAGCAATGTCTTGGCATATTTTTTTCGAGACACTTTGATGGAGTGCTCCTTCCGGCTGAATTCCGGACCAAGACAAGTAATGGAGAAGTCCGAGATCCGACATCTCAAAATATTGACACAAGTCTCTTTTGACAAGAGAGATCATAGTTTCCGAACTCCCCGTAATGAGCGGATCATCAACATAGAGTACAAGCAACACTATCTCGGAACCCTGTTTCTTGAAATAGAGGTTTGCATCTGACGGACATCTCTTAAAACCATGTTGCAGGAGGTGATTGTCCATTTTTATATACCAAGCTCGAGGAGCTTGTTTCAGGCCATATAAGGATTTGACCAATTTGCAAACTTTTTGTTGTTGGCCTTCCACTCGCAAATCCTTCCAGGTCGAGTCATATAGACTTCTTCTTGGAGATCACCATTCGGAAAGGCACTTTTGACATCCATCCGATGAACTTTCCACCCAAACTGTGCTGCCATAGCACAAATAACTCGAATTGTTGTCATCCGAGCAGTAGGTGCAAAAGTTTCCTCGTAGTCAATGCCTTCCTTTTGAGCATAGCCCTTTGCAACAAGACGGGCCTTATGCTTATCAATTGTCCCATCTGCTTTGTACTTGACTTTATACACCCATTTGCAGCCAATGGGCTTCTTTCCATGCGGCAGATCGACAAGCTTCCAAGTTTTGTTTTTCATCAAAGACTTATACTCTGCATCCATAGCAGCCTTCCACTGAGGCTCACCGAGAGCAACTTGTACTGATGCGGGTTCAAGATCGTCTATGGAAGACATAAACACCTTATCACTATCAATATCCATATCTTCTGTATCTCTTGTTGGATCTACGGAAAGTTCTTCAAAAGATTGACACGGATCATCAACCCCAGTATTCTCTGTTGCAGCTTTCTCTGTCGAGCCATGCTGCGAGTACGAGGCCTATCCAAAGTCAAATCTGGTGGAGTAGATAGCTTAGAGTCTTTGATTGTATTTGTATACCACTTTGGATTCTTCTTCTTAGGTGTTGAAGAAGATCCAGAAGAACCTCCAACCTTTGATGAAGGAGATTTAACAACCTGAGTTTCCACAAGGTCTAGGTATACATCTGATGTGTTTGCTGATGTGAAAGCCTCATCAAAAACAACATCTCTACTTATGTGAATCTTCTTGGTTAAGGGATCAATCAAACGATAACCCTTAGAGTGCTCATCATACCCAAGAAGAATACACTTCAATGTCTTCTCATCTAGCTTCTTCCTTTTCTCTTTTGGTATGTGCATGAAAGCTTTACATCCAAAAATGCGTAGATGAGAAATGGAGGGTTTCCTACCACTCCATGCTTCCTGTGGAGTCATTCCTTGTAGGGCCTTTGTGGGTGCCCTATTCAACGAGATATATTGCTTGTGGTGACAGCTTTCGCCCAATATAGTTGCTCAAGTCTAGCTCCCGTGAGCATGCAACGAACCATTTCCATGATGGAACGATTCCTCCTTTCAGGCAACTCCATTTTGCTGAGGAGTATAAGCAATAGTTAACTGTCTTGTGATCCCATTTTCTTTCAAGAATGCAGAAAATTCTTTAGAGGTGAACTCCCCCCCTCGATCTGAGCGGAGGGTCTTTATAGAAGTCCCTGACTCCTTCTCAACAGATTTCTTGAATTGTTGAAAGAAGCCAAATGCTTCAGATTTCAGTTGAAGAAAGAATACCCACATCTTTCGTGAGTAATCATCCACAAATAACTAAAAATACCTCTTACCCCCACAACTGTTGGGAGTGAAGGGACCGCACAGATCGGTATGAACCAACTCCAGAGGTTTCTTTGCTCTTGTAGAGCTCTTTTCAAAAGGCACTCTATGTTGCTTTCCTGCCAAGCAGTCGAGCAAACTGGTAAAGTGGTAGAAAGGGAAGGAAGACCCTTAACCATCTCATACTTACTTAGCTCAAGTAAGTAACCAGAACTCAAATGTCCATATCTCTTGTGCCATAGGGAAGTTGCCTCCTTTGTAGAGACTGTCATGGCAACATGTGGAGTAGAGATAGTATCTAAGGCAAATAAGCCATGCTTATATGAAGCGGTTGCAATGTTCTTACCCCTCCTGGTAATAGAACAACACTTCTTGCCTCCCTCAACACTAAAGTTCACAACCATATCTTTGTCCAGAATTTGTGTGATCGACAACAAATTGTTTGCCAATCCTGGAACATAGAGAACTTTATCAATCTGACACTTGCCATCAGGAAGAGTGATTGAAACAGTGCCTTCTCCCTAAACCTTGTAGGTTTTATCATCAACAATAGTGACAGGTTTGCCCTCTTTGGCCTCAAAAGACTCAAACCATGATTTGTCACCAGTCATGTGCTTATTGGCTCCGGAATCAACATACCATATAGGATCCGTCTGCTTGGACACTGTGGTAGTCATGAGAACTTTGTGAGCTCTCTCAGAATCCGTGTCGATTCTTCAACAACAACATTCACTTGTTGTTTGTTCTTTTGTGGTTTGTTTCGGCCTTTCTGTTTTGATTGCTTATTCTTATGCCAACATCTCGTTTGTATCATGACCTTCTTTGTCACGGATCTTGCAATATCTCTTTTTCTGTTGAGGTTGTTGAGTTTGTTTCCCTTTTGAATCCTTTTGTGAATTCCCTCCCTTCTAAAAATTACCCTTCTTCTGGTTCTGCCCTTTCCTGTTGATGTAGAGAGCAGTGTTAGAAGAATCATCTCTCTGTAGTTGGCGTGCTTCCTCCTCTTGAAGCATATTAACCAATTCTACAAAAGTAACTTTTCGTTGTGATACCTGAATGGAAGTGATCAACACCCGATAAGAATCAGGTAAAGCTCTCAATACAACCGAAGTAAGGAGCTTGTCTTCAATTGGTTCTCCCAAAGAATTCAACTTTGCTTTCAATTTCGAAACTCTGCAAAGAAAGAATTCAACTGTCTCACCCTGCTTCATGCTTAGACTATGTAATTGAGATTGAAGAAATAGAATGGTGGAATCATTCTTTCCCTCATATATAGTATTAAGGGCATCCCATGCCGCTTTACTAGTTGCACAATCAAGCAATATGGGGTTGGACTTCATCAGACACAGCAAGCAAGATGAGCACTTTTGCTTTACTGTCTAGCTTATCAAAGTCTCTTTGAGCAGTAGATGGAGCTGTAGCACCAACAACAGGTGAAGGTCTGGTTGTTGCTCCAGATACAACATCCCATAAATCATCCATTGCTAGGATGGCCTTCATCTTATTTTTCCATGGTGTGTAATTAGGACCTTTCAACAACTGATGAGAATCAGTCATTAGTTTTGCAGACATGATGAAGGTTCCTTATAACACCAATTGGTCCCCCTTTCGATATACCTTTTGCTAGGCCGTTATACCGTACAAAATACCCGCCCTTACGTGAGGGAAACTATAGGTATTTAGAAAGATCAACAAAAAATCACCCGCCCTTACGTGAGGGAAACTATAGGTGAGTTTTAGAGATCATACGATACGTGGTACATAAGCAATGATCGAAAGGGAATAGTCTTGTTGATGGCACCTACCATAGAAAGTCCGCAATCCTCATGCGTGGGGCGTAACTTCCCCTAAACACTTTGGATTTTAGAACTCTCGTCAGGATTTACGCCTAAACACAAGAACTATTAGGGTAGTGGATGGAGTAAAAAAATGCAAAATGGCAAACTTATCTCTCCCCGACGATTTATAGAGAACAAGCTCAGACGTCGTTGTAGCAGCTATATTAGGCGGCGGATACAGTAGCGCAATCACGACAGCTTTACCTGTAAGTGCTGGCTAGAGGTATCACAAATACCGACGGCTGCCAGTGCAATAAATTGCACGGATGGGTTTTAATTATTCCGGGGACTTAGGGAGTGAATTTGATTTTAATTTTTAATGTTATAGTGCAAAAAACAAATATGCAACATACAACAAAAAAAATGCCCACAGGAATAACCCACTAGGTGTCGGGCGCAGCCGAAAATGCACCTTTACAATAATGCCAAAATTGCTTTTCAAAAAATTACTCACTTTCCCCCTTTGATTTTTGAAAAAAAATACCCCCTTCTTTTTATCTTAAAAAAAATTCCCACAAATGATTTTGAAAATTATTTTATAACCTTAAAGTTAAAAAAAAATATTAATTTTAATTTATATAGTTTTTTAAAAAACCTTTAAAGAAAAAATTAAAATCAAATTAAAAAATTTAATTTTAATTTATAAAGGTTAAACTATAGAAAATAAATTAAAATTAAAAATTAAAGTTTAACTTTAGGAAAAAAATAATTAAAAAAAATGTGGAAATTTTTTTTTTACCTTTGTTGAAGAGGGGGTCGGCGGGATTGGAACCCGCGACCTGCAGGCTCCCAGAGCCTTACCGCACAGTCCACCACCAGGTGGACTAGCGGGCTGATCCGACAGGATCAGGGGCCCCCTCGTATTTGAGGAGGTCCCGGCAGCCCTGCTGCTCTCGCTCCTCCTCCTCTTCTTGTCTGGCAGCGGCAGGTGGCCGCGGGGGTGGCCTGCAGCCTCCGCTGCTGGTGGCGGTGCGATGGCCTGCAGCCACCGCTGCTGCGGCCTGATCACGGCCTGGTCGCGCGTGCAGCGTGCGACCTCGACTGTCGCGCCTGCAGCGCGACCTCGGGAAGGGGAGGGGGGGTTCCAACGTCGCGCGATGCGCGACGTGGAATTTAGGGAGGGGGGCCTCCCAACGTCGCGCGACGTGTGGAGGGAGGGGAGGGGGCCTCCCACAGTCGCATCTGCGCGACTGGAGTGGGGGGAGGGGGCCTCCCAACGTCGCGCGGACGCGCGACGTGTGGAGGGAGGGGAGGGGGGGCCTCCCACAGTCGCGTCTGCGCGACTGGGAGTGGGGGGAGGAGGGGGGCCTCCCAACGTCGCGTGGACGCGCGACGTGTGAGAGGAGGGCCTCAGTCGCGTCTGCGCGGCGGGTGGGGGGATGGGGCGCCTCCCAACGTCGCGCGTGGATGCGCGACGTGTTGAGGGGAGGATTATCCTCCCAACGTCGCGCGTCTGCGCGCGACGTAAATTTTTTTTTTTAAATTCCGTGCAACGTCGCGCGATTGCGCGCGACGTAAATTTTTTTTTTTTTTTAAATTCCGCGAAACGTCGCGCGATTGCGCGCGGCGTGGGGGTGGGGGGATCGCGTGATGGGCTGCGCGATCCTCAATCAGCCCAACAAATTTTTTTTTTTTTTTTTAAATCTGCCTTCCCAGCACAGAAAAAAAATGCGTCCTCCCAGCAAAATAAAAAATTACAGTCGCACGTCCCAGCAAGCGTCTGCAAAAAAATCCTGCACAAGCTCGGATACCATGTTAGAGTAAACAACAATAACATTTTATTAATCAGCAGATTAAATAGAACATTATATGCCCTATTAAGCCCGGAGGTTACGGAACCACCCGTGGCTGAAATAGGCCCTGTTACAACAATAATGTAATAATAGCTTCTAACAATAATGTACGCTAACAAAACATTGTTGGTGAATGAGTTAGTTCTGGAATGCAATTTGGAGGTTGTTACTGCAAAGGTGCAAGTGAAATTCTACTGTTGTCTTTTTGTTACATGTCGTTATAACACTTGACAGGATTCTTGCTACTAGTCTACCCCAAATCCTACATTCCGTCCTGTGGCCATATTTCCCTTTCTTTTTGTCATTTTTTCAATTTGTTTCCTGCATCCCTAGTCTTCAACCAGTTTAGGATTAGTAAGGGAACCAACCCTCTCTGGATATTGGCATGGAGGACATCCCTTTCCTTCGACCTTTCAATGTTGGTCGTATCTAGGGCGCACAAAAGCAGTGTTTGTTGATTAGGCAGATATTTGACCAATAGGACCTCATGGATGACTTTAATGCTTTCAATCTAACGCATATTCTTAGGAAGAAAAATTCACCTGCAAATATTTTAGCTTCATTAGTTGCAAATCTGAAACCCTTAGTGGAATTTAAATGGAAATAAATTCAATAGAATTAGTCCCTTGTCCTTCTGTTCTAGATAACGTAGATACATTTCAAGTATTTTTTTATGACTAGCAAATTATAGATTTCTTACATAATACAAATGCATTTGAAAATACTAAACTTGATGACGGTCAAAGGAATACTATTCTTGAAGATTTTAATGATGAAAAGGGAGTAATGAGGATGAAAAACAATAGAATTCCTAGGGGGGTGGTAGAACTTGAGAGGCTATTTGACAATGATCAAATTAAAAAAAGGATAAATTCTAAAAATCATGTTGGTACAGCAGGAAATAAGACTGAGAAATTGAATGTAGGGACTGAAGAGGATCCCAAGTACATTCAATTAGCTAAAACTTGTGACCCCATAATAAAAGAAAATCTTGTAAGTTGCTTCATATTATGGCATGGTCTTATAAGGAATTGAATATTTTTAATCCAAAGGTTTTTACACATACTATACCCTTGAAGGAATTTTGTAAACCCTTCAAACAGAAACAAAGATATGTTAATGCCTTGTTGGAACCCATCATTTTGAAGGAGGTAGAAAAACTATTGAGTACTGCCATCATTTTTTCTATTAGACATTCTACTTGGGTAGCTAATTTCGTGTCAATTAGAAAGAAGAATGGGGAAATTCACCTTTGGGTAGATTTTAGAAACCTGAACAAGGCCTCTAAAAAGGACAACTATCCTTTGCCTTCCATGGATGACATACTGTAGATTATAAACGATTCAAAAATGATGTCTTTCTTGGATGGATTTTCTAGATACAACCAAATATTGGTAGATAGAGAAGATAATTAAAACTGCCTTCACAACCAAATGGGGGACCTTTGCTTACAAAAGAATACCATTTGGATTGATAAATGTTGGAGCCACATTCCACTGTGTAATGGATTACCTTTGTGTAGATTTTAGAAACCTGAACAAGGCCTCTAAAAAGGACAACTTGAAGAACACAAGCTTATACTGAGAGGGAGGGGTGAACAGTATAAGACATAACCAACTATCAATTTTAACTTTAAATAATAGAGGCATCAACACAGCATTAATCAAGACAGAAAGCATCACACATTGAAGACTCATTTTAACGTGGTTCACCCAGAATGGTTGGGCTACATCCACGAATAAAATCTTTCACTAAATTTTATCAATCAATTTCTAGGAAAACCTTTCCCGATTACAATGTTTATGGGCACCAACCCAAAGCAAACACCAATCCCCTAGCTCTGTTCTGACTGGTGATCCTCTAGAAGACCTCTGCCTCCGCTGCCCTTAACAAATGGAACTCTATCCACAGAAGACACCTGTCTTCCCTGCTCTGGCTGGATACCTCTGTCCTCAACTCTATCACCTCCAAAGCTGGTCCTCGAATTTGCACTAAACACAGTCCTTCGATCTAGTACAAATGTCCTCGTTCGTCTTTGCCTGTTGCTCTCACTCTGCACGCTTCGACATCATCGCGCCACTTCGCACTCTTGCGCTCTTTCGGTTGCATCTCGCACACTTCGACGCACATTCGACTGTCTCACAATTCACACCTAACTCTTCAAAACAAACCTCCTTTTATACTAACACTTTCAAGATCAAAACTTTGATCTTAGTCGGCTGCACAAACCTAAACTACGTCGGCTGCAAACCCTAATTATTGTCGGCCCAAATTTAACTTTGTCGGCTTCACTGCCTCTGCAACTCTTCTGTAGCTTCGCACGAAACTACAACATGTCGCGATATCGCGACACTTTTGCAACCGTATACTGTCTTTTGTCGCAAAATCGCGACACTTATGCCTCTGCTGACGTCATCTTCACTTTTTTCGCGAAATCGCGACATTTCTCGCTTTCTCAACCTTTTCTCGGCTTGCACTAGCGAAAACGGAACATGTCGCGAAATCGCGACACTTTCGTTGCCTTATGCTTTTCTTTGCCTTACGCCCGCAAAACTAGAACATGTCGCGAAATCGCGATGCTTTCGCCTTCGAGCTCTTCCTTCTTGAATTCGTCGCGAAATCGCGACGCTTCTTCTGTTGAAGACTTGCTTCCTGTTTCTATCGCGAAATCGCGACACTTTCTCCAACTGAATGCTGCCATCTCAACCAGTCGCAAAATCACGACACTTTCTGCATCCGTACAATTTCTTTGCATCCTGTCGCAAAATTGCGACAGTTCTCATTTCCGACTCTTCCCTTTGCTACATGTCACGAAATCGTGACACTTTGTCTTGCTACTTTCTCTCTCTTCGAACTTGTCGCAAAATCGTGACAATTCACACTACGGACTCTCTTTTCAGCATTATGTCACGAAATCGCGACACTCTTTCTTTTGGACTCTCTTCTGCATTATGTCGCGAAATCGCGACACTTTTCCTTTCGAACTCTCTCTCCTGCAATATGTCACGAAATCGTGACACTTTTTCTTTCGGACTCCCTCTCCTGCAACATGTCGCGAAATTGTGACACTTTTCTGTCCGTACAATCTTCTTTGCAATATGTCGCGAAATCGCGACACTTTTCCTTCTCTGCCTTCCTGCACTTTTTGAGTCGCAAAAATGCGACATGTCGCGAAATCATGACACTTTCCACCTTGCTATTCTTCTCTGCCAACATGTCGCGAAATCGCGATAGTTTTGCCAGCTCTTTCTCTCTCCTCAAACATGTCGCGAAATCGCGACAGTTTTTCCAGCACTTTCTCTCTCCTCTAACATGTTGCGAAATCGCGACAGTTTTTCTTGCCTACTGCATACCTTTTCTTACTTGTATTTTTCTTTAATCTTTTGCAAATAGGCTACTATGATCTTCCTGGAAACTCACTGTCCATGCTCTGAATAATTTGACATTAAATCAAATTCCTTCAAGAGCTTCTTGACATCAATGACAACTTCTATACTTGAGCAAAGGCAATGTGCCCAAGGTACCCAAAATTGCCAATACAACTATCCTTTGCCTTCCATGGATGACATACTGCAGATTATAAACGATTCAAAAATGATGTCTTTCTTGGATGGATTTTCTAGATACAACCAAATATTGGTAGATAGAGAAGATAATTAAAACTGCCTTCACAACCAAATGGGGGACCTTTGCTTACAAAAAAATACCATTTGGATTGATAAATGTTGGAGCCACATTCCATTGTGTAATGGATTATGCCTTCAAAGGTCTCATGGGTAAGTGTATTTTTGTATACATGGATAACTTGATAGTCTTTTCCAAGTCTCGATTTGATCATGTCAAATATTTAGAGTATGTTTTTGACAAGTGTAGAGAATTTGGCATTTCTTTGAATCCAAAGAAATGTGTCTTTGGTGTAACTTAAGGTAAACTCCTTGGTCACTTAATAACCAGAGATGACATTTCCATTGATCCTGAGAGAGCTTAAGCCATATCAAAGATACCCTTCCCCAATTCTAAGAAAGAGTTGAAATCATTTTTTGAAAAAAATAACTTTGTTAGGAAATTCATTTATGGCTTTGTTGAAATAGTCAAACCACTGAATAATATGCTAAAGGAGACTGCTCAAATTCTCTGGTCAACAAAAGCCAAAGTAGAATTTCAAGAGATTAAATTTGCTATTAAACAAGCCCTAGTTATGGTAAGTCCAGATTTTAATGCAAATTTTTACCTGTACTCTTTTACTTTTGAACATACACTTGTTGCGGTATTAACTCAACAGAGAGAAACATGAGAGCACCCTATTACCTTCAAAAGTACCAATCTGAAAGGTGTTAAACTGAATTACTCCCACATAGATAAACAAGCCTATGCCTTAGTGAAAGCAGTTAAATAGTTCAAACATTATATTTTGAGTAAAGTCCATGCCATAGTTCTTGACCTAGCTATCAAGTATTTGTTAAGTCAAAATAAACTTGGTGAAATAAGAGGCAATTGGGTTACGAAATTGGAGGAGTTTGACTTAGAGATTCACCTTGCAAAATTAATTAGAGAACTTGGTATATCTCAGCATATCGTTGAATGACCTACATGGATAGAAATTAACCAACCAGACTCTAGGTTAGATGATTGGTATGGGGATATCATTCATTTGTTGAGATTTGAGAATTATCCATCCATCTGAATAGAACTCAAAGAAGAGTACTAAAGTTAAAATATGCTCATTTTCTACTCAAAGGAGGTAAATTGTACTAAGAAAATTACACTAGCATTTTCTTAAGGTGTATTACTTAGGATGAAGTAAATGAAGTAATGCCTAGTTTTCACGAGAATTTAGGAGTAGGACATCCTTCAAATTCTGCTACTGCTTACAAAATATTGAGAGTAGGCTGCTACTGGCCTTCATTTTTTAAAGATGCACATCAGATGAGAACTTATCACCATTGTTAGGTATTTGCAACCAAGTAGGTTAATCGAGCTCTGCCATTGCAACCTATTGTAATAGAAAAACCTTTCATACAATGGGGACTTGATTTTGTGGGTGATGAACTTGAATTTATTGGAAATATTGAGTTGTCATTAATATTGAGTTGTCATTGATGTCAAAGGTAGAAATATCTTCAAAGGTGTCAAAGGCAAAAATATCTCCAAGGATAAATGTCAATGTCAAAGGCAAATATCTTCAAGGATGTTTAATATTTAAATTATATTTAAATATTAAAGACAAAGGTTCATATTTAAATCATAGGATTTAAATATAGTTTAATAGTTTAAAAGTTTAAATATTTAAAGGTTAAATATTTAAAACCTTGGGTGACCTCCTTGAAACCTTGGGTGACCTCCTTGCAAAAGATTTAAAATTTGAAAAATCAAAATTCAAATGTTTTAGCACCAAAGGACAAAGCACATAATGGTGGAGCCGACTTCATTGGAAAATAAAGGACAAAGCATATAAATATATGCTTTAATTAATTTGGACAAGCTAAGGTTTGTGAGAGAAAAATCAATCAAGCGGAGTAGCGGCGAACAGGCGACGACGAAGGAGGAGAGTGGAGAAGTTTCGACAGCAATGAAAAACAAAGGATAAATACGATATAGTGCAATTCGTGTTTCAACCGTTGGGGTAGCCCAATTGGTTACGTAGCTCATGGGGAACGCTCCCTGGTAGGAGGTTGAGGGGTGGAAACCCTTCGACGTTGTTTTTGTTGAAGACAAAGGGGTGGAAACCCTTCGACGTTGTTTTTTTTGAAGGAATAAATTTGTTTTTACGCATTAAGGTTTCAAGCATTGCGATAGCGCATCCGGTTAAAGGGCCCATGATAGGGTGTTGCGCCTCGCAAGGTGAGGGGATTGAATCTCGTCGATAGCAGTGAGAGGGAAAAAAATTGCTAACCATATTTTGGAGGACCAAACAAAGAGAAGATTATTTTTGTCAAAACAAGTTTGGAAAGCTCATCATCATCATTGAGGTAGATTTGGAGGTATGGTGATTTAATTCCTTTCTCAAAAGTGGTTTTTGCTTGAGGAAAATATCTTTGGCATATGGTTGGAGGAATAAGGAATTATTGAATGTGTATTTGTTTAAAATTGGGAATAAATGTGCAAAGGTTATGGATCAGATTTGTGAGCAAACTTGTACATTGGTTTTGTTTGAAATTGGGAATAAATGTACAAAGGTTGTAGAGCAAACTTGTGCATTGGTTATGCTTGAAATTGGGAGTAAATGTGCAAGGGTTATAGATCAGATTTGAGAGCAAATTTATGCATTGTTCATAATTGATTTTGGGAGTAGATGAGAAGGACAAACTTGTGCATTGTGATTGGTTTTGAAGTGAAGGTGGAAATCAACAATTACCAGGTTAGTTATCTAGTGCTAGACTAAAGCTACCTTTTGATGTAATAAATGTGAGACATGTGAAAGCAACAGAATTAATGAATGTGAAGAACATATTGGGAATTTGTTTTAGTGCATATCATTCTCTATATGTTCATGAAGATAAAAGAATTATGGATAGAATATGTCTAAATTGCTTTAGTTGAGGAAAGCACATTGAAGAATAGGTGAAGAACTTGATGATATTATTATGCAAGATTTGGGAATAGATGAGCATTGTTTTGTATGCAAGATTTGGGAATAGATGAGCAATGTTTGGATCATATTTGAGTAGTATCTAGAGCAGATTTGAGCAAGGTTTTGTGAGCATGTTTGAGCAGGTTTTGTAAGCAGATTTGAGCAAGGAATTATGAGCAGGTTTGAGCATGTTGTGTAAGAAGATTTAAGCAGGTTGTGTAAGAATATTTGAAGAGGTATTGTGAGTAGATTTGTGAGTAGGTTATGGAGCTGATTTGAGCATGATTTATGAGCAGATTTGAGAGAATACTTGAGCAAATTTTGGATCAGATTTGTGAGCAAAGGGGATTGGTGTCTCCTATGGATTGGAGTCCACAAAACTAGAGCAGAGAGGATTGGTGTCTCCTGTGTAGTGGTGTCCACAAAACTAGAGCAGAGGGGATTGGTGTCTCCTGTGGAGTGGTGTCCATGGACTTTAGAGGGGATTGGTATCTCCTGTGGATTGGTATCCACGAACATTGTAATAGGGTATTGGTGTCTCCTGTGGGTTGGTGCCCACAAAATTTGTTGAGAAATTTATAAGCAATATTTTTTCGTGGATGTAGCCCACATTGGGTGAACCACGTTAAATTTGTGTCTCTTATGTGTATGGTGATTTGTGCATTGTTTCATTACTGCATTGATATTATTTATGTTATCATTTGGATTGAAAAGTAAAAAGTTTTATCTTATACTGTTCACCCCCCCATTTAGTATAAGCTTATGTTCTTCAATTGATATCAAAGTGAGTTTCTTCGTGAAAGCCTACCAGCTTGAAGGAATATCTTACAGGAACACAAATGGCTCACCATAAAGGGTTTTCATCAAATAGAGTTTCATTGTTTGATGGGACTAGCTATGCTTTCTGGAGCATAAGGATGAAGACTTATATGATGGCACATGGATATGATATATGGAAATCCATTGATAATGGATTCACTCCACCTACAACACCTCCCACAAATGCAAATGGTAAGAAACCATATGAAAATAATGCCAGGGAAATGAATGTAATCTTAAGAGGATTATGTGAATCAAAGTTTGTGAAGGTCATGCAATGCACTTCAGCAAAAGAAATATGGGATAAATTACAGATAATGTATGAAGGAGACGACAAGGTGAAGATGGCAAAACTTCAAACCCATAGGAGAAAGTTTGAAGACTTGAAGATGAAATATGAGAAATATATTGCTAGGTATTTGCTTCGTGTTGATGAGGTTGTCAACACAATTCGTGGACTCGGAGAAAGTATTGAAGACTCTAATATTGTTCAGAAAATCTTGAGGTCACTTCCCATGAGATTTGATGCAAAGGTTTCAGCAATTGAAGAAATGAAGGATGTCAAAACTTTGAGCATAGATGTGCTACATGGGATTCTCACAACCTATGATAAGAGGACAGAAAAAGGTCAAACATCCAAAAGAAAGGCAACATTCAAAGCTTCAAAGAAGGCAAAGAATAAAGAACCAGAATCAAGTGAAGAATAAAGCAGTGGAGAAGAATCTAACTTTGTAATAAGGAATAAGAAGAGTCCAAGAAAACACAAAGGTATGTAGTTTGTGAAATGTTTTAATTGTGGTAATATTGGTCATTATGCATCTAATTGTCCACAAGCTAGAAGTAGTAGCACTTAAGAAGAAAAGGAATATGAGAAAAAAAAAGAAAGAAGATTTTATCATGAAAATAAAAACAGACATGGTCAAAACAAGCATGAGAAGAATATCTTCCAAAGACGCAAGAAAAGTTTTTATGTTGAAGAAGCAAGTAGTTCTTCCAGCGGTAATGATGAAAGCCTCTCCGATAGTGAAAGAGAAGAAATCTTATTTTTGGCCATAGAAGAGAAAGAATATGATCATGTTGTTGAATACCAATAAGAAGAGGAAGATTCAGAAGATGAAGAGGAAGCCACAATTGACATAGAAGAGGAACTTATTGTTGCTCTTGAAGAGTTAAAGAGGGTTAGAAAGAACTCAAGATTAAAGGCTCAAGTACAAGAGGATGTGAAAACAAAAGCAAAGCTTCTACAAGATCTCACCGAATTAAAAATAAAGGTTGAAGAGGCAATGAGTATTAAAGAAGGTGTGGCTAAACAGTTAAAGACAAAAGAACTAGAGTGTGAAAGACTAGAACATGAAGTTGTCATTCTAAGGAAGGGACTTGAAAAATTTAATGATAAGATATATCAGTTTAGAAAAATCTCAAAAAACTTGGATGATATTATCAAAGCACAAAGATCTCCTTTTATGAAGACTGGACTTGGTTTTGAAGAAGGTCAAGAGAAAGAGTCAAGCTCAAAAGAGATAGAAGCATCGAAGAAAGTAATTGAAGAAGAAGAATCCAAGACCTATGATGATATGTTGAAAAGTGGAAGCATCAATACGGAAGAAAACAATGCACCATCAAGGAATAGGGAACATCACAGGAAAATAAAAACCATGCAACCATATCCTCCAAGGCAAGATAAATATTTCTTCCAAGATTATTGTTTCTCATGTAATCATTTTGGTTACAAAGTTGTACATTGCAGGGTTCATGATAAGAATGATTTTGGCTTCACCAAGAGGAACTTCAATTCATTTGCACCTTTCAAGGACTACAACATCATGTATTACAATTGCAACAATTTTGAGCATACAACTAGATGGTGTAGAACAATGTTCCCATAACTTCGAAATATCGGTAAGAAAAAGGATGCTCAAAATATTCAAAGAAGTATGATCTCCAAATTTTGGAGAAAGAAAATGAAACAAGAAGAGGAGCATAGTAATTTAGGAGTTTCACTCCCATCCCATAATTGATCACCTCAAAGAGAGGAGGTGGTGAGGGTGTTGTGTTTAGTGACTTATCTTACAAGCCCCAAGGAGTCCTTTGCCATTGATGTCAAAGGGGGAGAGTTTTTAGTAAGGGGGAGCAACTATTTAGGGGAGCAGTTTGTGATCATGTTGCAATGCAGGACAATTTTATTGTAGGGTTGCCATCAATGACAAAGAGGGAGATTGTTGGAAATATTGAGTTGTCATTGATGTCAAAGGCAGAAATATCTTTAGAGGTGTCAAAGGCAAAAATATCTCCAAGGATAAATATCAATGTCAAAGGCAAATATCTTCAAGGATGTTTAATATTTAAATAATATTTAAATATTAAAGACGAAGGTTTATATTTAAATTAGAGGATTTAAATATAGTTTAATATTTTAAAAGTTTAAATATTTAAAGGTTAAATATTTAAAACCTTGGGTGACCTTCTTGCAAAATATTTAAAATTTGAAAAATCAAAATTCAAATGTTTTGGCGCCAAAGGACAAAGTGCATAATGGTGGAGCCAACTTCGTTGAAAAACAAAGGACAAAGCATATAAATATATGCTTTAATTAATTTGGACAAGCGAAGGTTTGCGAGAGAAAAAAAATCAAACGAGTGGAGTAGTAGCAAACAGGGAATGGCGAAGGAGGAGAGTGGAGAAGTTTCAGCAACAACGACAAATAAAGGATAAATCTGATATAGTGTAATTCATGTTTCAACCGTCGGGGTAGCCCAGCTGGTTACATAGCTCGCAAGGAGCACTGCCTTGTAGGAGGTTGAGAGGTCGAAACCCTTCGACGTCATTTTTGTTGAAGATAAAGCGGCAAAAGAAATAAATTTATTTTTGTGCATTAAGGTTTCAAGTGTTGCGATAATGCAACCGGTTAAAGGGCTCGTGATAGGGTGTTGCGCCTCACAAGGTGAGGGGATCGAATCCCATCTACAACAGTGAGAGGGAAAAAGAAAATTGTTAACCAGATTTTGGAGGAACAAACAAAGAGAAGATTTTTGTCAAAACAAGTTTGGAAAGCTCATCGTCATCATTGAGGCAGATTTAGAGGTACGGTGATTTAATTCCTTTCTCAAAAGTGGTTTTTGCTTGAGGAAAATATTTTTGGCATTGGTTGGAGGAATAAGGAATTATTGAATGTGCATTTGTTTGAAATTGGGAATAAATGTGCAAAGGTTATAGATCAAATTTGTGAGCAAACTTGTGCATTGGTTTTTTTTGAAATTGGGAATAAATGTGCAAAGGTTATAGATCATATTTGTGAGTAAACTTGTGCATTGGTTATGCTTGAAATTGGGAGTAAATGTGCAAGGGTTATAGATCATATTTAAGAGCAAATTTTTACATTGTTCATAATTGATTTTGGGAGTAGATGAGAAGGACAGACTTGTGCATTGTGATTGGTTTTGAAGTGAAGGTGGAAATCAACAATTACCAGGTCAGTTATCTAGTGCTAGACTAAAGCTACCTTTTGATGTAATAAATGTGAGACATGTGAAAGCGACAGACTTAATGAATGTGAAGAACATATTGAGCATTTGTTTTAGTGCATATCATTCTCTATATGTTCATGAAGATAAAAGAATTCTGGGTAGAATATTTCTGAATTGCTTTAGTTGATGGAAAACACATTGAAGAATAAGTGAAGAACTTGATGACATCATTATGCAAGATTTGGGAATAGATGAGCATTGTTTTGTATGCAAGATTTGGAAATAGATGAGCATTGTTTTGTATGCAATATTTGGGAATAGATGAGCATTGTTTGGATCATATTTGAGCAGTATCTAGAGCAGATTTGAGCAAGGTTTTGTGAGCAAGTTTGAGCAGGTTTTGTAAGCAGATTTGAGCAGGGATTTGTGAGCAGGTTTTGTAAGAAAATATGAGCAGGTTTGAGTAGGTTGTGCAAGCAGATTTGAGCATGTGTTGTGAGCATATTTGTGAGCAGGTTATGGAACTGATTTGAGCAGGATTTGTGAGCAAATTTGAGAGAAGACTTGAGCAGATTTTGGACCAGATTTGTGATCAAAGAGGATTGGTGTCTCCTGTGGATTGGAGTCCGCAAAATAGAGCAAAGGGGATTGGTGTGTCTTGTGGAGTGGTGTCCACAAAACCAGAGCAGAGGTGATTGGTGTCTCTTGTGGAGTGGTATCCACAAAACCAAAGCAGAGGGAATTGGTGTCTCCTGTGAAGTGGTGTCCACAAAACCAGAACAGAGGGGATTGGTGTCTCATTTAGAGTGGTGTCCACAAAAATAGAGCAGAGGGGATTGGTGTCTCTTGTGGAGTGGTGTCCACAAAACCAGAGCAGAAGGGATTGGTGTCTCCTGTGGAGTGGTGTCCACAAAACCAGAGCAGAGGGGATTGGTGTCTCCTGTGGAGTGGTGTCCACAAAACCAAAGCAAAGGGTATTGGTATCTCCTGTGGAGTAGTGTCCACAAAACCAGAGCAAAGGGGATTGATGTTTCTTGTGGAGTGGTGTCCACAAAACTAGAGCAGAGGGGATTGGTGTCTCTTGTGGAGTGGTGTCCACAAAACTAGAGAGAGGGGATTGGTGTCTCCTATGGAGTGGTGTCCATGAACTTGAGAGGGAATTGGTATCTCCTATGGATTGGTGTCCACAAACATTGTAATAGGGGATTGGTGTCTCCTATGGGTTGGTGCCCACAAATTTTGTTGAGAAATTTATAAGCAATATTTCTCCGTGGATATAGCCCACATTGGGTGAACCACGTTAAATCTGTGTCTCTTATGTGTATGGTGATTTGTGCATTGTTTCATTACTGCATTGATATTATTGTTGTTATCATTTGGATTGAAAAGTAAAATGTTTTATCTTATACTGTTCACCCCCCCTCTCTCAGTATAAGCTTGTGTTCTTCAGAATTCATCAACAGGGCACAAATATGTATTAAGAACCACTGATTAATGTACACGATGGGCTCAAGCAGTAGCCAAAATGAGGAGTACAACCCATTACATGATTAAATTTATGGAATTAAATATCATAACTAGGTTTGGAGTTCCTCTAAATTTAGGGGCCAACTTTTTAGTCATTCGAATTTACAGAGTGGGCATACCAAAAAGGGATAGTTCTTAAATTTTCATCCAACTATTATCCTCAAGGAAATGGATTGACTGAATCCACAAATAAAATTTTGATAAATGTCATTAAGAAGTCTTTGTTAGACAAACCCAAACAATGACATACATTATTGAAGTATGTGTTATGGGATGATAGGATAAGACATAAAGAAGCTCTTAAAACTTCACCATTTGCTTTGTTGTATGGAACTAAACCAATAGTTCCAATTGCAATTAAGATGTCTACTTATCATTTTGCTTTAGATTATTTTAATGATCATGCAGATGCAGAAGCATGTGTGTCAGACTTGATTAATTTGCAGGATTAAAGGTTTCAGGTCTTGGAGCATTTCAGTCAGTATCTGGAGACAATCAGTCGTTGGTTTGATAAAAGAGTAAAAGTGAAGGCCTTTAGACTTGCTAATCTAGTGCTTCTATGGGATAAAGCCCACGAAAAGAAAGGTAAACACACCAAGTTGCAGCCTTTGTGGATAGGGCCATACCAGATAGCAAATTTTTTTGGTAATAATGTATTTCGCCTACAGGACTTGGAAGGTAATTTTCTAAACTTACCTGTCAATGTTCAATATATGAAGCATTATTTCTCAGTTTTTCCATCTGCTACATCGTTTGAGTAATTGTAGATACCTTCGTACATATGTATATATTAATGTGAAAATAAAATGAATCAATCTATTTTAGTTTGTTTTAGCGTCATTAAGTCAATCTTATTTATCTTCATTTTTTTCTTTCCTCTTTTGGATCTTTGTCTCGGTTTCACAGTTTAAAGAAGGGTGGTTTTGATGAAAGGTTGTTTTAAGTAGGGAAAAGTGGTAATGCTTGTTATTTGGAATGGTAGTAGAGAAATAGTTTAAATTATGTACCTTACCCATCACAATTATTTTAATTATAAAAGGAACTATTATGTTGTTTAGTGGAGAACTCCCAAGGAATCCAAGAAAAGTTAGTCATGAGGGAAAACTTTGATTCACAAAAATATTTTAATTACTCCAAAGAGGCTATTAGTGCCTGAGCTGAAATGGTTAGTTGATCGATTGTTTGGTTAATAAAACATTAGGGTAAATGCAACTTTCGAACCTCCAGTCAGACTTCTCGGATATCTATCTGTTGCTAGAAAAGAGAAAGAAAAAAAAATCATAAATAAAGAGGAATAGCTGAGATTTTTGAAAGAAGAATTTTAGACATGTTCGCCAGGGCTATAGACGCTCCATGGATATGAACCAAGGTCTTGGAAAGCTAAGAGTAACTTTGTCAGGGCTATAAATGTTAAACTAGCAAAAAAGCTCTACTCGAATAACCTTGTGCAGTCCAAACAGTTTGGTTAATCCTCAGTAAGCATTCTAAGCCATTGTTATATTTAAAGGAAGGATCTTTGCACTCATAATAACACACCAGAGTTTTCTTTAAGTAATTCGACCTTGTATGTCTTTGAGAAATTTCGACAGACTGGTAGATAATAATTGAAATGTTTGAAAATCCTTGCGGTAAGGTGTTGTGCATAATTTAGACTATTTCAACTAGAGTTATGGGTTCCAAATAGTGCTACTATTTCCCCGTAGATGTCACCATTTGTTGAGAAGCAACACACCCCATTGAAAATATAATTTTCATCTTTCAATAATTAAATTTTATTTTCCAAGGAGACCCTCATGAAGTTTTTTCTTTTTTTATCCAAGTTTTGTTTGCATCAAGATTTTAAAATCGCCTACACTGTGGTGTCAAAAATGCTTGCCTGGAACATTTATTTGAAATGAAATTTTTGGAATATTTATGCATCAATGACATTATTTCATATTAAATGTCTCAGAAAAATTAATTTTCAATGGTTTTCCTAAGGTCTAAAAATAATTAAAATCAAATTTTAAGGTTCTTTGAATTTTATCGCTTTGCCCTAATTTCCTTCAAATTTGAAATCATCAGAACTTTTGATAGAAGAATCTGTTTGGGGTGATTCAAATTCGGGGTGAAATATCTTTAGCTCATATTTTTAGTGGTACCATATTTTCAAAGTTTCGAATGTAAATTCTTTCTAGAAAATAGCAATTTTCCGATGCAGCCAATGGTCTTCTAAAAGTTATATCTCTTGATCCCAGGATGAATTTTCGAGTTTCTCAATAGATTTGGATACCCATTTGGCTCATTCAAACACTTGGAAAGTTTCGTTCAATTCCGAGCACTTTTGATTTTTGTCATATTTTTACACCTCACAAAAATTATTCATCGAGCAATGAGAATTTGTTTCCAACTGTTAAAAAATCATTTTCCAGGTAATGAGAACCATTCATAAACCTTTAAAGTGCAAAATCCAAGAGGCCAAGGTCTTTAGAATCAATGTAAAAGGTAATGGAAATTTTGCAAAGTGTGCGGAAAAATGGGTTGCTACCGCATCCCAATAGCATCCCAAAAGCCCACCACAAAGAAATGGAAAATTTGACTAAGTGAGAGCTAGGGCAAAAAAATGAGCATTGGTGGAAGGAAGTGATATCCTAAAACCCCGCCACTTAGCAAGGTTGGAAGTGTGGGCAGAAAAATGGGTTGCTACCGCATCCCAATAGCATCCCAAAAGCTCGCCACAAAGAAATGAAAAAATTGGCTAAGTGAGAGCTTGGGCGGAAAAATGAGCAATGGCGGAAGGAAGTGATATCCTAAAACCCTACCACTTAGCATGGTTGGAAGTGAGGGTGGAGAAATGGGTTGTCATCACATAAAACCTAAAACCCAAAACCCCATCCACTCTCAAGAAAGAAATAAAACCTAAAATTCTAACCTTAGAGAAAAGAAAAAATTTGCTAAGTAAGAACATTTCCAGAGATTTCGAACATTGGTAGAAGGAAGAGCATCTCGAAATCCCACCACTAATATGTGCAAAAATGCTAAGTCTAAAACTGGGAGGAAAAATGGGATTCAATGCCCTTCGGGAGCATCACAAAACCCCGCCCAACCTTGTGGACGGCAATATGGGACATTGCCGAAAAAAATTAAAACCCGAAACTCCGCTGCTCAACAAAGGAAAGAACTGGGTGGAAAAATAGGACTCCATCACAAGAAGTAAGTGTCCAAAAAGCTTGCCCAACCTTATTGTTCGAAAATATTATAAGTTTAAAAGGAATGTCAGATTTTTAGGGAGGATAGCATTGAGGTTGCATTCCAAAATGTTACCCATGCTCTTTGTCAGGAAAATAGGACATTGGTGAAGAAATGAGCATCCCAAATAGTCACCCATGCTTTTTTTCGGGAAAATGGGATACCATCACTCCCTGGAGAAGTCTCGAAATCCTGCCCACTTAAAGAAATGATAAAATAAATGCCCGACAATTGAAAGATGAAGCCCTAGCAATCAGAAATAATTCAACCAATGGAAATGGAGCTTCGACATTAAAAAACATTTCTTGTACTCTGGAAATGAAGCTCCGGCAAATTGGAAATAATGCTCCAACAATTGGTAATTTGAAATCCGTCATTTGGAAATTGACCTTGGTAATTAAAAGTTACCCGTATGGATGCCCTAAGCAATGATATAATCCTAAGAAAGCATGGATTTAAATCCTGGAAACTATTTTGTTGAAACCTTTAAAAAAAATTAAAAAATTAAAAGGTTAAACCTTAGAAAATTTAAATAATTAAATTAATTATATTGCTAATGTTCTAACCTTTGTTTTTTTATTATAATTTGCAGAAAATTGTTGGTGGCCGCATTTAATATTGCAGACGTCATGGCCAACCAGGAACTTCAATGCGAACCAAGGCAAGTCCAACCGTGCAAAGATAGAATACGTGGGAAATTAATGATCCACCCAAATTTTATAGATAAAGGATTAATGAGACATGTCTGCAACTGGTAGAAAAGTGAATACATCTGCACGTAGTGATCATTTGATAGAGATAAAATCAAATTATATCTTCACCATTTATGGCAAGATATTTAAACAAACTTTTAAGAGTAGTTGGAGTTGACTGCAACTCTGTTAAAATATGTTTTCTATTTCGTAGAGGCCTTATAGTGGGATTTTAAATTATTTTTGTTTGATTGGGAGCTTGATATTTTTAAAAAGATCAAGGCATGCCCCAAGTCTATATATACTCCCATTGAATGTAATCTAAGGATGCGAAAACCTGAAATAGAAGACCTTGCAATATTTGACAAATCTTGTTGGTTTTTCTTCATTCTGTACCTGAGGCTAGTGTGACATCGTCTTCTGAAATATCGTGGCCAAAAGTCTCATCTTTTTAGACTGTGATAAGTGCACTTTCTTTTGTTTTCGTCTCACTTAGGATTTATTTGATTCGATTGTAAATCTGCAAATTATTGAAATCATGTTATGTTGTTGGTTTTATTCTATTTGTTGTACTCTAAATAAATTATAAACGAAGAATTCATATATGTTTCATACTTGCTCTGTTCTTATTGTGCTAGCTAAACTACTGGTAAGAAACACCAAGTGAGGCTAGGACCCCTACGTTTGTAATTACCTTTCTTTAGATTGGCAAGTCTTAATTGTCTTTGTCCCATGCTCAAAGTGGAAGGTGATATTAGAAAGTTGGACACCTTCCTCATTTGATTTATTTCATTGTAAAGCTGAATAGTATAGTTGAAATTGGTAGTTGCAATTTGCAATAAGATTAGATACCCTCTCTTTTTTGCTCTACCTTACTCTCTCTATTTTATTTCTGAAATGTTTCACTTTTATATTTCTTTAAAATTCTTTATTCTTTTAATCTGCTGAAATTTGAGGATCCAAATTAAATAGTTATCGTAAATCTGATCATGAACAACACAAACCACCATCGAAAATCAATGAGCGAAGGTTGAACCCGTCGCAGATAAAACAAACAATCCACTAAAAACCATTTTAGAAGTGGAAAAGAGTGAAAACATTCAACCCAACTATGTAACTCACACCTTGGATAACCAACAAGACCCTAAACTGAGAGGGAATTTATTCCCATTTATGTGTTACTTGTGTTTCCAATTTACCCTTCACAGGGTTTGCATGAAAAACCAATCAACAACACCCGACACATGGGAGACCTTGGTATGAATCTCATCTTTGGAACTTTTAAACTCTTTGGAAAAATGATTTTTTGTAGCCAACATGATGGCCATTTGTGTCATCAATGACTATTTAACCTATTTATTCATCCTCAACCAATTGAAAAATAATAAGTGTTAGGGTTCTAGTCAATCAAAGGCAACAAGTGGTGAAGAATGAGTGGGAATCACCAATGAAAGAGCGAGTACCAAGTGGAAGATTAATATTTACTACTATTATTCTAAGGTTAGAGTCTTTAATTTTTGCATTTTTTTTAGGGATATTTTGAAAAATCTTCTAGAGGTGATAACTTTTGCATACAAAAGTGATATGAGCTCTTTTTTTAAATCATACTATTTTTCAAGCTCTATGGATTGGTGACATCAATTTATGGACTTGTTCCATTGTTAGGGAATGAATTGTATAGAATACTCCTCAAACCCTCCTGCCCTCGTTTGAATGGTTGAATTTACCATATTCTACACAATAAAAATCTTTGATCTATTTTTGAAGGAGATATAGCTAGAATTGTAATAGTTGTAGTAGATTTAGAGTCTTTAGAAGGCATAGCGAAAAAGGATTCAAGATGTGCTTTAGTTAATACTTATTTATTCTTTGGGCTATTGATTCAACTTATTCATGAAGATTCAATCATTCATGACCTTCCTCTTCTATTTCTTGTCTAGGTACTATCAAAAGTTTGTAACTCTTCTTTTAAGCATGTTTATGTAAAGTATTTTTTGGTGATGGAAATTAGGTGGCCCAGTGGCAAGTGGAAATCTTCAAACAAGGTGATATATGTTATAAAGAAATATTTATGCCTTCAAGTCATACCCTATGCAACTATGGAATATTGAACCAACTTATCTATAGAGGTGGTGGTGATTTTGATTTCTTTTCTTCATTTGAAGTCTTAATAGAAATATTTTTTTGGACATGTGCAAGAGTATCTAATAATGACAGTGATGACTATGGTCCAACCTAAGGAGACTCTTGTGAAAGAAGCATTTTTCTAGTAGTGGACTTCAGATTATGAGGAGGATTCACATGAGTCTACCTCAAGTGTATAGGCCTAGTAGAGCATCCATTATGGGGTAGGAAGATAATATTATCACTAATTTTATGTCATTGGCCCCTCAATTTAGATTATGATGTGGTGTTGAAAATGTAATATGATTCATGGCCAAGGCTGACATTGTATGATGCAATCTTATATAGGCCCAAGGACATTTATTGTACTATGTATTGAATTTATTATAATATTTTATTATGTAAGCCCTATGGGCCATTTTTAACCCTTTTATGGTCAAACCTACCTTATAAACTTGTAATTAACCTTAAATCCCTCTTGTTATGTCAACTTAGGTTAATTTTATTTGTGTAATTAGGGTTTTTGGTATTGGTATAAAAACCTTTGCCACTCCATCATTTAATCATTGGAGTTTTATGATTCTTATCTATGGATAATATAATTATTATTATGGTGCCTATGGATGCCCAATATATTTTCCTTTCTTTCATCCTTTTATTCTTTTTGTATAAGATTTTAGTGGATGGATTGCTTCTATTCATTTTTAAAAAAATATATAAATTCCAACAATTTCCAAGATGGATTAATCCATGTAATATATATGGACTGAATTTTGTAATGATAAGGTCTATATATTAATATTGGGTTTCAAGCAGTTAGAAGCATGCACTATATAGGATCTCCTTTTAAAAATTAAATTAAATTTCCCTCGACTTAAAAAAAAAAAAATTGTGAGTTGTTTAAATTATAGTGATTTGAGGATTTTCTTAGCTTCCACCACAATTGTTAGCTATTCTTATGCTTTATTTACAATATGATATTTGTAAAACTTTAATATTTAAAACATACACATTTCCTTTAGTAAAAGCAATATCTCTACCAAGAGTGCCTATGCATCCCACATGAAAATCCACTACAATTTTACATCTTTGATAATTTCTATATATACTAAAAGTTTCACTCTTTCCCTTGATATCGTTATATTCTATATGAGAGAATATCTAACAAATATTTGCAAATAACCCATTTGAAAATAAAGAGGCAAAGAACCCATGTTCCTTTCAAACATGTCTAGAGATGGAAACATGGAGGAAGGATGTGTTAGGACTTGACAAATGTTGGATCTAAAATATCTTATAAAAAAAGATCATGCAACCAAAATTAGTTTAAACACATCTATTGTGCCTACCATTTTGATGAATCTCTATACTTAGCTGATATTTTTGTGTGCATGTGTGTGTATGCATGCTACTTTAGCTATATTGGTGATTTTTTTATGATGTGTGCTCGTAAGGCTTGGGTTACAAGATAGATTTGTTATGATTTATATTATATTGTCCTTTAGATTGAGTGAGAAATGTTTGGATGCTACTTGATTTTGTTATGATAAAATATGTGCTTTTGATGAATGATTTACTAATATTGACTATTGATGACTCCCAAAATGTTATATTTTGGGACCACCTTAAGCACATTTTCTCATTTAAAAAAATACCATTA
Source organism: Wollemia nobilis (assembly GCA_028583015.1). Classification (NCBI taxonomy): domain Eukaryota; kingdom Viridiplantae; phylum Streptophyta; class Pinopsida; order Araucariales; family Araucariaceae; genus Wollemia; species Wollemia nobilis. The sequence goes on along the minus strand of JAQPPZ010000048.1, from coordinate 3,657,172 downwards.
TATGACTCATTATTGTAGCTATGATGTAATTTATAGATGTTGTGCAACTTAGAAAGTAGTTTTCATTTCATATCAATAAACTAGAATAAGAAATCATTTATAGGATTTTATATTGGATATGGCTTCTCTTTTTGCCACTTGTATACATGAATCTTGACTCTCTATTTACTTGCACACTTTATTCTATGATACATGCACACACCTACTTGCACACATTGTTACATGCCACATGTAAACATCCTACACATAGACACTTACATTAAGAGGAAATATAAATCACATTCCTAAACTATAGACTCATACCCTAATATAATATTTACATTATACCATAGGTAGCATGGGAGTACATTAGCATGTACCATATAATGTAATATTCTCCAGCATTTTTTACTTAGATTAATCCCCTACAAAACCCTTATTGTGCTCATAGCTTAAGCATAGTATAAACACACTCCCTTTCAACATGAGCCATCAAACCTATCCTTAGTTTCATTCATCTTTGAGGTAGCAATCTCATGCATCCAAAACCTAGCTTTCAACCTTCCTGCCCTTGCATGTCACTATAAGAATATGAGGGTAGACATGGATCCATAACAGGGGAAAATCGACCTAGATGCATGCATAGCCATAAGTTTGACCCCTAGCTCTAGGTTTCCTCATGGCTTTACAAGGTGACAACCTATGGGATCAAAACCTTAGGTTACGATGTGAAATCCCTTGCTCCTAGTTGCTAGTTTTAAGCTTATTGGGCATAATAATTAGTTAATTTTAGCACACAAATTATAAATAATCAATATTATTTAAATTAATATAATTTGAATAACAATATTATAATAAATAAATATTTTTCTACACAAATTTCTTTAAGGAAATAATAAAATTGTATATAATATGTAAAAAAATATTACGTAAAAAAATGTGCAACTTTTATATTCAATTGCCATAAAAGGGTTGAGCTCTTTCCAATCCTTCATTATTAAGGGTGTTATAAAAAAATTATCTTTCAAATAAGAAGAGAAGGCCTTCAAGCCTTCAATTTTGATCAGTAACTAATATCTAGAAAGTGTTTATTAACCAGTGTTAAAAAATTTACATTCAAACAAAACTAAAAAAATGTAGATATTTATTTTATTTTAGAACTCTTAATATAGTGAGATTGTTTACTCTAATCCAATTACGTGTCATAGAAATGATTCATTTATTCTTTTAATTATGAAGTAATTATTTGTAGCTTTTTTTTATATAATTACATGACTAACAATCCTTGCATGACATGATTAAGAATAAACATTATACATAAGCAATAACACAAGCAGTTGCTACAAGTTGATAGCAATGGAAGAGTAATAGGTTAAAATATGTCATATGATCAATTCAACAAACATATAAAATACTTGTAGATATTAAAAATATTGGCATGGTCTGAATAAGAATAAAACATTATTTATACTAGCAATAGCACAAGCAATAAATATAAATTGATAGGAATGTTTAGTAATAGTATGCAAATATGTTATATAGTCAATTCTGCAAACATAAAATACTTGTAGATATTAATAAAATGCACAAGTTATATATAAAGAGAAGTATATTCACAAATTGCATATTATATTTAATATTTAATATGGTTGAATTTTTAAAGATAAATATCAAATATGTATTAGTGCCATGGACTTATAAGGCTAACTTGTCATATTTTTATTGGTCAATGTCTATTGGGGTTGTTTCCATCAAGATAATAAAACATCACATTTGTTGCTAGATCAATTAGACCGTATCCAACTTGTTATTATCAAAGATAATCTTCATCTTCTACAAACTACGATGTTTTTGTAATCAACTCCTTGATATCATTTTCATTAGGAGATAAAATCTCACTGGGTTAGTCACCTTCTATGTTTTGAATTTCACCAAGATGAAGATCAACACCGTGGTTAACTAAATTATTTGCTACCATGTTTCTTTCTCTATAGATATGTTAATATTTCCAAGATATTGTTTCCCAAAATAGTTGATGGATATAAAAAACATTGTTATTCTTGATCTAATCCCCACATCATTTTTCTTTTTCTTGATAGCATAAATAATAATTTTTGAATACCCTTCAATGGAAATATATTTTCATTCTTTTTCAATGATAATTAATATTCCTATAAGTCCTATATTTCACATAATTGTTAGTTAAAGTTCCATATGATTCAAAGTGAGGATAATTTTGCCTTCATTATTTTCAAAAACACCACTTCCCCCAATTTTTCTTGGATTTCTTTTAGAAGCACCATGAAAATTAGTTTTGACAAATCCAATTTCTAAATAATTTCATTTTATCATAAATTAATGTAGATCCTTTATGTTAACTCATTGTCATAGATGACCCTTGCATATAAAGTTAAATCCTATAACCAAGATATTAGCACCTCTTTTTCTAAACTTGGGACTTCCAATGATGAGCACCATACTTGTAAGTAGATTGCAAGAGAGGCAACAATATGTTTCCAACTTGGACATGATTCTAAGATTTATGTTTAAAAAGTTTATTAATCCTTTCAAGTTATGAATTCCAACAAATAACAATAAGACCAATCCTCCACACAATGCATAATGCTTTAGCTTTGAAACAATTAATCCATCATTTCATCAATTCTTCCAATATTGATGGAGTTGTCCCATATATTCTCATTGTTTGAAAAAGAATCCCCAGATGGTATAAAAAAAGGAAAAATAAAGAAGTAAATGGTTTGATGTTACTAGATCCTTCTTACATACGACACACTTAAAGATCTTTCTTCCCTCTTCTTTGCATACTCTCACTTGTATGAGTTTTGCTTTGAATTGCTAACCAAAGGAATCATTAGGCCTTAGGGAGGACCTAAAGTGACCAAAGATTCTTCCAAAGGGAATCTTTGGAGTAGGAAATTGTGATTGCTCTAAAGCCTTATATCCTAACTTGATTACATATCCACCATCTTCTAATAGATTCCAAACCAAATTATCCTTCTATATTAATATAGAGGAATATACCCTTGAAGCATCTTCTAAAGCTCATCCACTATCATGATCGAGAATTGTTCCTTATATTAATATTTTTTTATTTTTTACCTTTGCACCTCTAAAAGCTAAACAGGTCCAAGCCAATAGTTGTTATTTTGGATCAAAAATAAAACTGTGAGTCTTCAACCAAGAATCAAAGCAAAAATTTGCAACCCCCTCATTAATTTACTGCCTCATCTATTTCTTGATCAATTGCCAACTATTTGATATGAAGTTCCATATTACAAAGCCCCTAATTAGGGTTTGTTTCCTAAACAATTTTATTACATTAATACAACTATATTATTTTGAAGTAACATTTTTGCCCAACTCTTTCTTTGATTTTTGAATAATCTCCAACCAAGTTTTGCCTCTAACGTTAAATTTATAAGCATACGACTTTGCAAGCCTACCTCTCCAATGTTCTTTCCTTTACAAACCCTATCTCACTTACAAAAGGGAATCCTATGTTTTTTCTCACATCTTTTCCAAAGAGAATCTCTTTGAATATTGTCATATTTGGATGCTATACCTGTTAGCAATCCTAAAAGTGATTACATGTATAAAGATTGATTACATTGTAGTTTTTATGAGTTTTAGCCTTCCAACCATTGTTAAAAACTTACCTTTCCAACCTATCAAACAAATTTTCATTCTATTCAAAATTGAGTCCCAAAACTTATTTTCTTTATCAGAAAAAGTAATACCTATATATGTTGATGGAATGTTTTCAATTTTAAATCCTAAAATCTCCATAACGATTCGTTGTAAATATAGGGAAATGCTCGTGAAAAAAATATTGGATTTTGCAGTATGAATCAACTATCTAGCAACCTTCTCATAGCATGATAACATTTATTTAAATTCTCTGGCCTCATTGACTAAGGGATGATCCAAAAGAAAATAATCATCAACAAATTAGAGATGACATTCGAAGGGACCAATTGGTTCGATATGAATACCTTTGATTTTTCCTTCCATTTCTACAATGAAAAAGCTCTCCCCAATGCCTCATCACAAATAATGAGACACAGAGATAGTGGGTCACCTTGTGAAGTCCAGGGGATGATTCAAAATATCCAACATGGGATCTACTAATCAAAATAAAATCATTTTGGAGTGTTAATAGCAATATATAAATGTTAGCATATGACATATATTGTATGCATAAATATTTCATTATTTGCAAAACTATCGCTCGTAGGCGATCTCTGATTTCGTTGATTAACCAACTAGTTGGTTAATCAACTGCATTGTAATTCTTTATATTGAAATCAATGAGAATGAGGAAACTGCTTCGTCAAGTTTTATATGGTATCAAAGCCACGGACGCAGGCAACGATACTGGCGGACCGAGGACAGACTGGACGACGCAGACAGGACGACATAGACTTGCGGACCTGACAACAGACAACCCACAGACAGACGGACGGACCTGACAACAGACAGCCACGGACGGACGACACAGAATGGCTGACCTGACAACAGACAGCCAAAGACGGACGACACAGACTGGCGGACCTGACAACAGACAGTCGGACGACAGACTGACAGAACACGCAGACCGAGGACGACGGATCGGGGTGGTTCGTGGATCGAAGTGGTTCGACGACGGTTGTGGAGGCAAAAGGGAGGGGGTGGTTGCCCAAAGGCAACCGAAAGCTTTGGCGCTTTCGACAGAGTTTAAACCCTCCCACAGTGGCCGCATAGGCCATGTGGGATTAAGGTTTTTTTCTCCCTTCTCCGCCCTCCAAGCGGATAATACCGACGTGGCTCCTGGTTGATTTCATCGGGGACTTCGGCTCCCGTGGTTGGTATGGTCCTTGTTTGGCGGAAGGTTGTGGTTTCGAAACCCGTCGGGGAAACTTTTGGCGGATTTATTTTTTCCTTGACGCCTGTGCCTTGTTGACGCCCGCACGGCCGCATTGACGCCCGACACGGACGTTTGACGCCCAACATATGGTTTTGACGCCCGCAAGGGGCTGTTGACGGCGGTGAAGCACCGTTGACGCCAAAAAGGTGTCATTCAAGCAAAACAAACCCATCTTGATGCCTTGAAGGCTCCCATTTTCTGTTTTTTTTTTGGGTTTTCAGGTATTTTTTTTACCCATTCTTATCTATTTTGCAATTTGAAGGGGGGACTTCACATGATTTCACTTGCAAAATTGTCAGATAAAGGGGGGAATGTGTAATAGGAGCTATAATTTGTGGGCATTTATGATTGTTTTTTTTGCATTTAAATACACTGTTTTCTTGCATTCACAATCATAAATTAAACAAAATATAAGACCCCAAATTTATACCCTATTTGTGCAATTTATTGCATAGCAGTGTTCGGTATTTGAGATACCTCTGGTCCACACTTACAGGTAATGCTGTCGTGCTTTGGACTATTGTATTCACCGCCTAATATAGCTGCAACAACGACATCTGAGCTTGTTCTCTATAAATCGTCGGGGAGAAATAAGGCAAACCAGTTTTGTTTTTTTTCCACTTCATACCCACATCGTGATTGTTGTTAGGCGTAAATCCTGACGAAAGTTTTTTTTCCAAAGTGTTTAGTGGAAGTTATGCCCCACGCATGCGGAATAAAACTTTCTATGGTAGGTGTCATTAACAACACGATGCCCTTTCGATATCGCCTATGTTCAATATATTGTGCTTCTCATATGTACTTATAGTCTCCCTCACATAAGGGCGAGTACATATTGAGTAGTATATTGTTCATATATACCTATAGTTTCCCTCACGTAAGGGCGGGTGTATATTGAATGGTTACAGTATAAAGATCGCGAGGTATAAAGAAAGGGAGACCAATTGGTGATATAAGGAACCTTCATAATGGCCACAATTCATAAGTATCTCTCAGATTCACAATTGTTGAAAGGTACTAACTTTGTTCCATGGAAGACAAAGATGAAAGCCATACTTCAGTTGCAAGATTTATGGGAGGTAGTGATTGGCACTGCAAAACATCCTCGAGACAACGAGAACAGATCAAGATGCTTGGGATAAGAAATACAAGAAGAGTCTCATATTTATCTTGCTTGCTACTACAGATGAGGTGCAGCCTCATATTTGTGATGCAAAAACTAGTAAGATAGCCTGGGATGCCCTGATCACAATATATGAAGGCAAAAATCAATCCTCTATTCTTCATATTCAAACTCAACTACATAATCTCAGTATGAGTTCTAGAGAAACAATTGACATATTCCTTTGCAGAGTGGCAGACTTGAAAGCAAAATTGAATGCTATGGGAAAACCTGTGGATGATGATGTCTTGAATTCTGTTATCTTGAGAGCATTACCAAGTTCCTACAATATGTTGATCACTTCTCTCAATGTTTCTGGTAGACAAGTCTCATTTGTGGAACTGGTAAACTTGCTTCAAACCGAGGAGGCAACTCAGGTCCAGAAATATGATATGCCCGATAATGCTCTCTCCACACAACAAAGTGGTAAAAAGCAAGGTCAGTTTCAAAAAGGAGGTGCTTCTTCCAAAGGAAAAGGGAAGCAATCTCAGCAACAAGATACAAAATATTGCAAAATTTGTGACATGAATAACAATGACACCAACGAGTGTTGGTTCAAAAACAAGCAACCAAATGACAGAGGTCCACACAAGAAGGGCAAGAACAAGAAAAAATATAATAAGCATAAGCAATCTAAAGGCCATGTTGCTTATGCTGAATCCAACTCAGACTCAAATTATCCTGAGTCTGATTTAGATTCTGACTCTGAAAGAGCACACAAGGTGCTCATGACTCATACTTCGTCTTCCCAGATAGATGCTATATGGTATATTTATTTAGGAGCTAGCAAACACATGACTGGGGATAAATCTTGGTTTGATACTTTTGTGGCGAAAGAGGGTAAGCCAGTCACAATTGCTGACAATCAGGTATATCAAGTAAAAGGAGAAGAGGATATTTCTGTGTCTCTTCTGATGGTAATTTTCAAATTGAAAAGGTTCTCTATGTTCCAGGCTTAGCCAATAATCTGCTATCAATTACACAAATGTTGGATAGAAACATGGAAGTCGTGTTTCGCATTGTCAATGGCAAGAAGAGATGTTTCATCACACAGTGGTAAACATGTTGCAACCGGCTCTTACAAACATGGCTTGTTTATTCTCGATGCTATTTCCACTCCACATGTTGCTTTGGCTGCAACTACAAAGGAGGCCACCTCTCTCTGGCATCGGCGTTATGGGCATCTCAGTTCTGGATATTTGCTTGAATTACACAAATATGGGATGGTGAAAGGTCTTCCACCCCTCTCATCTATCTTATCAGTTTGCTAACATCGAGTGCCTTTTGAAGCAAGCTCCTCTCGAGCTGCAAAACCTTTAGAGCTGGTACATACCGATCTGTGTGGTCCTATGCCAACCAGCTATGGTGGGAAAAAGTATTTTCAACTATTCGTTGATGATTACTCACGAAAGATGTGGGTTTTCTTTCTTCAGTTGAAATCAGAAGTGTTTCTCTACTTTCAACAGTTCAAGAAATTTGTTGAGGAGTCGGGATGTTTGATCAAAACCCTCCGCTCCGATCGAGAGGGGGAATACACCTCTGAAGAGTTTTCAGAGTTTCTTAAAAAACATGGGATCAAAAGATAACTGACTACAGCCTATACACCTCGAGCAGAATGGAGTTGCGAGAAAGAAGAAATCGTTCCATTATGGAAATGGTTCGATGTATGCTAAAAGGAGCACATCTTGAGGATCAATATTGGGCGAAGCGATGAACACAAGCATCATACCTTCTAAATAGAGCACCCACTAGAGCTCTACAAGGGAAGACTCCACAAGGAGCATGGAGTGGTAAGAAACCTTCCATTGCTCATCCGAAGGTGTTTGGATGTAAAGCATTCATGCACATTCCAAAACGAGAAAAGGAGGAAGCTGGATGAGAAAACCTTGCAATGTATCTTTCTTGGCTATGATGAGTACTCAAAAGGTTATCGATTGATTGATCCTAAGACCAAGAAGACACATGTAAGTAGAGATGTTATATTTGATGAAGCTCTCACATCAAAAGACACATCCACAACTGTATACCTAGATGAAGAAGAGCCTAAGAAGGAGGTTCAACTTCCACAAAGAAACAAGAAAGTTCCAAAATGGTATACTAGCACATTGAGAGATCCTAAGTTGAAATCCCTTCCAGATCTATCTCTTGATAGACCATGTACTTGCAGTATGACTCAATAGATGAGAGCAGAAGAATCTACTTCGGAGGTTGACGAACTTTGTCAACACTTTGATGATTTGTCGGTGGGTACAGAAAATGATAGAGAGGAAGATAAGGATGGAGAAAAAAATTATGTCTACATTGAATACAAACGAACCCACAACGGTTCAATCTGCACTTGATGAACCACAGTGGAAAGAGGCCATGGATGTAGAACATCAATCTCTCCTTAAAAATAATACTTGGAAGTTAGTCGATCTGCCAACAGGGAAGAAACCCATAGGTCTGCAAATGGGTGTTCAAAGTGAAGTATAAGGGAGATGGGTCTATTGATAAGCATAAAGCCCGGCTTGTTGCAAAGGGATATGCTCAGAAAGAAGGCATAGATTATGAAGGGACTTTTGCCCCTACTGCAAAAATGACTACCATTTGTGTACTTTGTGCCATGGGAGCTCAGTTTGGGTGGAAATTACATCAGATGGATGTTAAAAGTGCCTTCTTGAATGGTGACTTACAAGAAGAAGTATACATGACACAACCAGAAGGATTTGTGGTCAAGGGGGAAGAACAAAAAGTATGCAAATTGATCAAATCCTTGTATGGGCTAAAACAAGCTCCTCGAGCTTGGTATATCAAGATAGAAAGTCACCTTGTGCAGCATGGATTCGAAAGAAGTCCTTCAGATGCCAATCTCTATATCAAGAAAAATGGTTCGATATAGTGATTCTTGTACTTTACGTAGACGATCTGATCATCACGAGAAGCTTAGAAAGTATGATTGGCTTAGTGAAAAGTGACTTGAAGCAATCATTTGAAATGACAGATCTAGGACTTCCGCACTATTGTCTTGGTTTAGAATTTACTCAAGAACAATTTCATATTCGAGTAACACAAAAGAAATATGCCAAGACTTTAGTAGAAAAATATCGGATGACTAATTGTAAGTCCAAAGCAACTCCAATGGAGCAAGGACTTAAGTTATCTCGATATGATGAGTCACCTCAGGTAGATGGAACTCTCTATCGCCAACTTGATTGGGAGTCTCCTATATCCGACAAATACCAGAGCCAGATCTCAGTTTTGTTGTGGGATATCTTTCAAGATTCATGCAAGAGCCTAAGATGAGTCACTGGAAAGTAGCAAAAAGAGTTCTTCATTATGTTCGTGGTAGTACAAATTATGGCCTGGAATATAGAAAGAATAATATTTTTTTCTTACTTGGATACACAGACTCAGATTATGCTGGATCTATTGATGATCGTAAATCCACTTTTGGATATGTTTTTCATCTCGAGTCCGGACCAATCTCCCGGCACAATAAGAAACGACATGTGGTTGCTCTATCTTCAACGAAGCGGAATATCGTGCGACCCAGTGAAGCGATCTGCGAGATAATGTGGTTAAGTCGCATTCTTACAAACATGGGCCTTCCAAAGAATCTTCCACTTCATTTGTTTTGTGACAATCAAGGTGTTTTGAATCTTGTCAAAAATCCAATTTTTCATGAACGTACCAAACATGTTGATACCAGATGTCATTTTATTCGAGATGAAGTTCCAAAGCACCATATACAACTTCAATACATTCCTACTGATGCGCAAGTTGCAGATATCTTTACCAAAGCACTTGGACGTATCAAATATGAAAAATTTCGAGATACTATTGGAATTTGCCAATAATGTAATAAGGGGGGATGTTAGCATATGACATATATTGTATGCATCAATATTTCATTATTTGCAAAACTATCGCTCGTAGGCGATCTCTGATTTCGTTGATTAACCAACTAGTTGGTTAATCAACTGCATTGTAATTCTTTATATTGAAATCAATGAGAATGAGGAAACTGCTTCGTCAAGTTTTATATCATTCACATCAAACTTGATCAAAACCAAATATTTTGTGAATATTATGTGGAAAACTCCAAAAACCCCTATCATATGTTTTATTTATATCTAATTTTACAAACAAGCTTGGTTTTTCACTGATTGAAGAGAATGTATGGCCTCTTGGGAAATGATTATACCATCAAGAATTTGTTTGTCACAAACAAAACCACATTGGTCTTCTACGATAACATGATCTAAAATGTTTTTTAATTTATTTGCCATAATTTTTACACTATTTTATTAATCACATTATAAGGCTTATTAGACAAAATACATCAAAATATACTCTTGCCTTTCTTGGGAACTAATGCAATAAAGGTGACATTGGTCTCGGTTATTGTAGCCTTATTTTTCCTGGATCCTTCAACGCCATCCAACATATCACTCTTTAACAAATTCTAAACATTTTTGATGAAAATTGTAGGAAAATCATTGGGGCCAAATGCCCTAGTAGGGTGGAAGGAGAAAACTACCTTCTATAGCACCTCCATAGAGATCTTGCTCATCAAGATTTTTTTCTATCCTTTTGTGATAATCAATGGAATATTTTGCAAAACCTTACCTTTAGCCTCATCTTCATTGCTTCTAGCAAAATATATTTGAAATAATGAATAGCTTCCTTCTTAATATCTTCTTCTTCCTCAACACTTCTTCCATCTAAAGTTGAAATTTTTTTCATTTGATGAAAAGACAAATCCCTTTTGGTTGTAGCATCAAAATTTTAGTTTTTTTATTCCCTTCCTTAAGCCATCTCTCCCTATATTTTCTAGACTAATATGACTTCCTTTTTCCATACATTATGACAACCACAAAGAAATTGCTTTTCTTGCACAAAGCATCTTAGACCATTCCATTGATTTCTGCTATCTCTTTTAAATTATTGAGCTTAGATTTAATTTCCTCTTATTTTAAATATGTTATGAATTGTTTCACATTCCAAATATTCATTTGCCTACTTAAATATTTATCTTTTTATCAAATGTATATGCATCATCCTTTAGACTTTGCTTCATCCCACCATAACATTTCCATTTGGAAGAAATTGAGGTCTCTGTGGATGACCATTATTGAGTAGATCACATCTCAAGAGAATGGGCTTATGATTTGATCCTACTTGCAACAAAATGTTTGAAGTTAGATAATGAAAACCTATTCAATCATTTTGCTATGAGTTTGCGTAATGTGTCTATTATCCAATATATATTGAAAGCTTAAAGGAATAATCCCAAGGATATTTGAATGTACAAATGAAGCAAAATCCTCCATTGATTTAGACCATCCTCCTTTTTCGAAGAAAACATTGTTTTGAAGTTCCCCTTACCCACCCACCCCCAATATATATAGAAAGAGAGAGAGAGAGAGAGAGAGAGAGAGAGCAGTTATAGTCTTCTAGTCTAGATAGGTCATTGTTATGTTCTTTTTTTTTTTTTTAGTTTTTTAAGGTGGGTGGGTTCTTTTGTTTTGTTTTGTTTTTGTGTTCTTTGTGTTGTTTTTTGTTGTTCTTGTGTTTTTGTTGTTTTGTGTTTTTTTTTTTATATGTTTTTTGTTATTGTTCTTGTGTTTTTTTCGTTCTTGTTCTTGGGTTTCTCTTGGTTTGTGTTAGTTCGTGTTTTTATGTGTGAGTGTTTTCTATGTTTTTTTGTTTATTGTCTGATGTTGGTTGTTTTTTATTTTTATTTTTATTTTTTTTTAGGTTTTGGTTGTGTTTATTTTTCTTGTTTTTTTTTGGGTTATGTTTTTGTAGTGTTCTATTGTTTTTATCTTGTTTGTGTTTTGTTATGTGGTTCTTGTGTTTTTCTATGTGGTTCGTGTTGTGGTTTCTTTTATCTTATTGTGCGTGTTTGGTTGTGCTTTTGTTTTTGACACACTCAAGGAGCATGTTTTTTATTTTATTTTATTATTTTTGTTGTTATTTACTTATTTTTAAATTGGTTGTGTGTTTGTTTGCTCCTTGAGTATGTCAAAGGTGGTAGGCCAGGTCCGATTCCTGGGCGTTTTTGGCGGAATGGATACCCCTGCCTCCTTGGGTCTTACCCGAAAGTGGCATCCCTTTTGAGATGTTTTCCACAAATTAAAAAAAAAAAGCAGTTATGAATCATAATTGAATTTGACATAAATAAGCATAGGTCCTTTCAATATCCAAAACAAAGAATAAATGTAGTAGGAGCATATATGTTTATAACCCCTGCTTTAATATTTTCTTCTTTCCTGCAAAAATGCCAACAACCTAATTACTTATTGCTAAAAGCAATCGCTCGCTCGTCCCATTTGCATTTATCCCATGCTTTTGCAAAACCTCCTAAAGCTCCTATAGTAGAAATTGCTAGAAAAATTCTTATCTTCTAAATCTTTTGGAATGCAATTGTAGCACAATTTTTGGTAATTCCAAATTGAAGTTACATGAAAATATCAAACACATACATTAACAATAATAATCCATAAACATGCGTATAAAAGGAATCTCAAAGATAGATTAAATTACTAATACAAACAACAAGTCACTTCCATGGATATATGCACAAATCAATACAACATTATCAGACAAAACACGTACATGAGATGTGAACAATACACAAACACTGACTATCAAGATCTCCAAACAATGAATGTAGAGGTCTATAAATATCAAATTTCAAAAGTAGAGGAAGTTATGTAGCTACACAACCAAACTTGTACATGTCCACTAAGAACACCTACCCAATACATAACAAAACATCTCATGCACACATAACACCAAACAAATTGCACATATAACAATAAACATGTCACACAACTTGTGCAACATGATTATTTACAAACATATGAAATAAAAATATATACAATCAAAATGCATGTACTCATGACTCGTACGCATTCAAATCAAGGTCCAAGTGGTGCATGTGGTAGCACAACACTGGAACTACTGCCTACATCTTCCCTCCCCTTAAAATTGTTGATGCTCTTGATTGCCTACCCTGGGGACTAGGTTGTACTAGAGAATGGGGAAACTTGAACAAAGTTCCACACCCTCATGAAGATGCTCCTTCAACGCATCATTCTCCTTTAATTTTGATAGATTACATTGTTTTCCTACACCCTTGATGACAAATATTTATTAGGTATATGCATTCTAGAATGTGATATTGAACAATCGACTATTACTCCCAACTATGAATGTAAGTGATGCTTGTGTTGAGATTCGTTCCTATATTCTCCTCTTCCTTGTTCGAGAGTTGGTTATGCATACAGTCCATGCATGACTCTATGCACACCTCCCCTTCTCTTCGCTCCTTTATGCACCTTCACTCTATGTCATCGCACTATTTGCTACAAATTGAGTCCGGGAAGTACTTTCTAGAACTATGGATCTCGATGTTACTCTTGCTCTACAATTTGAGCTTTGAACTACATTCCTTCTTTGACATAACCTTTCATGTACTAATATTGCTCCCTCACACACATAAATATTCTTTGTCAACAATTAGAAATAAATGTTGTCACAACAGTTTGTGCCCTCCTTGCACTTGACCTACAATAACTACCTCAAAACTCTCAAGTTTTTAGGGCAACATGCAAAGATCATGAAAATACATGGTAGCTCCTCTTGACGGTATGCATTGGCTAATGAAATTGCACGAACTGCTTAGTTAGGGCACATTAGAACTTCTTCAAAATTTTCAAGTTTTCCTCTTGAGTGCCTAGAAGTTCTCCCTAGATTACTTATATTTCCACTACTTCCTTCCAAACATTGATCGCTCTCCTCCAGATGACGTGCTTGTATGTTGGAACTAGCTCAAGTAGCCTTTGATATGTTTTTTTATCTTCCAAAACTCACTCTCCTCTATAGACAACCTTCTACTCTTCATAAAGGACCCTCTCTTTGCTTTAGGCAAGTGGTTTTAACTTTTAGACAATCAACTTACCACTCAAACAGTCAACACTTCCTTGACATCCTAGGACCCTTTCTAGATAGTGCAAGAGTCTTCCCGAACAACCCTCTTCACAACTTGGGTGATATTGTATTGTCAAGTGGTCCTCACTCATGGTCGAATGATCCTCTCTACTAGTTAGACGTCTTCACTATCTTCCAAATGACCTTCTATTCTTGGCAGACAACCCTCTCCTTGCTTTGGATAATTATCTACCCGAATGATCCTCTTCACAACTAGGGTGGTACTATGTCACCAGATGGTCCTCACCCTTGGCTGGACAAACCTCTTAGCTGGTCTAATGACCTTCACTATCTTCTAGATGATCCAATTGATTTGACCAATGGTTGGGTGGAATCCACCCCTCCTTGAGATGGCTTGGCAATGTGTCTACTCCCCAAACAAACTCCTTTACCTGGACATCTCTTTCACACCTCTAATGACACTCTTCTAGCCATAAACAACTCATTGATATAAGTCATCCTCCTTCACAAACTAGAAGAGCACATTTTTCTCCAACAACCTTTGACAAGCCCTACGTTGCCCTACCTTCCACACAAGACTTTCCCTTTCTCAAATGGCCTAAAAAACCCTACAAGAAATTGCTCTCTAGATTTGAATTGTGTATCCTCATCAACCTATCAACTTTGTATGTTGATTGCTTCCATCCACCAACAAATTTTCTCCATTTGAACAGTGAAAAATATGGCTTTCCCCCATTTAGACAACCAAACTATGGCTAAAATATTTGATTTGAATGGTTCGGGCTAGGGTTTTGTTTTCCCTTGCTTTTGCTTTTGCAACTTAGCTCCAATATTCCTATTTTCACTTGGCTTCAAATTTTTATGTTCAATGGGTGAGGGTTTTTTGAAAAGAAAAACCTTCTTCTTCTCTATTCCTTTGTGCCCTAGATTCATCTTCATAATGAAAATTACTTCTGTTTTGTTGTTGTTGATTTCTTCTCCAATAAAAACCTTGGTTTTTTCTATAAAACCCTAAGCTATGCCCTAGGTCTTGCCCTCACTTGCGCGCTCCTATTCTTAATTCTAGTTCTTTGGTTAGGTTGGCTCTTATTCACTCCCTCCTACATGTGCAAATGATTTAAATTTAATTTAAAAGCTCCTTTTGTAACTTCTTGGGAAAATGGGGACACTTGGTGCACATGCACTCAATGGCTTCCCAAATAGTTATTGTTAACTACCTCTACAACTGCAATTGATTTTGTAACCGAGTGTTCATTAAATAGGTTAGAAGGTTTGCCCAAAAGGCTAATTGAAGAAGGGAAATGACCAACAAAAGGGTTATGCTGACCCAACCACCCAGCTAAACAACCTCCTCTCTATAGCAGAGGGAATACGAATGGGATGGGATCATTTATGAAGATATTAGGAAGGAGGAGATGTTCATCGATCAAACGATCTAGCCAAACGGTTAGACAACCTAGGTTGGCAGACAATTGTGGCAATCTCCCTAGGTGACTAAATGCCCTAGTCTATCAACAAGATAGCCCCTTATATTTGGCATATGTCCCAATTGGCCTAAGGGGCCTCACGATAGACCAAGTTCCCCAAGAGGCCTCCTCATTCGTGTCAAGATCCAGATGGCGCTTACACCCTATTGGCCTTCATTGTTAGCCAAGATGGACTAACAACCATTCTAAACATCCCAAGTGGCTTGACGGTCACATCAAATGGTCTTATAAGTGTTCTTAGCCAAAGATAATTACACACTTCTCCCAATGAACGTGTATGATCCTTTCTTACTCAAGACTCCAACTCAACTTGACTCTTCTCCATTGCCTCACTTGTTTGCTCCATTGTGTGTGCTATGATTGTCTTCTCATTTGATTGGTTGGTTCCTAGGTCACTTGTTCATTGAACACTTCTTTATTTGTCAAGACACTGTCAAGATACCACATTGTTGGCCCACATACGCACAATGTCTTCACCCCTTTGACAAAATTCCATTGTATCATCTTCATACACCAACAATGTTCTTCACGACACACCATGTGGATAGAAGTTGCACATGCCCAATAATGACCTTAGACAATTATCATAACTATCAAGGCAGCTCTATGGACTTCTTCCTCATGCAATTCTATTCACCTAGAGCTTGAGCTATCACTACTTCAGTCTTCTTCCTCATTGCTCAAGTTGGTCAAGAAAATGTTGTTTGTCACTCTACTCATGAGACTACAGTAGAAGTCATGCACACTTTAGTTGCTACGAGTGGAGATGTACCATAAGTTGTGAATGAAGTTACTTGAAAAGCCATGTAGGCTCCTTTGACTTGTGTCAAAATTCGTCAAACTACTTCAACAATGTTTTTTCAAAAAAATAGTTTTCACTATGCAATAAACAACATAGTTTCTTCTTCCGCACTCCTCCAATAGTGCTTCCTAAATTTGTCCCTTTGTCCACATTTGTGCACATAACTATTCGATTTGAACATTCAACATATCACATTTTTTACGCAATTGTTCAATATCTTCACAAATACTCAGTTGTATGTGCCCAATTGCCACCAATAGACTTGGTTCTTTGTTACGATTATATTTTTGCAACTCGTTCATTGCATGCCTCAAATTCCTCACTTCAAGTAACGTCTCATGTCCAACTTTTATCATCAAGTGTTTGGCTTCACTACAACACTCACAACCTCGTAGACTTTGAACTTCTTCTCTATCAAGGAACCTAACATGCACAAGCATCTTCCACTAGCTAGGATACTTTGGTTCCAACTATTCTTTTTCAATCACTAGTAATTGTCACTACTCGTTACTCTCCTTGCACCTTGCAACCTCTTATTGATACATCCATGCCAATTGCTCCATAATTTGTCTTTGGAGTCACTCTTGCACCACACCCTTTCCATTTGAACGACTACATTCTCTAACGTTTTTAACCATGATCCCCTTAAAGGACCTTGAGGACTGACTGCGTGCATTGGGGAATCCATCCAAGCTTAACTCTCCCAATAGTTCATGCTTCACAAAGTTCACTTTTGCATGAACTTTGTATGACCCTAACTTTGAACCATGTATTGTATTAGGAAATTACATGTTGTCCAAACTTCTAAATTACACAACATCATTCACCAAGAGCTCATCAAACTAGAACAACCCAAGCCATAGGATCTTCAACTTCCTTGGCTTGATTTTCCTCTTGCTATTAAATTTGAGCACAAGGTCTCATAACTCCAAATTGATCTTTCACAAGTGCTTGTCATGCCAATGTTGTCACCAATGTTGGAAACTCGTCAAGGCCCAATGTGCCATCACCCTCTTTTCATCTAACTTAATAAGTGCCTCTCCTCCAAGCTTTGTTGATTACGTAGACGATTATACACCACCACTCTCAAACTTAGTATCAGGGACTAAACTAGCAATATTGCCTCCTAACCATACATAGGTTGGAAGGGTGTGTGGTTCATTGTTGACTTATACATTGTCCTATATGCCCACAGGATTATTGGTAACTTCTCTTTTGATTGAAACCTTCAACTCCACAAGTATTATAGAAGATCAAAACTAGAACTTTGTTTGTCGGCTCTGCCTACCTATTCTTCTTTGGGTAGTACCCACTTGACAATGAATGGAATATTTTGAATTGCATGGTCAATTTCTAAATGATTTCATTCATGAAGTATCCTCGATGATCACTTATCAACTACAATGGTGTAGAACAGTGGTGATGTTTCCCAAGAATCGGGTAATGACAGTTTAAAGGCCAATACATCTGCAGTCAATAGAGATATGGATAGCGATCACTCTAGATGACAACAATCTTAACACGATA
Source organism: Wollemia nobilis (assembly GCA_028583015.1). NCBI lineage: Eukaryota > Viridiplantae > Streptophyta > Pinopsida > Araucariales > Araucariaceae > Wollemia > Wollemia nobilis. The sequence goes on along the minus strand of JAQPPZ010000048.1, from coordinate 3,639,350 downwards.
GTCTCAAGATGACAAGCTTGAGAAGGTAACCCAGTCAACGTGATGGCTCTCCTTTAGACGACATCAGTTGTACAACATCCTCTAGATGACACTTGCTAGACAACATCCTCTAGACAATGTGCTCTAGATGGCTTTAGCAATCAACATGACGACACCTTGTGACAACATGACTCTAGACGACACTATTTTTTTAATGATGATTTCACTTCTAAGACGTTGGCCCTCCACGACCACCAATGTCGTCTGACGACGTCTACACTTATTAACTACAACCTTGGCTATCTTGACTGAGTCCTTCAACCTGCAACCAATCACTTTGCAATACAAGCCTAGTAATCTAATAATCAATTAAACATCCATAAGAATGGAGAATATGTCTTTGATTGATTTGCCAAAAAGTTAATTTTAGCATAAGTTGGGAACAACTTTGTTGCCAATTCCACATACTAAACATCTTCGTCATTTGTTGGGCAAAGTAAAATATGATTGTCATTTATATAAATATGGGCTAGTCTTGTATACAGTGTTTGGGTTTCTTCTGGTAGTTCTTGTACCCCAACCATGGTTCTGATATTGCCAGTCTCTAACTCCCAAGGCTGCATTTGATGAATGTTGGCAAGTTTTATCATCCATTTCCCATCATGGATTTAGTTCACTAACTTGCCCAACTCGTTCTCTGTTATCAACTGCCACTTCCTCCACTGTCCTACACAACCTATTTCAAATTCCATTTGCAATTTGTCAATGACTCCAAATGTCTTCCACAAATAATTGCTTACTTGTGCATCAATGTGCTCTTCCAACTTGGGTGGTTGATGAAGTTTGACACTTCTATCAGCACATGCTCACTTAGATCATCGTCCATGTCATTATTTGTGGTAGGTTCTGCTACCTATTCTTCACCTTGCCCTGACAGATTAATGGTTTTCTTTGTCGCTTTGCCCTTATCAATGGGTTTTCAACCATATCAACCAACTTGCTCTTCCTTTGGTTGTTTCCTCCCCTATACACATGACATTTTCTTCAACGCTCATTGTCATGTGATACTGATCCTTGTTGTACTTGTACCTACAGGCATTGCATCCCCTTCCATAGGCTCTTTTTCGTTTTTCGATGTCTGAGCTGGCTTAGTTTTCCTTCTCTAGTGTTTGAGCAGGTGTAGCTTACTTCCTAGCACAAACTTCTTTAGCTATGGATATGGCCTCAAAATGGGGCTCCCCCTGTACTAGAGGTGATGTGGTCGCATCAAACTATTGAATTTATGCCAAAAATTCAATTATCCCAATTCACACATTCCCCAATGTATCCAAAGCTTCCTGGACTTCCCTATCCATGGACACACTTTTTGGAAACTCCAAGTCTTTTTGTTGTCCAACTATAGATTCTCCTCCAACCCCTTCCTACGTTGTTTCTTGCTATTGCCTTTCCTCCACAATATGTTCCATTTGCCACATGTTTTTAGTGTGGCTTGTTGTGGGAATTGAGATTGTTCCCCCAAAACTAATCTCCTATGTTTTCCATATTTTTGGGTCAACTTTGGCCTCGACAGTGGTGTATCCTCCTAGGAACCTTCACTAGGTACATCACCTTTTAGATCCTTCAATATTTTCTTTGTTCTTTTTTCTAGAGTGTTTTTCTTTGATCGTGGTTTTGCATTCATCCACCTTAGGACTGTTGGTGCCAACTCCGGTAGTTCTCTTGGAGGATCCATCCTTGGAATCTCTATATTTTCCTACCTTGTAGCATTCAGTAGCAAACCAATGGCATGAAATATCATTGAAAATTTCTTTGTGCTTCACATCAAGAAAGTCTTAATGCAATATGAGAGGTAGGATGCCCAAATATAGGCTTCATCGGCTACCACTCCTTGCATATATGGTATAAGCCATATAGAAAATTTTGCTCTCCAAATAATCTCGTCATTATGATGTTCATGGTGCATTGCAGCTCCTCATTTTGCAATTGCTATTGCTTAACTCGTTGACTTCCATGCAACATTAGCTTTTGTGCTTCTTTCGAGTTGAGGTTCGTCACCTCCTGAATTAAGTGTCTAGTCTGGTTGGAATCCACTACGTCTTTCACCACGGATACTCCTTGATTAGGTATCCCAAATGTTCTTCTAAAGTTTCCTACAAAAAGAAAACTAATTGTCGGTCACTTACTCGTACTTTACTTGCCTTCTACTGAGAATCATTAGTTTCCAACATTTGTAGTAGATAATATTTGAATAATTCTTTGTCAAAGTTCGAGACCTACAATAAAAAGTTCACTCCTACCTCCAACAACTTCCTTTACAACTGGTAGTTCTTTGGGACCTTCTGCCACCATGTCTCACAATATTCTCCAATTGAGCGTACCCATTTTATATCCTTCAAGGGTATTCTCTTTTTCTCCTAGTGTCTAACATCCCTTTTCCTCTCTTCTAGAATGTTGTCTCCTACTCTATACCGTGATTGCCTCTCTTGGCCTTGATCCCATGTTTGAATCATAGTCTCGTTCACTCACCCGTGAACGTGCTCCATGAAAATGACTTGACCTTCTTTCTAACATAGACTCGGGTGGAGCTCTTCTCTACTGCTCCATGTGTCAAATCCTTTTGAAAACTATTGACTTTGTATGCATCTTGGCAATCAAGTGCTTAATGCCACTGCATGGCAGTTTCTCTTATGATGTCAATCTCAGACGACACTATTTCTCATGTTATATTGTCGATGCCACTTTGTTGACGACACTTCCAGACTACAATTTTGCAAGCAACTCTTCCTTGACTACACTATTTGGGCTTCTACAGGCAATGATACTTTTAGAGACGATCAATTTTTCCAGATGGCAATTTGTGCCCTTAGATAACACCTTCAAACAACAACCCCTCTTCCTATTGGCCTCAATCAACACTCTCAAACGACAACTCCTCTAATTCAGCATACGCCGACACTTCTAGATGGCAACTCCTACTTCTCCTTCATCTAACTACAACTATTTTGAGAGATGGTTACCCTCTATGTGTTTTAACTATTACAGGAGATATTTAATTTTCGTCATCTTCTTCTTCAATATGTATGGCCTCCTCACTTCTCATATAGTTTTATTAGCTTTCCCTTAACACACAGCTAACTTTAGTTATTTTCCTCCCTTCGTCTGAAACCCTCATCTGCACTTTGTTTTCATAATGTCTTCATTGTCTTTAGCAATGGAACCATCTTTTGAAGCGTCCTTCTCGGCGTTTCCAAGCTTTTCTCTAGCATTTGTCATCTTCCTCCGTAGCTTCAATTGTAGTGTGCTTATGCCTCCTGACTCGCCTCTATTTATAATTCTTCCAAACTCAGTTGTTGCCTATGCAAATGGTTACCATCCACCACTTTGTCTTTAGACTAACAGATGATCACCACCTTGCCACCCTACATGCAAGTGACGGTGTGTTTCCTGCTTCTACTTTTGTCTTTTCTATTTTTTAAACTTTTTTTATTATTTTCTATTTTTCAAATTTTTATTTACATACTATACAATGGATCACTGCCACATGTCATCTTCATATGATACTTATGACGACGCAAATTTGGACTTCAACTACGTCTTCCACTAGCAATTCATGCTCTTGTCTTCTTTGATGATGATCTTCCCCATATGTCATCTCATGACTATGATTCCCTATCGCCTGCCCAATCTCCTAACGATGATCTTTAGTTTGATTTTGCTCCAGATGGTATCGTGTTTCATCCTCATCGATTGTCTGATGATTTGTCTAGTGACATCATGTTGTCATATCCTCCTAACAGTCATCTTCTCTTTTGTTGGCTTGCAGACTACAACCTGCCATCCTGCTCAGTTGCAAACTATGCCTCGTCATCTTATCTAATTGTAGACTTGGTCCTATCATCCTATTAGTTTGCTAACGACTCCCTGCCATCATGTTCATCTATTGATGACCCCTTATCATCCTACCAATCTATTAATAGCTTCTTGGCATTCTTGTGACCTGTTGACGACTATCTAGTACTTGTCTTATTTGGTTGTTGCTTGTCTCCTGTTTGGACCTATAGAATAACTCCTCCTTCGAAGTTCTTCTATGTTTTGTTGGATTTCTTCTTGTCTAATCTAATCTTGTTTATCCACAACCTTCTTCGTCTTTGTCGTGATGATTCTTGTATAGCTACTCCCTCCATCAAACAAACCTTCATATTGTGGGACTACCACCCCCATTCTTTGGTTGTCTAAAGTTTGTTTGAGTCCTTAATCATCTATTACAATTTTGGTTTCAATGTGAACCCCGAGATGTTCCTAACAGGCTAACCTTGCGATTCCATGATAATTGGTTGTTTCGTACCTAATCGAAGAATGGTCCTTGTGGCGCATCTTGTCAACCCTATGGTCTAAGGGTAGCAAGGGGGAATTTCTTCCCCTTGAACCACTGGGAGGGAGGCCAACCAAACTCCTCCCTTGGTCAAGTAACCTTAAACCATCAAGAAGACCTAGTTGTCTTCCCATGTTGCATGTTGCCTAAGTTACCTCTCTATGGTAACTATTGGAGTTCCTAGTAATCCTTGTGAAAGTTCACCTTTTTCTTCGTTAATAAGGGCTAGTATTTCTATTAGTCTTCTCTTGATTCATCTTCCTTTCTTTGAGTGCTTCTTCTCTTTTTTTTAGGGTCTAGTTTAATTCTAGTCAAGGTTCCTCCTAGATCTTCTTGTTAATGGGAAGCTCGAACCGTTACTACTACTATTGTTTATATTAGTTGTGTATGAGCTTGTGGAGGAACTACTTGAACTTATGGGGAATAGAATACTGCTTTTGGATTGCCTTCCTTCCCTCTATTGTGAAGAATGTACTTTGGAGATATCTCTCCATGGTTCGTAGGCTTCTTGTTCCCTCGTCAACCTTTGTTGTTCAAGATCATCTAGTTCTTGTCTTCGTCCTTATCTTACATTGATTCTTTGTATGATTTCATCTAGCTCTTAAACAATCTAATCCCTCATTCAAGCATTATATCTTCGTAGAGTTTCATACTCCTCTTGCAACATTTGTGTCTCCCTACGCATCCTTTGCTACATGAGAAATTTGTGCTATTGGGGTCATGTCCTCGTCTTCACTTTCATTACTTCGAGATTCATGATCAAGCCTCTCCCTTGTTACTGACTCCATTCGTCGCATATATGTGTATGTCAGTGATTGGAGCCTTCATATTCCTTTGTATCTAGGAATCTTACATGAACTTGTGTCCTTCGTCGCTTAGTTGGTCTTGGTTCAAACTATCTTTGTTTGATAATAGATGGTCCTCCTCTATCTGTCCCAAATTACCAACCTAACCCCATATCTTCTTCTTGAGCTCGACCTTGATTTATGGTCCCACTTGGTTCTCATTCCTAGACCGAATCCCTTCAAAGCTCTCTAAAGATTGTCGTAGTGCCTTTATCAATTTTCCTATGATCTCTTCCTTTGATGATTTAAAATTGATCATATTTACTTGTGCTTTTACTTTATATGGTTTCAACTTCAAACCATTGACCATTTTGGGACACTATGTCTCGTTCAATGTTTGCAACCATACTACTCCATTATCCATCACTTGGGCAAGTCTAAGCCATAGGGTCTTCAACTTCCCTAGCTAGATTTCTTGCTTGCCATTGAACTTCAACACCAAGTCACCTGCTTTCAACTTCATTTTTCTTAGATGCTTGTCATGCCACAACTTCCTTCTTCGTTGGGCAATTTTCATTGCCCATTGAGCCATTGTTTGCATTTCATCTAATTGTACCAGTGTCACAATCCTCTCCTCTAGTATTTCCCGATGATTCAAATGGTTCTCTACCACTACCCTCAAACTCAGTACAAGGAACTTTATCGACACTACAGCTTCTTATCCATACATTAACTGGAAAGGCATATGGTTCGTCGTTGGTTTGTAGGTTGTCCTGTACACTCACAGGAATGTTGGCAATCTTTATTTTTAATCAACTCCTTCCACTCCACACGTCCTATATATAATCGAGACTAGGACCTTATTCATTGCCTCTACTTGTTTATTTTCTCTAGGGTAATACAAAGTTAACAAAGATTGAAAGATTCTAAAATTTGTGTTCAAATTCTGGATGATCTCATTTACAAAGTATCCTCCCCTATCACTTGTCAATTGTAGGGGAATTAGAAAGCGAAGGGGTTAGCCAACAAGTAGTGTCTAAAATTTTGCACTGTGTATACCATCCCCAAAGCTTCCCTCTTTGTTGTGTTGTAGTTCTTTTCTTCTCTTGACAGCAATCGACTTGCAAAAAAAATGGGTTGATCAAGCCAAAACTGCCCTTCTTGGGCTAATATGCATCCAATTGCAAAGTTTGAAAGTGGACGTGAAATTCTTTATCCAAATCTCAAAACACCAAAATGGGCACGCATACTAACATCGCCTTTAGTCCCTCTCGGGCCTTCTAATGTTCCTCCATCCACTTGAAAGGAACATTCTTGCACATGAGTACATCTAATGGGTAAGATACCTGTGAATAATTTCTTATGAACCTCCTATAATAACCAACTATAACCAAAAAGGTCTTCACCGAACTTACATCGTATGGTTACATGCTCAATACGATTCGTGTCTTGTCAAGGTCCATCTTCAATCCTTTCTTACAAACAATATGTTCTAACAATTTGTTGTAAGGAACTAGCAACAACAAGATTCAACACTAGGTGAGCTCGTCTACACAAGCTCATCCACTCCTCCAATGCTTGTAAATGTTTGATTGTCTTTCCATTTAAGGACTAATCATCTAGGAAAGCCTTCAACTTCTCTGTGGGCATTTGATCAAAGATATATAGAATGATCCTTTGAAAAGTGGCAAGTGTATTGCATAAACCAAAAAGCATCTGGTGGTATGCATAAATATCGTTCTCCACTACAACGGTCATTTTCAACTTGTTCTCCTCGACGATACTAATATGATTACAGCCCAAAAATCCATCCAAAAAAGAATAGATTCCATGTCCAACTACTAATATGGAGTCTATGAATGGAATGGGAAAAGGATCCTTTATCGTCATAACATTCAAGCTTCGAAAATCTACATAGCTTTAAATCTGGTTAGCCTCTTTCTTCAATGTGATCACTATTGGTGACACCCACTCATTGACTATCACTTTGAATATGATGCATACATCTAACATCTTCTCAATCTCTGCATTAACCAAGGTTGCATACTTCAAGTTCATCATGTATGGTTGTCTTCTCACCAACTATGCACCAGAATTAAAGGAATTCAGCGTATGCACAAATCTAGTGACATTCCTTTCGGATCCTTGTAAGTCCATGCAAATGCATCCTTTATTGCAGGAAAATTTTGGAAGTTGTTGCTTACAGATCCCATTTGTCTCCACAGTAAAAAAAAATGTGTATCCTTCTTTGTCGAGGTTCACCTATACCATCTTTGGTCTCTCATACTTTATGGTATTAGGTTCTTCCATTGCCTTGAGTACATCAATCGAAAGGGTTGGTTTGTCTTCAATGACTACATCTCCTACCGTGTACTCTGCAAAACTCTTTGGAAATGCCCTTTACTCTTTTTCTTCATCCTTCCTTGGTGTGGACTTCTTTCGACTACTTTCGTTGATCTCTTGCACAAGATTTTGCTTTATATCATGGTTCTCTTCCTCTACATGGATGCAAAAGCAATGGGGCGTGAACACCTCATAATCTTCCATCTGCCAGTGGAATAGGCATTTATCAAGGTCTTCTTCATCTTTTGTACAGTCTTTGAGCTCCAATACTCCTCCCTCATTGGGCTCATATTTGCTTTCTTTGTCTGACAATGAGCTTTTTGATTCGTTAGATGTTATATCTTTACTGACAACATGGTTCTTCAGGTTTATCATATACTTGTTTTGTCCTTTCTTAAACATGAGGTGTTCCTTCTCCCAAATATGATTTACTTTCACCATTCTTAACCATCCACATCCTAGCAATACATCATATGCTAGTTTTTGCATTGCTATTACCACAAAATCCATGATAAAGTTTTATTCAACAATATTTACTTTTTGGTTTGTTAGTACACCTTTCATCTCTATATTGTATTAGTCTACTCCATACAACTGAAAATTTGGAGACCATAGAAATGGTGCTCCAATTTTTTTCAATGTCTTTTCAAGCATGAGATTGCCCTGGACCCTCCATCAATGATTACCTACATTAGATTATGATCCAATAACTTCATATGGATCAAAGCTAGCTTAATTTCTACTTCAATCATCAATATTGTAGGATCAATAAACTCATCTTTCTTAATTAATGTAACTTCTCTAAGCTCCATGGCCATCCTCATACTCGTGATTTCTCCTACCTTTGCATAAAGTTCTGGTATTGCACTAAATAAATTGGACACCTTAATCTCAACTATTGTGTTCAGTACTTGTGTTGCCAACTACTTTGTTGATGATTGACTCCTTAGTATTTCTTCTTCGGTAATCAATTTCTTCAGTGGTTTCTCTTGGAGTAGTCTTTCTTGCTTTGTGTTTTCCATCTCTTCCTTGATCAAATCATGTGCTACTTGACATCATTCTTTCTTCTTGATTACGTTTGGGTAATGCTTAGTTTTCTTGGCATGAGCCCTTGTACCACTAGCACATATTTCTCCTTTTCCTGGTGGCTTAGAGTTTCACTTATATCAACCAAATTAACATTTTGATTTCCATTGGAACTCGTTTTCTTCGAGAAATTGATCTCCTTATGGTTTCCTAAGCCGCACCATCTACACATGTGCATTTTATTGTTCCCATTTGTTCCTCTTGTTTGCAGGTTAGGACAATTCTTTGCACAATGTCCCCATTCTTGGCAATTTTGACATTGACTGTTTGGTCTCCCATCTGAGTCATATTGTAATTGACTTTGTCCCCCTATTGATTGCCTTGCTAGTATTATCGTCCTTCTCGACAATTATTTCAATATCCACGGTTGGTTGCACCTTGTCCATTCTTTGAGGTGTTTGGTTTTTCTTATTCTTCCTTCTTCATTGCCAATGTTTGATGCCCCACGCTTCTGAAATTGAATGGACATTCTGCGATAGCATGTCCCGGCACTTAGCATATATTATACTATGCATTCTTTGGATAGGTTACATTTGTGTGCCCTTTCGTCTTACAATCTGAGAATCATATATCTTTCTTCTCTTTTCTTCCTTCACTCTTCATTTTTTTATCATTCTCTCGAAATTTCTCTTCATTGACCGGATTGCTTCATGGAAATCCTCTTTGTCAATATCTGAGTCTTCACTTTTATATTGTCCTCTGATATTGACCACCATTTGCTTTGCTTTACTTTTGAATTTCCTTGCCCTCTCATAGACTTCATCATACATTAAGCATGGGATGATTGTCATCTTATAATGTCTGAGTAATAACCTATCGATGAACCACATTTTTACCATGCCATCCATCGGTTATAACTCCATATTGTTTGAGAGTTGCTTCAATCGATTATTGTAGGAATTTATATCTCTATATTTCTTTTGCTTCATGGAGGATATTTTTATTATGATCTATGTATCATCTCTTAGTGGCCTGAACTCCTTAAACTCGTCCACTAAATTCTCCCATGTGGTGAAGGGTTGATTAGCTTCTTTCTTTAGATGTTAATCTATTGCAATCCCTTGCAATGTTGTTGGGAATAATTATAACCATGCTTCTAGGTATCTTACCCCATTTGATTTTCAAATTGTCATGCACATTCCTATGTGTCGTGGCAGGTCTTCCTTTCCTTCTTTGTGAAATGTGGACACTTTTCCTTTCCTTCCTAATTCACAATATTTGTCATTAATGAATGGTTTTCTCCCAATTCATTGCCACTTGTTAATGGCTCATATGACACTTGGGCCCAATGCACTTTTGTTTTAGGCAGTTCTTGTTGCTCTTCTTGGTGCCTCTGCTCTCGAAACTTCGTGCAGTACCTCTTGTCCTTCTGTATTGCTTCCAAACAGCCTTCATCCTAACTCAGGTGCACCTTCACTTCATGACCTTCTTCACGAATATACAAGTGGTGGATCTATCCTCATTACCCAAACACTTTCATGCGGTTTCCCTTGTGCTTGACTCCCATCCTTTACACTCCTCGACAAACTCCTTGCTTGCTTAGGCATGATCATCCACCCTTTGTCTCCTTGTGCTTGCTCCATGTTTGCGTCTTGGTTTACATGAATGTTTTCTTCGGCTATTTAATGCAATTCTCCTTGCACCTCATCTTCTGTTGTTAGCAACAATATCTGCCACATTTCATTTTCTTCGCTTGTACTATCCTCCTGCAAATTCCAAACCTATTCAACTTCAAGTTGTGCAATTTCTATCCTTGATTGCAGTCCTTGGTTGGCAATTCTCGCACTTCTTAAAAGTTTCTCAAAGACTCTTCCTTGGTTTCGCCTTCTTTCATGCAACCACGAATCTGTCATTCACCTCCTTGCTCTTCACACATGCTAAAGCCTAAACGCTTTAGTGGTAATGTCAACAAACCATCTGACCTGCAATTTGATTAGGCAACAATGTTAAATGTAGCACAGTGGTGAGGTTTTTCAAGGACGAGGTAATGATTGAGTTTAAAGGCCAACACATCTATAGTAAACAGAGATATGGATAGTCATCACTCCAAATGACAACAATCTTAAGACGACACAGTCTTAAGGCAACAAGCTTTGGAAGGTAACCCAATCAATGTGACGACTCTCTGTTAGACGACATTAGTTGGATGACATCCTCTAGATGGTATGCTCTAGACGACATCCTCTAGATGGCGTGCTCTAGATGGCTTCAACAGTCGGCATGACAACATGATGACATGACTCTAGACAACACTCTTCTTCAGACAATGATTTCACTTCTAAGACGTCAACCCTCCATGATCGTAGACATCGTCTAATGGTGTCTGCACTTACTGATTGCAACCTTGGCTATTTTTGTTGAGTCCTTCAACCTACAACCAATAACTTTGTACAATAACCCTAGCAATCTAATAATTAATTAGACATCAATAACAAACATCCACAACAAGAATGGAGAATGTGTCTTTGCATTGATTGATCTGCCAGAATGGCATTCAGATTACAACATCAGACTTGTGTTATGCACTCCAACCCAAGTATTGCACACAACTCAAAGATCTATCTCTTGATCAATTGATCTGCTATGCATGGATTTCTTACAAATTAAAGAGGGGGTATACTATAATGTAGGCCTTATCATTGGTAGGAACAGTTTCTCGAACACCTTACATTTATCATTTTTCCCCTTCTACCCACGTACTTTGATTATAAGACCAACTTTACCAAATATCATTTATTTGGTGCTTAACCATGATCGTTATGACATTTGCATTGCATTACGTTTCATTGGTATTTTAATTCATATCATAATGTTAAAATGTGTTTCATTACATTGTATTTCATTCCCTACTACACTAACTTAGTGCTTTTACTTGGACATTTATGCAAACACTTGCATTTTTGCTTTTGTTTAAAATAGGGGGTATACTATAATGTATACTATAATGTAGGCCTTATCATTGGTAACAGTTTCTCGAACACCTTACATTTATCATTTTTCCCCTTCTACCCACATACTTTGATTATAAGACCAACTTTACCAAATATCATTTATTTGGTGCTTAACCATGATGGTTATGACATTTGCATTGCATTACGTTTCATTGGTATTTTAATTCATATCATAATGTTAAAATGTGTTTCATTACATTGTATTTCATTCCCTACTACACTACTTAGTGCTTTTACTTGGACATTTATGCAAACAATTGCATTTTTGCTTTTGTTTAAAATAGGTGCCTACAAATGGCACTCCAAACCTCATGATGATATGTCCATACACAAAGTGTGCAATACTTTTGCTAGAGTTGCCAAGCCATGCTCTCGCCTCGACCCACTTCATCAAGTACTCTATTGTCACGACAATGTGCCTACATTTTCTCCATTGGTTGATATTTAGGGGTCTCACAAAATCCAAACAGCATCATTTAAATAATTCATGTGGCTACTAAAGGGGAGGAAGTAAGCAAAATACCCCAAATGCAACGGATTAAAACAAACTCAAACAACAAATTATTAGTATGCCAAGTATATATTACACAAATGCAAATAGCATAAAATTTAATCAATTTAAATTAAAATGTAAGGTAAGATAGAAATAAATCAAACCACATAAAAGACACCAATATTACGTGGAAAACCTTGTAAAGGAAAAAACCATGACCAAAATCATATCTTCACTTTTGTATTATCTTCAACAAAATATACAAGCTTTTTTCCTCAAATGTGATTGGTGCAAATCACCAATGTCTCAAGTAAACAATACTGTCTCGCAGTTGGCCCATACTATTTTGCTCTGTATAATTAGCACTATTTCAACACAAGGATTTTAGCCCAAACATATATATTGGGCTATCCTCCCGTTGAAAAATAGTTGTGGAGGAAAACCTCCATAGCATGTGCCACCACACCTATGCCACATGCCATCACACTCATGCCACATGCCACCACACCTATGCCACATGCCATTATGTGCCCCACACATGCCACCACACCTATGCCACATGACATTATGTGCCCCACACATGCCACCACACTCAAGTTTCATGCCATGTCACCTTTGACTTTGAGTTTACTAGAGTTAGACTAGATATTGGAATTATTTTAATTTAGTAATTGTAGGAATAATAATATTAAGGTGTAGGATAAAATAAATATAGGTATTATTTATTTTATCCATATACCTTAATATATATTAGTCTAACCTAGGTATATATATATTAATAAATATAAATTAAATACCTATTTATTTAATTTATATTAAAGCCTAGATACCAATTTTTATTATTTGTTCCAACAAATACAATGGGAGTAGTAGCATGAAATCTCAAATTTATTTTATCCTACACCTTAATATATATTAGTCTAACCTAGGTATATATATATTAATAAATATAAATTAAATAACTATTTATTTAATTTATATTAAAGCCTAGTACCAATTTTTATTATTTTTTCCAACAAATACAATGGGAGTAGTAGCATGAAATCTCAACGCAATGGTTTCCTAGCTCTCTGGAATGTATTGCATGTTATGACAAACTCGTGTCCTAATAAAGTGTGGGCCACCAAGCCTTTCCAAAAGCATCTTCCTCATGATCACATCTACCTCCATTTGCCCTTATGTCAGTACCTCATGAGCTTCCTTCAATGTTATCTACACCTCTCTATCCATTACGCACCATTTCAAGATTTTGTCAACTCCCATCTTGTACCAATTCCCCTATCAACTGAAAATTGTTGACTTTATTACTATCTAATGCAGTCTAGAGGAGGGGGTCTATTGAAAGACTACCTATTTTAACAACCCCAAACAACTCGCATGCATATACTAGAAAATAAACAACAATTTCTTGCATTTCTTTGTTTAAAAATAAATATAACAGCAATTTGAAATTTTTTGATGGCCCCCTTGGCGTTCCATTGCTGGCCCTTTCCACCTCGTTGTCAATCATCTCGGATCCTTGTTGACTCCCTTACCAGTCTCTTGTTGGTTCCTTGTCAATCCATTACCGATCCTTGTCAATCCCTTGTTGACTCCTTGTTGGCCTTGTCCAATTTCAGTTCCTTGTTGACTCTTTGCCAATCTCTTACCGACTCCTTGTCAACAAGTTGCCTCAATCCAAAATGTGACCCTTGTCACATGGGTGTGCCACCACCACCAATTACTCCACTAGTTTCTCCATCAATTTAAGCTCAAATAATGCTAAAAAAACTGAGTTATTTTTTTTGTTTCTCTCTCTCTCATTTTTCTTTTTTCCTGGCAATGTAGGATAGCCAATTCACCCAAATGCTCCTACATCACTATCTTCCTTCCATCAACTACTAACATCTCCATTGGTAGGTTGTCCTTCAACAAATAGATCCAAATGTACTTGTACCAAGATGATATTGTAGTGATTGCAAACAAATGAGCATCATGGAACTCGTTCGACACTCCTCCCTCCACATGTTCTCCTATGTGAATCCTTGAAAATTGAACCAGTATCATATTTTTCTTGTTAAGTCTCACCACCACCCAAAACACAACCAACATGACGAGCCACTTGCAAATTCATTCATGTATCATCGGCTTGTTGATGAGATACAACAATGCTTGATGGTCAACGAAAAACACAACTGGATTCACAAGCAGATAGTGGTTAAATTTGTACATCACATAAACTGTACATAATGCCTCGCACTCCATCATGTTGTATTTCTTCTTTGCACTTTCCAACAACAAACTTGCAAAGTATATAGGCTAGCCCAACCCAAATTGTTCTTTTTCTACCAACCTACACCCTATTGAGAAGTTCAATGCATCTGTGGACAGGAAACTCCTCCCAATTTGGGAACATCAGAATATGAGCATAAACCTAATTTCAACTCCTCAAAGGCATGTTGGTGCTCCTCTATCCACCTAAAGGGAACACCCTTGCTCGTCAAGCATCCAACAAATGTAATATTTGGGGAAGTTTTTAATGAACTGTATGTAATAGATAACATGCCCCAAGAATGACTTCAAGGAACTCACATCATATGGCTCCCCCATGCTCATTATAACGCAAAATTTGTCAGGGTTTGTCTTGAATCCTTCTTGGCACACCACATGTCCCAACAACTTCCCATATGGTACCAACAACTTCCACTTCTTTTAATTGAGAAAAATCAAGCATTCATACGTAATGTCATGCACTCCTCCAATGCCTTCAAAAGCTCCTCCTTGCTATACAACAACCAAACATCCAACAACACTTTGAATTTGCTTGGTATTTTCTCCAAAATGTACAACATAATCCTTTGAAATGAGGTGGGTGCATTGCACAATCCAAAAGGCATATGGTTATATTCATATATACCATTCTCCACAACAAAAGTTGTTTTCATCCTATCTTCCTCAACGATGCTTCTTTAGTTGTAGCTTGAGAATCCATCCAAAAAGAAGATCTCTTGCCCATCCACTTCCTTCAAAATGGAGTCTGTGAACGTGATTGGGAATAGATCTTTTATTTTGATTGTGTTCAAACTTTGAAAATCTACAATTGTGGGGCATACCCACTCATTAACAGTCGCTTTGAAAATTATTTTTGGATCCAACATCTTTTCAATCTCCACATTTAGCCAACCCATATACTTCTAGTTCATCTTGTATGGCCTTCTCATGGATTGCACACCAAGGACCAAGGGAATTCAATGCACACACAATTCTGATAGAATCCTTGCAAGTCCTTATATGTCTTTGTGAAGACATACCTATACTACATGAAGATTTTGAATATTGTTGCCTTCAATGCTTAGTCCCATTCATCATCATAATTTATAATCTTTTCTTTATCCTTTTCTCTAAGATTTACCTATACCATTTTTGGACCTTCATATTTAATGATAACAGGGTCTTATATTGCTTTTGCCACGTTAAAAGAGTGTGTTGTCCTTTCATCAATCTATGCCTTGCAAACCTTGTACTTCACAAAGTTGGATCAAAATGACACCTTCTCTTCCTCTTCAACTCATGCATTTTTTACTTCTCTTTATTCCGCTATGCGACTACATTCACCTACCTTGTACTTGTTACAAGATTCTTCATCTTGCCCTTCTCCCATGGTCAAACACAAAAAACAATGTCTACTGGAAGACCTCATCTTCCAATAGAGTAGGTTGTTGTCGAAGCACCCTTTGTCCTCAGTGCACTCTTCTAATTCCAACACTCCATTTGATTCCATTTTACTCATTTTCTTCTTCATCGGATGAAGATTCTTCATACTTGTCTCAAGACGTTAATTCTTCGCTAATAAGTTAATTCTTCAAGCTAATGAGGTATCTGTGTTGGCTTTTCCTAAATGTCAAGCAATCCCTCTCCCAATTGTGGTCAACCTTTGTCATGCACAACCACCTACATTTCGACAATGCATCATATATTGATTTTTGCATGGTGATCACAAAATATAGAATGAATGTTTACTTCACAATTTTTCCTTTTTGGGCAATCAAGACTCATTTTATCTTAATATCATATTGATCCTCACAATGTTCGTTTTGAAAAAATCACAATTAAATCCCCATCTACAATCACTTGCATTACCATATGTCAAGCAACTCGATGTGGATCGACAATGATCTTTTCTTGGCATCAATCATCAAGATTATCAGGTCCATGTACTAATCCTTTGGTGATCATCTAGTTGCAACTTGGTATTGTGTGTTCTCCTTTACTGTGTGCAACAACTCTCCAACCATCATGTGAAGCACTAGTACTACAGGAAATAGGTTGGACCCCTTGATAGACACTTGACTACAACATTTTCCGATACTAATTCCTTTGTTGATGAATCTTCCTCCACTGTGATGGTCTCTTTTTGCTTGTTGTTGAACTCCCTTGCCACCTCTTCCTCAACTTGTGTGTGAGACTCCTACCACTTTTTCTCCTTGGTAGGGTCTATAAACTCTACCTCCTCCTTTCCTTGCAAGCACATAACAATGAGTACATGTTTCTTTAAGAAAACTGCTTTAATGTCAATAAAGTTTATATTATGCAAGTTATTGGTACTAGCTTTCTTCAAAAAATTTGCTCTTTGTGGTTGCTAGGTCTGCACCATCGGCAGAACATTGCCTTGTTACTACCATTCTTGACCATTGTGTTTGTGCAAATTCATGCAAAGTGTCCCCACTCTTGACATCTTGTGTATTGTACGATTGGTCTCCCATCAGAATTGTATTGCAATCTACTTGACATCCTTTGCATTGTATGATTGGTCTC
This sequence comes from Wollemia nobilis, assembly GCA_028583015.1. Lineage (NCBI taxonomy): Eukaryota > Viridiplantae > Streptophyta > Pinopsida > Araucariales > Araucariaceae > Wollemia > Wollemia nobilis. The sequence goes on along the minus strand of JAQPPZ010000048.1, from coordinate 3,622,547 downwards.
CCATCCTTTGCATTCTATGATTGGTCTCCCATCAGACCTATTATCAGATTTATTTTGTGTTAGTCTCCTTGATGATTATTCTAGTAACCATAGTTTGTTGCGCCATGTCCACTCTTTAAAGTTTTGGATTTCTAGTTAGCTCATTCTTTTTACCTGATTAAATTTTGATGTCATGTACTTTTCAACTTGAATGAACAATCACCAGTGATATGAACATATACTTTGCAAATATTGCAATAGCATTCTTCAAATAGTTTCCATTCATATGCCCCTTCGTCTTGCAATTTGAACACCATATGTCCTCTTTATTCTTCTTCTCATTCTTCACATCCCTAATTACACACTCCAATTTGCAATGCTTGGACGGTTCAATTAGGTCCTCCTTGTCACTATTCGAGTCATTGTCATGTTTGCTTTGACTCACTTCTTTCGACCAAAGTGGTCTTAATTTCACTTTCAAGGTTAAGCACTTTGTCAAACTCCTCCTTGCACTTTTTTGGCAACACCACCTTCATATTTTTATTATATCGTGGAAGAGGTCCACAAACCAATGCCTTTGGAGTCCATCTATTGATTTGTTCTCCTTATTATTTATAAGCTCCTTTAGGTGGCGATTGTATGACATGATAATTTCATCTTCCTTTTGCTTTGTTGCATATATTTTGAAAATTACCTCCATATCATTGCGAAGTAGCTTGAACTCCTTGAATTCTTTCTTCAAATCTTCCCAGGTGACTAATGATTGTTGTCATTTCAAGTGCTAGTCCATTGTTATTTCTTGTAGCGTGGTTCAAAACAAACACAACCATACATCTTTGTCCATGACTTTGTTGGACTTCTATATCATTACGCATGTACCAATATGTTTCTCTAGATCTTTCTTTCCATCTCCTATGAATTTCAAGCACTTTTGCTTACTTGCTACAACAACCATTGTTGGTTGTGATAAGAAAACCTTATAATGGTTTTCTGAGACTTGAGTAGGTAAGGAGACCAGAGTAGATAAAGGGACCATTATAGAGACAAGTATGGGATTCTCTCCTTTCTGAAGTGTATTATGCAAGGTTGCTTGCATTTATACATAGAGCATGTTAAGTTGCATTACATTAAGAGTTGTCTTGATCCCTAAGTTTTCTTAAATTCAATGGGAGATTTCTTCATGAAGAGGATCGTGAAAAGAAGTCGGTGCAAAGACCACTTCGATGGGTTTGCTCTAATGTATTTTGGAATGAAAAGTTATTTTATTGAAAGTTTGGTTGAAAGTTTGGTTATGTAACACTTAAATATTTTTGTTCCTAAGGCCTGAAAGCCTTTATGTACATGTATAAAATACTTGCTTTTGAGCATAAAACAAAGGAAATCATATGTTAGCATTGTGAGCTATTTTCCTTAAAGCTTACTTTTAGCTTAAATTAAAAAGGATGTTTTATGTTAGCCTTTGGTTGGATGTTAGCATTATGATTAATTTAGTCATAATTTAAAACCATTGTTGGTTGTGATAAGGTCTAACCTTAACTTAAATGTGGTACCTTTTTTATTGTTGTTTATCAGACTCACCTTTGCTTGATGAACTTGGCTCTAATGGTTGATCTCCAATCTGTGCAAACAAATATCGACCTTCAATTGCACTACTACTATGAAACCTCCCTCACATACACATGTTGACTTTGGTCTCCCACACACACCTCCTCGTGGTTGCCTCTATACTTAATTCTCATCCTTTGTGCCTTTGGACACTTTCCTCTCTAATTGTGTTGTTGTCGAAGTCACCACTTGCTAAAACTTGTACTCTTCTATGTGACCCTCCTCATCACCCTCCACATTTACACATTCCACACTACTTCTATGAACATCATCATCATCCTCTCTTATATCTTCATATATGAATGCTCATATGTCTCCTTTGTGCATGAATGCTTGTATGTCTCCTTCATGCATGCCCACTTGCATGTCTTCCACTTAGGAACAACATCTCCCACCAATCAAGATCTCTTAGAACCTCCCTCATCCCAAGGGGACCACACATGCTACGACTCTGGTGACGAAACTCTTGTAGCATCATTGTCATTTGCACCTCTTACGCTTGTGACTATACTTCCTTTAGGCATACTTCTAACAACACTACTTCTACGCATTCTCCTTCATTTGCAAGTTGTTCTTTGTTGGGTTAGCACGTGGGTTCTTGTGTGGGTCACCATGTTAGATGTTATTGCATAGGTTGTCACATCAGCTATTACGTCAGTTGTCGTACAAGTCCTCATGCACCTCTTCGTCATGGTCGAATATTTCACGTGTGCTCATGTGTCATGCATTGTAATGCAAGTCTGAAATCTTTGCATTGATTCCTCTCTTGTCTATCCACATCCACCATGTTCATGCACTGAATTATCTATCATTCACCTTCCTCTTCTCTTTAATGTCACCACAATATATAATCCAAACTCATTGTGGCAACGACACTAAATGTAGAACAATAATTGGTATTTCCAAATTGAAGTACGGGAAAGTATCAAACAACACACATATTAACAACAATGATTCATAAGTTTATGGATAAAAGGAATCTCAAAAATATATTAAATTACCAACAAGAACAACAATTCACTTCCATCGATATATGCACAAATCAATACAACATTTTCAGACAACACACGTGCATGAGATGAGAACAATACATAGACACTAACTATCAAGATCTCCAAACAATGAAAGTAAGGGTCTATAAATAACAAATTTTTAAAGGGGAGATAGTTGCGACTCTACACAACCAAGCTCATACCTATCTACTAATAACTACCTTATATATAATAATAATATAACATCACATGCACGTATAACACCAAACATAGGCCGCACAACTTGTGCAACATAGTTATTTACAAACATATGAAGCGAAACTATGTACAATCAAAGTGTGTGTACTCATGACACCCACATCTCAGTCAAGCTTGAGGTGGCACTTGTGGCAACACCATGTCGGAACTACCACCTACAACATGCTTACATTCCTTACTACTAATTTTTTTCTTGTATTATAATAAATTCAAAACTATAACAAGCTATTAATTCCCTAATAACTCTTATTTTAGGGATCTTATTTAGAGCCCTAATATTCCAAGATACTACTCATTATCACTTTTTATTCTTATTTATGGACTTAGCCCCACTTCTTGTCATCATTAGTGATATTTGTTTTTGGTTTCCCTAATTGATATCCCTATGAGTTTTTTTTCTCTCTCTTTGTTCGTGCTTTGAGTGTCATTGCCTCCTTTTTTCCATTACGGCCACCACTTTTACCCTTCAATTTCTTTGATTTTTTTGAATTGCTATTAATGAGACCTACCATCTATAGGTTTTATGTTTCCATGGGAAACCCAAAGTGTAAGGAATAGCCATAAAAACAATTTCTTCTTTATGGTGCCTTGGACACCATAACGGTTAAGGACCATCCTCCATAGTGCTCACTTTCTTATGTTACTTTAAAAACCCTAAATTGCTATGGATATCCTCCATACTCCTTTCTTTCTTATGTTGATCTTAAAAAGCTAAAGTGCAAGGGATAAACTCTATATTATTTTCATCTTTATTACAAGGAGAGTGTTTTATACTACCACTTGGATTAAACTTGACCTCTTCAACCTTCTTTGTTTTAAAATTCACCTCCCCAACTTCCTTCGCACCTTTAATTCCTTCTAAATTTGAACTTGTGCATTACAATTCCTCATCCCTTATATCTTTCTTTGTTTCTTCTAATGGTTGGCCTAAGTAATTATAATTGCCTTCACCATCTAATGATACAGAGGGGCTTTCTTGGCCTATTTTTGGTAGTGGAAAAACCATGATTTAATCTAGTTTCTACTATAATATGATCTCCTTGCTTCATATTGAAGTTTATGTCATGACCAAAATATTTCATCTCTTCTCCATCATTTTCATTTTGAAATCTCTTGCCATGTGTCTAATCTCATAACATTTGTGTCATCGGAATGCAATGTCTTCATAATCCACTCATTAATCCCATTCTTTTTATTTACATTTAATGTCAATGGATTGTTGGTAAATATTTTCAAATATCCATGGCAACACATATCTAGTTATATACAACATGCTTTTGTTCCTTAGTAATTGGTACCTCCTAGATGGACTCCCCTAGAGTATTACAAATATTCTTTAAAACCTCCTTATTGATAAGTTAATATGCAAGTCCAAAATGCCTAACCAACATTTGAAGCTTTCTAATCATTTTTCTCCATAGAAAAATTCTCACTCAATGATCTTCAATATAGATCATCCCTCCCCTAAACCATCAACCACCATCCATTATTTTATCCTTGATTTTTTAACAAGAGAAGATGACAAGGAAAAATTCATAGAAAATAAAATTCTTGGAATAATTTAAAAGTAATCCCCACTTCCATTTGATTCAATTTTGAATTTCTGAAAAACTTAGCCAATAATCATGTAACTTACAAATTAACCCTTAGCTTTCAAGAACCATTACATCATGCTCGATCATCTTGGCCTTGGTAATCTCTTTTGCTGTAAAATTTGTCGCCTAGTTAGGGATTGCCATAGATTCAACCTTCTTCTTGTCCCCAACTAAGGCATCTTTACTTCCAAATAAGGCATCAATGATTTTCATTCCATGCTACCTAGCTTATCCTCATAAGAATCCTTTATTTTTCGAATTTTCTCAAAGATATAGAACAAGAAAAGATAAGGCTTACTCCCTAGAGAGAGAATATTGGTCAAATTTTTTTCAATAACTTTTTTAATTTGTTAATTATACTTGTACCTATATTAAAAGACTATAAAGTAAATATACAACTTAGTTGTATTAAATCAATAAATTTAAATGGAACAAAAAAAACTTCATAATTTAATATACAATTAAATAGATTTTGAACATTAAAATCTGTTTCCTATTTGAAGAGGCTTTTGTTTGGCTAATGATTCATTTTTATTTGCTTAAGAATTCACCATGTTTAAAATTTTATAAGGGATATCATTGGGCAATATTTTAAGTTTATGATTTTAATTTAAATGATCATATAACCTCTATGTAGGTATAGTTACAGGTTACACTAATACTTCACTTATATAATGTCATTGCTAATCTCAAACCTTTAAGATGTGAATATTTTAATCTACATCATTCATGGCCAATCCAAAATTTTCATCTATATAGTAAAACTTTTCTTTTATTTAAAAATATTTAATCTATAGCCATATGGGAAACTCCATATATGGATGTTCTATGTACTCCTCGACACTTTACTAGCAATGATTCATTGAAGGAGAATAGGTAGAGGAAAGAAACAAATACGCAATCTATATATCTTCTTCCCTAGTGATGGCTTCAACACGTTTTTGGCATTTTAGGCATTCATTGTTTTGTATCTTGAAAATTTGGTATTAAAAATTGATACATCAATGTTAAATGTATACATGGGCATACTGCCTTATAAAACCACTTGCTTGAAAAAATAAACAAAGATAAAACTTACAGCAGCAAATCTCAGCCTCCCTTTAGCATGCAAGTATTGTGAACAATCAAGGAAGAAGTCCCTTAAGCATAATGGGGCTGACACAATCACTACTACATTGGAATTTACAAAGTGAATAAAAGGGCTGGTAGAATCAAAGCTCTTTTAGGTTATGAAGTCTCTCAATAGCAAGAATTCAAGCATGAGATTCCAAATGTTCATCTATGTTGGCCTTCCTAGAAAGATAAAGTTGTTGATGCACAACACCCCTCAACAATAAGATCCCCATGATCTCACCGTCACCCATGGCTCACAGAGAATTTATTGATGTTGCACCCTTGGTGCACAACCTTTCAATCTTGGTGAATGTGTAGGTGAAGACCATGATGGAGTAGCTAGCAGCCTACACATGCTTGCACATTGCAATGTACATTACACTCATTACCACCCAGCCAATCCCCATGCATCCCGCTATGAGTGGTTATGCATTGACCAGCGATTCTTCCACAAAGGGGAGTATATATAGGTTTACAATTAATTGTTTCAACCCCTTGGAGTCAACCTAACTCCACTAACCTCAACCTATTCATTATTCATGTGACAAAAGGAAGCTTCCTCAATAAATAATACTACATTTTACATAAATCCCTACTTTGGAATTCCTATCGATTGTGTGATGGTATCTACTTGTTATGTTCCTATATATCTGATGATTTTGTGAAACCTATTTAGTAGGTTTAAATTAATTAATATGTTCCTATCTTATCCTCTTGTTGACTCAAAATTAAAACATTTAAATTATTTATATTATTTAAGAAAGAAAGAAAATGCATATTATCTTAAATACGTTAGCAAGATGAAAATACCATAAAATTCATTATTTGATCAGATATTCATATTTGATGGTGGGTGATGGCAAGGTTGACAAATTATTAACAATTTTGTATGAGTCAACATAGGACATTAATGTATCAAATGGCTTGAGTTCAACAAGTTAAATTCCTCAAGTTTTAAGGAGGAGACTCAAGATTGAATCTTGCCAAGTAATACATGCATAATTGTCCAGTTGTAATACCACTATGAGGTTTCAACGTAATATGAGTGGGGCCCATTCTAACCAATTGGAAAAGAAAAACAAAACATAGGATATTAATGTAATCACTAAAGATCAGTCAATAAAATATTCCTTTGAGATCTACATCAATTGCAAAACATATTAACATGAGTGCAAGTTCCTTGAAGGGATGTGTATATGCACGATTGAGCAATAAGACACTTAGAATGGAGGCCTTTAGCTTTATACTCTAAAGTTGTTCTAGATTTTGACCCATGATAAATACTCAAATATGTGGCAAAACGCCCCACCCCGACAGAGTGCCCCACTTTCGGAGCAACCCGTTCCCAGGGCACCCTGCTCCACATTAAAAAATAAATAAAATCATTCAAGCGAAAAACTCAATTTGGGATGCTTAATGTCCCCTCTTTCGTCAATTTGTTTCTAGTCCTCATTTTTTCTAATTTTCAACAAAAAAAAATTGTCCAATGCAGCCGAAATCGAGATGTTCGATACCCCCTTCTTTGTCGATCCTTTTATGATTTCTTTTCCAAAAAAAAAAAAAAGAAGAGTACATCGGAACCTTCATTTTCCTATTTAAGGTTGTTCGCTTTCCATATAAGGAAAAGCCTTAGATACTTATTTGAAAAAAAAAAAATATTGAGCAAAAATCTCACTTCTTCTCATCCCTTTCTTCACCATCTACCTCATTATCACTTCACCTCCACCAACTTTGTTTCTTCTACTATCATTATTCTCTTCCTCTATTATTCCTTCTATTGCCGCTTCTCAAATCCCCTTCACTTTTTCTATTGTGCCCATATCACCTCTAATGAGTGTAGCCTTACTCCATAGGTCACCAGCATAACAATAGTATTCTTACTCTCATTAGTCCATAGGTCAATGCAAGAATTAACGCTTTTTCCTCTAGAAGCATCAATTTGTTGCATGACTACCTCAATTTTGATTCCACGCCCAAGAATAACGCACAATCTAGGATCTCTTGTCAATCAGGATTGGCGTCCCCTTGAGTCGCTAGAATTGTAGTAGCTCACTACAACCATCATGCTCCAAAGAGAGGTCCAGCGCACAAGTTGAGGCAAAATACATAGCAAGGCAGAAATCAACAATAATTGGCAATTTTTGGAAGAGAAATCCCCGCTCCTAAAGTTGCTCGCTTGTTGAGCGCTCTACTCACCAAAGCAACCCACTTGCTAGGTTCCCTACTCACTAGAGTGACTTGTTGCCAAAGCGCCCCACTCATCGGAGCAACCTACTTGTGGAGTGCCCCACTCCTCAAGCGACCTATTCCTAGAGCGCCCCGCTCAAGGAAGTGATTCATTGACCGGGGCGCCCTGCTCAACGAAGTGATTCATTGATCGGGGCGCCCCACTCAACGAAGTCATTCATTGATCAAAGCGCTCAATTGTCAGAGCACCTTGATTCATGTCTATTTTTAACGATAGGATAAGGATGATGTAATCACTTTATGTAGGGAGGCACATTGAATAAGTGCATTGGAAGTCAAGTACGCGCACATTAATAGTTTTGATATATTCAATGTTATAAAGGCGTGATGTAATATTGTATGCGGCAATGTGTAATATTAAATGGAGTATTAGTTATGTATGAATACGTCATTAGTCATAAAGTGAGTCATGAAATGAAATGTAAATATAAGTCACATGCATGTCAAATGTAATTTAATAAAATGATGAGGTGTCGGATAGTTAGTAAGTTGGAGGATGCAACTACCTCCTTAGTTGTATAAATAAGACCCTTTTCTTATTCATGCATGTGGTTGGCATGGAAGGAAAGGTTGGCATGGTGGGTGGATATCAAGGTTGACATGGTATTGAAGTGTTGTGTCAAGTCATCTAAATCCTATTACAGGTTGTCTGAATGCTATGTCAGGTCGTCTGAGATGTGTCAGGTTGTCTGAACTACTGTGCTGGTCCATTTGAACTGCTTAGCTGGGCCATCTAGACTGTTGTGTCAGGCTGTCCAGATTGCTATACTGAGCAGTCTGATACATGTTGTGTGCACAATGTATGCATTGTAATTGCAATTTAATCACATTGTATGTTTTGTTCAAGTGGTAATGGAATTGTGTTGCAATATGTTGTATTCCATTTTTGCACCTCATAATTATTACTAGGTACATTGTATGTAGTCCATTTCATGGATATAGGTTCAAGTATAAATAAGAGTTGAATGCTCATTGTAAGGGTCTTTTGGCCTTTGAAGCAATACCAAAGCTACTCTTCGGAGTAAGATTGTAAACAACTGAAATTGCGAAATCAATAAAGAGTTGTGTGTGGCATTCCTATCCAATTGTGTCTTTGACCTTTTGTTTATGAATGTGTGGAATCAACAACTCTGCCCTCCATTCCCCTTGTTAGTCTTTTTGTTTTGCAGGTTATTTGAAGGATCTTACACGCTACAGTAATTTGGTCTCTAGTGAAGAAGTCATTTGCATCAAAACTTGAACCTCGCTATGGCATCGGCCGTATTTTGCATGTTATTTCTCTTTCACACTTACTCTCAAATAAAAGTAGATTAGATTCGTTTTTCTGCATCAGTTTGCTTATTGTTTTCTTTTCAAGTTTTAGATTAGTTTCTTTATGTATTTTCGGCATTTGATATAAGGTAGAAATGAATCGGCCCAAGATCCGAAGGTTGGGGAGAGTAGAAACCTCCCCATCCATTTGTTGAACTGCAGTCACGAGCGCAAATCACACTTGCCGATTTCCGTGTTCAACAGGTTTGAAACAATTATTAATGTGATTATATATTGTGTTGACGTGAAGCTGTTTGAATTAAAGAGGAGCTCAATAAATTTTAGAATTTGCATGTCTAATGCAATTAGAACGCAAAAATTTAACTTTAATCTGGCATTCAATTGCCTTACAATAGTTTGAGTTTGCTTATTTGGGTTCAAACCCAGTGGGCTTAGCCCTAGGTAATAATGGTGAAGTCAGAGCCAACCTCATCTTTGAAGAAAATTTCACAACATGCTACAACTTGTTTTCAATTTAAACCGTTACATTAATGAGTGGGATGTTTATTTGATAAATTTAGGTTAGAGCTTGACAGTTAATTATATCATTTACCTCCTTGGGTTCCCAATTTGAAGGTAAAGAATACCAGATATCTAAAGGTTCTCTTCTAATGGCTGAACATCAAAAGGATCAGTTGAGTTCTGGCATGTAATATGCAACTTTGTTAAAATGTAGAAACAATCATTAAACTATTGCAAAAACGGCCATTTCTGCTCATTCAATATGAACATTCACACTTTACTCGTCAAGTGGACAAAGCACTGAAAAGAAATGATGTAAATATAAACTTCGAATCTGCAGAAATAAATATTGGACTGGTCTCTAAGACCTCATTCTAAGATTACTGAGTGCAATTGCATGCTCCATTCCAAAGGATGAACAGAAAGACATCTAGTAATAAAGTTACAAGGAGTTCTAGTAATAAAGTTACAAGGAGTTATTTATAAAGTCATCTTTCAATGATAAACTCTTCAATTTGTATACCTGTGTGGCGTGCACTCTTTTGTAAACTCAAGAGAACCTGATCGCCAACTTTTAAGGTTGAAACAGGTGCTGTCAGTCGTTGTGTGTCTCCATCTATGGTCAATTGTTTTCCTTAGTACAAACACATCCTGGTCTTGGAAGAATATGATGCATATATGATAAACTATTGTATAAGGGTCTTAAAAAACTTGCCAGATAATTTAATCTAGATAAATACCTGGAGATGGAGGACAAACTAAACTAACTGTTTCTGCATTTTGCAAGATAATACTGCACTTTGGATCTTCAGTTCCTTCTACCTGCAAATATGAGGGGAAAAAGATTATGAGAGGAACAAGTAATGAAAACCTTGAAAACAAATTCTAAACAAGAAAAGCAACAGTTTTTCTCAACTTGAGTTGGTAGTTGTCAAAAAAAAGATTTTCTACGATTTTCATAATTGTCCTGATAAATATCCTCTTATATTTTTGAAGTTTAAAAAAGAAATCCAATTCAATGAAAAACAACTATTTGGCTTGGAATGGGCTTTATGGGTATTGTGCAAAAAAAAAGCATTTGATAGTAGTAACTTTTAGGAGTCAAACAAGTATTTCCAGTTGGATTCCTTACTTAGAAACTTGATTATGTAAAGACAGTAGAAACAAGACGTCAAAGCTAAAAACCTGTCATAGCATGTAATGCTCGATCAAAAGGAGCAAACAATACTGAAGCAAGAGAGAGAAAAGAACCTTTGAACAGATAAAAAGACAACATAGCTTGTTATGAGTATCTGGGAAAAATGCTCGCTGCAATACATAATCCTATTGGATGATAGTACTTACAGGCAACAACAGAAACACAAGCAGAGGTATTCTAAATGAAGGAATCCTGAAATCAAATCCTTGGACTCTGCTCTCAGCCAAAACAAAAAGATGCAGATTTATTCCATGCCAGAATTTGCCCATATTGGTGTTTGTCTAAAGCTTTTAGATGAGTCCAGGAGCTCATGCTTAGCAGGAATATTCAGCATACAGTTCCATCCAACCTAGATTGCAAATTTTCAAATGAATACTTTCTATGATTTACAAGAAACAAATGCATGTCTTTTAGTCATAATAAACTTTGCACAAAATATTTTTAAGAATGTTTTTAAGATTGTAGGAAGTTAAACGGAATTTCTCTACAAAATTTGCACAAAATATGGATTCCCTGAAGAATTTCAGAAGAGAGAGAGAGAGAGAGAGAGAGAGATGTAGGCAGATAATCTAACACATGAATAAGCGCATGTTTATATGTACGTATGAGTATATGAGCACACATGTGCATGGATGCATGTACCATGTGTTGGTGACAACTAATATGTATACATAGAGTCTGTTGTATGTGTTGTCACATGTATGCACATGGCGACAAATATGTTTGTGTAGCACCCTAAAATTGGCACGGTTAAAACATTAGTAAAAAGATAAAATATTAAAATTTGAATTTCAACCCCAAACTGCCCGTTAAACCGCCTTTTACCCGCTTTCCCCGTTTTTCGTGCCATTTTTAGGATTTGTTTTGACCGTTGGACGATATCGTCTCAGATTAGACGAAATCGTCCCCGATCTGACGAATTCGTCTGGAACAGAACGTCCAGACGATTTCGTCCCAAAACCAAATTTTCATAATTAGCTTCTGTTTCAACAGCCTCTCCAACTCGGGCAGAAGTGTGTCTGCGTAGTTTGAGATTTCCCTGTTGGAGATCTCCCAGATTGGGATGATCCCCAACCTCCCAAACCTCTTCCTAATCCTATATAAACTAGGATTTTTCTAGTTTATCCCCCTGATTCCCCCTGGCTGGCTGGCTGATTCTCCCTGAACTCCCAACCCCTTAGTTGACGGATTTCATTGCAGAGTTAGCTCCTTATTCCCCTCGCACTACTTTGCTTGCATTCGGTATTTTTACATTTTTATTGCAGGAACTCTACTATTTTCAGTCGAAGCTAGCTTGGATCGTCTCGGACGATCTCGGACGATTGCGGACGATCTCGTACGATTGGAGGCGATCCTGACTGTAGTCCAGATTGGGGGCAGTCCGAGTTTAGAGTTTGCATTTTCTTAGCTTTTTCTGCATTTTTCATATCAGATCTCTGCACTATTTTAAGTTATTATGTTTTATGCATCTTGGAGTTCACCTCATTTAGCACAATCGCATGATAAAGTTAAAATCAACCATTAAAACTACTGCATTTCCTTATTTTTTTATTAGAATCTATTATTCAGGCATGTTTGCTGTTATTTCTACCCTTATCCTTTGCTTCTGCACTTGCATATTTGGTATTTTGTATCTATTTTTGTGATTGCAGGTTTTTGACGAATTCGTCAGATTTCAGATGATTCTGTCTGATTTCAGATGACCTTCTGTGATTTGGGATGATTACGTACAAACTGAGATGATCTGAACTGCTACAAGACTCAGAATCTCCATCAGACATCCGGGATCAGGTATGACACCTTCTAGTTAGCATATTCTCTATTATTTGCATCCATTTCTATTTTTTGTATTCATTTAAATCAGCATTGGCATATAGAATAGTTTAGATTCATATCGGCCAAACCTAGGAGTTGAATGATTAAAGCACGAAATGAACACATTAAACATACTATCAACCTAGGCATGGAAACTGCCATTCAAAAGTTTCCTGGTGAACCCACCATCCGTCAAAAATTCACCCTTATACACCTCCCCGAGAGGCGGGACCTTCAAAGGGCCTCTCAGTCCGAGGTATTGTCCCATCCTTTTCCCATCCCCCTTCCGGGCGCGGATCCTATAGCCTGAAGGTAAGGATGCGAAAAATTTGGAGCGATACATTTTGGTGAACCCGACGTGAAACAAAAAAACCTTTTGAAAACAAAAACCTTTCTAAAAATAAAAAAATAATAATAAGAAAACAAAACATAAATGCATTTAGACTTAAGAAAATTTGCATGTCATATTTAGATGGTAGACTATAATAAGAGACGAGTTGTCACCATTAATGTTGAAAATCAATTAGCAGCTATAGAGATTACTTCTGTGCTTAGAGTACCTCAAACAAATAGGGTTCAACCTTTGTGGGACGAACTTGATAGGAGATTGGATCTCATTTCATCTAGAGCAACCGAACTTAGGCAAATCAAGAGGTTTGTCCTAGATAGAATCCTGGATCCCGATCAAGTAATTTTGTATCATGAACTTCAGAGAGCTTGCCATAGGTGGTTAGCAGATAAAAGAGCCCTTGTGTCTTCTGAGTTATATACTTTTGAGGAATACCTTGAGAATGCAGTTGTAGTACATAAATTTTTGTCTCGTATAGAGGACCAAGAGGTCGTTCTTACAGATAGAAAAATATGGAATAGAGTTCCCAGAGCTGTGTTATATCGAGAGTATTGCCATGAGATTTATTTTTACAAAACAGAATCTGAAACAGATAATATCACCATAGCACACTTTGTTGACTTCTTGAAAAACAATTTCCAATTTGAAGAGGAGCACTTTATGACTCTTGATGAACTTGATCCTATCAATGATATCTATAAACTATTTATAGAAAACTAAGTTATTATTTTATTATTGTTATTTCTTGTATTTAGTGTGTTGTTTATTGTCTTTATAAGCATAAAAACAAAAATAAAAATAAAAAAAAAACAAAAACAAAATAAAATCATAACAAAAAAAAAAATCAAAACATTTTCTCTTTTAAGCATTATAGTAGGTATATAATTAAAATATATACCTCCCAAATCTGTTGCAAATATATCAGTATATATTTGCTAAAATTTAAGATTTAGACATAATGACTAAACTCAGGAATGGAAAACAAATTGAAGTAGAAGAAGATTGGTTAGGAAAAACCACAAATAAACCAGATGCCCTTCTTGAAGACCCAATTCAGGAAGAAGTAACCTTAAACCAACAAGAAGAAGAATTTGTGGATGCAAATGAACAAAAAGAAAATGATAGAGAGGAAGGATCCTCATCTCCTAAAATAACTCCAGAAGGAGCTGTTACTTTTGAGAACATGGACCATTTTTGGAAATTCCTCCATGATAATATGGGCACCCTTAATAGAGCAGTTCATATGGACAAAGATCAAATTAGTGACACTCAAGCAACCCTAGAAGATATATATCACACACGCACTAATCCTTTGTCCTTTGTTGATCAAGAGAGTGATCAATCTGGACCGTCCAATTTGGACATGGCTGCTATAATCCAAAACATGCAACAACAACAGACTACCCAACCACCTAGAGTGCCTGTTACCAAGCCAAGGGTTATTCCCACACAAAAGAAACCTTCATTCACTACTTTATTTCGCCAAACTATTGATCAATATACCTCAAATCAACAAAAGCCTAAAACAAAACCAAATACCAATTTCCAACAATCTGGGATACAACATAATGCTACAACAAATCTTCTTCATAATACTCTTCCTACCAACCATTTGCATAACAACAATATAGCATCTAATCCTTATGTCCCGCCCTCCTACGGTCATAAATCCCATACTCATGTACCACCAAACCAATATGGTGGACAAACTGGTAATTTGGAAGCCATGGTGAAACAGTTAGTCTCTCGCATGGACCAGATAGATCCCTACCGTCCCTCATACAATTATCGAGAGATGTGTAGTCAACCTCTAGATCCTATAGTTGTAGCACAACCATATCCCAAACACTTTCCTATGCCTGTCCTACCTATATATAAAGGAACTGAAGATCCCATAGAGCATCTTCGTATGTTTAGGATAGCCTGTCATGACATATCACATGATGACTTGCTATTACTAAAAATGTTCCCGAAGAGTTTAGGAGGGATGGCATTGGAGTGGTATTATCAACTGCCTACTCATTCTTTGAGAAATTTTGAAGAGACCGCTGAGTCTTTTGTGCATCAATTTAGTGCCTATATCGAAAGGCATGTAACCATTAAAGATTTGTACAACCTAAAACAAGACAAAGATGAGTGTTTTGCTGACTTCTTAGCTCGATGGAGACAGTTGATAGGAAAATTACACTTTGTGTTACCTTATCGGGAAATGTTGGATATTTTTATCAATAATTTACAAGAACAACTATCCTATGAATTATCAACTACTACCTTGACCACCTTCGATCAAGCTATAGACTTAGCTCGAAGGGTGGAAGATGCTCTCATTAGAAGAGGTCAGCTCAAAAAGAAAGATGATGAGAAAACATCCAGAAATCAATATAAAAATAAACAAGTTGTGGGTGACGGAGTCACTGATAGCAGAAACATTGCCAATGTTAACACTGCGAAAACAACAGAGAAGTTCATATTGAAACCTCCTGATAAACCACCTCGAGAATTTACTAGGTTAAATCAACCTTTATCAACCATTCTCCCGTAGTTACTAGCATGAGGATTGATCCAATTACCAGCTATCCAGGAACCTGATCCAACCATACCCGGATACAGAGCTGATTTGCATTGTGATTTCCATAGAGGACCTGGACATGCTACCAACTCTTGCAAAATATTAAAACATAAAATACAAGATTTAATTGATAACAATGAGATGGAGGTGCAAGCCTTCCAACCTAAACAAAATCCTTCTAATAACGCCCAAAAGAGTATTCCTCAAAGTCAGAATCAGAATGTCAATCAATCATTGGACATATTTCAACATCCTTTACCAAAACATGGTAAAGAGGTGGCCAATCAAATTGAGCATCACAATGTTCCTCCTCCTACCCGATATGTAGGGACTATTAGTGGACAATTACCTGTTCCTGATCCTCAAATATTTGACACAACTTTATCCATAGTTACGACTAGACCTCTACATAATATTCGGATGCTTGATCTTAGTGACATCGAATATGAGACTGAAAGTGACATGGAAATCACCTCAAATCAATCGAATAGTTCTGAAGATGAATCAGATCCTATTCAACCTATCACCAGTTCTATGGTTCCAGAAGAACCATTTCCTAGAAGAGTTACTACTCGACCCTCCTCTCATCAGTTCCTTTCTAATGAACAAGCCATAAACGCTAGACCGAGACCAATTCATCATCCTCAAAATAATATTGTAGGTACCATCGGAGTCGTTACCCGACAACAGGCTCAAAACTCTCAACAGGATCAAACTCAGAATGATGGATCAGCTCCATTTGTTTTGAAAAATCCCAATAAAGGGAATCATATGCCTAATGTTCAACCTAAGCCTCCGTATAATATTAATGAACAATTATCCAATACTACAGCTAGAATTTCCCTTTTGGACCTTTTAAGATCTTCTCCTACCCATAGGGATGAATTAATGCTCACATTAAGCCAAATGATGGTACCACAAAATATTCAGCTTGAAGCCATGTCTAATACTATCATAACCCGAGAAGTCGATTGTATTGACTTCCGAGATAGAGATATACCACAACATAGTTTACATAAGGATAACCCTTTATATATTACTGCCCTAATTGGGGATGTAGCCGTTAAACGCGTCCTGATTGATAATGGTTCATCTTTAAACATATGCACTTTTGACTTCTACCAAAGATTTGGCTTTAGAAGTGACGAAATGAAAAGAACTGATATGATCATAAAAGCCTTTAATGACGAGACACAAGAAACGTGTGGAGTCATTACTATACCCTTGCAAGTTGGTCCTAGAACCCTAGACACGACCGTGTTTATTGTACATTGCCCAACATCGTACAATATACTTTTGGGTCACCCTTGGATCAACGCGATGCGAGCGGTTCCATCCACTTTACATCGGTGTGTTAAATTCGAATTTAAAAACCAGTTGGTTACCATTCATGGTGATCCTAGACCCTTTGATATGTGTGCTTTGGCAGAACCGGTTGGAGTTCAATTTTGCCCTGCTCTGTCATCCACACATCCTAATTCTCATCATCCACCCAAACGTGTGAAACACACACCCATAACCTCATCTACTCCTTCAACTACACCTATACATATAGCTCAACCATCTTCTGAACAAACTACATTAGGACCTCGAAAAGATCCCAAAATTACAACCAATACTTCTTGTTTTACCCCTATAACTTCCATACCGATAGACTCATCCATCGATATCCCTATAACATCATCATCCACTACAGGCATTCTTTCCACATCAGAAGATCAAGGAAATGTTCCTTCTACCTCTTATGCTCTCACTGATGAGCTCTTACCCGATTTATCTAAAATTCTTATATCAGAAGAAACCAACACTGCCATGCAGACTTCCCTTCTTTTAAATAAACTCCCACCCTCTCCTCGTACCTTGGGCCTCCCACAGCCTATGGGAAGTATCTACCAAGTCGGGAGTTGTGCTTTCATTTATAAGGGATATGATTGGGGAAGAATCCCCAGAAACATTAAGATACATTGTGATGGGTATGCTAGATGCTATTTTGCTAATGATTATCTTAAAGCTAAGCCCATAATGCTTAAATTGGGATATAAAGGGAAAGGTTTGGGACCTTTCCAAAATGGTATGAAAGAACCTTTTGAGGTAGAACCGTGGCCTGCCCGCTGTGGTGTGGGCCTATTTTCTAGTAAAGGTCAGCCCTTTCCATTTGAGGATGATGACCATCTCGTATGTTATCAAGATTATCTAGATAAACAAGATTCTTTGTGTCTAAAGAATAATTCTTTTACCTGCAATATGCTATCCATAGCCTACCCTGAGATGATTGCCGAATCCGACGATGAGTTGGAAGGGGATATCTTCCATGATGTCTCCGTTGAGGAATTGTTATATAATGAATTTTATTTTGATGGCTCTATTCCGAATATAGCCCAGCTTGAAGCTACGACTTCTCAAGATGAATTATCCAAGTTAACCTTGGAAGAATTACAAGAATTAGGTGTTTCATCCGCCCCACCTAATTTTGAGAGAGATTTACATATGGAAGTTGAAAACGTTATAAAAATTAACATTGGAACCGAACATAACCCTCACATAATCAATATTGGATCAGAATTGAGTCAAGAAAAACAAGATAAATACATTTCATTTCTTAAAGACTATGAAGATGTCTTTGCTTGGACATATGAAGACATGCCAGGTTTGGACCCTTCCATAGTTATGCATCATCTAGTAGTCCATCCAGATGCTAAACCTGTTAAACAGAAACTTCGAAAAATGCATCCTAAAGTGGCCTTACTAGTCAAGGGAGAACTAGAAAAACTGTTGAAAGTCATTTTTATACAAGCCATTGATTATGTTGAATGGATCTCAAATGTAGTTCCAGTAACTAAGAAAGAAGCCACTAAAGTTAGGGTTTGCACCGATTTTAGAGACATTAATGTTGCATGCCCTAAAGATGATTTTCCTCTTCCCAACATGGATCAGATCATTGACTTTACTGCTGGAAGTGGAATGATATCCTTAATGGATGGATTTTCTGGTTATAATCAGATCAGGATAGCTCCTGAAGATCAGGCCAAAATAGCCTTTATTACCCCTTGGGGAACCTTTTGTTGGAAAGTGATGCCATTTGGTTTAAAGAACGCAGGCGCAACCTATCAACGAGCCATGACTTATATCTTTCACGATATGATGCATGATATTCTACATGATTATGTAGATGATATTATAGCTCGTTCTATCAAAGAAGATGATCATTTAAATGACTTAAGGAAAATATTTGATCGGTTAAGGGAATATCTTATCCGACTAAATCCAGCTAAATGCATATTCGGAGTTAAGTCCGATAAATTATTAGGGGTTATCATTTCTTTACGTGGCATTGAAATTGACCCTCTCAAGATCACGGCTATCACAGATATGCCCGCACCCACCAATATATCAGAATTACGAAGTTTACAAGGTAAGCTTCAAGCTATTCGCCGCTTTATTGATAAGTTGGCAGACAAAACTGGACCCTTTCTTAAACTTCTTAAGAAAGATGTCTCTTTCCATTGGGACGAAGAATGCCAAGAAGCATTTGAACTCCTTAAGCAATATCTCCTCAAACCACCAGTGCTTTCCCCACCTAGATCTGATCGTCCTTTTATCTTGTACATTTTTGCTTCTGATTTTGCCTTAGGGGCTATGTTAGCTCAGCTTGACGATGAGAAGAAAGAACGTGCTAATTATTACATTAGCAGAACCTTAATCAGTTATGAAACTCGCTATACCATATTAGAGAAGTTATGTCTTGCAGTCGTATTTTCTACATAGAAACTACGACATTATATGCTCAATTAGAAAACGTATGTTATTGCCAAATTCGACCCTTTGCGATATCTCATGAGTCGACCGTATTTATCTGGTCGCACAGCCAAGTGGGTTCTTGCGCTAAGCAAATTTGAACTCACCTTCATAGGACAGAAGTCTGTTAAAGGTCAAATCATAGCAGATCAATTAGTTGCTGCACCTTTAGAATCTACTCATCCCCTCATCATTGAGTTTCCTGATGAATGCCTTAAACTAGAGGCAGACCATTCAGAGCAATGGTCCCTATACTTTGACGGAGCCCGATGCATGAGTGGGGCTGGTGCGGGTATTATTTTAATATCTCCGCAAAAACATCTTATACCTCTGTCCTTCAAATTAACATTTGCTTGCACCAATAACACTGCTGAATATGAAGCTCTTATCCTTGGATTACGAGCTGCCTTGGCATTGAAAATTAAAAGTTTATTGGTTTTCGGTGACTCCCAACTTGTCATAAACCAAATCAATGATGTTTATTAGACTAGAGATGATAAATTACGCCCATATAAAGCATATGTTTTGTAGTTATTATCCTTGTTTGATCAAGTTACTTTGGAAGCTATTCCTCGAACTAGCAATCGTGCGGCTGACGCTATGGCTGCAACTGCATCTCTTCTACCCTTGGAGTTAGACGATGAATATGCTACCATCATTATTCGTCGACTCCAGGAACCCGCTTCAAGCAAATCATGCTTAGAACCTTTGGATGTGTTTCTCATCAACGAAACAACTCCTGAACCATGGTATACTGATATATTTAATTTTTTGCAGAAAGGAACCTTCCCTGATGGTTGTCCTAGCAACCAACGTAGGTTATTACGTAGACAAGCAAGTCGCTTTGTGATTATTGGTAATACCTTGTACATAAGATCTTTTGAAGGCATCTTACTGAGATGTTTGAATCTAGAGGAATCTAGATCAGCTTTGAATGAAGCCCACAATGGATCTTGTGGGGGACATTTTAGTGGTAACGCCATTGCTAAGAAACTCCTTCGGATAGGATATTTTTGGCCTACCATGGAAAATGATGCACATAATTATGTGCGACATTGCGACAAGTGCCAAAAACACGCTGACCTTGTCCATGCGCCTGCACAAGAGCTGCAGGCTATTTCATCTCCTTGGCCCTTTTCAAAATGGGGCCTAGACATCATTGGAAAAATCAACCCTGTGTCATCCGATGGACACAAATTCATCATAACCGCCACTGAGTATTTCACGAAGTGGGTTGAAGCTATGCCATTAGCTTCTTGCACCGGAACACAAGTTTCCAAGTTCATTTTTAATCAAATTATTTGTAGGTTTGGAATTCCTGCCAATCTCATTTTCGATAATGGAACTTGTTTCAAAAATAAAGATGTCAAGAAATTATGTCAAAAATATAAAATTCAACATCGCTGGTCCACTCCCTATTATCCTCAAGGTAATGGTCAAGCGAAAGCATCTAATAAAACCTTAATCAAAATTCTCAAAAAATTGGTCAATAAAACCGGTCGAGATTGGCACATTCAGTTATATCTCGCTTTGTGGGCCTATCGAACTAGTGTTCGAACCCCCACTGGAACTTCACCTTTTGTCTTAGTTTATGGTGCTGAAGCCATTTTTCCCTTTGAATTAGAAGTTCCTTCTTTAGCTCTACTACTTCAAGATACCGAAGTAGGGGATGAATATCGTGCTGGCAGATTTAGTCAGCTAGAACTTCTAGATGAAAAGCGCATCAATGCTTTGGAGCATCTTCGCGCCTACCAAAACAAGCTTAAGAGAGCATATCTTAAGAAAGTTCATCCTCGATCTTTTGAGATCGGTGACCTTGTCTTAAAAGAAAATCAAAAAAATACTAATGCAACTAAAAACCTTAAAGGTAAATTCGAGCCCAACTGGCTTGGACCATATGTCATCACTGCTAAGTTTGGATCAGGAGCATACAAATTATCTACCTTAGATGGTAAAGAACTTAAAGAACCTATGAACATTATACATCTCAAACGCTACTATGCATAAAACATTGGGTCATTTCATCATTTGTATATACTGTATTTTGCATATTGTTTCATTTTTAGCCATTTCTATCAAAATATTTTTCAAAGAACAGTAATAGTATTTCTTCTTGCAAATCATCAATTAAAATCAAATACAAAAACATCAAAAGTGTCAAAATCTTCAAAAACATCTTTTTTATACCTGTCAATTCTTGGAGTTTGCAGTTATATTTTCAATTATTTTGGATAAATGAGCATTTATTTGGAATCCCGCACTTTCACACTCACATGAATAAATATCTTGATTTTATTTTGTATGATTATTAATCTCTCTTATATCAAAGTCCACATTGGCATTAAATAAAATTTTGAGCATAGAGAACTGATCTTGTTATTTACTTGAACTAAGTATATCTTTTCACATTAAAATGATTTCATTGCAAATTCAATATGATGCTACATAGTAGAAGTGGTTTCTTGAGCGAAAAGTTTCCCCTGCTATCCTATCATGCACATGGTCTAGAATCTTTGAGAATTGACAAAAGGACAAGCTCACCCCTACCCAGAATAAAAATCCCTTGCTCTACAGCTAATCCGAGCAAGTATCCCTAGCATAGGAAGGAAAAGAAAAGTTCAAGAAAAAGAGAAAAAGAAAAAGGTTATTTTGTATCATCACAACAATATTTCAGTATTTTCTCCAATATCAAGCAAAAATACAAAAGTACAAAATACAAAAAAAAAAAACAAAAAAGAGCAAAAGAGAAAAGCAAAAGCAAAATGCAATAAAATCCTTTCCCTACCCCTTGAAAAGAAAAGAAGGGTGAATGAGCTTGAATCCCTGGAATTCTCAATTATTCGAAAACTGTGAGGTAAGCCCCATAACAGGTGGTTTGTGCCCAACCCGCTTGGCCTTGGGTAATCCCTAGCGTGGTGATATGTCTCGTCACATTAGCGACCTTCTTTTGTACAGACCTCTGTCGACTTATGGATTAGCTAGCTCTTGATAACCTAACTTACATAGTAGTCTGGTACGGTTACATGCATATAAATCATGGTCAACGAACATTCATTTGGTTACGACAAATTACTTGTATCAAATTATCTTGCTCAAAATTGGTGAATGAACAATACAATCGCACACACATTTGTATTTGAGAGATTTTGTATCATTATGATAAATCAAGATCGGTAATGAAGTCACATTTGCACATGAGGATTCCTTATAAATCTACATTTCTCTTTGAGATAATTTAAAATATTTCTGTAACTCTTTTCGGAATAATTTTATCCTTTTATTTCAGAACTTTTTGTTTGTATAAAAGCAATTACATACATCTTCTCACAAAATCTTAATATATATATATATATATATATATTTTCAAACAAAATTTTCATATTATTATTTTTCTATTTATCAAAGGTCAAAAATTCATCTTGCAATAAAACCAACAATCTATTTTCTTCTTTGGATTTCGCGATGATGGTATAAGTCTATACCTATAATTCTATGCCTAGCGCAAACCATTGTTCTAATTTTATTTTCCATTTATTTTAAAACCAAATTCATCAAAACATATGACTTGCATCATTATGTTACACAATTATGCTTTACCAACGAACGAACACCTATTCTATTTCATGTCATTATGTTCAAATTCAATTTTGCAACCATGGTATAAATTCTAAGGAATTGTTCAAAATTTTATCACACTTAGGAATTTATGCCTAGCAAAATTATATTTCTTTTCGTATCTCATGCATACTATTTTTATGAAAATCTGAAAACAAATCATCAAACCATCATTATCTCCATCATTACAACACAAAGTCTTAAGACAGTCTCTTAAGCACTCTTTTACTTTTAAACAATATTTCTATACTGGGATTAGCTTGACGACCGAGTGAGCGGCGACTCCATGAAATGGTCTATAACAACGACAATGTCCTTTGAAATTATTGTTAGAAGTCTCTTTTTATTTTTTTATTTTTTATCAAATCACACCACCACAACCAATTGTTTACATCAGATTATTTCATTTAAAATCTTACAGCATGACATCAAATTATAATATTTCAAAACGACATAATTACATGAATCCTCAATCAAATAAGCAAACAATTCAAACATTAAAGCATCATAAAAACATATGAACAAGTCATATCATCAGAAACAAGATCATATATATATCCAAAAATTATATACATCATATCAAAACTGGATTGGTATGCCACAATCTATACCCTGGCATACTCAATCCTCTCAAACAATCTCTACAAAATCTATAGTCCATAGACACCTAGCCTCGAGAAGCCCTCGAGCTCTCAGCCTCATCTCCTCCCCCACCCTGACGTGGAGGAGGTGGTCCCATAGAGGTCCGGGATGTATCTCGGGTCCTCGTCGTCGATCGGGAGGATGTCCTCGCCGATCCCAGCCTGATTGGTTCTGCAATGTTGGCTGGCAGCTGTACCCTCTGGCCCTCTGGAACCAGCTGGAAGTATACCCCCTGGTAGAATGTGGTCTGCATCATAGACCGCACTAGCTCATCCCTGCTCGCCCCTCCGCTCCGTGCCCTGAGCCGTGTAGTCTCATCCTGCAGTGTCCGTACCTGTGTCCTCAGCTGAGTGGCCTCGTCCTGCAGTGACTGCACCTGAGCTCGGAGGTGGGCAGCCTCAGCCCGGAGAGTCGTCGTCTCCTTGCTCTCCCCTACATCCACACCCTTGCCCTTATCGGGCGATGGTGGTCTCTCCCCCTGCTACGAAGGGAGTCTCTCCTCCCTCCGCCCTGTCTCCCATGGCCTCTGTAGAGCCCGTGCCATCCTCTGGCGTCTCTCCTATGGGATCCACCACTGCTCTCTCCCCCGTGACCCCGCGCTGCCTCAATAGCAGCCTGCCATCGCCTCCCCATCTGGCGCACCACAGCGTGCACTGGACCCTGCACCCTCGTCATCCGAGGAGGGCGGATGCCTGCGTACCAGGCATCGTACCCATCCGCGACCCCGGCGTCGTCACCATCCACTGGCTGGATGGGGGCATCGTCCGCGTCTTGACTCTAGAATCATTGCATATCTGGAGCCCCGCTCAGCGTAGTACTATCCCAAATAGTCCGAGAGTACTCGTAATCCCTGAGAGAAGGGATCCCCTATTGTAGACCGAACTACCGTAGTACCCGGTCGTAGCGGTGGAGCTCTACCTCTCCCCGCTCCATCCTCAGCCAGCAGACTCGCCTGATGCGAGCCGGCTCCCGCCCATCCTCTGCCCACCCGGGTGCTCTCGCCATGGCCTCCAGGTGATCTGGTCCAGGATGAGGTCGTCCAGCAACCTCCGAGACATCGGCAGATCTATCCACCACTGTGACCCTCTCTGTAGCCACCAATAGAAAACCCGGGGCCTCTCCCGGTCAACCCTTGTCAATGGGAGCCCTACCGGCCTCCGCACCGCAATGTGCTCCCAACACCAAACCCGTAGCAGCGATGTCAAAACCAGACATCGACCTCCCTTGTATACGACCCCATACAGGATCCTATACAAGCGGCAAAGAACAAAGCTGCCCCATGCAAATCTATACCCGTGGTCTCTCATGTCGTAGACTATGTCTGAGAGCACCCACGGTAGTCTACATCCGCTCTGGTGGCACAGCAGTAAGCCACCGACAACTCCTGCCAAAGCCCGAGTCAGCCTAGATGCCCCAGGCATCTGCCGTAGCGACTCGATGTTCACTCCGCCCTTCTCCAGGGTGAAGCTCGGGTCTCCAGTGAGCCTCATCATCGCCTGGCCCTGATTGGCCATAGGCGTCATCAGCCGTCCTTGTATGGGGATCCTCATGATCCTCCATACGTCCTCTAGAGTGGGAGCCATCTCCCCTGTCGGTAACCGAAAGCAGGACGACCCCGGATACCACCTCTCTGCTAGGGTTGTCAGTAGCCCCATGTCAGTCGGCACTTGTGGCATCTCTGCCACATGCTGTAGACCGACCAATCCAAGTCGGTCATGCTCTGCCTGGTCAAGCATGGCTATGTCATCTCTTAACCCATCGTATTTCCATTCTCGGCTCTTTAGTAATCCCTTCTGCAAAACAAACAATAAACAACAAAATCATTAATAAACCAATCATTAACATCAAATTAAACAACTTAAAATCAAGTTCAAAATGATATCGTCCACCATTGGATTATATCGTCCCCAATTGGGCAAAATCGCCATTTCACAGTTAAGGGTAGTCATCTAATTGACATAAATCCACGTCAGATCTACTAGAATCTGAGACTGTTGATAATATGAATTATTTATCTACAGCAGATGATACAACAAGTTGTAGTTATGATATGGTAGATGATTTTGTTTCTGCATCTGAATTAGCTGGAACACAAGCAGTGTTAGCAATTGATGAAAAAAATACAAATCCTGCATGGACATTAAAAATGCCCTCAATAGATGATGTCTATAAGAAATCAACAATTTCAAAGTTATTTAAACTTCAAGCTACTTCTGTTTATAAAGTTCATGAGAAACCTTATAATATCTCGAATGATGATTCAGAGGTTATTATAAGTCTACTAGACCAAAAGGACATAGATCTAGTCAGAAAAAACAAGAAAGATCTTAAATACATGCATCTAGGAGCCATTATCCTAAATTTCCAAGGTCTATTCAGACCTGGCTTAAATGCAACACTTGTTGTTGGTGTATATGACACCAGACATAACCAATATGAAGCTGCCTTCATTGGGGGGAGTCAGTTATCATTATTCAATCTCAAAGGACAGTTGAGAATTTATCCAAATTATACAGTCAGCTTAGCAGATCCAAATCTACTTGAAGTCCTCAAAGTCAAGATATCTATTAAAGGTCTTGATATGAAAGAGAAAAGTCATTCTGTAAATATGTTTTCCAGAATGATAACAAGGTTAACAAATACCTTGAATCCAGCCCTAACAAGTGAAGCTAAAGGGAAAGGAAAGTCTTCAGTAGTAGTAGAATGTGATGAACATGGGTTTGAGATGGAACCCAAAATAATTTCTTGGAATGAGGTAGAATTTCCTAGAAAATGGATTACAGATACAAACTGGCTTCAACCAGTTCCAAAATCTAGTAGAACTCTGTCAAATACCTCAGTTGAATATACTCCAGATGGGAAAGCCATCATAGATATGTTTGGACCTAGAAGAAATGATCTCTTCACCAGCCAGTCTGTCAGAAGACCAGAAATTATCCTCGACAAGACAAACGGTAACAGAAAGGACCAGAAGTTTGTCACCTGCAAACACCAAACAGTAGTGCAAAAGAATCCGAAAGTTAATATTTGCACTGATTGTGGAATGGAATTTCACAATAACAGAATAGCCTGTCTTCATAAAATAGTTGTTCATTCTAACCATGAATGTCTTGACTGTGGCAAGATATTAGAAAACTGCAAACAATGTGAGACAAACACAGAGTCAGAATGTGGGCCAAGATTAGCTCAGTTCAAAAATAACATTAAACTTCAAAGAAAGTTAGATTATGTTTTTAAACATGGTCTAGAAGCTTACGACAAACTAGAGGCAGAAAAGAAAATGCAGAAGCATTTATCAGCTTTTGTATGGGATACACCTGATGACAAACCAGTCCAGACTGAAACATTGTTTCCACCCCAAAAAACAATTGTCTTTAAACACAAAGACAGTCCTGTCAATACTACATTGACATACAGAGTAAAAGATCCTACTCTAGTAGAAACTGTAGACCAAAAAAGATGGACACAGCAGGTTAGTCTAACAAATTGGACAAATACTGCATTATATGGTCTTTCTACAGAACATGAAGAGCAAATGAAGCTCTTGAAAGTCATAAACCATAATACAAAGTCAACCACTGATGGTTTAAGACAACTATACATTGACAATCAAATCAGGATTGTCAAGGAAGAAGCCCGAGATCAAGAAGGATCTTTGAGCGAACAAGAGATATTAGAACTCCAACAAGCTAGAGTAAAAGAAGAAATACAGAGACCACAACCCTCTGCACCACCACAGTCACAAATGGAAGAAGCAGGTTCTTCATTATCTGTATGGACAGATAAAAATCCCAGGGAAGTTCCAAAAATCCCAGCAGGTCAGTCAAATCCAGATTGGGAAGAATCTCAATTAGGACAGCTAAATTTTGTCACCCCCAAAGGAATGACTCTATGGGACATTGATGGGTTGTCACCCAATCAAGTAAGAAAAAGAATAGAACAGATGACATCTGTCTACAATCAGATGATTGCTGATGGCAAGGAGCCTGATCAAGCAGTCTTGAAGATCATAGGAGCCTTCAATGGTAACTTAGCATCTTGGTGGAGTGGTGTTTTAACACAACAAGAGAGGACTGATATATTGGGATATATAGTCCCTAATACTACACCTCCCAGATCAGCTCCCATGATAGCATTAGCAACAGGCCTTACATAATTTTTCATAGGACCACCCTCAGATATGTATGAAAGAGCAGCAAAGCAGCTCATGAGATTAACATGCAAAGATATTTGGTATTTTGATACCTTCTATATACAATGGGTATATTTGTTACTTAGAACAAGTAACCCAACAGATGTAATGTGGAAGCAAAAATTTCTTGCAGCTATTCCAGAAAACTTCAGCAAGAAGTTAATCAAACAACTCCCAAAAAATTATGATTTATCATCTATTAATTGGGGAGAATTACAGTCAAGAGTTCGTTCAACCATAGAAGATGCCTGTGATGAACGTAGACTACAGAAAACATTAAAACAGAGTTCCCAGACACATGTTACTGAAACACTCTATAAAAAATATGGCTATGGTGATTGGACACCAGGAGCTCATTCTCAATACTTTTCTTCCAGGGGGAAGAGAAGCAGATCCAAATCTAGATCTAGAGAAATGAAACCTAGGAGTGAAAGGTTTTCAAGATCTAGAATAAGATCAAAGAAAAAACCTGAGAGAAAGAAAGTATCCTTTAAAGACAATAAGGATATAATTTGCTATAAATGCAAAAAGAAAGGACACATAGCATCAAACTGTAGAAGTAAGATTTATCAGCTACAAGATGGCAATTCAGAACAAGCAACAGAAACAGAGATTACAAAAGAAGAACAATGCAATTGTCAGAATTGTGAAGATTGTTGTGAAGCATCCTCAAGTTCCTCCATTGACTCAGAATTCTTATCCGCACAAGATTCAGAAGTAGAATCATCCTCATCAGAAGGATATTTAATGAGTTTCCTTAATTCAAATAAACTCATGAAAGATGCAATGAAAATAAACCCACCAAAGAAGCTCTCTACAGAAAAAGATATTTCTATTCAAGAAAAACTTAGAATCATAGAAGTCCTAAATCAATCTGGAAACTTCCATGGTAAAGAGAAAATTCTAGAGAAACTTCTGGGAGACGAGAAAAAGCTTCCCAAAAAGGTTAACATAAATCAGATGGTAACTATGGAGGAAATAGACAAGCATATGGCAGCTAAAGCCATAAGAGGACAGTCATCAAATAAATTTGTTTCAGAAGCCGAATTTACAAAACATATTGATGACTTCAATAAACTAAAAGGAGAACTGAGATACCTTCAGCAGGAAACTGTTCTAATCAGAGAACAGATAAATTTCAACAAAGCAAAACAGCATGTCACTTCAGATGAAGAAGAAGATATTCTAACTGCAGAATATGAAGGACGGACAGGTGAGAATTTTGAATCCCTAAAAACAGAACTGGCATTCATCACTGTTGAAATCCAATTACCTTCCTTAACAGGAAAAGAATCTCTTACAACTTTTGTAGATACAGGAGCTCAATTTAATGTGTTACAACAGAATTTTGTCCCTCTCTATCTTAGAGAGCCAACACACCATTTAGCAAATCTTGCTAATAATGAATCTGTTGTTCTTACATCCAAGATAAGTAATGTCAGAATCAAGTATGGAAATACCTGGGTTATTACAGATTTCTTCTTAATGCCACATCCAGCTTTCCAACATGAATGTCTTATCTCAGCATTAGAATTACAGAAATACAAACCTGTAATTATCTCTGACAAACATCTAACCTTCACGATAGGTTCAGATCAAGAAAAGATGCCTCTCCAAGAAGAACCATCTAGGATCAAAATTAAGATGATATCTACTTTTCTAGATAAAGGGCATAAGAAACTTTCTGTTTTATACAAAAGGAAAACAGAAGTAAAAAATCAGTTGCATGTTCTTTCAACTGATTTACAAATCAAACAAAATTCTGCCATCATCTCTAATGTCAGGAAAGAGTTCATAGACACATGTACAGCAGACAATCCAGATGCTTTTTGGTCCAGAAAACAACATTTTGTATCTCTTCCACTAATTGATGAAAAGACTCCTGTAAGAATGATAGCCAGGGCAATAGCAATGGATGAAGAAGACAGAGTTCTCTGCCAAAAAGAAATTGATGATTTACTTAAGCGAGGTTTGATTTCACCCTCCACATCCAATTTTGCTTTACTAGCTTTCTATGTTAATAAAAGGTCAGAACAAACCAGAAACAAGAAAAGACTTGTTATTAATTTCAAAAGGCTAAATGATATGCTAAAATGGATCTCACATCCAATGCCTTATAGAAATTCTTTACTTAACAGTCTTAGAGAAGCCACTATCTTCTCAAAGTTTGATCTCAAGTCAGGTTTCTGGCAAATAGGAATACATCAAGAAGATAGATACAAAACAGGGTTTGTAGTTCCTCAGGGTCATTACCAATGGAATGTTATGCCTTTTGGCTTGAAAAATGCCCCATCAGAATTTCAGAATCTTATGGATAGAATATTCAAACCTTTCAGAGATCATATAATAGTCTATATAGATGACATTTTGGTTTTCAGTAATTCCTTTCATCAACATATCAAACATCTACAAGGATTCATGAAAACAGTCATCCAAGAAGGACTTGTCTTGTCACCCACAAAAATGGATTTGTTCAGGACATCCATTACATATTTGGGATATCATATCTCAAAGGGAACTTTAAAATTGATGGATCATGCCATTGAATTTGCAAAAAACTTCCCTGATAAGATCCTTGATAAAAAGCAGCTACAAAGATTCTTGGGAGGTCTCAATTATGTAACAGATTTTTATAAAGGCCTTGCAATAGATACAACTCTTTTGACAAATAGACTAAAGAAAGTTCCACCACCATGGACTGAAGAACATACCAAAGCAATACAAAGGATAAAGATCCATCTTCCCTCACTTCCTATCTTATTTCAACCATCTAATGCATCTAAGATACTGGAAACCGATGCTAGTCTGGTTGGATGGGGGGCAGTACTCAAAGAAAAAAGAGAACAAAAAGAGGTCTTAGTATGCTTCGCCTCAGGAAAATGGAATGAAGCCCAAACTAAATATGGCACTCCAAAACAGGAAATCTTAGCAGTTCATAAAGCCATATCAAAATTTCAATACTATCTTACTAATACACCTTTCATCATCAGAACAGATAGTAAGTCAATGGCAGGAACAATTTCAAAGGACCAAGAGTCATTTGCTAACTCAGCCATATTTGCTAGATGGCAATCTAGATTTTCTATGTTTGATTTCAGCATAGAACATATTTCAGGAGAAACTAACACTCTGCCAGATTTCCTCTCCAGAGAATTTCTGATTGGAAAACCAGCTCCAGAAAAAATAATAGGGAATAGTCTCAGCATGTTCTCAGTAACAGAGTACAGGACAGAATTCCACCAAGATCTCTACAACAAAAGTTTTCCAGCAGCACTCCACTACATCGCTACTGAAAAAGAAAATTGCAGACAAAAATCCTATTGGGAAGGAACTCATCACTTAACTTAGAAAGAAGTAGCATTCCTTTCTTCTCATCATCTACCAGACATCTCTGGATCAGGACACACAGTCCTAAATTGGGATTATTCTAATCCTAATTCTGATGAGACTAATCTTTTGGCAGATGCAGCCTATAATACAATGAAGAGACCTGCTTGGTCTTTTCTAATCACTGCTGCAGCAGATTGGCCTTGGATCCCTGAATTTACTTTCTCAGATTTTCCATTCATCTTTCCTAATTTTCTCAAAGAATGGTTTTGTAGGTTTGCACCAAAAAAGAATGAAGAACAAAAGACAGAGGAACAAATGATCACAAGGTATATCAATTATACTGCTCCATGGAAGGTTATGGATTTTACTCTACTTCTAGAACCTTGTGAATTTTGGCACCAGAACCAAATTGCCTACAAGGTTAGAAAGAGATGGACGATCAAACATGATGGTTGGCTACCTGACAGAACAGTCCATACTGACATCAATAAAGATTCATCTTCTGATCATGAATCAGAAGGACATTATTCTGATGGCTCTAGAGGATTCCACGGCTATCCTTATGATGATGACTAGATCTATAGTCATCATGGTTCATTAATGGTTAACCATAAACCATTAACGGTTTCTCGTAGGCTTGACCGTTATCAAGCAGCTACGTAAGGGTTCATTAATGATTATCCCAAAAATCATTGACTGTTTTTGGAGGCTTAACGGCTAATAAGCATCTCCAATGTAACAGTTTTATCCTTCAGACATTTCAGCTACGATTCGTAGCTCTGTACTCCGATACAAATACCGTCACTGTCTTTATGTATGTCCTATGACGGCAAAAGGATAAGGCGTCTCTCTCCGGGCCCATATTCCACGTGTGATTCGATTCTTTTTCAAAAGTCGGCAAAACTTTGTTTTCGGGTCGACAATGTCGGCAGATGTTGACATAAAGATTATTCTTTCTTATCTTCATGTCACACTCAGACCGTAGATCATCAAGAAAGATCTGAGCCCTTCTTTGCTCATCTTTCATTCTATTTAAGAGAGGGTTGGACCTCATTGTAATTATCGGATTTTAGAATCAAGCTTTTAGTCTATCGTTGAAAAATCAAGATTGCCTTCCGCTTTCTGAAAGAAGTAAAACGATTCAGTTTGTAACCTTTTTAAAGAGTGAATAGATATATTTCTATCTTCAAAAATATCTCAGACTTCGTGTCATATTTTGGTATAATTCTCTATTAAGCTGTGTGAAGAAGAGTTTCGTTGTAAGTCCCGCCAAGACCAGGGTGTGTCGTTCAGGGCAGTTAGAAACTGTGAAGTTCAGAGCTTTGCGAGTAAAACCAGATCGCATGCGAATTCAGATATAAAAGAAGTTCAGTGGTATGTTTAAATAACCTTGGAAAAGTTATATTCTGTATTGTTCTATTATTCTATTATTTCTTTTTTTGCTGGGAGCCATCTCCCCTGTCGATAACCGGAAGCAGTAACCGAAAGCAGGACGACCCCGGATACCACCTCTCTGCTAGGGCTGTCAGTAGCCCCATGTCAGTCGGCACTTGTGGCATCTCTGCCACATGCTGTAGACCGACCAATCCAAGTCGGTCACACTCTACCTGGTCAAGCGCAGCTATGTCATCTCTTAACCCGTCGTATTTCCATTCTCGGCTCTTTAGTAATCCCTTCTGCAAAACAAACAATAAACAACAAAATCAT
Organism: Wollemia nobilis; assembly: GCA_028583015.1. Lineage (NCBI taxonomy): Eukaryota > Viridiplantae > Streptophyta > Pinopsida > Araucariales > Araucariaceae > Wollemia > Wollemia nobilis. The sequence goes on along the minus strand of JAQPPZ010000048.1, from coordinate 3,589,773 downwards.
TAATAAACCAATCATTAACATCAAATTAAACAACTTAAAATCAAGTTCAAAATAATATCGTCCACCATTGGATTATATCGTCCCCAATTGGACAAAATCGTCTTTTGTGAGGACGAAATCGTCTCCTATTTCGCAACTTGGGAATCGCCCCTTGTTGGACAAAATCGCCCCTAATTCGCCGATTTCGCCGTCAGACGAAATCGATGATCTAGGGAAGATTTCGACGAAATAGGGACGATTTCGACGAAATAGGGACGATTTTTTCCCGATGACGTCGACGGCCTAAAAACGGCCGCGATGCCCCAAACAATCAAATTTAAATAAAAAAAATTGCACAAAGTTAAATTAAACCTAATCTACTAGGATTAGATCCTTACCCGTAGCCCGCGTCGGACCTCTGTCGCTCTGTGCGCTGTCTCCACCATTTTTCTCTCTGCAGAGCTTTGGAACAGTAAAAGTGAATAGTAAAAATGAATTAGGGTTTTCCCTATTTTCTTTAATTTATTTATTTAAAAAAAAAAAAAAAAATCAGCATTTTAAATTTTGCTTTTCCGCGTTTTTAACTCAAACATTCGATTTGGGTAAAAACACGGAGGGGGCAACATAGTCAGCATTCGTACGATTCGACCAAGAATCGTCGTCTAAAAAATTAAGTACATTTTTGCTTTCTCGTAAAACAGGAAAAACTCGTCTTTAACGCATTTTCTTCGAAAAATTCGCTAAAGAGGGGGCAAAATGTAGCACCCTAAAATTGGCACGGTTAAAACATTAGTAAAAAGATAAAATATTAAAATTTGAATTTCAACCCCAAACTGCCCGTTAAACCGCCTTTTACTCGCTTTCCCCGTTTTTTGTGCCATTTTTAGGATTTGTTTTGACCGTTGGACGATATCGTCTCAGATTAGACTAAATCGTCCCCGATCTGACGAATTCGTTTGGAACAGAACGTCCAGACGATTTCGTCCCAAAACCGAATTTTCATAATTAGCTTCTGTTTCAACAGCCTCTCCAACTCGGGCAGAAGCGTGTCTGCGCAGTTGAAGATTTTCCCGTTGGAGATCTCCCGATTGGGATGATCCCCAACCTCCCAAACCTCTTCCTAATCCTATATAAACTAGGATTTTTCTAGTTTATCCCCCTGATTCCCCCTAGCTGGCTGGCTGATTCTCCCTGAACTCCCAACCCCTTAGTTGACGGATTTCATTGCAGAGTTAGCTCCTTATTCCCCTCGCACTACTTTGCTTGCATTCGGTATTTTTACATTTTTATTGCAGGAACTCTACTGTTTTCAATTGAAGCTAGCTTGGATCGTCGCGGACGATTGCGGACGATCTCGTACGATTGGAGGCCATCCTGACTGTAGTCCAGATTGGGGGGAGTCCGAGTTTAGAGTTTGCATTTTCGTAACTTTTTCTGCATTTTTCATATCAGATCTCTGCACTATTTTAAGTTATTATGTTTTATGCATCTTGGAGTTCACCTCATTTAGCACAATCGCATGATAAAGTTAAAATCAACCATTAAAACTATCGCATTTCCTTATTTTTTTATTAGAATCTATTATTCGGGCATGTTTGCTGTTATTTCTACCCTTATCCTTTGCTTCTGCACTTGCATATTTGGTATTTTGTATCTGTTTTTGTGATTGCAGGTTTCTAACGAATTCGTCAGATTTCAGACGATTCTATCTGATTTCAGACGACCTTCTATGATTTGGGACGATTACGTACAAACTGAGACGATCTGAACTGCTACAAGACTCAAAATCTCCATCAGACATCCGGGATCAGGTATGACACCTTCTAGTTAGCATATTCTCTGTTATTTGCATCCATTTCTATTTTCTGTATTCATTTAAATCAGCATTGGCATATAGAATAGTTTAGATTCATATCGGCCAAACCTAGGAGTTGAATGATTAAAGCACGAAATGAACACATTAAACATACTATCAACCTAGGCGTGGAAACTGCCATTCAAAAGTTTCCTGGTGAACCCACCATTCGTCGAAAATTCACCCTTATACACCTCCCCCAAGAGGCGGGACCTTCAAAGGGCCTCTCAGTCCAAGGTATTGTCCCATCCTTTTCCCATCCCCCTTCCGGGCGCGGATCCTATAGCCTGAAGGTAAGGATGCGAAAAATTTGGAGCGATACAATTTGTAATAAATGTATTGTAATGTTATGAAATATTGCAATGTTACGGCTAGTTTAGTGGTAGTTAGGCAGTTATCATCCACCTGTTGGTCCCGTAACACCTATATGCACATGTATCCGTGGGTAGAGATGCAGTTGTTCGTCAAGTATGATGTTGGCCAATGCTGGTAAAGGCAAGTCTATGTTGCTTGACCAAACCATGATATATTGTGGTTATCTAGGTTGTGAAGGATACAGACCACATGTGTAGGGTATCAACATGTATCTATAAGTTCTTCCCATTATGTATCTTTGTTAATATATTTATTACGGAATTATATCAGTGTGTGTGTTTTTTTTTTTTTTTAAAGTGAAAATTGTATTAAAAAGACATTCAAAATTACAATAATTGGCCTACCACTTTTGGCCAATCCTAGGATCCTAATAAAACTAACTCTAATATCTCCTTGGACCACAAATTTCTTAGTGCAATCCAAAGAGTAAAAACTCCTATCCTGATTATAATTTTCATTAATACTATTCCAGAGGACCCAAAATTGCTTCTCTCTCTTACCATGACTTTGGGGGCTATCCCAAATTGGGACTAAGAACACTACAAGCAACAATGTTATGCTAGACCAAAGGCTAATCATCATAAACATCTACCCTGGTCCCACACACTTCATTGCCTAAATCACTATTGGCTAGTAATAAGACCTGTTTGTTCGCCTCCATCCAATCTACAGTATACCTGTTCTGATTAGATTTCAACCGTTATCCAACAAGATGCTCACTTCCCTTTTTAGCCAAAAAGTCAGTTGTTGCATTCTTCCCTTTGCCTACATAAACCGGAATCGCATCTTCAAATTGTTGCGAAATGGCCTTAATCTGACTCACCATGTTCTTGATTCGCCATGCACTCGATCTGAAATTCCTAATCTCATCTAGCAACCCCACCAAAATTTGAGAGTCGGACTCCACTATGAGCTTCCGAACTCCATTCTCCCAAGCATTGAGAGAGCCCTGTCTGATTGTCAAAGCCTCTGCTTCATTATTTGTTGCTACTCCTAGGCCTTCCAATTTCCAATGAAGAACCTTTCCCTTGTAGTCTCTTCGAAGGAAACCAATGCCCGCTGCCCCTAGGTTATTCTTGGCTTATTATATCGTAGTGTGTTGCATTCTATTTCTACCATAATATAAAATAAAAAAAAGAGTCAAATGGAACCAACACATCACATAGATTCTCAACAAGGAAAATAAAGGGAACACAAATATCAAAAGGGAACACAACAGAAATAATGTGGAGCCCCTAGACACCAAAATATTTCACTAGTTAGTAGGAAAAAATGAACTAATGTATACATACACACCAAGATATAAGAGCATGCAAACACTAATGATTGTTAAAATGATATTATTAAATGACGATATAATACATGGATCACCTCTCAAGGTGAAAATAGGGGCCCATGGGCAACTACAAGACAATGTCAACCATTGTCAAAAGTGAAAGATTACATATTTCAACATCTCTTTTTAACCTAAGCATGGGATGCAGAGAGAAAACATTAGTAAACATCCTCTCTCAATTCAAGCTATCCAATGCCAAGACAATCCCACAATCTAATTCAGCTGAACTCTAACATGGACTTAGTGAAGATATTTACAAGCTTATCCGTAGAAGCCACATATGTAAGCACAGGTAGGCCCAGAGAATGAAGCTCCCAAAAATAGTGCATCCAAATTTCAATGTGCTTGATTTGTTGATGCTACATGTTGGTTACGAATCTGCCATTAGGAAAGGATTTGGTTAAATGCGCCCCAGATTCGCCCACCAGATTGAAAGGCCGGAAGGAAGGAATGCCTTCCGTGCCAATCTCCGGAGAAGGCCGGCTTCCTATGTGTTTTCTCGGATGTTTTAGCTCAGAGTACAGGAAAGAGATAAAAATGCGGAAAGAGATTCAAATGTGATTTGAGTTGGGTGGGGGGAATAAGCAGCACGACAACGATCAATCACCACTACTAACAGCAATCCAATACAGAACACACAATAGAAACTACCGCTGTCATGCACCCTATGTATCCTCTATCTATGCATTCCAGGAATACTTAATCATCAAATACCGGAATCCAGAATTCAGAATAACAGTAAGCAATGAAATAAGAAACATGAGGCAGAAATGTCAAGTAAAGGCAGCATAAAGAATGACAACAGCAAAATAGAGCCAAGTGTGTGTCTTGCATTCAGAGGCAAACGTATAGCTACAATGGTTCCCTAGCAGGATATCCCCCTTCCACCCTTTACAATGAAGTAGTGCGGCTATTTATAGCGCAGTTTCCCCCCAATTACAATCCTGGGCACAAAATCCCAGAGCTGACAAAAGCTGACAAAAGCGGCGAAAGAGCTGCTGATGTTGACTCCTGCAGACAAGGACTGTACTGGCAGCAAGGTCCACCTGAAGACTTGGCAGCTACGTGGCAGTGCGGTTGATGAGACTTTGAGTCAGCATGAATGCGGGTAGCTGCGGTAGATGGAACTTTGCGTCAGCTTGAATGAGGGCAGCTGGTGGAGGTGATTTGGCCCATGCTTGTCCTTTTCCCATCACATCTCGGCTCGAATCCCGAGGCTGGACACTTGTCAAATTCTGATGAGGGACACATGTCTGCCTTGAAAGGCAATCTTTCCTTTATGTCCAACTTCGCCTGGAAACGGAGCGCAATTGGGTAGCGCAAGCGGGGAACAGCGCAGTTCGGGAGGGGCCTCCGTGCCTTAGTTTCTGGGCTGCTTCAAAGATATTTCCCAACTACGCACAGGTCAGAGGGCGCAGCCCGACTTCGCTGCGAAGTCGGGTTGCGCACTCCAACACTTAGTCAATTTGGTCGCTGCTCGGACTGCGCGCAAGAGGGGGAGCGCACCCCGACTTCGCTGCGAAGTCGGGTTGCGCTCAGCCACTTCGCTGATTTCCGGATCGACACTTCGCATTCCCTAGCTGCGCTCGGACTTGGGAGCGCACCCCGACTTCGCTGCGAAGTCGGGTTGCGCTCTTAGACTTAGAATTTTTAGGGAATGTGAGATCTGTTTTGGGAATCTTGATTGCAGAAAGAACCGGGGAAAAGGGAGGAATGCAACTGATACAAGGGGAGAAAGGGAACAGTGGAGAAAGGGAAAGGAGATGGAGGGAAGGAAGAGCAGCATACTTACAAAATTTGAAAACATGGCACCCCGTGCAAAATGTGGCAACATTCCTGGCGGCTCGCGGGGTGTCGAGCTCGCCTCGACGCAAAGAACCAGGCCTTCATCCTTTGGGCGCAGAGGAACTCCCTTCCCCTGCCTTCCGCTGCTCTGACGGCTTCTTCTTGGGCAACTGCTCCTCTTCAGATCCGCTTTCGGCAGTTGCTTCTTCTGTTTCTCCTCCTTCTGAACCTGAATGGCCTTCACTGTCACCCTCTTGCTCGGCCGGCTGCTCCCGCTCACGGACAAGGTTGTATGCGGTCCTGGCCTGGTCCCAGGCTGCTGCCTGAAATGGCCCTAAGTCGCTGACATCTTTCAGCGCTGCTCTGAATGCTGCGACCGCATGCATGTCGATGGTGTGGTATCTTTCTCCCAACTCCTTAAGGGAGGTGTTGATCTTGCAATATCTCGACACCATCTGGGTGACCTGAGCTTCCTGGACTGGCTCGGCCCAGCTGTCAATTTCTGACGTGTCTGCCTCAAAAGACAGCCAATTCATCTTTACCTGCTCAAGGGTCAGAAATTCTCCATCCTTGATGAAGCTCGGGCAACCGTGCTCAGAAAGAGCGTTGAAGGGGGCCAGGCAAATGTTCATCTCATGGTCTAATGCGTCCAGCATTTTCCTGGCGGCCCTTATTTTCTCTACTTTTTCAAAATAATTATGCAAGGTTACCCTTGCATCTGCCCATTCTAGGGTAATTCGGGACATAGGGGGAAATCGGAGGCCCTTGCGCTCGTACTCCTCAAGTTTCATTGCCAAGTCCAGCCACTGCTTCGCTTGGCGTTCGGCCTCCTCTACCACAGGCTTTCCCTGGGCAGATACTTCTTGGATCCTGGACGTGAAATCCAGGACCGATATGGACCTGACAACATTGGCCCTGCAACCCTGCAGCAAACCAGCCCGCATTATCTTGATCTTATTCTTCGAAAAGGCCGCTGTCTGGGATGTTTTCTCCTCGAGCTGAGACTTAGCCTGCCTTAACGAATCCTGGAGTCGGGAGACCTGCTCCAGCGCTGCCCTTTTCTCCTCTGACAGTTGTTCGGCTGTCTGTCTTCGCGCTGCGGCCTCCTGCTGAGAGGCGGCGAGTTGGGCTTTCAGGTCACTGATTTCTTGCTGTGCAGACTCCAACTGCGCGGTGGCCCTAGCCAGATCTTCCTCCAACTGCCTTGAAGTATTCTGCAGCTGAAACAGCGCCTCCTGACTCTCGAGTCGCTTGACAAGGAGATTATGGGTTCTGCGACGAATGTCGTTGATTTCATACTCCTCGTTTATATCGTCGAAGCTCTTCTCCTTGACTTGGTGTTCATAATCCGCCTCGGTCATTTCCCGGAGGGGCTTCTTCACTTTTGGAACCAACTTTTCAGTTCTCAGCACCCTCCTGTCCAAGTCGTACTTGGTGCGCTTCACCGGGGCAGCTATTTCCTCGGCTCTTCTGCGTTTGACGCCCTGAAGGAAAGAGGCGGAACACCCTACGGCCTTTGCTGCGAGGGGCTGATCGTCTGTGATCTGCATGAAGTCAAGGTCTTCCAGCATCTGATCTTGTTGCGGCATTTTTCCTGCAAACAGCGAAGCAGGAGGTATTCCAGAAGCCGTGGTCGCTTTTGAGGGCGACCGGGTCCTAGGGGAAGTGAGCGGCTGAGTGGAGGGCGTTGGTGGGGTTTTGAACAATGGAGGTGAGCGGCGCGGCGATGTATGCACAGCTTCGGCACTGGCCGCGGGCGAGGGTTCTAGGGTTTGGCTGAGAGACTGGAAAGCGTTCGGGTCTTGGGCGAACTGGTCGAAGGAATGGGGGCTGTGCGAGGGTTGGGTGGTCTGAGATGAAGAGGACGGGACTATGGCTTGCCCTGATAAAATGGGGGACGGCGTTATGGCAGGGCCGACTGGGATTTGGGGGAGCGGGGAAGTGGACGTACCTGCGGGCTCCGCCTGAGCCGCTGTTTGGAGGACGTCTGCAGCCCAAGTTTCTGCTTCTGCTTCAGGGCTGTCCAACGAGACGATTTCCGGCGCGGCTGTCCCTGTCCGCGCTGCGGCCGTTTGCTGTGCAGGCTCCCTAGGCCGCTTGGCCTTTTCGCTCCTCTTCCTTTTCTTTTCTTCTGGCGCTGCGGCTTGTTCAAAGGAGGGAGAGGAGGTTGGGGCGGCAGGCTGCGATGTGCCCACGGTAAACTTGTACCGGGGTCTAGACGGGAGGATGTTCGCCGCGGCCGCTCCACTAGCTGGCTGTTCTGGCGCTTTTTCCACTTGGGGGGCCACCTCTGGAGTTGACTTTTCTGGCCGCTGCGCCCTTTCGGGTAATGCTTCAGGAGCTGGAGGCAACATTGGGCCCACTTGACTGCTCGTTGGCGTTGCGCTGGAAGTTCCGGGAGTAGACAATTGCTGGGACGGGGACCTCCTTGTATACCTTTTCCTAGCGCCTCGGGGAACGCAATCTCGAAATGCGAAAGGCCGCCACGTGTCAGCGTATTGATCATATAGGGCCGAAAACTCATCATCAACGGCCAGCGTTTTCCGGTTGGATTTATCGTGCTGCGTGCGGCATCTCATCTTCCAGCATTCAACGATTTTGTCCTTTTGCCAGTTGAGGGGCGCCACCTTGGAGAGGAATTTCTTGAAGCCCGCCGAATCTAACCGGTGATCCGGGTTTCGCTCTGGATCATACGCCACCTCTTCGCAGTAAAAATCATGCCATGGAGGCCATGATTGCATCTGCTCAATGTGCCATTCCAGGTCTGCACCTGTTCTGTTGCCCCTTTCCTGCATGATCTCTGCTCGCGGGCAGATGTGCGCAAATTTACCCCTGACCCCAATTGGGTCGTACTTCCAGCGCTGGGGAAGCTGTATCAGGCCCATGTCGATGAGCTCCTGTTCGAGGTAGACATGCTGTCCAATCTCGTGCACTTGAATATTCGCCCAGGTAATAGGATATTGGAAAATATGGCCCTTTTTCTTTCCCTGGCCGAACTCTTCCTCGACATAATCCATCTGGCGCGAAATCTCCATTCCGAACTGATGGTCAGTGCAGAAATAGGGCAGCAGGAACGGCTTCCCCTTGAATCCGTAGATTCTGACTACAATGCCCTGCGTCAGCCGGAAGGTGTCCCCGTACTTGTGCTTCCTCAGATAGCTTGTCATGACCTCTGGTGGGCGGGATGCCTCACCATTGAACAGCCCCAGGACCATACTCAGAAATTTGAAATTGAACTCATAGAATGACCCTTTTCTGTACAGGATCTCGGTCCATTCGTACACGGGCAGCGGCTCTCCTTTTTCATTTACCTTCTTCAAGTTAGGAACTCTGATCCGGTAGTGCGTGTGGTACAGACACAACCATGTGAGGAAGGAGCAGAACCGGAATTCCGTTGTCTGTTTCTGTTGCAACTTGACTAGGTTGGAATGCATGGCGTATGCCATCCAGTCTGCCCAGTCGAAGAAAATAGGGCGCTTCCCACTCCTTTGCGCCGTGGAGTCGTAAAACTCCCCATGCGGGATACATTCCGCCGACGCCAACTGGTACGGGCGTACCACTCTGTCAGAATCGCAGCCGAGTACCCATGCCAGGATGATGTATATATATTTGTTTTCGAATCTGTCCAGGGGTATTGGGCCTGTGGGCCATTGTCCGGCTGGAAGCGGAGTCTTCAGTTCTGAGTCGAGGAATTCTCTCATCCGCTTGGTCTGGGTGAATCTGCCCGTCTGTTCGTCCAGGTTGATCCTCCTGACAATTGCGTTGGGGTCGTACTGGAGCCCCGGGGCGAAAGCTGGCTGGACGCTCTCCCTGAAGAGTGTGAACAAAACTCTTCCCTTGTTGTCGTAGACTTGTCGGGCAGTTGGCTTGTAATATGTCGCAATGGATTCGACCAGCTCCGGGCATTGGTGGACAGGAGGGCACAAGAACCAGTACAAGTTCGATTTGTAGGCAGCCCCGACATGGTGCGAGGGCGAAACCTTGTCAGCCCACTTCGCAATATTCGGCCGCAGCTTGGTGAGGCTGATAGAAAATTCGCCATCTTTGTACCCGGCCAGGCGATTGACGGGCGGCGGTGGAGCTTGCCCTCGGCTTTTCTTTGACCTGGTCCTCCTTGTTTGCTCTTGCGGCGCTTCGCTCTCATGAGCGCTGGATTCTGTCTGCTCCTCAGCTTCATGTTCTGCGTCACTGGACTGCGCCGGCATTGGCGCTTTCCCCTTGTCCATCGTTTCTTTTCTGCTCGAATTGGCAGAGACAGGGATTCTGGCTATTGATTGCTTAATTCTGGACCTTGCAGCTCAGAGTCGGCTAGACAACTTGGATGTTCTGAGTATGCCAGGGCCTCCTTTTCTAGGCAAGGAAATCAACATTAATGGCGCAAGGGCAGGGGTTAAGGTGATTTGCCGGAAGTTGGTGGAAGCGTTATAATATTTTGGCGGCTGTGCGTGGGTTTAATCTTGAAAAGCGTACCCCGGTTGCAGTTGGTCCTAATGCGCCTTGCTTTCTTAATGACATCCTTTTTGAAAGTCGCGCAATCATTATTAAACATTCTTTGGACTTCGTGCTTTTGATGACGTCATAGCCGCCGCTTGGGCACACGTTTCGAGGGAGAACTTTGGGCCCAGGGTTTTAAGGAACGCAACCCAACTTCGCACTATGCCAAACTGCGCTGTCCGGGCCCACACTTAGAAACATTTTATCATTTTTTTTTCTTGTTTCCCGCGACAGGTCACCCAAGGTGCGCCCGAAATTGAGGGCGCACTCGGACTTCGCCCCAAAAACGGGCGCACTCCGACTTCGGCCAGATTTTGCTGCGCAGTCGGACTTCGCCCAAAAAATGTGCACCCTCTGATTTCGATTTGCTTGCGCAGTCTGTTTTGACACTTAGCCGTTTTTAGCTCTGCTTTCCCCAACTGCGCTCCCAAGACGGTGCGCAGCCCGACTTCGCTGCGAAGTCGGGTTGCGCACCCAACACTTAGTCAAATTTTGCCCTTTTTGTCAGCTGCTTTCTTTCAAACTCCCAATGTCGCACTGTTCCGGGAGCGATGCCCGACTTCGCTGCGAAGTCGGGGTTTGCTCTAAGCTTTACTTAGGCTCTGAAAACTAAAAGCTGAAATGCTGAAATAAATATGTACATTGATAAACTAAAATGCAGAAAAGAAATCTGTACAAAGAAGGACCCATTGGGTGCCTTCAGTGGTGGTAAATCTTCAGGTGGAACCCGTTGACGGGAATGGGGAGAAGCTGTCCCTCCATGTCCCGGAGCACGAATGCATTAAATTGGTTCACCCGAGCAATCTGATAGGGACCCTCCCAGAGGGCATCAAATTTACCATGGTTGCCCGGCTTTGCCTTCAGTGAGTCCCACTTCAGCACTAGGTCCCCGATTTTGAAAACTCGGGCGGTGGTGCCTTTTGCAAACCAGCCTTGGGTCGCTTCAACATGCTTAGTAAAGGCCTGGTATGCTTTTTCTCTTTCTTCTTCTAACTGCAGCAGTTGGCACAGTCTGGCATCCACTGGATCCCCGTTGCCTCTTTCTTCATCCAGCATCCAGAGTGCGGGTATCTCTACGTGGGTAGGCAGAACTGCCTCCTTGCCGTACACGAGCGCGTAGGGGGATGTCTTGATAGACTTCTTGAATGATATGCGATCCGCCCACAGCGCCCGATTCAGGAGTAGGTGCCATGTCCTCTTGTTTCTCTCTATTGTCCTTCTGACAATTTTCAGTAGATTCTTGTTGGTGGACTCGGCCAGGCCATTCCCCTGCGGGTAGTAGTTAGAAGACATCTTGTGATAGATGCCATATTTGCTGGTGTACTCCGTGAGTACAGCGCCTGCGAACCCCGGACCATTGTCTGTCACTATTGACTCCGGGACCCCGAAACGGGTGATGAGGCTCTCGAGGAACCTAATGACCGTCTCCTGGTCCGCATTCTTAGTGGGGATCGCCTCTGCCCACCGGGTGAAGTAATCGGTGGCGGTAAGAATAAACTTGTGCCCCGCTGCAGAGTTAGGCGTGATGACTCCGATGAAGTCCAGACCCCACTGCTGAAACGGAGTCTCAGCTTGAATTGGCTGGAGGGGCAGGGGTGCTTTTCTGTTTCTGCCAGCAAATCTCTGGCATTTGTCACATTTGACACAGACCGCATGTGCGTCTGTGAAGAGAGTGGGCCAATAGTACCCAGCTCTGATTATTTTCAAGGCCGTAGGCCTTCCAGAATGATGTCCCCCAGGCATCCCGGAGTGAAACTCTCCGAGGACCCTGGGTTTGTCAGTATCTCTGACGCACCGCAACAGGATGCCGTCAATGTTTTTGAAATAAAGCCCCTCGGGGCGAAGTGTGTATTTCAAGGCGTTTAGCCGAAACCTCCTTCTTTGTGAGGCATTCAGGTGATCTGGGCATCTCCCGGTGCTGAAATACTGCACCAGGTCATTTGTCCAGTCATTTTCCTCTGATAAGGAGTTGGCTAGGTTGGTGGTTGCTATCGGATCTTCCCACTTGCAAGCGGAGACTTCAGCTGCAGCGCTTCGGGCCAGCTCTTGGCACAAGGCTCGGCCTCTGATCAGCTTTGTTGGCCGCACCTCGATGTCAAACTCTTGGATTTTGGCAATCCATCCTGCCCTCTTGTGGCCAGGCTCTCCTTGTATGATGAAGTTCCTGACGTCCGGATGTATCACGAAGACTGTTATCCGGCTCTGGGAGACGAAGTGCCTGAACTTTCGGAGGGATTTCATGACTGCGTGAACCTGCCGCTCAATAAAATTGTACTTTTCTTCATGCGGCTGGATTACCTGGCTTAAGAACGCTATGGGGCGCTCTTCGCCATCGTCTCCCTTCTGTGTCAGGACTGCGGCGTAACTCTCGGGTTCTCCCACCGCGTACAGGATGAAGTCCTTGGAATAATCCGGGTTTATCAACACCGGAGCTTGTGCAATTCTGGCCTTGATCTCCTCAAAGGCCTGCCTTCTTTCGTCAATCCATAAGAATTCGGCATTCTTTTTCAACAGTTCGGCCATGGGCTTAATCACTTGTGCGAAGTCCGGTATGAACTTCCTCACGAAGTTGATTTGGCCGAAGAAGGACTGTAGCCCCTTCTTGTCGACTGGGATGGGCAAGCGGAGGAGGGCTTCTGCTCTGTCAGGATCCATTGCAAGGCCTTTCTCGGAGATGACATGTCCCAGCAGCTTACCTTCTTTTACCGCGAAGACTGACTTCTTCGGGTTAATGGAAATGCCGAATTCACGACATCTCTCAAATATCTGCCGTAGGTGGGAAGCATGGTCCTCTCTCCTGTGAGAGAATACAGTCATGTCATCCAAGTAGATGACAATGATCTTGTTAAGCAGCTCTCGGAAGGCCAGGTCCATGGCTCTCTGGAATGTAGCGCCGGCATTGGACAGGCCGAAGGGCATGCGCTGATAAGCGAACGTTCCCCATTTGGTGGTGAACGTTGTCTTATGCTGGTCTTCGTCTTTCACCCATATCTGGTTGTACCCAGAGAATCCGTCTAAGAGGGAGAATCTCTGTGCTCCAGCAACTATGTGGAGGATCTGATCGATTTGGGGCAGCGGGTAATGGTCCTTCAGCGAGGCCTGATTCAGATTTCTGAAATCCACGCAGAGACGGATGTCTCCGTTCTTCTTCCTCACAGGAACCAGATTCGCAACCCAAGATGAATGCTTGATGGGGTAGATGATCTTGGCTTCCGGCATTTTCAGGAGCTCGGCTTTCATCATGGCTTCAATCTTCGGGTTTACTGACCCTCTGCTTCGCCGGAAAGGTTTCGCACCATCTTCTAGCTGTATGGTATGCTGGATCATCTGTCTGTCATACCCCTTCAAGTCCTGGTAGCACCGAGGCTACAATATCGGGGAACTCTCTGCATAATGATCTGATCTGCCCGAGTTCCTCTTCAGTGCAGTCCGTCCCGACCTTGATTGTTTTTCCAGGTTCAAGCTCCAAGTCGACGTCATCGCTTGGGGTCTACTTTGATCCTGTGGGATATTGCTCTATCATTTTGATCAAAGAGACTCTCTAATGTAATCAGTCCTTTTGGGACATGATTATTCTTCAATTGTATCAACCCCTCGTATTGCTCGTCATCAGGGTCTCTACCTTCGATTGTACATGCTTCGGTAACCAAAAAAGTGACGATTTCCTCGTCACAGTCAAACACCTGCCAGTGGGTGTCCTTATCGAGCACAGAAGGCCTGTAGATGGTACGAACCGGCTTCGGCTTCTGGACAGTGTCATCAGCCGGAACGTACCTGGCTCCAACAGACGCCAGAATGTCAGCGTGCTTGTTCTTCTCACGTGATATGGCTTTGACATTCAACGAGTCGAATGACTCCATCAGGTCCCAGACACGATTACGATACGCCTTGAGGTAATGCTTCTTGGAGGCGCACTTATTCGTAATCTGGTTGCACACCAGCTCTGAGTCGCCAAAGATCTGCAGATGCTTTATCCCCAATCTCTCCGCTTTTCTCAAACCCAAGCACAGGGCTTCATACTCCGCCGCGTTGTTAGTACAGCTCCAAGCCAGCCTGTAGGTGTAGTCCTTCTGGATCCCGGACGGGGAAACCAAGAGTACGCCTGCACCGGCGCCATTTTTGCATCGGGCGCCATCAAAGAAAAGCTTCCATAGCTTTTCTGGTGCAGGTCCTACCTCTTTCTTGGCTGACTGGTCAAGTCTCTCAGGCTGAGTGACGGTGTAGCAGCCTTGCTCAGTCTCGATCATGGCATTGAAGTCCAGCAAGGAGAACTCATCCTCTACTTGCAACAGCTCAAGAGCTTGCTCTGTCATGTCTACCACCACCAGTTCTTCCGCTGTCAGCTGAACCATGCAGTTTTGTGACTCTTCTCCGGGTATCTTCTCTACTAGAAATGTGGAAGGCTTTTCGTTGTAGATCTTCAGTCTCCTTCCTTTGAAGGGCACTTCCATATGTGAGTAATCCAGAGACAGATACCCACCCAGCTTCGCAGTGAACTCCCTGGAGAGACACATGCCGAAGTAGGGTTCCAAGTCAACAACCACAACCTCTTGTATGACCACTATGTCAAGAGCTTTGTGCAGCCGGATCGGAATATCTTTGATGACACCAACTGTCTTGACAGGGGTGCCGTCTAGCTGCAGCACACCTTGGCTGCTCCTTGTATACTCCATTCCGATCTCGTCGCAGACGGCTCTCGGCATAACAGTCGTGGAGGCACCAGAATCCACCATACAGTTGTGTACTATATACCCTTGCATCCGCAATGACAGATAGAAGGGAGGTGGTCTGTTCTTTCCAGTGGCGGAGACTGTCAGGGGTTGAACCAAAACAGCAGGCTGCGTCTGCTTGCCATGTTTTATGCTCTTCAAAGATTCCTGCAGCAGATCAACTTGACCTGGGAGCTGAAGAGCATCATACATACTTATCCTTGCGGGAGTCCTCTTTAGCTCATCCACTATGTTGTAGCCCGAAGTGCTAGCTCCCTCCGTTTCTTTCGCAGGCTCATACTTGGTCCGGTATTGCTGCGTGGCTTCGACTCTCTGTCTCTTTGTCAGAGACGGATATCTCAGCTTCTCCTGAGCTTGTTCTTTTGTTTCAGCTGGAGACGGAGCTGCGGGAGCTTTCGCTGCGGGAGGCTTGAGTGCAGGAAATTTTTCTTTGGCTGCGGGATGCCATAGCCTTTTGTCCGGTGGTAGCCCAGCAGGTTGCGCCTTTTCTCTTTTGGCGTATACCTTCAATGGCTTTGCTTGGGCCGCAGCAACCTCAACAAGCTTTCTGTCCTCCTTGGCGGGGAGCAGTGCCGGATCTTCTTCTGGGACGGCAAAGTTGCCTTCATCGTCCAGGATCATGTAAAGTTCATCCTCTTCTATGGCGCTGCCTGCCAGGGTCTGGAGGTAATGCTGATGCAACGTGCAATCTTCTTCTGAATGCGGGTCGTTGCACGTGGAGCACCAGTTAACCTGGTCAGAAGTGCCAGGTTGATCCTCAATGGCCGCATTTCTTGCAGGGGGTGCCTTTGAACTTGCCGTTCTGCGGCTTGATCTTTTGTCAGTGCCGGAGGAGGATATGGCCTCCTTGGAACAAACTCCATCTGGGCCTGCTTCTTCTTCAGTATAGTCATGTCATTTGACATGGTATGGTATCCAGATGCCAGAGCCCGTACCTCTTGGAGGATTTTGTTCTGAATATCATTGTCTGCAGGTGGCAACTGAGCTGGCGGAGGTAATGCAGCCAATGGCGGGGGTGCAGAATACTGCGCATACTGAGGGGAGCTGGGAGTGCGGGATACTGCGGAGGAGGAGGCGGCGGGTTAGGATAATGAATTTGTGGCGGGCCGTAAGGGTTTACGACTGGCGCCGGATTCCATGGCTGCTGGGGGTGCTGACTTGAAGATGACGGCATCACACCAGAGGCCGATGGGTACTGGGACTGAGGAAAGTCAGGGTAAATGGGTGGTTGTACCCTATGCGGGAGCCTGCCTATGGAGATTATATCCATTTCGGCTTGTTGGGCAGCTTCGTACAAGGCAGGGAATGAATCGACTCGGGCTATCTTCAGCAGTAGGCAGATGTCAGAGTTGAATGACCTCAAGTAGTAGTGCGCAGCCTGACCCGCTGAAGGTCGCAGTTCGCGAGGTACTCGTTTCCAAGACCTCGCAAACCTTATGTTGAAGTCCGACACCTCCTCTTGGGGGTGTCGTTGGATGCTTTGGAACTGATGCAACAGCGAAGAGGGATCAGCAGACTCGTTGCATCCTTTTACAAGCCTGCCAGCCAGCTGGCGCCACCCCGTGATAGATCCCTCTGGCAGAGATCTCCACCAGTAGAGAAGCTTCCCCCTTAGGGAAAGTGCCAGCAGACGGGTCTTGACGCTCTCGTCAGTAATAGAGTGTAGCGCAGCCAAGGCCAGAATGTCCTGGATGTGTTCATACGCCGTCTTGCCGTAGCCATCGTAAGTAGGGATGGACTTTAGGGCAGCGGGGGGCACAGCTTGTTGTCCGACTAGGGCCAAGGGCCCCGTGGAGTCTACCGCCGGGAAGAGATCGTCATCATTCTGCTGAGCAGCCATTTCTTCCTCTCCTCCGGTAGTGTACTCGGTATCGGTACCGTCCGAGGATGTAGATTGCTCTTCAGCCTCGGCCTCTTCGATTTCGGGCTCGGATTCGTCTATGCGAGCTTGGTGGTCAGCCAACCTGACGCGCTCTCCTGGAGCGGCAATGTCAATTTCGTAAAGATCAGGTTGGTTTCCCGGATTCCTTGCTCTCCACCTTCTTGTATGCATGAAGGCGCTCGGACCGGTCTTCACGGACTCAGAGAATATTCAGGTACTTGCAGAGTCGCCAGGTGTTCTGATTCTAACAGCAATGAAGCGAACACCAGTGCTTCGATTCTGTTTTGGGGTGGGAAACTTCCATGTCCCACCGGGCGTGCCAGAGAAACTGTTGGTTACGAATCTGCCATTAGGAAAGGATTTGGTTAAATGCGCCCCAGATTCGCCCACCAGATTGAAAGGCCGGAAGGAAGGAATGCCTTCCGTGCCAATCTCCGGAGAAGGCCGGCTTCCTATGGGTTTTCTCAAGTGTTTTAGCTAAGAGTACAGGAAAGAGATAAAAATGCGGAAAGAGATTCAAATGTGATTTGAGTTGGGTGGGGGGAATAAGCAGCACGGCAACGATCAATCACCACTACTAACAGCAATCCAATACAGAACACACAATAGAAACTACCACTGTCATGCACCCTATGTATCCTCTATCTATGCATTCCAGGAATACTTAATCATCAAATACCGGAATCCAGAATTCAGAATAACAGTAAGCAATGAAATAAGAAACATGAGGCAGAAATGTCAAGTAAAGGCAGCATAAAGAATGACAACAACAAAATAGAGCCAAGTGTGTGTCTTGCATTCAGAGGCAAACGTATAGCTACAATGGTTCCCTAGCAGGATATCCCCCTTCCACCCTTTACAATGAAGTAGTGCGGCTATTTATAGCGCAATTTCCCCCCATTACAATCCTGGGCACAAAATCCCAGAGCTGACAAAAGCGGCGAAAGAGCTGCTGATGTTGACTCCTGCAGACAAGGACTGTACTGGCAGCAAGGTCCACCTGAAGACTTGGCAGCTACGTGGCAGTGCGGTTGATGAGACTTTGAGTCAGCATGAATGCGGGTAGCTGCGGTAGATGGAACTTTGCGTCAGCTTGAATGAGGGCAGCTGGTGGAGGTGATTTGGCCCATGCTTGTCCTTTTCCCATCACATCTCGGCTCGAATCCCGAGGCTGGACACTTGTCAAATTCTGATGAGGGACACATGTCTGCCTTGAAAGGCAGTCTTTCCTTTATGTCCAACTTCGCCTGGAAACGGAGCGCAACTGGGTAGCGCAAGCGGGGAACAGCGCAGTTCGGGAGGGGCCTCCGTGCCTTAGTCTTTTGGGCTGCTTGATGGATCTTTCCCAACTGCGCACAGGTCAGAGGGCGCAGCCCGACTTCGCTGCGAAGTCGGGTTGCGCACTCCAGCACTTAGTCAATTTTGGCTGCTGCTCGAATCGTGCGCAAGAGGGGAGCGCACCCCGACTTCGCTGCGAAGTCGGGTTGCGCTCCGGCACTTAGCTGATTTCTGGAGACATTGCTTCCCAACTGCGCACCGGAAGAGGAGCGCACCCCGACTTCGCTGCGAAGTCGGGTTGCGCTCCCATACTTAGCCAAATTCTGCTCATTTCCAGCCTGCTTCCGCACTTCGCATTCCCTAGTGCGCTCGTACTTAAGGGCGCACCCCGACTTCGCTGCGAAGTCGGGTTGCGCTCTTAGACTTAGAATTTTTCAGGGAATGTGCTTGCTCTGTTTTGGCCGAAGAAAGAACCGGGGGAAAAGGGAGGAATGCAACTGATACAAGGGGAGAAAGGGAACAGTGGAGAAAGGGAAAGGAGATGGAGGGAAGGAAGAGCAGCATACTTACAAAATTTGAAAACATGGCACCCCGTGCAAAATGTGGCAACACTACATTTGATTGCCAACCAACTAGATAGCACTCTAATTACCCAAAAACAAAGTATTGGGGCCTTTCTAAGGAAGACTAGACTACTCGAGAAGCATTAATATCCACTAAAGATATTTTGTGGTAAGAACCACACTATAATATTTTGCTTCCATGGGAGACAAAGATATAGTGTGTTGTTTCTTGGATCACTAAGAAATAGGTCCAAAGCCTAGAGACACAAATACTCCTAAGTAGACTTTTGCTCATCAAGACCATCAATCCAATCTACATGTGTATCCCTACAAAAGAATAGGAGCACCTACAATGAAGTAAATGCCCATATGAATAGTACCTTTGATCGAAGGTAAAATCTGCTTGACAACCTCCCAATGACTCTCATGAGGTGCCTGCATGTACTAGGAGCAAAGACCCAAAAAAAAGGCAATGTCTAACCTAGTTTGAGTGAGATTAAGAAGACTACCAATAAAAGATCTATATATAATAGCATCAACCAAAGGAGAACACCAAGCCTTAGGCTTCACCCCTAAAGTAGAGGGGAAGCGAACCAACTTACAATCCTCCATCCTAAATTGTGCAAAAGATCCCATGCATACTAAGGTTGAGAAAGCAAAATTCTTCATGAAGATTGAACAATCTAAATGTCCAAAAAATAATGAAGTAGGACCAAATCTATCATCTTAAACAAGCCCTAAAGTCATAGCTTCATGTCCCAAATCATGGAATTTGAACTACAAGTGATAATCAGGTCATCAACACAAAGCACAGCAACAAGAATCTGATCGCCACGATGCTTACTATAAACATCACGCTCAGCCTTTCAGTAGAAACCACGACTAAGAAATATTGTGTGGATCTTCTCATATCAAGCTCGAGGTGTTTGCTTAAGCCCACATAGGAACTTCTAGAGTTTGTAAATCAATGGTGTAGCCCCATTTGGAACAAAACCCGGTGGTTATAGCATATAGATCTCCCAAGAAGATAAAGCAACAATCGAGAGGATCATCCTAATGGGGTCCATGCGAGCAATAGGGTAAAATGAGTCATTATAATCAACTTTTTCCTTTTTAGAAAAACTTCTACAAATAACCATCAACACCAAATTTGGTCTATAAACCCATTTATAGGTCCATTTGCATCCAACAATGTTCTTGCCCTTAGACAAAGGAACCAACTCCCAAATTTTATTCTTAATGATTCATACTCTGTTAATATAGTTGCTTCCCACTCAAGACACCCCTTAGCTTCATTATAAGTAGTGCATCCCCATCTCCATCCACATTACTACGAAGAGTACAAGGTGGAGGCTTTTGATGACAATATTGCTGAAGAAAATCTTATTAGGCTTTGAGCGTAGACCTATCCCACTTGGACATAGGCTTTGTCTCAGTCAAAGGAGTACCTAAATGTAAGAAACTCATCCACTAAAGACCTGTTAGGAATAGGAGAATTCAGATCATCATAAACTGAAGGAATATGCACAACTATAATAATAGGGAAAGAAGGAACAACCTCACCCAAGGAAGTATCCACACAACTAGAGGACTGAACAATATCAACATATCGAGGGCAAGTATCAACAAGAACCAAATGAGATGAAGACGAAAGGCAAGAAGAGTTTGGAGAGATCTAGAAGGCCGATGAGTGATAAACTTCTCAGAAACATCTCTTCGAGTGATCACATCAAGAGTAGCTAGATCATAGTCTGACTCCTTTATATACCAATAAAAAATGCATCTAATGACCCATATTGAAGCTTGTTCAAGATCTCAATAACAATGTGTGCCCCTGCAATTGAACCAATTATCATGAAGTGCAAAAGGATTCTTTTTGTCCAGTTGTAATAAGGGACCATGCCCTTTACAACACCAGTAAGTATTAGGGCAATGATATAAGAAGCACAATGTACCACATTTTCCCAAAATCTAAGTTCCATCTCTTTAGCATGAATTATATAACAAACCATTTCCATGATGGTCATATTCTTCGATTTACCTATCCCATTCTGTTGTGAGGTCTAGCAATTGTTCTTTGCTAAGTAATGTCATGAGAGGTGAGATAATTCTCAAACTCATTGTGAATGTACTGCCCTCCATGATAAGTCCTTAGGCACTTTATTTTCTTCCAACTTTGATTCTCTATCAATGATTTAAAAGTTTTGAACTTTGCAAAAGCCTCATCTTTGGATTTAATGATTTATTTTTATTGGAAGTCGTGAAACTGAATGTGACAAAAATCAGAACAAGACAAGAATAAAACAAAAATCCAAACAGGACAAAGTTGAAGTTGCATGTGAAAATTGAAAAAAAAAAGTTCTCACCCAAATTTCGAGAGAATGTGAAGCATCCAGAGTCCCTTGAGACAACCAAGGTACATTCTATTATATGTATATAAGTATAATGTATCATATTGAAGTTGTCTATATAGATTTGTTCTGTTCATTTGTTTCCTATATTGTGTTAATCTCTGATTTAGAGTGCCACCACAACCCACATACTAGTATGAAAGCTTGGAGATTGAGGATTTGATTCTCTTTAACCAGAGAATTCAGAATTGTTTGTGGAGGCAAACTTCATGCATTATTGTTATGGTTTTTAGGGCTCATCCTAATCCTTCTTTGCCCATCCCAGAATTTAAAGGAGAAAATTATGATTATTGGTGCATAAAGATGAGGACAGTTTTTATTTCCAAAGAAGGGTGGAGTGTTGTGGACAATGGATACAAAGAACCAGCAGATTTAAGCATTTTATTAGCCACAGAAATTTAAAATATATATATATATATATGGAGGAAGTACAAAGAAAAGAAGCCTTGGCTTTGTATCACATACAAGTAGTTGTTGATGCAACCATTTTTCCAAGAACTACAAGTGTCAAGACTGCAAAAGGAGTTTGGAACACCTGAAAGGCAACCTATAAAGGGTCTGATCAAGTGAAACTAGTGAAGTTACAACACTGAAAAGCAATATGAAAATCTGAGAAGGAAGGACAATGAGAATGTGGGAGATTATTGTGTAAGGCTGCATGACATTGTGCACAGAATGGGTATCTATTGTAAAGAACCAACAGAGGGAGATGTTGTCAAGAAGGTGAGAAGATTGACACCGAAGTGGAACAGTTGTGCAATGATTATTGAAGAGAGCAAAGATTTGAAGAAGTTGGAGTTTGATGAATTGGTGGATCACTTATGTTCCATGAAGAAAGAATTAAAAATAATGAAGAAGAAAACTTAAAGCAAGTTTTGCTTGTGAGGCTAGAGTGTCAAACAATAACAGGACTAGCGCAAGCTTAAATTCCCAAGGACAAAGAGCGGAGCAGAAAAATCAGCATTTTACAAGAGGAAGAAGCCAAGGTAGAAGAGAAGGCCATAGTGGAAGAGGTAGAGAAAGATTTGTGGATAAGAGGAAAGTTTGATGTCACTATTGCAAAAGGTGTGGCCACTATGAAAGAGAATGTAGAATAAAGGCAACCAATGAAGGAGGAAAGTAAACAAACATTTTACACGAAGAAGCTGAGAACTCAAAAAATATGTTCTTGTCATGTAATGTGGCAGAAGTTTCAACTAAAGAGTCTTCGTACTTAGATTCTGGTTGGTCAAATCATATGACCAGTAATAAGGATTTGTTTCTGGGGTTGGAGGACTCATACAAGAGCAAGGTAAAATTTGGAGACAAAAAAGCATTGGAGATTGAAGGAAAAGAAACCTTACAGATTGATACAAAAGATGGAAAGAAAAATATCCAAAATATTTACCTCACACCAGGCTTGAAGCACAATTTGATAAGTATGGGTAGCTAATAGAAAAAAGCTATAAAGTGACATTTGAGAATAAGGAGTGCATCATCTATAACTAAGCAAATGGGAACCAAGTAGTGGCTATTGTATTTATGACAAAGAACAGAATGTTTCCTTTGGAGCTTGGAGGAGAAGAGAGCAATGTGTCCAATACGGCCATTGAGGATTAAAACTGGTTATGGCACCAAAAAGGTATGGTCAACTGAATTTCCAAAGCTTGTATTTGTTGAATGTTAAAGGAATGGTCCATAGACTGCTTTGTATAGGATCAAGAAGTGAAATGTGTGAAGGTTGCACAAGAGGAAAACATCACAGAGAGAGCCTTGTAGGAGCTAGTTCTGATCAGCCTCAAACAAAGTAGTGTAAATAGTAAAATAAGTGCAAATGTGCACAAATGTACATGAAATGCAATTTTGTAATGTAATGTTGTTTGATATGAAGGGTAAGCATTGAAAAATCAAAATTTGTAATGTACGACATTATGTATGTAATTAGTATGTGCGAATGGAGGGCAATTAGATGAGGTGTCCTAGGCGGCAGTTGTTAATTGCCAGCCCTCAAGGATAAAAAGAACCCCCCACCCCCCCCATTCATTTGAGGTGATAGACAGGAAGAGGAGAAAGCATGTATCTATTGTATCCAAGGAATCTATCACCAAAGAGAATCGTCCATAATCATGTATCATTTGTAATGTGAGTGTAGTACAAGCAAAGAGTAAAAGCAAAACTATTCATCCTTCATCTGTGTGTTTGTGTATACATTCTGTGTGATGTCATTATTGTAACAAGTAGAATTGTAGGTTGTTATTTCCAAATCCTGTGTGCAGGTTAGATTTGAGTTGCAATCCAGAATTACTGTACAAGGAGTGTCGTACACATCTTGCTGATTAAGGTTGTCATACAAGTCAAGTCACTGTCGTACAAGTGATTGTCGTTCAAGTGTGTGTCATACAAGTGACTGTCGTTCAAGTGTATACGATACAAGTGACAGTCGTTCAAGTGTCTGTCATAAAAATGAGTGTCGTACAAGTGGAGTGTTAAACAAATATTGTACCAACAAGTTGTCGTATAATTGGAAGACATTATTGATTACAGTCTTGGTTGACCACAAATATGTCATATCAAATTGTTCCTCCAAAAGTTGGAATACTCACCACCATGCTACATTTCGCGCCCTTGTCATTTGAAGTTCCAGCATCGTGTGAGTTTTGGAGAGGTGAATGATAGATAATTTGTTGTGAGGACGTGGGAGACACGGTCGCAAAAGAATTGAGATCCAACTAGTAAGGAGTCGAAGGATTGCACAACAAAGGAGTGTTGCGCAAGACATTGCTAATGAAGTGCTACAGTCAAGATTAATAGAACTTGTGGAACTTGAAGTGGAACAAGTGTGGAATCCTCAAGCATAGGATAGTTTAAGTGACGAAAGTGAAAGGTGGCAAACGTTGTTTTTAACAACCAAGGAGGAAGCACAAGTTGAAGCGCAACAAACAAACGAGGGTCGGACCAAAGAGAACACTCGCTCAAGTGGAGGCACCAATATGGAGAATGCACAAAGAGATGAAGTTGAACAACTGGTAATGTTAACACAAGTGCAGGGGAGATTGCCTAGAGGTGCAAAGGATGGGAATCAAGCACAAGGGTAACCACAAGTGTGTGCTGGTGCAAGACCAGAACTGATGTTCGTGTATTCATGGAGGTCGCAAAGTGTAGGTGCACTAGGGAGTGGTCAACGATTGTTTGCGAGAGAGGAGTCATCAAGTGAAGAAGATCATCCACTAATGGCAAACATAGTTGTAGTAACGGGCAAACAGAAATGTCCGCAATTTCTGGGGGATGGAAATAACCCAGAATGCTATATTGGTACGTGTGAAACAATATGGCGGGCAGATGGAGTCGATGATGAAGGATCCAGCTAAGACTATTTTTTACTAAATTGCACAAGATCGCAATGGACTAACATTTAAAAAGAGCTCAACCCTTCATGACGTGGGATGACCTAAAGCCTGAATTCATAAAGGAATTCAGATTAGTCTAGGATGATACAAAGATCATCGAAGAAATTTATTCCAAGAAACAAAGGAAAGAAAAATATATCAGGTCATACAACAAAAGGTTAAAGGAACTCATCGACAAGATGGCGATAAAACTAGAAGACAGATTACAAAAGCGATGGTTCCTAGATGGATTGTTATCTAGATATAAGAATAAGATGAAGGTAGTACCACCAACTACCTATCAAAAAGCCTTTGATAGAGCTCTTAATTTGGAGGGCGAAATGAAGCAAACAGCAAGTCACTATAAATATGATTCAGATAGTGATTGTGATGACTTGAACGTTGCTATCTAGGCAATGAGGAAGGACCTGGAAATCATGATCAACGATGTGAAGGAATACAAGAAAAAGGACATTTAGTGTTTGGACAAGGTTGAGAGACACACAAATGTAAACTATCCAAAAAATGTGTTTTGTAATATTTGTGAAGTTGTGGGACACCTTGTTACAGATTTCCCATTTAACCTCAAAAGCACGAGACATCAGACTTTAACAATGCAAAAGGAGAAGGAAGAGAAACCTAGTACTTCTAAAAGTGGGCAAGGAGCAACAAGCGGTGATTACAAAAACAATCGCCAAGGACATCAGCCGCAGCAAGGAAATCGACCACAAGGTGAGAAATGTCAACTTCAATATGATTCAGACAAAAGACTAAATATTCAATTTCGAAGATGCGTAGAGTGGGGGCACTTCACGAGAAATTGTTAGAATGCGCTAGTGAGAAACAATGTCAAAAACAACAATGGGTTATTGTGCAGATGGTGTGGACCGAAAATTATAGGGAGGCCAATTGCCCGAAGAAGGCGAGCTTGAGTAACATGCAAAATGTCAATTTTATTGACATCGAAGAGCCTCCAAGAGACCAGCAAAACAAAGAAAAGCATGTGTTAGATGTAACACGACCTCAGGCAAGGAAAGTTGAGCAATATCCGAACCCTGCCATAGAGAAGGAGAGATGGCAAGAAGCACATGTCCAAATAGAGGAAGAAACACGAAAGACCAATCAAGAGAGACTCCTCCAAGAGAAGAAGTTGAAGAAGCCAATTGAAAGTGAAGTAGAAACATCAACACAACTGACAATGCAAGTGTTGAACACAAGTGAAGAGGTGAAGGTATCCGGCTTACTTTGCACGATACCGGAGCTTTATGCAACGGTAGGAGAACTGATGCGAGCAAGGAGAGTGGTGGAACTACGATGCCAACAAGAGGCAACCATAATAAGAAGGGATTAATTAATTGATCAGTGTTGATGATCGATGCTAGGAAAAAGTCAACATTAATCCATATTGAGTTGTTGAACCATAAGTTGATGCAAGTGATCGTTGACAAAGGATCAAGTGGGAATGTATTACTAGAGAAAACTTTGAGAGAACGTGGGGCACCATTCTTATGGTCCACAAATTTCAAACCATATGGTGCATATCAATACGGCATCGAGATCAAAGGAGTCTTAATGGACTAGAAAGTGAAGATAACCAAGAAAGCATTCTGTAGACAAGGGTTAGTAACTTCCTGAGACGAGGGAATGATGATGAACTACGAGGAATTGATAGGCCAAGGTATACCAGTCATCATGTTTTGCAAATTTAACGGATGTCTTGAATCAGTTAGACATCTGAGTTAGACGGTCTAGACGTCTGGGACAGACAGCTAGACGTCAGGGTTGGACGTCAGCAATAGGTTGCTAGACGTCTGGACAAGACGTCTGGACGGGACGGCTAGACGTTAGGACTAGACTGCTAGACGTCTAGATTGGGCGACTGACTGGACGGCTAGGCGTCTGGACTGGACGGCTAGACGTTTGGACTGGATGTCTAACTGGACAGCTAGACGTCTGGACTAGATGTCTGACTAGATAGTCGGCTAGAAGTCTGGGCTAGTCGGCTAGACGTCTGGACAGTTGTCGACGAGGTCAAACGGCAAGTCAGGTACGCACTCAGACTGTTATGCATTCTCCAGTCCCTTAGCACACCCTGCAACATGAAAACAACACACACCAATACATGCTTCTGTACCAACGATGATCAATACCTACAACACAGATGCAATCTCGTACAACACATTCTAGACTAACAAATGTTGCACGTCTCTGTATTATAGACAAGTATGGATATCTTACAAAATGAAATAGGGGGGTATTTATAGGTAGGATCAGGTAGTTAATGCAACCAACCTGTCCAAACCGTCCCAACCGCCTATTTACCTTAACAATTGCGTTTAGCGTCTAACTGACGGTTCCACCTATTTACCTTAACAATTGCGTTTAGCGTCTAACTGACGGTTCCAGACGTCTAACACAGCCAGACGTCTGATTAGTTAGGTTGGACGTCTGACTAATCTAGACGTCTAACTAATCCAGACGTCTTAACACAAAGATGGTTGTGTTTGTCATTTTGTGCACATTTATTAATCGAGCCATATTCATTCGATTGGCTGATTTTACATTGCAATTTGTCATTTACATTACCAAAATGGCTATACATAATCAAAATTGTAGTTCTTCATAGGACATTCATGTCAGACAACATCATAATGTTATTTCTGCTTGGAACTGTTGTCTACATCTATCCTCCTCTTCGAAGAAGTCAATGTTCTCAACGACTTCCTCCGCTCACTTTGAAGAGTCTCAGCATCTTTGGGAGTCGTAGCTGGTAAGGTTTCATCCAATTGCATTTGTAGAGCCTCGTTATCCGCCTTAAGTTGCTTGGCATAATTGAAGTATTTACCCCATTCCACTCCTAGGGCATTGGCGTGATTTTCTGTCTCTTCAAGCCTATTCAACAATTCAGTCTCCCGCTGTATGAAAATTTCTTTCAGCCGTGGAACTGAAATTGTGGATGAAGATGAGGCCTTTGATGTCATTTCTTGTTTCAAAGTTGCCTCACGCTGTTGTGCTTGTCGCAATTTTTCCTATACCGCTGCCAACTGTTTCTGTCAAGTCTCCTCACGTTGGCTCATCTCGTGCTACCAAGCTAGCTCACTCTTATTTTGTTTGCTTAACCAATAATTCTTTAGCTTGTTTTTGTTGTGACACCTCCTTTTCTAGAGTGGTAATCTATTGTGCTTTCTCTTCTAACTGAGTATGAAGGCTCTTCATGTCTTGTGTTAATTTCTTGATCTCCTGAATGACAGCCTCCATACATGCCTCTCCTTCTTTAAGTGTTTTGTCTTTGCGTTGCACATCTTCAGTGCCTCTTGCAATTCACTCTCCACCATTTGCTTGGTTGTATGCAAGTACTTAATACCTTCTGCTAGCCAACATAACAAGTGGGCTAAGAAATTGTACTATTGATACATAGGCAGTATAATTCACGTGCTAACTTCACCTGCGATCCTTGCTCTACGGACTGTTGGGAAGAAGGATTAGTGTTGTGGCCACAAATGTACACCTGTCCAGATTCCAAGTAGAGGGTTGGCATCTTCTAGGTTAAATGTTCAATTCCCTCCATTGTTGACAAATGTGCGGTGGGCATCGTCCAAGGCTAATTCTGGTAGATGCTAGAAATTTGTGTTTGCCAAGGACCATGTGTGGCCCATTTCACCAATCTGTTCAATTCTTCCTCTGCCATCGACTGCCACTTCTTCCATTGACCAACACAGGCTATATTAAATTGCAACTGCAAATTTTCCATTATTTTTGTCAACTTTGTAAAACATTCTACCGCTCGCTCGTCCATATCATCCGAAGGATCCATGAGATTCGGTAGTTGCACTTCGAAACATTCAAACCATGCATCTTGAGTTTGTTCCTCTTGTTCCTCCTGTTCCTCCTCCTGTATTGTTTCTTTCCCTTTTCCGGAGAGATCAATGGTCTTTTTGGTTGCCTTGCCTTCTGTTACTACAGCCTTACTGTTGTCACCTTCTGTTCCAACCCCTTGTTGAGACATGTTTGTCTGTAGCTTCTCTCCCTCTTCTATATTAGTCTCTTGTTCCAATGAGACTTCTTCATCAACTGTGATGGGTTGTTGCTCTGTCCCAGGTGCTGGATTGGCTGTATTTGGAGAAGGTAAAGCTTCCTCTATCCTGTTGATTACTGGTTCCACCGGAATCTCCGTGGGTATTACTGCTCTAGCTTCTTCTGCTGCGACAAGATCTGCAAAAGACACAGCTCGCAGAGAAGCTACAAAGGAATTTGTTGTAACTACAGGTGGAACAGACAGATCTGGTACTGTTCTCTGAGCCCGAACATGAGCTTCTGTCAAATAGTCCCTAGGTCCTATATTCCCAACGCTTGTTCCTGCTGCAGTATTCTGCAAAGTCTGAGGAATATCAAAACTGACCTTTTCCCAAGGTACTGTCATCTATTGTACCAATCGTTGAGCTACCGCTTTACTGCGAGCAATATGTTTTGTTGTAATCCCTTGTTAATGAATCTGGATTAGACGAAGGCAGTGGGGATTCAAATAGCCTTCTCTTCCTTTTTGGCTTGGGTTCTTTTGGTGAAGGTGCAGTCATTTCCTTTTTAGGTCCCTTGTTAATGAATCTGGATTAGATGAAGGCGGTGGGGATTCAAATCGCCTTCTCTTCCTTTTTGGCTTGCGTTCTTTTGGTGAAGGTGCAGCCATTTCCTTTTCAAGTTCTCTCTCCTCAGTCGAGGGTGGTGTTGTATCCTCCCCTTCTGAATCAGTCACCGTCTTCTCTTGACATGAGGGCTTGTGGGAGACCTGCTTCACCCGCTGCTTCTTTACTGGTGTTGCCTTCTTTACCAGTGGTTTGGCATCCTTCCATCGTAAGATAGTAGGTGCTAAATCCAGGATCTGCTGAGGTGAGTCAAAATTTGGAATCTGCACTCCTGCTCTTGACACAACATCCAAAAGTAACCCAATGGCATGAAATGCCATCGAAAAATTCTTTGTTGTTCGCATCAAAAAGTTCTGAATACGAACTGGCAGGTGAGTTGTCGAATCATATGGTACTCCCTGTTCTATCCCGAGCAAATATGGGATCAGCCAGATGGGAAGATCAAAACTGTGTTGTTCCCCTGACAGTCTGGCCATTAGAACATTCATAATGCACTGCAACTCATTATTCTTCAGCTGAGATTGTTTTACTCCCCTCCCACCGTGAGTAGCTAGCATTTTCTCCACTTCTTCTTCCTTGAGGGTAGTAACTTGCAATATCAACTGTCGAGTTTTCTTAGGATCTCCCCGTTCATTGAGTACAGGTTTGCCCTTCCTGGGGAGTCCGAAAGTTCGCCTGAACGCATCAGGAGAGAAGTCTATTTCTATGGTTCGATCAGCAACCTGAACCGTGCTAGTGTTCCGAGCTGGTTTATATGTCTGCAGCATCTGGACCAGATACCTCTTGAAAAATTCTTTATCAAAGCTAGGTATCTGCAGAATAAAACTCACTCCGGCTGCTAGCATATTCTTCTTTATCGGAATCTTTGGTGCTGTTGCCGCCCACCATTGTCGACAAAAATCTCCTGTAGGGCAAGTCCAAGTAATGTCTTCAATCGGGATCTGCTCCTTGCTACTTAATTGGACTTCCGCTTGTACTGCTGCTTCCCGTTTCCCTCGAGCCTGCCCCTTGTCTGGGCTTGGCACTTGGCCCCACATCATCTCCTGCTGATGTCGAAGTCGTTTTGCCACAACTGACTCGGGTCCTGCTTCAGGTTGCATTGGAACTTGGCCAGACTTCTGATGGCTCATCTTCTCCTCTTAAGACGTCTTCTGTGCTTTAGATGGCTCACTTTTGCTAGACGTCTGAATTTGATGCTAGACTGGTTGTTTAGGCTGACGTCTAAGACGGACGGCTGACCGTCTAGGCTGGCCGGCTAGACGTCTAAGTCGATCAGCTGGTCGTCTTGGTTGGACGGCTAGACGTCTAAGGCGATCGGCTAGTCGTCTGATTGTCTGCCGACTGGACATCACCTTCTCCGATCAGACGGCTCGTTTCTCCAGACGGCTGCGACGTAAGGCTAATGGCTGGGTCTTCTTCCGAACGTCTTTTTCTTCCCTGAGACGTCTGCTGGTTTGGCCGCATTGATGGCAATTCGTCAGACAAATGCCCTAGCAATTCGTGACGGAGCTGTATTTCTTTCTGAAGTAGGGTTTCCGCACTTACACTGAAAAAATAAAAATCCTTCATGAGCCTGGGTTTACCGTTTGGTCTATAAACCTGCGGTCTTTATTGTTTTTTATGGGTTTAAAAAAGAATTTTTTTATCCCACATGTAATACATTATGGCTCCCCCACTAGAGTTAGGATTTTATAAAGAAGTGTTGTACTTCTTCTAAACTCACACTCCGCTGATGAGACCCATAGGTCGAAACGCGTTTGGAGTTTTGATGTTGTATTACTTCTTCTTTTCGGAATAAAATTCAATTTCGTGTCTTTTGTTCCTTTCCTAACTCGTGTTAATATTTTTTCTATTTTCTAAAACGTATTTGTTGTCGGTATTATGCTCTTCACTTGTCGTGTAATGCGATCTGGTGAATCAAAAATCCTGCAGCACTAGGAGTATGCTCTTCACTTGCGCATCTGCGATCTGGTGAATCAGAAACTAGTTTACGTTTTTAGAGTATTGCTTCGCCATGTTTCTTTTTTTATTAATGAGTTTACCCATTAATGGCGCACGTTGCTCTACCAGTTATTGACCTTTCAGATATTGAATCCTCTCCCATAGTTCCTGATAGTCCCCCCAGTTCTCCTGTTCGTCTTCCTCGCAAGCGTCTACGGCAAGAGGGTTCACGACAGCAAATTTGGGAGCTTGAAGAACGGGTCTTCGACACAGATAAAATGGAAGAGTTTTGTAGAGGTCTAACACAAACATAATTTTTTGCTCAAAATGGAAGAGTTCCTTGTACACAGGATAGAAGGACCTTCATAGATGGAATCGGTGCAATGCGTGGCATTCCTCCACGTCCAGAGTCTTTGGACAAGTTGTTGGAAACAAGGTTCGAAGAATTCAAGATTTTGAGTAGAAAGGTAGAAAAATGCCATTCCAGGCTAGCCCGGTTTGAAGAGAATTTGGGCAAAGGCATTGTTCCCCATAGCCTACGAATGGAAAAACCACGTCTTCAACTTCCAGATGAAGATATTAATAAACAATTTTTTGATGAGTCAGAGGCCCTCACAGAAAAATTTTGCTTGGAAATGGCTAAATTATATATCTGTAATTTCAAAAAATATACAGATAAATTAGCTGCTCAGGCCAATGATTATATTCCCAATATTTTATTGCCGGCAATTAAGGAAATTCTTGCAGATTCCGTAAATAAATATAAGATAATTTCTCAGGAAATTGCTTTGGAATGGGAATCCCAGATTAAAGAGCTTTTTGAGGGAAAGCTTCAGGCTTGGAGAGTTGAAATGCAAATCCAAAAAGATATACAAGAGAAAGCCAAAGCTGCTCGAGAGAATGCTGCTTCAGAAATCCCAGAAGTTAATATGTCAGAAGCTACAAAAAGTGTAGCCGACTTGGTTAAAAGAGAAATCAAGCAACAAATTGATCGTTTGGAAAAACTAATCACAGGTGCACAAAAGAAATTTCCGGCACAAGACAACAAGAATAGAAGTCACAATAGAGGGCCAAACCAAAGAGCCTCTACTACACAAAAAAAGGCAATCACGACAACATCCACAACATGGAAACAAACAACAACGGCAGCCACAACAAAGGAATAAACAACTGAAACAACAACAACAAAGGCAACAACAACAACAAGGGCATAATTTAAACTTTTGGGGCCCTTCTCCAAGAAGATGAAAGAAGGGGAGAAACTTCCAGAACCGCACTTCCTATGTGCAGCAACAATTGCAACAGGACAATGGAAGAAATTTCCACAACTCTGGTTTCGAGAATCCGAGAAAGGGTTTTGCCCCATCTGTTCAGAAGCAACAAGGGCAGGGGTTCTTCCATCACCAAAATGGTGGCGGAAACCAAAAATAACCCCTTGGTCCGCAATTTTCAGCCCACAAGATTTTGGTCGTCGGTATTTTTACCGGAGTCCTGTCTAGGCTATGGATGGCAAAATCACAAATCTTGTTGTCCATAATTTTTCCTCCAAAGAACTTACCCAGAATGAAATTGAGGCCCTCAGCTTGGGTTTAAAGTTCCTCCCTGTTCCTCCTCCCATGGCCAAAGAGGTTCTAAAATAGGAGTTTTCAACATTTTGTAGACGTCTTCGTCTTGAATGGTTCTTTGGACCGAGAGGTGGCCCTCCAAAACCGCTTAAGCCCATTGATCCTTTCCGTGTTTCCAACCCAAGTTTTAATCCCTCACAGTTTTATAAGCCTTTGGAAGAAATTATTGGCATGGGTGAAAGATTCCTCAATAACAAATTATCTGCTGCTAATCCCACCCGCCAACGTGCTTTTCCATCCCACATCTGGTCTGCCATTTGTTCCCTTGCCAATGACAAATCCATTGTCATTAGGCCTACAGATAAAAACTTGGGTGTTTGTGTTTTATCCATGGACTGGTACATTTTAGAAGGCTTTTCCCAGCTTTCAGATCAAAATGTTTACTCTGAAGTGAACAAAGTCCCCTGGCAGGATATTTTTTATCAGCTCCAAGACTTGCTTGATTGGGCTTTTAGGAGGAATCTGCTTTCAGAAAACCACAGGAAATTTATGCTCCAGGTAACACCATCCTCTGCCAGAGTGTGTGTCTTTTACCTACTCCCCAAAATCCACAAGCCCAGGCTTTCCGGTCGACCCATCTGTTCCTACTGTGGTTTCATGCTCGAACCTGCCTCCAAATGGCTTCATCATCTGCTCTTGCCAATTTTGTTGAAGCAAAAAAATCATCTCTTGGATTCCATATCTCTAATTAAATATTTGCATGGTCGTACTTTTCCTCAGGACATCATTCTTTTCTCTTTTGATGTTGAGAGCCTCTATCCCAACATCCCCACCTCTCAAGGATTGGCAGCCATCCATCATTTTTTGAGGAATGAATTTGATTCGGCCAAGACAAACTTTGTGGTAAGGCTTGCAGAGATAGTGTTAACACAACACTACTTGGAATTCAAAGGGAAAACATACAGGCAGATAAGAGGAACAACCATGGGAAGTAATTTTGTTGTGGTTTATGCTTGTTTATTTCTTTGTCATCTAGAGGAACAGGTATTTAATAATGTTGTTGTGGAAAATATTTTATTTTATAAAAGATACATTGATGATGCCATTGGAGTTTGGCATGGCCCTAAGGAGGATCTTAATGGTTTTCTTGCTGCCTACGGTTCCTTCTATGACAGTATTAAAATTACTTCCTTTATTTCTGATTTTGAAGTAACACTTCTGGATACTACATTTTTTAAGGGACCTGATTTTGCTCAGACTGGAATTCTTTGCACCAAATTGTTTCAGAAGCCGATGAATGCCTACCAATACATCCTTGCTTCCTCCCATCATCCAGTTCATCAGAAAAAGGCCTTTATCATGAGTGAACTCAACAGATTTTTGGTTAGAGAAAGCTCCAGGGATGGATTTATTTCTGTTAAAAATAAATTTTTTAACAGACTCAGAGCTAGGGGATATCAAATTAATTTTCTCTTGCCTTTGTTTGAGAAAGTTAAATTTGATGGTAGGCCTTCACTTTTGGCCAGAGTTTTGGAGCGAGCAACACGTAGACATGGAACCAAAATAAAAACAATTCCTCTTATTTTGAAGCTGGACAACTGCAATTTTGTCAGAGATCTTCGAATCGGCACAGATATTATTTCTCCAATGTTTGAAAAATGGAGAAAAGATAGAGAGCTCAAACACATTGCTCGAGGCATCATTTGTTGGAGGAACAAAAAGCCCTTGAGAGCTTATCTTTGTAAAAACAAAATTTCTTAAAACATGTTTTATCCGCTATGTATCTTGCATTTTTAATGCATTTTTTAATGCATTTTTAATGTAATTTTTAATGCATTTTTTAATGCAAGTTTTTGTATTTGGGTGGGTAATTTTTCTTGGGGTATGAGCCTGGGTTTACCGTTTGGTCTATAAACCTGCGGTCTTTATTGTTTTTTATGGGTTTAAAAAAGAATTTTTTTATCCCACATGTAATACATTATGGCTCCCCCACTAGAGTTAGGATTTTATAAAGAAGTGTTGTACTTCTTCTAAACTCACACTCCGCTGATGAGACCCATAGGTCGAAACGCGTTCGGAGTTTTGATGTTGTATTACTTCTTCTTTTCGGAATAAAATTCAATTTCGTGTCTTTTGTTCCTTTCCTAACTCGTGTTAATATTTTTTTCTATTTTCTAAAACGTATTTGTTGCCGGTATTATGCTCTTCACTTGCCGTGTAATGCGATCTAGTGAATCAAAAATCCTGCAGCACTAGGAGTATGCTCTTCACTTGCGCATCTGCGATCTGGTGAATCAGAAACTAGTTTACGTTTTTAGAGTACTGCTTTGCCATGTTTCTTTTTTTATTAAGAAGTAAATCCATGTCTTGCGAGAGAAATCATCAATAAAGGAAACATAGTACATGCTACCTGAAATTGATGCTACTGACATCGATCCACAAACATCCGAATGTACTAGATCTAGTATCTCCTTAGACCTATGCTCGTTGTTTGGGAAAACAGCCTTGGCATGCTTGCCAAGCGTGCATCCTCTGCATACTCCTTGTTGCTCAATGTTGAACTCTAGAAGACCTGTGACTATCTCCCTTAGAATAGGCAACGCTCTATGATGCAGGTGCCCCGTCCTCTTGTGCCACAACTCACACAAGTTGTTACTGTTATGAACTAGGGCTTGAACAATTTCACCCTGCAACCTGTATAGACTCCCTTCTCTAACCCCTATTACTTGTGTTGTTTTCGGGCTAGATTTTTTTGGTCTAATAAGGACATGTTGGTTCTTGAACTCCACTGCATAACCCTTATCCTCCATAACCGAAACTGAAAGCAAGTTCTTCCTGAGACCTAGAACAAACAAAACATCATCAAAGTATAAAGAGTTCCCTAACTGGAGTCAAAAAGGAATGGTACCAATTCCTGCAATTGGATATTTGGTATCATCACCAAGCTCAACCTGAACCCCTGAGCCCTGCTTTTGTAGACTACTAAAACATTGTCAGGCTGATGTCATGTGCCGAGATGCCCCACTATCCACATACCAAGCATTTCTTGGAACCGTGCTAGTAGAAAGGCAAGAGACCAATGAGAAATCTTTCTCGAATTTGGCAGCAAAATCGCTCATCTGAGTTTCTGCCGAGGCTACTACCTGCGTCTGTTGCTGCTTCCCTTTGCCCTTCCTGTCTGGACACTATGATGCATAATGGTCGTGCTTATGACAAATGAAGCACTTGATCTTGCTCAAGTCCTTTCCTGACTATGAGGTTGACTCCTCATTCTTTACCTTACCCTTGCTGGGTCCTTTACCTTTGCCCTTCTTGGTTTGCCCAAAATGAGCTAGGTTATCGTCACCACCTTTCTTGCTGGCCTTTGACTCCATCCAAGTCTCCTCCTGGATGAAATCATCCCACAGTTTCTCAAAGGTGGAAAGGTTCTCACGAGCACAAATGCCTTTGACAAACGGTTCCCATGAAGCTGGGAAACCATTAAGTGCCACGTCCACCAACTCTGTGTCTTCAACCTTCTCTCCTACTGCTGCCAGTTGATCACGAATCTGTGTGATCTTCATTAGGTAACTGGTAACGGTGTCGGATCTGGTCATATCCATAGATCTACAGCTGTAACCCTTGAGGATATCAATCACAGAACCTAGATCTAATACCATGTAAATTTTCCAACCCTAGATAACTGTTGTCCTATGTTATTTTAAAATAAATCAGATCTGAGAATAATTTATTCAAACATGCAACAGTCACACGGATGGCTGGAAAAATAAACAGCGTGAACAGCAGAAGTTAAATATATTTCTGAACCTGAAATATTACAAATAAAGGAGGCTACAGCTACAGCAAAACACTCCACCCTACCAAAAAGCTGAATTGGGTGTCCAAAATCCAATTGATAATGTTGGTGCGGGCAGGGTCAAGTGCGACTCCCAGGTGACTTTAACAGTGTAGAACCCCCTGTTCGTGGTCTCTCAGACCAAGGAGGCCCCGCAAGGGGTTTTTCGCTTAAAAAATATATATATATATTTTTGAACTTCAAATATTACAAATAAAGGTGGCTACAGTTACAGCAGAACACTTCTTCTCTCTTGCTGCTTTTCTAGCCAGCAATTTCACTATTCTTCTCCTCCTAAGCTTGTAGTTTTCCTTCAGCAATTTGTTCTCCTTTTCTTCTTTTCTGTGTGTAAAACACTCGTCCTTCTCCTTTAATCCTTGAAAAAGGTAACCCTAATCTCTCTAACCCTAAGATTAAATCTCATCTCATCTTGAGATGTAAGGTTAAAAATAGAAAATCACTTAAGTGAATTACAAAATAGAATCACTTAAGTAAATTACAAAATAGAATCACTTAAGTGAACTTAAAAATAGAAAATCACTTAAGTGAATTACAAAATAAAATCACTTAAGTGAATTACAAAATAGAATCACTTAAGTGAATTACAAAATAGAATCACTTAAGTGAACTTAAAAATAGAAAATCACTTAAGTGAATTTAAAAATAGAATCACTTAAGTGAATTACAAAATAGAATCACTTAAGTGAACTTAAAAATAGAAAATCACGTAAGTGAATTTCAAGATAGAATTAGAAATGTCTCGAACCACTTCTAGCACGTTCATACTGAAGCCTGTGCAAGAAGTTCCTGTCCGAGCTACATTTCTCAACATCTGGTGTCATCGCACAAGCCCAAAAATGAGCTTTTGCCAAATATTCCTTAGGTCCAATTTGCACAGCAGTACTGGTTCCAGCTACAACATTCTGTAAAACTGAGAGGATTTCAAAAGCAACCTCTTCTCGGTGCACATTCATCTGCTGTTCAAGGCTGCGAGCAATCTTCTCCACTGTGATATTTCGCACCGAATCTGGGGATAATGATGGGGGTGATAAGTCAAATTGCCTTCCCTTCTCGTCGGCTTGGGCACTTCTAGTGATGATGCAGCAACTTGCTTTTTGGGCCCTATCGCCTTAGCCAAAGGTGGTGCAGTATCCTCCCCTTCTGAATCAGTCACCAGCCTCTCCTGGCGTGACGGCTTGTGGGAGAATTTTACTCTTGGCTTCTTTACCGATGTTTGTTTCTTCACCTGTGGTTTGGCATCCTTCCACCGCAAGATGGTCGGGGCCAAGTCCAAAAAATTGTTGAGGTGGTTCAAAATCTAGGATCTGCACTCTTGCCCTGGAGGCTACATCCAAAAGTAGTCTAATGGCGTGAATGCCATTGATAATTATTTGTGGTTCGCATCAGAAAATTCTGAATGCGAAGTGCCAAATGAGTTGCCCAGTCATATGCCACTCCCTGTTCTATCCCTTGCAAGTATGGAATTAGCCAAATGGGAAGATCTGAGCTTCGCTGTTCGCCTGACAATCTGGCCATCAGGACATTCATAATACACTCCAAAACCTTATTCCGCAGTTGTGGCTGCTTAACTCCCCTGCTGCCGTGAGTGGCTAACATGGCATCCACTTCCTCCTCTTTCAGAGTAGTGATACCCAATATCAACTGCAGAGTTTTCTTGGGATAAACCCTCATTTACCACTTGTTTGCCCTTGTTTGGAAGGCCAAATGTACGTCTGATTGCGTTAAGAGAAAATTCAATTACCAGGGTCTGATAACCAACGCATATTGTGTTGGTATTCCGTGGTGCGTTATAAGTTTGCAACATCTACACCAGATATTCCTTGAAGAAATCCTTCTCAAAACTTTGGACCTGCAAGATAAAATTAACTCTTGTGTCTTTGATCTTCATCTTCACCGGATCGTTTGCTGGTGTCTTTGCCCACCATTGCCGGCAAAAATCTCCCGTAGTGCAAATCCAAGTGATCTCATCAATCGAGACCTGATCCTTGCTGCTTTGTTGGACTTCTCTGGTTTTCCGAGTGGATACTTCTACTTGTACAGCCTCACGTCTACCTCAAGTCTGCCCTTCTCTGGGCTCGACACCTGTCCGTGAATCTTATCTTCATGTTCCTAATGATGACGGAGTCTCTTAGCAACGATTGACTCGGGTACCGCTTGTCCAGATTTCTAGCGACTCATGGTTTCCCCTCTTGGACGGGTTCTGCACTTAGATGTCAGACTACTCCAAACGTCGCAACCTGCTAGACATCTGTCTCCTCCGGATGTCAAATTTCCAGTTAGACCCCTCTTTCCTAGACATCTAAGTCTTCCTGCTAGACGTATAAGTTTGAGTGGAATGCAAAATATCAATTGGATTGATATTGGAGAAGTATGGAGGTAGAAAAAGATAATGAAGTCCTAGCAGTAACTAGAGCATAGGCTAGGAAAATGGAGCAGTACCCAAATCCTACCAAGGAGGAGCGATGGCAGGAAGCTCAAGGACTGATTAAAACAGAGCTAGATAAAGAAAAGCAAGAAAGGTTGATTCTAGAAAAAGCTCTAAAGAAGGTGGAGATCGTAATAGACAAACAGGCATCAGTCGAAGGCTTGGTGACCAGGTGCTGAATACAACTTTGGAGGTAAAAGTATCAAGTTTATTCAATATAGTACCTGAATTGTATGCTACGGTCGGGGAAGTAATGAAAGCAAAGAAGAGAGAGGAAGGCCGATAGATAGCCAACATCAAGCAGGAACAATTTATTGATCCAACGATACTAATGATTGAGGCAGGGAAGAAGCCAGCTTTGGTTCACATGGAGATATTGGACCATAAGCTAAATCAAGTAATCGTGGATAAAGGATCAAGTGTGAATGTAATGCCAGAAAGGACATGGTGAAGTATTGGCCAACCTGTACTACAATCTCCAAATTTCAAATTATATGGAGTTGATCAATATGGTATTGAAACAATAGGAGTATTGATGAGCCAAAAGGTGCGCATAGCATTTACCTTAGCCGCATACTTTGCATTCATATTGTAGGGCCTTCTCACTGGTTGGGCTCCTGGAACTAACGTAATCTTATGAACACAATTCTAGAGGTACCCCTTTCAAGTACCTATACATCCATGCAAAGACATCCTTGTATTGTAGAAAAATTTTGAAAGTTGTTGCTTTCAATACAGGATCCCAATCGTCTCCACAATGGATTATCCTTGGATCATTATTCGTTCCTAAATTCACTTCCACCATCTTCGGTCCATATTTTATACTTTCTAGTTCCACCTTTGCCTTTGCCACATTCACAAGATGTGTTGGTTTTGCATCTATCTCTGCATTGCCAACTGTATAGTCTGCGAAACTCTTAGGGAAGCTCCATTTCTCCTCATCTTCCTCAATCTTCTTGTTGGTTTCCATCTTTTCATCTTGGGTTTCTAAAGTCTTTTCTATCTAGATATAGAGGCAAGTGGGCTGAAACATTTCATACTCCATTTACCAATGGAGAAGTCCACTATTAGATCGATTCTCATCTTTATTACATTCTTATAAGTACAGCATCCCTTCATCATTTGGCTCGTATTGCTCTTCCTCTTCTGAAGAACTTACTAATGCATCAGTCGTAGCCAAATCTTCACTAATTGTTTGATTTCTCAGATTGATCATATATTTATGTTGTCCCCTTTTAAATGTTAATTGATCCTTTTCCCAATTGTGATTTACTTTGGCTAACCTTAGCCACCCTCGTCCCAACAATGCATCATATGCTAGCTTCTTCATTGTAATCACAACAAAATCCAAGATGAATTCTTGGTCAACAATCCTTACTTTTTGGGTTGTTAAAACCCCTTTCGTTTCAATTCCATATTGGTCGGCACCATATAGTTTAAAACTAGGCACCCAAAGAAATGGAACCCCAATCTCCTGCCAAGTCTTTTCTAGAAATACATTCACACTTGACCCACCATCCACAATTACTTGTGTCAACTTGTGTTCTAATATTTCCATATAAATTAATGATGGCTTCTTCCCAACATCAATCATTAACATTGTTGGATCAATAAATTGATCTTTCTTTTCTCTTCCTCCACTAGTTGGCTCCATACTTCCATTACTCGTTGCAGCTATAATTCCTCTCCCATAATTGCATGCAATGCTGGTATGGCTCCCAGCAAACTCGCCACCTTGACTTCCACCATGTGCTGCCAACTCTTGTGTTGACACTTTCTTTTGAGCCTATTAGCTTCTTCAACTTCTTGTGTTCAACCAAGCGCTCCTGTTTGGATTTCTCAACTTCTTCTTCGATCATTTTTTGTGCTTCTTGCCATCTTTCCTTCTCTATGGCAGGTTCAGGATATTTATCCTTCTTGGTCTGACTCCTTGTCACAACCAACACATCTTTCTCCTTTACTTCAATAACTATAGGAGGCGCTTTAATGTCAAGAAAATTGACATTCTGCAAGTTACTTGTACTTGCCTTCTTTGAGAAATTGGCCTCCATTGCCTGGTCTGCACCATCGGTACATGTGTGTTACATTATTTCCTACTGTCCCGCTTGCTTGAGGAGCAGGGCAATTCTTCGCAAAATGCCCCCATTCCTGGCAATTGCAACATTGTATGATTGGTCTGCCCTCCGAATCATACTACAACCGACTCTAACCTCCTTGATATTGCTTGCCTCCTCGGCAATTATTCTTGTAACCACCACTAGTTGCACCTTGTCCAATTCTTTGAGTATTTAATTTCTTTTCTTCTTCCTACACTGTCAAAGTTTGGTGCCTTGCTCCCTTCAAGTTAAATGGACAATCTACAATCTCATGTCCTAACACATCGCGTATATTACAATATGCATTTTTAGGACAACTTACATTGGTGTGTCCCTCCGTTTTGCAATCTGTACACCAAATAATTTTTCAGTCTTTCTTGACTTCACCCTTGACCTCTTTCATCATTTTCTCAAATTCTTTTTTGAATGACTGGATAGCATTTTGCACTTTATCATCCACATCCATATTCGAGTCTTCACTTCTAGGATGACCAACAATTCTAGTTGTTTACTTTGCCTCACTCTCAAAATTCTTTGCTTTTTCCAATGCTTCTTCATATGTTGAAGATGGAACTGCCTTCATCTTCTTTCTATACCGAGATAATAGTCCATCAATGAACCATCTCTTGACTAGAACATCAGCTGGTGGCATTTGCAACTTATTAGTTAACTGTTGCAATCTTCTATTATATGTTTTAGCATCTTCTTTCCTCTAATTCGTAGCATATATTTCAGTGATAATCTCTATATCATCCCTCAAGGGCTTGAATTTATTTATGTATTGCTCTATCATAGTATTCTAGACACGAAAGGGTTGTGTATTTTCCCTTTACAAATACCAGTCTATCGCTAGACCTCGCAATGTGGCAGGATAAAATTGCAACCATTCATTTGGTTGCCTTACCCCATTTGCTCTCCAAATGGTGGTACAAGTGTCGATGCACCTTGTTGGATCCTCTTTCCCTTCTCCAATGAAGGGTGGGCATCTTTGTCTGCCCGCTCTGTTGGCAATGTTTGCCATTGAAGAATCTCCTTCATCACTTGATGATATATCTCTTGGGATTTCTACCCAATCTCTCTCTATCGTTGGTGGTTCTTTTTGTTGTTCTTCATCTGATGTTTTTGTCCTTGGTACATTTTTCGCCAAATAGTCTTCTTCCTACTTCTTGTGCATCCTCACTACGCGACCTTCTTCGCTGATACACGAAACGTGGTTCTCGTCTAACTTTCCAAGTACTTGCGTGCGGTTCCTCCGATGCCCGACTCCCATCCTCTGCACCCCTCGCCAACTTCCTGCTACTTGCTCAGGTGTCACCATCCACTCTCGTTTTTCCTCACACACTTCCCATGTTAGCGTCTTCACTTCTGCCAACGTCATCCTTGACTATTTGCTACTCTCCTTGCACCTCGTCCTCTGTACTTAACAACAATGTTTCCCACCTCTCACTTTCTCCCTCTTCTAGAGTCCACACTTGTTCTAATATTGGTTCATCCATCTCTCTGGATTGAACTTCTATGTTGTTCACATTCCCTCTTTGAGTGATCCTTGTGCTTCTTCTCACTGGCACTTGATCCTCTCTGCGATCTTGTCTTCTACGCTCTTGCAAACTTGTATCTGTCATCCACCCTTATCTCCTTCACACTACTATCCTATTGAATCAGACCCTTCCTAGTCCGACCATGGCAACGATGCCAAATGTAGCACGAGTGGCGGTATTCCCAATAAGGGAGGTGGCGACAGATTTAGGAATGGAACACTGAATTGTTCATCATCTCAAATGTACAATTTTCTACTGTATGACTAATAGCATTCGTAAGACGTACGATTATACATCTACCCAATCGTACAGTTTCCCCAAAATGTACAGCTCATCCAAAGCGTACAATTGACCCAAACGTACTGCTTTGCCAAAACGTACAGCTTACTCAGCAATTGTACAATCCATCCAAATCCTGTACGATTTCTCACAGGCAGTGATCATTCCTTCAAGATACTTTATCATTATACGATCATCAACAACATTGTATGATCATCAACAAGCACATGCATTATTAACTCGATCGTTTAGTCTCTAAATGGTTTGTTTCCTCATTGCAACATGCATAGTGTTCTCTCTTCGTACCACTCGTCATTGCACGGTTTCTACCAAGATCAACTGTCACATAGCAAATACAGTGTTTTATGAAAGTGCTTCAATCACCATTATATTCTGCCATAATCCTTTGTACAACTCCTATGACGTCCATGACCTTCCAAAACCTGCAATTGATAAATCTTCCAGCAATACGATTTGTACATGCAAACTATCAAGCATACACGGTTTGCAATAACACAAACAATACTATAACCACAGAATATTCCATTTCCAACACATGCACAAACAAAACATGTTCAACGACTATAATTGTATTAATGGTTGTTGTAACTCACAACACCAACATGTAGTACAAGATACACCAAGTCCAACGACCTCGGCAATCATATGAACATATTCACCTCGGCAACTATATACCTACAACAACATTACTCTATGCACTCAATCTCTTTCAGAACAACCAGTTCAAAAATGAATGGGGGACCTTATAATGCTTGTCCAGGCCATTCCAAGCAGTTCTTGGGATAGCGCATTATTTACAAATGCCACCCCACAACCGTCGTCCCATAGTTCGACTTACTTTTTCTAACATATAATTTGATTTTTATTAAACCGAATTTCATTTACATTTCCCTTATTTCAGCTAATTTCATTTGAACCTAATTTGCATTTCATACTAATTACACAATTTAATGCAAATTTCATTTTGCATTTTGCTTTACAAAAACTTGTCAAAAAGCATCCAAAACTTGACAAAATTTGCAATTTGACGTTTATACAAAATTTTACTTCTTCTGAGAGGCAGATTTACCGTCTACATACCTATTGCGATGCAAGACACAATAAAAATGGTCAGCCTTGGCAGCCCAAACAAACTGGTGTGTACATCAACTTGAAGTAAAAAGTGCATTCTTGAATGGCAAGATTGAACAGCCACAAGGATTTGAAGTGAAAGGTAAAGGACATGTCAACAAGTTGAAAAAAACATCCTATGGACCCAAACGAGCACC
This sequence comes from Wollemia nobilis, assembly GCA_028583015.1. Classification (NCBI taxonomy): domain Eukaryota; kingdom Viridiplantae; phylum Streptophyta; class Pinopsida; order Araucariales; family Araucariaceae; genus Wollemia; species Wollemia nobilis. Next base: position 3,546,091 of record JAQPPZ010000048.1, on the reverse strand, counting down.
AAGGGCATGGTATTCAAGAATTGTTGCATGCTTCTTAAAGTATGGATTTGTGAGAAGTAAGAATTAGCTCACATTGACCAAAAAAAAAAAAATTAGCCCACATTGTACAACGAAGAGGAGGTGATCATATTTTGATTGTTTATTTGTATATTGATGATCTAATTTTGAAGGAAGTTCATCAGGAATGAAAAGAGAGTTCAAGCAAGCCATGCTGCAAGAGTTTGACATGAGTGATTGCGTTTGATGCATTACTTTCTTGGTGTGGAGGTACATTAACACAATATGGGATCTTTATTTGGCAATCTAAATATGCACATGATATGTTGAAGAAGTTTGACATCGAAAGATGCAAAGATGTTGCTATCCCACTTGCACAAGGTGAAAGAATCTACAACTATCCTGGAAGTGAAAGAGTGGATGAGAGGAAGTATAGATGTTTCATTAGCATCCTTATGTAATTGACAACAAGAAGACCAGATATTACTAAGAAGATATTGTGTGAGCCATCAGAAGATCATATGAGATCAGCTAAGAGAATTTTGAGGTATGTGAAAGGAACTTCAAATTATGGAGTTCATTAAACTTCAACCAATAAGATTAAGTTGGTTGAATACAATGGTTCACAATGGAGAGGCTTAATTACTGATAGAAAATCTACATCAAGAAATTGTTTCTCATTGGGGAATGGTTTGGTAACTTGGAGTTCAAAGAAACAAGCAACGATTGCTCTCAACAGTAGAGGTGGAGTATATAGCAGCTACATCAGCTAGCACACAAGCAGTACGGTTGAGGCAGATCCTGGAAGACTTGAGTGAAAAGCAAGAGAAACCAACTACTAGTTTTGTGATCTGTTGGTTACGAATCTGCCATGAGGAAAGGATTTGGTATAATGCGCCCCAGATTCGCCCACCAGATTGAAAGGCCGAAAGGAAGGAATGCCTTTCGTGCCAATCTCCGGAGAAGGCCGGCTTCCTGTGGGTTTTTAGAGTTTACGGTAAGAGTGCAGGGAAAGAGATAAAAGTGCAGAAAGAGAATCCAAATGTGATTGGAGTTGGGTGGGGGGAATAAGCAGCACGGCAACGATCAATCACCGCATTTCTGCTTTTCGCAAACCCAAGCACAGGGCTTCGTACTCCGACGCGTTGTTGGTACAGCACCAAGCCAGCCTGTAAGTGTAGTCCTTCTGGATCCCGGTCGGAGAAACCAAAAGTACACCTGCACCGGCGCCATTTTTGCATCGTGCGCCGTCAAAGAAAAGCTTCCACAGCTTTTCTGGTGCAGGTCCTACATCTCTCTTGGCCGACTTGTCAAGCCTCTCAGGCTGGATGACAGTGTAGCAGCCTTGCTCGGTCTCGATCACGGCGTTGAAGTCCCGCAAGGAGAATTCATCTTCCACTTGCAGTAGCTCAAGAGCTTGCTCCGTCATATCCACCACCACCAGTTCTTCCTCCGTCAGCTGAACCATGCAGTCTTGCGACTCTTCCTCGGGTATCTTCTCTACTAGGAAAGTGGAAGGCTTCTCGTTGTAGATTTTCAGTCTCCTTCCTTTGAAGGGCACTTCCATGTGTGAGTAGTCTAGAGACAGATACCCTCCCAGCTTCAGGAGGGTTCCAAGTCGACAACCACGACCTCTTGAATGACCACGATGTCGAGAGCTTTGTGCAGCCGAATAGGAATTTCTTTAATGACACCGACTGTCTTGACAGGGGTGTCGTCCAGTTGCAGCACGCCTTGGCTGCTCCATGTATACTCCATCCCGATCTCGTCGTAGACGGCTCTCGGCATAACAGTCGTGGAAGCTCCAAAGTCCACCATACGGTTGTGCACTATGTACCCCTGCATCCGTAATGACGAGATAGAAGGGAGGTGGTCCTGTTCTTCCCGGTGGTCGAGACGTCGGGGGTTGCACCAAAACAACGAGTCAGTATCCGCTTGCCATTTTTCATGTTTTTCGAGAGATTCCTGCGACGGATCAACTTGGCCTGGGAGCAGAAGAGCATCATACATGCTGATTCTTGCGGGGGTCCTCTTCAGCTCGTCTACTATGCTGTAGCCCGAGGTGCTAGCTCCTTCTGCTTCTTTTGTCGGTTCGTACTTCGTCCGTTACTGCTGAGTGGCTTCAACTCTCTATCTCTTGGTCAGAGACGGATATCTCAGCTTTTCTCGAGCTTGTTCTTTGGTTTCGGTTGGAGGTTGAGCGGCGAGAGCTTTAGCCGGGGAGCTTTCGCTACGGGAGGCTTGATCGCGGGAGTCTTCTCTTTGGTCGTGTAAGGCCACGACCTCTTGTCGGGTGGTAGCCCGACGGGTTGCGCCTTATCTCTTCGGGCGTATACCTTCAAGGGCTTTGCGGCGGCTTCGACGGACTTTCTGTCTCCCTTGGCAGGAGGCGGCAACAGATCTTCCTCTGGGACGGCAAAGTTGCCTTCGTCGTCCAGGATCATATAGAGTTCTTCGTCCTCTATGGCGTTGTCGGCCAAGGTCTGGAGGTAGTGTTGATGCAATGTGCAGTCATCCTCAGAATGCGGGTCATTGCACGTAGTGCACCAATTGACCTGGTCAGAAGTGCCAGGTTGGTCTTCAATGGCAGCATTTCTTGCAGGGGGCCGCCTCTGATCTCGCCGTTCTGGGGCTTGATCTTTTGTCAGTGTCGGGTGCGGATATGGCCTCCTTGGAACGAGGTCCATCTCGGCCTGTTTCTTCTTTAGAATGGTCATGTCGTTGGACATGGTGTGATATCCAGAGGCCAGAGCCCGTACCTCCTGGAGGATTTTATTCTGAATATCATTGTCAGGAGGCGGCAACTGAGCTGGAGGAGGTAACGCAGCCAATGGAGGTGGTGTAGAATATTGTGCATACTGCAGGGGGAGATGGGAGTGTTGGATAATGCGGAGGAGGCGGCGGATAGTGAATTTGTGGTGGGTCATAAGGGTTTACGACCGGCGTCGGGTTCCATTGCTGCTGGGGTTGCTGTCCTGAAGTGGACGGCATTGTACCGGAAGCTGACGGGTACTGGGATTGTGGAAAGTCAGGGTAAATGGGCGGATGTACCCTATGCGGGAGTTTGCCTATGGAAATGATATCCATTTCAGCTTGTTGGGCAGCCTCGTACAGAGCAGGGAACGAGTCTATTCTGGCTATCTTCGACAACGAGGCAAATATCCGAGTTGAAGGACCTCGGGTAGTAGTGTGCGGCCGACTGCTGAAGGTCGGAGTTCGCGAGGTACTCGTTTCCAAGACCTCGCAAACCTGATGTTGAAGTCGGACACCTCCTCTTGGGGGTGTCTCCGGATGCTTTGAAATTGATGCAACAAAGAAGAGGGATTAGCAGACTCGTTGCATCCTTTCATGAGCCTACCGACCAACTGTCGCCACCCCGTGATAGATCCCTCTAGCAGTGATCTCCACCGGTAGAGAAGCTTTGCCCTTAGGGAAAGGGCCGCGAGACGGGTCTTCACACCTTCATCAGTGATGGAATGTAGCGCAGCCGGGGCCAGAATGTCCTAGATGTGTTCATACGCCGTCTTGCCATAGCCGTCATACGTAGGGATAGACTTTAAGGCAGCGGGGGCACAGCTTGCTGTCCGACTAGGGCCAAGGGCCCCGTAGAGTCCACCTTCGGGAAGAGGTCATCATCATTCTGCTGAGCAGCCATGTCTTCTTCTCCTCCGATAGTGTACTCGGTATCGGAACTGTCCGAGGATGTAGATTGCTCTTTAGCCTCGGCATCTTCAATTTCAGTTTCAGGCTCTTCTTCGCGAGCTTGGTGATCAGCGAGCCTGACGCGCTCACCTGGAGCGTCAATGTCGATTTTGTAGAAGTCAGGCGGGTTTCCCGGATTCCTTGCTCGCCACCTTCTTGTTTACATGAAGGCGTTAGGACCGGTCTTTACGAACTCAGAGAATATTCAGGTACGTGCAGAGTCGCCAGGTGCTCTGATTTTTTAACAGCAATGAAGCGAACACCTGTGCTTCGATTTTGTTTCGGGGTGGGAAACTACCATGTCCCACCGGGCGTGCCAAAGAAACTGTTGGTTACGAATCTACCATGAGGAAAGGATTTGGTATAATGCGCCCCAGATTCGCCCACCCGGATTGAAAGGCCGGAAGGAAGGAATGCCTTCCGTGCCAATCTCCGGAGAAGGTCGGCTTCCTGTGGGTTTTTAGAGTTTAAGGTAAGAGTGTAGGGAAAGAGATAAAAGTGCGGAAAGAGAATCCAAATGTGATTGGAGTTGGGTGGGGGGAATAAGCAGCACGGCAACGATCAATCACCGCTACTAACAGCATTCCTATACAAAACACACATTGAAACTACAGCTATCATTCATCCTATGTATCCTCTATCTATGCATTCCAAGAATACTTGATCACCAAATACCAGAGTCCAGAGTTCAGTACAACAGTAAGCAATGATACAAGAAAGATGAGGCAGAAATGACAAGGAGAGGCAGCATACAAGATAAAAGACAGTAAGCAGAGCCAAGTATACGCTTTGTATTAGAGGCAAACGCACAGCTACAATGGTTCCCTAGCAGTATATTCCCCTTCCCCCTTTACAATGAAATTGCATGGCTATTTATAGCCTCAAGTTCCCCCCGATTACAATCACGGGCACAAAGTCCCAGACTAGACATTAGCTGACAAAAGCGGCAGAGGAGCTGCTGAGGCTGACTTTTGTCGGCGAGGACTGTACCAGCAGCATGGTCTCCCTGAAAGCTGTACAGCTACGTGGCGTTGTGCTGGGTGGAACTTCAAATCAGCGGATATGCGGGTAGTTGCGGCAGATGGCACTTCACATCAGCTTTAATGGTGGCAGTTAGCGTAGATAGTGCGGTCCATGCTTGTCCTTTTCCCGGTCATGTCTTGGCTCGAATCCCGAGGTTGGACACTTGTCGGATGCTGATGAGTGACACATGGCTGCCTTGAAAGGCAGTTTATCCAACTTCGCCCAGGATCAGAGCGCTATCGGGTTGCGCAGGTGGAAAACAGCGTAGTTGGGGAGGCCTCCGTGCCTTAGTCAATTTTTGGGCTTGCTTGCCCAACTGCGCACCGGTCAGAGGGCGCACCCCGACTTCGCTGCGAAGTCGGGTTGCGCACCGGCACTTTGCTGTCTTCTCCGTTGTTCGGACTGCGCACCAAGAAGGGGGCGCACCCCGACTTCATTGCAAAGTCGGGTTGCGCCCCAACACTTAGCTGATTTTTTGCCATACTGCTTCCCAAGTGCGCCCAGGAAAAAGGGCGCACCTCGACTTCGCTGCGAAGTCGAGTTGCGCCCTGACACTTAGTCAAATTTCGCTCATTTCTTGTCTGCGAAGTCGGGTTGCGCCCTGACACTTAGTCAAATTTCGCTCATTTCTTGTCTGCTGCGCACTTTGCATTCCCTACTGCGCTCCAACTGGAGGGCGCACCCCGACTTCGGGGCGAAGTCGGGTTGCGCCCTGACACTTAGTCATTTTCAGGGAATACTTGCTGGAAACTTTACTGGGGGAAGTTCAAGGGGAAGAGGGAGGAATGACACTGCAAGGAAGAGGGAGAAAGGGAGAAATGGAGAAGGGGGAAAAGAGGAGGAGGAAGGAAAAGAAAGAGCAGTTCACTTACAGAAACTGAAAACATGGCACCCTGTGCAAAATGTGGCAACAGTGACAACATGAGTGCAATTCACATGACTAAAAATCCAGCTTTTTATACAAGACAAAGCACATTTAGTTGAAGCATCATTTTATTAGAGACATATTAGAGAAAGGAAGTTGAATTGAAACACTATTTAAAAGATCAATATGCAAACATGTTTACAATGGTAGTGGCAAAAAATCCGTTTATTTTGGTTAGACTGAAAATTTCACAATTCAGTCTTAAGGGAGTGAATGTTGGGCGTTGTGATACTGAATATGACAAAAATCAGAAAAGATAAGAATAGATTTTAATAAAAGAAAAAAACAGAACAGAACAAGACAAAATTGGAGTTGCAAGTGAAAATTAAAAACAATAAGAAAAAATGCTATCCAAATTTGGACAGAATGTGAAGCATCAAGAGTCTCTTGAGATAACCAAGAGACATTCTGTTGTATGTATATAGTGCATTGTATTGAAGGTGTGTGTACAAATTTGAAGAGTAAAAGAAGTGGCTTTTTGGGGATTTTTCTTGTAAATTTGTTTTATGTTCATTTTTCCTATATTGTGTTTATATCTATTCTCTAATTTATAGTGCCACCACATCCAACTATTTCTAGAGAAACCAGGAAAAATCATCAACGTAAGTGAGAAAATACTTGGACTCAACAATCGAGTAATTAGCCATAGAACCACAAAAATCAGTATGGTCTAACTTCCAATGAGGTTCTTGTTGAAGGAAATCCTTTTGAGTCTTTAAGCATAAAACTCACCCACTTCGACATGGGCTTTGTCTTACTAGAGTGTCCAAATGTAGGAATTCATTCACTGAAGACATGTTAAGAACAAGAGGATTAGGATCATCAAAAAATGAAAGAACATCCACAACTAAAATGTTGGGGAAGCAGGTGTAACCTCACCCAAAAGGTTTCCACACAATTAGAAGACCGAACAATATCAACATGTTGGAGGCAAGTATCAACATGATCTAGAAGAGATGAAGAAGAATCAGCAAGAAGAGTTGACAAAAGCAAAAGGCCCATGATTGAGAACGTCTTCAAATACATTTTTCCAAATGATCACATTGCAGGTAGTTGAATCATAGCCTTCGACCCCTCACCTACCCAAAATGCATTCATGATTCAGGCTAAAGCTTGTTCCACAACTCAATAGGGATATGTATCCGTAGATTCCGTACAACTAAACCAAATATCATGAAATGCGAGACGAAAGGCCTCTCTCTTGTCCATCTCTCATATGGGGCATGCCCTTGATGGCACAAGTAGGTGTCCTATCGATAATGTAAGATGCACAAGATATTGCCTCCAATCCATTTGCTTAGTAGAAATCATATAATAAGCCATTTCCATTATGGCATAATTCTTCCGTTTAGCTACCCCATTCTATTGCAAGGTGTAGTAAATTGTCTTCTACCAAGTAATCCCATGAGAGGGGAGATAATTTGCAAACTCTTTGTTGGTGTACTCCCCTCCAAGATAAGTCCTCAAGCACTTGATCTTCTTTCTCACTCTAATTCTCTATCAATGCTTTGTAAGACTTGAACTTTGCAAAAACCTCATCTTTGGATTCAATGGTGTATATCCAAAGAAACTTGGAAAAACATCAACAAAATTTAGAAACTACCTGGACCCAAAATGTAACAGTTAGCCATAAAACAACAAATATCACTATGGACTAACTATAAGGGTTGAGAATACCCAATTGTTGTAGGTGAGTTGGAGAGGAGAGGGCAATCCTCCAAGGGAGGTCCCAGGTTCGAATCTCCACCCTACCAAAAAGTTGAATTGGGTACCTAAAATCAAATTGATAATGTTGGTGCGGGCAGGGCTGGCGCTACTCCCGGGTGACTTTGACGGTGTAGAACACCCTGGTCGTGGTCTCTCAGACCAAGGCAGCCCCGCAAGGGGTTTTTTGCTTTAAAAAAAAAAAACTATAAGGGTTGAGAAACATGTCACACTTTGTTCTTATGAAATGACTCCTTGTGATGTTTCCTAACACACATCCCTCACACACTCCTTTAGGCATATCACACATAGGAAGATTCTTGACCATATGACAACAACTCATGTGCTTTAAGGATCCAAAATTAGTTTGTCCCAACTCCAAGCATTGAGGCCACAACTCAATAGCATCACTTACCTTATCATCCACATTAAGGCATTTTAATTTGAATATGGAGCATTGTAGACAAAGGAATAGTTGTATGAAAGCATTAACATTACATTAAGTTAGTGTTGTGTAAATAGAATGTTTTGTTGTTACATAATTGTTACATGTGTAGTTATAACAACGTGCTTGTAAAAATCATCGTGTAATGTGTTACAGTTAAATTTAGTGCTTTGTATATGGATAGTTTGGTAGTAGTTGGGCAATTATCAACCGGTTTCCATAATACCTATATGTATGCTATCTAATTTGGTCGAGGTATTTTCCTCATCTATGCTCATGTGAATTCATAACAGGTCACTGAAGGATAACAAGATGATCTCAAGAACAAAAGGTCAAGTGGTCGTGACCCAGCAAGCTTGCAAAACACGGAAGTGTCCTCTTTTGGGCACAATTCATTAAAATGAAGTTGAAATTGGATAAAACTTAATATGGAGATTTTTTTACATTAAAATGAATACACAGAATTAATGTAGGCTTAAAACTCCATCATATGGCCCCTGAACAGAGCAAAGAACAATCAATACAAGCAAGTCATGTTTTAAGAATAAGTCAATTGAATGATGTCCATTGAGTGATTCTTTTCTTCCAAGTGAAAGAGCACTCAGAGGACTACTTGTAGTATAAATTTCTGCCTTAAATACATCTGCCTAACCCTTTAAAATGACAAAACTCAGTCTAAAATACAGTACCTATTTCTCTTTCCCACGAGCTCCAAATGAGACAGAACTTATATTGAAGGCTCTTTTCATCATTGCACAAGCACCTACAAAACTTCACCTAAAAACTCATTTGTTCGGACTTCAAAACAATCCAGCCAACAAGCTGGTTGGGAATGGGCTGAGTTGGCATGTGCATGGTGGTCTAAAACTGAAATGGGAAAGTTTTAAGAAAAATATATGCAAGGCAAAGCATGACACATCACCTCTATGTGTTTCTACACTTATAAGAATCTATGGGAGGTGATCCATTCATTCCTATTCCAAAAAGCAAAAATTAAGTCTAGGAGCACCCCGCTCGTATAGTAGAGTGTCTCGTTTCATATCTAGCAGCGCCCAACTTAACCAAAAAAGGAAAAAAAAAAAGAAGAGGCCACTCTTGTTTGAGCAAAAATCCCAAATTGAGATATTTGATACCCCTTATTCATCGATCCGTTTCTGATTTTTCCTTTATTTTATTTTCTTTTATTTATTTAAAAAAGGGGGAGTAGAACAGGATTTCCACTCTTCTATTTAAGGTTGTTTTTCTTTTCATACAAGGAAAAATCCTTAGACACCCTTTTTTAAAAGTAAAGGGAAAAAGCAAAAGAGGCCAACTACTCTGGAAAGGGGTAAAGTGAATTTTAAAATTCATTTTTACCTTTCACACTTTGAAGCCCCCATTTCCACTCAAGAAGATTTCCCACAGCCATCAATACGCTCAATGGATTCCAATTCCGCAAGAGACCGATTTGAGGACAAGTTAGAAAGACATGGCACGCAGTTTCAGATTCGAGAACAGCCTTTAGGGTGCAGTTTTTTTCAATAGCAAGGATTTGGGGGCAGTTTTTACTGCCAATAATCTGCACCGCAGATTCCATTTCTGCGAGAAACCCATTTGAGCACATGTAGAAAGGGCTCGGCCTAGATCCATTTGAGCACACGTAGAAAGGGCTCGGCCTATCGTTTTGGTTTTTAGAAAAAGGACTCCCAAAAGATATTTTCAGCAGTGCTAGGGTTTCAGCCTTTTAGAGCAATCACTTGATTTTTGGAGAAGAAAATCTTCCAAGGGGCACGGTGAAACAAAAGGGAGGTTGCAGCTAGCTCAATTCCCCAATAACTGAGTTTCAGAGCTACAAGTTTTTTAAAATCCCAAGCAAAAGCGCAAGAATTTTGCCAAGTTTCGACAATTGCCTTGTACAAGACTGCCCCGCTCCAACAATGCTTCACTTAGGCCACCTTGCTCTTTGGTGCACCTTGCTATGTCAAAGTGCCTCGCTCTTCGGTGTGCCTCATCCTATCAGAGCACCCCACTCTTGATTGTGAACCAGTTTGATCGACCAAGTTCTTCTTGTCGAAAGGAAGACCTTGCATGGCAATATGGAAACTGCAACAAGTGGTGACTCCTTGGCCAAAAATATTGAACAAACACTGAAAAGCATGTCAGAGGCTAAGACCATAGAATTTGAGGTTGGTGACAAAGATGAAGAGTGCAAACCTCCACAACCCAATCAACCCGCAGGAAAGCAAAAAGCAAAATAGGAATAGTAGCAAGAAAAGAAAGCTAGTAGAAAATCCCTTCAAGGCCACATATCGTTATCCATACATTAGGATTTGTGAGGGGAAATATTGATATCCTCCTGGTGCAGTTAGGAAAGAGGTTCTCAAGATGTATAACTTTGGCCCGCAAACCAATTCATCGTCAATCAGCAAATAGTGGACCTCCAGACTAGCCAAAGTTCTAGTTCCTCAAGTATGGGAGTGCTCGAAAGTCAGAATACTACACCCAAAGGTACAATGGTGAAAACAAAATGATCAAAATCCCAGGAGAAAAGTGTGAGGCACCAATCCATATTTGCGCAGAGGCTATTAGGGAAATGATGTGTGTCGAGGCCAAAGATGGAGAATGGAAGCTTTTCAATCCCACGTCAAAAGCAATATACTACAATATGTTGAAATTATAATCTGATTCATGGCCAAGAGCCGACATTGTGTGATGTATTGGATAGGCCTAAGGGCATTTCATTGTACAATGTATTTAATATTTTATTATGTAAGCCCTATGGGCCTTGGTTAACCTTGTTATGGTTAAACCCTATTTATGACTTGTAATTAACCTAAAGCCCTCTTGTTAAATTTTATGATGTAATTGGGGTTTTGGTATTGCTATAAATACTCCCTCACACTCATTTAATCATCAGAGTGTTGTGTAACATTATCTACGGATATAGAGATTATTTATGGTGCCTACGGGTGCCCCCAATTATTTTTTGTCATTCTTTTGCTTTCTTTATAATATTTGAGTGAATGTTGTGCTTTCGTTTGTTTCTAGATAATATTGTGAATTCTAACATGGTATCAGAGTGGGTGAGGAGGAGCATTGCTTGGTCATGCGGGAAGTACCTTCAGAGCCTCTAGTCCTTCTTCCAATTTACAGGACGAAATTATTCTCTTCCACTTTTTCCAGCAATTCTAAAATTTTTTAACCAGATTTTCCTTTTACTTTGTTGTGATCAAAGTTTCGTTGGCTCTCCATCTAACTTTTCCATCCAGATTCAAGACTACTAATTTTAATTTCAATTTGAAAACATTGGCACCTAGCGCATTTTGTGCACACACACCTCACAAATGGCGTCATCTACTTTGGGTGTCCCACAAGCCCTCCATAGGGGCTTGCGTCGGCTTTCTCTACATTTGAGGGGCGGCATAGTGTTTTCACAATGGAGTGCATGTTCTTTGGCATTGGAGGGTTGGGGTATTGATTATTTGTGTGCAAGCCTTTTGTTGAGGATGATATGGAGGTCGAAGATAAGGTTGGTATCTTGGCTTCCCCTTCTCAATGGGAAGCTTGACCCCTTGATTAAGGCACCATTTGGGATCTCCCATCAATCAGGATTGGCGTCCTCGCAATTAGCCAAAATTGTACTAGTTGACTACTACCATCGCTTCCAGAAAAAGTTCTATCACACAAACCAAGATGAATGATATGAAGAGACTAGGTCAAGACTTCATATATGCTTGTCTCCAAGCACACCCCACTCCCAAGCAATATGTGCTTTCCATGAGTACATCTCACTCAACAGCACCCCACTTGGCAAAACCCTACTCTATTGATGCGCCTCACTCTCAGCCCGTGCACCTTGCTCCATGTCTATTCCTGGAAAATGGGTAAGGATGGCAAAATTGCATGCAACTTTGAACTGCAATTCAAAGCCAGAACTACAAATCCAAGATTAGAATAGGTTTCTTATTTTCAAGTATAAATAAGAGTTTCATACTCATTGTAAAGGGTCTTTTGGCCTTCAAAGCATAGTATAGTTGCTCTTCAAAGTGATATTGTACAGAACATTCAAATTGCAAAAATCAAGAAAGTGTTGTGTGTAATATTCCTATTTGACTGTCTTTGAACTTTTGTCTTATGAATGTGTGAAATGAGTGGCTATGCCCTTCTTTCTCCTGTTACTCTTCTTTGATTGTTGTTGCAGGTACTCGAAGATCTTACATGTTGAAGTTATTGTCTCTGCTACAAAACACCAACCGCACCAAACCTAAATCTCGCTATGGCTTTGGTTGTATTTTGCATTTTCTTTCCTCTTGCACACTTTTTCCCCAAACAAAGTAGATCAGATTTGCTTTCTGCATTTTTAGATTAGTTTTCTTTCCTTGTTTTACAATTTATTCATTTTTTGTATATTTTAGATTAGTTTTTTCTTTATTTTTTAGCTTAGATAGAAAGTATAAGGGAACCAGCCCAAGATCCAAAGGTTTGGGAGAGTGAAACCCTCCCCATCCATTTGTTGAATTGTGATTACTGATGCAAATCTCACTTGCCAATTTTTGTGTTTAACAAGTACCAATAATTTCATGCACCCAAATGCTATAATTAATTACCACATTTAAATAGGGAATACACATCTTGGACTTCATCAAGTTTTTGCACAATTTCGTCTCCCATGCAACAAAGCAAAGACTACAACGACACCATTGCACATAGCTCATACATCAATGATTTGAAAACAACAAACAAATTTCACTTTCGTATGAAATTGCGGCCTCTAAAATTTCACCCCTATTAATAGACCCAAAAGCACCAAAATTTCAAACCATAGTCATTCCTTGCAAAACCCCTCCTACTAGGTAGCTTGCTCTGACTGGTCAATCTTCCTATGCCCCATATCTTAATTATGCTCGGACAACTATCACAATTTGTTGTGATAAACGAATGAGAAGACACTTTGCGGCTTGAAATTGTTCACAAGCATCTCTCTCTATGTGTGTGAATGTGTGTGCATATTCCACTTATGTCTCACCACATTGACTACCACCATTGCCACGTTCGCTTTCAAGTGCCAAATGGACTTATCTAAATTCGAAGTCCCCCTTCAACAAATTCAAGACACAATGCAAAGGAAGAAGCAAAGCTCAAACCGTTGACTTGTTGGGTGTAGGCACTCCAAACTAATGAGGCTAGTTGGGTCCCCTCCATCTGATTACAAAAAGAAAAAAGAGACACAGGAACCTTATAAGCTTTGCTAATAGCCACCTTCCCACTAAAAGCACATGCACCCAAAATAGGCACAATTTTGAACCCCTCGACCTTAGAGGATGAGCATATTCAGCCAGTTGTATTGGCTAGGTCTCACACTTGCCACATCATGTGGTGAAGCAAGAAACTTCCCATTTGGGATTACACCTACCACTACCACCAAACAATGGAGTGCCTACAAGTGATACTCACAACACCCACCAAATAATGAAGCATGCAAATGGCCTTCCCTTCAAATTTTTTAATTTACAAAAAGTTGGAAATTCAAACCAAATGTGATTTTGATGATGCAACAAAATATGTTAAAAATGGTGCTCAAGATGGAAGAATCTCACAAAATGAAGTGTAAACCCCATAAAATTCCACACAGATTTTAAAAAAGCAGACGCTTTTCAAGATTCTCCATGGCTCATCCAATAGTGTCGGTTTCTAAAAATTGGAGAACCAGTTGCTCCTTTATAGAACAACTCCTCTCAACCCTAGAGCCCAAACCCTGGAGTACTTTGCGGCAAAACAAGTTTTCCCCAAAATAACTCAAAGCATTGAAGCAATCCACGTGTCCAACACAACCTTCAATCCTTCAAAATCCAAAATCATTGTCCATTTGAACAACTTGCATTGGAGCAAATTCCAAAAGAAAACCCCAACAATGTTGATCCATAACCCTAGTTTAGCAGTTGCAATCATAGTTGAGAAAATTAGAATCAGCAAAAATTCGGCCAAAAAAAAAGAAGAAATTGCAATTTTTCATTGATAAAAAGTTATTTTCATTCATATCACAATGAATTAACATTATGCAAATCAAATATAAACAATGTAAGTGATACAAGCTTAAACTACACATGAAAGTGGCAAAAAATGAGGCAAAATGAAAAAAACAAGCTATTTATGTCATTTCCTCTACCCATGATGCCGTGGCAGATTTTTTCGGCAAAAAATCAGGATTTTATCGGCAAGGACAGCAATCGGGGCAAAACGGGATTTTTTGCAGATTTTCTCAACTATGGTTGCAACCTCCAAAACAAAACCTACAAACAATGCCACAAAAGAGCAATGAACCAAACTCCTCAATTAAGTAATGGAAATTCACACCCACCTTGATACCATGAAGAATTTCACAATAGAAAGAGGGAATCAAACAAGATCCACAAATTACCCAGATTTGTTACAAGGAAAAACAAAAGAAACATGAATAGTAAAAAGAACACAAAAGATCCAATCCCATAGGTGAACCTTAACATTTAATCTCATGGACTTTAGGGCAAGGTGGGAAGTCACAAGTTTCACACCATAGACCAAAGTTCCATTCCCATAGGTGAACCTTAACAATTAATCAAATAGCATTTGCTCAAGTGGTTAAAAATATGGGCTCCCAATAGGGAGACCCAGGTTTGAATCTTGTCAGGTGATATAATACCACTATGTGGTTTGTTGAAACACTATAGTAACATGGTGATGATGTAATATGGACGGGGACTGTTTCAATCCCATATAACTAATTGAAAAAAAGGAACATAAAATATATGATGTGGTGCCCTTAGACACCAAAATACTTCAACAACTACTTGCATAAATCAAAATAATGTACAAAAGAATAGGTGAGTGAGGATAAAAATACCTGTTAACGACAAATAGCAATAATTACCAACACAACATATTAATGGATCACGATATAACACATAGATCACCTCTCAAGGTGAAGAAGGGGCCTATGGGCCAATACAATAGAATGTTGGTTGTGGCCAAAAGTAAAAGATTACACATTTCAACATTCCCTTATAAGTTACCTCAATAAGAGAGACCCATGGTACACCATATATTGGCATTCTTTATTGAAAATGAGAGTTCAAAGCTACCCATCATAACTTCACTGAAAATGAATGTGTTTAGGAATTATCACCATACGTCATGAGGTTAAACTATCCATCAAGTCTAGTAAATGTGGCTTACTTGAGGGTCATCCTATCATTGACTACTATTCAGCATTCCAACAGTGTCTAATTTTTCACTGTTATAAATTCTAGTTTATGTTTTTGGTTAAGCACGCATTTCCAGGAGTACAACATTAAAAGTTTGATTCTATCTTTACCCCCTTCAATTAAAATTTGTTCTTACAGTCTAAACCCCCTTCCCCTTATTTTATGGGTTAAATCTCCTCCTCATTCAGCATCTGTTATTATGTTTATGAGGTGATCTTTCTATCATGTCAGAGAATCAGGCTTCCATGATTGAGGAGCATGCTTATAAAAATAGCTTTGGAATCAATTCTGATGATAGTACATAAATAGGTTCATGCATGACTCAATTGACTCATGCATGAATAAATAGTTCCTCCACAATGCCTTCAACAACACACAATGCATAGTCTTCGGATCACTATTGGGCAACTCAAGGTGTGTTCTCACCAACTCCGGATTGAGTCAGATCACCATCTTCCGATGGAGGAGCGGATTTGCTTGTTTTGCTCCTTGGGTGAAGTTGAGACCCTGCATCACTTCATTTTTTGTTGTCCCATTTATTATGAGATCCGGGGTAGGTTCCATTGCCTTTTCAGGGACAACTCTCGATGTGTTTCTACCTTCTTCAGATACCCGGACCAGCGTTGTCTCGCACTCTTTCGTAGGGAGATAACTCAGCTTCGATGACATAAAAGTTCTCCAAATGGATCTCACCCTCCTCAACATCGGCTCATCACAACATACTTCAACTCCGACGGACCAGGTGACTTCGACCGGAAACGCCCCACACCATCCAGTTTGAACAAAAGCAGGGTCACTAGACAGCGCACCAACAGTTTGTCAGGGATCCGAACTAGCAATGGGCAGAGACATATCATGGACTTCTTCAGCTCCGATACTTCGGCCTCAACTATTAGGAGAGATTAGTTTTTGGGGGATTCTCGGAGCTTGCCCCTCTTGGGCTGCTCCCTCCCCCCTCCTCCTCTCTCTCCGTTCTTCTTGGCATGCACTTCTCTCTGTTGGACTGCAGCCCTCCCCCCCTCTGCTCTCCCTTTTCTTTTCTTTTCCCTTTCTCTTTGGCCCGTTTGTCGGGTTTGATCTTGTATTTTTCTTTGTTAGGCTTTTTAGCCTGCTAGCTGGCAATCATTATTGTACTTCTTATAGTCCCTTGGGTCTTATTTTGGCCCACCGCGGACATTAATAATATTTCATTTCATTTCATTTTTGAACCTAAAGGGCTCGTTCTAAAGTAATTGTCCATTGAGTTTGAGGAAAACGCCATTCAAGAACACCTCTTACTGAAAAGGATAATAAGTGAGATCCAATTACTCCACAAAGACCTATGTATTTACCCCTCCCTTTTCCACTCCTAGAAATATCTTCAAAACTTAAAATGCCAGTAAAATCATCTCCAAAGACTTTTCCAGGAAGAATTTCCAAAAATTAAATGAAATGAAAGATTTTAATTACGTCCGCGAGCCACAAATATGGTCTGTGGGACCTCAAATATGGAAGTACAACTACTCAAATCATATCATATGATCTTTAATATCTTTGAGAAGGTTGTTCCTTCTCCTGCTGATTTGGGTTAGCAATTCCCCAACTTTTTTTATTTTACTGTCTTCAAATAACTCTGCCATAGACCCATTTCCAAGTGTTTCTTTGTATTTGCCACGGATATCTGAAAAACTCGGGCATTTATAGATGAAGTGTTCCTCTGTCTCTACTTCCCCTGTGCTGCATAGAGTACATATCCTTTCTTCCCATTGTTCTTTGGGCGTTGTCCATCTCCCTGTTTCACATCTAAGCCTATGAGAGCTAGTCCTTATCTGAGCAATGAGGATTTTTTCCTTCCACTTGATTTCTGCGCCTATATACACTTTTTCCTTGTGGTCATACGTTGGGTTAAACTTTGCAATATAATATTGTCTTTTCTTGCTTACATTTTTCCACATTCCACTTCTAAACTTTTCGTTCACATAATTTTTTATGTCTTTGTTGACATTTGGGCATTCATTTATGTTGATTTCCCAACGTTTCATCCATGTATTCTTCCGCCTATGCAACTCTTCATCCCTAGCTGCCCTAGGCCATCTGTCATTTTTCATGTTTTCTGTTTTTTTCAAGTAACATAACAGCTTGGTCATAGCAATTGCTTCTAAAGAGAACATTTCAGTTTCAGCTAGAATAATTTCATAAGGGGTTGTGGCCTTAATTTTGAGAAAATTTGTGATTAGATATTTTTGAATCCTTTCTGTTTGCCTCCATTTTGCATTTGTTGTGCCACTAGCCCACACCTCGCAACCATACAAAAAAACCGGTGTAACAAGTAGGCCAAATAAGACCTTGGTGGTCTTCCAGTCCCACAACTCGGCATTCCTACACCTGTTTTGAAGTACATATAGTGCTCTCCAACCACTGCAGAAAACATTCCACGTTGTTTCTAACATTTATCCAAGTTGGCAGCACATTTCGGTGCCAACAAGAGCAACCTTGTGGAAGACAGCCTCTGAAATGCATCTGAACATCTTTTTGTTGTGTATGAACTAGTTACAAGAGCACGCTGTAATTGCAAAATAAATTTTGTAACATGATTTTCTACCTCTATAAGAATGCCGTGCCTATTGTTTTACCGAGAGCTAGCTCTTACTACTCTTGTTATAACTAGAGGGCTTTTGTGTAGAAATCGGATACAACACACTACAATATAATTCCCGTTATAAATATATAAATAAAGGTACAGCAATGGGAATAACATACATGTGGATACACTGCACACCCAGCATGTATCTTTCACAACCCAGTAATCCATCCACATAGACTTGCCTTGACTAGCATCAACCAACATCATACATTCATGAACAACTCCCAAGCCAACACACCCTTACCAAGATAGATGGTATACATATAGTTTCAACGGTGGCAGTAGGGGGTTGGCAACTGCCTAACTACCACCAAACTACCTATATACATTAAAACATTAAAATACCCCATAACATTAGTTTCCATTAGTACAAACACTTATTGTCACGTATGCATATGATAGCACTACACTACTTGAACAATTACATGCGACAACTCTTATTTTCATGTAGCACAAGCATCCATCCGCTCATGTACTCATACACTCGTACGTTCATGTTCATGTAGTCATGACATTTATTCATGTGTCAAATTGTCCGCCTATATTTTGGCTTGAGGGTATTCTGCTACACTATGTAAGGCTAGTACAATGAACAATCCAGTTTCTGGGCAGTAGGTTATCTTGTTGAAGGTTATAATAGGAGGAATATTTACAGAACAACATGTAACTTCACTTGTACTCAAAACGTCCGCATAGAAAACTTTACTTAGTGCCAAAGTTCAAACATGCAGAAACCTAATAATGCAGAATCTAAATCACTATGTGAATAAGGTAGGAAATAAAACTAATGCAAATGGTATAGGAGGCCATGCTTTTGCTAATTACCAATTTCACAGTATCGATAAGATATATTATCTACAGATACAACACTATTTTTAAAATAAATGTAGCATTATTAACCATAAGCAGGCACAAATCCATGTCTTTTCAGATGGAATGCAATTAAGAATAAAGGCATAGTTGGGCCCATCTTAAAAGTGTTTGATTATGAAGAAGCAATATGCCTGCTAAAAGAAGTTGCAAAAGATTGGAATTAAATGGCACAGGATACAATTTGTACCTTTGCCTCAACCAGAACAAGAGGTCTGGACTCTATCTTGACACGGCCCACAATTGCTGTTCGCTGTCTACCATGCATGTCCACAACAATTACCTCTTTGCCAGATTCTAGCTCAGAAAGGTAAGAGGTTTTTCCACCAGGAATTGCAATGTATGCATGCACAGGACCCTACAAAGACAAGGCAAATCACATAGGTTATTCAGATCAGCAGCATTCATAATAATAGAAGCTTTCCTGGTAGGTTTGGTTATCACATAACAGAAGTAAACATGGAAACGTAATGAACAATAATTGAGTAATAATGCTGAACTCATAACTAACAAAAATCTGAAGCAAAATTTGTGAAGAGTAGTGGAAGAAGAAATAAGGAAATTGTGGTCAATTTTACTTGATGCAATCATTTATTTACTAGTTAAATATTATTTAATAACCTATCATTCAGTGTCATCTTTCTATATAAGAAACAAAAGTCTTTGGTCATTGATGAAGTATGATAACTAAGTGCATCAAGCTCACAGCATTCACACGGAAAGGCCTGCTAGCAATGTAACTGGATTCCAAACATTCCGAATGGATAAGAAAAAGGCCCCTTGCAAAAGATCCAACCTGCAAAAAGAAACCAAGAGAAGATACTAAAAATTCCTTTAAATGAGAATGGAAAGGTCAAATCAAAAACAACATACCAGAACTCCTTCACCAGGTCTTAGGAGACTGCACAGATCAACACAGACTCGATCACCCATACCAATCGTTTCCAAATGGGTCACAGTTGCTGTGGTCAAGTTTATGACATTTTTGGAACCAACCTTTCTATCAAGATAGGCCTGAGATTATTCAAGAAAAAGTTAAAAAGGTGTTATATTCATGTAATAGTGTGACTATCTACCAAACCATTAGTGAACTTCCTATTCACTCGTCTAGGTTAATAAGAGCAAGAAATCCAAATCTATGAAACAGGATTGCCTTACTCAAAATGACAGAACAAGAGAATGCAAGACAAAGAAACGGACCTTCAGCTCAAGAATAAGGTTCATATCATTTGTATGCAATACAACTCCATCTGTACCCTTTTCCAAAGCCTACAGAAGTACAATGGGAAATATTAGTCAAGTAAACTCTAGTGCATAACACATTTCATAAAGATAAAGATAAAAGGTATCTTTGAGGAGATACATCAAAACAACAGTGCAACTTTTAATTGAACATTACCCTTCCTATTATTCCCCTGATACAACGAGTCAGCTCAGTTTCGTTTGTAGTGTAAAAGTTTTTACTGTTACCTCCAAAAACACTTGAGCCTCTTGAGCTGTCTTTGCAACAGTAAATATGGATGTCCCGCTACCCTGGAAAGCAGCAACCATGTTTTCTGCTGGTATAATCTATTCAAAATAATAACAGGTATTGCATAAGAGACTTGTATACCTACTATCTAAGCACAACCACCATTTAATGTAAAACTTCAAACTATTGTGACTAGAGCTCTTGCTGTGCTGAATGAGAGAAACAATGAACAGAAACCGTTTGGTGATTGTAGAATATTGTACAAAAACAACAGCCAGCACAAGCATCCTCCTTGCTTTGGACTCAAAATAAGCATTAAATTCTTGTGACAGTGCTAAATGTTAAAAAATACATTTGGCATCAGACAAATATAATTGTTTTAAGTGGTTGCAATCATGCTTCAACTGTTGAAAATTCAACAATATACTTGTATTATTCATAAAGATATCAAGTGTATATAAGTGAAAATAACAATAGCATAGTTTTGTTCATTATTTACAGCAAAAGTACTTTGTCCTTTTCCTTGTTGATATTAGGTCAAAAAGACAGATGCCAGATTAAGTGAAATTCAAGAACCCTGAAGAGAAGCAATATCAAAAGAAACATTGAATAATCTTGATTCATAACAGTGGTTCTTGGTTGTTTAAGGGTTTATACATTGTGGGTTCAAGTCCTACTTTGGATCTTTTGTTGTCTTAGCTTTTAGTTGTTTCGTAAATGTTGGAATTAATTTCAAGTCTTGGTGACCTATTATGGTCATTGTCTTTCTTTTCAAAGTTAAAATCTGTCATCTAAAGTTGGTCTATTCAACTTTTGTGAGCTGAATGCCTTAAATTTTAAGAAAATCAACAGTGAACACAATGGATTGTCTAAGACTTGGATGATAGAAGAGTACAATAATGATGTTGAATGTTCATGTAACAAGTTTTGGAGGACATCCCTGTCCCTAGGTCTCCTAACTTTGTGACTATGTTGCATGGCAACGGAGACAATATCTAATACAGATACAGTATCGAATATGGATTCGGCAAATTTTCAAGACCCCTAATTATGGGTACAGCTAGACAGGTCATTATATGAAAAAAAACATAGAACACAATATAATTTTAAATAGGATATTTTCATTAATTAAGAAGAGGATTGTCATTATTTCTTAACTTTAAAATCTATGTATTTTTCTTTTGATGTCATGTCATGGATACAATTCTAGAGATGCACAGACCATATTTGGATGTATTAGATATGAATCAAATAAAGGTATATATTTGGATACGTTTAAATACTGTTTCCACGTATTTGGATGTGTTTGGATACAATATCTGAGAAATGTTATGTTTGTATCATGCACATATATGGGTATCCAGGCAGGAGTGCTAAATATTGTAACTCTGCTTTGTGGCTCCATCATTTGGATCTTTATTAGTTTTTTCGTATGATTACCTGCTTGACCTAGTGTTTCCTCTTTGTAGATATTTCTTTGTATCTGAAATGGATCAGGCACTCACCTCATCTTGTTTTCTACCTTTTTTTTCTTTCATTTCAATTACACTGGCAATTTTCGGTCATTTTTTAACAATAAACACTAATATTCAGTAGTTTCATAATTAGAATTGATAGTTTCTGTCACTATCAGGGTTGACAAAGAATTTAGAGAATAAAGCAGCTTGGAACAAATTTCCCAGTAATTCGTGATTGTTATCAACCTTTCTTCTGATTAAAGATGGGCATAATTTTGTGTCTGTCATATGCACACAAGCTTGTCCATGACAATGTTGGAGTCATGGCTCTAACAATTGCTACTATGAAGACCTAAAGTTATTCAGGTTCTCTATCATAATACTCAAATATTCACAAAGGAAAGAAACATAGAATAATAATTCTATGGGAATAAACAATGCATAACAGGATGGCCAATGAAGATTGCAAGAAAATAGAATTATATGGAAGATTAACATCATAATGATTTTCCACAGTGAAGATAAACAGTTAAAGAAAGGAATAAATGTATTATAATAGACTGGTGCCGATATGCATGAAATTTAATTTAAACCCAGTAATAAAAAGTTAGAAACAACATAAAAGCAATGCTTGGAAAGGGATGAATGATAGATAAGAGAAGATAATTATATTGAATGTCCATATATGGCCAAAGGAGGCCAATGGGACTCATTAAAAAGAGCTGTCACAAATTACAATGCACTGTAATAACCAAAAAGTACTATGAAATTAAGCTAAACTAGAGTAAAGAATCTAGTGTAAATTACTCTAAAGTGGAACAACTCTATTGCATAACATTACAGCCTCAAGGATTACGCAAAAAGGATAAACCCTAACATGCTAAAAACAATGATTCAGAGAGAGCTAGAAGTCAAGGTACAACAGAGATAGAGAGGAGCTCCAATGGATCCAAGTTCCAACATTAATCTATAATGGGATGTAAAGTAGAAGCATAGTTATTGTCATCACTAACTATCCCAAAAGGGCCAACACAAGATTTATTGATGCCCCCAAGAGAATGGCCAGGATTAAGAGGGCCTAGTTGGGTAATCCTGGGAGGATATGGAGGTTGAACCCTCAAAATTCATCTAGCATCCATTGTCGTGGAACCAATAGAAGACGAGTAGAAATTGGTAAGTTGTGTCTGTCTACAACTCCTTGGTATGTGAGGGATGGCCGAAACCCAACATCAAAGAACTACACTTATGTCTTGTCACAAGCAAGAAGAAAGAAATAAAGCCCCAATAGCCATTCTTGTATGCATAGGGGTGCACAGATCTGTCATTAACATTTTGGATGGCTGAAGCTTCAATTAAGCGCTTATTACTCTTGACTGCTTAGATAGATTGAAAGAACGATTAATCGAGTAGTACTCTATCGCCCCTACAATAACTGGCATCGGAGAGTAATAGCTTCCCTAAGGTAAAAAGCTAAGCATCGTTGGTCAGGATAGCTGAAAAAAGTGGCAAGCTATCCACGTCATAGTTGAGAAAATCAGAATTGGAAAAGAATCAGCATTTTTTAAAATCGGTAAAAATCGGGAATTGGCAAAAAATCGGGGAAAGAATCGGCAAAGAATTGACAAAATAAAAAATCAAAGAAAACGAAAATTTTCATTGATAAAAAAGTCTTTTTCATGCATATTACAATGAATTAACATTATGCAAATCAAATATTGCAATAAAAGCAATAATTCATGTTAAGACATCATACAAGGCTCAAGCTTTAAGTACACATGAAAGTGACAAAACACATCTTGTATTGCTTATAATATGAAAAGGTACAAAGTTACAAGTAACAAGGAGGAAAAAAAGGTTTCATTTTTTATATGCCTGCACATGGAAACAAGTAACAACAAAGTTAAGATCACTTGAAAAAAAAGGAAAAAAAAACTAAACCTTAAACCAAAAGGCTAGAGTTTAGGGTTTAAAATTGAAACATAGACAGATGAAAAATTGGCCTGCATACATCCTTATCAGGCAACAATATTTACTTAAAAAGAGGAGGAAAAAGAAACCCTAAACCCAAAACCCTAGGGCCTAGACTAGGGTTTAGGGTTTAAACTTCAAGTTCAAAGTTTCAAATTCAAACATTAACAGCTGAAAAATGGGCTTGCATACATAGTTACCAGGCAGCAATATTTACTTAAAAAGAGGAGGAAAAAAAAACAAAACTCTAAACCCAAAACCCTAGGGCTAGGGTTTAAACTTCAAGGTCCAAAGTTTCAAACATTAACAGCTGAAAAATGGACTTACATACATAGTTATTAGGCAGCAATATTTACTTAAAAAGAGGGTTTCAGGTTTAGGGTTTAAACTTTAAACTTTGAAGTTCAAACATTAACAGCTGAAAAATGGGCTTGCATAAAAAAACCTAAATCGGCCGCAGCCTAAAAAAAAAAAAAAAATTGCAGATTTTTTCAAAAAATCTTTGCATCGCCGAGAGTTTGCTGATTGCATCGGCATTTTAAAAAATCGGGATTCTGCATATTTTTTGCAGATTTTCTCAACTATGATACACGTAAGTCTATATACAAGCAATAGTACCTACCTCGAATCTCATAATAAACAGGACACCTGAAAATAAAATATTCTTTAGTCTCCACCTCCCGAATAGAGCAAAGATGGCAAACCCTATCCTCTTGAGGAATATGGTGGTCCGTCTCCACCTACAACTAATGTGAGCATACTCTAAGCTGACCAACAGGAATTTTAAGGTTGTGTGTCCAATGTCACTAGACATAATTAGTACGAGTAATAATGTCATTCTCAATCCTCATGAAATGTTTAGTGTAGAAGGTCAAACTAAGAGGTTGAGATGGAACAACCCAAAGAGTTATCAACTTGGATATTGTTTTTTATCAAAATTGTGTGAGACTATGAGTGTACATTGACAAGTTAGAAGAATGGATAAACAAATTTGGGGGAGAGGGTGTGCACTTAGCCAAATATGTGGTAAAACTCCTCATGTATGCAGACGATGTAATTCTTGTGGCCAAAACAGCCAAAGATCTAGGAGATCACCTTCGAGCTCTAGAACTCTTTTGTAAGGAAGTTGGGATGCAGGTAAACACAAGCAAAACAAAAATCATGATTTTTTCAGCAAAAAAGAAGAAGCAACAGCTCAAATTTCAGTTTGCAGGAGAACCACTTGAGGTAGTAGTAGAATACAAATACCTGGGCATAGACTTTCATGACAAACTCAATTGGAATACATGTAGGATGAAAAGAACTCAAAGCGGTTGGAGAGCACTGTATGCACTTCAAAATAGGTGTAGGAATGCCGAGCTGTGGGACTGGAAGATCACCAGGGTTTTATTTGGCCTACTTGTTACACCGGTTTTGTTGTATGGTTGCGAGGTGTGGGCTAGTGGCACAACAAAGGCAAAATGGAGGCAAATAGAAAGGATTCAAAAATATCTAATCACAAATTTTCTCAAAATTAAGGCCACAACCCCTTATGAAATTATTCTAGCTGAAACTGGAATGTTTCCTTTAGAAGCAATTGCTATGACCAAGCTGTTATGTTACTTGAAAAAAACAGAAAACATGAAAAACGACAGATGGCCAAGGGCAGCTAAGGACGAAGAGTTGCATATGCGGAAGAACACATGGATGAAACAAAATCAGAAATGGATGAAACGTTGGGAAATCAACATAAATGAATGCCCAAATTTCAACAAAGACATCAAAAGCTATGTGAATGAAAAGTTTAGAAGTGGAATGTGGAAAAATGCAAGCAGGAAAAGACAATATTATATTGCAAAGTTTAACACAACATATGATCACAAGGAAAAAGCATATATAGGCGCTGAAATCAAGTGGAAGGAAAAAATCCTCATTGCTCAGATAAGGACTAGCTCTCATAGGCTTAGATGTGAAACAGGGAGATGGACAACACCCAAAGAACAATGGGAAGAAAGGATATGTACTTTATGCAGCACAGGGGCAGTAGAGACAGAGGAACACTTCATCTATAAGTGCCCGAGTTTTTCAGACATCCGTGGCAAATACAAAGAAACACTTGGAAACGGGTCTATGGCAGAGTTATTTGAAGACAGTAAAATAAAAAAAGTTGGGGAATTGCTAACCCAAATCAGCAGGAGAAGGAACAGCCTTCTCAAAGATATTAAAGACCATATGATATGATTTGAGCAGTTGTACTTCCATATTTGAGGTCCCATAGACCATATTTGGGTCTCGCGGACGTAATTAAAATCTTTCATTTCATTTCATTTCAGTGGAGCTATGTACAATATCTTTATACTTTAGAGAGCTAGTTGTAGCAATAGAAAACACCGGCATAAAAACAGAAAATAGAAGAACTATTTTGAGAACAGTCAGCTATCTAATTGGTGGTAAAAACCAACAACAATTCTTGCTGGTCTTTCCTGAAAAAAAAAGTAAAAGCCAACTATTATTCTTGCTGAATCTTTAATGATGTGAAAGCAATAAACTCTAATCATTGCTGAAACTAATTAGAAATATGAAATATAACAACACATGGAAATGAAGGATAGTGTAATGTAATGTATGGATGGTGTATCTTATTCACGGAGTAATCCCAGTACCTCTCAACTTTGTGCATCTTAAGGTAGGACTTTAGGTATTCACAAGCCCTTGAATGACCTTTTAGTCCCTTACATGAGGAGCAGCCTTTCCAAGCATCCACTTCTCATTGCTGCAACCTTTTAGATGGTTGAAATGGAGCACATTCCTTTTTATCTTTATTAGGCTCTTCAACGTACTCACCTTTGTCTTAACAGGAACAAGGGTGAAGTGACACCTGTTTTGTCTTATTATGCTTGAGAAGGTGCTCTTTCTTCTTATATGGATATTTCAAATCATGGATTTCTTACACACTCAAAATGGGTTCTTCTCCGTGGGTCCAAGTTTTCATCCAATCTCTCATTTATGATCTTAAGTGAATTGTGCATGCACCCATCATGAGTACAGACCATGTATTCCATGCAGCATCTACGGGTTGAAAGAATTTTTGTTCTTTTTCTTTTCTTGATATTTGAGGCCGTAATGTGTCTAACCTTCCAAAAATTGTCGGTTCATAACGGTTAGATTCTTTCCAAATTTTGGTTTCTTCAATTGGATTCTTTCACACCTTTGGTTGCTTCTCCCTGTGGCCTACTTGACAGCTTAATCAAACAATATTTGTCAAGAATCGAGGACAAAAGTGTACGCTTTTATCTATAACAAGATATGTTAATGACACCAAACTGAATTTGCCACACAGCAGGGTTAACTTTGAGGTTTTCCACTGATACATCAATGGTTTGTGCAAAAGTTCATCATGGATCTTGAATCAGATGCTCAGCTGCCTTTTCTTGAGATTTTGCTGAAGATGGACAATGGGTCATTGATAAGCTGATATAGAAACGCAGCGCGTATTAATATTTGCATGCTTCATCACATCACCATCGAGCACAAAAGGCAGGTATGCTTATAACATTGGCCTCTTGTGCTTTCAGAATTTCAGTAAAGAAACACCTTGAGCATGATAAGGAAAATCTATTCAAGGTTTTCAAGAAAAATGGTTACAAGAAAGGAAAATTTTTGAGAGCCTTTGAAAGAGCCCATACAGGTTTGACCTTTAGCTATGTTATGGTGACACTAGGCAAAACAAAGCCTTTATATTTAGGGGATCTCAAATAAGATTGAAAGAATTTTGAAAAGGAAGGATATTGTTTAATTTTCTTACCTAAGAACACAATAAAATGTTGTTCAAATCTACCAACGACTCTTTGGATCCCAAACTCAATAGTGGGGTTTATCATATAATTTGTTTGTTTGCTTGTCCATACAGTGGAAATACAGAGAGATCAATTCAAACCAGGATCTCCAAACATTGTGCACAGTTGCAGCAAAACCACATAGTAAAATCAGCATCAGTGGAACATCCAAACTCCTTAACAGACCAAAGTTGTATGGATGATGCAAAAATTATTTCTAGGGAGAAATTTTTTTGAAGCATCAAATCAGAGTAGTGCAGATAGAATAACACCAAAACGACTTGAATAGAGATGATGGATTAAAATTAAGCCATTTTTGGAGACATATCATTAATTCCTTGAAAAATATTTGTTTATGTATTTGTTACCTTGTTTGATGTATCTCTCATGTGATCACTCCTTTTTCTTTTTTCCAAGATTGTGTCCATTCAACACACTCTGTTAAGTTATGTCTACAAGGAGCTCATTTCCATATTTTATTTTCATTCCTTATGAAGGGTCAAGAAGAGTGACTTGAAGCATTGATTTCTCCTTTTCTTTTTGAGATGGTTTTACCCTAAAGTTTATTTATCATAAATTATGTATTGTGGGAATTTAAAATCCTGGCATAAGATACATATAGTTAAAGATCCATGCCACAGGGTTGGCATTTAATTATATTAAAAGTCAAACTTGATTCCTCAAGTCCTCAAGGCCAATGGTTTTGAAGTCACATAACATTATATCTTGTCCAGAGTACAATAGATGTTGGGTAGATGCGGTTAAACAAATCCAAGTTGGTTTGTGTCAAGATTATCAAATACGGTGATTTACCACATTTTCAATTGTTTTTAAATGGAAATTTTGAGTGGTTGTAAACACATAAGACAGAAGACAAACGGAGGACGTCAAAAAAAAAAGACTGACAATGGATAAAATAGAAACTATGAATATAATTCGATATTAGAAGTTTGGATTTTAAAACATATACTTTGGCTTGCCATTCAACCCTAAAATCAACAAAACTTGAAGCTTTTCTTGCATAGCAGCAGCTGATCCAAAACCCACTGGTACAAGGATTCATTGCAGTGTATTCAAATCCCCGCGTGCACGGCAGCGGTTAATTTGCAGTACAATGAGTTTAAGAGAAGCCCCTGGCAGTGGATGATTTGCAATGCCAATAAGAGATTGCTTGACTTTAACAAGAAACATATACTCAAAGGTGCCACACTGTAAGTAACAACATCTTTTTAGCCTAATATAAACACTTTAGTCTCATGGTAGAAGAAACCAGCTGCAACAAGATTCCATTCACATTTCAACCTTTGGGCCTTGAACCTTAATGAAAGTAACTATTATTTTCTCCTCTGGTTTTGAATATAAATGCTACTGTATAAAACTTAGTTGGAATTATCATTCTGAAATTCTAAGATTTATAAAATTCAAAGAGAATACTAAACAAACAGCAAAGTGATATTTTCTTAACAATGTATTATAATACATATTTCAAATTCCAATTGTACAATTAAAACTAAGGCAACAAGGGGCCTATATTAGATAATGATCAATAAAAATAGTATTGTAGACTAGTTCAAGAACACAGGTAGCAATGTAATAGCAAGAGTGTGAGATCAGAAACAGAGAACAAAAGACATAGAACAGGTTTGTGAGGTATACACAGAGGAATCAAGGGCTCGCATTGGGAGAGAACAGAGGGAAAATCTCAAATAAGAGGTATAGAGCACATGAATGGCAATATATGGAATGGGATAAACTAGGAAAGATGCAGACATGTATTTTATACATCATACTTTAAGACAAGTTGAATAGAATTCAGGGCCATCTCTTTGGGAGTTCAAATCAAGTTGCTTGTTGCACAAGAATTAAACTGGAAGTAAAACAAACTTTAACATAATCATATGGCATCAAACATGGCAATATAACAAGGAAACAACAAACACATGCTAAAACTGGGGACGTTCAAACTGGGAATGTTCAATCTTGTCCACCGATGTCATTGCAACGAAAATCAAAACAAACAACAAAAACAATGTGAGATGAGGAAAAAATCCAAAGAAGATATAGATAGAGAAGTGAGGAGATATTTTTAAGGTAATGCAGTACATTTTCATCATGCTAGATCTCCCTTTTTGCATGGATGGTGAACGCAATTTCAGTATATGGAAAGGCATATAACGGACCTTAAGAAAATCAAGTCTTAAAAAAGAGAAGCCTCAAATAATGGATGAGTTACAGTCTGTTGTAGATTCTTGGAAGAAGAGTGTATGAGCATTGGCAGTAATGATTGGTAAGATAGAAGACCCAAAACTCTTGTAAAAGCTACTCGTTGTTGTCCTCAAGGAACTATGTTCCTAAAAACCGTCCATGTTTAAAAAGAAAAAAAAAATTCACTATATATTGCTAGCATCACTAAAGAATTTATTTGACATGTTATATAGAAAGTATCAAATTGTTATTGAATGCTACAATTTGTATTGGAGCAGGAAATACTGTAATGTTCCAACTGTATTCTCGAATTGTTGATCCGCAAAATCATCTGATATGATGCATGCGCCCGTGAGATCATGGTTCAATATTTGATGGAAGGGGTTTAATCCTTTCAGCCTTTGGATTTGGGCCAGCTTCTTACTAATCTAGCTAATCTAAACCAATCTAAGCAAACAAGACAAATAGAGGGAAAAGGTGTACAAGAGGATAAGATAAATGCAATAAAACAAATACGACGGATGACAGTAGCAAAATTAGTGTTGATACAATGGAAATCTTCAAAAGTGATCGAATAACTTCAATGTGATCGGATCCACAAATAGCCTGCAATAACAAAGCAAAAGGCCTAACTATAGATTGGAGAGTGGAGCCACAAGCATCATACAACTACAAATCAAGCAGTCAAAGGACACAATTGAGCCATAGAAGTCATGCACAATCTCTTTATTAATTGTAGTTTGATATCAATGTACAATCTTTCATCACAAGGAATAGCACTAGCATTCTAAAAATAGTCAAAGGATCTTTTAGAAATGAACTCTTAGCTTTTACTTATGGCTAAATTTTAACCCAACATTTGACTGGTGTAAAATAATTCTACTCCTAGTAAATTCTAATTTGGCAGCATCTTTTAGCAAAATTGACACTTAGCAAACTAAAATTGCCTCTAGCCAGTTGAAAGTGCCAATAAACTTATTCTACTTGACTTTAGCAGCATCAATTCCTCCACTAGCACTGCTTGGAGACAAAAAGGTTGCTTTCTAGGCCATTAGCACGAACTTCATAGACCAAAATGAGTTCCTTTCCTGACATCCTAACAAACTGCACTCTCCATGCCTTGGTCAATATTTGAAGTTGTCTACTCAGAGTCTTCATGGGCTGCAAAGCTAGAATGATGCCAACTCATAGGTTTAGTTTCCTATCATGATTGCACCACCCTTAACTTCAACATTGGCAACACATATTCATGGTGCCAACTTCATCTATGACACTATGGTGCCCATCTGTTTATGGTGCCAACCATATCTAAATCTTTGGCGATGGTGACCATGTGTTCATGGCACCAACTCATCTTTGCAATGCTGCCCACCTATTAATGGTGCCAACCCATCTTCAACAATGGCGCCCACCTGCTCTTCCAAATGGTTGGATGTTCCAACAAATTACTTGTGTGCAAGCAATTTGCTTGATTGCAATTCACTTACTTGCAAGCAGTTACAAAGGTTTGTCTAGTGAATTGTTGGTTTCCAGACTTGGCCATTTTTAAGAATTCTTCCTCAACTCCCATTCGCTGAAACTTGTCCTCCTGGCTTCATTTATGACTAGAATTGATCTGAGCAAGGCAAGATTTGCTTAGAGACCTCATGGGCTGCAACACTAGAATGACGCCCACTCATCAGCTTTGGCGCTAATCACAACTTCTCAACATCACCTTCACCTTCATAACACCTATACATAGCACCAACTTCACCTTTGGCACTAACCTCATCTTCAATATCATGGCGCCCAATTTGTTCATGGCACCAACTTCACCTATGGTGCCAACATTATCTTTGGCGATAATGCCAACCTATTCATGGCACCAACATTATCTTTGGCATTGGCACCCACCTGTTGATGTATTTCTATTGGCACCAAGCCTGACAGTCAACCTATAGCATCAAATACCTCCCTTGGGGACCTATTGGCACCAAAGCCATTTGTACCAAGTTAACCTCCCATTGGCTCCTTAGTCTCTATAACTAGACCCTTCAAGAATTGCCTAGGATTTTGTCCCAATCTCCTCCTACATGCTTGATTTCACTATTGCCCTCCAATCCTTCCCCTAACTTGAAAAGAATGGAACCTCAGTGCTCCTAACAAAGATGCTATAATGGGTAGTTTATTTTCCACCTCTGATGAAGGAGGGCCCTCTGTAATCTCACCTACATGTGCTATCTCATTCCCGGCATCATCATGTGCCTCTACAAACTGGTCTGGATCACCCTCATAATCTGAATAGACCTCAATCAAGTGCACTTGTCCTTTCTGTAAACAGCTATGCGATAGATCCCATGGCTCTCTAAAATTGAAGCATAATTGCTTCCTCCTCATCTCATTGTGAGTCATGTCACCATCTTGCTGCCTAGTAGATGTCTGCCCTGTACCATGTTGACCCGGGGGACTCGATGAAGCAGCTCCCAATCCTTGTGGGAAATGTTTATAAAGGATCCTGTATTGCTGCTATGATGCTCCTGTACCAATACCTCTGGTAGATGTACCCTGTAAAGACCTGCCTAGTGTAGTAGTCTCCAAAGTTAAGGCCATCTTAGTAAAGGCTTGTAAGGATTCTAGATCAAAAGCTTTAACCACGACTCTGAGTGGCTCTCTCAAACCCTCCATGAACAGATAATTCAATTGCCTCTCTGATACATCAAGGACCATCACTGCAACCCTTTGAAAATCATCCACATAAGTGTCTACTATGACATTGTGCCTCAACTATGCCAACTCTCGCAAATGGGCCTCAAGATCCTGCCTCTCAAATCTGTCAATCAACCTCCTAAAGAACTCCTCGTAAGTGGTGATAAGGCTATGTCCCTGGGTAATCATATCGTGATACCACCACTCGTGAGCAACTCCTAAGTGAAGGGTAGCAAACTTTATTACCTCCTCATACATTGAACTCAAGGAAAAATACGTATTGAGCTTGTGAATCCAAGCACAAGCTAAAGATTTGTTGGACCCATCAAATGAAGGAACTGTGAGTTTTCCTAATCTATTCTACAGATCCCTATGAGTATGGTTCTAATTTGGTCTTCTCTCATTCTTAAGTTTGGTTTTTGTCTTCAAGGTACAACAATTTAAGAAATAGGTGTCAGCCCAAAACTCCTCACAGTATGCTCTATACTTTGCATGGAGAGTTGCCAAATCATCATCCTGCTGCTTTGTCACCTCCTCCTCTGTGTTGGCTCTCTCTGTAAGAAGGTAACTCTAGGTAGCCCGGGACCACTAACTATCCTAGATGCCTAATGTGTTTTTCGATTTGCTCCCAAAGTAGAGGATTCCCCTCCATCACTATTGCCAAGAGGAATAGTAGTGGGGATAGATCTCGAACTTTGAAATGCTTGGGTGAAAAGGTTAGTAAGTTGTTGTTGTCCATCCTTCAAGGACATAATAATTTCAAGGAATTCCTTTTCTTTATCCTCACCCGACATCTTCACACGACTATCTATGTCCTGTGGTGAAATAAGGGTTTGCTAAAGTTTCTTTGGTTCTCTCTGCTGATATCATATTTCCCTTTCACTAAGTGACATTCCAGAATCAACACTCTTATAACCCCTTAGGCTAGCAAGAACTTAGCTCTAATACCACTGTAAAATCCCCTCACCATAATACAGACTCACAAACAAATTCCAAAACCAAACACCATTATTCCTAGCACATAGAATCCCTAAAAAATAGTAGTTTTCTTTTATAGGAAACAATACCTAGAAATTCACACAAATATAAATAGAACGATAAACTGAAGGAATGAACTCGAAATCGCATTCACTGAATGACGAAGAGATGTTACAATGAAAGAATTGGTTGCTCACTATTACGACTTAAGAACTCAGAAAGAAGATGTAAATGGAGAGAGAT
Source organism: Wollemia nobilis (assembly GCA_028583015.1). Lineage (NCBI taxonomy): Eukaryota > Viridiplantae > Streptophyta > Pinopsida > Araucariales > Araucariaceae > Wollemia > Wollemia nobilis. The sequence goes on along the minus strand of JAQPPZ010000048.1, from coordinate 3,512,760 downwards.
GAACAATTGAAGAAGTGAGGGTCAAAACCAATCTGCTATAAACTCTCCCAAGCCAAACCCCAACCAATCAACCACAACTCCAATTGAATTTGTGTTTGCTACACTCTCTAAGCCACATAACAGCTGCCCTCTACCAAATAATAAATACCCAAACAAAGTGTAGTGAATGATCTGCTAAATAGATGCTCAAAGCTGTCCTGGAAGAAGAACCAACTACTCTAAATTATGCCAGAATGCCCAAGTACTGACCTTGTATACGTCCACCAACTAAAATCAAAGAATTAAGTCCTCTAATCCTGAAATTCGAGGGTTCTTGTTGGTTACGAATCTGCCATGAGGAAAGGATTTTGTGTTAATGCGCCCAGATTCGCCCACCAGCTAGAAATGCCGGGAGGAAGGAATGCCTTCCGAGCCAATCTCCGGAGAAGGCCGGCTCCTTGTGGGTTTTAGTTTTAAGGCGAGAGTGCGGGAAAGAGATAAAAATGCGGAAAGGATTTACAAATATGAGTGGAGTTGGGTGGGGGGAACTAACAGTATAGCAACACACCAATCACCACTACTTACTACATTATAAGTACAAAGCATAGCCGGGAACTGCAAAGTCTAGTATACTTTCTGTATAGAGCGGTGTACGCACAGCTACAATGGTCCCCTAGCAAACATTCTCCCTACAAGGAGAACTAACAGCACGGCAATGCATCAATCACCACTACGTACGGTAACTCAAACAAAAGGCAACCGAGAGATGTCAGATCCAGGTAAATGTGTTATGCAGAGAATTTATACGCACAGCTACAATGGTCCCTTAGCAAACATTCTCCCTACAAGGAGAACTAACAGCACGGCAACGCATCAATCACCACTACGGACAGCAACGTAACACACAACTGAAGGAACTGCTACCACATTTATTCTATGTATCCTCTAATCTATTAAGTTCAGGAGTGCTTGGCCACCAAATGCCGAAATGAATCAACAAGCCATGACACAAGCAATGCTTTAGGTATATCTGACCACCAAATGCTGAAACGAATCAACGAGCAGTGACACAGGGAAACGTAAAACATACATGTAAAGGAGAGGCAGCATAAAAAATAAAAGCAGTAGAACAGAGCCAGGCATATACTTTATATTTATAAGCAGAAGCACGGTTACAATGGTTCCCTAACAAACATTCCCCTTCCACCACCTTACAATGAGAATGTGGTGGGTATTTATAGCCCGAGTCCCCCTCTTACATTAATGGGCACAAAGTCCCAGTCAAACATTGGCTGACAAAAAGCAGTTATGGAGTTACTGATGCTGACCTTTGTCGGACAGGACTGTACTTCAGCATGGTTCCCCTGAAGGCCGGACAGCTACGTCGCAGCGCGTTGGGTAGATCTTCACATCGACAGGAACACGGGCAGCTGGAGCTGGTAGAACCTCTAATCAGCATTAAATGAGGCAGCTGGCATAAGTAGTGCAGCCCATGCTTGTCCTTTTGCTCGGCACGTCTTGGCTCAGATCCCGAAGCTGGACACTTGTCGGATGATGCTGTTTGACATGTGTCTGCCTTGAAAGGCAGTTTATCCAACTTCTCTCGGGATAGGAGCGTCATTGGGTTGCGCAGGCAGAAAACAGCGTAGTCGGGAAGGCCTTCATGCCTTGGGTGTATTTCCGAGTTTGTTTCCCCACTGCGCATTGTCAAGGGCGCACTCCGGCTTCGCTGCGAAGTCGGGGTGCGCACAGGTGAAAGCTGATGTCTGCCGCCGTACGGACTTCGCTCCAGCACTTAGTCAATTTTCTGCCAGCCTGCCAGCCTGCCAGCCTGCTACAAGGTGCGCTCAGAAAGTTGGGAGAAGTACGCACTTCGCACCAAAACTGGGAGAAGTACGCACTTCGCACCAAAACTGGGAGAAGTACGAACTTCGCACCAAAACTGGGAGAAGTACGCACTTCGCGCGAAGTCGGACTTCGCCCCAACACTTAGCCAATTTTTCAGGGCAACTGCTGTCAAATTTGAGATCAAACTGAGGGGCTCAAAAGAAATGGGGGAAAGAATGAGAATGCAGGGAAGAGAGAGGAAGGGAGAGAAGAAGAAAGGGAGAGAGAGGAAGAGGGAAAAGGAAGAGCAGCACTCTTGCAAAACTGAAAACATTGCACCCCGTGCAAAATGTGGCAACATTTCTAGCGGCTCGCGGGGTGTCGAGCTCGCCTCGACGCAAAGAATCCATGCCTTCATCCATTGGGTGCAGAGGAGCTTACTTCCCCTGCTTCTGCTGCTCTAGCTGTTCACTCCGCGGCAATTGTTCTTCAGATCCACTTTCAGCAGTTGCCTCCTCAGAATCATCTTCCGAATGCTCTCCGGCTCTGGCACGCCTCGCAGATGCGGTTGTATGCGGCCTGGGCTTGGCCCCAGGCTTCTGCTTCGAATGGTCTGCGGTCAACAACTTCTTCTAATGCTGCGTGGAATGCAGCGACCGCGTGCAGGTCGATGGTGAGATATCTTTTTCCCAGCTCCTGGAAGTAGGAACTGATCTTGCAGCACTTGGACACCATCTGGGTGACTTGACTTTCTTGAATCGGCTCAGTCCAGCTATCAATTTCAGCTGTATCTGCTTCAAAGGACAGCCAATTATTTTTCACCTGCTCGTGGGTGAGGAATTCACCATTCTCAACATAGCCGGGGCACCCTAGTTCAGCGAGAGTGTGAAACGGAGCTAGACAAATATCTTTTTCATGTTCGAATGCATCTAGCATTCGTCTGGCAACTCTCACCTCTTCTGCTTTTTTGAAATATTTATGCAAGGTTACCCTTGCATCTGCCCATTCTGCAGCGAATGAGGACATGGGGGAGAATTGGAGGCCTTCGCGCTCGCGCTCTTGAAGTTTTATTGCCAGGTCCAGCCATTGCTTCGCCTGGCGTTCGGCCTCCTCTACCACAGGCTTTCCCTGGGCAGAAACTTCTTGGATCCTGAGTGTGAAATCCAGGACCGACATTGCTTTATAGGTGTGGGGCTTGCATCCCCGCGGCAGACCAGCCCGCATCTCCTTAACTTTGCTCTTTGAAAAGACCGTCGCTTGAGATGCTTTCTTTGCAGATTGCGACTGCGCCTGTTTCAAAGACTCCTGGAGCTGAGAAATCTGCTCCAGGGCTGCCTGCTTTTCCGTTGCGGCTTCTTGCTGAGAAGCGGCCAGCTGGGCTTTTAGTTCATCTATTTCTTGCTGCGCCGCTTCCAGCTGCTCAGTGGACCTGGACAGGTCCTCTTCAAGCTGTCTTGTCTTATCCTGCAACCGGAAAAGCTCTTCCTGTTCCTCCAGATTTTTGACAAGGAGATTATCCGCTTTACGGAGGATTCCCTGAATCTCGTGTTGTGGGCGAATATCATCAAAGCTCTTCTCCTTTGTCTGGAGCTCGTAGTCCGCCCTGGTCATTTCCCGGAGAGGCTTCTTCACTTTCGGGATTATCTTCTCTGTCGTAAGCACTCTCCTCTCGAAGTTAAACTTGGTGCGCTTTACCGGGGCGGCTATCTCTTCGGGTCTCCTCCGTTTCCAGTTTTGGAGGAAAGAGATAGGGTATTCTACAGCTCTCGTTGCCAGAGGCAAGTCATCTGTATTTTGGAGGTCGTCCATGAAGTCTGGTTCCGCCAGCCTAGGGTTCTGCTGAGACATCTCTCCTGCAGGAAGGGAAGGAGGAACCGGACGGACTTTGGAAGGGGCGGCCGCTTCTTAGGGGGACCGGGAAGTGGAGATAGGAGCGGTTGGTGCTGGAAGGGTTTCAAGCGGCTGAGGGGATGGATGCAACGGTGAACGCGCGGCTTCAACACTAACCACAGGTGAAGGGTTTGGGGTTTGACTCAGAGATAGAGAAACGTTGGGGTTCTGAGCAAACTGGTCGAAAGAATGGGGGCCGCTAGAAGGGTGTGGAGATGGAGAGGAAGACACGGCCACAACTTGCTCGGATTGAGCGGGGGATGGAGTCGGAGTAGGGCTGGATGAGATCAGAGGGAGTGGGGCAGCAAACGTACCTGCGGGCTCCGCCTGAGCCGATGCTGGATGGATGTCTGCGATTCTGGTTCCGGTGGCTGGCTCGGGACTGCCCAGAGAAACAATCTCTGGCGCGGCTGAACGCGGCTGCGGCTCTGCGACTGGCTGCTGCACGGTCAGACTAGGTCGCCTGATCCTTTCAACTCTCTTCCTCTTTTTATTTTTTGGAGCGATGGCTGGATCGGGGGAAGGAGATGGAGCAGGTGCAGCGGGCGCTGATGTTCCCACGGTAAACTTGTACCGGGGTTTGACTTGCAGAAGGTCTGTCGCAACCGGTCTGCTCTCTGGCGGCGCTGGCGTCTTTTGTGCCTGAGGAATCACCTCGGGCGTTGCCTTGACTAATTTCTTCGCCTTTTCAGGCGCCGCCTTGGAATCCACGGGCTGCATTGGGTCCACTTGGATGTCTGCTGGGCCCGCGCTGGCAGTTGCCGAAGTGTACAACTGTTGGGAGGAAGACCCTCCTTTATAACCCTCAAAGGGACATCGGGGAACGTAATCTCGATATGCGAAAGGCCGCCAGCTGTCATGGTGCTGGTCATATAGAACTGAAAAGTCGTCATCAACGGCCAGATTTCTCCTGACGGATTTATCGTGCTGCGTGCGGCACCTCATCTTCCAGCATTCAATAATCTTTTCTTTTGGCCAGTTAAGGCCTGCTATCTTGGAGAGGAATTTTTTAAATCCTGGAGAAGAGAACTTGTGGTCCGGGTTTCGCTCGGGGTCATATGCTACCTCCTCGCAGTAAAAATCCTGCCACGGAGGCGAAGCTTCCATCGAGTCAATCTCCCAGTCGAGGTCAACATGGACCACATCGCATCTGTCTTCAATTATATCCGCCCGAGGGCAGATATGCGTGAACTTTCCCCTTATCCCGTACGGGTCGTACTTCCAGCGCTGCGGCAACAGAATCAGGCCAATGCGAAAAAGCTCCTGCTCGAGATAGACATGTTGTCCCACCTCTGTTATCTCAACGTTCGCCCAGGAAAGAGGGTATGGAAAAATATGGCCCTTTCTCTTTCCCTGGCCGAACTCCTCTTCAACGTAATCCATCTGCCGGGCAACCTCCATCCCAAACTGATGATCCGTACACCAGTAGGGCAGCAGATGAGGCTTGCCTTTGAATCCATAGATTCTGACCACAATCCCCTGTGTCAGTCTAAAAACGTCCTCGAGCTTGTGATTCAGCAAATAGCTCATCATTTCTTGCGGGGGGCGAGGGATCTCACCCTCGCTGAAGACTGACATGACCAAGCCCAGAAAGTTGAAGTTAAACTTGTAGTAGGACCCTTTCCGGTATAGGTCATCCGTCCAATCATAGACGGGTTGTGGCTCTCCCCTCTCATTTACCTTCTTCAGGTTCGGGATCGGCATCCGGGAGTGCAAATGATACAAACATAGCCAAGCCAGGAAAGAACTGAACCGGAATTCAGTCGACTGCTTCTTCTAGAGCTTTACCAGGCTGGAGTGAATGGCATATGCCAGCCAGTCCGCCTGATCAAAAAAGATAGGGCGCTTCCCACTTCTTTGCGCTGCTGGTTCGTAGGATTCTCCGCACAGGAGACATTCTGCCAGCGCTAACTGATACGGCTGTACCAGTTCGTCTGAGTCGCAGCCAAGGACCCACGCCAGAATGGTGTATAGGTATTTGCTCTGAAACCTTTCCAGGGGTATGGGGCCGGTTGGCCATTGTCCAGTTGCAAGCGGGGCGTTCAGCTCTGAATTGAGGAAATCCCTCATCCTTTTTGTGTGCGTGAAGCGTCCCGCTTGTTCGCCAAGATTTATCTTTCTGACAATTGTGCTGGAGTCATACTCCAACCCTGGGGCGAAGGCTGGCTGGACAGTCTCCCTACGAAGTGCGAACAAGGGTTTACCGCTGGAGCTACAAATCTGCCGGGTAGCTGGTCTGTAATGTCTGACAATTAGGTCTACCAGCTCCGAGCATTGATGGACAGGAGGGCACAAGAATCGGAAGAGGTTAGACTTGTACGCCGCTCCGAAGTGGTGAGAGGGCGAAACCTTGTCAGCCCAATTCTCCACATTTATTCGCAGCTTAGTCAGGCTCATGGAAAACGAGCCGTCCTTGTATCCCGCCAGGTAATTGACCGGCGGTGGTGGGGCTTGCCCACGCTGTACTTTCTTTTGCCGAGATTTTGACTTTTGCCCTGGCGGTGTCTCACTCCTGAAAACACTTGACTGCGGTAAATCCTCTAGTTCGCGCCCTTCGCTGGATTGCGCTGACATTGTCAACTTTCCTTTGTCCATCCTTTTGAAACAGCAATAATTATGATTTCTGGACGCCTGCAGCAGATTTCACAGTCGTAGGAATAATTTGCGCGATTTGGCATGTCTGGATGCATCAGTCCCCCTTTCCTAGATAATGACAGCGTCATTAATGTCGCGCAAGAGGGGGTAGGTCGGCTGGCAAGTGAAGGAGTTATGTTTCTTGGGTGGCCGCGCAGGAGAATGTCTTGGAAGATGCACCCGGGCCGCCCCGCCATGCTTCTTTGATTGCACTTTCATTGAAGACTGTGCAATCATTAAATTTAATTTCGAATGTTGCGCCATGGTTGACGTCACTGCCACAATATGGGCACACTGCTCAAGAAAAACTCCTTGGTTCGGAAACCCATCTCAAACGGTCGCAACGCGCCTTGGGTCCATGCTTTAGAATTTTTTGTTCATTTTTTAAACTCACCCAAGCTGCGCTTAGTCAACAGGGAGAAGTCGGACTTCGCGCGAAGGTTGGGCGCGATCCGACTTCGCCCGCGCAGTTGGACTTCGCTCCAAAACTGAGCACAGTCCGAACTGCCACTTGCACTGGGACTGTTTCCTTTTCTTTTCCTACTGCGCCCGAGGATTGAGCGTAGTCCGACCTTTGCAAACTTCGGAAGAGAGGCGAGCACTTAGAATTTTACTGCCTCTTAAGATCGGGTGCACGAGCTGCGCTTATACAATGTAGCGCGTTCGGACTTCGCCCGAACTTCGGGCAAAGTACGTACTTCGCGCGAAGTTCGCACTTTGCATGAAGTTCGCACTTCGCGCGATGTGTGCGCGAAGTTCGTACTTCGCGCGCAAGCTGGGCGCAGTTCGTACTTCGCACGCAAGCCGTTTGTGTTCGGACTTCGCGCGCAAAGTCAAACTTCGCTCAAAAACTGAGCGCAGTCCGAACACTCGCAAATTTGCAGCTTTGTTCTTTCGAACCTTGCCTTTTGGCTGGCGCGCAGCCCGACTTCGCTGCGAAGTCGGGCAGCAGCCAGCACTTAGCCGTTTTTGCTCTCTCTCCACTCAAGCAGCCCCTTCACGAACTTCGCTCGAAGTCAGGCTGCGCGCCAGCACTTAGCCGTTTTTGCTCTCTCTCCACTCAAGCAGCCCCTTCACGAACTTCGCTCCTTCTGAGGGGTGACAACAGACTTCGCTGCACGAACTTCGCTATTTCTGAGGGGTGACAACAGACTTCGCTGCGAAGTCTGTATTCTCTCCCATGTCGCAGTTTGGCTCAAAAAAATAAAAAACTGAAAGCTGGAAATGTACATGCTGAAAAAGCAAAATGCATAAGGGAATTTTTTACAAAGAAGGACCCATTGGGCACCTTCAGCAGCGATAAACTTTTAAGTGGAACCTGTTAACAGGGATAGGTAGGAGCTGACCCTCCATATCCCGAAGTACATAAGCATTGAACTGGTTCACCCGGGCAATCTGATAAGGGCCCTCCCAGAGGGCATCAAACTTCCCGTGGTTGCCCGGCTTCGCCTTAAATGAGTCCCACTTCAGCACCAGGTCCCCGATTTTAAAAACTTGTGCAGTGGTGCCTTTTGCAAACCAGCCTTGAGTGGCTCCAATGTGTTGGGTGAAGGCCTGGTATGCTTTTTCTCTGTCTTCATCCAACTGCAGAAGTTGGCACAGTCTATCATTCACCGGGTCTCCACTGCTCCTGTCTTCGTCCAACGTCCATAGGGCAGGGATTTCGATGTGGGATGGCATGACAGCCTCTTTACCGTAGACGAGCGCATAAGGGGATGTCCTGATGGATTTCTTGAATGAAACTCTATCCGCCCATAGCGCCCGGTTCAAGAGTAGATGCCAAGTCCGCTTGTTTCTATCAATGGTCCTCCTGATGATCTTCAGGAGATTCTTGTTAGTGGACTCGGCAAGGCCATTCCCCTGCGGGTAGTAATTAGAAGACATTTTATGATAAATGCCAAGTTTGCCAGTGTACTCCGTGAGTACAGCGCCTGCGAATCCAGGACCATTGTCCGTCACAATTGACTTTGGAACCCCGAACCGGGTAATCAGGCTCTCAAGGAACCTAATGACCGTTTCTTGGTCCACGTTTTTGGTTGGGATCGCCTCTGCCCACCGTGTGAAGTAATCGGTGGCTGTAAGAATAAACTTGTGTCCGGCAGAGGAACTAGGCGAAATCACCCCAATGAAGTCTAGACCCCATTCTTTGGAATGGAGTCTCGGCCTGAATCGGTTGAAGGGGCAAGGGTGCTTTTTTGTTTCTGCCAGCAAACCTCTGGCATTGATCTTGGAACAGACCGCGTAAGCGTCTGTAAATAGAGTGGGCCAATAGTACCCAGCTCTAATTATTTTTAAGGCCGTAGGCCTTGCAGAATGATGACCCCCAGGCATCCCGGAATGAAAATCTCCGAGGACCCTGGACTGGTCTGATTTCCTGACGCACCGCAACAGGATGCCGTCAATGTTTTTGAAGTAAAGCCCCTCGGGGCGAAGAGTGTACTTAAGTGCACCTAGCCGAAATCTCCTTCGTTGTGAGGCGTTCAGGTGATCGGGACATCTTCCGGTGCAGAAATATCTCACCAGTTCATCTGTCCAATCACTCCCCTCCGATAAGGAGTTGGCTAGGTAGATGCTTGTCGCTGTGTCCTCCCACTTACAGGCGGAGATGCCGGCTACAGCGCTTCGGGCCAGCTCCTGACACAAGGCTCGGCCTCTAATAAGCTTTGTGGGCCGCACTTCGATGTCGAATTCCTGGATTTTTGCGATCCATCCTGCTCTCTTGTGACCCGATTCTCCTTGTATGATGAAGCTTCGAACGTCCGGGTGAATCACGAAGACAGTCGTTTTGCTCTGGGAGACAAAATGCCTGAACTTTCGGAGGGATTTCATAACAGCGTGAACCTGCCGCTCTATAAAGTTGTACTTTTCCTCATGCGGCTGAATCACTTGGCTTAGGAACGCTATGGGGAGCTCCTCGCCATCGTCTCCCTTCTGAGTTAGGACTGTGGCGTAACTTTCCGGTTCTCCCACCGCATACAGGATGAAGTCCTTGGAGTAGTCCGGGTTTATCAACACCGGAGCTTGCGCAATTCGAGCCTTGATTTCCTCGAAGGCTTGCTGTCTCTCATCAGTCCATTCGTAAGGTGTATCTTTTTTCAGCAGTTCGGCCATAGGCTTGATCACCTGTGCGAAGTCCGGAATGAACTTCCGCACGAAGTTAATCTGACCGAAGAAGGACTGCAGCCCTTTTTTATCAATGGGGGCTGGCAAGCGAAGGAGGGCTTCTGCTCTGTCAGGGTCAATGGCGAGGCCTTTCTCGGAGATGACATGTCCCAGCAGCTTTCCTTCTTTTACCGCGAAGACAGACTTCTTCGGGTTTATAGAAATGCCGAATTCTCGACACCTCTCAAATATTTGCCGCAGGTGGGAAACATGATCCCCTCTTTGGTGAGAGAAAACGGTCATGTCATCAAGATAGATGACAATGATATTATTGAGCAGCTCTCGGAAGGCCAGGTCCATGGCCCTTTGGAATGTGGCACCAGCATTAGATAAGCCGAAAGGCATGCGGCGATAGGCGAACGTCCCCCATTTGGTGGTGAACGCCGTCTTATGCTTGGTCCTCATCCTTGACCCAAATCTGGTTGTAGCCGGAAAATCCGTCTAGAAGTGAGAATCTCTGGGCTCCAGCAACGATGTGTAGAATTTGGTCAATTTGGGGAAGCGGATAGTGGTCCTTGAGGGAAGCCTGATTCAAGTTTCTGAAGTCGACACAGAGACGAATGTCGCCATTCTTTTTCCTCACAGGCACCAAATTCGCGACCCAAGAAGAATGCTTGATGGGGTAGATGATTTTGGCCTCCAACATCTTCAAGAGCTCCGCTTTCATCATAGCCTCAATTTTTGGATTTATGGCCCTCTGCTTCTGTTGGAATGGCTTGGCGCCATCCTCTAGCTCAATGGTATGCTGGATGACGTCTCTATCATACCCCTTCAAATCCTTGTAGCACCAGGCCACGATGTCGGGGAACTCTCGACACAGTGATCTAATCTGCTCAAGTTCCTCCCACGTGCAGTCTTTCTCGACCTTGATAGTTTTACCAGGTTCAAGTTCCAAGTTGGCATACTGCTTCGGGTCTACCTTGATCCTGTGAGATATTGCTCTGTCATTCTGATCAAATAGACTCTCCAATGTAATCAGTCCTTTTGGGACATGATTATTTTTTAACTGTATCAACCCCTCATATTGCTCGTCATCAGGGTCTCTACCTTCGATTGAACCAACTTCGTTAACCAAAAATGTGACGATCTCCTCGTCACAATCGAACACCTGCCAGTGGGTGTCCTTATCAAGCACGAAGGCACAGTAAATAGTGCGAACCGGCTTCGGTTTCTGGACAACGTCATCAGCCGAAACGTACCTGGCTCCAACAGACACCAGAATGTCAGCGTGTTTGTTTTTCTCACGCGATATCGCCTTGACATTCAACGAGTCAAACGACTCCATCAGGTCCCACACCCGATTGCGGTACGCCTTGAGGTAGTGATGTTTGGAGGCGCACTTATTCGTAACTTGGTGACACACCAGCTCTGAATCTCCAAAGATCTACAGGTGTTTGATCCCCAGCCTCTCCGCCTTTCGCAAACCCAAGCACAGGGCTTCGTACTCCGCCGAGTTATTAGTGCAGCTCCAGGCCAACCTGTAGGTATAGTCCTTCTGGACCCCGGTCGGAGAAACCAGAAGTACCCCTGCACCGGCGCCATTTTTGCATCACGCACCATCAAAGAAAAGCTTCCATAGCTTCTCAGGTGCAGGTCCCACTTCTTTTGCAGCTGACTTGTCAAGCCTCTCGGGCTGTACAACGGTGTAACAGCCCTGCTCTGTCTCAATTACGGCATTGAAATCCCGCAAAGAGAACTCATCTTCAAGCTGTAGCACTTCGAGGGCTTGCTCCGTCAGCTCAACTGTCACCAGTTCTTCCCCTGACAGCTGGACCATGCAGTCCAACTCTCCTCCGGGTATCTTCTCTACTAGGAAGGTGGAAGGTTTCTCATTGAAAATTTTCAGTCTCCTTCCTTTGAAGGGCACTTCCATGTGTGAGTAGTCTAGAGACAGGTACCCGCCCAGCTTCGCAGTGAACTCCCGAGAGAGACACATGCCGAAGTAGGGAGCCAGGTCAACAACCACGACCTCTTGGATGACCACAATGTCGAGAGCCTTATGCAGCCGGATAGGGATGTCCTTTATGACACCAACTGTCTTGACGGGGGTGCCGTCTAATTGCAGCACGCCTTGGCTGCTCCGTGTGTACTCCATCCCAATCTCATCGCAGACGGCCTTCGGCATCACAGTCGTGGAAGCACCAGAGTCCACCATGCAGTTGTGTACTATGTGCCCTTGCATCCGTAAAGACAGATAAAAGGGAGGCGGTCTGTTCTTCCCAGTGGCTGAGACTGTCAGAGGTTGAACCAGGACAGCGGGCTGTATCTGCTTGCCGTTCTTCATGTTCTTCAAAGATTCCTGCAGCAGATCCACCTGGCCTGGGAGCAGAAGAGCATCGTACATGCTGATTCTAGCAGGTGTTCTTTTCAACTCGTCTACTATGTTGTAGCTCGAGGTACTCGCTGCTTCTGCTTCTTTCGTCGGCTCATACTTCGTCCGGTACTGCTGGGTAGCTTCAACTCGCTGTCTCTTGGTCAGAGACGGGTACTTCAGTCTCTCCTGTGCTTGTTCTTTGGTTTCAGCCGGAGGTCGAGGTACGGGAGCTTTAGCCGGAACTGGAACTTTTGCTATAGGAGGCTTGGCTGGGACAGGGGCTGCCTTTGCCGGCAGAGGCTTGGCTGGAGCTTTGTCTTTGGACGCCTTCTCCTGGGCTGTGTAGGGCCACAGCCGTTTGTACGGTGGCAGCCCACCAGGCTGTGGTTTTTCTCTTCTGGCGTAAACTTGCAAAGGCTTGGCAGCATCTGCAGTTTTCTTTTCTTCCTTGGCGGGCGGCACTAGATTCTCCTCTGGGAGGGCAAAGTTGGCTTCGCCGTCCAAGATCATGTAGAGTTCATCGTCCTCTATGGCGCTGCCGGCCAAAGTCTGGATGTAGTGTTGGTGCAATGTGCAGTCTTCCTCCGAATGCGGGTCATTGCACGTAGTGCACCAGTTAACCTAGTCGGAAGGACCAAGCGGGTCTTCTATAGCAGCATTTCTTGGAGGCGGACGCCTCTGCAACTGGTGCTCTGGGGGATTGTCTTTTGTCAGCGCCGGGGGCGCATATGGCCTCCTAGGAACGAGGTCCATCTGGGCCTGCTTCTTCTTCAGAGCGGTCATGTCATTGGACATGGCATGATATCCCGAGGCCAAAGCCCGCACCTCCTGGAGGATTGTATTCTGAATGCTACTGTCAGGAGGCGGCAACTGTGCCGGTGGAGGCAATGCGGCTAATGGAGGGGGATTGGAATAAGGCGCGTACTGCGGAGGAGCAAGGAGCGCTGGAAAATGCAGAGCAGGAGGAGGCGGGTGAGGATAATGCATTTGTGGCGGGCCGTAAGGGGTTACGACCGGCGCCGGATTCCATTGCTGCTGGGGTTGCTGCCCTGATGTGGACGGCGCACCACCAGAAGCAGGAGGATACTGGGATCTGGGGAAGTCGGGATGAATGGGTTCCTGCACCCTGGACGGGAGTCTGCCGATAGAAATAATATCAGCTTCAGCTTGCTGGGTAGCCTCGTACAGAGCAAGAAACTCGTCTATTCTGGCAATCTTCAGCAGCAGGCATATGTCTGAGTTAAAGGATCTCAGATAGTAGGCAGCCATGCCAGCTGAAGGCCAAAGTTCACGAGGTACCCGTTTCCAGGATCTCACAAACCTGATGTTAAAGTCAGACACCTCCTCTTGAGGATGTCTCTGGATACTTTGGAACTGATGCAGCAGAGAAGTAGGGTCAGCAGACTCGTTGCATCCTTTCACGAGCCTTCTGGCAAGCTGGGGCCATCCCGTGATAGATCCCTCTGGCAGCGATCTCCACCAGTAGAGAAGTTTTCCCCTTAGGGAAAGAGCCAGCAGACGGGTCTTCACACTCTCATCAGTAATGGAATGCAATGCGGCCAGGGCAAGGATGTCCTGGATGTGCTCGTACGCCGTCTTGCCGTAGCCGTCGTACGTAGGGATGGACTTCAAAGCAGCAGGGGGCACAACTTGTTGTCCGACCAGGGCCAAGGGCCCTGTAGAGTCCACCGCCGGGAAGAGATCATCATTTTGCTGCTGGGCAGCCATTTCTTCTTCTTCTCCTCCGTCGGTTGTGTACTCAGTGTCGGTACCTTCCGAGGATGTGGATTCCTCTTCTTCCTCGGCCTCTTCTATTTCGTACTCAGCTCCTCCGACCTCAGCTTCGGCTTCTTCTTGAATTTCAGCCTCGGCTTCGTCGACACGAGCTTGTTGATCAGCCAGCCTGACAACTTCGCCCCGAGCGTTGATGTCCAGTTCGTAGAAGTCAGGCGGGTTTCTTGGATCCCTTGCTCGCCACCTTCTTGTTTGCATGAAGGTGCTAGGACCGGTCTTTCAGACTCAGAAGATATGTTCGTGCAGAGTCGCCAGGTGCTCTGATTTTGAACAGCAATGAAGCGAACACCGGTGCTTCGATTCTGTTTGGGGGTGGGAAACTTCCTTGGCCCACCGAGTGCTCAGAATAAACTGTCAGCCCGAGTGAACACGAGCCTGAGTTTTTTCAAATGTGGGACTCCGGGTCCCACCGGGCGTGCCAGAGAAACTGTTGGTTACGAATCTGCCATGAGGAAAGGATTTTGTGTTAATGCGCCCAGATTCGCCCACCAGCTAGAAATGCCGGGAGGAAGGAATGCCTTCCGAGCCAATCTCCGGAGAAGGCCGGCTCCTTGTGGGTTTTAGTTTTAAGCTGAGAGTGCAGGAAAGAGATAAAAATGCGGAAAGGATTTACAAATATGATTGGAGTTGGGTGGGGGGAACTAACAGTACAGCAACACACCAATCACCACTACTTACTGCATTATAAGTACAAAGCATAGCCAGGAACTGCAAAGTCTAGTATACTTTCTGTATAGAGCGGTGTACGCACAGCTACAATGGTCCCCTAGCAAACATTCTCCCTACAAGGAGAACTAACAGCACGGCAATGCATCAATCACCACTACGTACGGTAACTCAAACAGAAGGCAACCGAGAGATGTCAGATCCAGGTATATGTGTTATGCGAGAGAATTTATACGCACGACTACAATGGTCCCCTAGCAAACATTCTCCCTACAAGGAGAACTAACGACGACGGCAACGCATCAATCACCACTACGGACAACAACGTAACACACAACTGAAGGAACTGCTACCACATTTATTCTATGTATCCTCTAATCTATTAAGTTCAGGAGTGCTTGGCCACCAAATGCCGAAATGAATCAACAAGCCATGACCAAGCAATGCTTTAGGTATATCTGACCACCAAATGCTGAAACGAATCAACGAGCAGTGACATAGGGAAACGTAAAACATACATGTAAAGGAGAGGCAGCATAAAAAATAAAAGCAGTAGAACAGAGCCAGGCATATACTTTATATTTATAAGCAGAAGCACGGTTACAATGGTTCCCTAACAAACATTCCCCTTCCACCACCTTACAATGAGAATGTGGTGGGTATTTATAGCCCAAGTCCCCCCGTTACATTAATGGGCACAAAGTCCCAGTCAAACATTGGCTGACAAAAAGCAGCTATGGAGTTACTGATGCTGACCTTTGTCGGACAGGACTGTACCTGCAGCATGGTTCCCCTGAAGGCCAGATAGCTACGTGGCAGCGCGTTGGGTAGATCTTCACATCGGCAGGAACGCGGGCAGCTGGAGCTGGTAGGACCTCTAATCAGCATTAAATGAGGCAGTTGGCATAAGTAGTGCAGCCCATGCTTGTCCTTTTGCTCGGCACGTCTTGGCTCAGATCCCGAAGCTGGACACTTGTCGAATGATGCTGTTTGACATGTGTCTGCCTTGAAAGGCAGTTTATCCAACTTCTCTCGGGATAGGAGCGTCATTGGGTTGCGCAGGCAGAAAACAGCGCAGTCGGGAAGGCCTTCATGCCTTGGGTGTATTTCTGAGTTTGTTTCCCCACTGCGCACCTGTCAAGGGCGCACTCCGGCTTCGCTGCGAAGTCGGGTTGCGCACAGGTGAAAGCTGATGTCTGCCGCCGTACGGACTTCGCTCCAGCACTTAGTCAATTTTCTGCCAGCCTGCTACAAGGTGCGCTCAGAAAGTTGGGAGAAGTACGCACTTCGCACCAAAACTGGGAGAAGTACAAACTTCGCACCAAAACTGGGAGAAGTACAAACTTCGCGCGAAGTCAGACTTCGCCCCAACACTTAGCCAATTTTTCAGGGCAACTGCTGTCAAATTTGAGATCAGACTGAGGGGCTCAAAAGAAATGGGGGAAAGAATGAGAATGCAGGGAAGAGAGAGAAAGGGAGAGAAGAAGAAAGGGAGAGAGAGGAAGAGGGAAAAGGAAGAGCAGCACTCTTGCAAAACTGAAAACATTGCACCCCGTGCAAAATGTGGCAACAGTTACCGTCCTCAAATTTCAAAAGCTTGCTGCTAGAACACAGCTACCAACAAGAAAAATGTGAAATAGTTTTTTTTTTAAATGCCAAGTTGTGAATGTTTCTTCCAAAAACTCCCCTTTTATACAGCCACCCCCCTTTTTTTAACTTAGTCGCCAACCCTAGACTAGAATAATAAGTACTTTGCAAACTCCACACATTAGAAATAATT
Source organism: Wollemia nobilis (assembly GCA_028583015.1). NCBI lineage: Eukaryota > Viridiplantae > Streptophyta > Pinopsida > Araucariales > Araucariaceae > Wollemia > Wollemia nobilis. The sequence continues at coordinate 3,496,714 of JAQPPZ010000048.1, read as the reverse complement.
CTAATGTATTAAAAATTTAAAATTGACAACCCTTAACATTAAATGTCATAACATTAGTCATTAGAGCCTTTCCTTGGGTCTTAAGTCAAAATTCTAATGCATCCAAAATCACATGAAATTAAATTAAATCCACAAAATCTAGAAATACTAGACCTTTGCCCAAAGATCACGTCATAACTTGAGATTGGCATCTCAAATACCTAAAGCATCAAAGACCCAATTCAAAAGACTTGAAGCCGAATCCAACAACTATATGCATGCCGCCATCCAAAGTGTCCATCCTCCTTAAATGTAGCCTAGAAAGTCAGACTAGACCTCTCAAGGTTATAATTTAACCATAATCATCCATTAAAATCTTCGACTCTGAATTACACCAAACAAAAGCTAAAGTAGAATAGAACACATTTAGGGGAATCACCAGGGCCACTCAAAACTCGGTACTACCTCCTAAAAATTAGGAAGATCCCTAAAATATAGGAATTTCCCTTTTATTCACCAAGAAAACAATACAAAACAAATGCATATAATCACTCATACTTATGCCTCCTACACACAAACATCCACTCACCACAACTGCTCCACAAAAATAGGTGAGTGTGGCCCACAGCCTGCTATCATCCAAAAAGGGACATTACATTGAACAATATCACAAGCAAAGCCTAGGGCATCAAATTGCATGCATGAAAGCCAATTGTGATTGCATGGTTGATGAACAAGAGGACTAATTATATAGCTTGCATGAAAAAGAAGTTGTTTCTAGTTTGACTCTTGAAGAGGACCAAGTATTGAGCCTTCTTTGATCTTAAGCTTTTTGGTCTTGACAAGGGGTCCCATTGGAAGCTCCTTTGTTATACTTCAAAAGTTTATAGTCTGTTCTCTAGTTATTTTTGTTCCACATGCAAATGTTGTTGTATAGGACTGTGGGAAATTAAATCTTTTATTGTAGAATATTCTATGAGATGTGACCAGTTGCAACCTGACATATCTTGTGTTTTACTCAGTGTAACAAGGTTCGCGCACCCTGTTGGTTGGGTGCGTGAACCCACACCCGCACCGGGTGCACGGGTTCACGAACAGGTACGGCTGAGCCGAACCCCATCCGAACCCTTTCTGACAAGGTTCAGCTTGGGCCGAACCCTGTCAGTCAAGGTTCTTCCAAGCCGAACCTTGTGGCCAGTCAGGGTTCAGCCAGCCGAACCCAGCCCAATTTGGGCATTAACATAGGAAAAAAACGGTTTTTTTTTTTTTTTTTTTTTAGGTGGGCCCAGCCACACCCAGCGCATACGGGCTAAAACAAATTATTAAAAAAAATTAAAAAACATTTTAATTTTTAAAAAAGTTTAAACTTTAAAGTTTTTATAAATTATAATTTAAAGTTTAGTGAGTATATGCTAAACTTTTTTTTTTATTAAAAAATTATCTCAGCAAGAGGCCTGTCAACTTTAAGCAAGCATCATGTGATGTGGTGAGACCCAAAGTAAGACTGGATTCTTATTCTAAATAAGGACTATTGATAATTTTAAACAAAGTAGAGACATGCAAGCCTAATCCAAGACCAAGAAGCCAAAATCACTTTCCCATTGTGAATGACAAAAGTTGGGTGTCAATGATCACATGCTCCTATAGGATTAGAAGTACTAATCTTTGATGCTTATACACAGTACAACATACATAGAAAATCCTGTAGAAAGCAAATTTAAAGTCCTTAGTTGAAGGAGTTTTCAAAACTTCTAATCCCGTTTCATCCCTATAGAGCATACAAATAGAACATAATTAGACTTGCTGCTAGAGGGCCTAGAAGATGATGATGAGGAATATGACGAATGAGAGTCAAATATCAAATATTTGATGTTATCTTTGTACATGTCCACTACTATATAGCATATACTTATAGTATATTGTTATCTCTTAACTCTTTATGACTTGACATCCTGTCATTTTTTTACATGAATATCATATATCAATATGCTTTTATGATGCCATATTTAAAAATTTTGCAATGTGTATGAATGATTTATTTTATTTCACAATGTGTATGATTTATCATTTATAACAATTTTCACAATGTGCATAATTTATTCTATTTTTTATTTTTTTTGATAAATATATATATATATATATATATATATATTAAAAACTAGCCGCACCCGCACCCGACAAACCCTATTTTTGACAGGGGTCGTACCAGCACCTGCACCCGTGATTCCCACCGCACCCGCACCCCCGCACCTGGTAACCTTGGTTTTACTCTTCGGTGACAATATATCCCTACAACCTACACAGGAATGACGTACATATCCTTTTGAGATATACTATCATCGATTTTGTCATTCCCCTTATTTTGACACTTCATCCACTAGCCATTTATGTGATAACTTTTGATATTTTCCAGTAACCTTAGAGCTGCTAGACTTGTACGTATGTTAGTTTGGTTTGGGTTATGAGAAATTTATGATGATTATTTTATACATTAGAATCATAGTAGGAAAACCCGCTAAGAACTCATTTTTCTCACGAGAATTTCATCAAGAAGATTTTTTTTTTTTCTTGACGTCAAGAAATCGGTGATTTTCTTGCCAAGTTATTGCCCCAAACTCGGCAAAAATCACCCACGCAAGCCAAAATGTAGAAAACAGTTTTAAAAAGAGATAAAAACTTATTTGGACATTTTTTTCCCTCCTCAAAACAAAAATTTTCTAGAGGCCAATCAGACATCTTAGACCGCATTGGGAGATCGATTTGACAAATTTAACACCTCTTTGACACAAGATTTCAGAGGTATTTTTCTTAAAGATATTTTCAGGTTTGTTTTGGGTTTTTTTCTTTGTTTTCTCTCTTCTTTGATGTTCCTAGAGCCCCTACGGGTTTGTTTAATACTTATCTTCTCCTTTTTTCTTTCCCCTTGGAAAATAGATGGCTTCTTCATGGGAGGGCCAAGGAACTAGCATCGATAGTAATGATTCAAATCCATCAGCCCCAACTCCAAGTCCAAAGAGGGACCCAATGTGGAAGCATGGCATTAAAGACACCTCGCCAAATCAAGTGTTTAGTTAGTACTGTGGCAAGGACATGAGAGGAGGCACCCATCATCTCAAAATTCATCTCATTGGGGCAAAAGGCCATGATGTGGACCCCTGCACAGTAGCAAATGAAAAAATGAAAAAATAAAAAATGAGGTCAAGGCTTGGATGTGCACCAAGCAGGTGAAGAAGATAGAAGTGAAACAGACAAAGGTTGCAATTTGACATGGATTAGAGCCTCATTTTATCAATATGAGGCCGAATTGGAGGAAATTATTGCCGCTATCAAAAAGTCCATCCTTGGCCCTCGTATCTAGCGAGCTTTTAGGCAGAATTCAGGTACTACCTCACGTTCAAACACAAGGCAGACAATTTTTGGTATTATGGCAACATGAAGTTATGGTGAGGGCAATAGGCAAGGTTGGCAAGGGGATGAAGCCCCCCTACAACGGAAGATTTCAAAGGGCCTTTGTTGGAGTGTGTCATGAATACACGTGCTCTTGTAAAAGACAACAAAAATATGGAGTAAAAAGGGCTACAACATTTTGTTTGATGGATATATAGAAACGAGAATCACACACTCCTCAACTTCATAGTGGCTTCAAGTGGATCCATGGTCTTGAAGTTAGTGGATACCTCACAAGAGGTGAAGAGCGCACAGTTGTTTAATTTTATGGAGGTCATGGTGGAAGTAGGAGTGGGAAACTTTCTCCAAGTAGTGACGGACAATGCAACGTCCTATGTATCGACAAGTAGACTTCTCTAGAAGAAGTACCCCTCTATTTTTTGGAGCTCATATGCCACCCATTGCATTGACCTCATCCTTGAGGACATTGGCAAACTGGTGTGGCTGAAGGTCTTGGATGAAGAGGTAAAGAGTATTACAATATTCATATACAACACATGGGTGCTCAGCTTGATGAGAAAACACAATGAAGGAAGGGCCATTCTTCACCTAGGTATCACCTGACTCACCTTGAACTTCATCGCCCTATAGAGTCTTCTTGTTGCATGCCTTGCTCTGAAGAGGATGTTTGTGAGTAAGGAATGGTATGCCTCGCCATATCATAAAAAGGAGGGGGAGAGGGTCTTATTCCTCTTGCTTCTGACCCTTCTCTGAAGATTTTCAATTTCGATTTTATCGTTCTGATAGGGTCATGGATATCACTTAGCCTATCTTGCAGCTCTTTAGTACTCCTCTGCACCTTCTGCCCTCTTTTCCCTCACACCATTTTGAACTAGAAAGTTTTGTCTATAAACACAGGCATAGGCAACTATGTAGCTCTTCTCTTGCGCAGAATACTTCAGCAATTTTGCAATGTTTCACTCCCTCAACTGCTAAATGCTCTATCGTACATTGCACATTTAAGCCTTGTTTATATAGTAAGAAACACTTGTGAAGAACAATCGTTGCTAACGTGCTCAGCTTTTATGACAAAATCTTTTCTTGGAACTGGTAGTTTGTGTGAACGCTTGCAACTCATGTCCCTTTTCAAGGTTGTCACGCTTTTGGCCAATAAAATTGTTGGAAATTCAAAATCTGGCAGCTACCAAGCGCATTCTGAGCCAATCAACTTCTATTGCTTGAAACATACTACAGCCACTACTGCCACTACAATTATGTTTTACACATGTCAATATTTACATATGTACACTTCATAGGCACACGCTTTTATGCATAATGCTTTAAATATTGGTCATTCATCGCAATTAACAAAAGACGGCCATCCATGTCTTGAAGCTCGTATGCATTTAGTGTTGTCTATCCCGAAATTAGATATGGTCCAGACCAAAGCGATTCTAGCTTCCCACTTGAGTACCAAATCACCATCCCTAAATGATTTCAATGATAACCTTTTGTCAAACCATCTCTTAGTGGTTGCTTGATGCTGGCGGAAACTACTATAGGCTTTTTCTCTTCGTTCCTCCAATAGCAATAATTCTGCCATCCTTTTTTAAAATTGGCTCTGTATCCTCTAATTCTAATTGGTCAATAAAATTCAAAGCAGGCAACTCCAAATGAATCGGCAACACAGCTTCTTTTCCATAAACCAAAGCATAAGGCATGGTCTTCAGAGCCTTCTTGACTATAATTTTGTCTGTCCATAGTGCTTGATTTAGTATTAAATGCCAACTTTTCTTATTGTCGTCGATATTTCTCTTGATTATATTCATTAAATTTTTATTTGTGGACTCTGCTAGTCCATTGCCTTGTGGGTAACAATTAGAGGAAGCCTTCCAATATATGTCATATTTTCTGGCAAAGTCCATGGCCTTGGCCCCTATGAATGCTCTAGCATTATCATATACTATCGTAGAAGGGATCCCAAATCTAGTGACCAATATTTTGAGAAATTCAATCACAGTATCTTGATATGCGTGTTTGGTTGCTTCTGCTTCAGACCATCTGGTAAAGTAATCAATCGTTGTCAATATGAATTTATGCCCGGCAGAAGAATTTGGATTAATCATCCCAATAAAATCTAACACCATTGTTGGAAGGGTTCTGCAATAATTGGTTGGAGAGGCATTGCCAGATTTTTGCTTCTGCCAACAATTCTTTGTCACTTGTCACAAGCATTAGCAACTTTAAAAGCATCAGCGAATAAAGTTGGCCAATAATACCCAGCTCTCAGGATCTTGGTTGTTGTGGTCTAACCAGAGTAGTGCCCTCCTGAGAGGCCAGCATGAAACTCATTCAAGATCTCCTTTACCTTATCCAAAAGTATGCATCTCAGCAAAACGTTGTCGAAATTCTTTCTGTACAAGACGCCATCAATCAGAACGTAGCTCATAGCTTGAAGTCTGTACTTGCACCTTTGAGAGGTTGTGAATCCATCCAAACACTTGCTAGTTTCAAGAAAATAAGTCAATTGATCTATCCAGGTGTTCCGCTTTGTCAAGCCTTCTACCGACTGCAATTCTTCTTGTTCCTTAATCAATAAATTGGAATCTCGTGCTGCAGAGTTTGCCAATTTTTCACAAAGTGCTCTTCCCTTGACCAACTTAGTTGGTTTGACCTCTATATCATATTCTTGGTTTTTTGTGATCCATCCAGCTCTTTTCTAGCCTAACTCCCCTTGCATTATGAAATTTCGAACATCCGGATGCACAACGTATACTAATGTTCTACTCTGAGATATATAATGTCGTAGTTTTTAAAGAGATTTCATCAGAGCAAAAAGTTGTTTTTCGATGAAGTTGTAGCATTCTTCGTGGTAGTGCAGAGTCTTGACTTAGAAAAGCTATAGGCCGCTCATTATGATCTTTGTCCTTTTGAGTAAGTAGGGTTGCGTAGCTCTCTTTTGCTCCAAATACATAGAGAACGAAATGCTTCCTATAATCAGGGTTAGCTAACACCGAGGCTTTGGTTATGGCTTCTTTTATGCTTTTGAAAGCCTCTCTTATGGTTTTGGTCCATGTGAAGTCTGCCTCCTTTCTAACCATCTTTGTCATTGGCTTCACTATCTGGGCAAAGTTAGATACAAACTTCCAGACAAAATTAATCTGCTCAAAGAATGACTGCAAGCTTTTCTTGTTTTGCGACAATGGAAGTGTTAGTATTGCTTTTACTCTGTCAAGATCAATAGCTAAACCTTCCTTTGACACCAAATGACCTAGCATTTTCCCTTCATGGACGGCAAAAATTGACTTTCTTGGATTATATGACACCTCAAATTCTCTACATTTTTTAAAAGGAAGCCTTAGATGATCTAAATGCTTTTCTTTCTTATGGGAAAAGACTGTCATATTATCCAAACAGATCAGTATCACTTTGTTCACCAGCTCACCAAAAGCTAAATCCATAGTCCTTTGAAAGATAGCTCCGGAATTTGATAGGCCGAAAGGCATTCTTTGATAGGCAAACTTTCCCCACTTGGTTGTGAATGCGATTTTATATTGATCTTCATCTCTGACCCACACTTGGTTAAAGCCTAAAAATCCATCCAGCAAGGAGAATCTCTCTGCCCCAGCAACAAAATGCAATATTTGATCAATTTGAGGCAAAGGATAGTGCTCCTTCAGGGATGCTCTGTTCAGGTTTCTAAAATCCAAATAGAGGCAGATGTCTCCATTCTTCTTTCTAATAGGTACCAGATTGGCTACCCATGTGGAATGCTTGACAGAATAAATAATCTTTGCATTGAGTAGCTTCAGCAATTCTTGCTTCATTTATGCTTCTATCTTTGGATTTACTGGCCTTTGCTTTTTCCGGAATGGCTTAGCATTGGGTAGCAATTCTATGGTATGTTGGATAGTTTCTTTGTTGTAGACCTTTAGATCATCATAGCTCCATGCAATGATGTCGTTAAATTCTTTACACAAACTTAAAAGTTGTTGAACCTCTTCTTCAAAGCATTGTACTCCAATCTTTAAATTCCTTTTAGGTTCCAATTGGACCTCTCTGAACTCTTGTTCATCATTTTTTATTTTTTGGCCAATTGGTCAGTCCCTGTTACAAAATAAACTTTCAAAGGTAATCAGTCCCTTAGGAATATGATTATTTTTTAGCTAAATCGCTTCTTCTCCATTCATACTCTCTAGCATGTCATTAGTCACATTTGCGCAATCTATCTCTTGAACTAAAAAATCTACTATTTGTTTATCATTATCAAACAGTTGCCAGAAAGAATCCTTATCCGACACGGAGGGCCTAAATGCCAATTTAACAAATCTTGAATCTTTTCTCAAATTAGAGGCCAAACAAAAATTACCTCCATGGGAAGCCAATGCATCAGCCTGCACATTCTGCTCTTTAGGGGTTGCTTTTATATTCAATGCATCAAAGCTTTCAAACATATCCCAAACTCTGTTTTGGTAAGCTTTTAAGTAATGTTGCTTGCTGCTGCATTTTTCAATGACTTGATTTACTACTAGCTTAGAATCTCCATAAATCATCAATAGCTTTATTCCCATTTTCTCTGCTTCTCTCAGCCCAATGCACAATGCTTCATATTCTATTGCATTATTGGTGCAGCTCCAAGTTAGACAGTATGAAAGCCTTTTAATTCCTTCAAATGGCGATGCCAGCACTATTCTTGCTCTGACACCATTTCTACATCTAGCTCCATCAAGGTAGAGCTTACATATTTTAGTTTGACAAAGATCCTTGTTTGTCATGGCTGGGAGCTTTTTCTTCTCTAGCTTTGAGATTCAATAAGTGTCAATTCTTGTCTCAATCATAGCATTGAATTTTTTTAGTGAAACTTGATCTTCAGTTTGTAGCTCATCTATGATGTCTTCTATCGGGTCAGCCTCATTACTGATCATGTTGACACTGTTCTCTTCATTTTTTTCTATATGGTAGGCGGAGGGCTTTTCTACAAATATTTTTAACTTCTTGCCCTTGTGAGGAATTTCGATATGTGAATAGTCCAAGGACAGGTATCCACCCAATTTGGTTGTGAATTCCCAGGACAGGCACATGCCAAAGTAAGGTTCTAGGTCCACTACGACCACTTCTTGTATGACTGTTACCTAAGGCATCCTATGTAATACCATGGGTATATCCTTAGTCACTCCAACAGTCTTTACTGGAGTTCCATCCATTTGCAACACTCTAGGACTGGAACATGTGTATTCCATGCCCATTGCTTCGCATATAGCTATTGGCATAACTGTCGTTGCTGCTCCAAAATCTACCATACAGTTATGTACGACCCATCCTTCCATGTGTAGGGACATGTAGAATGGGGGCAGCCTATTTTTACCCGCTCCTGGCGTAGGTTTGCCTATGCTAGATTGAGTTCTGGCTGATATTGGTTTTCGGACCTAATGGATTTCAATGATACCTAAAGGAGGTCAATTTGTCCCGGAATCATCAAAGCATCATACATACTTGCTTTGGACAATGTTTTCTTCAGCTCATCCACGATATTGAAGCTTAGAGGATTTTGGCTGCTTCTTTTCTCCCTTTTCCGATTCATTAAATTTCCTCCGATATTCTTGTGTTGCTTCAATTCTTTGTCGCTTGGTAACGGAAGGATGTCGGAGCTTGTTTCTAGCCTGTTCCTGATCTCAGCTTCTTTTGCTTGCACTAGTTTATGTTGTTCTCTAGGATGCTATGTTGGAAGCTACTCTGATTTATGAGTAGTTTGAGAAGCTTTCTTTTCCAGTTGCTTGGTTTGTTGAGACGGAACTTTGAATGGGTCTAGTCTTTTAGGATCTACTTGCAATGGCTTTTTGCTAGATCGGGTCAAGACTGAAATCGACTCATCTTCTTGTACCATCAAATTTTGATCCACTTCCCACAACATGTTAACCTAGCTCTTTTGTGCTCTCTCTACCTTTTCAACTGCAATTTTCTGCATTTGATGCTAGTTAAGCATACAATTGTTTTCGCCATGTGGGTCATTGCAAGTTGAGCACCAATAATTTGCTTATGATGCCGAAGTAGAAGGATCATCCTCCTGGTTATTGTATATCGCATTAGGTCTTCCACCAGCATTACTTGAAGAAGCTCCTTAATATTTTACCATGTATGAAAATCTCCTACGCTGGAAATTCCTTTCAACTTCTCTTCTTTTCATGGTAGTGATTTCATTAGTCAGATATTTTAATGCCATCATTATTTCCTTCATGTCAATTGTTTCTTGAGTTTCATGGGGCGGCAATGCAGGTATGGCAAGAGGTGTCGGTAATGCTGGAGTTGGCGGGTTCTAGAAACTTGGCTGCAGGAACTGGGGCTACATTTGGCAAATGTGTGATTGTGACCAGTGCTTGTGTTTTTTGTCCGAGTTGCAAGATTTTTAGGAAAATTGGCATTCCGTACCTGGGAGGAAGTTTGCCTATAGCTATCAAAGTATTCTTTGTCGTTATAGCTGCTTGGTAAATCTCTGGAAACGTCAATACATTAGATTGTCGTATTAACAAGCCTAAGTCCGGTTTGAAAGCACGGAAGTAATAATATAGTGCTTGGGGATCTGTCAGCTTAATCTCTTGGGGCACTCTTTTCCACGTTCTGCTGAACCTAATGTTAGAGTCCATTATTGCTTCATGAGGATGCCTTTGTATAGAGGAAAACTAAGTTAGTAGTGAGAACGGATATACTTGTTCAGTAAATTCTTGCACCAATCTACCAGCAAGCTGTGCCCTTGAATAAATACTACTATCCTAAAGGGTCCGATACCAATATAGTACCTTACCTTTGAATGATAATACCAACAACTTTATCATAATGTCCTCATCTTGAATATTATGGATTGCGGCTAAGGAGGCTACATCTTGACAATGCTCATAGGCTGTTTTTCCAGTGCCATCATATGTTGGCAAAGCCTTTAATGTTGCCTAAGAAATGGGGTTCTTATTTACCAGGTTAAGTGGTCCTATGTTATTCCAGTTGGGAAAGTTCGATGGAAGTGGAATTTGGGCCATTTATTCAGTTTGACTTAGTGGACAAATTGTGGAGAAGTGAAATGCGTAGATCCTTTACTTTCTGTAGGACTTGAAGAGGAAGATAATGTAGGAGATGGTGATGATCTATGTCTTCTAAATGCTAATGGAGGTAGTTCTACGAATAGTACTAGTTCCTCCAGCTTCTTAGTTGCTGCTCTTGTGAGCATAAACTTGTAAGTTAAATGGCGGTTGGGTTCCTTTTATAATTATTTCATTTTAGAAGAGTTGCCAGGTGATTGGGTAATGATCTATTAAAGCTGAATATCACCACGGTTCTACTCAATCAGGGAGGTGAGATTTGGATCCCATTAGACGTGCCAAAAACTCTTAGTCCAAAATCTGCCTAAGTGGATGAGTTGCAATCTCAAGACCTCGGCCAAGATTGGAAGACCTAGAAATGGGGTTTTTGAGTCAGCCTCCTAAGCAAGCCGGTTCCTATGATTCTAGCTAACTAATAAAATGGGTTGTAGACTAAAGTAAGAAATGTGTAAGGTTAGAAACTAGACTTAAAGTGGAACGAATTCAGCAACATCAAGAGACAAAGCATAAGAGTCTCACACTTTGAATTAAACAAGACTGCCTAACATACCAGCTATCCTTTGATATTACAAAATATCTAACAATATTAAGCACTAAGTATTACTAAGCATTCCAAAAACTAATGAATAGAAAATCCATGCAGGAATTTAGATAGCTGAATAACCTTAACAAAATGAACCATTCACATAGCTTTAACTCGGCATACATACATGATCTGCAACAGATTCAGTAAGAGGCCAGACAATGATACAGTCTTTATTCAAAGGCGCACAATACAATCATCATACAATATGCAATTGTAAATGCTAAAGAGTCGACCTCTTGAATGAACTACATTCAAGTATATATAACTTTACATTTGCATTCAATTATTTTAGCATGATTGCTCTTAGAGTGGACTGCAGGTTTGTCAGGTTGATGTAGCACATGTGCGTCCCTTTTCAGCTCCTTTTGTTGCAACTGAAATGACACCATGATGCTGACGTGGCATGCTTCTACTTGATCTGAGAGAGTGGCGGCCAAAATGTCTTCATCTAATACACAGGATCATCTAACAGGTTTGTTTTGCTTCTGGTTACCCCACGACTAGTCTAGTTGTATCAGCACAGGTGTCGATCAAGAAAGATTTTGGCTTTTGAGATTCTCTGACAATAGATTATGACTATCAAGAGCACGCTTGGGCACTTTGCTATCTCGCAAGACTCCACTTTCTTCAACCAAACTCAATCCATCCTTCTATGATGCAAGCGCCCTTAGCTTCATCATCTATTTGGCACTTTTCAACATCTAGCTCAACAGAGTAGCGGTTTCCAGCGACATGCGGATGAAGGACAACGTAATGAACCAAAAAATTATCCATTCCTCATCAATGGTTAAGCAAAAACGCAAATCAAGCAAACACTTGTACGAAACCGTTGATATCAATTAGTTTCCAGCAACATGCGGATGAAGGACAACATATTGAACCAAAAAATTATCCATTTCTCATCAATGGTTAAGCAAACACTTGTACGAAACCGTTGATATCAATTGAGGTGTAATTTTAGACATATTCTCTTCGGATAAATAGAACATGCCTAATTTATCCTGCGAAGGATAAATTTAGTGCATGTTCATTGTCTATGATTATTTTTCGCCTATTTGTTGTAACCATAAGTCTGAAATAGACTTGCCTAAAATTGTAATAGGGAATGGTTGTACACTACATAAATACACAGGCCACCCCTAAGAAAGGGATCCTGGACATTTTCAGTAAATCATTTCTAAAGCTGCAAATAAAATTCATTTGAGTGTTCTTATAAATATAGTTTTAAGCGTCCAATGTGCGTGAATTGATCTGGGTAGAGTCTGTTGGAGCTTGGGCCCATTATCAACAATATTCCTCCCCTTTTCTTGTATTTTTAGGATCAATTTATTCATTGATTATTTTTCTGTTTTCTTTCTTTTCTGTAATTTATTTAATTTTTGTAATTTCTCTACTTTTTTTTGTATTTTCTTGCAAGTGTGTGTTTCACTTTCCATAGCTTATTTTCAATCATGTGTTTGATAATGTAGGCTAGAACAATGGTTTGGACAAGAAACAGAACTACACGACAAACCACCCCCCAAACCTTAGGACATAGTGGACTTTTTTACAAGCATAAACTGTGCATGGTACTTCATAAGTTTACGAGCTTTCCCAAGTTTGACAATTTAAATGGAGGCAATAAATTAGCTATATTTGTAACCAATGTTTTGCCCAACATTTTGGTGTCGTTGCCAGGGAAGTACCAACTGTAATACCCTATTATGTAGCAAGTGTATCTGAAAATTTTAGGTTAACTTATCTTCAGAATTTTTCCAACTAATATTGTATGAGTCCACCAAGAATCAGAGGATCGAACGATCGTTTTCTCAAGAGTAAAGACATTATTTCATAAGAAGTCTCTGAATCAGTTGTACCAGATTTTGAATTTTAAATTTCATCACCCCCATCACCTCCACCTGTGCATTGGAGTCAACATCCAATTTTTGCACAAAGTTCTTTACCAAAATAGCCAAATATTGATGAAGAATTGGTGGTAGATAATAGAACATTTAGAAGAACCCAATCTGAGGAGGATTTGTTGCACAACCAAAGCTGGACAGTAGTAGAAAACAGAACTATATCAGCAACTGAATTAGAAATTCTTGTGCAGAATACTCAAAACGACAGAAGAGCCTTAGAGACTGCTTTAAGGGCAGCAGGGGTAGAGACCCCATTTCTTGAAAATATGGCTGACGTTGAAGAGACATCCACCAGTTTTAACTTCCCAATAGGAGAAGCAACAGGAGATACAAAAATGAAACACATTTCTCTTGCTCACCTTCCTATTTTTAGAGGATTTCAAACTGAAGATCATGACTTGTTCCTTTTTAAGTTTGATGTTCTATGCAGGTCAGTAGATTACAAGACTGATGCCCAAAAATTGAAATTGTTTCCCTCAACTTTAGATGATACAGCCTTATGCCGGTTCATTAGTTTGGGAAATAAACAAATTACTACCTGGGAAGATATGAAAAGACTCTTCCTAGAACAATACCAAGACTTTGGTAGGGCACGGGATTCTAGAGAGGAAGTCTTTGATATGACTCAGAGGGAAGGTGTATCGTTGGAAGAATACTAGGATAGATTTAGCTTTAACCTGCAAAGACCTCCCCATGCAAAAATGAGTGATAGATCCTTAAAAGGTATCATCTTAAAAGGACTCACCGATGAGTCTCTTGAAGCACTGAACATGATATCTGGAGGAGATGTTTACCAGCATCAAATGTCAGATATATGACGGTTATGTCGAAATTATTCAATAAGGAAAGGTAAACCAACCTCTCGAAGTATCAAACCAACAGCCACAGTCACCAAAACTAAAATAGGTAACATGCTAGAAGACCTAAAAAGTGAGATGTTTTCATCTCTTGCACTTCAGATTGATACTCTTCTGCTTCAGAAAAAGAAGCAGGAGAACGAGGCGACATTAGCCTATTTCTGTCCCAACTGTAGAGGGAAGCCTATGACCTTATAATCAAAGTGAATGATAGAAAAGGATTAGGAAGATAGAGATCTATTCAAATAATAAATAATAAAATTAGTAAATTTACTAATTTAATACATAGGACTTTTTAATCAAATAGTATTAGCCCAACCGGTTAAATTCTTCAACTTTCATGGAAAAAACCTAGGTTAGAATCTGGCCAAGCAATACATGCATAATTGCCAAGCTGATGTAATGTCATTATGTAGTCATGATGTAATATGGGTGGGGCCCATTTCAATTCCTTATAACTCATAAAAAAATACATAGGATTTCTTTCTTACGTTTGTCAAGGAAGATTTCATCAAAATCATAATATTGTTTCTGAAAGAATTAACGATTTAAGACCTTTTGAAAAAGATTAATTTATTTTATGATTTGTGTTAGGTTTTAAGTTACCAGTATGAACCTTCAATAATTTATGTGAAGAATCACATGATTGAATTTTGAAATCATTAATGAATAAAACTTTGGATTTGGCTCAGCTTGAGGCCTTGTGTAAAAGGGTATGCTTATGACTTTATTTATTGTAGAATCAGAACCCGATGCTAAGTGAGGCTCAGGTGGACTTAGCATCCTTCACATATAGTCTCTTGTACTTTGGTCTTCTGACAATTGAAATCTAAGTTCATCAATCAAAGTTAATGAGGCTTGGATGATATGGTACTTTGGTTTTCTGACAATTGAAATCTAGGTTTGTCAATCAAAGTTAATGAGGCTAGGACAATCGCCGAAGCCTTTAGAGGACAAAGTTGCAAGTGGGTGGTTCAATAAATTCAAACATCTCACACTAAATATATGTCTGTTAAAGTTGCATATGCGCCTGCAACAAGCTATGCCTTGGGCTGCTATGCTTTTGTGCTCGTATTAGAGATAGGGGACTAACCTATTGGTTACCCCCACAAGCCTAGGCAGGGGTAACATTATTACACCTTGGAGTTGAGAAAAAACTCGATGAACTGAATGAAGAATTATTATTTGCTGAAAGCAAAATGTAATTTCATCAATAAAATGGAACATGAACTTCTTTCTAAACACGCAGAAAACTTCCAAGATGATGTTGTGGCAATCATAGTGTGATGTGTGTTTAAATCACATAGTTGTTTTTGTTTAAAAAATTGCTTCATAGTTTTACTATGATTTGGTTTTTTGAACTTCAGTATACCTTACAGATTTGTTCTTTGGTTAGATATAGAGATTAGATCATATTCCAATTCAAATAACACAAACAGACATTTGAAATTTCAAATATCTTTACGGGCATCCTTGCATTTAAGTATAGAAGTAGGTTGTTTATGGATGGAAAACCTGCAAGGCAACGTGTGATTAATGCCTCTTCTCTCTGTGCCCAGAATGTATTGAAACCCAATGAAACACAAAGACCAATGGTAGAGACTCTTCATTCTTGTCCTGACATAATATTCGTGATTTTCAGTAATACAATACAAAGTTACAGCTCTAAATATAGTGCTAATTAGAAAAGCACACCTGCCAATCAAGACAATGTATCACTACATTTTGTGTCTGTCCAACCATGGAATATACTTCTTGAAGCTGGCTAGAAGAAGAAACCTCAGCATATGCACCAATCTGTTTGCTTTCATTGTCATGTATATATCCATCATCGATGAACAGGGAATTGATCTTTGCAATTGCTGCACAAACACACATATGACTTCAAAACTTTTTACTTGTATCAGAATTGATGCCTAGCATCTTACATCTTATAAACATGTACTTTTATTGCCCACCTCCTGTAAAAGAGTGAATTTTTCCTATAGCTAATTGTGTGCTTGGAGATGAAAAATTGAAACTTATTCCTGCTTGTCTTTGCTTAATCGTCTCACAGTTCATATTAAACATGCCAAATCAAATCATAATCATCGGGCTAGGATTGCTTACATGCCCATTCACTAGCTAGTTGTCTGCAATCTGAGGAGAAAATAAATGTATTCCAGCCTCTTTCAACAGCAGTAGTCATGACTTCCTTGTTTTCTGTCCATATCCAAACTGACTTTGCCTGACCACAATTAGAGGTGCTAATCGCAGAACAGACTTTCATGTGAGAATTTTGAGAGCATATTAATCCCTTTTTGCTATCCATAAAAAGGGAAGAACATGAATGTCTGAAATGTCTACCTGAAAAAAGGAATGAAGTCTTTAAGTTAGTAAATATTTATCCATAGGCAAGAAAGATGCATCTGAAATTTGAAATGGAATGACACATAAAAAATGCAAAAAAATATTTTTAACATGAAATAAGATCTAGTAATAGAGATATGGAACAAGATGCCCCTGAGAACTCAAAATAGTGCAAATAATAGCATTGATATCAAACATGTCCAAAATTCAGCTCTCCATGGTGATTGAATGAATGAATGAATGATTTTAATTACGTCCGCGAGACCCAAAACATATGGGACCTTTAAATATGGAAACACAGTTATTCAAATCATATGACCATTAATATCCTTGAGAAGGTTGTTCCTTCTCCTAAATTACACTGTCCTCAGTGTATCGGGTTCAATGCCTTAAAATATTTTTTTTCTTGGGCTCTATTCTGTTGTGTCGGGCTTTATTGCAACCTATAGTGATGTCAGCACTTTCAAAAAACCGGCCCTCTTTGCTACATAGCCAAAATTTTGTTGTAGCCGGCAGGCTATGTTATAACACCGGATGTCAGATTTTTACCCATACTTAGCCCAAAAAAAATTCATAACGCGCCAAATGCCGGACTTTTATCAAGCCTCTGCTGACATCAACATTTTATAATTCTGACCATGTCCCATAGTCAAAATTTGAGTCCAGCGCAAAAAACAAAAAGACGGACTCTTCTACCTTAGTTGGATTCTAAGATTCAACCACGCCGGATGCTGGATATTTTTATGTTTATTGTTGATATCATCATCTCAAAAATCCAACAACTCTCTACACTTAGCAAAATTCAGCACTATGTTGTTGCTTAGGCTTAGTTGATCCTTACCTGCCTTCCTTTTGATCCAACGGTTGTTTGAGATGCCCGGCTAAGTTTCTGAAGCTACCTTACATAGCAAAATGGCAGAATATTTGATAGCAAGAATTCTCTCCTTCTGAGGAGATAGATGTGGGCGAGTTATTCCACCCACATTGAGCAAAATGGGGAGACACCATCAAGGAGAAGATGTTACAAAAATAAGGAAGTTGCAGCCAAAATACTGGAGAAAGAATCACAGCAGATTACCAAGCACAAGGAGGAATTGCAGTAGGGTATCGAAAAGTGCCCTAACTATTGGAATTTGCAAGTGTACAAACGACCGTACAGTCGTACGAAAACTGAAGGAAAATAGAGAAACAAAGCCAAGGTAGACGAGCTTGTGCTGAGAAGACAAGATTTCAGATTTAGATGGACAAAGGAAACATCATATGAAGTATGCAAAAAGACGGCTAAAAATAATTTTTAAACCCCCATAGTGTGTTGGCACAGTTTGGTAATTGTTGTCCAAAAAGCTTCAAGCATAGTTGTAATCTAGGGTTTCAAAGTTTGTGCAAGGAAAGGGCAGGGGAAGTTGTCGTACGAACAAGAGCGCCAAGGAAAAGAATGGCTCAGTAAAAGAGGACGTCGTAAAGTGCACGAAAGGAAGGACTGCAAGGAAGATGCTTGCAAAAAAAAGGAAAAAGTGTCGTAGAAATGCAAAAAGATTGTTGTATACAATGGGAGAAGGTTGTCATACGACAGAAGAAGATTGTTGTACGATCGCAAATACTGTCCTACAAGTGTAAGTAACAGGTCGTACAGAAGACGGCAGAGTTGTCGTACAAACACAGTCAGTGTAATGCAGAAAAGAAAAGGAAGCATGAGCAGGAAAATAAACTTCAATGAGCGGATAGTGAGGATAGAAGCACAAAGGAGTAGATGCTCACCTGGCCCACTACATAGAAGAGAACACCGAAGGAGAGAAGAGGAGACTAGACCGATGGAAGACGAGAGTCGAAAAAATATGAGGAAGAAGACACCACCAAATGGAGCAAGAAACGCAGTCTTAGAGAAGGCATGGAGATTCACTTGACATGGGGAAGGAAAAGAGGATACCTCTTAATTAGATAATGTGGACTCAGCCAGCTAGGGAATTTTGCCGGAAGTGGTGACAAGAAAACCCACCAAATCATCAATTGAAAGCTGCATTGACACAAGCAAGAGTGAGCTGCATTGTGCAAATCCCAATATTTGATAAGGATTTCTTTAAAGATTATTTGCTACAGATGCTCAAAACCTATGATTCAAACGAGAACGTGAGCATAGTGAAGATTAGAAATTGAGACATCAAGGTTACGTTTTCAGCAAATAATTTTCGGCGACCATTTGGATTGCTGAAACATGGAATAGCAATAAGGAAGGAACACCTAAATGTAAAGGAGTGGAATGAGACAATCCACGAAATCACAACTATTACTCCTGCGTAGGTCAGTCAGACTTTTGGTCACAAAAGTCATGGGGTCAAGCAGAGCTAGTTGAAGAATGACGAACTGTGATATGCCATGAACATCGTGATGTCCAAGCTCATAGGAGAAACAAGGTCGTCTGAAATGCCTGTATAGCTAGTTCAATACATACAAGGCATTGTGGAAGGAGTACAATATGACTGGGCATCGTACTTGTTATATCATATAAGGAATTTCTTGACGCGGAAAACCAAGAGTTTTTCGATGGCATTCCATGCCATTGGAATAATGTTGAATGCAGTATCTTTCACCAAAAAAAAATTTAGGATTAATTGCTCCAAGAAAATTGTCAGACAATGAACCCATGGTATTGAGATGGGTCAATGCAGTGTCAATAACAAAGGCCACTCCAGTTGAAGTGTAGACTAAGAAAATACTGCGAAGATCGGACCTAGTTGCGTTGGAAGATAGTGATGCATTGGAGGAGGAACTGGCACCCCGACAAAAGAGGTAGAGAAGATTAGAGGTTGAGTTGTAGCAGGAGACTGAGGAAGTGACTCAACAAGAACAAAGAGAGGAGTTGCTTCAGGTGCAACAAGGAGACGAAAGAAGGGAGGAAGAAGGGCAGCAAATTAGTCCTGTAAGAACAAAAAATATTGATGTCGTAGGAACAACAGCCCTTAATAGAAACTATGCAGCAATAGGAAGAAGTAATGGCACAGTCGATGCAAGAAATTGAAGTGACGGAAGAAGAGCCAAATGTAACAAACAACATGGAGGAAGAACTGCCAGAACTTGCTGACTTAGTGCAACAAGTAGATTTTAGTGCGTCACCACCTACGCCGAATACAAGGCAGTTTGAGCTTTCAATGGCAACTCAAGGCTTGTTAAAAGATATAGAGGTGCCAAAAGAAGTTGAAGATACAGTAAGGGGCAAGGAGGTTGAAATTGTACAAGAGCCTCAAAAAAAGAAGAAATATAGATTTGTTAGGAAAGGCGGTGGTAGCCAAAAGTCACCTAGTGTAGAAAATCAGCCAGGATTGCAAGAACAAATTGTAGTACAACCTGATCAGCTGGAAGAAAACAGGGAAGAATTAAGCATGGAACAAGAAGAGGAAGAGACACTTCAAGTGCCAGGGAAGCATTTCATTATTGAAGTGCCTAGTTTTGGGTTAACTGCTGCAAAAGGAGCCCAAACTGATGATCAGGTTGACAAATTCTTTGGCAAGATGATGCAGGTTTTTTATTTTGCATGACTACAGTTTAGGATGGGTTGTGTAGGACAGCTAAGGCAATGGCAATCCATGGTTTATAGTGAAATGGAGAAAGTAGTACAGTGGGCTCAAGAGGATGAGAGGATGAAGAAGCTCGCTGAAATCTATGAAAAAGAACCATGGGAATTACAAGCTGAAGGAGTGACGAATATGATTGGAGTAAAGGAGCTACCAAAAGGTATGCAAACCAATTACAAGGTACCACAGAGAGTGTACATAGATGCAGGCACCCTGGAACCTTGTCCAACAGATACAACTGAAGTGGAATACAGGAAGATTCCACCAAAAGTGGCACCATTGTACAGGCAGATTAATTTTTGACACATTGGATTGATTGGTTAACAGTTGGGTTGGAGAAGATACACCAATCCAAAGAGGAAGAGGTTAACCAATACAAAGAAGAGCTGCAAATAATGAAAAGGGAAGCAGAAACAATGAAGAAAGAAGCTGAAATGGAAGTTGCTCGCCTTAAACAAAGTTTTGAGGAACAACTGAAAGGCAAGCATGATGAACTTGCTGCAACAAAGAAAGATATGGAGAAGTGCAATGAGATCATTTTACACTTGAGAGCACAATTGGCAGTAAGACCACAAGTACATGAAACTCGAGAAAAGGAGCTAGAATATAAAGATCAGCTCATTGCCGAAAGAGATGAACAGTTGGCTATTGGACTGAGGCTGAGATGAAACAGAAAATACAAAAGGGTGCTACCGAATGGGAAAGGAATTGGTGGTGAAATTGGCAGAGATAGAGAAGAAAGCAAATGACTACGGGCTACAGTTTCTTCATTTTAGTAAATATGCAGAAAGACTGAAGGAAAACGGGCAGCCCTACGACTCCAAATAAATGAGATGGGTGAAGCACCTGTCGCCAATTCTCAACAAAAACAATCAAGTATAGAAAAATAGCAGCAGCAAGCATCAATGAGGACGTCGACTGGTTTAGAGGGGAGGACAGATGTAGACAGTAAAACTACTTCCCAAAAGAAGAAAAAGTGAAAAAATGTACAAAGTTTTGTTAGACTTTTTGTAAAGCAAAATTCATATGAAATGCACATGAAATTAATGTAAATGGCATGAAATGAAATGTAAAGTGAAATTACATGAAATTAGAGTGAAATTAGAATGTAAGGCAATTTAATAAATTGCACTTAGGACTTTAGGAAAAGTTGATAATTTTATAATTTCATGAACGTCCAATGCGGGTTGGTGGTTGTAATTGATGCACTGTCCTAGGAACCACTTGCAACGGCCCAAGCAGGCATTAAAAGGGCCCCCCTCTTTCATTTTGAAGTATGTATGTTTATAGGGAGAATACCTACGATGAACATGAGAGGTATAAGGAAGATCTATACATCATTATTGTTGCAATGTTAGACTTTTGATGCTATTGTGCAGGCTGGTTGCATAACCCAGCCATTGTACTGCAATTGTTACTGCTGTATACAATAGTCTTTGATCCTCTATACAAATTCTTCCATTGCATTGATTGCAAATTGTTGTCATTGCTTCTGGATGAGACTGTAAGGACATTATATGAATCATTTCCTTGTATTTGCAGAATGCATAGTTCTTATCTTAGTTGCATGTTTGGTTAGCCTTTTGCATTGCAGCAGTGTTGTAGGTATTTGCAGGTTGCAGTAAGCAAGAAGACTGCAAGGAAGTTATAGTTGGTTGCAGGCCGTACGATGACTAGACCGTTCGAGGGCAAACCCAAAAGTATGTTGCAACCTTAAGATTAATTGTTGTTTGGCAAGACCTTGATCTTGTACATGTGATAACCATACAAGTCACTGTCGTACTATAAGACTCAGGATTGTATAGTCATATGCCAGTGAACGTCTCGTTTCATACGAAAGATTGTTCCATACAAAGGAATTTGTCGTACAATTGTCAACGTACAATTGAGGTGTCGTACGACAATGTGTCATACAATTGAGACCATACCGTCTCAAGTCATGATGTCGTACAACTATGAGGCCAGTTTTATAACTACAACCTTGATTAGTTTCTAACTTGTCATTCCACCATTCCATTGTTGGGAATCTCACCACTCGTGCTACATACCAGACTTGGGAAGAGTTGCACAAAGCATTTGTGAACGAATTTTGTTAGTTCCACAATAACGATGAGGTCATTGCTGAAACTTATAGAATGGAACAAGGTCAAAAAGAATTTGTTCATTCCTACAACCAGAGGTTGAGTGGGTTGTTTACCCATCTAGAAGAAGATCTATCAGATGCATTCAATAAGAGATGGTTCATGGAGCGACTTCTTCCTAAGTATCAGAAGAAGATTAAGGTGGTCCCTTTGACATCATATCAAGAGGCCTTTGAGAAAGCTTTGAACTTAGAAACTGATACAAAGACATCATTAAAATGTTGGAGTCATGTTAATGCAGATGAGAGTGACCCTGAAGATGAAAGTGACTTTGATGTTGAGAGTGACTCTAATAGTGAGAATGAGAGTAGTTATCCTCCAAGTGTTGGGGTTGGGAAGTCAGTGAAGGAAGTGACTTTGAATAGAATGACTCCTAGGATGAGTGCAACTCGAGGAGGGCAAGATCATTGCTACAGGCATATGCAACACAAAGGGAAATTGTTCCATAGAAGAATATCATCAGCGATGCAAGAACTAGAAGACGCTAAATTGAGTATGATACTAAGGGTAGACCCTTTGTGGAATGTTGGCGATGCCATTTGTGCGCACGTGAATGTCAAAGTATTGCAAGTCAAGACGAACCAATAATTTGTAAAGGATTCAAAGAGTTAGAGAAGAGTCACAGCCCTAACTAGGAAGCAAAGGAAGTGAACTTGATTACAATCAAGGAGGCAAATATTGAGTAGATAGTTGAAGTTGCGAGGAGGTTACACAAGTGAATTATGCAAACAACAAAGTGAGTGATGCAGACGAACAAGTAAATGATGATGGAGATGACGAAGAGGGAGGTTGTTTGACATCACACTATTTGTTAGGGTCATATAGTCATCTAGACTCGGATTGCCTAAGGTCCATGCCAACAGAGAAAATCGTTAGGCCCAAGGTTGTCTGACCCAGGAAGTGGGCTGTCTACACCAAGAACTGGACCATCAATCCCAAGGCCATCAAACCCAAGAGGTGGGTCGTCTAGCCCAGGAGTTGTGTTGTTTGGCCTAGGAATTGGAACATCCAAGCCAGGAAGTGGATCGTCCAGGCAAGGAAGTGGGTCATCTGGCTCAGGAGGTGGGTCATTTGACCTAGGAGAAAGGTCATCTAACACCAAGGGATGTTCGTTAGAGACTAAGACAGTGTTATCTGAGGCCAAAGAATGTTTGCTAGATACAAAGACGAAGTCGTCTAAGGCCAAGAAGAGGTTTTCAGGAGACAGGGAGGGGTCATCTAGAGTGAGCAAGAGGTCATTCAGAGTTGAGGGAAGTTGTTTGAGAGGGTCTAGCGAAGGCCAACAAAAAGCAAACGAGGAGAAAATTTCAATTCAGACAATGAGGGTTTCAATGGTTTCGTCATTGAGGTTTTGGGGTGCCGTCCCTTGACCCCGAGAAAGGCAACAATGGGCATTGTTCGTCATGTTGGTGATATGATCAATTGCAAGAAGTGGGATGAGTGTAGCACGGTGGTGAAAATCCCAACGGTGGAGGAACAAAATGATAGATTTAGAGGCCAAGCAAGACTGCAGTCAATGCAATTCCACACTGACTCATCATTCCACTTGAATGGCAATCAAGTGACAATGCACTTGTATGGCAATCAAGTGACAATGCACTTGAATGACAATCAAGTGATCCACTTGTACAACAAGTTTCCTCACTTGTACAACAACACTTGAATGACAACTCACTTGTACGACGCTTGGTAAGTGACTTGTACAGCATTCACTCACTTGAAAGGCAAAATGCAATCCACTTGAACAACAATCCCAACAAATCCACTTGTATGGCAACTCTCGTAAGGCACTTTGGACTACAACTTCCTCGTACAATGATCTTGGCTGCAACTCTGCACCACACCTACACACAGAAATTGATACACAATCTACCAACTACTAGCAGCAATAGTATCACACAAATGAAGGATAAAACATCATTGCATTACTCTGCCTGTACGGCATTCGCATTACAGAACATCTGCCTTGGCAATACAATGAACAATGGATACACAGACTATACAAGAATAGAGACTCTCTCGTACTCCCTTGGTGTTATCAAAGACAGTCATGCATGGTACCATCATGGTACTGCACAAATGAACGGAGGGTCCTATTTAACTTTGGGGCTTGGTAGTTGCCAACAACTGCCACCCGGGACACCTCACTCATAACTACTTCCCCATTAGGATATGCATTACACACATTAGCCGCACATTACATTATATTTGCAATTAATCAAACAATGACGTCATCACCCTTCACGTCTACTACAAAAGTGCATTACACTTACATTTTGTTTCGTTTATATTTACTTTTACATTTACATTTCATGTGTGTTTCACACTTATTAGTACTCCTATGTACATTACTTCTTTGGCTGGTCAAAACTGGCTCTTACAATGAGTAATTGGAGAACAATGTGTTGCTAGAAGCAATTTGAAGTAAAGCCAATTGGAGAAGATGTCTGGAGCAGGAGAAAGCAAAAGGAACGTGGCAAGAGATTCCAGTCCAATGTTCAGTGGTTCTATCCCCAGTGTTCAGATCATGTGTCGTCAAGGACACCAACAAGTCTAGAGGAGGCGATAGATGTAGGTAGGCTAATTGACATGTTTGCATAATCAATGAATATTTTTTGTTATTTTATAGTTTGCAATTTAAGTGTTCAAAGAAATGATTATCAAACATTATTAGCATGCGTGTAATTCGGATGTTCATATAATTAGGATGTTTTGTAATTTGAGGTGTCATGTAAGGGAATTAGGGTAAGGTATGAGAAAGTTGCAAACGTTGGCAACTACCTCCCCTTTCCCAAGAGTAGTATAAGTAAACCCCTTACATTTTCTAAATGGAGAATCCATCCATCTATCTGTATCTGAGGATGTGTGTGTGCATATTGTAGTTGATGATGTACTGCAAATAGTTTTTGTGCAGGACATATGCTGGGTGTGCAATGTATCTATCCATATCTGTAAGTTATTCCCATTGTATATTTTGTTTATCTAAGTAGTAATGGAATTGTATTGCAATATGTTATGTTCCATTTGTACAGTTCACACAGGTAGCTACGATATCAACAGCAATAAAACAAAAATGTAGCTATCTAACTCATAGTTGAGAAAATCAGAATCGTATCGGAATCGGCATGGAAAAGAATCGGGAAAAATCGAGAATCGGCGAAAAATCAGGGACAAAATCGGCAAAAAATCGGCATTTTTCATTGAAAAAACTGAAGAAAATGCAATTTTTCATTGAAAAATAACTTTTTCATGCATATCAGAAATTTTCGGGAAAAAATCGGCAAAAATCAGCAAAAAATCGGCTAGCCTGTGAATTGGGAAAAATCGGGATTTTTTACAGATTTTCTCAACTATGATCTAACTCATAAACAAAATGCAATGCAATCAAAATATTCACCCAATATTTACAAGAAAAGAATCTAAGAGAATTTATACATAATCATCTTTGTGAGAGATAGAAAGGAGAATATCTTCCTCGATGCATGTAGTCGGAGCATACAGAATCTCCAAAAGGCAGGTAACACCTTACATCTGATAGATAATAGACTCAATTATAGAGAAAATGCAGGGATAGAAACAACATTTCCCCACAATGGGCTATGCATCTGTAACTAAATGACTACCATAACTTTAAATGAAAAATTTTCACATCAAGTACATTACACACGTCTATGATATTCATCTATTAATAACTTTTTAAGTCATGATTATAACAAGGATGCCAGCTCAATGATTTGCCTCTATAGTCATCATCATCTCTATACTGAAGTTTTACATGATTGATATCCTCAAACAACCCAAAAACATGTACCTTGAAGTACATAGACCTCCTTTAGTAATGCCATTCCCTCATGCTATAATCGAATATTTAGAACAAACCCTTTCTTCATAGAGTAATGACATCTATGCAAGAGCAGACAATGACATATCCAAGCCAGAATTCTCTAGTTCAACATCCCAAAGCTTGCATGACTTTCATTAATAACCACACCTTTTGTCTCATAAGAAGCACAAAATCACAATCTTAGGTGATCAGCTATGATCTTCAATTGCAGCCTCAAAATGTGATGTAGAGCACCAACATTCTTGCAAAAACACCTTTTCTCTCCAAGAAATCCTCTCCTCCATCATGTTAAAGTGAAACCAATTTAAGGAAATTAAAAGTTTTGCTTTCTTTTCAGGCTGAGTTCGTGCAGAGTCAGGGATGGAGTAGGTACAGTCATGGTTACCAAATACGGTCTGTTTTAATAATATTCAAAATACCGCAAACAGACCATACCAAAACATAATAAAACGAAGATTCAGGACCAATAGATTGAGGGGGGGGGAAATCAAATACTTTATTTTCTGAAACTTTTACCGCCCTGATGGCAGTTCTCGTTGCTTCTCCATTTGTATGATCTATAAATGTGTTTATTGATGGATGGCCAACTAAACTATATTGCTATGAGCGTATTCCAGGATGTCAAATTCATATGAGCATATGACAGGATCTCAAATTTGTACCATATATCCATATTGTTAGAGCTGCTGCCTTCATTGATGTGGAGCTGCTACAACTAGTGATTCAGAGATTTTACGATTTCCATATGTTTAAATTGTAAGGTTAATTGCATTATCTTCAATAATATTTGATTTTGCATATAAGCCCCCTATGATAAGATTTGGATAGTGTGGATCATGTGTAGTTAACACAAAAGACAAATGTGGTTGGTGGTGTGGATCATATGTAGTTAACACTGAAGACAAACATAACTGCCAGACTTGAAAAATATCTAAAATACTTTATTTCTTATAATTTTTGCCATTCAGACATCAGAGTGACGAGGGGGCACAATATTCCCAGGTTCATGAAAAATCTACACCAGTGGTACAGAAATGGCATTAAATTGTCATATATTATGATATGTTTCAAATATATAGTTCATCTTATTTTTTCAGTATCTATCGTATTTAAAACCCACCATCTGGAATGTTCCATACAAAAGATGAGACCTTGGTCATAGTTAGAATTAGCTTATGTTGAAGTAGTTGTTGTTGTTCCTTTTTTTTAATAGTGACTAGAATCCCAGGTATCCTAATATAACACAATTTCTAGTGTGTCCGATACACATCCTGTACATATTTGTTACCAGACCCATATTGGATATATTGGATGTGTCAGATACAGGTAATACAGAGTTACCCCTGAGCATCACGTAACTTAGGTCTGTACAAGTTTAACTGAACCACAAAGTTTGAGCTTGAGCCAAACCTCTGCCATTCCACCCAAAAGGAATGGCCCACTTTCTCCCTAGACTGCTGGTCAACAAGGGGATGGGATGTAGAGCTCTAAGGCATAAGATGTTATAGTACGTAGAGATATGATATTATATTGTATATGGGTATTATGGATAGTTGGCATGGGCCACACATAACCCAAGGTTGATTATATTATAATATTATATTATAATAATGAGTGGGATAAGGGTTTAGGAGTCAGCTCCCCAAAGTAGCATTAGAAGATGGGTATATAAAGAAGGGATATTGTCATTGTAATCATCATCAATCATATCAAGTATTCTCTTGTAACAGTCTTGGCTCGTGGAGTGGATCTCATTTTGGGAGATATTGTGGAGTGGTTCCTTCCTTAAGGAATAACATTGGTGTTGCCCTACCTGAAGGGTATTATCACATCTTGTCTTGTGTGGATTAATTATTGTGGTTGATTTATTTAATATTTAGCATATTGTGGATGCTTTTATATTTATGAGAAGCAAAGGTTCATAACAAGTGGTATCAGAGCAATGATTCTGGCAAAGTGGGAATTGTTTTGTGGATTACAGATTTTTGGCAATTTTTTTTTAGAAAACATCTCATTTTTTTAGAGCCATATCTTTGTGTAAAGTTGTCCGATTCAGACGATTCTTGCACCATTTTGTTCAAAATTTGAAGAGCTTCAAATCAAGTGGTCATATGAAGGAATCCGAGTAGTATTGAAGGAGATACGACCTTGTGAAGTCAACCGTCTAGAATAGGGTAGTGACATTTTTTCAAATCACATTTTTTTCCAAAAATAACAAAATTTGATATATCTTTCAGTTGGGGTAAGCAAATCATCTGTTGTTGTGTTTGAAGGAGATTTTTTTTGGAAGTTTAGCTTCAAATTAGTAGGGAGATATATATTTTTATGAAACCCTAGTTCATAAAACCCTAGTTTGCATTATCTTTTTGTTGGGGCATGAACTTATGGAGCTACAAAAGTTTTCTAGAGAAGATGATATTGATGTTAGAGAATGGTGGAAACAATTTAAATCCTTGTATTCTACTTATTATTGTTGGAACATTAGGCTTACTTATTATTTTGGAGGAGAAGCTCTCTCTTGGTTTCATAGTTTTCTTATGGCCCATAATTATGAACTGACTTGGGAAGAAATAGAGCAAGCATTCTTGAGTCAATGGAACCCATATAAAAAGATAGCTAGGCTCCAGGATGAACAAAAGGAATTAAAAAGAGAGTTGGAAAATTTCAAGAAATTGGCAGAAGGAAAAGATAAGGATGATAGTGTGCAAGTTGAGGGAACCACAACTTTGGTGTCAGATAGGCCAAACAGTGATCAAAAGGATTTGTTTGAATCTAAAAATTCTATTTTGCAGGTTCATGGCTGCATTCAGAGGAAAAAGGTTATTATTTCTATAAATCCTAGCAGCAGGTATAATTTCATTAATATTGCTTTGGCTAAGAGGTTGCAGGTTCAAGCAACAAAAATTAAAGACATACAAATTGAGGGTGTGAATGTTCATATTTTTGAAGATTTGAAGATCACCATGGATAAATATGTTTTACATTTAGATTTTCATGCTATTGAGATGGATGATGTGGATATTATTTTGGGTTATCCTTGGTTGGATTCTTTGGGTACTATTAACATTAATGTGCAAAATAAGTTCATGAAGTTATGGTATAGGAAAAAGAAGATAACACTGCAAGATATTTCTCAGCTTAAGGAGCAAGGATCCAAGGAGAAACAAGAAGTAGTTATGGCAGGGGAACAAGTTAAGGAACCAGTAGAGGAATCAAAAGCTAAGTCTACAACAGAGGTAGTAGCAGAGTCCCAAGAAGAAGCAGCAACAAAATCCAAGGAAGCTCTATTAGAAGAGCACATAGATGCACCAAAAGAAGGGCACATGAGAGAAGAGCTTGAGGAAGAATTTAAAACAGTGAAACAAAATGCTGAAGAATCAAAGGAAACAAAACGTTAGGTTAAGGTTACAGCATATCGCCACCCACACCACCATGAGCGGCAACAATCTTGGAGGCAGGGCTTAGGGCATCAATATTATTATGGATCTACATGGAGTCAAAAAGGCATCAAGTATGGCAATGTTTGGCAGAAAAAGCATAGTAATTCTAGATTTCAGAGTGGTGCAGCAACATCATGGAACAATAGGACCAATCATTCAAAATATCAAAGTAGAGCAGCAGAAGCATGTAGCCAACAGAGCAGTTATGGATATTCAAGTGGCACAATGGCAGCTTGGCATCATCGCAGACCACCACCAATCAAGATTTCACTTGGATGGAGGGATGTTCAAGATTGGTACCAGTTGTCAACATTGCTTAGCAAATCATATTATCTAGTTTCTTCTCATGTTTCGAGGACGAAACATTTGTAAGGAGGGTGGAATGTTATGGTACCTAGGGATAGGAATATGGGGATATGATATTATATTGTGTATGGGTATTATGGATAGTTGGCATGGGCCACACATAACCCAAGGTTGATTATATTATAATAATGAGTGGGATAAGGGTTTAGGAGTCGGCTCCCCAAAGTAGCATTAGAAGATGGGTATATAAAGAAGGGATATTGTCATTGTAATCATCATCAATCATATCGAGTATTCTCTTGTAATAGTCTTGGCTTGTGGAGCGGATCTCATTTTGGGAGATATTGTGGAGTGGTTCCTTCCTTAAGGAATAACATTGGTGTTGCCCTACCTGAAGGGTATTATCACATCTTGTCTTGTGTGGATTAATTACTGTGGTTGATTTATTTAATATTTAGCATATTGTGGATGCCTTTATATTTATGAGAAGCAAAGGTTCATAATAAGTGGTTCATAACATAAGAACGGTGTGCCTCAGCTGGTATGTAGAATATAAAATTTATTTTGAAGTTTATTCATGTAGGCCAACCTGTGATTGAAATTAATGCCAAGTTGGCCCATGTCAGGCCATATTTAGTTATAATCACGTATAAATAGAGTCCTTATGTGTGTCGTGATTGGACATATTAAGTTGACTAGCTGTAACATTTAGAAAATAAATTTATTTTCCTTCCTTGTCATGCCATTGTATTATAATGAAGATGCAATTATTGATCATGTGTAAATAAGTCTGTGTGGTGACATATGGTATTAGAGCCCATTTGAAGAAGCATGTGATGCATCCTGCCAGAATGTTGTCCCAAGTAGTTGCCAACAGTTGACATGGTTCATAGAAAGCTTATATCTTCATAGAATAAGCTAATATGATTAGGAACAATAAATAAACTCAAGACAGGTAGAAGAACTATGGACACAAGTCAATTTGTTCCATGTGTAATAACAAAATCAAGAGAGTGTTTGCTCTTGCTCCTAAAGTGATAATGACATTAGAGTATATCACATTGGAGAATGGTTGAAGTCATTACACAAGACAATACAACCACACACCAGACATATTGCTCAAAAATTAACCAAAATTTAATTACAGAGTTTATTGCAGGCAAGGCAGATGAAATAGGTGTTCAAGCCTAAATGTTTTGGTAGGGTTTGACAAAGTATTGCATAGATTAAAATTGTCTTTTGTTCCCACTCACAACAAAGGAGAAGATTAAGTGTGGCGTAGTTTTAAAAGGAAAGATGAATTTCCAAAGTCCTATTTTTGTTTTACTCACAATCTCTAACACTTAGATTTGAACGATAGTCTAATCTTGAAAACTGCATTCACTAAAGGCAAGGGTTTTCTTAGTTGGAAGCAGATTTTACAATTCAGAGCCAACTCTAAAAACACAATAAGACAGCCATCTAACGTGATAAAGAAATAAAATAATAATTACTCCATGACACATCAAGAAAAACCTTTGGATAGCAAAAAGCAAACTATGGAATGACTATGCTGTACCAATGAGCCAAGGAAAGAACATGGACTAACTTCAGCATAAAAAAAACTAGTTTGCCCTATGATCAAAAGTGGCTCATGAGGTATCAAATGGCATTAGCTCAACCTGTATATTCCTCAATTTTCAAATAGCAAACCTAGGTTTGAATCTTGCCAAGCGATACATGCATAATTTCCAAGCTATTGTAATACCACTATGTGGTCATGATGTAATACGGAACAAGATTTAAATCAATGACATCTAGATTAATAAAATGGAACAAGAACATGAAGAAAAATAACTAAAAGATAAACTTTTAAAATTCCAAAAAGGTGATCATAATAATCCAAGTTTGGAGAAAAGGGAGTTGCTTAGTGAATATCATAATATTTTGAGTAAGGAAGAGAAATTTTGGAGATTAAAATCAAAACAAACTTGGTTAAATGAAGGAGATAAAAATACAACGTTTTTCATAGGATGGATATAGTACAAAGATCAGCATCCATAATTAGTAGAATTAAATCAGTAGAAGGGGTTTGAATTGAAGACCAAAGTGAAATCAGAAAGGATGCAAGGTCTTTTTATCAGAATATTCTAGGATCAAAGGAGTTTGAAGTTCTTAATGATAAACTTCTACAAGAAGTACCTTCAGTTATAACAGATGAAGACAATAGGAATTTGATGGAGCCTATTACTCTAGAAGAAGTTCATTTAGCTCTTTTCTCTTTTAATAAGGATAAATTCCCAAGTCTGGATGGGCTCTCTGCAGCATTCTATCAACATAATTGGGATATAGTGAAGGATTCTTTATTGGTGGTAGTAGAACAGTCTAGGGTAAAACAATACATACCTTATAAAATAAATGCAAAATATCTTACCCTGATCCCATAAAAGAGGGATACAAAATTGTTTGATTCATTTAGACCCATATGCCTATGTAATATGGCATATAAGATTATCTCCAAAGTGATGGTGAATCAGTTAAGACCAATGTTAGACAAAAAGATTTTAGAAGAGCAAGGAGGATTTGTGAAAGGGAGACAGATTCTGGACAAGATCATAGTAGCTCATGAAGTTATGCATTCAGCAGCTTCAAGAAAAGAGAAAGCAATGACCTTAAAACTTGGTATGAATAAAGCCTATGATAGGGTTAAATGGAATTTCTTTTTGCAGTATTAGAAAAGTTTGGATTTGGGAAGAAATGGGTTATAGATGGATTAAAGCTTGTGTCTCTACAATTTCATCTTTAGTGTTGGCCAATGGGTTAGAAACAGAATCATTTAAAGCCAAGAGAGGTCTTAGACAGGGAGATCCTCTATCACCATATTTGTTCATTATTATGGCAGAGGTTTTGGGTAAGAACTTGAAGAAGGCTAACAAATATGGTCTTATAAGTGGACTTAAGGCTAGTAATAACATCAACAACATCACCCATCAACAGTTTGTAGATGATACAGCCCTTTTTGGGAGGACAAGGATAAACGAGGCCAGAGCTTTGAATAACTTATTAAAGGAATACAAAAGAGCATTAGGGCAAAAATTTAAGGACAAAAACCAAAATTTACTTCCTAAAAACCTCAACTAAAATCAAAGCAGGGATATGCAGGTTACTTCAATTGGAGCAGGCAAATTTTCCAGCAACTTATCTAGAGATGCCCTTATTTGAGGGAAGAATGATGATACAATTATGGAATTCAGTTATAAGTAAAGTTTAGAATAAACTACCGGCATGGAAAGGTAGATGGTTATCATTAGCAAGAAGAGTGTAGCTAATTAAATCAGTCTTACAAGCCATTCCAACATATTATATGTCCTTGTATACTATGCCAAAATCAATAGAAAAAGTTTAATCTATATTATGAGGTAATTTTTGTGGTCAAGATTACATGATAAAAGGAAATTTCTTTGGTGAAATGGAGCAAGAAGTGTGATGATAAAACTAGGGGAGGTCTTGGTTCAAGAGTTCTTACAGATGCAAACTTAGCTCTTAGGGGAAAAGTAATTTGGAGATTGTACAAAGAGAGTCAAAGACAATGGGCTAGAATTCTTCTATTCTTCTAAGTAAGTATGTTGAGCCCAATGACCCAAGCTAAATATTTACTACATAATCTCTACCAAATGGTTCTGCACTATGGAACGGTTTAAAAAAATTAATTGATCTAGTGATTAAAGGTTTAAGATGGGTGGTGGGAATTGGAGAAAAAATTTCTATTTGGATGGATAATTGGTGTGATAAAAAACCACTCAATCTAGATCCAATTTTGAAACATTGGATGAGATTACTTCAAGACAAATATACTGATAGGGTTTCAAACATTTTGTACAAGGATCAAGAAGGAAGATACAAATGAAAAGAAGTTTTTTTTACAAGTACAAGACATTGATGCTAGGAGGCAGTTGAGTAGAAAGATAACAACAGTGATTATTCTAAGGGGAGCCAAATATAAGTTGATTTGGGAGTTGAATAGCTTAGGAGAATACACAACAAGAAGTGGATATAATGTAAAGCACCAAAAAAATAGGAATATCACAAGAATATGGAGAGATATTTGGGATAGCCCAAGCATTCCTAAAGTCAAAATGTTTGTTTGGCTAGTAGGTCATAGAAAATTTTTATCCTGGGATAACCTTATGAAAAGGGGTTTTCATGGCCCCTCACAATGTGTTCTTTGTAAAAAGGAGGAGAAGAGTGTAGACCACCTTTTGGGACACTACTCAATAGCCTGGAAAATATGGCAATGGATTCTTAATGTGTTTGGTAAATGCATGGTGATGAATGGTAGAATTGAAGAATGGTTAAAGCAATGGCAGAGCATTTTTAAAAGTGAGGCTTTACAAACAATCTGGGATATATCAAAAGATACAATAACTTTTGTAGACAAGGGTGAGTACATTCCCGATACGAGAGGTGAACTGATCGAACAGACGAGACAAGGAATCAGCATGGGGTCTCGGGGTACAAGGTAACTCAGACGTCAGAGGGGTCAGACGTCCGACTGGTCTATCAGTCAGTTGGCTGGGACCAGACGTCTGGGGCTGGGAGGCCAGGAGGCTAGACGTCTTGGACTAGACGTCAGAGGGTGAGACGCCTGGAAGGAAGACGTCAGGTGGCTAGACGTCTTGGGACTAGACGTCTAGGAACTGGACGTCTGGGAGCTAGACGTCTGGGACTTAGACGTCTAGGGGTTGGACGTCTGGGACTGGACGTCTGGGGTGCAGACGTCTAGGCGTCAGACGGCTGATATCATGGCTCCTGCTTCCAAGTACCTGCAAACAACCTGCCAGGCAGAGTCTTCAACCTGCATGACAATAACAACACAACCTGCAATGACACTCAAGCATACACAGCATAACACGAAGATGATCAAGCACTGTCTTATTCTCTCCAGAAGGTTACAGATACAATGCAAAAGTAAGGGGGTATTTAAAGGCTGCAGGAGCGGTTTCCCAACTACCTGCGCCAACCACCCAACCGTTTGCCCAACCAACTAGTTAGACGTCTAACTAACAGTTTAGACGTCTGACTAGCCAAACGTCTACACTAACTAGACGTCTGGCTTAACTAGCCTTAACCCAAATAGCGGCCATTTTGTCCTTTTGTGCATTTAATCCTTCTCTTCTGATTGGCTGATTAAACTAAGCAAACATTATGCCTTATACAAAATGGCATTACAAAATAGCATAAATCCACATTTTCTATATACATTCAAAATTGCTTGGGACATTTTCACAATCAATTCCTCATTTTTGTTGTCTGGAACTGCCGTCTACATCTATCCTCCCCTTCGAAGAAGTCGATGTCCTCGGCGACTTTCTCCGCTCGGTCTGTGGGGTCTCTGCCTCTGCTTCAGGTGGAACTGGGTTCTTAATGTTGACAACCTCTATAACAGCTTCATACTCCTTCATCTGCATCTTCAACAGCTCCCTCTCCTCCTTGAGTTGGTTGGTATAGTTATAAAACTTAGCACATTCCACCCCAAGGTTGTTAGCACGATCTTCTGTCTGTTTGAGAGCATCCAACAACTCAGTCTCCCTCTTCCTGAAGATCTCCTTCATCCGTTGTTCAGACATTGAGCCAGAAGACGAAGGTGCTCTCTGTGCTAACTGTTGTTGTAGAGTTGCCTCCCTTTGGCGTGCCTGTTGCAGTTCCTCCTTCAAGCTTGCCTGCTCCTTTTGCCAAACTTCTTCTTTCTTCTGCCATGTAAGCTCGGACTGATTTTTCTGTGCTGCTAAGTCCGTTGTCTGCTTAACCAGTAACTCCTTAGCCTTCGTCAACTGGGAATTATCTGCCTCCAACTGGGAGATCTGTCGAGTTTTCTCTTCCAGTTGCGTGCCAAGGTACTCCATGGTCTTCTGTAGCTTATCAAGTTCCCTTCTCATGCCATCTATCCTGTTCATACCTTCATCTAGGAGCGTCTCCTTCCGCTGTATTGTCTCCAGAGCAGTTCGCAGTTCTTCATCAACTGCTTTCTTAGCTGTGTGTACACACTTCAAACCTTCCCCCAACCAACACAATAGATGGGCAATGAAATTCATTTGTGCATACACCGGTAATAGTTCAGGAGCTACTTCCACCTGTGCTCCTGGTACTGTAGGTTGTTGAGGGTTCTTGTTGCTATGGCCACACTTATACACTCGTGCTGGCTCCAGATAGAGAGTAGGTGTCTTCTCTGGCAATTGTGCAATCCCCTCCATTGTGGTCAAGCCAGAAATGGACAAAGTCCATGGGGTGTCCTGATATATCTCTGAGATGCCCTTCCGCCATGGTCCTTGTGCTGCCCAACTGACCAGTTTCTCCATCTCTCCCTCTATCATTCCTTGCCATTGCTTCCAATGGCCCATGCACGCTGCTTCAAACTGCAAGCGTATATTATCCATAATCTCCGTTAACTGTGAAAAACAGTCAACCGCTTGCTGATCCATGTTGTCTGACGGGTCCATAAAATTCGGTACCCGTACCTGAAACACTTGAGACCATAGGTCCTGTTGTTCCTCCTCCTGTTCTTCCTCTTGTACTGCCTCTTTTCCCTTGGATGTTGTTGACTTATGACTGCTCATCTGCGGTTCTGCCCTGTTCTCCGAATCGGTCCTAGGTGGAGGTTGTTCTCCCCCTATCTCAGCCACCTCTTCTTGTAAGATTTCTCTTTCCTCCACCTGGATAGGGTCTTCCCGTGAGTGTCCTGCAGTTCTTGCTTCCTCCGGAATTCGGCTTCCCTCCACTGCAGGTGTGGTAATCTCTCCCGGATTACCTAATTGTGTTTCCTCATTTGCGGCAAATAGCTCGTCAATTGATACTGCCCCTAATGTTGCCGCAAATGCAGTTGGTCTAACCAGTGAGTCCCCAACTGGCTTTGGTGAGCTGGCACCAACCTGGAATGCCGCTTCCGCAAAATACTCTGTGGGTCCAATGTGGACCGCTGTACTGGATCCTGCTGCCGGATTGTGAAGGGCTGAAGGGATGTTGAGATCCATCTCCACCCCCTGATGAGTTTCTAACTGTCTTTGGATTGAGCGAGCTGTCTCTAAATTCCGTTGAATGGTTTGCAATGCATCTTTAGAGAGAGTGGGGGTGGCTCATCAAACCGTCCCTTCTTCTTCTTCCTTTGTACTATTTCTGGTGACTGGGTAACTGTCTGTTCTGTGGCTGTTTGCTTTCCTAGCCATTGGGTATCCTCCCCTTCTGAAGCAGTCACCGTCTTCTCCTGCCTCGGTGGTTTATGACATATCTGCTTCACTTTCACCTTCTTCGTTGGTGTAGTCCTCTTTGCCAGTGGTTGTGCATCCATCCACCGCAAGACACTTGGGGCTAATTCCGGAATTTTCTTCTCCGGTCCAAAGTCGGGAATCCGTACTCCTGCTCTCGTGGCTGCGTCCAAAATCAGCCCAATGGCATGAAATGCCATGGAGAAATTCTTCGTTACTCTTGACAGGAATGCCTGGATGCGGAGCGACAGATGTTGTGCCCAATCATAAGCAACTCCTTTATCTATTCCCTGCAAGTACGGAATCAGCCATATGGGCAAATCTGAACTCCTCTGTTCCCCTGATAATCTGGCCATAATGATGTTCATTATCACTTCTAGCCCAGTATGTCTCAACTGCGTCTGTTTGATGCCTCTTCCACCATGGGTGTTAAGCATCGTATCCACTTCTGCCCTGGCCAGAGTAGTGACGCTCATAATCAATTCTGGCGTCTTCTTGGGGTCTACCCTTTCGTTCACCACTGGCTTACCCTTCCTGGGTAGTCCGAATACGCGCTGAAATGACTCGGGAGAGAAGTCCACTGTCACCACCTTATCTCCTATGCGCACATAACTCCTGCAGTTGTCCTCATCGTAGTTCTCCAACATTTGAATCAGATAACCCTTAAAGAACTCTTTATCAAAGTTCGGGACTTGTAGTATAAAATGTACTCCTGCCTCCTTAAGTCTTCCCTTGACAGGGTTATCATAAGTTGCCTCTGCCCACCATTGCCGGCAAAAATCACCCGTCGGACAAGTCCATGTAATCTCTGTGGCGGGAATTGGTGCTTTTCCACCTTTCTGGACTTCCTTGCTCCTTTTGCTAGCCAATTCTGCTGCCTCCCTCCGCATTCTCGTCTGCCCTGGGTTCTCCACTTGTCCACGCACCTCGTGCTCCAGGTGATGTCGCAACCTCTTTGCCGACACGGACTCTGTTTCCGATTCTGCCTGACTTGGAGCCTTGCCAGATCTGTGACTCATCTTTCCCGCTCCAACTGCTCAGCTGCCTTCCTAGCCGTCTGTCCTTTCCAGCCAGACGTCTAAGAATTTGCTAGACGTTTGCCTTACCAGGATGCCAGACGTCTGCAATTTCAGTTTGGACGTCTGCTTCCTGGTTCAGACGTCTACCTGGACGTCTACTCTTCCTGCCCAGACGTCTGCCTGGCTGTCTGTCAGACGTCTACTCTTCCTGCCCAGACGTCTGCCTGCCTAGCCCGTCTGACGACGGTCCTCCTGGGCTAGACGTCTGCTATGCCCTAGACGTCTGCTTGCCTAGCCCGTCTGACGGCGGTCCTCCTGGGCTAGACGTCTGCTATGCCCTAGACGTCTGCTCAGACGTCTGCTTGCCTAGCTCGTCTGACGGCAATCCTCCTGGGCTAGACGTCTGCTTTGCCCTAGACGTCTGCTGTGGCGCGCTATCTTCACCACCCTCTCGGCTGCTTCCTCTCCTGCCAACCGTGCTCCTTGCCTTCTCCTCTACCTGCAACTGTTTGGAATGGTGAAAAATGGATGCTTAGCCTCTTTTTATAGCCTCTTGTGCATGCCATAACGGTTTCCCCAACCGCCACCTAGCAACCGTTTCCTCTATGCGCGCCACCTAGCTAGACGTCTGGATTTTAGACGTCTAGGGGTGTTGTTTTGTCTTTTTCCTATTTTTTTTTTTTTTTTTTTTCATTTAATATCTCCGACTAAACCGCACAGCCATGCCGATGCGGATTTCGAAGATATCTGGCATCTCATTCCTGCTATGACGGCTTCGACTGTCGAAACTGCTAAAACCGTCATCACCCCCTGTTTCTGCTTCATCCGACTCTTGTCGTCTCCGACGATTACTTTGTCTGTGGCTGGTTTCGGGCTGAGGTTGCTCCGGGCGTCTAACTCTATACCTTGGTACAATTCGCCAGTCCGGCTGCTCTGCTTTCGGTTGTTGTCTGGCTCCTTGTTCTGGTAACTGGTGCCTACTTCCTTGACGTCCCGTGTTCTGCCGGCTTCTTTCTGCCGCCACCCGTATTTGCTCCATCCAATCCTCTACCAGACGGATTTCTCTTTCGTCTGGACTGTCGGTATTTGGATCAAATTCTTCAATTACATCCTCCAGGGGTCTACTCACAGTGCTCTGATGTGCCAGTACTACTGCTGGGGGATCCGGATGTCTCTGCCATGGAATCCGTTCCGTGCTTCCGTCATGGCGCCGGATGATTACACAATCATCCAAGTAATGAAACATTTCCCTTCTCTGTTCAGGTCGATCAAGTATGTTGTGGTCAGGCTGTTGGGGTCTCGGCTGTCTCCGATTTCGGTTATTTCTTCTGGCTCTTCTGCCTCTTCCTCGGATTTCGCCATTCTGCGGTTGCTCAACAGCTCTTACTTGATTTCTTCGTTCCGGATTAATATGCCCATTCCAGGTTCCTCTCCTCCCTCGAACCTGGTTCCTGTGGCCTCGGCCTCTTTCCGATCGAATCTCCCTATTGTAGGGCTGTCGTACTCCCAACTGCCCGAGATTCGGTCGGTCCCTCTGTCGTTCCTGACGACGTCTTCGGTTCCTACGAGCTCGCTGAGGTTGGCCCATAGGACTAACCTCAGGAGCACGTAGTGATGGGTTAACTGTGGCCATGCCCACTGCTGGACCTTGCGGTTCAGCAAGTGGTCTGGTCGACCTAGGGGTATCCTGAGTTGAATTTCTCCCACTCTGGTTACCGGGACGGAGGTTAACCACACTCCTCCCTTGGTCAGGTAAGTCTTGGTCACCGAGTGGCTCTGATGAACCCTCCGGATTCCTCAAAATACCTCTATTTCGGCCTTGATTAATGAGTTCGGCCCGAGAACTCCCTTCTTGGCGTTGGTTTTCTGGGGTTACGTTATGCAGAATTCGCAACCTTCGGTCCGCTCTTAGCAATCTCCTTCGCCACCTGGCTTCCTCGAAGCGCCGCTGAGGTGCACATTGTGCTAAGGCTACCCGATATTGTTCTGAAAATTCTGAGTCAGTACTTGAATTGTTCGCGTTTTCATATGCAGATATGGGCCAATTGGAAGTCTCGTGGACTCGACGTTCCAGCCTTCTCACTTCCCTCCTGTGTCGCCTGAGGTCCAATTCTGCTAGCCTGTATCGGGCTACTTCTTCGCGTTCAGTAGGACGCTGCATGGCTGCGGAATATGGAGTTCTGAATCGTCGAGGTACTGACAATTCTGCTGTTTCATCTGTACTTGTGTTAGCAATGTTCAGTCCTTCTTCTGAAGAACTTCCACTCCCGATCACCTGTGTTTCATCTGCAAACCGTACTCTTGTCTGTTGATCATGAGTCAGGTGTCGTGGGCTTCTTTGGGGACTTACTTGGGGAATGTCGGGATCAGGTTGATTTTCATCACTACTTGATTTATCCTGCCAACCTCTTTTTCTTGTTCCCTCTGTTGCTACCTGGACATCCTTCCAATTGATTGCTGCCATCTCTTCTCTTGTTATTCTGTAATTGGCAGTTGAACTCTGTCCTACTTCCCAGACCCTCGGTCTTTCAGGTGATTCCACTTGTTCTTCAGATCTTGCGATTTGTGCATCGTCTGAGTTTGTTGAATCTTCCGAGTTCAGTCTTATCCTTAATGTGGTTGAGGATGAACTCATGGACTGGTCGTCTGATGCTACTGCCTTCTCTCTCACCCTCTCCCCTTGGTCTGCATTGGTTAAGGAAAATAGACTACTTGCTGGGGAATTGCCCGATTCAGTCCTTCGTTCTTCATCCTCCTGTTCCGCCCATTCATCTCTGCGTACCTCCTGACGTTCTTCAATTCTCTCCATAGTGGTCTCCAACTCCTGGATGACTTGCTCTCGCAACTGGCTATTGTACTGTCTCAAAGTTTCATACTCTTCGTGCAATCTCTGAGTTTCCAACTGCATTTGTTGCAGAATTCTCGCGCCCTCTTCGTTCCGTCCTTCTCCCGGAATTTGTAGGACAACTTCTGCTGGTACCTGAAGTTGTTCCTCTTCGCTATTCGGAGCGGGTTGTTGTAACTGTTGTTGTTCACCTCTTCCGGTTATCGGTCCTTCTTCGGTTCCAAATAGCCATTCCAGGTTATGACTTCCCTCCTCCCGAAC
This sequence comes from Wollemia nobilis, assembly GCA_028583015.1. Taxonomy (NCBI): domain Eukaryota; kingdom Viridiplantae; phylum Streptophyta; class Pinopsida; order Araucariales; family Araucariaceae; genus Wollemia; species Wollemia nobilis. Next base: position 3,455,904 of record JAQPPZ010000048.1, on the reverse strand, counting down.
AACATCACTCTGCTCGTCATTGTCTGGAGTTTGGGTACCTGGATTTGATTCATCTCTCCTGGTTCCGGGATTTCCCTCTGATTGTTCTAAACCAATCATGTTTATCTGAACATGGGGCCTGTATAGTTTTAGTTTAGAACCGTTTATTGCTTCGGGGCAGACTGTTCCGTCCAGTTTCCTCAGTCTGACTGCCCCGTTCTCCAATACCTCTTCCACTTGGAAGGGTCCAAGCCATAAGGTTTTCAATTTCCCAGGTTTGATCTCTCTTTTTCCATTATATTTGAGGACCAATTCACCAGCTTTTAGGTCCATCTTCCGAAGATGCTTGTCATGCCAAAATTTTCTCCTTTTCTGCGATATCTCCGTTGCCCATTGTGCCATGACCCTTTTCTCCCCTAGTCGAACCAATGTTGTCAGCCGCTCCCCGACGCTCTCTTCTTCGCTTAGTCGGTTGTCGACTGCTACCCTCAGGCTTGGTACCAAAAACTCTACCGGTACCACTGCTTCTTGCCCGTACATTAGCTGAAAGGGTGTATGGTTCGTTGTTGGTTTGAAAGTAGTCCTGTATGCCCACAGTATTGCTGGTAACCGTTCCTCCCAGTCGGCTCCTTCCACGCCGCATGTCTTGTACATGATAGAAACCAAGATTTTGTTAGTTGCCTCTGCTTGCCCATTCGCCCTCGGGTAATACGGGTTGGACAAGGAATGAAAAATCTTGAATTCCTTCGTTAAGTTCTGAATAATCTCGTTCACGAAATGGCCTCCTCTGTCACTTGTCAGATGAAGGGGTATCCCAAATCTGGTGATTACTTGTTCGTACAAGAAACGAGTCGTGCTTCTTGCCGAGTTGTCAGGTAGGGCTCTAGCTTCCACCCATTTCGTGAGGTATTCTGTAGCGACTACAATATATCTGCATTTTCTTCTGCGACTTGTCCGTAATGGACCTACAAAATCCAACCCCCATCTCTCGAAGAGTTCCTGAGGTTGTGTCGGATGCAAAGGCATGAAGTCCCTCTTCAATGGCTTCCCCGTTCTCTGACACGTATCACATGCCTTGACAAAAGTTGTCGCATCGTGATAGAGGGTGGGCCACCATAGACCTGCCAACAACACTTTCCTTGTTGTTGCATCTGGTCCCATGTGTCCTCCTGCCAATCCCTCATGTGTCTCCTTCAGGGTCTGTTGAACTTCGTCCTCCATTATGCATCTTCGCAGAATCTGATCCTCCCCCATCTTGTAAAGCAATCCTGCAATCAAGGTGAAGGGTGCTGACTTTGCAATCACTTTTCTTTGTTCTGTCGTCGTCATTTCTTTCGACAGCTCTCCTGTCGATAGGTATTCCCCTATGTGTTTGTACCATGCCGGTATGGTACTGATCGCAAATAATTGCGCATCGGGGAATTCGTCAGGTATTCCTCCTTTTGCAGGTTCACCGGAGTGTATCCTTGATAACTGATCGGCTATTACGTGCTTCTTTCCTGGTCTGACAACTATCCGAAACACGAACTCCTGCAAGGTGACGAGCCATCGACTTACTCGTCCGTATATTGTTGGCTTGTTTATTAAGTATAACGAGGCTCGATGATCCACATAGAAAGCAAACGGGTTAGCCAGTAAATAGTGTCTAAACTTTTGCACTGCATACACCATTCCCAATGCTTCCCTCTCTGTTGTACTGTAGTTTTTCTCGGCTCTTGACAGTAGCCGACTTGCGAAATATATGGGCTGATCTAACCCAAATTGGCCCTCCTGAGCCAAGGCACATCCTATTGCAAAGTTTGAGGCGTCGACATGTACATGAAACTCCCTTTCCCAGTCTGGAAAAACTAGGATTGGTGCCTTCACCAAATGTCCTTTCAATCCCTCAAATGCTTCTTGGTGTTCTTCTGTCCATCTAAACGGGACACCCCTCCGTGTAAGAGCATCCAGTGGGTGTGACATGAGAGCATAGTTCCGGATGAACCTCCTGTAGTACCCCACTGTTCCCAAAAAGGTCTTTACTGAGCTCACATCATGTGGCTCCTCCATCAGCAGTACTACCCGAATTTTGTCCGGGTCGGGTTTCAAACCACTGTTGGCACACTATATGCCCTAACGGTTTTCCGTAAGGCACCATCAGGACGCACTTATCTGGATTCGGTGATATGCGGGCGTCCTGCATAGTCCCATACACTCTTCTAATGCCTTTAAGTGTTCTTGCGTCCGGCCATAGAGTGACCAGTCATCCAAAAAGGCTTTGAAGTTGCTTGTAGCCATCTTGTCGAATATGTATAAGATGATTCTCCGGAAGGTGGTTGGTGCATTGCACAGTCCAAACGACATTCGGTTGTAAGCGTATATCCCGTTCTCCACCACAAAGGTTGTCTTTAGCTTATCCTCCTCCGCAATGCTGATTTGGTTGTACCCCGAGAATCCATCCAAAAATGAATATATCTCGTGGCCTGCTACCTCTTCTAGAATGGAGTCTGTGAATGGGATTGGGAAGGGGTCCTTAATAGTTACGGCGTTCAAACTTCTGAAATCCACGCAGATTCTGATTTTGTCTGCTTCCCGTTTGAGCGTGATTACGATGGGAGACACCCATTCGCTTGTTGTAACTTTAAAAATTATGCCTGCATCCAGCATCTTCGCAATCTCCGTGTTCACCCGAGCTGCGTACTTGGGGTTCATCTTGTATGGTCGCCTCCTAACAGGTTGAGCTCCATCAATCAGCGTAATCTTGTGTACACATAGTTCGGGTGGAACTCCCTTTAGGTCCTTATATGTCCAGGCAAAAACATCTTTATACTTCATAAAGATCTTAATTGCAGCTGCCTTCAGCACTGGATCCCAATCATCCCCACACTTAATCATCTTATTCTCATCTTCCTCTCCTAGGTTTACCTGAATCATTTTTGGTCCTTCATACTTGATCGATTCAGGGTCTCTCCCGGCTTTTAATACCTCAATGGGGTGGGCTGGCTTAACATCAATAGCTGCTTCCCCCATTGTATACTCTGCAAAGTTTTTGGGAAACACCCACTTCTCTCTCTCTTTATCCTTTTCTGCTGATGTCTGTCTTTTGTTACTGTTTCCCTCTTCAGTTTCTCTCTTTTTATCTTCCCGCGTTTCACCTTCTGTAGTGATGCATAGGCATTGCGGAGCGAATACCTCATAATCCTCCATCTGCCAATGGAGTAGACCCTTATCCTGGTCTTGCTCATCCTCTGTGCATTCCTCCAAGTGCAGCACTCCTTCATCCGGTTCATACCCCATTTCGCTTTCGGATAACGAAGATTCTGAGTCATCTGAAGTTGCGATGTCTTGACTCACTGTCTGATTCTTCAGATTGATCACATACTTGTGCTGCCCCTGTTTAAAGGATAGACGCTCTTTCTCCCAGTTATGGTTGACTTTCGCAGTTCTCAACCATCCGCGTCCTAGCAATGCATCATATGCGGGCTTCTGCATAGCTATAATTACAAAATCAAGGACAAAGTCCTGCTCTGCTATGCGTATTTTTTGGTTCATCAGAACGCCAATTGTTTCGATGCCGTATTGATCAGCACCATACAACTTGAAATTCGGAGATCGCAAGGCGGGTTGCCCAATAGTCCGCCATGTCTTTTCCGGCATCACGTTCACGCTAGATCCTCCGTCCACAATTACTTGACTTAGTTTATGGTCCAAAATCTCCATATGGACCATAGCAAGTCTCCTTCCTGCTTCTATCATTAGAATTGTGGGGTCTATGAATTGCTCTTGTTTGATTGCTGCTACCTGTCGCGGTTCATCCTTCCTCTTGATGACTTCGCCGATCGTAGCATACAGCTCAGGTACTATGGTGAACAGGTTCGCCACCTTCACCTCTACCGTTGTGTTCAGTACCTGTGCTACCAACCCTTCGACCGATGCCTTCTTACTCGTCTCCGGTCTCTTCAATACTTTCTCCAGAACTAGTCGATTCTGCTTTTCTTTCTCTAGTTCTGTCTGAATCAATTCCTGGGCTTCCTGCCACCGCTCCTTCTCTTGGGCAGGATTTGGGTATTGCTCTATCTTTTTGGCCTGTGCCCTTGTCACAGCCAACACCTCCTTCTTCTCCTCCGTTACTGGGCTCACTTCCCCAATGCCAATCAAATTGACATTCTGAGTCCCACTGGAACTTGCTTTATTCGGGCAATTTGCCTCCGTATGGTTTCCTGGCCCACACCACTTACACATTTGTGTGGTGTTACTGGTATTGTTGCTTTTTGCATTATGGGGTTTTGAACAGTTCTTCGCAAAATGTCCCCATTCTTGACAATTCCGACATTGAATGATAGGTCGGCCGTCAGAGTCATACTGCAGTCGACTCTGACCTCCTTGTCTGCCGCCTCTACGATTATTTCGGTAGCCCCCGCTTGTAGCTCCTTGTCCATTCCTTGTTGCATTCGGCTGCTCTTCTTGTTGTATGGTCATAGTCTGATGCCGTTTACTTTTCAAGTTGAATGGGCAGTCTGTGATGGAATGTCCTGCAATATCACAGATGTTACAATATGCCGTCTTCGGGCAGTTGACGTTTGTATGTCCTTCCGTCTTGCAGTCCGAGCACCAGATTTCTTTTCGGTCTTTGCGAGTATCCCCTTTGACTTCTTTCAAAATTTTATCAAATTCCCTTTTAAAGGAGTGGATTGTGCTCTGTACTTTGTCTTCTTCATCACTGTCGGAATCTTCATTATGCTTCATATGTGCTCCAATCCCCACAGTCGTCTGCTTACTCTCGCTTTCGAAATTCTTTGCTTTCTCCAGTGCTTCTTCATATGTTGAGGAAGGTACTGCCTTCATCTTTTTCCTGTATTTTGCCAGTAATCCATCCAGAAACCAGCGTTTCACCATGCCATCGGCAGGTGGCATTTCCATTTTATCAGTTAACTGCTTCAGTCGTCTATTGTAACTCTTGACATCCTCATCGGGTTTCTGTTTTGTTATACATAGTTCCGTGATGATGTCCGTATCGTCTCTTAATGGTCGAAATTCTTCGATGAATGCTTTTCTCAAGTCTTCCCATCGCACAAAGGCCTGTGTACTCTGCTTTTTCAAATACCAGTCAATCGCCATGCCACGCAGTGTGGCTGGAAACAGTTGCAGCCATTCTGTATCCTGCGTGACTCCATTTGCTCCCCAAATGGTTATGCAAGTTCCCACGTGTCTTGACGGGTCTTCTTTTCCCTCGCTTGAAAAAGGCGGGCACTTCTATTGTACTGTCTTACTACCAATACTTGCCATTTGATTTGTGTTTTGTCCCGGATTACTCGATGTTGATGGTTGTGTTGTTCGATTTGGTTGTCTGTCTATTGTTGATGGTGCAAAGTTATATCCAAATAACGTTCTGCCCAACTCCAATTGGTCTCTATTCCACGATCTCCTTCACGAATATACCAATCTTGGTTCCGGTCGCCCACCCCACGAACCCTCGCGTGGTTGCTCAGATACAAGGTCTTCTCCTTCAGTATCCTCTTGCCAACCGTCTCCCGCTGGTTCGGGTGTCACCGTCCTTTCCTCAATGATGGGCACTTCTTCCGCTATTTGCTCTTCGTCTTCTACAGTCATCGACAGTATTCCTATGTTCGTACTCTCTTCCTCCTCAGGATTCCAGACTCTCTCTACGTCCGGGTGGGAGATCTCTGTCGCCTCCCGTGATCTTAAATTCGCCAGCCGTGCACTTCTTCGCACCAGTACCTGTGTACTTTCTTGTAACCTGCGATCAGTCATTCACCTATTAGCTTTGTCACTTATGCCTCTCAGACTCAGAGTTCGATTTTTAGGCAACGGCGCCAAATGTAGACAGGGGTGAGTACATTCCCGATACGAGAGGTGAACTGATTGAACGGACGAGACAAGGAATCAGCATGGGGTCTCGGGGTACAAGGTAACTCAGACGTCAGAGGGGTCAGACGTCCGACTGGTCTATCAGTCAGTTGGTTGGGACCAGACGTCTGGGTACTAGACGTCTGGGGTTGGGAGGCCAGGAGGCTAGACGTCTTGGACTAGACGTCAGAGGGTGAGACGCCTGGAAGGAAGACGTCAGGTGGCTAGACGTCTTGGGACTAGACGTCTAGGGACTGGACGTCTGGGAGCTAGACGTCTGGGACTTAGACGTCTAGGGGCTGGACGTCTGGGGGTGCAGACGTCTAGGCGTCAGACGGCTGATATCATGGCTCCTGCTTCCAAGTACCTGCAAACAACTTGCCAGGCAGAGTCTTCAACCTGCATGACAATAACAACACAACCTGCAATGACACTCAAGCATACACAGTATAACACGAAGATGATCAAGCACTGTCTTATTCTCTCCAGAAGGTTACAGATACAATGCAAAAGTAAGGGGGTATTTAAAGGCTGCAGGAGCGGTTTCCCAACTACCTGCGCCAACCACCCAACCGTTTGCCCAACCAACTAGTTAGACGTCTAACTAGCCAGACGTCTACACTAACTAGACGTCTGGCTTAACTAGCCTTAACCCAAATAGCGGCCATTTTGTCCTTTTGTGCATTTAATCCTTCTCTTCTGATTGGCTGATTAAACTAAGCAAACACTATGCCTTATACAAAATGGCATTACAAAATAGCATAAATCCACATTTGCTATATACATTCAAAATTGCTTGGGACATTTTCACAATCAGTTCCTCATTTCTGCTGTCTGGAACTGCCGTCTACAGTTTGGACTGTATGGCTAGAAAGGAATAGAAGAATATTCAAAGGCAAGGAAAGCAGTAAAGGAACATTTGTTTAGCCATAGAGGAGTCTAAACCAACCCTATCAACTCACCCAATCCATAATCTGGAAGCAGAGAGCCTTGATAGATGGAGTCAAGTCATCAAATGGAATTATGATGTTGGGTACAAGAGAAACAAAAAGAAGGAAAAGAATATAAAGTGGAAACCACCAAATGTGGAGTTGGTCAAATTGAATTTTGATGGAGCATCTAAAAACAATCCAAGACTAGCAGGAGGAGGAGAAGGAGGAATTAGAAATAATAGAGGAGAGATTTTGTCTCATTACGCTTTCAATAGTGGATTTAAGACAAATAATGAAGCTGAAGCTTGGGCGGCTTTGGAAGGGTTAAAAATATACAAAAAAATGAAATGGAACAGAGTATGGATGGAAGGTGATTCACTCATAGTAATAAATGCAATTTTGAGGAAAGCAAAGGCTCCATGGAACATACAAGAGATAATTGTGGAAATTCAAGACCTTGCTATAGAGTTTGAAGAAATCAAGTTTACACATACGTTAAGGGAAGGAAACAAATGTGCAAATAGGCTAGCCAATAAAGGGGTTTTAATTGAGGATCGTGAAGTTAAATTTTGTTTTCCATGGTTAGAGGAAGTAGTAAGTTTAGCTGAAGCTGACAAGAAAATATTGACTATCTGATTCAAATAATGATTAAGATTTACTTTAATGTTTTCCATTGGTAATGTCTACTTTATTTTATAACATTAATGTGCTTTCATATAAACTATTAATTTATATTATAATTTTTGTGGTTGCACTTGTGCTTCAAGAAGGAAACTTGGAATCCAAATCTGGTAAAGAGGACTATGATAGTGCAATGTTTTGGCTACTAAGATGCAATGCATAGATAGTAGAGGTGAATTTTTCGTATTGTGAAGGCTGCTGTAGGAAAATGTTAAGAAAGATGCTAGATATTTGTATTCACACAAAAAATTGCAAAAGATCCAGAAAATGAAAATCAAGAATTCAGACTTTTTAAGTAAAATGATGTAGGTTGCTAGCTATAGCAACTCAATTGAAATGAGAAATGAATCTATTTGTAAACTCTCAAACTCTAAAGAAGAGAGTTGCAGTTTGTCAAGGGTGAGGGACCAAAGTACAACCCCTTGTTCTCCAACAAAAAAAAACAATAAAAAGCCAATAAAAGAAACAAGAAATGTTGTATGATGGGAAAACCTTGAGTTAAAATTTAGAAAATGTATGCAGAAAATGATAAGAGGCAAAAAAAACAAGCAATTCTCCCTTTGACAAAGCCCCTGATGATGATGGTTGTCATTTCAAAAAAGTGTGGAAATCTCAATGGAGAATGATGATGGCTATCATTCCAAAAATTTGCAGAAATCTCCATGAAGAAAATGCTTCATCTAGTTCATCCACAAAGAAAACAAAGAACAAAAAGGGCGTCAGGGGTCATGAAAAGCAGTGTGATGAAAACTTGGAAAGATAGTGAATGTTTACTAACTGATGGTAGATTCTACGGATATTATTTAGAAAAGATGGAACTTACTCAGATTTCTGAGGAAAATTAAGCTGCAATGGCAGAATGGCAGATTCCGGCATTACTCATATAAGGAGAAATAACAAAGGGCATCTCAATTGACGGGAGTGGAAGTCCTAAAAATTGGCCCTGGTGATTTCTACTTGATTCAAGAAAAGATGCATAATTTGAATGGGTTGTTTTTGAGGATCTCAAGAATATTAATACACTATCAAAAATACAAGATTAAATAGCACAAGTCTCTAAATAGCTTTCTGGCAGAAATAGGAAATTTGCCTCCAGATATGGGTCCTTAACCAAAAGCTTGAAACAGGGACCATGGCAAGCAATAACACAAACGTTTTTTAAACAGACCCCACCCATATTACATCATAACATTGTTGCCAGTGTCTCAACAGATAACATATGATATTTTACAATTATGCATATATTGCTTGGCAAAACTTGAACCTGGATCAACACCTTCACATTTTTAGCCAGTTGAGCTCATGCCATTTGATTATAAATGTTAAAGTTGACGTATGAGATTGGAACATTGGCTTATGGTATGAAACTCCTCCTAAACCCATGGGCGGAATGAGACGAATGTTGATATGCCACATATCTCACTTGTGAAACAATAGGCAGCTCCTCCTAAGAGGAACTGCAGAAGTCCTCTAACAAGCAGTTAGAAAATATCAGTAATCATGGAGGGAGTATTACTCTATCTTCTCGTTAAGAAAATTAATCTGAAGCTGTTCTGGTTTCTGTTTTAGGCTTTTTCTATGGCCTTGCATTATTATGTTCAAACTTTCCAGTTCAATCAAACCTATGCCATATCTCTATGATTACCTATAGATACGAATATCATTTTGGTCGGTGCATGGTACAAGGGCTGCAGGGTTATGTACAAGTGATGCAACTGATTGAGTCAAATCCTGCAAGATTGTCAAATTCAGAAAATAATTCTCGTCTGGAATCTCAGTTTGTTTTTTCACTCAGCTGTTCGGCTGGATAAAAGAGCTACCTGATATATCATAGTTGAGAAAACCGTGCCGATTTTTTAAAATGCCGATGCAATCGGTAAACTATCTATGATGCAAAGATTTTTTTGCCGATTTTTTCAAAAAAACTGCAATTTTTTTTTCTTTTTTTTAGGCTGCAGTCAATTTAAGATTTTTTATGCAATCCCATTTTTCAGCTGTTAATGTTTGAACTTGAAAGTTTAAAGTTTAAACCCTAAACCCAAAACCTTAGTCTAGGTTTTCAGGTTTTTTTTTCTTCTTCTTTTTAAGTAAATATTGCTGCCTGATAACTATGTATGCAAGCCCATTTTTCAGCTGTTAATGTTTGAAACTTTGAACTTTGAAGTTTAAACCCTAAACCCTAGGCTAGGCCCTAAGGTTTTGGTTTTTTTTTCCTCCTCTTTTTAAAAAAAATATAGTTGTCTGGTAACTATGTATGCAAGCCAATTTTTCAGCTGTTAATGTTTGAATTTGAAACTTTGAACCATGCATGCAAGCCCATTTTTTCTCCTCTTTTTAAGTAAATATTGTTGCACTAGTATGCAAGCCCATTTTTCAGCTGTTAATGTTTGAATTTGAAACTTTGAATTTTAAACAAGTTTAAATCTTAAACCCCAGTTTAGGCCCTAGGGTTTTGGGTTTAAAGGTTTTTTTCTTAACTTAAAAATTGCTACATAATTATATATTGCTAGTAAATATTGCTACATAATTATATATTGCTACATAACTATAATTATGTATGCAAACCCATTTTTCAACTGTCAATGTTTCAATTTTAAACCCTAAACCTTAGCCTCTTGGTTTAAGGTTTAGTTTTTTTTTTTTCATTCGAATGATTAAAATAGGTTTAGTTTTTTTTTTCATGATTAAAAATTAAACTTTTTTCCATACTTTTCATATTATAAGCAATATAAGATGAGTTTTGTCTTGACAGAATTATTGCATTTATTACAATATTTTCGTTTTTTCTTTTCCCTCCTTCCAATTTCCAATCTTTATCGACAATGATTTTCTCATATTATTCTCCAGTCTTTAGAAGTTATATTGCCTATATATAAATAACGAAGGAAATTGGAAACAAGAAAGGAAATTTTGAGATTTAAAAGGAATCAAGAGTTTGGAATTTTATTTTTGGGCAGAATGCATAATGCAGAATATACGAAGATGGAACGATTCGAAGGCATACCTTTGATATGAGAGAAAGAGGAAGGAAATAAAGGCGACAGGAGTGAGAGCAGCATGTCGAAGGAGCAGCACAAGAAAATAGCTGCGATATAAAGAGCGTGGAATTTGCGTCATGTATATAATGTTTTTTTCCTTCCGTTGTAAGGAGTCTTATCTATGTTGCAAGGTCCGAAAGTGCAAGTTTGTTGCAAAGCTGAAGGGCTTTCCATGCGATTGTATTTCTTTGGAACCAACTCTGCATTTTAATACCTGGTTCTATTGAATTCATATATGAAATGCTGCGTGGCCCTTTTCCTTTAGTGTAGAATTATGTGGTATTGGAATCGACCTCACCTGTATTATAAAATGATTATTGCTCACTGAATCCTCTCACTGAATCCTCTCACTGTCAATGACTTACGAGCAATTGGTGGTCGCCGTCTCCTCAGGCCTTCAACAACAACTAGGTGAAATAGGTTTAATGGGATTAGCATGTGGTTTGAACCCTTCACTTGATATTTACTACAAATAGTGTGACTGTAACCAAGTCTCCTATGAAATCACAAGCTATCAATGGTCCCCTTATGCAATCAACAACAACTAGGTGGAATAGGTTTGGTGGCAACAACACATGTAGTTTGAACCTTGCATAACAGTTTTTAGTGTGTTTGTAACCAACTTTCCTTGAATAAAAAAAATTGAACTTGTTATTTGATATATGTATTTTTTTTCTTATTTAAATTATTATATTTTTACAATAAATTTCTTTTTTATTAAGATATAATCTTATTTGGCTGGTTGCTATTTAAAATTTGAATTTTGCCAATACAAAAATCAGCATCATAATTGATTAAATTGTTTTGTCTTGTGATATCCTTCTCCATAGATATGTTCATGTTGCGAAGACTTTCTCCAACAATAGTTGATGAACATCATCAATAATGTTATTTTTTATCTAGTCCCTATATCTATTTTTGTTGATAGCATGAATGAGGATTTGCAAACTTTACTGAGTTGAAATATATTTTCATCCATTTTTCAATCAAAATTTTGATTCCTATAAGAAATGCTCTAACTGCCCCCAAGGGCTAGGTGGATTGGTAAGTGCTTGTCTAGCCAGGCACTTACCAAGAAGAGACTTGGGTTCAAACCTTAGGGGTGCCAATTTGCAAAGGTAGTAGTTTGAGTTGAATCCTTTGAGTGTACGTCAGACCGAAGATGATGGTATGATTCCCAAGCAACCAATGGTCTCCCTTTCACGTTGGGTCAACAACAACAAGATGGAATAGGCTTGTTGGGAGCAACCCATGTGGTTTGAACCCTGCGCTTAACAATTACTAAATATAGTGTGGTTTTAACCAACTCCCCTATGTATCAAAAAAAAAAATGCTCTAGCCTTTGCATGGTTATTGGAGAATATTACATTATTTGGTACATGCTAATGGTACAATGTAAATTTTAGAAAAGGGTTTGAGTCTATAGTTTGGAAGTGAGATTTATATTTCTTCTTTATGTAAGTGTTTGTGTGTATGATATGCACAAGTGTCATGTAAGTGTGCAAATGTGTAATGAGATAAAGTGCACAAGTGTCATGTAATTAAGTGTGCAAATATATAATGTGAAGATGTGCACAAGTGTCATGTTTGAGGTGTGCATGCATAAGTGTGTCATAGAGCTAAGTGTGAAAGTAATTAAAGAGACAAGAGTAGTGTATACAAGTGGCAATATGTGAAGGCAAAGGACATGTGAGATTTGTCTTATGTATGGAATAGGAAAAGATGTATCTCTCGGATATGGGAGGAGAATAATAGTCAAGTACTGGAAGAGTCGTCTTTGTATGGCTATATTATGGAGACGACTCCATGTATTATAAGAGAAGAAGATCGTATTCAAGTATTAATAATATTAAAGCTTGTATGCATGTTTTGAGCAATTCTATTATAAGTTTTTTCATGTTATTGCATGAATGATTTTGGTCATTTTATATTCATATTTGATATTTTCTTGAATGTTATTATAATTTATATTCGCCAAATTATATATTGGTTGCTCTTATATTTGAGACTACTCAAGATCCAAAATATTGGGCCTTGAGATAATTAGGCTTAAAAGCCAACGATTGTTAGTTGAAGTTACATACGATTCTAAGTGAGGAGAATTTTGCCTTCATTATTTCGAAAAACACCATCTTCATTAGCTTTTTCTCTATTTCATTTGGAAGCACCATTGAAATTAATTTTAATAAACCCAAGTTTTAGACATTTTCATTTTTATCGGATTGAAGTAGATTCTTTATATTAACTCCATTGTCACAGATGACCCTTTTATGTATATTCAAATATGTAACCAATAGGCTAACACCTATTCTTTTCTATTTGAGACTTATATGATGAGCACCATGTATGTAAATATTCTACAAGAGTGGTAATAATACGGTTCCAGACTTGGGTATGATTTTGAGATTTGTTTTTATTATACTATTCCTTTTAAGTCATAACTTAAAAACAAATAATAACAAAGATCAATCCTCCACAAAATGCATAATGCTTTAGGCTTGAAACAATCAATCTAACGTTTCATCAACTCTTTTAATGTTGATAGAGCTATCAGTCCTTCAAGCTATTCCTATTTATGTTTCTTCCGTTTTGAATATCCCAAAGGTTGTTCTTCGAGAATTGGATCAAATCAGTCATTGTTTCCTTTGAAGTGGTACTAGGGAGAAAATAAAATGGGCCTTGGTGAAATGGGATACTTTGTGTCTTCCTAAGAGTGAAGGGGGTTAGGATTTCGGTCTTCAATTAATAACAACAAAGCTTTAGCTGCTAAATTATATTGGAGGATGTTGCATAACCCCAATGCTCTTTGGGCCAATAATCTTCATGCTAAATATGCTGAGAACAAAATTCCTGAAGACCTTGTTCGCTATCAACTTCCTACCAAAGGTTCTCCCATTTTAGAAGTTCTTAAGACTGGTGAGGATTTGATAAAGAAAATATTATTTTGGATCATTCATAATGGTCATCATGCAAATTTTTTGACAGATTCTTGGGATGGTCACAAGCCTTTGATAACTCAGTTTCCCGATTGGAGGCCTTGGATGGAGGAGCTTCACCGAGCTAATTGGATAAAGGTGGCTAATTACTGTCGGTACAATATTGGTAATTCAAAGGTTGGTAGATATTGGATCCCTATTGAGGACTGGCCTATTCAAATCCCATAAAGACAAAGACAAGATATCCAAGGCATCCTTCATATGATATCCCTCTCTTGGTCCCATGAAAAAGATTGTGTTTGATGGAACAACACTACTAAGGGTGAGTATTCAGTTGCTCAAGGTTATTTGACCTTATGCCATAATAATCCCAACCATTCTTCTGACATCTTTTCTCAATTGTGGGCTCAAAAGCTCTAGCCTAAGGTGAGGTTCTTTAATTGGCTTTTATTGCATCGTAGGGTGCTTACTGGTGATCAACTTATGAAGCATGGTTTTCATGGCCCTTTTAGATGTGAAATGTGTGAAGATAATGTAGAAAATATCAACCATCTTTTTATTTAGTGTACTTTAGCCTCTGAGCTATGGAGAAGAATGGCCACTTTACTTGGCTTACAGTGGTCCAATTTTTTTACTTTTGAACAACTTTGGAGGGATTGGCCTAATCAAGAGGGTGTTGATCATTTTATTAGGCAGTTAGTTTGGATGGGTTATACCATTCTTCTTTGGAATATTTGGAATGAAAATAACAGCCGAATTTTTAATCAAGATAGGAAGGATATTCACTATATTTGGCAAAAGACCATAGCCAACTTAGTTGAATTAGTCCATCAACTCCTTAATCACCGCCAAAACTCCCACCAAAGATGGGATCAAGTGATGCAAAGATTAAAGATTAAATCTTCTAAGGGCAACCAACTTAAAGGGAATATGAGGATTAGTAAGATAGATAGGACTAGAAATTGGCAACCTCCTCCTAAGAATTTTGGAAAAGTCAATACTGATGGAGCCTCTAGAGGGAACCCTGGAAAAGCCAGTGTGGGAGGAATTGGTAGACTTTCATATGGCTCCTTGGTTTTTACTTTTGCTGAGAATTTGGGTATTCTTTCCAATAACCTTGTTGAGGGGTATGGTATCCTCGAGAGGCCTTCGAGGAGGCTACGAAGGTTGGATGGAAAAAGGTGTTAGTTGAGTCCGAATCTCAACTTATGATTAATCTCTTGAAGACTCCTTCTAAGAATCATAAGGTGGATTGGAGAATAAAAAGAATTATTGAGAAGATTCGAGTTAATCCAGGATGGGATTTTTGAAAGTTGATTACAATCATGTGGTCAGAGATCAAAACAAGAGTGCTAATGCTTTAGCTAATTGGGCTTTGGACAAAGGTGATCTTACTTGTTATGGCCACCCTCCTATATGGTGGGCTTCTCAAATTAGGGAAGCTCTTCTTTCTATCATTTCTTTGGATGGCTCCAGTTCGAAGGTACCTAGTTTCTTCTTGTTTTTTTTTTTTTTTACTTCTCTTTGGTTCATTCAGTTTTTTTTAGTTCCCTAGCTCATTCTATTCTTTATTTTGTTTCCTCTGTTGATTCTTGCCTTAATAGTCTTATGGTCTAAATAGGTCATTGTTTTGTTCATTTCTTTTTTGTTTTTTCTTTTTTTTTTTGTTTGTTTTTTTTTTGATAGTTATAAGTGTTTGTATTTATAGCGGGTTTTAACAAGGATCCCAAAACCTGATTACATAAGCAATGGGCCTAGGGCATCAATCCCTTGAACTGAACACCAAAACAGAAATCCCGCCCAGCGGTAACAGTAAGCATGAAACAATCCCTCTTAGCGGGAAATAAACAAATAAGAAAGAAAGTAGTTTTGGAGATCCCGCCCAGCGGGGAGTAGCCAAAAACCACCATCGAGAAGATCCCACCAAGCAGGAAGCACAGAAAAACCGTTACAATAAAATCTTGCCTCGCGGGAAGCAGTCAAAACCACCACAAACAGTCCCGCCTAGCAGGAAGCAACAGGGAAATCCCGCCATCCGAGAAACCAGCGAGAAAGAAAGGATCCCGCCTCGCGAGAAATCGGCGGATTTGGCGGATCCCGCCTTGTGGAGAAACCATCCCGCCCACCGGTAAAACATTCAGTTCAGCGAGAGCCATCCTGTAGGAAGCCGATAGCCAGCACAGAGAGGATCCAGCCCATCAAGAAGTGACCAGAGAGTAGCACCACAAGGAACCCGCCTCGGGAAAACAAAAGAGGATCCCAGCAGCAGGGACCAAGAATCCCGTCCAAGCACAGAGCCCGCCGAGGGACCAAGAATCCCGTCCAAGCACAGAGCCCGTCGAGGATTCACAAGAAAAAGGGGGAAGCTGTCCAAACCCTAAATCGTCACCTCCACCGCACCGAGAAACGTAGGGGACCAGATCCACGCGAATAACCTACAAAAAAACCCCAGGGGGAAGCCTGAGGGAAAAAGGGAAGGGATCCCCAACCAAACAGGGATCCCTGGGAAGCACCAGTCCGAAAAAACAACCAAGGAAACCCTAGCCGGTCGGGAGGGGCGCAGATAGTGGAGAAGGATCTCCCCCGGGAGATCATCCGCAAACAACCACTCCCCGGGAGGGATGACCTGGGTTGAGCCAGGGACTGGGCAGGAACCAGGATCCATGGGAGGGGGAGCAGGGGAGGGACCAGAACCCTCCCCTCTCTACTTTCTTCCCTCACCATCTCCCCTTCGATCCTTTTCTTTTTTGTTTTTTAAGGTGGGTGGGTTCTTTTGTTTTGTTTTGTTTTTGTGTTCTTTGTGTTTTTTTTGTTGTTCTTGTATTTTTGTTGTTTTGTTTTGTTTTTTTTTTTTATGTTTTTTGTTATTGTTCTTGTGTTTTTTTGTTCTTGTTCTTGGGTTTCTCTTTGTTTGTGTTATTTCATGTTTTTATGTGTGAGTGTTTTCTATGTTTTTTGTTTTTGTTTATTGTATGTTGTTGGTTGTTTTTTATTTTTATTTTTATTTTATTTTTTAAAATTTTTTAGGTTTTGGTTGTGTTTATTTTTCATGTTTTTTTTGGGTTATGTCTTTGTAGTGTTCTGTTGTTTTTGTCTTGTTTGTGTTTTGTTATGTGGTTCTTGTTTTTTTCTATGTGGTTTGTGTTGTGGTTTCTTTTATCTTATTGTGCGTGTTTGGTTGTGCTTTTGTTTTTGACACACTCAAGGAGCATGTTTTTTATTTTATTTTATTATTTTTGTTGTTATTTACTTATTTTTAAATTGGTTTTGTGTGTTTGTTTGCTCCTTGAGTATGTCAAAGGTGGTAGGCCAGGTCCGAGTCCTAGGCATTTTTGGTGGAATGGATACCCCTGCCTCCTTGGGTCTTACCCAAAAGTGGCATCCCTTTTGGGATGTTTTCCACAAATTAAAAAAAAAAAAAGTGTTGATAGAGCTATCCAATATTTTTGAAAAAGAGACCCCAAGTGGTGTAAGTAAATGGATAGTGAAGAAATAAAGGATCTAATATTTTTAGATCCTTCTCACACAAGGCATATCTAAAAGACCCATGATATCCTCTTGTTTGAAAACTCTCCCTTGTAATAATATTGCTTTGGACTACTAACTAAAGGAATGGTGAGGCCTTAAGGAGGGCCTCTAGTGACCAAGCATTATTCCAAGGGATATCACTGGGAGTAGGAAATTCTAATTGCTCTAAATCCTCATATCCCTATTTGATCAAGGATCCATTGCCTTTTGATGGGTTCCAAGCCAACTCATCCTTAGGCATAAAAATAGGCCAATAAAATCTTAAAGCATATTTTGAAGCTCACTTGGTATTTGTTTGAGTTCATCTTCTTCAAATGAGTTCCTAATAGAAATCCATGACTCAAAATTGATGTTCACCAATATAATACTTAGTGTTTGGACTTTTATAAGTTGTACATGTTTGATCCAACATTAGCCATTTTGAATATAAAATAAATAAATAAGACATCAACCAAGCGTCGAACCCAATAATTGTAGAATCTCCCTCATCAATTGACCATCTATTATGTTTCTTGATCATCTAAAAGCTATATGATATGCAATTCCATGTTGGTGATCCTCTAGGTAGGCTTCTTCTCCTGAACAATTTCATTACATCAAGAGAACCTATATATTTTTGAAGAAACATTTTTTCTCTGCTTCATCTTTGAATAATCTTTAACCAAGTTCTATCCCTAATTCCAAACTCATAATTCTGCAATTCATAAGATTGCTCCTATGATATTCTTGCCTTTACAAACCCTATCCCACGTAGAAAGAGAAAATCTAATTTTTTCCTTACATGCTCTCTAAATAAAATCTCTTTGAATTTTGTCATATTTGAATGCTATATATATTGGCAATCTTGAAAGTGGCATCACATGTAAAGGGAAGAACTACAATATAGTCTTAATAAGTTATAGCCTTTGAGTCATGGTTAAGAACTTACCTTTCCAACCTACTAAATAAGATTTTGTTTTATCTAAAATTGAGTCCCAAAGCTCCTTTTCCTTTAATAGAGGAAGGAAAACCCATATATGTTGATGAAAATTTACCAATTTTAAACCCTAAAATATCCATAATAATTCCTTATAAATCCAGGCATGTGTTAATGAAAAACCTCATATTTTGTAGTATTAACCAGTTGCACAATAGTTTTCATTTGAACTCTATGGCCTCAATAATTAAGGGATGACCCAAAAGAAAAGTATCATCACAAATTAGAGATGATATTTAGATGAATCATCTATTGTAGCCTAAATGCCTTTGATTTTTCTTTCAGTTATGCCTTTGAAAAAGCTCTCCCTAGTGCCTTTGCAAGAATAATAAATAGATAAGCAGATAGTGGATCACCCTAACAAAGTCCAGAAGATGATTCAAAGTATTCAACAAGGGATCCATTGATCAAAATAGAATATTTTGTTGGGTTAAAATAACATTTAATTCATTTACACCAACCTTGATCAAATCCAATTTTTTTAGAATACCATGCAGAAAACTCCAACAAACCCTAATAGATGCTTTGTTCATATGTGGATTTATAAGCATAGCTTGGTTTTTTCATGGAATGAAGAGAATGTATGACCTCCTATACGATTATTACACCATAAAAAAAATACCATGAACAAAAATACTTGTTCCTTTGAAATAACACAATCTATAATGTTTTTTAATTAGTTTCCCATGATTTTTGAAATGATTTTATAAAGTAAATTGTAAAGGATTATTAGATAGAATTATCCAAATATTATGGTTTGCCTTTCTTTAGAACCAAAGCAAAAATTGTGGCAGTGATCTTATTTATTATAGCCTTCTTTTTTTTGGCCTCTCCAACTGTAACCAACATATCACTCTTCAATAAGTTCCATTTTTTTTTAAATAAAATTAAAGGATATCCATGTGGGTTAAGTACCTTGCTATGGTGGAAAGAGAAATTTGCCCCATGTAGCTCCTTTGTAGTTCCTTGTCAAGATTTAATTTGTTCTTGTGTGATAATTAATGAAATATTTTACAAAAATCTTACCTTGAGTCTCCTTATCTTGTCTAACATTTGATAGAATATCTATGAAATAATTGATCATTTCCTTCCTAGTATCTTCTTCTTCCTTGATTTTTCTTTCATGTATAGTTGAAATATTTTTGATATGATGAAAAGACAAATCTATTTTGGTTGTATCATGAAATAATTTGGCCTTTTGTTTTCCTTTGTAATCCATCTCTCCCCATATTTATGGAACCACTATGTCACCTTTTTCAATACATTATGATAATCACAAAGTAATTATTTTTCTTACACAAATATATTGGTCTATTCTCTTTATTTTTGTTATCTTGTAATTTTTTGAGCTTAGATTCAATTTCTTCCTTTGCTTTAAATATGTTACCAAAATATTTGGCACTCAAAATCATCATTTGTCCCTATATATATTTTTGCTTTTGAACAAACATGCATATATATGATCTTTTAAACTTTGCTTCATCCCACCATAACCTGACCATATGGAAGAAATCATGGTCTTGGAGCCATATACACTAAAGGCAAAATGGCTTTGGATGACGATTATTGAGTAAATTACATCTCAATAAAATGGGTTTCTGATTTGATCTTACATGCAATAAAATATCTAAAAGTATTGTATATTGTATTTGTAACCATGTATTGGATTGCAAAAATCAACCCATTGCTATATTAGTTTAACTAATGCATCTATTATTCCATTTATATAGAAATCTTAAAGGAATAACAAACCAAAGAATATTTGAATTAACAAATAAAGCAAAAGCTTGCATTGATTTAGACCATTCAAGAGTGCTACCCTTATTTTCTAAAGGAGATAGAATTGTGTTGAAGTTCTCCAAGAATCCATAGATCATAATTCTAAGTCATCATTGTATTTAACAAAAATATGTTGAGGTGCTTCCAACATCTTTCACAAGGAGTAACTATAGTTGGATCATATACCTTTACAACTTGAAATTTAATTTTTAGGTCAATTTCCCACCCAGGTCTACACACATCAAATTGATTCTCCTTAAACTTGCACCTCCCTTTTTCTTAGGTTGGTAAATTATTTCTCATTTCAAGATAGATAATCTTCTCTTTTCCTTTATTATCGTCTAGAGGTAATTATTTCGAAGAGATTCTAACTTAGTTACCATTTCCCTTGAAATCTTGAATAGAGACATGATGTAGGTAGGGAGGGATTGAAGGGTTAGTGTTTGCATCTTTCCAACCTAACTTAGTCATTTTCTCTTCCACCTTGCCAATTTCCTTTGGAATAGATAAAAATAAGGTTATAGTATTCTTGATTTGCTACACCTTTGAAAAGAGGCATTCCCAAGTATAGCAAGGTTAAGAAGCCTAGTTTATAACCCAAAATTTGCTTTATCTTCACTTGGGTCCTTGTTGGGGTGTTGATAAAATATAACCTCCCCTTAATCTAGAGTTATTATATTACAGGTCTAATGGATTAGGGTAGTGACATGAAAAAAATTGGTGTTTTTGTCTCCTTGCTAAAGCCATAGGGCTCAAGATTTCTATCTCCAATGGATTTCTTTTGCTGCTAAAATGTTATGGTATTCGCAAAGATTCATTTTTTTTCCTAAATCAATTCCTTAGTGTTCCACTCCACCTCCATCATTTACTTGGTTTTTTTAGATTATTTTTCAGCCTAACCTTCCTTTAAAAAATATTTTGAAAAACTTCACGATTCCAAACTCTTAGCTCATGCTTAATTATTTTCATCTTTTATAAAAGTTGGAACATATGGCTCTCTATTATAGTTGCACCTTTGGGGATTGCTTGATGCCTCAACCTGATTGATTTTTCCATCCCTCTTGGCATTGCCTAAAATTTCTTTGCCCTCATCACAACTTACTCTAGTATCATCTGCCACATTCATGAGGCCTGCTCTCAACAATCAATGCTCAAAGCTCAAGGGCCCGACTCCCAAGACTTTCTTTAACATACTATTTTATTCATCATCTTCGTCAAAAAGGATCTAGTGGGTAAAAGCATGCAAAATTTACCCATAATACCATAGTGATGGATATATGCTTAAGTTTTAATTTTTGATATCGCTCCCTCTCATGATGTGTCCATGTATTCCATGGATTATCTACAATCCAAGTGACTTTAGACTCTTCTCAAGAATGCTTAGCTCATTCTTTCATAGGAGTGACATCAAAAGGATCTCTCTCAAGCCTTTGTATTTAGGGTTGATAGTTTTGGAGATCATCTAACCTATTCCCAGGCCAAGGGAAAACCAAAATGGTAAGATTCCATGCTTGTTGAATATGAATGTTTGATGAATAATCATACTTGAGAGCTTATTCTTCTTCCATAAGGGATTAATGTTGTTGGGGTGCAAATGGTTCTACAATACCAAGTTTAATTTAGGTGGTTAGGTGGAGAAGAAAATAGGGAATGCCTTCTTGCTAAGGATTTCTATCACAAAGAAGGATTTGACTACTTGTAAACATTTATCTCAATTGCTTGGATGAATTTTATATGGATGATTGTATCCATATCCACCTCTTACAAATAAAAGGTACACAACATGGATGTGAATAATGTTTTTCTCCATGGATATCTTTACGAGGATATTTACATATAAGAACCACTTGGTTTTGAGCTTGAAGATTCCATCCCTTTGGTGTGTTATTTGATTAAGTCCTTATATGGAATTAAGCAAGTACTATGCACTTGATATGGGAATGTCCACTTCTCTTTCTTAGTTATAGGTTCTGGTGATGTAAGGTTGAACATGATGTTTACATCAAACATCAGTATGGGAATACTTTGATAATTTTACTATATATGAATGATGTTCTCATTATAGGCAACTCAACTACTTTGATTCAAGACATAAAGTCATAAATTTTTGCTACCTTTGATATGATATATTTGGGCCTTCTACATTATTTCTTGGGTATTCAAATTGATCAAATTTCCTCTAGGATCATTATCTCATAGCCAAAGCATGTCTTGGATCTTCTTTAGTATCTCAGGATGGTGGATTATAATTTTTCTAAACTACTTTTTCTTTTGCATTCAAGCTTTGAGTAGATTACATGACTCCCTTGGTGGATGCCACTCTATATAAGTCTCTTGCGAGATATCTCCATTACCTCACTCGTATTTGACCAAGCATTGCATTTACAGTTAGCTACCATTTTAGGTATATGCAAACAACTCAAGAGAGTCACTAGACTACAACCAAGCGGATTCTTTGATACATCAAAGGTACATACTAAATGGGTACTTGTTATTTAACTGGTATACCTTCTATTTTAATAGGATTCTCATATGCAAATTGGAATGCTAATTTGGGTTAGTGTCATTCCACTATAGGTTTTATCTTCTACCTTACTTTTATCTCCATTTCTTGGTGGTCTATATGATAGTCCACTATTTCTCACTCCTCCATACAAGTGACTAATGTTCTACTAATGAGTTCAAAAAACACCTTGGATGGATGCTTATGATCTTGGAGCAAGTGGGTATTCCTTAGTCCTGCCTAGTCACTCTTTCTTATGAAAATCATCCAACTTGTACACAATCCAATATTCCATTAGTGGACCAAAGGACATTGATATTTATATGCATTATGCAATAAATTTATGCTTATGGGATGTTTGATCCTATTTTTTTTGTCATCAACAAAGCAAGAAGTATATATTCTAAACACTTCCTAATACCATCATCATCTTCACCCTATTGAATGTTTTCTACAAGATTGTTGCCAAGGCTTTGGCTCTTTGTTTCAAGGATATTGCTACTCAGATTGTGAGACGCGAACAAACGGGTTTTGTAAAGGGGAGATTCATTTTAAACACAGTTCTCACGACTAGGAAAAATTTGGAGTGGGCTCAAGAAAGCGGGCAAAAGGCGATTATGCTCAAGATTGATTTTGATAAAGCATATGATCAAGTGTATTGGTCCTTTATCTTCAATATGTTGGAATGGCTTGGTTTTACCAGGCAAGCTATTGATAAAATTTGGGTTCTTTTCACTTTTGCTTATGCTAAAGTTATTGTTAATGGTAATCTCACTAATAATATTAGCCTCTTCAAGTTCATCAGACAGGGTTGCCCTCTTGCTCTGCTTCTTTTTGTGATTTCGGAAGATGCCTTGGGTTATATGTTGGAGGAGAGAAGTTATGTTGGTTTGATTAAGGAAATTGATACTCCTGGAGGTTCTATTATGAATAATCATTTTGCGGATGATTCTCTATTGTTCTTTCATTTGGATGCTTTGTCCCTTACTAATGTTAAAAGATGTTTGGATCAGTTTTTCAAATATTCGTGAGATATAATTAGTGAGGAAAAGTCTGATTATTGGTTGATTGGTAGTGACTCTCTTCCTGTTGATTTTATCCCTGGTTGGCGACGGGTGAAGGATGGTGAGATTGCTAGGTACCTAGGAATCCCTTTTGGTAAGACTCTTTCTTTTAAAAATAAGTGGGATTGGTGTCTTGCTAGATTTGAAAAAAAGATTCAGCTTTGGAAAAACAAACTTATTTCTTTTGCTAAAAAAGTGGTCGTTGTTGGGAAGGTTATTCAAGCTTGTCACCTCTACTATTCCTCTTGTTGGTTGCCTAATGCTTCACAATTTGGGAATCTTGAAAGACTTATTCGTGGGTTTTTATGGTCTAATTTTGATGGATCAAAGAAAATGCCCTCTATTTCCTAGAATTTTTGCATTGTTCCTAAGGATGAAGGAGGTTTGGGTTTGTTGGATATCCAGATGCATGGTAAGGTTTTGGATGCGAAATGGGTGGTTAGGGCTCTGGAAGGGAATGATGCTTGGAAACATATTTCGTAATTCAAAATTTAGAATGCTCAACATGTTGAAGGTTTAAAAGGAGCTTTTCATATCGAGGACATTGTGGGCCATCCCAACAAGTTTAAAATCAGAGGTTGTATTCTTGTTAAGAGGATTTGGGAGGCTTGGAAGACTGTTGGTTCAACTGTTTACTAGGCTTATATGGAAGAACGTAGGGGTTGGGTTCTTCCATATAGATATATTTGGGTTTGGAAGAAGAATGGGGTATATACTTCAGAACTCCCTCACCTCATATGTAAGAGTCTTATTAAAAAAGTGATTGTGAAATGATCGGATATTTGGGATTCAGGGGTTGGAGGTTGGGTCAAGTGGACTAATTTATGCAATAAGTTTAAGCTGAAATCTTCTAATAGAGATGCTATTAGAAAAATTCAATCTCTTCTTTCGTTCGAGCAACATTTTAAATTAAATTATGGGTTATCGGGTCCCATATGGTGCGACTGGCATTGGAGTTTTCATGGTATTATTACTTCTTATAAATATGGTAAGATTTATAGAACTCTTCTGCCTAAGTTTTCCTTGCATATTGTGTTGAATAGGAATTGCGGGATTGATTGCCTTGAAAAGAAATGGAAAACGAGACTTGCCCAGATATGGAAGTTCAGGATAGCTCCTCAATTGAAAGTCTTCTTATGGTTATTAATTTTTCAGGGTATTCACTGTAAGGCTAGATTGACAAAATGGATGAGGATTTCAGATCAATGCAGTAGTTGTGGAAGGAAGGAAATTGTCAAACATATCTTTTGGGACTGCAAAAATTCAAAGAAAGTTTGGAAGAACCTCGAGTGGACATATTTCCCTATTCTTGGGGATCGGTTTAGCTGGAAAATGGTTTTGTTTGGTGATGGTTTTGGTTGTCCTCGACATTTGTTGGGTGTGTGGACTACCATTAGAGCAACAACTATGTATGCTATATGGAGGGCCAGGTGCAGTTTGGTCTTCAAGGATGAAGCACTCAGTGCTTCGGGGATTGCTTCTAGGGTTGTTATTGATATCCAAGATCAATGTAGAGCATTTAAGAGGTTGATGATGAAAGACATTAAGGATTGTTCTGCTCAAGACAACTCTTATTGTTTGATTTCCTTGAGTAGGTTTTTGTAAAATTTGTATTTGTGATGTATTATGAATTCTTTTTAGTAATATAAGTAGTATTTATTCAAAAAAAAGTATATATTCTAAGCAAGGTCATTTTTGGGGTATCATTTGTATGTATGTAGGATCAACTTGGCATAAGAGAGTATCCCTAAAGGGGATGACTGATAAGGGTCTCTCTTGTTGTACCTAGTTCAACATAAAGGGGGATGTTGAAATATGTGGTGATTAAGCTTCACTTGAGGTCAAAATAAACTTTGTCTTATATTCTTTGTATATGCCCCTTTAGCCCTTGTACACCTTGTATAGGTGATTATTTGTAATATTTTATTATTTAATCTAAAGGTCAATTTCTTAGCCTTGATCTAAAGGTCACTTGTAATTGGGTATAAATACCGCCTTATACTAACCATTTGGTTATGGATTAGAGTGTTTTCATTTTTCCTTTAGTGATATAATTTTGTATCCATGGAAATCCTCTTATATTGCATGATTGCTCCCTATGATTCATTTCTACATATCTAGGTAATATGTTGATTCCATTTATTTCTAGAAACTATTGTAAAATCTAACATGGTATCAAAGTGGGTGGTAATCTCAATTATTCAGTTCTTGTCTTTGATAACTTAACTTCTATGATATCTCCTAAGGGTAACTTTGTTTGAAGTAGCCAAAATAATAAGATACTCTAACAACTTATAAAAAGAGATTTTTGCTAAAACCCTAGGACTTGGATCATGAGGATCTTGCTAGCTCTAATATTCTTGTAGGAAAAATATTCATCGATAGGTTCCTATTTTTTTTTCTCTCAATACTCAATCCATTTTCTTAATATTTTTGTTTTTTGACCAGATGGATGCGCTAATTTCAAGATTGAGTCTTTTGAAAACCTCATTCATCTTTTATGGATTAAAAAAATTCCAATTTTTTTTCTCTTCCAGTATTTTGTGCTTATTAGCAAAATAATTAAGATGATAGTTTGTTTGATTACCAAAATTGAAAAGAAGAGGCTAAATATTTTTTGATAGGTCTTGAATACCAAAAAAGTAATGGGCAAACTTCTACACATGGAAAAAACCTCTGAGCTACTTGATAAGGTTTCTAAAATGGTTTGACAACTTTTTTTGCTACATAGGTATGAAAGGATATTGGTTGCATTTGAAAAATGATTGTATAGGAAAACCATGATAGAACGAATGAACTGTACATATTTTTTGTATTCTTTGTGGAATTTTTGTGGGTCCTAGTTTAACACTTATCTCCATTTTTTCTCCATGTGCTTGTTTTAATTCATTGAAATTTTGATCTCTTTCCATACATTTAAAAAAAAATTAAATTAAAATTTGAAGAATACTCTAAGAATGGCCTATGGTACAAGAGTGATATATGCTTATGTTACTAGAGTGTATGGTCACATAGGAGGAGGAAGGCATTTGGTAAAGGGGTAAAGCTTCCCCGTAGTCTATGTATAGTGACACCTTGCTTTCTAATGAGTGCCCTAACCAAGGGGTCTAGGGGATCCTCCCTTAAGGTTTCTAGCCCTAGAGATCCATAGGTTAAACCCCATTTACCTAAACCTTCTTTTATCAAGATCATGTTGTTATCTCTTTGATCAATGATGTTAATGATCTTGATTTAGAATTTTGCAATGATGTGGAAGATCTTGATGATGTTTCACTACAAGATAAAATCACTCCCTTTTAAATTACACATGCCAACATGGCACCCTATGATGACATGGACTCTATGATGATGACACTAGTGATATGACATTCAATGATGGCATGACAACAAATGATGATGTCACACCCTATAATGACATAGCAGTCAATGATGACATATTATCTAATGATGATGTGATAGTTGATGACATGGAATACAACAATATATTCCATGATAACATGGCAAGTAATGTGGATGTGATGATATGGTAGGGATTGACATGGCAAAAAAAAACCCATGTGGCAAGCATAAATATGTGTTTGACCAATCACCTTCTACTAAATGATTGGACCAATTGACCATAAAGTCACACAGTCAATAGTAGACTTGACAAAGCAATTTTTTTGGAGTGAATTAGAGAGCAACAAGTGACATAGTTTGGTTCATCTACTATAGAATGAATTAGAATGTGATAAGTGGCATAGTCTAATGTGTTGGTATGTTACCTAGTGGCCTACATAGTTAACACCTAAGTGTCACCCCCTTGCACATGATAGTAACAAGTGACATCTTCCCATTATTTTGTACACTATACACTAAGCACATAGTTGGCACCCTTATAACAACATGTGGTAACATCTCATTCTTTGTAGATATAGAGATTTTTTTTTAATTTTAAAGGTTTTGGAGTTATTTTGTGTGATTTTAAGGTCAAACTTCTAGGGACCATAACTTTTGTATACGAAAGTATTTCGCACCCCTTTTTTAAAATAATTGTATGGCTTTTGAGATATCTACAGTGATGGTGTTGGTTTTGTCATAACTACACATAGAATTATGTATTTGTGTAGGAAAAAAATGGACCAACACGTGCCCTTATTGAATGATCCAAACAATGCCACTTAGAAAATCAAGATTGAAGCTCTCCTAATTATTGGGACTAACCCTAACCCTAACCCTAATCATGTGCAACACAGGAAAAGTGAATATTAAATGATCTAACACTAGGAATCAAAGGGTTGCTCAAATATAGGAATGAGAAACCTCTAGAGACTATTTTTTAAAAAAGTAAGGAGTTGTTTAAGGATAATAAAGATGAGGCTCTTGGTGTAATTACTATTCATATTAACAAGATCTATCAAATACATTTTATCAATATTATACATCCCAAGCAATTACTTAACCAATTTTCAAGATTGCCCATGGAAACCCTCTTTTATCACATGTTTTTTCATGAGTTATTTTTTAATTTCTAAGTGATATTTATTCCATTTGTTTGTGGAAACTACTATAAAATCCATACTTTGAATTTGAGCCCCATATCTTACGACTTTTTTATATTCATTAACTTGCTACTATGCCTACATAACAAACAAAATATAAGAGAAAGTTATTGTTATTGGTTCAAATATTTTGGGATATATTTGTGAAATGGCAAACAAGATAAATATATCAATACAAAAGGAATCTACATCCCCATGCCTCTGAAGACTTTCAAGAATATTGCATTCAACAAGACTCCCTATGCTTGAAATAGAAGTCAAAATTCAAGATATGATAGAAACATGTCCTCTTTTTATTGAAACTTGCAGTGACCTAGGTGGATGTATAATAACATAAAAAAATGATGTGAAGAGTAAAACCAAAGGTAAGATTTTTTGTTTTTATTTTTCCTTTTTATGACATGAAAAATCACATTCTTTTGAAAAATTGAGTGTTGTCACTCCATGTTGGTTTTGATACCATGTTGTTGGATTTTATGAAGGATTCTAGAAACAACCTAAGATATCACATAGTCAAACATTGATGTAATGGATAAGTGATTAGGGATATGTGTAGTAGATATCTTATTCCGAATAATAATTACATATCATGTTATAACAAGCCGACATAACTTGGCTTAAAGGTTAAATTACAATTACAAGGTTAACCATACTAATGGTTTAACTAATATTGCTAGGGTTGAATACATCAAATTATGCTTGTAGGCTTACAAATCACATATGCCCTTAGGCTTACATTAGGAGCAGCTATAAGCTTACATCACCATTGTTAGTGTTGGCCAATAAGGTCAAATTACTAATATTCAAATATTGACATCATGTTATTTGATATTTCTCCTTTTGAATTTGGCCAAAGTAACATCTTTAAAACTCTTTGGAGGGTGTGTGAATTTTTCCTTTACTATCTTAGAGTAAAAATGTGCATACATGTTTTCTTTAGATAACCCATTTTTTTCTTCTTCTTTGTCAAGGTTCCCTAAGGAAGAGATGTCTTGTGTTGGTTGCTCTCTCATGAGGTGCAATCAAGAATGTTACATAAATTTTAGACTTATCAAGGATAAAACTACTAATTGTAGCTAAGTCGATATCCATCACATTCAACTTCTCAATTCAATATCCAATAGATGTTGTAATTTGACCAATTGATGAATCTTTTTCTACCAATTGGTTAATTTTCTAGATTAAATACTTAGGTAGTTCTGAATAATTGGTTAATCATCTCTTCTTTTTTTATTTTCTTATATGGATTGATGCTTATGTTAGATAATATAAGATGATATGAGCATAATATTTCAATGACATCAATAACTTTGATAGATTTTTGAAACTATTGATCTAACCTCATAACTTGGTATTGATCAATGACTTAATCTTATCAACTTAGCTTTGTGTTTATTTTAACACTTTATATGTGGCATAACTTATCTCTAATTCATAATATATATTTTATTATATTGTATTATGAATAATCTTGATTCACCATAGATGTTGGTAATCTATAACTAACATTTATTTGGACACATCCACATAGATAATTCCTTAGTTGAATTGGTTATCTCTTAATTTTTGTTTAAATAAAGATAGTTTCAACTTATATTACATAATCATTGGTTTGTTTTTGTATCTTGGTCCATTTCATAGTAATACTTGTATTTGTATGAGATACCCTCTTTTATCGCAAACAAATTACAAGTGTTTTGTTGACACCAAAGTGTCTAACCACCTTGGAGTAGTAATCCTTGTAGATAAGAAGTTATTATGGGATACCATATATCACAGAAAACTTCCAAATATAGTACAACCACTCATCCTAGAGGTAGGGGTTTGGCATGAACTTGCCTTGTATTAGCTATTGGTGAATGTTGATAAATTGACATCTTTATGATATAACACCTATTAGTCATTGGAACCATGCCCTTTGGTATTGAGAATAAAGAGTAGATTCAATACCAATGGATGTCTTAGAAAGTCTATGGTATGGTTATCCTTTGAATTATAATATTTGATTACAAGGTGGAACTATGGTAGTTGAGTCATTCATTTTGTATAATATGCACTTTCTAGTCTACTTTATGAGTGTAAGAATTGCATAGGCCTATGATTATAATGAAAAGTAGTTTTCTTATCCATGATATAATGGCACCACTGTCATATAACTATAACAATGGTGTATAAACCATACATCCTTATTGTATGTTCAATACCATCAAGCTATGTCTAAAAGGTCTTAGAATGGTATACCATCATATTCCCCATTTTGGATTATAAAGCTATGTCTAGAAGGTATTAGAATGGTATACCATCAGATTCTCCATTTTGGATTAGAATGGCACCAAGTGCATAGTTGAAAACACCAATCTCTATTTTAAATGACTAAGTGATGTTTGGCATGGTAAGCACTAGTGATAAATATAATCATTTTTTTAGTTTATCCAATGCTTCTTGTTGTTATAAAGTCTAATGGAAATTCACTATCCCATTGTTAGCAACTCAATATTCTCACCATGGGATCTCACAATATATCAACACAAAATATTCACACAGTTCAATCCCCAACAACAAATAATAACTCATTGTATATTTTATTGAAATATATACTTAAGTGATGCAATGTAATGCAATGCTTATTTGATCCTCTATTAGAATGCTTTATCTTCAATATAAACACATTGGACATGAGACTCTTGACCTTTACACTTACACAAACTTTTCATTTTCTCACACACACAGGAGATCTAACACTTCATATTTCTTATGGGAAAAATATCACATATTAATATTTTTTATTGACTCCACATATCTATATAAGGACAAATACTCTCATGATTGCACATACTAAATGAAAAACTCTTACATAACTCCACACTTACATGACACCTACTATATACTCAAATATTAAACACACTCTAAACTAAACTATTTACATGGTACTTGCATTAATCTTGCAAGGTACCAAATAATATAATACTTCCAACACCTCTTGTATTACATTATTTGGTATGAAGGTCCTTTGCCTTCATGTGCTTTCAATATTTGATTCTTGTCTTGGTATTTTACTTTGACTCTGGTACTCCAAGTTTAGGCATTGAATCTATCCTTTTGAGCAAGTCGTCACAAAAATATAACCCCTCATTGATATCAATGTTTTTTATCCTTTCATTTTGAGGCTGACATCATCAATACTGCTCAAGTTATCATTGTCACAACTACCATCTTGAATATTAGTCCCCTGATGAATATTATGTGTCTTTATTTTGTAGTGTATCAAAGAACATATTTTTCAACTTATTTGTTGATGTCCTATCTTTTTCTTTTTCCATGAGAATTTTATGTTCAAATAAATACCTTTTCTGATATAGTTCTTTTGGTAGAAGCTAATCCAATTATTTTTGTGCAAGTTCTATCACATCTAAAGTAAATATACCATTTTTGTAGGACCTAAGAGCTTCGACTTTGTTTAGTTTTTTGATAAGACATCTCTTACTACCATTGATGATTTTGAATTCTATTGTTCTTCCTCTATCCAATAATTGTGACACTAAAATTAGATTATTTGTTATTCCTAGAACATAAAGCACATTCTCTAGTGTACATTCTAAGTAAGGTAGACTAAGTGTAACATTGCCTATTCCTTGTACTTGGTAGATTTTATCATCAGCTATCTTAATTGGTATACTTTGTTTCACTTGAATGGAATCAAACCAATATAGGTTGCTAGTCATATGATGGTTGGCTCCTAAATCAATATACTATCTTCATACTCATTTTGTTGTTGTTGAAGTAATGTGAAGTACAACAGGTGGCAACACTAGGGCCCATATTCCTTGGGAGCATAGCAACAGGGAGCCTCCCTCTCCATGATTCTGAGGTCACCAAGATGAAATACCAAAAACATACTATTGGGATGTCCCCACAGGGACTTCATACTCAATTTTTTATTTTGTTTAAATTTTTGGTGTTTCATTGTATATCAAAATATGCTTATGGCAATTTCTTTTATGCTTTAAAAAATATTTCTTCATGAATATTACCTCTTTAAATATATGTGACTTTGAAAAAAATCTTTTTGATGCACTCATTATTATTTTCAACAATAATTCTGCAAGTCTTTTGTTCACATAAATTTCTTCTTCAATTTTAATTTCCTTTCAAATAATAATAAATTTTATTTGTTCTTGAAATACTTATTACTCCAAAATTAATATTAAAAATTCTTCAATATAATTTTCCTTTAGTCTTGGATTTGGAAAAGATGATGTTTTTTTTCTCGAGAGCTTTGGAAGAGAAAACTATGGCATCAATTGGGTAGTCGAAGATATATTTGGTTGTTGTGGAATTGAAGAGAAGATTGTTGCCCCAGGAGGGCCCAATGGGGACACCTATGGATCCTATTTTAGAGAGACATAGTTCTTTTGCAAATTTTTTAAAGGATAAATCTCCAACAAAGACTAAAGAAGCACAAAAAATTACATTAAAAATACTCTTTACAACTGTTGTAAATAGATCAACATATCAACGAGTTAATGGATGCTTGCCATAGTCAGAATTAAGACCAAATATTGTCATTGAGAAAAGGATGGTACAAGAAACAATTTTATATAGAGCCAATCATGATTTGATCTATAAATTCATGGGTATTCGCCCTACCCTAATTTTTTTGCATTCCTGGATCTGGAAAAACTGGGAGCCTCTTGGTGAGTATTATTTGTGGTTTATTAGCAATGGATATTTTATTGTTAGTTTTTCTTCACTTGTCGATAGAAATAGGGCTTTCAAATCAGAAAAGAAGAATCATGGTCTGGTAGAATTATTTGTTCAACCTTGGAGAGTGGGATTTGATCCTCAAATTGAACCCACTGTTGTCTCGATTTGGATCCATTTGTATGCACTTCCAATGGAGTTTTGGAGTGAGCAGGTATTGGAAATTATCAACAATTCCCTTGGAAGACATTTGGGTGTTTCCAAAGACACAATGAAAGGAAACACAACTATTTATGTTAGATTATGCGTGGAAATGAATCTTAGCCAGCCTTTGTCGATAGAGGTTGAACTCAAAATTGCAGGACTATCTTAAATTCAACAAATGGATTATGAGGCATTGCCCTTCAGGTGCAGAGTTTGCCACAAAAATGGGTATTTGGACCGATCTTGCCCAACAAATATAAACATAAAGATGGAGGCTCCTCTAGGAAAGTTAAATCTTCTTAAGGAGGGTAAGTCAACAATCAATAAAGAAACAACCAACATTTCTTAGGGTAAAGAAGCATGAGGAGATGATTTTGAACAGCCCAAAAGAAGGAGAAGGCAAAAGAAAAAATATGGTAAAGAGCAAAACCAAATCAAGTCCTCCAATAGGTATGAGATATTTAAGACACTAGTGGACCAGGAAAAAGAACAATTCGTGGAAGGAGTGGACGGGAATAATGAAAACAATAACAACCATGTTCAATCCCCTCTTTCATCTCCTCTCATCCTAGAAGTAGGTAATTGAGTGCAGTGAGTTACTGCAATCAAAGATTACAGGGGCATTGATAGTGCATAACTAAGAGCAACCGATAATTAAGGATGTCATCATGGGTATAACATAAAAGAACAAAGAAAGGCCAACTCTAGGGATAACTCAGGTGGAAAAGAGATAAAAATATCAGCTCCCAAGGAGTGGTTAGAAAATCAAATAAGGAATTGATAGTAGTTCAAGGAGATAAACTGATCACTGGAGGATCGGTGAGGCCAATAGATTTTTACTGCTCTTAAGGTAAGCAATGATTATAAAATCATGGAATGTTAGAAGTTTAAATAGTAGAACCCATAAATATGTTGCTTGAAGACTCTTAGAAAAATGTAAAACAGATTTTTTGCTTATCCAGGTTACAAAAATATTGTTGGATATTATGTGTAAAATAGTAAATAGACTTTGGAAGGGTGTTGGTCATATAGAAGTGGCTATCCAAGGGATCTCAGGGGGGATAGTTTATTTTTGTAACTCTCTTGAATGGACGACAATAGAACATATAGCTTGGAGGGGTGTTTTCACATCACATTTTTTGAACAATGTGACAACTAAGCAGGTTTTAATCACAAATTTTCATGGGACTCAAAACCTAAATGGTTAGATGCATCAATGTAAAGCGATGCATAACATGATTCTCAAGGGAGGAGTTAGACTAGATTGTTGCTAGGGATTTTTAACTCTAAATTATCCTCTATATATCAGGAAGGGGAACCCCAATTTTAGACCCAGGGGATTGACTTATGATTGCCCAAGTCCATGCTTTACACTTGGTGGAAATTAAATACCATGGAACCAAATATACTTTGACTAATAAGAGGAGGGAACCACGTAGCAATAAGGTGAAGTTAGATCAATTTTTGGTTTTAGAGGAGGAATTTGTGAAATGGAATATAAAATTTTAGATTTTGGAGGGTCTAGTTTCAGACCACTTTCCAATTTTGTTGCAAGGGGGATCAAGATAGTGCAACATCACAAATCATTCAAATTTTAAAACTTTTAGTTACAAAAAGAGGAACTTAGAAATAAAATTCCACAGTGGTGGGAAGAGGGCCGCCCAACATATGGGACAACAATGTTTAGATTCCACAAGCAACTTTATTATGTCAAGGATCAACTTAAATAATGGAGGCGAGCTAACAAGACAGACTTTCAGGTCCAAAGAGCTCCATTGGTAGCCAAATGGGATGAGGTTCAAAAACACTTAAGGGAAGGAACCATTATAGAGCAAATCAAAGAAGAGGATGATGCATTGCATAAAGCGATTGAGGACATTGACAACCAAGAGGAGATCTACTGGAAATAAAGAGCAAGAACCACTTGGTTATTAGAAGGTGATAAAAATACCAAAATTTTCCATCGGGATGTCTATGCTAGGAGATAGACGAACAACATGGAAACTCTTTAAGATGAGAATGGATACTCATTTGATACAATTACAGGTATGTATTTCCATTCAATGGATTATTTTTCATAGGGTAATGTTCATAAAATTAGATATGGTAAAAAATTATGATAGGGTGGAGTGGAGCTTCTTGTCAAAGATGATGACAACCTTTGGTTTCTCTCAGGATTGGATAGAATGGGTTTTGAGTTGTGTTTCTAATCCAACATACTCAAATTTAATCAAGGGTCTTTCCTCATAACCGTTTGGAGCTACTCGAGGCCTTCATCAAGGAGATCCTGGTTCCTCCTCTCTTTTTCACATATTGGCTAAAGGTTTGGGTAGACTCATCTTGAGGAGAAGACAACAAGATTTGCTAACAGGTATCAAGGTGGGTGAGGAAATTTTGACTCACCTACATTTTATGGATGACAAATATTGGTGGGAGTGGCCAACTTCAGGGAAGTAAGAATGATTAGAGACACTCTTAATGTCTATCTTAGGGCCACAAACCAAATCATCAATGATAAAAAATTCAAAGTGATCTTTTTCAATCTTGATCAAAGGCTTCAGGACAAAATTTTAGAGATATTGGGATTCACAAGGACTTCTCTCCCAGTGGTATACTTGGGGGTCCCTTTACATTTTAAAATTTTTAAAATAGATATCTAGAGAAATATTTTGGATTGTATCAAGAAAATAATTAATCATTGGTCTCACAAATGGTTAAGCTATGCATATAGATTAAATGTTTTTACAGTCAGTCATTCAGGCTAGCCAATTTATAAATTTTTGATCCTTGTTGCCCCACATACCATATGGAAAGAGTTGGACAAAATGGCTAGAATATTTTTATGAGTAAAATGAGAGAGGAAATGGGCCTTAGTAGGTTGGGAGAAAGTAATCTAGTCCAAGATAAAAGAAGGCTTGGGACTGAGGATATCAAAATTAAATAATAAAGCTTTGACTGGAAAGATTTACTATTCAGTAGAGTTTTAATTAGTAAATATTTGGGGCAAGTAAACCCAAATGAGGTGGGTCATTTCTCTTTGGATGGTAATGGGTCCTTAGTGTGGTAGGCTCTAAAGTTAGGATCTCAGGTAGTGAAATATGGATTATTTTAGAAAGTGGGGAGAGGGGA
The DNA here is from genome assembly GCA_028583015.1 of Wollemia nobilis. NCBI lineage: Eukaryota > Viridiplantae > Streptophyta > Pinopsida > Araucariales > Araucariaceae > Wollemia > Wollemia nobilis. The sequence continues at coordinate 3,420,066 of JAQPPZ010000048.1, read as the reverse complement.
GAAGGCACGATTTTGGACAGATTCATGGGATCTATACCCACCTATAATTATTGAATTCCCAGAATTACAACCAATAAAAACAACCATGGAAACCAGGGGTTGGGTCTAAATTAAAATTTACTTCAACACTAGTCAGCTGGAGGATTATAAGTTTAAGCAATTTAAGAAGTTGGATGAGTGACCAATTTCAATCCCTTCGAAATTGACACCCATCATGATTAAAATCTTGGAAGAAATATTTCTCACTCGTAGAGATGAGGAGGATGAATTAACTTAGGCTATGGGAGTCTTCGTGTCTACACATTGAAGGAGGATATGATAAGATCCTTCTAGAGCCTCCTCCTCATGCATATCAAGTTGAGGATTGGAGAAATATTTGGCAGTCCAAGGGTTGATTGAAAGTAAACTTTTTTGCCCAGCAGTTCATGCATAATGGAATTCTTACTTTTGATTATCTTAGGCGTAGGGGAATCATTAGTCCATATCAATGTGTTTTATGCTACAAGAGTGAGAAAATATTTGACCACTTAATGTTTGAATGCCCATTTACACGCTAGATATGGGAGAGATGGTTTTTTTTATAAAATTCGAGTTAATGGTAATTTGAATCGGATTAATATTTGGGAAATATGGAAGAGGGGTAGATTTAAATCTAAAGCTCTTTCTGTCAGTTGGGAGCTTAAATTAAAATTCATTTGGTGGCAAGTGTGGTTGGAGAGAAATGGAAATTTTTTAGAGAAACCTTTTCATCTTTAGATGGAGTTTGATAGATCATTTGGAGCAAAGTCACAAAAACTGTGGCAGTGTATGCTAAAGAGAAAAATCAAGTTGTTATAGGGATAATGAAGAAGGAATTTGAAGTGAAAGAGTGGCAAGAAATATCTAGATGGAAACCACCCCCAAAATATTGGATTAAAATTAATACTGATGGAGCTACAAAAGGCAATCCGAGTAGAGCTAGAATTGGAGTGGTTTGTAGGAATCATGTTGGAACAGTGCTCTATTAGGAATTGCAAGGCCTAGGAAGGACCACGAACAATGAAGCAAAAGCCTTAGCTATCAAATCTACTTCTATTTGGGTAGTAAAACAAAATTATAGGAGGATAATCCTAGAATCCTATTCTCAAATAATGGTAGGATCTCTGGATTGCATGAGGAACTTTGATTTGAATACATGGAGGTTGAGGATTCTTGCCACTCAAATTAGGGAATTGTGGAGGGAATTAGATGATGTGATTCCAGTTTATGTGAGTAAATATCTAAATAAACTGGAAGACTTCCTAGATAAGATGGGTACTGAGAAGTAGATAGGGGTTAAGTGGCATAGTGACATGGTTATTGAGGATGAGATGATAAGGCAGGTTGGTGATCAAATCCTGTGTTTAGCTAATTTGGACAACCATTGTAGAAATATGATTTAGGATATTTGGATCCAATGTAGATATTCTTTTACAGTTGTAAACAGGTGAACAACCATTGTAGAAATATGGTTTAGGAGATTTGGCTCCAATGCAAATCTTCTTTTACTATTGTAAACATGAATTCTATTTGGCTAAGGCTAGGAGAAGTCTTATCCCAACTTATAAATGATCTTGTTTTAATATAAGTTTTTTAAATTATTGTTCAAAAAAAATTTCCTTCAATCTTCAATATTCTTAATAATATCCTCTTTCAAATAATCTTTCCTTTAATTCAATTTTCAATAATCAACTAATTTTTTTTTCTTTAACTTCAATATTATTCTTCAATTCAATTTATTCAATCTTCAACTTAATATCATTGATTTTTTTCTTCAAATAATTTCCCTTCTGTTAATTTCTTCACAATTATTTCAAAACAAAAATTCCTTCAATAATATATATTTTCCTTCAAATATATTGATAATCTTTTCTTCAATAAATAAAATCTTTCTTTTGGGATTATTTTGAAATAAGTTTGAATGTTTGGAGCGATGGAGGGAAACAAGAGCGTGTGAGGGAGGGGAAATCCGTGTGGGAGAGGAAGAGGGTTTGGGCATGGATCCAGTATGGGATCCGATGCAATCCCTATTGCATATGATGGCGATGACTTTGTTCTAGACAGGCACGGGGATAAGCGTACAAATGAGTGTAGAATCTCCAGAGACAGATCGCATGAAGACCTACGTGGGTTGATTCATGAGTTTACCGCATCTGAGAATCCTTTATTTGCTGAGTCGATGCCTGATGAGGGCATTTTGAAGGACGGTGAAGGAGATACAAAACCCTATTTGTTAAAATCGATAGAGATTGTAGCGGAAGCCAAAGGAAAAAAAGGCTCGAAACCAAGCTCATCGATAAAGAAGATAGAGCCCATGCCCAGTATGCAAAAAAAGACGTCGATGATCAGTCATTACGGCTCTATGGTTGTTTCAGAACCATCATGGGTGGATGATTTACTGCATGAGCATGGCATGAAAGGTGAAATTGTTGATGATTTCAAATCTGGGAAAGAAGAGGGCATGCAATCTATTTCACCAAAGAAAGCTTCTTTTGCATCAATGCTTAAAAAAGACAACCAACCCAGTGATGCTACTATCAAGGGTTTCGACGCAACAGACTATCACATGTGTGAAGATCAGGGTGACATCAATGGGGTGCCTATGTATTCCAGTAAAGGGGAACAGGAAGAGGATTTGGTGCTCAAAATGGATCGCTTGGATTCAGAAATGGCTGATGAGGATGACGAGTTTACATTCAATGTTGAAGACTATGCAGAGTACAAGAATGCTAAGAAGGATTTTGAGTCTAAAGGCATTATTTTATTCTTCCTTCGAAGGGTTCCAGATGAAGCGGATTTTCAGAAATGGATTCGTCTCAACTGGGAAGCGAAAGGGTTGCATGTTAAATCTTACTGGGGATTAGGAGGGTGGTATGTTTCGGTTCTTTTTGAAAGGGCAGATGTTGCCAGACATGTTTTGCAATTTGGCACTTGGAATATTGTGGGATCCACAACGTTTGTTCAGACATGGCGGCCTAATTTTGATCCAAAAAATGGTTCTCAGGCCCGTTATCCTTTATGGATCGAATTTTTCACCATAAAAATAGAGCTTAGATGCATGCTGCGATCAATGGCTCAAAGGTTTGGAAGGATTCTACTGGACCCTTCCAAAAATATGTCTCTCAGATTCAGCCCGTGGGTGTGTGTTGAGGTAGATCTGCAGCGCAAGTTGCCCAAGCATTTAAAGATTCTCACTCTGGATGGTCCAATATTACAAGAGGTGCATTATCTCAACCTACCCAATGCTTGCTTTAGATGTCAGTCCTTGGATCATATGATTAGGGACTGCCCACTTCGCAAAAATCAGCAATCAAAGAATGTCAAGGAAAATAATGAAGCGAAAGATACTTCCAATTCAATGGAACAAGAAGGAAAGGAGAAGGCATCCATGGCTCTAGAGAAAGGGGAACACTCGCAGGGTGTGGGCCCTGCTTTTGATCAACAAGAATGGAAAATTGTTTAGAAGAGAAGTGAGTTAAGGAGTTCCCCTTTCAGACCAAATAAGTCAAGGAAAGGTTGGGCTTCAGAAGGGAATAACATTCCTGTGCAAGGTGGTGCTTCAGAAGGAGAGATGAGTTTGGGCATGCCTGTTGTAGGGGAGGATTTTGGGACTCCACAATGGAACACTCCTATTGTGGCTATGGTGCAGGGAGGTAGTGATAGTGCTGATAGTGGAAGCAATAGGTTCCAGGTCCTCAACTCCCTGGTTAATCAATGAAGTTTGACATAGTTTCATGGAATGTTAGGGGGATGACACTCCCTACTCGTAGGACTTTGGTTAGCAGTTATCTCAGAACTATTTGTGCTGATGTGGTGTGCCTTCAGGAAGTCAAGATCTCTAGTTTTGAGCTTCAGAATTGTTTAAGTAATTCTTGGAAAGGAGCTTGGTGGAGTTCTTCTCATCGATAGGGCTCTGGAGGAGTTGTTTTGGCTGTTAGACAATGGCTTGCTTCTCTTTTACTCAATTGGGGTGAAGATTCGAAAGGTCGTATTATCTGGGCAACTTTTGTTGTGGTCGGGCAGGTTGTTGGTATCTGTTCAGTGTATGGCCCTAATTTGGCTAGGGATAGGGCAATTTTGTGGGATTGGATGCATGCAAATCTTCCTGATGCATGTTGGATTCTTGGGGGTGACTTCAACATGGTTGAATGGGAAGGTGACAGGGAGGGTGGCTCGGGTAGTTGTGTTGCTGGATCTAAAAAATATTCTTGGTCCAGACTTAAGGCCACTCTTCAGGTTTTTGATGCTAACTTCAAACAAAAGCACTTGGAGTCAGGAGGTTGGTTCACATGGTCCAATAGGAGAGTAGGAACTGATAGGGTGTTTTCTAGATTGGACAGGTTGTATGTTGACAGTCTATTCACTTGTGTTGGTAGAGGAATGAGATCAGTTGATGTGGATCTTGGAGCAATTGGTTCTGATCATACCCCCATTCACTCTTGTATTCATGTTGGTGCTATGATGGTGGAAAAAAGAAATTTACCTTTTAAATTGAACGTGTCTCATCTGGAATCTGGTGATTGTAGAGAGTTGATCAGATGTGTCTGGAATATTGAGCCCAGACCCTTTGAGAAAGGATGGATTTCTTGGTGGGATGCAGCTATAAAAAGAGTGGTCAAATTTCTAAGAGGATGGGGCAGACTTTTGGCATGGGGCAGAAGAAGAAATATGAGATCTCTTCATCAGAATTTGGAGACGGACAGGAAGAAATTGGAACTTGATCCCTTCAATGTGAATTTACAAGGGAAAATTGTGGCTCTAGAAGGGGAAATCAAAAATTTGGAGGATTACATAGGCAGAGGAGCTAGAGTGAGAAGCAGGCTGCAGTGGCTGAAGGAGGGTGATGCCCCGACACAATTTTTCTTCAACCATATTCGAAGTAAAAATGCTACTGAGAAAGTTCTTGCTCTGCAGAAAGAAGATGGCACTCATACTGAAGATGAAACTAAAATCAGGGACCTTTTTGAGAGATATTTCAAACATATTTTTGCTGCCTATGAAGATTCCATTTTTGTACAACATGCTCGGGAGCTGGTCAGAGAATGTGTGCCTAAGAAGATTGCCAGCTATGAGAATGATCATTTATCTTCTGATTTTTCTAAAGAGGAGCTCTTCAATGCTCTCTCTAAAATGAAAAATGGTAAGTCACCTGGCCCTGATGGTTTACCAGCTGAGTTTTACAAATATATGTGGGATTGTATTGGAGATGATTATACTAAGTTGATTAAAGAAGTTTTTGATGGAGTTGGTTTCTCACCATGGTTAAATCAAGGGGTCATTAGGTTGATTCCTAAAGGCAACAATAAAGATAAGATTGGTGGTTGGCATCCAATTACTCTCTTGAATATCTCTTACAAAATTGTAGCTAAAGCTCTTGCTCTGAGAATGAAGAATATTGCTTCTAGAATTGTGAGAGAGGAGCAAACTGGTTTTGTAAAAGGTCGATTTATCCTTGATAGAGTTTTATCTGTTTGGGAAGCTATGGAATGGGCTGAGGAGACTGGACAACAGGCTCTTTTTTAAAAAATTGATTTTGATAAGGCTTATGATAGGGTGGATTGGACTTTCATTTTTAATATGCTAGAATGGCTTGGATTCAATGGTGCTACGGTTCAAAAAATCAAAATGCTCTTCTCTTCAGCTTCAGCCAAGGTAGTGGTTAATGGTAAATTATCTGAGGATATCCAGTTGTTCAGATCCATCAGACAGGGCTGCCCTTTGGCTCCTCTGCTCTTCGTTCTCTCTGTTGATGCTTTGGGCTACATGCTGGAACACAGAAGGATGGTTGGATGTATTAGAGGGATCTCTCTTCTCGAGGGATATTTGTTGAATAGTCACTTTGTTGATGATTCCTTTCTTACTATCCAACTAGATAAGAACTCAGTTTTGGGTATGCAGGATTGTCTTCAGCAGTTTTGTCTTGCCTCTGGTGTAGTTGTTAGTGAAGCAAAGTCTGATTTCTGGCTTGTTGGAGCTGACTCTCTTCCTGGAGGAATTAGTGTTGGATGGAGGAGAATTGGGGATGGAGAGATTGTAAGGTACCTGGGCATTCCCTTTGGCAAAAGGGTTTCTCTTAAGTCCATGTGGGACTGGTGCATGGACAAATTTGAGAAGAAGATTCAGAGATGGAAGCATAAGATGATCTCCTTTGCTGGAAAGCTTACTGTGGTAAGAAAAATTCTTCAGGCTTGCCATATGTATTATTCATCTTGTTGGTTGCCCAATTCCACTCAATATAAGAAGTTGGAGACATGCATTAGGAATTTTTTATGGTCCAATATGGATGGTACTAGGAGGGTTCCTCTTATAGCATGGAAATATTGTACTATTCCTAAGGCGGGTGGAGGTCTTGGCCTATTAGACATTCAACTTCAAGGTAAGATTCTTGCTTCGAAGTGGATCATCAGATGCTTAGACGGTGATATTGGATGGCAATGTATGCTCAGGTACAGGATAAAAAATTGTGTGAATCTTGATGGCTTCCATGGGCAGTTCAGCTTTGAGGATATTGTGGGACATCCTAAAAAATTCAAAATCAGAGGATGCATTTTGATTAAAATAATCTGGGAAGCCTGGAAAGTGGTGGTTAAAGGGCTTAATTGGGACTATTTGGAGAATATAAGAGGATGGACGCTCTCTTCCAAGGCAATTTGCCTTTGGAAGATGAATGGGATTTATACTTCAGATATTCCCAATATTCAGTGTAAAATATTGAGTAAGAAAGGAATTTTTAGATGGGTTGATCTCTGGGATGAGAATTTTGGTCAATGGATTCCGTGGCAGCAACTGCTTGTTAAGTTTAAACTGAAGCCTTCAGATAAATTTGTGGTGCAACAAATTCAGGGTCTTTTGTCATCTGAGCAACTTTATAAGCTTACAAATGGTCTTCCTGGTCCTATCTGGAGAGACTGGAGATGGCTTTATGGTAAGCCAATTTGGTGCTTCAAATCGGCTAAGCTTTACCATTTGATGACTCCTTCTATTCCCTTAGGGGATGTTTTGAATGCCATATGGGGTATTACTTGTCCTTTCAAGAAATGGAGGAAACGTTTGGCAGGAGTATGGAGGTTTCGAGTCTCTATGCAGTTAAAGGTGTTTGCTTGGCTGGTCATTATGCAGGGCCTGCAAAGTAAGGCTAGGCTTGCTAAATGGCTACTTTCTTCGGATAAATGCTCTAGTTGTGGATGAAGTGAAACCATTAAACATATTTTCTGGGATTTCCCAAGAGCAAGGAAGGTGTGGAAAGAGGCAAAGTGGATATATAGTCCGGTGATTCAGGAACAACTTAGGTGGAAGGTGATTTTGTTTGGGGACCAGCCCAATTGTGCGGCTTTCAGAAGGATTTTCTGGCATACTATTAGACTCTCTATTTTGTTCATCTTATGGAAGGATAGATGTAATTTGGTCTTCAATAATGAAGACTCTGTTGTTGCTCTCACTGTAATTCGGGCCCATACTTTAATTACTGAGCAGTTGAAAATTTTCAGGTCTGATATCTTGAAAGATTGCCTTAGAATTGACAAGGGGCTTAGAGCGGATTGCTTGCTGCTTTTGCGCAAGCTGATGTAAGTTTGGAAGGCTTGTTTCTTGCCTGCTGTTGATGTACCTTATTGATTATTCGTTAATATGATGTATTTTTTCAATAAAAAATAAAAATAAAGGAATAAAATCTTTCTTTCCTTCAATTTTATTCAATCTTCAATTTAATATTATTTTTCTTTCTTACTATTCTTTCTTCAAATAATTATTTTCTTAAAACAAATTTTCTTTTCAAATAACTAATCAAAATATATTTTCTTCAAATCAACCTTCCTTCACCTTTTTAATCTTTTTTCTTCAACTATTTATTCTTCAAATTTTATTTCCTTCGATTAATTTCTTCTTATAACTCCCATTAACTATTAATTTTCTTCTTCCAAAACAAAACTATTCTTAATTCTTTAATTTTTCTTTCACTTTAATAAATCAAATATGCTTAACCTTATAATATTTCCTTTAATATTTTAATTTTACTATGTGCCTTATGCAACCACTCAATAAAAATTAGAGACAATTTAAATGTACCTTAGGCAATTTAAATATGGTGCTTCTCCTCCAAATTAGGGTGTTCTCCTACATGTTGTTCAATGTTTTCAAATGTTACATCTTCTAAATATAATTCCACCTACCTGAGAATTATCTATGCTTATGATATCATTAATTGTTTTGATTACTTCATCTAGTCTACTCTTTGCACTTCTCTCCAACTTTATGCTCAATGCCCAAAATTCCTTCTCTGTCTTTGGCATATTTACCTCCTTAAACATCTTCTTTTAGACATCTACTTTCTACGTACCAGCTAACATAACCAAAAAGCATGCTCCTATCTACTGTATTAGTCTATAGTCATCATAAAAGCGTAAAAATCTTGACACATTGCACAAATTCAACAAAATGATATTTCTTATATTGATTATGAATGAATCTCTGTTACAAATATGCCCCTCTTAGGGTCACTTGAATGATGATACAGTTTATACAATTGCCAATGCCCTCAATAGGGTAGGCGCATTAATATTGCCCTTTGACTAGTCGCAAACTGCCTTGGGGTGGAGTTGACCCCCTTCTTCGTGATGTGGAAGGATTATGATATAGACTCCTCTTGTACCTATCTTCCTACGATCAAGAAACAACAACACACGATCAAAAATATAGATAGCCTCTCATGATGAGGCCCTTTAAGGAAACATACATGATAATGCCATTTAAACTAATAATCAAGAAAACATAAAGAAAACCTTTAAACTATGCTAATTGAATCAAGATTTGTAATATAGCATAAAGGAGATCATTAGACAAATAATGCATGGATCAGATAACAAAATAGAAGCATAGAGGTGCATAAAAGATCCACAAATGTCCTAATTAATGCAAAGCATAAACTATCTATTCTAAGCTAATTCCTACGGTCAGAATTCTTCTAAACTGCAATTAAACCTAAGAAATGATTAATCTAACCTATTTAACCAGACAAAAATAAAAAGAGTAAGGTGATCTATCACCTATTGCAAACCATAGCTCTGGTGAGCGGTCTGCACTATGAACCATGGTTGACAGCCACGGTTTGACCTCTGATAGGTTTACCCTCAAAATCAGGGGTAGTGGGCTTGATCTCCTTGTCCAAATTGATGTTCAAGGGTCACCTTTGTTGTCCTCAGACTGATTTGGTGGTCAATTCGATGTGAAGGGCCTTCGTTTGCCTAAATTTGTGCTTCTTGATTCTCCTAAGCACCTAGGGCATCCATAATGCAATTCATCATGAATGTTGGCAAAAGGGTCGAGGATTAAGTGCAATAGCTCTATCTCTTAGTATACTCAGTTTGAGTGTACAATTCACCAAGGCTTCGCTGCTCAAATCTCCAATGCTTGCTTCTCTTTTTCTCCCCATTTGGAGGGGGTATTTATAGCATGCCCCTAGGGCTAGGGGTGGCTTCATGGAGAAGCCAAGACCAAGAAGGGTGGTTAGGACAGTTGGGATGGAAGCCTCTGGAATATTTCATCCTTCAACTACCTTCTTCTAGATCTTTTGGCCATTCCAACCAATTTGGCTCGGATGGAAGGCCTAACTGAACTTCAGTTAAGACCATAGGTCACAGTTGCGGTCCAGACTGCAGACCATAGGTGTCAACCATGGTTTAGACTGGAGACCGTAGGTCTGGGTTGTGGTTCAGACTGATTAGGCCAAAATGCCTAAATTGAGTGGTTAGAACCATTGCTCTATCTTGGAGTCTATCCAAGATCCTCCATATGGTCTTGTAGCATGTCCATATGAGTAGTCGCCCTCGACATGACACATTTTAGGTGTCTACAGATGCCCCTTTTGAGATGCATTGTGAGATTGAACAACGCTGAGCAAAAATATACATCCTAAAATGATGCCTAAGGTTCTATGATGATCATTAGTTGGATCAACATTAGATGCCCCAGGTCCAGCAAAAGGATGCGCATCTTGGAATCATTGCTTCCAACTCGTGAAAGGCTTACATTTTGACAAGTCTGCACTCGTCATCAAACGTTCGGATAGCATCAATGCCAAGTATGGGTATCTTCTGACCCATAAATCCGAAGGATGAGAGTTACAAACCAATTATCATATTTGTTGTTTACCCCAAGCAAAGGGGGAAGCTTATGATAGTTGTTGACAATGATTCACAAGAACGAACACAATTTTGACAAGATCAGGGGATCTACGATCTCAGGGATCTTCTGTTGACTTTGATTATGATTATGAAATTATGACTACCCCCTCAAGCGATGAGTCGATGAGGGTAATGACAATGTATGAAGCGACGAAATCGCTTGACCATAATGAATGATCCTGAACAAATTTAGATTCGAGCCTTTTAATGCCTTGGCTAGGCCTAGTTCAGCTTATGATTGCAACTCTTAGTAGTATTTGCACATTTCTATCCCATGGAGCAGTCGAGGCTACAATAGCCATCTTAAGGAATCAAAATGATACAAATGCAATTAGACTTGTGTTGAATCATATTTGTCGATGATTTGCTGAAAGATGTCATAAAAGAAATGACAATTTTACCCCAAATGTCCTTATGGTGATTTACTCATCTTGCCGGATTGCATGGATCGCAACTCACTGCAACCGCCAAGTGTATAGGATAAATCACTGAATACGAGGCACATTTGGTTTTTAATTATTTGATTTTTTTTGTTTTAATTTTGCATTTATTTGATTGATCTTGGTGCTTTTAACATCACCAAATTTGCAATTTTAATCATTGATTTTGAATTTTTATCCAATGGGAGTCATTAATTTGCTCTTTTAGACCTTCCCACGATGGGTTTTGAGTGCATTTAATGCTAGCTACGGACCGCGGGTACGGTCTACGATTTAATTTTTCAAATTTTGGGAACCGTGGGTCAGACCTACGGGCGGAAAACCCTAGTTTCGAAACCGCAGGTGTCAACTACGGTTCGTCGAGACTAGGAGAACCTATAAATTGAATTCCCATTTGAAATTTTTCATTATTTTCTTGCAAGCACTAGCAATTTGAGAGCTCTGAGAGTGAGAGAACCTTCCCTGATCTGAAATGCTACCACACTCTACCATAATTACACTCATCTACCTCGATGGCGGATCTTGATCAGCCATCTACTAGCCGAGGCCAGGGTGCGGGCAAGGTAACTCAAAATCGAGACCTCACACTCAATACCAGTAAAATGAACCACATTAAGTAATGCGGATAATGAACCTCACTAAACTATTGTAATGAACCCCACTAGTCTAGGTTAGCTTAGGATTTTAATTTTGTGACTTAGTGGACTAGGAGGGTACCCAAAATGGGTGCCTCTCCTAAACAGTGGTAGTCTGGTTCCCAATTGGAAAATTGGGAAGTTTTTTTTTATATGTTTTTGTCATTTTTAGCATTGTTTTTAGCTCTGTTTAGCTAGATTTTGTTTTACATTATGCTTTTTATTTTAGATATTGACTTCTAGAGCCTAGGAGCCTGACATTCTGAAGACTCTCCATGAGGCTCTCTCTGATGATGATCGAGATTGGTTTCGAGCTGTCGGGTTCGGCTATGTCATGGATCTGCCCACTATTAGGGTAGATCAAGCCTACCTGACTACGTTGGCCCGATGTTGGAATGCATGGACCAACACATTTCACCTACCTATAGGTGAAATGACTATTACTCTAGAGGATGTCTACAGGATCTTCAGGATCCCCATTGATGGTGAGGCCATCGTCTCCTCTACCTCTAGGGTAAAGGAGGTTATTTTTTATTCTATCTTTGGTGACCAGAGCGAGGATGCTCAGGATGCGATTGACCATGGAGGGGTGCACATTGGTGAGTGGTATCATGAGGATGTCTTCTCTACATGGGAAGCCCTCTTCATGCACCTTATAGTATAGATTGTCCTTCCAGACTCCTTGGGCATGAGGATTCCTTGGAACCTCTTGTCCACTACCTGGAGGGTTCTTTAGAGTTCTATAGAGGAGCCATTACTTCTATCATGGGGGAGCACCCTACTATGTCAGCTCTATAGGGAGCTATATCAGATTACTGAGCGTAGCCGTAAGGGCATCAATTGTAGTCTTCTATTGTAGATCTGGGGGTGGTAGCACATCTAGATCGAGCATCCTGTAGATCTTCCACTATGCATCACTTCTATTGCTGATGATCATCAGTGTTATACCTGTTGGCCTCATGAGGAGGAGGGTACCCATAGTAGGATCCATGCTGGTGATGTCTAGCATTATATCACTCGATTTGCATCACTTGGCCGAAGATGTTCATGGTGGCCCTATATGGATTGCCCAACATGGCCGAAAGAGGGTCAGTGGCTGAGACAGGCTCATGATAGATGGCTGATCGATCGAAAGGTTAAGATTAGAGAGTATCAGTTCTACTCTCGTGTCCTATGATAGTTTGGGATCATATAGGATATTCTAGATATCCCACTTAGATACAGATGCTTGGTCATGGAGCATGATCTATAGTGGATCATTCTTGAGCCTCTAGGAGATGCTACTGATGACTACCAAGAGACTAGAGTTGAGACTATTGGGACCACTCTAGAGTATGATGGGTGGTGGTCCATGTTTATATGGTATGACATAGGGCCTCTGGGCTAAGAGCTAGATCAGTAGAGGTAGAGGTGGATCTCGATGGGCGTAGGGTGCACTAGTGGATAGAGGGTGGTTGGGGCATAGAGGCCATCATCGAGGAGGCTCCCAAGATTGACCTAGATGAGGAGGCTCTAGAGGAGGGTGAGGTCCCTCTTGATAGTGTAGAGGGTCTACTCTTAGCTTAGGTGGCTGACTTGCAGAGTCAGCTTGGATGATTCCATACACAATAGCTAGAGCGAGATACTACTATCGCCACTCTGGAGGTGAGAGTAGCTGATAGGGATAGGCACTTGATTGAGGTGTAGGATCAGATATAGGATCTTACTACATGGGCCATAGATGTAGAGGCCTAGGTTTAGAGACTATAGACTACACTAGAGTTAGCATAGGCATAACGGACTATAGTAGAGGTAGAGAGGGATCTCCTTCGGGTATCGAGGGGGGCTATGCCACCTCCTCAGGTTACTATGGGGTCTCCGATAGCACCAATGATAGCTTCAATAGGTGTTCAAGATCCGATGGCTGAGGTAGAGTGACTATGCAGCATGGTCATGAGGACCAATGAGATGCATGCAGCCCAGCTTGCTCACATTGATCAGCTAGTCGACTACATTGAGATGCATGGGCTACAGGTTCTTGAGGATCCTTTCACTTTAGAGTCTCAGTGGACTAGGTCTAGGACCTCCGGATAGTCTATGGTGAGCTCGAGTCATAGGACTCATAGGATTGAGAGGATGCATAGGTCCTCTAGCTCACATGGTGCGACATCGCGTGCCAGGCCTAGAGATGCAGGGTAGACTTTAGGGGCCATCGGTCAGAGGACTAGCCTACTTTAGTTACCAGTTTCTCATGTGTTGGGTGCCTTAGGATTTGGAGGTAGGTAGGATCCATAGTAGGACCCACCATGGGTGCCAGAGTAGATAGGAGAGCAGGCTCTAGAGCATAGTTCTGAGGGAGGCGACGAGAGCTCCGGTATAGGGGGAGCAGACTAGATCTGGGCTCTGCTAGATGCAGACTATATTTTTGATATGCCATATTTATTTTGGGTGTAAGGTCGAGGACCTACACACTTTGTAGCCTATGGGATTTTGATACACTCCCTATGTACTCTTTTGGACACATATATATATGACTTGATCATTTATGGCTCATTATGTGTACCGATATTTATTTTTGATTTTATGTTTATTTGATGCACATGGATGCAATGCTTATGTTGATGCTATGTTTATATGATGCGATGTATGGATGACATGCACTAGATAGCTATCTTATTTATGATGATGTTGATGAGATGCAGTGATCTAGATGATTAGATGTGCCATGTATGATGTATGCATATGGATGCACTATTTATTTTTAATGCATATTTGTTTTTGCTTTGTGGGCATGCATTTATTTTTATGAAGTTATGGTATGCTATGCAATGTATGGTAATGCATTATGTACATAATCGTAATCTAATGGGAATGAACCTGTATGCTTTAATCACTTAAAACATAAGGAATGAATGTAAACTATGTATATCAATTTTAAAATACGACACCATATAATGTATAACAATCATGCAAAATAATTGATAATTCTCATTACAAGAACTTAATCAATTAATCACCCATATATGAAATGCAGTAAAATGGATTGGTATAATGCTAATGAATGAATATGTCATTCTGTATATTTTTCTTTGTTGCACTATATAGTCAGTGGCCGTCTAAACATCATTTCTGATATTCATGCGGTATCTATCCTATATGTTTGATTGTGCTTTGTAAAATGCATTCTGATAAATGAATGACTCGTATTTTTTATGTCTAATGATATTTGGTATTTTTTTGCTATTAGAGAACTTTTTGAGGTTTTCCATGAGACTCAAACACCCTAGTAGACTTCTCCAAAAATCACATACTAATTGTACAAGGCTTTTATTGGACAAGGCTTTTGTCATGATAGACCCAACTATTCATTATCCCTGTGTGTGCATGTGAGTATTTTTAGATAGACCATAAGCATACCCCGTATGTCAGTCGGGACTCTTTCAACCCATATGTGAGATAGGGTTCCTCATACGATCGTACCATCCTTGTTTCAGCTTTGATTAGACTTATACAACTAGACAAACCTAGGCACCTAGAGCTAGCTCATCTTGCAAATTGATCAGGGCTACCCCTCCAAATGCAGGCGGGACTCTTTCAACCCATTGCTACGTTTGGGGATCACCCAATAGAACTACCCCTCCGATTGCAGGTGGGACTCTTCCAACCCATTGCTGCGATCGGGGATCACTCTATGGCTTTCAAAAGGTGGACAATCTAGGGATTCAAGTTCTCACCCTTCTTACTTGCTCATATGTAGTGATAAAAATCATTGTTAGTCCACGTGTTACCATTTTCTTTGAGCAAGGGATTTTTATAGTGCTTTTGATTCACTATGTCACTTTACATTTGATTTGAACTTTGTACTTTGAAATTTGCACTTTGTAACTTGGGATTTAAACTTTGTAACTTTGGGATTTATAGGGGAAATTCTTGTCCTTTTGCCAAAGTTCACCACTCTAGACCGAACTATTTGCAAGATAAGCAGGTCATGAAACCCATCTCTCTAGATACCTAAGACCACTTTCGCAGCTTTCATCATCTCTTGTCTTAGCAGGATTTTATATTGTTTTGCTTAGTGACGGGATCCTGATATGTTGAAGCACTATCCCAACTAATGACCTCGTCTATAAAAGCAAAGCAAGCTTTCTACAATATCTAAAGAACCCACTAGGTATGTTTGAATGACTAGAAAACTTAATATACATACATATTTCTCCGCAATAGGTATCGTGTATGAATGCAATGAATTATGATAAATGCAAGGGTGCATGATTGAAACACAAACGTGCGACCGTTTGTAAGATTTTGATAGACACATTACACTCTACTATGGAATGCAATGGATGAAAAATGCCTAAATGCAATATGATGAGGTGAATGCATGTATGAAAATGCAAACTGCAAAAGCAAATGTTTTTGGATTTTATGCTTTACCAATTTTTTTTGGAATTTTATATATTTTCAAATTTTTATGAATTTTTGAGCTTTCATATTTGACCAAACGATGAGTATATATGCCTTTGGAGATTTTTGGGGTTGACCAAGCGATTTTTAGAAATCCTTGGAGCTTTTTGGATTGACCAAAGGGCTTACAGATGCCTTTGGAACCTTTTAGTTGACCAAACTCTCAGCAAGAGAGCTTGGAGCCTTTTAGGATGACCGAGAAGCTATAGGAACTCTTGGAGCCTTTGGGTTGACCAAGCAATTTTTAGAAATCCTTGGTGCCTTTTTGGGATGACCGAGTGGCTTTAAGCAACCCTCGAAGCCTTTGGGTTGACCAAGCAATTTTTAGAAATCCTTGGTGCCTTTTTGACTGACCAAAGGGCTTATAGATGCCTTTGGAGCCTTTTTTGCTACACTCTCTAAGCATAGAATGCCTTAATATGGATGATGTTGAGAGGTTCAGGCTCTTCAACACCCCCTAGCGATGTCAGGTGATAGGTACCTGAACCAATATTTTTAGATATGATATAGGGTCCTAGCCAATTAGCCATAAATTTGTCTCGCATATCGGGTGATAAATTTGAGTTCTGTTGGTTTTCTTTCAGCATAAGATCCCCAACTTCAAAGTCTCTCTGGTGGACTTTGATATTGTAAGCTCATTTTAATCACTCTTGATAGACGTGAAGATGCTCCAGGGCATTCACGCGATGTTCATCCAGTAGCATCAATTGATCTAGTCGAGCTTGTCGTGCGGTGTCATCATCGATGAACTCTTTCAATGCGATGCATAGCATTGGAATTTCCAACTCTAAGGGCATAATGGCCTCAACGCCATATACTAGTGAAAATGGAGTTGCCCTAGTGGGAGTCCGAATGCTAGTCCTATAAGCCCATAATGCAAGGGGTAGTTGTATATGCCAATCCTTGTGGTGTTCTTGCACTATCTTTTTCAAGATGGCTACCATAGTCTTGTTTGAGGCCTCAGCTTGCCCATTTGCCTATGGATAGTATGGAGTTGCAAAACTATGTTTGATGTGGTACTTAGATGTTAAAGCTCACATAGTTTTGTTCTTAAAAGAAGTTCCATTATCCAAAACTATTTTGGATGGTATCCCAAAATGACTTATGATATGCTCCATTATGAACTCTGCTATGCGAGCTCTAGTGGTCATTGTTAAGGGAATGGCTTCCACCCACTTTGTAAAATACTCAGTAGCCATAATAATGAATGTATGTTGGCTTGATGATGGAGGAGAGATCTTGCCAATTAGATCAAACCCCCATTGAGCAAATGGCCAAGCCGCTTGGATGGGTTGTAAGGCCTATGATGGCAAGTGCGTAAGATTAGCATGATGCTGACATTTGATGCATTTCTTGACATATACATTGCAATCCTTCTCCATAGTGGGCCAATAATAACCCATTCGAAGGATGCGCTTGATGATGGCCATGCCGTTAAAATGGCCATCGCATGTACCATCATGAGCTTCTAAAATTGCCCAAGATGACTCTTGGGGCTCAAGACAATGAAGGAGAACTCCATCGTAACTTTGGTGGTACAAAATATCTCCTATCAAGACATATTTAGTCACTTTCTATTTAAATGTGCATCTTGCGGCACGCGATAGTCCCTCCGAGACAAAACCAAGTCTTAGGAAGTCTTGAATCTGTGACATCCAATTCTGATGAGCCTCAGCTTTGACTGCTAAGACAACTTGCTCCCCCTATGTATTTATCTTTGCAAATGCATACTGGGAAACAACCTTGTGGTGAATGGTGGTGCCACTCCTCGTAGGACTCTAGGAGGTTAAAGACCCCTAGGGTGCTTTCTTGAGAAAGTCTTCAGCTTTGCAGAACCAATCAGCTTTTGGCTCCACACTAATCATGTTGATTGATTCTTTGTTATCAAAGGCTGCACGCTCTACTATAGGATGCGAGAGCATCTTGACGTGGATGGTAGTGAAGTCGATAGATGGATTCTGAGGGATTAAGGATCCCAAATATGCCATGGTGTCTATGAACCTATTTGATGAATGAGGGATTGCCTCGATGTCGTACCATTCTAGTTTAGCTAGATATGTGGCAACAAGATCTTTGTAGGCTTTCAGTATCGGACATCGACACTAAAATAGTCCCTTCACTTGGTTAATTATGAGTAGGGAATCACCAAAGATGTTTAGTCTCTTGATATTCATGGCGATGGTTGTATGGAGGCCCAAAAGTAGGGCTTCATATTCAACATTATTGTTGGTGCATGGGAAGTCTAGTTTGAATGACAAGGGCATTGGAGCTCCTTGCGGCATGAAAAACACTATCCCTATGCCAGCTCCTTGCTCACATTTTGAACCATCAAAGAATAGAGTCATATCAGCATTGTTCTCTGGTTCTTCGGGTTTGGGAGCTTCGGATACTACAAACACTGCATCATCCGAAAGCTCGATTGTTAGAGGCCTACTGTTGGATAGTGGCACCTCAACTAATTGATCTGCTATGACCTGTCCCTTAATGGACTTCTGGCTTATGAATTCTAGATCAAATTCTATCAATAGCATGATCCACTTTGTAGTACGTGTATTATGATATGTCTTGCTCATCATATACTGCAAAGGATTTTGTTTTGATATCACATATGTCGTATGACTCAACATGTAGTGCCATAATTTCTTGGTAGCGAACACTACTGCTAAACATAGTTTTTCCACATATGCATATCCTAGCTCGTAACTCACCAAGGTTTGGCTAATGTAATATATGGCTTGCTCTTTGCCTTGTACATTCTTTTGGGCCAACATGGTCCCTAATGCAAAGTCTGTTGCCGATATATATAGCAAAAAAGGCTCTTCTGGCCTTGGTGGAGCTAACACTGGCGGTGTCACCAGGTATTGCTTTATCTCAGCGAAGGCTGCCTTGCAGTCCTCATCCCAGTTGAATGGGACACCCTTATGTAGCAGTCGATTCATGGGTCGACATTTATCCGATAGTTGGGTGATAAATCACTTTATCGAGGCTACCTTGCCTTGAAGGCTCCTTAATTCCTTAATATTGGTGGGAGGATGCATTTCCAAAATGGCCTTGACCTTCATTGGGTCTACTTCGATGCCTCTCTTGGAGATAATGAACCCTAGTAATTTTCTAGAAGTTACGCCAAATACGCACTTCTTAGGATTCAGCTTGACATTGTGCTCTATCAAGCGATCGAAGACTTTTCTTAAGACCTCCGCATGCTCTTCTCGTAGCAATGACTTGGCTAGCAAATCATCGATATAATCTTCAAGAATTTTGTGCATATAGTCATGAAAAATGTATGTCATGGCCCGTTGGTATGTGGCACCAACATTTTTGAGACCAAATGGCATAACTTTGTAGCAAAATGTTCCCCATGGCATTATAAATATGGTTTTGTGCTGGTCTTCGGGCTTAATCCGAATTTGATTGTAACCAAAAAAATCATCCATTAAGGAGAGCATTTCGTGACCTGTAGTAGAGTCTACTAGAGCATCGATATTGGGCAATGAAAATGAATCTTTGGGTGTTGCCTTGTTGAGATCTCTAAAATCCATACAAATATGGATCCTTCCATCTGGTTTTCCTATAGGCACCATATTGGATACCCATTCTGGATAGTCGATGGAAATGACAAATTCTACATCCAACAATTTTTGCAATTCATCTTTCACCATTAAGGCTACTGTTGGATGCATCTTTCTGAGCTTCTACTTGACAGGCTTCTTGGATGGGTCTAGCGAAAGGTTATGAGTAACCAATTTTGGGTCTAGACCGGGCATATCTTTGTATGTCCAAGAAAAAAGGTTAGGTCTCTCTTTCAGTAGAGGGATGATGCTAGCACGCTCATCTGGAGTGAGACTCATTCCAAATTTAACCTTCATTGGATTGGTGGGGTCATTATCGATATCCACTTCGAAGGTTTCCTCTACTGACATATGGGATCCCTCCTCAAGATGATGAGGCGTAGGGATCAAATGGATGTCATCAGTTGGATTTATATGTTCTTCATTGGAAGCATGTTCAGCGTGATAGACATCATAAGCATAACCTGGTCCAAAATGAAATGGTTGCAACATCTCTTAATTCGAGAAGAAGTCTTCAAGCTCTACTGGCGAATCAACGTGATCCCAATCGATAGCATCCATGTTTAGATGCAATGGTTTGGATGGATCTACTGGATTGTAGAGTGGAGTGGTCAAATCAATGGAGACCATGTTGATGGAATGGAATTGATCTCCAGGACCACATGGACTGAACTCTACATCATCTGTGTAGCTTTCGTACCCAAGATCTGGCTCAGATGGTACGGGGATGAACGGGTCCTCCCTATGGGATGCCCGAACAACTGGATCCTCCCTGTGCACTAACTACAAAATGGGATCTCTCAGCTCAAGTAGCTCAACATAAGTAGGTGGATGGGGAAAGAGTCTTTGATATTCCTCTTCCAGATTTATTCTTTCCCTGAGGCGATGCTGGAGATTAATCTCTCGATGCAAACCTACAGTTGTAATAGGTGGCGGACCTCGAAGGTGGATTCCGATTACGTAGGTGATGAGGCCCCAAATAGGCCATCTCCAATGAATCCTCATCATCACTATACAGATATAATCCTTCACTTCCCCCCATATGCAAGGGGTGATCTGCCAGATGTGGCCCCATGTATCTGATTCTACGGTCACTATCATCACTATCCGGATAAATCAGATAAAATGATCGTATATATGACATCGATACAAAAATTGGCTCTGCTTCCTCTTCAGAGTGATCAGTGTTAAGAGGCACTTCTTCTATAACATACTCTGACTCCATAGACAATAGATGTAGCGGATATACAAGCCTCGGATCGGTCATCTCAACCTCATCGCTATGATTGCTACTATGAGCAGACCACTCTATCATGTCCACAAATATTGGGAGATTAGCTGGATGAGGCCTTAAGTAGGCCTACTCTATCTCATCTTCATAATCACTATCGACTATGAAATGCTCTTGTATCTCATCTAATTGCTCTCTAGGTAGCAAATGGCATAGAAATACCGGAACCATGAAGGCTCGTTCAATTTCCTCCTTAGATTGATCATTATTTGAGGACTCACCATCTGCATCATAACTCGGTCCACTTATTTTGGAGGTGGACTCCTCTCCATATTCACTACAAATATCTCCTGACTCGAGATCACCTAGAATGGTGGGGTTGTGCCCCTACATACCAGTATCATCGGTTGTGATACGATTTTGATGACCTAGGTTGCCTCTAGGGTTCTGCTCTGAGAACTCTTCATGTTCAAGCTCCGGTCTCTCAATGGTGATGACTGACACCATTGGGTTGTTGCCTCGAAGACTAGACATGTTAGGATGATATGGATTAAAATCCATGTCATCCCCTAGACTCAGGTATAAATGATCCAATGATGCAATGAGTAAATCATCATGTCCCTGAATCTGCAATCCCAATCCGAACCTATCAGTTGCCAACTGATAACGTAGTTCAAGAGGGGTTCTTCATCCTTGTTCAAAAATACCAAGGTCGTATCCATGCCAATGATAGAGCTCAAAAATGTGCATGGCGTACTCTGGGTTGGACAAGTACCGAACGTTCATCGTGAACTATTCCTCATCATCCATCTCCATGGGTGCTCACGTTGGAACTTGATCCAACCCGACGTAGATGAAGTTTGTTTGGTTGGGTGGCTCACCCAATGGTACTATGGATCCAACTAGATATCGATGGGCTATCAATCGGCCCATGTCTCGTGTAGTCTCTAAAATAGGACCAAAGGTCACATTTTGCACAAGATACTCACCCATACCTGTATTGGCTAGGTGAATAGTCACCCATGGTGCGGATGACCCTATTGATGATGTAGGAGAAGTAGGTTGAGGTGCCTCCTCGACTTGATCCTAGGCTTCCTCCACCTCCATGGGAGTGGCAGCCTCAGCGATGACTGGTTCGGGCACGTTCTTTGCTTCTTTCCTACCCAATTTTACCTTTAATTTCTTGTCATCTCGATGCATTGTTGATGCACTCGGTCTCAGAGAAGTTGTAGTGGTATGTTCAGATCTGTTTGATACAGATATCGATGGTTGAACATGCACCGCATGTTTACCTCTTGGAACCCTTATCGATGACGTGGGTCGTATGTCCAAGTGCGTTGATGGGAGTACGAAGCCCCCTGGAAAATCTGCTAAGTTCATGAACTTGAATGGTTCTTCATCTGATGAAACCATGTGAACTTGTCCCTCATGTATATACTTGACACACTGATGCAATATCGAGGGAACACAATGCATTTCATGAATCCAAGGCCTCCCTAGTAGGATGTTATACTGCAAAGCACCCTCTATCATGTGACACATTACGGGAATGGTCTTTAGTCCCACTTGAATAGGTAGGACAATCATGCCAACCATAGAGCATAGTGCATCGTTAAATGCTCTCAATGTAAAGGTGGTTGGTACGATGAGTGATTTAGGCAATTTCAAATGGTGCAGTGCCTTAGTCATGATTATATTGATCGATGAACCAGTGTCAATCAAGACCCTTTTGAATGACACATGGTTAACACATGCAATGATATGTAGTGGCGGGTCAGCCACGCTTGCAGAAACCATTTTCACTTCATGATCGTAGAATTGGATCATTGGTTCTTGGCACTATTGTACGTGCCCCATAAAGTTTGTGAATGCCTGTGCATCCTGGGACTGTACCTCAATGGACCTCAGAATGTCCATAAGAGTCTCCCTATGCCTAGGGGACTATTGTATAAGCTCATATATTGACAACTTCGTAGGAGTCATCTACAGGTTTTGAACCAGCCTGCTCCTAATGGTCACCACCGGTCTCGTTGGTGGGCCTAGAATATTTTGTGCCTATCATTGCTGGGGCATGGCCTATATTTGAATGGGAGCATGAGGTTGATTCGGTCGTTCGTACCTCCCATGTCTAGTAACAACATTGACCATGTCGATGAACCCCTGGGTAGGTGGTTCGACTCGCACTTGATTGACATGGCCAGCGTGGTTACGGGGCGCCTCATGGTTTGGTAACAAATTTTTAAAAATCCCCATGTTTTGGTTGTTCGGTGCCTAGGGATTTCCTGGTACCACAAGCTCTCCCCTTTCTATCATATTTTGCACAATATGTTTGAAAGACCAACATACCTCGATGTCATGGCCTTTCACTCTATGAAATATGCAAAATAGATCTTCTTGATAGTCTTTGGGCTTGGGCTGATTAGGATCAACCATCTTGACTTCGGGTAATCTTATTGCCTTGGCCTCATAGAGTTGATAAAAAATTGATGTCAATGATTCCATCAATGGCATGAATATGCGAGGTGGGCGTTGCTCTTTGTTCTTGCCCTTGTAGTTATTCTTGCGTTGGTCGTATTGCGTAGGAGGAGGATGGGCTTGATAATTCTATTTCTTTTGCCCCTTATCCTCATTTTGGAGATTTAGTACCACCTGATTCACATGGGCCTGCTTGCCCTGTTGCTTTGAGGTACTCTTCCTATATCCCTCTTTCCTAGTTTTGAGCTTCAAGTTGCCCTCCTGCAACTTGATGTCCTCAATTACCTTGGCTTGCACCAAAGCTTCTTCGAATGTAGCATACTGCTATAGCTGCAACAATAGCGAGATGTGCTTGGCACAACTCTTTGTAAACATTCAGGTTAATTCTATGGTAGGAATCAAGAATGACAACTTTACCATTAATCTCCTCCACCTCTTCCCGTACTATTCTATTGGCTCATCGTCACGCTAAGATAGCACAACCAAATCAGAAAGGTTGGCCTATTTCTTGATGTCGAAGGAATAGCATTCAAGAAAGGCATCAACTAATTGCTCAAAATTTGTTATGCTATGTTTCTTTAGCTGATTGAACCACTCTCGGGCTGGACCAGAGAGTGTCATGACAAACGTACGCAATAATAGTGCATCATTGTTCTCTATCTAGAAGCAAGCATCCAGAAAGCTCATGACATGTTCTTGCACCTCTTCATCACCCTTGAATTTTTCCAACCTAGGCATCTCAAAATGCTTAGGGTATGGGGGCGTAGGCACCGAGGGATCTAAAGGTTCATTGTGAATTTTCCTCAGTGTCGGCTTTTGGACAGTCGTGCCTTGTTTCTCAATTGCTTTGACCTTCTCGACCAAAGCTTTGTAAGCCTCAGAAGATAGAAATTCCTCCTCCCTAAGTCGGCATGGAGGTGGTCTGGGAGGTACACTCCTCTTCTATCGAGGTGGAGGGCATTGCTCTTCCTCCTCCTCAGCTCGAGAACTCTCAGGATATTCTTGGTTGCATCTGTTCCCCTCTTGTTCCTCATAATGTTGTTACCTCTGATTGTCGATCGAGGGCGGTCACTCTCTCTGATGGGCAGTGATATGAGTGTGAATGCTTACGCGCTCATGGTGCATGTCGACTTGCGAAAGAGCCTTCCTATGCACCTACTCTCTATGCTCATCCTGAGAATATAGGTCGGCCCTAGCCAACCTATCTTCCTACTCTACATGCTCCTTCTAGATGAGGATGCACTCCTCGTGCAAGCGTTGCTCATACAACCTCTGTCTAGTAAGCCTCTGCACTTGAAGATCTTCATCTTCAATGCATTGCCTCTCTAGGCGAGCATCCTCCAATTGATCTTGGAGGAGTTGGCATTTCTGTTCAGAGGCCATTCGATATGATCTTTCGACCTGGTCAGCCGTAGGAGGCCTTTGGTATGCTTGCTCTGTACGAGCGACCTTGTGGGTTCTGTACCCATCGAACTGATGTGTTGTGCCTTTGCCTCTATCTGTGAAGATGACATCGACATCATGTTGTGTCCTGTGCTATGTGCCACCATGCATGGATGGTGGACATGAGACATGAGGGCGCTTAGAAGCCTCTCCATGCTCTCTAGTAGTTCTAATGGTGCTCCCGCTATGCTCACTCGAAGCACGAGTGGGCGGAGCCAAAGGCTTGCATCCTAGCTGCTCTAACACACTACCTAGACCATCTAGCTATCTAGACCTCCACCTCTCATGGGGTGGTGTTCCATTAGCTCCCACCTTCGATATATCGATGGTGATCTTGCATGCTATAGTACGCATGGGAGTATGGGTAGACTTGCGCTCAGTAGGGAGCCCATCTACTTGCCCCTGAATGGGCGGATCTCTATTCCTTCTATACTCAGAAGGTGGGGGTATAGTACACCCTATAGACTTAGTGTGAATGGGTACCAATCTGGTCCCCTGCATGACATACTCTTCGGTCGATCCCATGGATGCACGTGCACTACGGTCTCGGTAATGGCTTTCGAGTGGAGCACCCTCAGGCTGAGAAGCTCCATGCTCTAATCTATGTCTAACAGAATGCATTGATGCTAGTCTATCAGGGGTACGCTCAATGGGATCCCCTCATGTCGAGTTGTCTCCTCTAATGCTCATCGAACGACGTTCGGTTTGCTCATGTGGTTGAGGACTAGACACGTGTATTTGTGAATCGGTTGGGGCTTGGTCATTGGCTTCAGGCTTGCACCTTTGTCGACCACCCCGTGTATCCACCATAGTGTACCTAACGTCTAGATGTATCTTTTATTATCAAACAAGGTATACAATGATGCTTATCTTATTTTTAAATTTTAAAATGAGCCCTAAACTATTTGATGTTGTTTCAAAATGTGTTGTATCAGTATGAGAAACTCTCGCATGTTTTGCAAAATCATTGGATTTTATTCTCAGTTTAATTGGCTTTCACCTATATACTCACACAAGCCAAATATGGGAATGAATTCCATACTCAATGAGGTAGCATAGGTACTACCAACCCTCACCCAACACACCGTGCGTAATGATACACTCTTTCGAAGATGAGTGCATGCTATTTTGCATGGATAGGATAGTTCTTGGGTCGGCCTTGGCAATGAGCGGGTCCCGATAATACAATTTCAAATGAGCCAACCAAGTGGTAATGACATCCACTGTTGGTCTCAATCAAATGGGTTGGATGTGAGAGCCCAATGCCACTGATGTTTAAATGAAACATGGTGTGTGTGGTTCATTTTACTTTGCATAAAGACAAATGCATAAAAGAGCATTCATATGATCATTCCTACATGATATGCATAAAAAGAAAAGGAACATTTCAAATTTAGAAAGGTATGCATGCTATGTCCTACATGATGTTATGACAATGCGATTACGATGACATGGCCTCTAATTGGGCCTCAAGCATGCAAATGACCACTCAATTTTTATCAAGGTCACTGTATTCTAGGGCGGACTACAATCAAAGGTCCGTTGTTCCTAGCAACGCCTTTCTAATGGAAGGAATGCGAAAGCAAACTAGGACTATTCATTCACCCTTTTTCTTTAGTGTACCTAATTTGCAATCGATTTAACGCTTACTATAAAAACATAGAAGAAAATATAGAACAGAGAATAAAAATAGAGCCTACCTCAGCTCCTGATCTGATGCCAAGTGGTTTCTCTACTTTTTATTGCTTCTGTTGTAAACTGTAGCTCTGGTCTACGAGATACAGTGTGAACCATAGGTGAAAGTTGTGGGTCAACAAATAATCATAGTTGTTAGCTATGGTTAGCACCTGAGATAAGAAAATTCAAGAATGTCAGCACTCAAGGGCTACAAATGTGGAGTTCCATCATGATCACCTTCTGACATAACCAAAAAGCATGCTCCTATCTACTGTATTAGTCTATAGTCATCATAAAAGCGTAAAAGCTTGACACATTGCATAAATTCAACAAAATGATATTTCTTATATTGATTATGAATGAATCTCTGTTACAAATATGCCCCTCTTAGGGTCACTTGAATGATGATACAGTTTATACAATTGCCAATGCCCTCAATAGGGTAGGCGCATTAATATTGCCCTTTGACTAGTCGCAAACTGCCTTGGGGTGGAGTTGACCCCCTTCTTCGTGATGTGGAAGGATTATGATATAGACTCCTCTTGTACCTATCTTCCTACGATCAAGAAACAACAACACACGATCAAAAATATAGATAGCCTCTCATGATGAGGCCCTTTAAGGAAACATACATGATAATGCCATTAAACTAATGATCAAGAAAACATAAAGAAAACCTTTAAACTATGCTAATTGAATCAAGATTTGTAATATAGCATAAAGGAGATCATTAGACAAATAATGCATGGATCAGATAACAAAATAGAAGCATAGAGGTGCATAAAAGATCCACAAATGTCCTAATTAATGCAAAGCATAAACTATCTATTCTAAGCTAATTCCTACGGTCAGAATTCTTCTAAACTACAATTAAACCTAAGAAATGATTAATCTAACCTATTTAACCGGACAAAAATGAAAAGAGTAAGGTGATCTATCACCTATTGCAAACCGTAGCTCTGGTGAGCGGTCTGCACTGTGAACCATGGTTGACAATCATGGTTTGACCTCTGATAGGTTTACCCTCAAAATCAGGGGCAGTGGGCTTGATCTCCTTGTCCAAATTGATGTTCAAGGGTCGCCTTCGTTGTCCTCAGACTGATTTGGTGGTCAATTCGATGTGAAGGGCCTTCGTTTGCCCGGATTTGTGTTTCTTGATCCTCCTAGGCACCTAGGGCATCCATAATGCAATTCATCATGAATGTTGGCAAAAGGGTCGGGGATTAAGTGCAATAGCTCTATCTCTTAGTATACTCAGTTTGAGTGTACAATTCACCAAGGCTTCGCTGCTCAAATCTCCAATGCTTGCTTCTCTTTTTCTCCCCATTTGGAGGGGGTATTTATAGCATGCCCCTAGGGCTAGGGGTGGCTTCATGGAGAAGCCAAGACCAAGAAGGGTGGTTAGGACAGTTGGGATGGAAGCCTCTGGAATATTCCATCCTTCAACTGCCTTCTTCTAGATATTTTGGCCATTCCAACCAATTTGGCTCGGATGGAAGGCCTAACTGAACTTCAGTTAAGACCGCAGGTCACAGTTGCGGTCCAGACTGCAGACCGCAGGTGTCAACCATGGTTTAGACTGGAGACCACAGGTCTGGGCTGCGGTTCAGACTGATTAGGCCAAAATGCCTAAATTGAGTGGTTAGAACCACTGCTTTGTTGCAAGTGTGAATGGGGTTTCTATCAAAAGGCCTAGAAAAACTAGCTATTCTAGCCTAAGTGTGAACACCCACTCAAATGGTCGGCAAATTTTTTGGTTTATATTTTTTCCTCTATTCTTCCCTAGCCCCTCTAAATATATTTCCCCTTGATTCCCTATTCTCCCTCGCCTAACCCCTATATACCCTCACCTACCTTCCTAACTACCCTTATACCTCCTCGACACCTCCCACCTCCACCTCCTCCCTTATCTCCTTTATCCTCCCTTATCCCTCCTTGTCGTCCTTTCTCCTCCCTAATCCTTTATTCCCTATAAATACCATGAGCTATTGAAATTTGTAATGCAATTTTTGAAGTTATTAATTAAATATTATTTTATATTATAGCCCGATTTGGCTCACTGGTATCAGAGTCAGGCACGCTTTTTGAGGCACAAGCACGAAGGCACGAGAGGCGAGGCGATGGTATGAATATCGAGGTGACACACAGTTTAAGGTAGGCACTGGCTGAGCTGACATTTGGGCATGTATCCTGAGGCGATGATGTGGTAGCACGAGAAAGCGATGTAGCATGAGTCCCGAGGCCGTGACGTGGCAGAGCAAGAGTTCTAAATCAGACACGTGGCAGTTGAGTGTCGTGACGTGTGGTGGCGAGCTCCTGCTGAGGTGGCAACCTACAGCTGGTTGATGGGGCAAAACACTGGCCAACGAGATTGCTCGAAGGCAATCATTTAATATGTGCCCACGCGCATATTTAAATGCGCAAATTCCTTTTGCCCGCTCCGTGTGGGATTAATTTTTTTTAAAACATTGCAATTTTTAAACGTTTTTATTAATGCGTGCTTCTCCATAGTGAACACGTCAGGCGATGTGGTGTGGTGGCAAGACCTTTCGACACGCTGTGGGAGGTTCGGGGTTCAAAACCCGGTAGCGATAGTATAAAGGCATTTTTATTTTTTTGTTTGTTTGCTTCAGCGTCGGTAGGTACAATAGGCATGAGGTGCCTTCATATATCAAAGGTGTCGCTTGGTGTAGCGGCTGTGAACCCCTCTTACAAGCAGAAAGTTGGGGGATCGATTCCCCTCCACTACGAAACAATATTTTTGTTTAAAAAAAAAGGTTGGTTTTTAAAAAAAAAATTATTAAATTTTTTTAAAATAAATTTAATAGTTATTTATTTATATTTTTAATTATTTTTAAATATACATTTATTTAAAAAATAATTAAAGATATAAAAATTATTAAATTTTTTTTATAAAAAGACTTTATAAAAAATATATATAGAAAACCTTGCAAAATTGTGTAATAGCCTGAGAGGCAAACATTGTAAAAAAAGGTGACGGGAAGCCTTCCGGAGCGCCCGTTTATCACTTCCAAAAAATTTTGGACTCCTCGTCACGGGTGCTGCCCCTTGGAACCCCATTCAAGGCTAAAAATTTTGTGTAATAGCCTGAGCAACTGTAAAAGAGCAAAAATTGTAACCTCAGAAGCTCTAACGAAGTTTTCTTTTGCCTTGATGAGTAGATGATCAGATCTACCGGATGTTACCATGCTTTGTGCTCTCTATCGCGGAGAGAAACTACTGAAGATTTTGATGAATGAGTTCGACGAGATGGACTGCATGTCGTATTCAATCAGCTGCAGAATTCTGTTATAGCCCACCTGAGGAAGCCTGATTCTGGATACAAGGCTGACTCAAAAGACAATATTTTTGGACAACGAGTGGAGGAGTCCGATACAATTGAAGCCACACCTGTAGATCAAGCCAGTGATAGCTACTCTCCAGCTGAGTCGGAGCAACAATCCAGTGAAATTTATACCCCACGCTCTCCAGAGCCTGAGCCAGTAGAGCTCGAGCCAGCGACAGCTCCTAAAATTGTTGTCATCAGTGATGACGAAGATTCCATTGCAGATAATTTTGGGCCTCTAGTACTGGGCAATCCACAAGAAGAAGAAGAAGAAATAAGTGAGAGTTAAGAAATCTAGATTTGATTTGAACTCGTAATTGCTTTGTACTTCCTATTTTTAGTCAAATCAAATTTTGCTTTCAAGTAGTAGAAATGGCTTCAAATTCAAATCTCCCAATTCCTAAATTTAATGGTAGTGATTATGAATATTGGTCAATAAATATGAAAACTATGTTGATTGGTAAAGGTTTATGGGAAATAGTTGAAGAGGGTTACACAAAACCCTCTCCTACTGACTGGTCTACCTTAAGTGTTGCTGATAGAAAAACCAAGAAAGAAGCCTAGAAAAATAATTCCTTTGCCCTATATCATTTACAAGCAGCCCTAGATAAAAGCATATTTCCTAGAATAGCATCCTGTATAATAGCTCAAGATGCTTGGAAGGCTTTAAAGGAAAGTTTTCAAGGGAGTGATCAAGTGAAGCAAGTCAGGCTTCAAACTATGAAAAGAGATTTTGAAAATCTCATAATGCAGGAGAATGAGAAAGTAGGAGACTACTACGTGCGAGTCAAATCCGTAGTAGATAAAATGGTCACTCTAGGTGAAGAAGTTAAACTAGAGGTTGTGGTGAAGAAAGTGTTGCAAACACTTCTTCCTAAGTGGAATCATGTAGCAATCATTATTGAAGAGTCAAAATATTTGACTGCACTTTCCTTTGATGCACTAATTGGTTCTCTTCTTTCACATGAAGAGAGATTGCAGGAATCTCCTTCCACTAGCCACGGAGGTGATGACAAAGCCTTCGCTTCACAAGAAGGAAAAGGACAAGGCAGAGGTCATGGTAGAGGTCAGCACAGAGGTAGAGGTAAGAATAGTCCATGAGGTGGAACTCCTAATAGAGGAGGATCTTCAAACAGAGGTGGAGGTCAGAATAGAGGTGGACAACAGAATAGAGGGAAGAATCCAGGATGAGGAAAAGGGAGTGACAAGTCAAAACAAGCTTGCTACAATTGTGGCAAACTTGGCCATTTCGCTCGTGACTACTGGTCAAAATCTTCACAAGGGAGCAATAGCCAGATTAGTCAGTATAGCAATTTTGGAGAAGAGGAAGGGGCCTCAAATCTCTTTCTCTCATATGGCAAGTCGGATCAGAACTTGAATGACACCTGGATCTTGGACACTGGGTGTTCAAATCATATGAGTGGCAAAGAAGAACTCTTTGCTACTCTGGATTCTTCTTACAAATCCAACATCAAATTGGGAGATGACAAGTCATTGGTGGTTGAAGGCATTGGAGCCATGGAGGTTCCAACAAAAGAAGGCATGAAACAAGTAAGTGATATCTATTACACACCTCATCTCCAACACAATATTTTAAGTGTTGGTCAAATGTTAGAAAAGAACTATAAGTTGCTATTTGATGAGGGTAAATGTACCATTTTTTATAAGAGTAATAGTGATAGAGTCATTACTCAAGTTCCAATGACAAGAAATAGGTTATTTCCTCTAAATTTTGGCCAACCAGGAGGAGATCAGTTAGTAAATGTTGCTATTGCAAACCCAAGTGTGTTGTGGCACTTGAGATACGATCATTTGAATTCAGCCAATTTGAAGTTGTTAACTTCTCAATCGATGGTGACCGGACTTCCTAAAGTTCAGGAGAATAAGGAAGTCTATGAAGGGTGTGCCTTGGGCAAGCATGCTAGAACCAAATTTCCTCATGGACAAGCATGGTGGGCCAGTTATCCACTCCAGCTAGTGCATTCGGACATCTGTGGTCCGATGCAGACCAAGAGCATTGGTAACAACTCTTACTTTCTTCTTTTCATTGATGATTTTTCAAGAATGTGTTGGATATATTTTTTGAAGCATAAAGATGAGGCATTTGATTGCTTCGTAGATTTTAAGGCAAGAGTTGAAAATGAGAGTGGATATTTTGTTAAGTGTCTCAGATCAGATAAAGGAGGAGAATACTCCTCTAATGAATTTTTGAATTTTTTGTAAAAAATATGGAATAAAGAGGTAGTTCACTACTGCCTATACTCCATAGTAGAATGGTGTGGCTGAAAGAAAGAACCACACCATTGTAGAGATGGCAAGATCTATGCTTCAGACGAAGCATTTGAGCAATATGTATTGGGCGAGATGCAGCCAGGACCAGTGTGTATATTTTGAATAGGAGTCCTACTTCAAGTTTGAAAGGGAAAACTCCTTATCAAGCATGGTATGGTAAGAAACCGAATGTCAAGCATTTCAGAGTGTTTGGTTCACTGGCTTACTCACACATTCTTGATGAACAGAGGAAGAAGCTCGATCCTAAGAGTCAAGCATGCATTTTTGTAGGGTACTATGAGAACACAAAAGCTTACAGACTCTACAATCCTAGGACTCAAAAAATAATACTTTCCAGGGATGTGATTTTTGATGAAGGGGGAGAATGGGGAAATCCCAAAATTTATAGTGATGTTGAATCTCATGATGCAGGTCCTTCACAAATTCAACAGGCATCACATAAAAGCAAGAAGTCTCCTCCAAGCCCAACCTGACATTCGACTTCCAGTTCATCATCATCACCAAGTCCTTCTCCACAAAGGTCAATTAGTTCCTCACCAATGGATATTGATTCTCCATCTAGAGGTAAGAGAACTCTCCAACATCATCCATCTTATCAGATGTTGGATACAAATTTTCAAAGACGATATACTAGAAGTCAAGCAAGTGAAATGGGTTCAGTTTTGCAAAGACTTGAAAATATGCATTTGTATGGAGATGATGACTCCCAAGAACCTCGGGGAGATGTAGTTAACTATGCCTTGTTAACTAGTGCACAACTTGAACCTTCTAGTTATGAGAAGGCTTGTACTCAAAAGATATGGCAAGATGCCATGAAAGAGGAGATAACCTCTATAAAAAACAATGATACTTGGGAGTTGGTAGAGCTTCCTAAAGGAAAAAAGTGTGTTGGATGTAAATGGGTCTTCAAGACCAAATTCAATGTTGATGGAAGCATTGAAAGGCACAAAGAAATATTGGTTGCAAAAGGATTTACACAAAAGTATGGTATTGATTATGAAGAGACATTTGCTCCTGTAGCTCGACAGGAGACCATCATAATAGTTCTTGCTTTAGCTGCACACAAGGGATGGAAAGTCCAACACATGGATGTGAAAAGTGCCTTTCTCAATGGGTACTTGACAAAGGAAGTATATGTTGAGCAACCTCAAGGATTTCAAGAACAAGGTAAGGAACACCTTGTTTACAGACTAAAAAAGGCACTCTATGGCCTCAAGCAGGCACCATGAGCTTGGTACTCATGCATTGATGGGTACTTCAAAGATTTTGGGTTCACCAAAAGCAGAAATGAACCCACTCTTTACTACCTAAAGCAAGGTAATGACATCCTCATAGTTTTCTTGTATGTGGATGATCTCATATTCATGGGTAGTAATAGAAAAGTGAATATGGAGTTCAAACGCTCCATGATGAAGCAGTTTGAGATGAAGGATCTTGGCTTAATGCACTACTTCCTTGGACTGGAAGTTCATCAGACAGATACAGGGATCTTCATCTGTCAACATAAGTATGCTCGAGACATGATCAAAAAGTTTGCTATGGAGCATTGCAAACCAGTTGCAACTCCAGTTGGACATGGGATCCAATTGAGCAAAGATGATGGAGCATCAAAATTTGACGTGACCACTTTCAGAAGCATAGTTGGGAGTTTGATGTTTCTCACCAACACTAGACCTGATATTCAGTATGTTGTTTCTCTTGTATCTCGATTTATGGCTAGCCCATCTGAGCTGCATTTGCAAGCAGCTAAGAGAATTCTCAGATATGTGAAGGGTACATTGGATTTTGGAATCCAATACCATAAATGTAACATTGTTAAGCTTGTAGGCTTCAGTGATAGTGATTGGGGCAATAATATTGATGACAGGAAATCAACTTCAAGGAACTATTTTAGTCTGGGATCAGGACTAATAACATGGAGCTCCAAAAAGCAAACAGTGGTAGCCTTGTCTTCTATAGAAGCTGAGTATATAGCAATCACCTATGCTAGTACTCAAGCCCTATGGCTAAGAAAAGTGTTAGAAGATATTGGAGAGCAGCAAAGTGGTCCGACCAAAGTCTACTACGACAACATCAGTGCCATTCAGTTGGCATACAATCCGATCCACCATAGTAGAACGAAGCATTTTGATATGAAGTATCACTTCATCCGAGATATGGTGGAAAATGAAATTGTTGAGCTTCAATTTTGTCGCACTTTGGAAAACATCGCAGACATCTTCACCAAAGCGATGGCTAAAGCTCAATTTATAAAGTTGAGAGACTATTTAGTCAGTCCTCTCAACTTTAAGGGGGAGAATGTTGCAAGTGTGAATGGGGTTTCTATCAAAAGGCCTAGAAAAAACTAGCTATTCTAGCCTAAGTGTGAACACCCACTCAAATGGTCGGCAAATTTTTTGGTTTATATTTTTTCCTCTATTCTTCCCTAGCCCCTCTAAATATCTTTCCCCTCGATTCCCTATTCTCCCTCGCCTAACCCCTATATACCCTCACCTACCTTCCTAACTACCCTTATACCTCCTCGACACCTCTCACCTCCACCTCCTCCCTTATCTCCTTTATCCTCCCTTATCCCTCCTTGCCATCCTTTCTCCTCCCTAATCCTTTATTCCCTATAAATACCATGAGCTACTGAAATTTGTAATGCAATTTTTGAAGTTATTAATTAAATATTATTTTATATTATAGCCCGAATTGGCTCATGCTCTATCTTGGAGACTGTCCAAGATCCTCCATGTGGTCTTGTAGCATGTCCATATGAGTAGTCGCCCTCGGCATGACGCGTTTTAGGTGTCTACACAATCACACTTTCAGCTTCTCGCACAACTCAGGTGCTTTCTACTTTAGAGGTCTATTGTTTGCTTCTGGTTCAAGCATATTCTCAACAACACTCTTCTTCTAACTACACTTACACTTCTAGTATGTTATACAAATTCTACATAAAGTTTTTTGCAGCATTTCCAAAGTCTATCTGACTAGGCACATTCTACCACTCAATCACTTCCAATTGGTATCTTTTCATTATGCCTTCTCATAAGCTTGTCTCCTCTCAACTATGGACTTCAAACAAAGTTTCTCTCAAACCTGGTTTTCTTTCCAATGTAGCTTTGATACCACTTTTAGCAACTCAACAAGATCTCACAATATATCAACACAAAATATTCACACAATTTAATCCCTAACAATGAACAATAACTCATTGAATATTTTACTAATATATTTATTTAAGCAATGCAATGTAATGCAATGCTTATTCGATCCTCTATAACAATGCTTTATCTTCAGTATATACACATTGGATATGAAACTCTTCACATTCACAAGACTCTTGACCTTTATACTTACACAAACTTTTCATCTCCTCACACACATAGGAGATCTAACACTTCATATTTCTCATGGAAGAAATATCACATAATAATAAAAAAATTATTGACTCCACATATTCACATAAGGACAAAGACTCTTATGATTGCACATACTAAATGAAAAAATATTACATAACTTCTCACTTACATAACTCCACACTTACATGGCACCTACTATATACTCAAATATCAAACACACTCTAAAGT
Source organism: Wollemia nobilis (assembly GCA_028583015.1). Lineage (NCBI taxonomy): Eukaryota > Viridiplantae > Streptophyta > Pinopsida > Araucariales > Araucariaceae > Wollemia > Wollemia nobilis. The sequence continues at coordinate 3,384,744 of JAQPPZ010000048.1, read as the reverse complement.
ATATTATTTGCATGGTACTTATATTAATTTTCCAAGTTACAAAATAATGTAATTCTTCCAACACCCATGCATGACCTGATTAAGAGTCCATGAGACATGTGATAATATCAAGATGAGTCTACAATAAAATTTAGTGAGACATATAAAAATTTAAAATTTTGTTAGATTCTTTGGGATTGTCCACTATTGGAGGATATAGATCTTATTTAGATTTAAATATAAAACCTATTGGTTGATGATGTAGCCTAGGTTGAGATCTTTGTAATATCAAACATACACTTACCTAGGTTGGCTTGAAGCTTGTGCTAGCATAGAGTTTCCAAAACTTAGTGCACATTTTAAGAATGCTCCTACCGTGTTATGTTGAAGATAAGAATGACATCTAGTTAAACTATAATAAAGGACCATTTAAATGGTTGCAACACATTATTCATCAAGTGTATGAATATCACCAAGGTGTTGGTCAAGCTAAAGGGAAATATTATCCACTTATACAATTACTCTATGAATTTGAAGGTTGTCTTCCATATGTTTGTAGGGTTAAAAAGTACCTAGTGATAACCTAATTTGAGGTTGATCTTGATGAGAATCAAGACCCCTAGAATTGGTATAATAGATCATCAATACATTAGAGAGGGTTCTTATTATTTAATGTGATTATATTCAATACCTTATAGCAAATACACACATGCCATATCCCATATTTTTTTGGTATTAGCACAATGAGACAACTACATGGTGATAAACTTAGTTGAATATTTCCTTGATCAATCAATTCCTAATCTAGCACTAGATCTCATCATTCTTCCAAACTAATCAATGGTATAGTGAATTATTGGAATGTGATCGTCTATCGACCAAGTTGATCTCATGCTTCACTAAATAGTGTAGTGTGAATCTTCTAGGATCCTCAAAAATATTAGGATATGGATAAAAAAGGGTTTCCATTTGCTATTACTATGCAAAACAATCTACAACTAATGTGATAAGGATGAAATTTTTGGTAAATTATTCTTAGGTCTAACCATCATCAAAATAATTTTTTGAGACATGAGAAATGATTTTCTTCTATTCTTTTGTTGCGACTAGTGTTATCTTTTTTTAAGACATGTACTTTAGTTTGTGGTATATCATCCCTCTAATTTGCATGGTCTATTATTGTGGATAGGCTTAGTAGGTTGCTTGATCATTGAAGAGGTATGATCATCCTAGTAAGACATCTTGGATGTCCAATGGTTCCACGTCACAAGTGATTAAGTAACATGTTGGCTTTATGTCATACTCAAGGATCCATTGGTGTCGTATCTTAATACCTTTGCCTAGATGAAGCCATTCTAGAGAATAAAGTTGTGGGTGTACCATTATCCATAAGATGAGGTCCTTAATAGTGTCTTGTGCAATGATGTTTTATGGCTATTTATGTTATTAATGAAATGGAGAGGCTTATCCTTTATCTAGCATTGAATATAAAATAGATGCCTACTTTATTTAAAAGGATATGATGTTGATTTGTTACCTAGTAAGTTTTAATACTCATTTATATGGTGCATGGCTCTTGTTCTCTAACATATAGGAATAATCATTCACCTCTAATTGAACCACCAAAATCTTGTACTACACTTGACACTTAATATTACTCTAAGTGTTACTCTTATGGTGGTTGAGTTATTTGTCTCCAACATTTTATTTATATTTATCCTATAATACTAGAGGAATTTCAAGCTTAGTTGGCATTGAGTTTTGAGGGTGTTGGAATCATAGATTTTTTGTAACTAATGGCTTTTATTTTGATGTTGACATTATATATGGATCTAACCTTGATTCCTTTGATTTAGCTTGTAATTTCTTATCCATCATAAATACAAAAAAGTGGAATTCTTGCACTGAGATTTCTTCTAGAAGGAACCTTCTCTTTGACCAAATATGGCAGTGCAACCCGTTGATATACTTCAAGATATGATTCTCCTCATTAATGTCGACATAGAAAAAACTAGCATTTGCATTGGTGTAATTGTTGGAAACACATATACACATCTTCATAATCATGCAAAGGGTAAAACCTTTCATAGACTAACTTTATAAATATTGTCTATAAGGCTATAATGTGTCCTTCGTCTGTGAGCTTATTGTTAGTAGTTTTCCACCAATAGGTAATCATTTTTAGTATCTTTAAGACTAAGAAAGTAATCTTATTAAAGTTAGAGTTAAATTAACCAACACTATAGTAAGCATTAAGTTATTGAAGCTATGCATCCAACTCTTTGGCATTAATATAACCTAAGAAGACTAGAATGTTGATGTTATTTTGTACCTTCAAAAGACTATGGTTCTAGAATGACATAGGTTTGGCAACTAAGGATGGAACTCTTAGGGAATCTTGAATGAGCTTCTTGATACCCTATGCCTTTGCCATTAGTTTTGATGTTGAATTATCTATATCTAACATTTCTTTGCATGTGTGATGTTTTTTGGGATAGTTGGATATGGAACCTAGTATGATGCATTGCTTCTTGTACCACAAATGTGTATGAGTGGACATTCAAGGATGAAGCTTATTGGGGAATCTATTCTAGACAATTATGACTACAAAGAAGGTAGGACAAAATGTAAAAAATAAAAAAAGTATAAAATAAACTATGATACTACTTGATTTGCACAATAAGGTCTACGATGTGGTGGCGTAGAGGACAACTCTCAAAAGTAGATTGTGGCACCTAGAAGTTATGCTTTAGAGTTGTGCAACAAGAAACATGGCACAACAAAAATGATTTCTCATATAGAATGAAATGTTTATTTACAAATATTGCCAAATGTGAAAATATATTTTGAAAGGTAAGGTTCATGTATTTATATTAGTAATAATAGAAATGCTTAGCACATGAGGTGTAGGTCATTGCAAGCTATTCGGCACTTTATTCTAGTGCATTGAAAGAAGTAGTTTAATAAATGTGTAGGAAATAATAACAAACTCTCTAAAGGGTAAGAAATAAAAAGAAAAGAAACAACAAATATGACTAAAAAGGCAAGAAATAAGCGAAGGAACAAAAAAAGAAAAGAAAAATTAATTATTTTAAGCTTTATATAGTATGTATAGTAGTTATAAAATAGTTGGAAGATAAGACATTCTAGCTTCCAATTGATTAAGAAACATCCTCAAGATTTATTATAGAGTTATCCTTTTTGCTTCCTTTGTAGCTAGTGCCAATTCATGAGATGCCATGTGGTGATATTGGACATATAAAAATATGTATTGAACACCTAACTTTGAGAGATCCTCTATGCATATTAACACCTAAGAGTGACACATGTAGTTGGTGTCACATGTCTTTCTACTTGTGAGCATTAGCACCACTGGGGTTGGCATGAGAGGAGGTTTGGTTCCATAGAGGTCATTATGCCACAAGTTATTTTGATACTATGTCATAGTTTAATGATGCAATAAAGCTTGGTGTTAACCTATCTAGACAAAGAGCCTAGATAGGCACCAAGGACTACAAACTAAAAGTGGGACTCTAAGTGACCTTGTTTTACTTATATTACTTCCTTCCTTCGGATTGATGCTAAGTTAAAAATTAACTTATGATGAAATAAAACAATTATGGCTTTGTTTCAATGCTCAATGTTGAGAATATCTTATATGTAGATTTCGGTATGTATTGGTGACATGAGATGCCAATGCTAGATATCCTTCTTATGATGTCATAGGTTCCATAGTTGTTGATGCCATGGTATGAATGGTGTTATAACGTGCAAAATGCCACAACTACTAGTAACACCATAGGTTGCGTTGGCTTGAGGAACAAGTGTGGTGCCCCAAGTAGTTATGTCGTTAACCTATTGAGCAAAGAGCCCTTGTGGAAATTAATACTTGTCAATTAACATAATTTTAGCATCCATGAGGACTTGGATAATCTTTGTTGTGCTTAAATCATCTCAATTCACTTACCTGGAAAAAACGGTATACTTAGGATGCATTTATATTTGTTACATAACTGTAGGTGTGAAGTGCATCCATTATGGTCGTACTTGCACTATACTCAATGTATGGTGTTATATATGATCCGTTGATTGGGTATTCATTACACTTTGTTTACCTTTACTTTGTCTACTCATCAATCATGAACTAGAAAACCCTTTGCAATATTAAATTCTAAGACCAAGATATACCTCTATAAAAGGATAAGTGTGTCACTGCATATTTGGAATTGTAAAACCCCTCTATATTATTTTCCAACTTATTCTTGTTAGCAAAGAGATAATGAAATATATTTTTTAATTGATTATATAAGTTTAAAACAAACCTATTATTACTATTGTTTCCATATTTCAACAAACCATAATTTTATAGTAGTAACATTCATTTTTTTTTCTTTTTTATAGTAGTAATATTTCTTTTTTTTTCTAATTTATTTTTTATAGATTTGGTTAGTGTGAAAAACCCTACGACTGACACTCATGGCTAGGCATCCTCATCCCACGATGACCTCTCATAAGGGAGAGAGTTAAGCTTATCAATAGGAACCAAACACACAACCATACACACACCCACCCCTCACACACGTCCACGCCACAATTTAAACCTTGAACCTCCAAAAAAAAAAGCCAAAATCTGAATCATTGGACTGTTCCATGTGACTCCTTTCTTCTTTTGTTGCTACTAGTTAACATCTTAAATAAATGTAAGGCTCGTAAAAATATATAATTAACTTAAAAATAAATTTAACAAAATAAACTAAATAGATTCATATTATAAGAACTTAGATCCAAATCTCATACCTTAATAATATTTATAATATAATTTAACTTTTATTATAAAAGCTTTCATTTTCCATTTCTTAACATAAATAAAACAAAATAAATAATTTAATTTATTTATTTCCCTTATGCTAGCGTTCGAAATGGGGAGGTATCACCAAATTTGTCTCCATACATGACTTTAATTTGAACTTCAATAAAGAAGAGCTACATGTTTTTAAATAAATTATTTTAAAAAGTATTATTTTGTTAATTAATACTTAATAATAGTTATGCTTATTTTGCATTGTTTCATAGTTCTTTGACATTGGTTTAATTTCCTTTCATATGTTATATCACCTTATTATTTGAGAATGAAATGGAGAAAGATGAGGAAACTTTAGGTTGGGTTGTAATATCAAAGGTGGGGTTTTTATTTTTGAATTTTTTTCCTGATTATTTTTTAAAATTAAAGTGGGTTGTGATATAGATTTTTTTTTTTTATTGAGAATGTTAAGTTGGTTGAACTTAGGCTTATCTTATTATATTTACTTCAATTATACCAATCATATTATTATGGGGAGGATGCTCATTTTGATAAAATACTTGATTAACTATTTGTGTTGATGATGCTTCGGTAATGGATTCTTGAATATTCCTATATCTTGATTTGTCATTGGTGTTTATTGAATAGAAGCTTGATTATTCGATGACTGAAAATTCCTTATATCAATATGTCCTGCATCAATTAAATATTGTACCGCATGTTTCAGTTTCTTACAAGAATTTGTCCAATGTCCTTCCACTTTGTGATATGCACAATGTTGACATGTCTTGTACCAATTAGTTGTAGTATTTGGTTGCCTTATGGGGGGCAACTCAATCATGTTGAAAAAAGAATAATTAGCCAAACAAGAGGAGCAATTGAAATCAAATGAAGAACGACTGTAGTTGAAAAACTATAAGATTGAAGAGCTCACGAAATATGCTACATGATATAATGATATGATCATGGATCAGAAAGCACAACTGTGGGTGAAAGAAGAGCATATATGGGCTTATGAAGTTGACTTGCAACAACATCTTAGGCTTATCATAGAGAAGGATGAAGCAACATAGTTTGAAGGAAGAGCAAATATGGGCTTATGAAGTTGACTTGCAACATCTTAGGCTCATCATAGAGAAGGATGAAGCATTGGCCATCATAGCTAGGAAAAAGGTAGCATTGACCACAAAGATACACAAGGGTACATCTGAGTGTGAAAAGGAGTTAGTACAACTCTTGACTACCGTAGAAGAGAAGGCCAACAAGTATGACTTGAAGGCTATGAAACTCAACAATTATATGGCCAACTAACTCCTTACTGTGGTAGTCAAATATATAATTTTTTTTAAATGGAATTGAAACGGTTTCGTTTGTATAACATCATCGTTACAAAGTACTCGCAACATCATTACGAAGTACTCGCAAGGGTGTCTAGTTGGTGATTGCGAACAACTCTTATTTGAGAGGTCTTGAGTAACTTGAATCCTTGTACAAACATGACATTCGAAAAACTATTAAAAATATCGTGTGGCTTCTTTTTAGATAATGGTAGACCTAGATGTGATGACATTCTCAACCACCTAAGAAAGGCTCTGGATGTTTATCTCTACCTAAGAGTTTATCTCGGGGGACAACACCACAGTTTCAGGCTTTGACTCTTCTTCGAAAGGTCCAAAGTTCAAACCGTGGTATGTGAGGGGGATTATGTGTTAAATTCCCTGTTGATAAGCTCAACTCTTCCCTTATAAGAGGTCATGGTGGCATGGGAATGCCCAACCTTGAGCGTTAGTCGTAGGGGCTTCTCACACTAACCAAATAAAAAAAAAACATAGTAATCATCGCTACAAAATGATATTATGACAATTTGACTATTTAAGCATGTGTCTTTTGGTAAAACCTTGGTTTCCTCAGTCTTGAAATCTTATGACAAGTTGGCTATTTCAGCATGTATATTTTGGTAAAACCTTGGTTTCGTCTTTCAAAGTCGAAGAATCAAATTGATTGAAATAATACCCATTGAACAAAAAAATTTGAGTTAAAAACATGAGTTTTTATAAGGGATCGTGAACCCTCGTACAGGGGTTTGAACTTGGATCTACTAATGAAAATCCAAAGACATATCACTAAAATATCCCCATGGAACCACTTTAATATCATATACTTAAAAGTTTTATTTTGTTCTTATAAAATTTACGAGTATATATTTTAGTGGAATATTGTAGTGATATAACTTTAAGTTCTTATTTAAAAGATCTAAATTCAAACCACATTTAAAAATATATAAATATATTTAAAAATATTAAAAACTTAAAAGTTTTGTTTTGTTAAATGTATAATATTTTTAAATAGTAGAATAATATAACTTTAAGTTCTTATTAATATAACTTTTGAAATTTTATTAAAAAATATTTAAATTATAAAAAAAATAATCTCATTTTTTTTTTTCTAAATTGAATTTAGATTACATATCCCTATGAAAACAATTATTCTATGCATCTTATTCAGAAAATATATATCGTATAAGTTTTTTTTCAAAAATATTATTCAATTTATTCATCCACGTCGCAGTGTTTTGATTAGGTTTTTAACTCTAAAAACATATACTTATACTACATGTGTTATTTGAGATATGAGGCCGTAAACTTTTTATTTATTTTAATCAGAAATTGATTTTATCGTATGTAGTGGTATTATTATAACTAAATAATATTAGTGTTATTTTAGATTTTGGTTTGTATTTTTTTTAATGGGTTATACAATATTAATAAATTTGTTTTAGATCTTTAATCATATAATAGTATTATTACAACTTAATAAATGTATAACTATTTAATTATATTTCGATAACTTGAATATAGTTTAATAACTATATTTTAGATAAACATCTTTCATGAAGATCGTTTTATATAGCATATAGTCTTAGATATTAAAAACTACTTTATCTTTTATAAATATTTATCTTTGGTTAAATGGTATTAATTCAAACGGTAGAAATCATCATAAATTGCTTGGCAAGATTTACATGTCCTTGAAAGTTGATGAATTCAAGAGGTTGAGCTAACATCATTTAATGGCTAATAACATGTTATGGTGGAGACAATGGATGCATCTTGTATAAACTAAAAAACAATGTCTATTTTTATGAGGTTATTGGCAAGTTCCCTCAAATCCTTGGAAGGAGGTCCAAGGTTCAAGCTTGACGACTTGCGCGAGATACAAAAAAATCCCTGACTAGCCTGAGGGGTATACTTGGATGGGACAGGCCCCGTAGAATGGAAAGTCATGGGTCCCAGGGGATACGCGGAACAGTTTTCCTTAACATAAGGTTTTAGTCCTCGAGGGCTAGGTGGATTGGTAAGTGCTTGTCTGACCAGACACTTACCAAAAAGACACAAGTTCAAACCTTGGGGGCAACCTGTTTGTAAAGCTATTAGTCTGATCTGAATCCTTTGAGTGCGTGCCAGACCAACGATGATGGTACAAATCTCGAGTGATCAGTGGTTCCCTTCACGTCGGGTCAACAATAACGAAGTAGAATAGGTTTGTTGGAAGCAACTCTTGTGGTTTGAACCCTGCGCTTGTCAGTTACTAAAATAGTGTGGTTGTAACCAACTCTCCTATGTAATCGAAAAAAAAAAAAAACATGTTATGGTGGAGGCAATGGATGCATCTTGTATCAACTAAAAAACAATGTCTATTTTTAAGAGGTTAATGTCATTATCTATAATTGTAATTCCAATGAGATTTTAGGATGTCCTTTAAAATATATTAATAATTTTATATAGTAGAAGTATTTTAAAATCACCTTATCTTAAAAAGTTATTGTTGCTTAAGAGGGAACTTTGAGAAAATGAAGAGACATGGACTATTGCTAGCCAAGAGGGAGTGCAAGCCAAGAGTGAGAGTGAGGCAAGAGAGAGTACAAGTTGGGAGCGAGTGCAAGCTGGGAGGGAATATGAGCCAAGAGGGAGTGCAAGCCAAGAGTGAGTGTGAGGCAAGAGAGAGTACAAGTTGGGAGCGAGTGCAAGTTGAGAGGGAATATGAGCCAAGAGGGAGTGCAAGCCAAGAGTGAGGTCTATTAGCTAGGATGGAAAGAAAGTCATATTTAAAAGTCCTAATGGGAAGTGCAGAATGCCTTAGTTGGAGATAAACAAAAGAGTGAATGCATGACAAGTTTGATCTAGGTAGCAGATGTTACACCAAAAGTGAGTATCAAGGATGAAATGAATAAGCATGATATAATGGTTCTTAAAATTAGAGGGTTAATATATAAGTTTCATAGATCATAGTTAAGGTATTTGGAGATTCAAAATTGGATAAAGTGGAAGTGGGGATTAAATTCAATTTTTTTTTTTTAGCGAAAAATCCCTTGCGAGGCTGCCTTGGTCTGGGAGACCACGAACAGGGGGTTCTACACCATCAAATTCACCCAGGAGTCGCACCTAACCCTGCTCGCACCAACATTATCAATTGGATTTTGGATACCCAATTTAGCTTTTTGGTAAGGTGGAGATTTGAACCTGGGACCTCTCTCAGAGGATTTCCCTCTCCTCTCCAATTCACCTACAACACCTGGGTGGGGATTAAATTCAAATTACTTTGTGATTTTTCTTCCTAAAAGTTTTTTTCTCATCATATTTTATAGTTCAAAACTTAGGGATAAAATTATAGTTGGTAGTCCATGGTTTAGGGGAAGAGATACACTTTATTTGAGACCATGGAATGATTTTTTTCTGTTGAGTCAAAAACTATTAAGAAGCTTCCAATATGGGTTAGGTTGTTTGGAATTCCATATCAGCTTATAAATTTTGATGTTTTGAAGAATATTGGAATGCCCTAGGGGAATTTAATCAAGGAAGGACTACCTATGAAGGAGCGAAAACATGTTATATATACTCGAATATGTGTTGCTATGGATATTTCAAAATAGTCGCCACGATCCATTAAGATTAAATCTGAATCAAGAGAATTAGATCAACAAGTAGATTATGAAAATATTACATTTTGTTGTCACAATTATTATGATATTGGACACATGGCAAGAGTTTGCAAAGTGAAAACTATGAAGAAAGAGACAAAAAATTCTAGACATGGGATAACCTTCAAGACGGAGCATGGAAATCACACAGTAATAGAAGCTAGATCAAATCAAGGATATTTCACTTCAAAAAAGAGGTAAAGAAAGAGTATCATTGGAAAGTTTAGAAAGAATTAAAGGTACAAAAGAAGATGTAGAGACAACCTAAAACAAATATGACAAAAGAGGTCAAGTTTATTCTAGGTAAATCATCTTCATTTTTTCAAATAGTATAGAATCCTCTTCAGGTAATAAAAGTGAAAGGGGTGAAGATGTTACCCATTGCATATCAAGGTTTCAAGAGCAACATAATAAAGAAGTGAGGATGGAGGAAGCCCATAACAATTTAGATTTTCTAGGGTAAAATAAAGAAGATTGTGCTTTTGAGGTTATTCCTTGCACTTCATATACTTCAAAAAGAGGTAAATCTAAAGATGATAAGTCTTACTGTGAGCAATGTGAGAAGATTGAAGAGATTGGTGAAGATGAAAGTGTTGCTAGGAATAAAATAAGAGAGGAAGACCCAAGAAGCAAAAACAAAGAGAAAAAGAAACCTAGAGGGATATTGATATGGGTAAACTATACTGTCCACCCCTTGTATGTGTTTTGGAATGCAAAAAATGTTTTTATGTAGGTCTGATATGAGTTGTTTTGGTTTGCTGATATGATGTGTTTTTTAATGCCAAAATGGATGATAACAAGCAACAATAATATCTATCTAATTACCAAATGAAAGGAAAGACAATATATTGCAATTTGAACACTTTATTGAACTCCAAATAAAAAATACAAAGTTCTGATATATTTGTCTCAAACCTGATATATGGAGTTTCAGATTAGAATAAGATTACAAATAGTGCCAAAGTTGCTCCAATACAATCTCCCAAGCTTGCTTGATGACTCCCCGATGCAAGTGATGATTATAAACCACAATGGATGCTATAAAATGATAGTAATCAGGTCTGAACCAGATTTGTCTTCAGATTTTGGATGGCTCTCCAAGCACTCACGTAATGCTCCAATGTGATCACCAAACAAAGCGCTAGGAAGTGAGGAAGCTCTCCACTAAGTTTGATGTCTGAATCACCGTTGAATAGTAAATTATGGAGGTCTTATTAGTACTGACATGAGTTGTCTTTAGAATAAGCAACATCAGCTCCAACACTCCACTAACAAGTAGAAAACAATTCCAACACATGCATCTCCAAAAAGATAAAATTGATATGTCAATTAGGTACTAATATGAGTGAATGAAGGACTGATATTGAACTTGTATTCATACATTAATGGCAGTCCTTTGATGCTTCAGACTTATGAATGACCCCAAAATGGTATACAAACTTACCCGAATTAATGCTAAATGATTCTTTGATGTCACCCAATGATATGCTATTGTAATAAGACCCAATGGATGATAAAAGGATCAACTTTTTGAAGTCTGATCAAAACTCTGTGTACTTAGAAAATGGTCTCAGAATAGCTCCTTAAAGTCCTCTAAAAATCAACAAACTTGCCACAATGTTGGTTTCCCAAGGAGGCGCTACCAAGGTATGATGTTTCCCTTATGTTATGACATAAACATAACCCTTCAACTGACTGAAAATGAGTCTGTTACAGTGTTGTCTTCAGACTAATTTTCTGCCCATCAGCCTCAAAATGTAACCAATACAATGCAATAGATCAAATCACCCATACCATGAGATGCTCCAGCTATTGAACAATGATCAATTCACATTAACACTACCCACAAACACCAAAATTATGACTTCAAAGAAGGGATGGCTAGCTGGAAGTTTCAACCCTCTTTAGAAAATGATTCCATCTATTTGAACTCCAATCCTCAATATGAATATGGATTCCTGAATGGCTGAAGAAGAGCAACAAAACCCATGTCTTATTTTTGCCCAAAGCTGATATTCACCAATCAACAAACCCTAAGCTGAAATAAAATCTGAAGCACATTGAGTTACTTGTTGTAGTAACTCCTCTAATTGGGGAGGTATGGTCTTGCACATACGAAACCAATGTTCTCATGGAGGTTGACTCCCCACAAGCTCCAACACTACACAAATCTGCAATACCATCAAAAAATTGAACACCAAAATAAGCAAATATCTAATATCCCCAAATGAGTTCACAACTCCCTTATTTATCTTTGCATTGACTATCTTCTAGAAGCTTTAAGAGGGGGGACGCCACCTTGACCCCTTTCCTAGTGAACTCAACGTTGTTTTAAAACACATGGCCCCTTTATAATTTTTAATTATAATTTCCCTTTATAAAATTATTTTATAAATATATATATTATGCATAAAGGGAAATAAATCATCTAAGGCCAAAAATATCACCCATGACCCAAAAATGACCAATCAACTGCAGAAGTCCATGTTGGAGCTTGAACCAAGATATATTCTCTATGGCGTTGAGTCCATTAGCATCACTTTGCATGACCTACAAGGACTCTAAATAGGTCATCAAGATCATTACCACCAAGTCACTGAAAATTGGGACATTACATAAACAAAAGCAAATATCACAAGTGCTAACAAGAAGTGGGGATAAACCCACAAATAAAACAAAAATTAACAATGAAAATAATATCTTGGAATATTAGGGGAATGAATAAGAACCCTTAAAAAAGGTATTAAGAAATTATTAGGTTGTTATAAACAAGATATTTATAGATAAAGAAGTTGGGAAGCAAATATTTTGGCCATTTGCGGTGTTGAATTCTATCTTGACAAAATTTAAATTTTGAAAGGCATATGATATAAAATGAGTTGATTGTGGAAACTTAGCAATTAAAAAGTTTGAGGAAGATGGAGAATATCTTTGATAGAAAGGTAAAGTTGGATATGTTTTAATTAACTTGTTAGAAATGTAATAAGAGCAATGTAATATTTTATTTTTATAATGGGAGTGGCCCCTAATAGAAGCCACACATAGCTTATTAAAAAATAATAATAATTGTTGATTAGATGACATTAGCTTATTAGGTTAGATTCCTCAACATTAGTAGAGACCTAGGTTAAAATTTTACCAAGTTATACATGAATTACACCCAAACTATTGTTATACCACTACGTGGTGATGATGTAATACAGGTGGGACCCATTGCAATCCCATATAGCTAATTAAAAATAAATGCCTTTGTTGAATCAAATGACATTAGCTTAATAGGTTACATTCCTCAACTTATAGGGAGAAGACCAAGGTTTGAATCTTTCCAAGCAATACATGCATAATAACCAAGTTATTTTAATACCACTTCGTAATAAAATTTTCAAATTTTTAATGCTACCAAGGGATTGCAAGGATCCAAATATGAAGAGATAAAAGTTGCTTACACATTAATTTATAGTCAGATAATATAAAACTTCAACATTGATGTGCAACTGTATGGGTATAGAATTCATATTTAAGTATAAGGTACCTAGTGTAGGCCTCTAATTTGAGATAGGTGAATAGAAGGGTATAGGAACATGTAATGCAAAAGTTTGTGTGCAATGAAATTGAAATAAAAATTTATGTTATTATCCACCAGTAACCAAATCAAGTTACTAGGACCAAAACATGTGCAAAAGAAAGAAATATGAAGGTAAATACTGTAATAATTAGATGAGATTACTCAAATATCAAGGAAAGAGTTGGACAAAAATGAAAAATGCTACTTCAAAAATATAAAGGTTCTCTTTATGCAATAAAATTACTCAGGAAATAAACCTTATCTAAAGTATTTTTAACATGGAACTTCATAAAACTTATCGAAATGATTGTTAACATGGAACTTCATATTAGATAGTTTGTATTTGATCAAGAAACATATTAGATGGTCAATCGATAAAGTAGATTCTATAAATTTGTGGTGCAATGTTTGGTTAAAGCCTTATCCTCCTATTTCTGGTTCAAAATGATAACTATTGGCTTGAACATGTCTAGCTTGTAAAGGTCTAGAGGTCAAAGATTATACTAATGTGAGCAAAAACTCTAAATCATGAATTTATATAAGTAAATTGGTTGAAGGATAGGAACTCAAAGAAATAAGAAACAAGCAATAAAAGATACTTTACGAGTTCTATTTGTCTATTTATGCAAAAAGATAAGTTGATTTAGAATATATCAAGAGATGGTAGATATTTGATTAAATTAAAATAAGTTAAGATACAAGGATTTAGAGTAATAAAAATTTCCTCTTCCAAATGATTTTGGAAGATTTGTTTTGTTACTAGAGGCCCTCCCTAAGGCCTTGACATTTCTTTGATTATTATTCAAAAGCAATATTCTTAGAGAAGAGATGCTACAAAGAAAATGACACCATGGTCCTTTCAAGCATACCTTGTGTGAGAAGGATCTAAAAACATAATATTATCTTCTTCTTCATTGTTCCTTTGCTTACATTATTTGGGATTTCTTTTTCAAGAATATAAGGATAGGATATATTGGGAAGCTCTATGAATATTGAAAGCAATGATATATTGGGTAGATCCATTAACATTAAAGGCATTGATGAAATGTTAGATTGATTAGTTCAAAGCTCAAGCATTATGTATTCTATGGGGATTGGTTCTTGCAATTATTTGTTGAAATTTATGGCTTGAAAGGAATAATAGAATTTTTAAAATAAATTTCAAAATCATGCCTAAATTTAGAATCTTATTATTATCTATCTTGTAGAGTGTTTATAGACATGGTGCTCGTCATAGGAAGTCTCAAGTATAGAAAAAGAGGTACTAGCCTCTTGAAATATACATGGAAGGATTATATACGACAATGGAATTAACACAAAGTATTTGATACGATCGATGATAATATAAAAGTGTCTAAAAATTAGGTTTATTAAAATTAATTTTGATAGTGTTTCCAAAAAAATCTAGGAAAAGGTGATGAAGGTGGTGTTTTTTTGAAATAAAAAAGGTAAAATTCTCCTTACTCATAATCATATGGGACTTCAACTAACAATTATGTAGAGGCTATGTTAGTTTTCACACATGTCAAAATTGCAGTTGAAAAGGATGAGAATATATTCAATTGAGAGGGATTCACAAATTACCTAGGTGTTGTAGGTGAGTTGGAGAGGAGAGGGCAATCCTCCAAGGGAGGTCCCAGGTTCAAATCTCTACCCTACCAAAAAGCTGAATTGGATATCCAAAATCCAATTGATAATGTTGGTGTGGACAAGGTCGAGTGCGACTCTCGAGTGACTTTGACGATGTAGAACCCCCTGTTCGTGGTCTCTCAGACCAAGGCGACCCCGCAAGGGGTTTTTCGCTTTAAAAAAAAAAAGAGGGATTCATAAATTATCATTTATACTATCAATAAAAATTGATGTGGGAATTACATAAAAAATAGCACTATTGTTGATGTTCATCAACTATTATTGGACGTAATATCATAGAAATGTGAGCATATATAGAGAGAATAAAAGAGGTTAGCAAATAAGTTGGTCAATGAGTTGATTTTTGTTTTGACAAAATTCAATTTTAAAAGACTATTGGTCAAGTGAGATTTTATTTTTTAATGAAAATGATGTCAAAAAGAGGCCTACGTCAAAACCTTGGGGCATGCTTGTTGCAAAGGTAGTAGTCTGATCTGAATCCTTTGAGTGCGTATTAGACCGATAATGACGGTACGAATCTTAAACGATCGGTGATCCTCCTCACATCAGGTTAACAATAACAAGGTAATATAAGCTTGTTGGAAGTAGCCCTTGTGGTTTGAACCATGCACTTGGAAGTTACTAAAAATAATGTGGATGTATATAAAAAATAAAATGATGTCAAAATAAAATAATGTTAAAACATATAAGTTTGAGGAAGAAAAAATATTTAATATTAAAAAAATTAAAAAATATTTTTAATAAATAATAACAATTTAAATATAATTTAATTGATCTTAAAATAATCAAATGATATTAATTCAATCAATTTTATTCTTCAATTTAAAAAAAAAAACAAAGATAAAATCTTGTTATAATATATATATATATATAATAACTAAATAACTAAATTATTGTAATACCAATGACTTATCATAATGTGATTTAAAAAGAATAGAACTTTGGAAACAAATATCTTTACACAAACAAATTAAATACCAATAGATGAAGAGACTAACGCAGCCATTTCGAGCGTAATTAGAGTTGATTCTTATTTTGCCGCTTTTTGATTGTGTGATATGACTAAAAGTACATTGAAAAGACCAAGTGAAACAACACAGTGATTTGGGGATGCCAAAGTTGAGAGTGAGGAGGACAACACTCCCAGCAAATAAGTGAGGAGTAGGAGGCATCATCATTATAAATTATAATACCTATTGGCGAGCATTCGAGTAGAGTAAGCTCAAAGTAGGCGCTAAAAACAAACAATTTCCTGATTCTCAGGATCCGATCTTGTGATTTCAATCGATGCTTCAAAATTTAATAATAACAATAGCGATTGCACTTCCACGGCCAATGAACTTTTTACTTGATTGTGGGCGGCAGTATTAAGCAAGCAGAACAACAAACCAGTACATTGTTTTCGAAAAATGTGGTAGTATTTTTTTATAAAAATTTATGTTTTATGTTAAACTTAGAAAGGATAAATCACGACCACCCAATGTATATGAGGGTTAGGTGGATTGGTAAATGTTTGTTTGCATTTACCACGAAGATATCCAAGTTCAAATTTCAGGGGCAGCCTGTTTGTAAAGGTAGTAGTCTAATTTGAATCATCTAGTGTGTGTCACATAAACCATGATGATACAAATCTAAAGTGACAAGTAGTTCCTTCACGTCAAATTTCAGCCTGTTTGCAAAGGTAGTAGTCTGATTTGAATCATCTCAGTGATGCATGAATCATCTCAGTAGTGTGCATCAGACCGACGATGATGATACGAATCCAAAGTGACAAGTAGTTCCTTCGCGTCACGGTCAACAATAACGAAGTGGAATAAGTTTAGTAGAATCAATTCCTCTAGTTTGATTGTGACCAACTCTCCTATGCAAAAAAATAAAAAATAAAAAAATCAATAATAACAACCACGAACCAGAAAAAATAAATTAATATTAACAACCACCCCAATTCGAAAAAAAAAAAAAAAAAATTTCAATAAATCAATAATAACAACCACGAACCAGAAAAAATAAATTAATATTAACAACCACCCCAGTTCGAAAAAATAAAAAATAAAAATAAATAAATAAATTCAATAAATCAATAATAACAACCACGAACCATAAAAAATAAATTAATATTAACAACCACCCCAATTCGAAGAAAAAAAATAAAAAAAATAAATAAATAAATAAATTCAATAAATCAATAATAACAACCACGAACCAGAAAAAATAAATTAATATTAACAACCACCCCAATTCGATTCTTTGAAAAATCGGAAGTGCAAGAAGCCTACCAATGCAATACAGTGCACTCAGCCTACCAACACTGGCTAAAATATTGGAGGGCACTCAAAAACCCAACGGAATGCGAGGCAAAGCGCATGCTAAGTGCATGCGCATGCACGCCGTTCCGTTCCTGCCGGCTGCTGCTGGCGTTCAATTTCGTGCGTAATCATTTGTAATCACTATGGTTTTGCATGCTCTAATTATAGACATACGGGAGGCCGGATCAATTAATCTCAAGACTAGAAGATTCAGGTGGACATAAATGGAAAACACTGGGGGGCCCAAGATCACTTCCAACTACCCCCACCTCCTCCACCACCGTCAAGTACTTCTGACTTCCTATCGAGTAAATTCATCAAGCACTAACTCAGGTACATCCTTAGCCCATGGCAGCAAGCAACAAAGAATATCTCTCTTCTCTCACGGCACCATCATCATATGATATGTCACTCAGCCAATCATCCTATTAGCGGTCTCCTCCCACCATTGCAGCACGCCTGATCTTGTAAAAGTTATAATATCACTGTCTGAAGCCCTTCCTACCCCTCTCTCCCTCTATCTATATATATTTAGAATGAGGCAAAAGTCCACCACCAATGCAATGCCATGTATATTGGATAATAAGTCAACCACCACCGGCTTTAGGCTTTGTGTGGCTGCTGCTGCTGCTCCACTTTTTGGCCATTCATTCCCATTCTGCTGTCAGGGTATTGGAGTGATGAATGCTGGGCATTACATTAAATTGAATGGGAGTTACTGCTCTCCAGTCCCAGAATCATCCACATACATGGCGTGCTCATTGCATGGATAAATAAATTCCAGCTTAATTTATGCGCAGTGGGGATCCCAACTTCTGTAGTGGTGAGTACCTTATGGGTATTTTAAGTCTGCCATTCTTCCCCATTTCATGACAGCTATGACTTGTGTTCGAAATTCTTGTGTTTTCTGTCTATGAGCAATAGGTACGATGAAGTAAGGATGGTGTTTTAGAAAAAATTTCAGAGTCCATAGTTGTCTTCTGAAACAATCTCTGACTTATTATAATAAGGGGAAACGTGTGTTAGTGAGCGCGCACTCTCTGGCGTTCAGAGAGTGTGGCGAATCACAACGGCCCAATTTGCTTGGGCGTGCGATATACTGATGAGACCACCACTGTCCATCACATGCGCACAACGTTCCGTTCATTCATTCCATTAGTCCTATACTTATTATATATATATATCTCACAGTGTTTCCACATCCTTCACAATTGCTAGGAACCTTTCCCACCATCGAAGAACTAAGAATACCAACTTAGCTTCTTGACTGATATGCTTCAGAGGTGAGTTCATTCGTCAATAACGGCGTTTTTAAGTCCTTTTGTATTTGTTCACTGTTCACAATCTGTCCTTTATTTGTTTTTCTTTTGCATTAATTAATTGAATGTGTAAAATTAGGCCTAGAGTGTTGAGATGTGCTTCTTATCCATTTCTGTTTAAAAAAATCTTACCCCAACAAAGTTCATCCAACCAAAACTGAGATTACTGCGTGTGTTTTATCAATTAAGTATCCCACTAAACCTACCCATTTTGTTTGTGTTGCAGTTTTAGTAATATTCGAGGATTGTTGCCGACATTTCTTGCTACAACAGACTGGAATTACCAGACTTGTGATTAATTTTTCATGGCCACTGATAGGATTTCAGACGTAGTGTCTTCGCCGGGATTCGAAGGCTTTGAAAAGAGGCTGGAAATCGAATTCTTCCCTTGTGCAGCCACAAATGTTGTTCCCGTTGGGAAGAGCTTCTTCAGATCGCTGCCTCTTTCGGCCCTGGAAGAAATCCTGACCGCTGCACAGTGCACCATAGTTTCAGGGCTGAGCAACTGGGCCCTTGATTCCTATGTTCTCTCGGAGTCGAGTCTGTTCGTGTATCCCCTCAAGATCATCATCAAAACATGCGGCACTACACAGCTCCTCAAAGCAATCCCTGCTCTGCTAACTCACGCAGAAAGCTTATCCCTAAAAGTTCATCGCTGCAGATACAGCAGAGGCGAGTTTTTGTTTCCTGCAGCACAGTCATATCCTCACAGGAACTTCAGCGAAGAAGTTCAGTTCCTGGACAAGCACTTCGGAAGAATGGGATCCGGCTCCAAGGCCTCTGTTATAAACGGACAGTGGCACGTATATTCTGCAGTGGCAGGGGAAGAAGAAGGAGAAGATTCCACAGCACCGTATTCCAGCAGTGTTCTTGAGGTTTGTATGACGGAACTGGACAGAGCCGTTGCATCAAAATTCTTCAAGCAAGCGGGCTGTGATAGCGCAAGGGACATGACTGTGTCCTCTGGCATAGAGAAAATTCTGCCGGATTTCGAAGTCTGTGACTTCGCATTCGATCCCTGTGGCTACTCCATGAACGCCATTGAAGGCGGGGCTTATTCGACGATACATATCAGCCCTGAAGAAAATTGCAGCTACGCCAGCTTCGAAATCATGGACAGCAGAACCCTGGATTTAGAGGATTTGATGTACAAAATCATTTGTACATTCAGACCTGCAATGATGTCCTTCTCTTTATATAGAACTGGTGAAAATGAAGAACAAGGAGGAGTGGCGTGGTCGGTAATTGTAGACAGTCTGGGTGTTCATGGCTATCAAGGCAGGAAACCGGTCCGACAGAAGCTGCCTGGAGGCGGCGCTCTGGATTTCTTCTCTTTCAAACGTTGAGGGCTAACTGGGATTGTTATCAAATTTTGACATCGACCACATTGCATTTCTGTGATATCATGTGAAAAAAAAATGCTACAGAGGAGATTTCCGTGCCAGTATTCAGATGTTTGGTATTATGTGCAAGCGATCTCTCAATCTTCTTACATGTAAAACTTTGATACAATCAATTAATCTTAAAATTATTCAGGAGTTCTCGAAAATTCCAATGTGACCAGGCAAGAAATGGAAATTTTATTGAGGAGGAGGAAAAGCCCTGAAGATAATCGAGGTTGTGTCGTGATTATATCAATTCGTAAGCTCTGAGATTTCGATGACAATCTGAATATAATTAACTTAAATAAAACCCAACCCAATGCGGCAAATTATTTAGCCTTTTCGCCTAAAGTTGTAATCTGGCACCACCTAAATTATCTGGAAACTTTTTTAATTGGGAAATTTTGGAAGAGCGGGGTTTAATTCTCTTTATATATGACTTTGTAATAATAATATCAACTCGCATCAAGTTAAAAGATTAATAACTTGATGCGAGATTTATTCTAATATGATTTGGCAAATCAATACACAGTTGAGGGATAAACACAGAATGAAAATAATTTCTAAACTTATGGTGCATGCCACATGGATCACCACTGACCTTCGATATCGATATTATTTTATTGACGCAAATCCTCTCCCACACAGTCACCTATACATGCCTAAAAAATTAATCGCCTTGATATTTGTTCCTGGGGCTTTCTCAACACACCACAACAGGCAAGATAAAACGAAATCAGTAGACAAGGAAATATTGAGTCAGCATGTCCATGGGCAACTTGCTATCGACTACTTATACAATTTAACTTTTTGAATAAGAGGTTATAGTTTAATTATATATGTTTAGTTTATAATTTAAATCTCACTTTTCAAAATAAAAAACTATATTTTTAAATACGCTTATCCAATCTAACTTTTTAAATAAAAGATTATAATTTAATTATATATGTATAATTTATGATTTAAAAATAAGACGTTAAAGTTAATAAGAGGCTAGCGGTGTCCCACAAAGTTTAATAAGATTTAAATCTAATCCTTTTTTAGGTCTTTCAAACTTTTGGCTCAGAGGCTAGGGATAGAGGCTAGCGGTGTCCCACAAGGTTTATTAAGATTTAAATTTACTTTTTTTTTAGGTTTTCAGAAACTTTTGGATTATTATTATGTTTTATAAGATTTAAATATAGGATTTTTAGGTTTAAAGTAGAGTTTTTTTTAAGTTTACTCGACACAACTCCAAGTTATAGTGGTAACAACCAGTAAGATTCAAATCCAAAAGAAGTGTAAAAAATTGTAAAATTTGACAATAAGAATATGATTCAATATACAACTAAAAAATATGCCTCAACATTCTTTGCTTGTGTATTGTTTGTTTACTTGTATAATTGATTTATACAAGTAAATTTCTTTTTAATTTTATTTTTTAATTTGAATAAATTTTAATTTAATTTAATTTTTTTAATTTGAATAAATTTTAATTTATTAAGGATTGTTTTGGTAATATTAATTTATTGTAATTATTTTTTTAAATAATAAATTATATGTGACTTTTTACTTGAGGTCACTTACATAAAAATACTAAAATATTATAATTATTGTTAGATTAATTAAATTATATTTAAGTGCAAATCAAAAGTGAATGTGAGCCACTGGGAAGTAGAAAGCAATAAATTATATTTTTAATTAATTGTTTTTTGTCACATGTATTCTTCATCTTCCTCAAAATGCTATATTTTTACAATCACGAAACAATCAATTATATTTTTAATTTAATTTTCTATTAAATATATTCTTCATCTTCCTCAAAGTGTTATATTTTCACAATCAACTAGTTGATAGTTGACATCATTTTATTAACAGAGGAAATATCACTAGATCAGTTGCCTTCTAAAATTTAAATTTCATCAAGATAAATATCAACACTTTGATTGACTAAATTATCTATGACCTAATTTCCTTCTTTATGTTCACATTTCCAAAATATTTCATCCAATAATAGATGATTAATATCAACAATCATATTATTTTGTATCCAATCCCTAGATTCATTTTGTTGGTAGCATTAATAATAATTAGTGAATCCCCTCACTTGAAATATATTTTCATCTATTTACAATTGCAATTTAATCCTTGTAAGAAGTGCCCCAACCTCTATATAGTTGTTAGTTAAAGTTTGATATAATTTTGAGTAAGTGAAAAAAAATTTACCTTCATTGTTTTGAAAACCACCATCTCCACCTCCATTTCCGAATTTCATTTAAGAGCGCCTCCTTTGTTTTAATATCATTATTGCATGTGACTCTTCCATGTAAGTTCAAATTTTATAACCAAGTTATTACCACCTCTTTTTTTTGGCACTTGACTTCTAATGATGAGCATTATATTTGTAAATATTATGCAAGAGGTAATAATATGATTATGCAAGATGTAATAATATGATGATATTTGTAAATATTATGAAAGAGGTAATAATACCGTTCCAAACTTGGTATGATTTTGAGATTTTTTTTTTTTTAATTCTATTATTCCTTTCAAGCCATAAATTCCAATAAATGAAAAAATTTGGACGGATGGAGCAGCAAGGAGGAGGAGCGAGAGGTCTAGGGGCATCAAACCCTAGGTGTGGGACTTCAGAGGGCAGATCAGCAGACGCGGCAGGTGGGGGCTCTGGCGAGATAGCGAGCCCCCGAGGCGGAGGATGTGGACAAGGAAGTTCTTTTGGAACCGGTCCAAGGGCGTTGGGCGGATGCGGTTGAAGATTTCTACGAGGGGGACCCGGGACTCTATGCGTCGGGATCAAAGGAAGAACCAAGAAGGAGACAAAGAGAAACACAGCAGCTGGAGACCTTCATATCTTAATGCTCTTCGCGGTAAGCAAAAATTATCCGACTCTTGTTTTAATCTAAAATCTGTCAATGGTAGGTTGCACGTCCCAGATTCCTTAGCTCGGCATGTGGCTATGGAGGGCGAGAACATCTTTGGTGGCTAAATTTATGGGGGTGAGGCCGGACATGGAAGTCATAAGGATATGGGCTATCCAAAAATGGCGGCCAAGGGCCGGTATGATGATTAAGGCTTTACCCAAGAGTTTTCTTTTGGTGACATTTCAATGTGAACGGGACATGGAAAGGACTCTCCAAGGAGGTCCTTGGTTTTTTGGGAAAAGGGGCTTGTATCGAAGCGTTGGTCCCCCGATTTCAACCCCCGGACTCGGAGTCTTTGGATTTGGCTCCTATTTGGGTTAAGATGCCGGGATTACCTACGCTTTCCGGAGCGGACAAATATTGGTGGGATAGCTACGAGAGATTGGAGAACTAATAGCTATTGATCCTGCAACCTTGAGCAAAACAAGACTCATGTCCGCTCGCATGTGTGTGTTGGCGGACCCGAGTAAAGAGCTCCCTAAATCCATTATTTTGTCGTCTATGTTTGGCCTTCATACTCAGGTATTTGAATATGAAAATATGTCTTTTAAGTGTAGTGTTTGTGGGAAGGTAGGGCACCGGGGTATCCACTTGCATTTCCAAGAACCAGCCCCCACTCCAAAATCCTGATCCTCAAACCCAGAATAATATCCCTCCCCATGAGATCTCCATTCCTACCCAATCTGGGCCTCAAGGACGTGGAGCTCAAAATCCGAATATCAGAGACACTGTTCGCCCTATTGTAAGCAAGAGGCAACGTTTTAACCCTCCTCCCAAAAATTCCTATGCCCCAAAACCCTCTCACGGGGGAGGCTGGTCCCTTTGATGGGAACCCTCAAGCTCAACTTTGCTCCTAAGATGATACTGACAAGCCTCGAGCCAAATAACAAAGGAAAGAACCCCATAGATCAACGCCACAGGGAAAGTAAGTTTGATTGGGTGATACGGGAGGCCTATGGAGGCTCGGTGGAAGTGGTCCCATGTCTTTGCGAGAGGAATTTATGGGAAGAAATTCCAAGGAGATCAACATCCCAGTGGAGAACGGTTTTGATGCATTAAATCATTTGAAGGGAGATCGGATGGACGGCCAAGAAGTGGAATGCGAGGTAGAGGAGACTCAAGAGAAGGATTTAGAGGAGAAAAATCGAGAGGAAGGAGCGAGGAAACTAATAATACGAGGCAAGGATACTCGGGAGGAAGAGGTGAACCACCAAGATCGGTGTAACCCCAAAGCAGGGAAAAAGAATCTACTAATCAAGAAGCTAAGAGCACGGAATCATCTCCACTGTCAAAAAGACCGGTTAACCTGGAAAGCAGATTGTTACCCCAAATACCAAGGCCGACCTACCCAAGATGGTTACTAGAAGCCAAGTGAATCCTAAGGAACTTCAACCTAGAGCGGATGTATGGGGATATGGTTCGGTAGGAAGAGGGAAACCTAGCAATGCTGCCTTAAGGCGAGAAAGAAGCGAGAGCGAGGAGTGGTGATGGCACTCAAGCGGTATTGCTCTTTGGGGCGAAGGCTCGAGGATCCAAAGCCCATAAATGAAGATTCTTTCATGGAATATTCGTGGGAGTAATCCTGCCAAAAATAAGAGCTTTGTATGCTCTTAGACAAGAACACAAACCGGATATGATTTTCTTGCAAGAAACTAAAATGGAGGAGAGTAGAGTTATTCCTTTTAAGAATAGGACTTGGCGAGAAGGCTGAAGTAGTAGGCCAAGAGGCCACTGGAACAGCGGGGAGGGTTCTTGGTTATGTGGAACAAAAATGTGATTGATAGTAGAGTGATTCCGATGTCTAGTTGGTTTATTTGTCTCTTATGTGTGGATAAAACCACGCGGGAAGAGTGGATCTTAACGAATGTATATGCTCCGAGTTAGACGAGGGAGTGAGAAGGGTTCTTTGGAGTCGGCTAGGCTGAATTGAGGGAGACGGTCCCCAACTACCCTTGGATTGTGGCGGGGGATTTCAATTGCTACCTTAATCCTGTAGATAAATTGGGGGGCTCTCAAAGAATAGCTGCTGATATCTACGAGTTTAGAGATTTTGTTGAGCAACATGAGGTGATGGATGTGGACTGCGTAGATTCTCCTATACATGGTCTAACAAAAGATTGAAGGAAAACCAAATTCGAGATAAGATTAGATAGGTTTCTTCTTTCTCAAGAATGCATGGAGAGGTTTGGGGACTCTTCATTAACGGCACTCCCAAGAATCGGGTCCGATCACAACCCAATTCTATGGGAAACGGGGGAGGACTCTAAGAAAAGATACATCGGACCCTTTCGATTCGAACTTATGTGGTTCCAACATCGGGATCTCAAGGATGCTGGTTGCCCAATGGTGGGACAAAAAGTATAATGGTTCGAAACCGGCCCAAGTGGCATGTAAACTAAGGAATGTGAAGGCTAACATTAGAGAGTGGAACAAAACTTCCTTTGGCAATATTTTTGTTAAAAAGGCGAGAACTAAAAGACAAGATCAATGAACTACGGGGAGAAGTTGAAGTCGGAAGCGACTTACGAGAGGATCCGAGAAACCGGGAGAGGGAGGCATTGGCCGAATACCACACGATGCTAGGATTTGAAGAAACCTTTTGGAGGCGAGAAATCCAGATTGCGTTGGTTAAAGGAGGGTGACGAGAAATACAAAGTTCTTCCATGTCTCTACTCTTCGCCACGGGAGTACTAACAAAATTAAGGAGATCAAGATGGCCGATGGGTCTAACACCAAAGATATGGAAGACATAAGGAGGGAAGCGGTTGAGTACTTTAAATCGTTGCTAGAAGATGTAAATCCGACTATTGAAGAAGAGGACTCTCTGTTGGCGGCCATTCCACCCCTCGTAACCGATAATCTTAATGGATTCTTACTTAGTCCTTTCACAAAGGAGGAAATCAAGAAGGTCGTTTTTGACATGGATGGTAACGGCTCCCCGGGACCGGATGGCTTCCCTGCGACTTTCTTCCGAAGTTTTGGGATATCCTAGGCAATGATGTAGTGGAAGCTATAATTGAGGCTCAAAAGGACATGGAAATCCCCGGAAGGAGTTAATGCTACTTTTTTAGTCCTCATCCCTAAACTAGTGGGAGCAATGGAATTTTCCAGTTTCGCCCTATCGGTTTATGTAACACTCGATGAAGATTCTCACAAAAACAATCGCCAATAGGTGAAGGTTATCCTTCCTTTCATCATTGATATGAACCAAGGTGGCTTTGTGAAAGGGCGACAAATATTGGATGGTATCATCACAATTCATGAGGTTATTCATTCAATGGTGACTAGTAAGGAAGCGGGTATGTTACTAAAGCTTGATATGAATAAAGCCTACGGCCAGGGTCTCATGGCGGTTCCTCACCAAGATTTTGGGTAAGTTTGGTTTCTGTCCCCTGTGGATTAAGTTGATTTTTAGTTGTATCTCTACTACAAGATTTTCTGTCATGGTGAATGGGTCACCCTCCGGTTACTTTAAGAGTGAAAGGGGGTTGCGACAAGGAGATCCTTTGTCTCCATACTTGTTTATTATTTTAGCGGAAGCATTGGGTAGGAACATTTCAGCGGCGGTGGCGGATGGTCAATTGGAAGGTTTTAAACCGGCCTCAACGGCGAGGGCCGGTGTCTCACCAACGGTTTGTGGATGATACAATCATTGTGTCCAAAGCCTCGGTGCCTCAAGCTAGGAAGTTGAAGAGAATTCTAACCAAGTATGAGACGAAGCGGGACGGTACATAAACTATAAGAAGAGTAGCATCTATTTCTTTAACACGCCTTGGTGGGAGGGAGGAAAGAATAGCTAACCTCTTCGGTTGTGGAAAGGAGCTTCTACCGAGCAACTTATCTAGGCATGCCTATGTTCGAAGGAAGAATGAAGGCTACTTTGTGGAACTCAGTCATTGACGGGATCTCCAAAAAGTTAGCGAGGGTGGAAGGGCAGCCTTCTCGGCTCCGCGGAGAAAAGCCTTATTAGTTCAAACTACTTTACAGAGCATTCCAATTTCTTGCATGTCTCTATTTAGAATGACTGCAAAGGTCCGAGCTACATTGGAGCTAATTCAACGCAACTTCTTGTGGTCGGGTTCGAGAGGAGAGAAAGAGAATTTCATTGGTAGCATGGAATCGGGTGTGTGCAAGCAAGGATCGGGGGGCACGGGGTTAAAGAGAATGAAAGAATTGAATCAAGCTACGATTGGCAAGCAGGTATGGAGATTTATCAATAATGATCAATTGGGATGGGTAAAACTTCTTAAGGCAAAATATATCGAAATAATCGGGACTTCTGAAAGGGATAATCTTCCTAGAGGATCCTATTTTTGGAATTGTTTGCTCGAATGTCGGGAGGTAGTCGGGAAAGGCATCGGATGGAGAATTGGTAATGGAAGACAAGTGGACTTTTGGAAAGACCCGTGGTTGGAAGAGGCCCCTATGAAAGATTACTTAGACCTTCAAGTCCTCCAACATAAACTTTCGAAGGAAATGGGAGGAAAAGTAGGGGATTTTATTCCTTGTAGCACGGAAACTTCTTCTTGGAAGAAAATCACGGTTCATAATCCGTCGAGCAAGAGAAGGTGGCCCTAACCAAACTCAATGATGCTTTAAGGGTGTTCCTGATCATTCCTGGGGAGGAAGAGACAAGGCGATTTGGGGCAAAACTACAAGTGGGATCTATTCGGTAAAAGCGCCTATAAGTTAATCCACTCGGGATTCAATGGGTGGACTCCGACTTACGTTATTTGGTTAAATAATTTAACCCCAAAAATAGCTTTCTTCTTTTGGTTGGCGGGTTCAAAATAAGATCCGACAACGAGATAATCTGCAAAGGAGAGGTTTCCAATTCATCAATCGATGTATCTTGTGTGAGAAAGCAATAGAATACGTAAGTCATATATTTCTAACTTGTGATTTTTCTTGTACGAGTCTTCCAAATGATCTGTCCAAATTTCATATAGATTGGGTCTGTCCAAATAGCATGTCGACTTACGCATACGGTGGGCTTCCCCCTTAGGGCAAAGCTTTTGACTTGGCTCTGGAAGCTCGGCTTACCCCATTTTTTATGGGGGATATGGAATGAGAGAAATAAGAGAGTATTTAAAGGACGTAAGAAAGATCCCGGGTTATGTGGCAATAAAATAATCGAGCTTTGAAAGAAAAGCTGGAAAACTTTCTTCTTCAAAAATGAGACCATGTCTCTAAGGGAAAGGAGGATTTTGCGGAGCCGGGAGAGGAACTTCCGGACCTAGACATTACAACCAACCCACGGGATGGTGTCAAGTGGATACCCCCCACACAAAAGTGGGTTAAGTTTAATTTTGACGGGGCGGCTAAAAGGAAATCCGGGAGCTGCGGGAGCGAGGAGGAGTTTTGAGAAATGAGGAAGGAAAAGTGGTCCTTGCCTTTCTCGAGCCTTTGGGAACTCAAACAAATCATTTTGCGAAGCCTGAGCACGCATGCGAGGCAATGAGAATTGCCGGACTTGAGGGTTATAAGGAAGTTATCTTTGAAGGGGATTAGCTTAATATAATCAAGGCAATTAAGGAGGATAAAGACCCCGATTTGGACCATATTGGAGCTTATCCTAGAAGCAAGGATTCATAAATCTCATTTGGTTAATGCCCGAATCCAACACACCTTCGAGAGAAGGGAACCGGGCGGCGGATCTAATGGCAAATATTGCGGTTTACGTTGGGGAGATGCAAATTTGGAAGGATAACTTCCCTCAAGAACTATTGGTGTTGGTTGCTAGAGAAGAGCTAAGATCAAACCTGTTAGAGCATCGGGGAGATCGAGAGGGCTGATGATGAGTAATCCGACGGATGGAATTAGGCGAGAAAAGGCATCCCATTTGTTGGGGCACTGGGAGGTGACAAGTGTACGGTCTGACAACCTAGTGTTAGTAAGTGCTAGGTGTTGTTTGGTTTTTGTTTTATCTGAATAGTCAAGCGACAAGTATAGGATTGTGGACTCTAAGTATGGCTTAATGTGAGTCTTAGAAAGATCCATTTTGTATTTTGATTATACGGGCTTGATGCTAGAACCGGCCCATTTTGACTTTGTAAAAGGTTTGTGGACCTTATAACCACCTCTACCTTATACCAAAAAAAATAAATTCCAATAAATAATGATTCCATAAAATACATAATGATTTAGCTTTGAAATAATTAATCTAACATTTCATCAACTCTTTTAATGTTGATGGAGCTACCCAATATATTTTCATATTTTTAAAAGGTAACCCCAAATGGTGTGAGTAAAGGGACAATGAAGAAGTAAATGGTTTGATGTTTCTAAATCCTTTTTACAAAAGGCACATATGAAAGGTCCATGATATCCTCTTCTTTATAGAATCTCTCCTATTATTTGAACTAATGACCAAAGGAACGTTAAAGCTTTAGGGAGAGACTTTATTGACCAAACATTCTTTCAAGGAAAATCCTTAGGAGTAGAAAATTTTGATTGTTGTAAATCCTCATATACTAATCTGACAAAACATCCACCGTATTTTGATATATTTTAAATCAACTCATCATTTCATGTAAAAATTAAATAAAACTCTTGAAGCATATTTTGAAGTTCATCTACAATTTGTTTAAGTTCCTCTTCTTCAACTAGGTTACTAATAGAAATCCATGATTTGGAGTTGTTGCTCACATTAATATAATCTTTGACCTTTGTATCTTTATAAGCTAGGCATGCCCAAGCCAATTGCTACCATTTTAAATAAGATATAGAAGGATAATGATTTAACAAAGCATCAAACCAAAAATTTTGACAATTCCCTTCATTGGTTGACCATCTTATATTTTTCTTGATCAATTGCAAAGTATCTAATATGAAGTTACATGTTGGTAAACCTTTGGATAGGGTTCTTTTCCTAAATAATTTTATTGCCTCAAGAGAACCTATATATTTTTGAAATAATACTTTTACCCAATTTGTTATCTCTAAATAATCTTTGCCTAATTTTTGCCCCTAAGGTCAAACTCATAAGTTTACAATTATGCAAGTTGGCTTCAATATTCTTTTCTTTGTAAAACATGTCCCACTTACAAAGAGGAAACCTAAATTTTTGCTCGCATCCTTTCAAAAGAAAGCCTCTTTGAATTTTATCAATTTATGAGGCTATACATACTAGCTATCTTGAAATAGATATCATATGAATATGGATGGATTCCAATGCAGTATTTATGAGTTGTAGTCTTCCCACCATGGTTAAGAACTTATGCTTCCAACTTGCCAAACAAGCCTTTATTCTATACAAACAATAGACCCAAATCTCCTTTTTAGTTCCTTTATGAGACAAAAGAATACCAAAATGGGTGGATGAAAAAATTTTAGTTTAAAAACCTAAAATATCCACAATGGTTTGTTGTAAATCTAGCGTAGTGTTAATAAAAAATCCTAGATTTTATAGTACTAACTATCCAATAACCTTCTTATAGAATGATAATATTGATTTAAGCTCCATGGGCTCCCTAACTGGGGGATGGCCTAAAAGAAAAGTATCATCAACAAATTGGATATGATATTTTAAGGGACTATTTTTACAACCTAAATACTTTGATTTTTTCTTCCATATTTGCATTTGAGAAATATCTTCTTAATGCCTCCAAAAGAATAATGAATAGATAAGAAGATAGTGGATCACCTTGGTGGAGTCCACAAGACGACTTCAAATAACTAGCAAGAGAACCATTGTTCAAAATATAATATTTTATAGTGCAATAACAACATTTAAGCCATTCACACCAATTGTAATCATAGCCAAACTTTTTGAGAATATCATGTAGAAAACTCCACAAAACCCTATCATATTGTGTTCATTTTTCGTATTTAGATATGTTCATATCTAAATTCATAAGCATACCTAGCTTTTTAATGGAATGAAGAGAATGTATGACATCTTAGGTAATGATTATACCATCAAGAATTTGTTTACCATGAACAAAACCACCTTGTTTATTTAAAATAACACAATCTGGAATGTCTTTTAAACTTTTTGCCATATTTTTTAAAATGATCTTATAACTCATATTACAAAGGCTTATTGGATGAAAAATCTCCAAATATTTTATCGCATTTCTTGGAAACCAATATAATAAAAATGACATTGATCTCACTTATAGTATCCTTCCTTTTTTTTCCTCTTCAACCACAACCAACAAATCACTCTTCAATAAATCCTAAAATTTTGAAAGAAATTTGTAGGAAATCTATCAAGGCCAAGTGCCTTGTTAGGATGGCAAGAGAAAACTACTTCATATAGCTCTCCCATAGATATATTCTTCATCAAGCATTCATTTTTCCCTTTGTGATAAGTGATAAAATATTTTGTAAAAGCTTATCTTGTGTCTTCTTATCTTGCCTAGTATCTAATGAAATAATTAATTTCTTCCTTACATCTTCTTCCTTAATATTTCTTCCATCTAGAGTTAAAATATTTTTGAGGTAATGAAAATAAAAAAAATTATTTTACTATAGCATGATTTTTTTTTTTGTATTTATATCTCCTTCCTTGACCATTTCTCCCTAAATTTTTGGAACCAATATGACTCCCCCTTTTTCAATGTATTATAATAATCTGAAAGTAACTATTTTTCTTTCACATAAGAATCTTGGTTTATTCCATTGATTTCTACTATCTCTTGTAAGTTTTTAAGCCTGGAATTATTTTTCTTCTTTTCTTTAAAAATGTTACCAAAAAAATTGTCATTCCAAATTTTTATTTATTCCTTTAGATATTTCATCTTTTGAAGAAATGTTTACATATATGATCCTTCAAAATCTGTTTCATTCCACCATTACATAACCATATGGAAGAAATTAGGGTCTTGGATTCATATATACTGGAAGTGAAATGGTTTTGGATGACCATTATTGGATAAATCACAAGTCAAAAGAATGTGTTTGTGATATGATATTGGTTGCAATCAAATATTTGAAGAGATTGTATATCCTATTTGCAACCATATGTTGGATAACAAGAATCTATTCATTCTTTCTACCATATGAGTTTGTCCAATGAGTCTATTATCCTATGTATTTTGAAAAATTGAAGGACTAACATCGCAAAGGCCATCTCGATTGACAAATGAAGCAAAATATTGCATTAATTCAAATCATCCTAAACTACCACCTTCTTTCTTAAAGAGATAGAACTATGTTGAAGTCGCCCCAAGAATTCTTAGATCACAATTATCAAACATCATTGTGTTTGAAAAATATATGCTAAGATACTTCCAACATCTTTGATGAGGAGTCTCTATAGTTAGAGCATAGACATTTATAACCTCAACTTTGATGTTTTTCTTGTAAAATAGTCCACTAACCCATTACGTTTTTCTTCTAATAATGGTACATCCCATTTGTGTTTGTCTTATATTGTTTCAATACCGCCTGAAGCTCCTACAAAAGAAATTGCTAGACAGTCACCATCTTCCAAATAGTTTTAGAACCATCCTTACATTCCTCACTACTTAATTTTATTTCTTGTATTCACATAAAATTAATACTATAACAACCTATTAATTATTTGATAACTCTTTTTTTAGGGGTTTTATTCATATGCCTAACATTCCACGATATCAATTTGATCACTTTTTATTTTTATGGACTCAGCCCCACTTCTTGTTAACATCTGTGATATTTTTACTTAGCTTCCCAAATTGATATCCCTTTAAGTTTCTTTTTCTCTTTCTTCATGTTTTGATGGCCTTACTCTTCTTTTTCTATTCCCACCAACACTTTCATCTTCATCAAGATCTTCTATTATTCCATACCATTCATATTGAGACTTTTCTTCTAAATATTTGTGTTTCCCTAATGAAGCTAAAATGCAAGGAATAGTCTCATAAATGCTTTCTTCTTTATATCGTCCTAGAAACCCTAAAGTGCAAGGATGATCTTCCATAATAATTACTTTCTTATGTTACCTAAAAACACTAAATTTCCATGGTTATCTTCTATACACATTTCTTTATTATGCTACTCTTGAAACCCTATATTAAAATGATAGTAGTACTTTTATTTAATTGCAAGGAGAAGATTTTATGCTACTTGATAAAAATGAAGATGATTTACTTAGATTAACTTTCACCTCATTGGATTTAAAATTTATCTCCCCATATTTCTTTGTATCTTTAACTCCTTTTGTATTTGAACTAACACATTGTGCTTTCTCATCCTTTGTGTCATTTTTCTTCTAATGATTGATTGGAGTGAACTGTAATGGACTTCTCCATTTGATGATGCAAAGAGGTTTTTCTTACAACTTTTTTAGGAGTGAAAATTTTGATTTAACCAAACTCCTACTATGATATGATCTACTTGTTTCGTATTGAATTTTATCTCATGCTCAAATTTTTCCATTCCTTTCTCCATCATTTTCACTTTGCAATATCTTATTATGTGTCCAGTCTCATGATATTTGCAACATTGGAATGTAATGTTTTCATAATCCACTTGTTGATACTGTTCTTTGATTTAGATTTAATCCTAATATAATGATAACAAATATTTGAGTGTATACAACATGCCTTCTCTCCTTAGTGGTTTGTCTCTGCTAGATGAAATCCCCTAGAGTATTGACAATATTATTCAAAACCTCCTTATTGATGAGTTGATAGGGAAGTTCAAAAATCCTAACTCACATAGGAAGCCTTTTAATAGTCTCTATCTCCAAAGAAATTTCTCACTTGATGGTCTTAAATATAATGTATCTTTACCCCTAAACCAAGAGCTACCATCCATTATTTGAACTGGATAAGATAATAAGGCAAAATCCTTTCCAAAAACAATTCATGGAGTAATTTGAATTCAATCCCCTCTTCCACTTGATCCAATTTTTAATATTAGAACAACTTGACTAGTATCTATGGAACTTACATATTAGTCCTTTAGTTTTAAGAACCATTATATCATGCTCGATAATCTCATCCTTGATAATCACTTATGTTGTAGTATCTACTACCTATATAGGATTTGCCATAGGGTTTCTCTTCCTCTTATTTCTAACTAAGGTATCCATACTTCTAAATAAGGCATCCTTACTTCTAACTAGGGCATATTACTTCTAATAAAGACTTTCATAAATGATTTTCTTGCCTTCTTACCTAGATTTTCTTCACATGAATCCTTTAGTTTACGAGTTTCTCCTAAAATCTAGAATAAGAAGTTGCACCCACTCCTTACTTGCATTGTGCTTCCTACTTCTTATTTGTGCTTCTTACTTCCTAGTCACTCTTAGCTCGTACTTGCTCCCTTATTGAAAAATTATATTGTATATGTTATTAGACTTATCTATATAACATATAAAATTTATATAATATATTTTTATCATTTATAGATTATTAATTAAAATTTTAATTTTTGAATATGAATGAATGCATAATAAAAAAACTTTATTTTTAAAAAAATCCTCAAACCTTATGGAAATCACATCCAATTGCAACCCACCACATATCATCAACTAATTTATAGGTTTCATCCTCTACATTTTTGCCATCTAAGTGCCATTGGACTATTTTATTATTTATGATTTTGATACATGTCTTCTCCTAATTGGTCAAAGACATATATAAATTCAAAAAATGATGTTATGTGGTACATAGGGGTTCCACATTGATCACCACTTTGAGGGAAAAAGACCATCACTGAGACCATGCTAAAGAATACCACTAGAAATCAAACTCGAGCCTTCTAATAATAGAAAACCTCCATGTAACCAATTCTCTAGCATCACCTTTGAGTTGCTTCTTCTCTTCTCATCTAGCTAAAAATAAACCTTCAAAGGACTATGCATTAAGAGTTTATAATCAAAAGAAGGGCTTGTGATTTAAACTTGCTCTCCATAAATAACTTTGCACCCTTTGCATAGCCAACATTTACATACAAGCCACATGAAGCAAAGGACCAGTGCTTCTGCAGATGATATTGCTTCGACCATGCTAGGTGCACAAAAAATATGATAACTGTAAACTCAAACTTGTGACTGAGAAGAACCAAAATCTTACATAGAGCCTAACTAGCTACTATACTTTTTTCTATTTGGAACAAAGTTATGTCTACTCCTTGAAGACAAGCATTATCCATAATAAACCAAACAAATGAGCCAAATAGGCAATAATATAATTTGATTCTTTGATCTCTCATCCAACACATTAGGTCATAAATACTTCTAACTAGCATATCATATCATGAAATAGGACAAAAATATTCAAAGAAGAGGAAAAAATGTATTTTTTGAAATAAATAGAGAAATAAAAGGCCAGGAATCAAACCTATCACCTAATTGTTGTAAATCATTAATGTAGTCCCTCCTGTCCACTACAATGCATCCCTTGGATGGATAAAGGAATGTGTCTACTTCTTGGAGTAGAAATCATGCCAAATTTTCAAAAGGGGTACCTTATCAAAAAAGGACATGCAAAAATGAGTGCCAACACATTTGAAAATATGTGCCAAATATATTTAAATTATGCAATAGCAACTTTTTATTCATACATTTAAATTTCAAAATGACTAACCTCATATTCATTGAACATGTCAAAAAAATGAATGATGCAATATGATATGGTAAAATATTATCTTCACTTCTTGATCTGAGAACACTTATATGAAATTCTGATAAAAAACTTGTCCTAGAACACGAAAGAATGATCGGAGGCTCTAAGTTGACTTCCTATGTGACCAAGTAAATTTTCTCTATACCTACTCTCATACCATGTTGGATTTCATTCCTATTTAATAAAAATAAATATGAGCAATCCATGAACTCAAATATTATATAGAAAACATTAAAATGGATAAAAGAAAGAAATATATAGTGGGCACCCATAGGCACCATAAATAATTACTATATTATCCATAGATAAGAATTAAAACAATTTGATATAATGGATGGAGTGGTGGGGGTATTTATACCAATATCAAAACCCTAATTACATAAGAGCTTAACTTGAGCTAACATAACTAGAGGGCTTAATGTTAATTATAAGTTATAAGGTGGGTTTAATAATAAGGTTAATTATTGCCTATAGGACTTATATAATAAAATATTAAAATAAATTAATACAATTGTACAATGATTGTGCGTAGGCCTATACAATATTACATCATACAATGTCGGTCTTGGCCATAAGTCAGTTTACACTTTTGACTTAAATAGGTGCATTCCACTAACAAAAATATGTTCATATTATTTTAACACATAAATACATGGATATGGCAAAAACTATTCTCCAAACACTTCATGCTAGATGGAAATGATAATAGTGGAATAAAAAAATATTTTCCTTACTATGCTAAAAAAAATTATGAAAAGTTAGGAAGTAATTGGCTCTTCTCATCAAATGAAGAATAAGAAGCTTTGATAAGAATCCTATATGACCAAGTGACAATGTTCCACACCTTCTCCAATAACATATTGGATTTTGCAATTCTTTTTAGAACAAACAAGAGCAACACAATAACTCAAATCATAAATGTAAGAGACTAACGAATAAAAAAGGAAGCATGATTGAGATACAATATGGAAGTGTGTCCTTGAGTACTCGTGCAAATGATCAAGATAATATTACATCGATAAAATAGATCAAGTAGTTGAGGGTTATATACCATACTAAATTCTTAATATTTGTAATTATAAATCACTTAAACCCATGCCAAAATCATATTAAGGCATAAAGGTTAACTACAATTTGTTGGAGAATATTACATATTTGGTACATGCAAATGTACCCCATGGTACCTTCATGGTACAAATGAAATTATGTAATAGATTAGGGTTGCATCTATAGATTAGGTGAGTGATTTATATTTCCCATTTTATGTAAGTGTCCATGTGCAGGAAATGTACAAGTGTCATGTAAGAGTGCAATGTGCAAAAAATGCACAAGTGTCATGTAAGTAAGAGTGCAAGTGTATATTGAGAGAATGTGCACAAGTGTCTTGTATGTAAGTGTGAAAATATGTAATGTGAGGATGTGCACAAGTTTTTTATATTAGGAGTGCATGTAGGAGATTAAGAGTCATGTAGAAGTGTGCAAGTGTCATAGAGTCAAGTATGCATGTAAGAAGAGAGTGAAGAGTCTAGTATACAAGTGGCAAGATGATAAGCCAAAGGTCATGGGAGTTGTCATATGGAGAGCAATAGTCAAGTACATAAAGAGTTAAATTATATTTCTATATTATGGAAACAAAGCTCCATACAATGTAACATGAGAAAAAAGAAAAACGGTTTGCCACGGTTACTACATTGCAAGCATTGATAATATAGCTTGTATACAGATTCTGAGTATTGTAAGTTTTCTTCATGCTTGTACATGAATGATTTTGGATATTTACATTCATATTTGATATTATAAGTGAATATAATTTTAATTATTATATTGGCCTTGATATATATTTGATTACTCACATATATAATTCTACTCTTATTATTGATATTTTGACCTATAATATTGTGGCTTATATATTAAGGGACCTGTGAAATTTTATGGTAGTAAGGCTTAAAAGCCAACACAAGTTACCCTACCCTTTCCCATGGCATAATAGGAATAATGGATGTAGTTAACATTTAACCATGAGCCCATGGGGCTAATTACCTTGAGAATAACAAAGTACAATGTATAGTCATTACCCATAGGCTTACACATAATTACATCAAATAATGTCGACATTGGCCAATAAAGTTAGACTATACAACTTTCAATAAATATTAACCCTTATCAATAGAAAAAAGTTTAATCTTTATTATGTGATCCTTTTGTGGTCAGGAGTACATGATAAAAGGAAATTTTCTTTAGTGAAATGGACCAAGGAGTGTGATGATAAAACTAGGGGAGGTCTCGGTTTAAAAGTTCTTACAGATACAAACTTAGCTCTTAGGGGAAAATTAATTTGGAGATTGTACAAAGAGATTCAAAGACAATGGGCAAGAATTATTCTAAGTAAGTATGTTGAGCCCAATTACCCAAGCTTAATATTTACTACATTATATCTACCAAACGATTCTACACTTTGAAATGGTTTAAAAAATCTATTGATCTAGTGATTAAAGGTTTAAGATGGGTGGTGGGAACTAGAGAAAAAAATTATATTTGGATGGATACTTGGTGTGATAAAAACACCACTCAATATAGATCCAATTTTGAAACCTTGGATGAGATTATTTCAAGATAAATATGGTGATAGGGTTTCAAATATTTTGTACAAGGATCGGGAAGGAAGATACAAATGGAAAGAATATTTTTTAATAAGTATACAAGATATTAACGCTAGAAGGCAATTGAGTATAAATATAACAACAATGATTATTTCGAGAAGAGCCAAGGATAAATTGATTTGGGAGTTGAATAGCTTAGGAGAATACACAACAAGAAGTGTATATAATTTAAAGCATCAACAAAATAGGAATATTATAATAATATGGAGAGATATTTGGGATAGCCCAAGAATTCCTAAAGTCAAAATGTGTATTTTTCTAGTAGGTCATAGAAGAATTTTATCATAGGATAACCTTATGAAAAGGGGTTTTCATGGCCTCTCACAATGTGTTCTTTGTAAAAAGGACGAGAGTATAGACCATCTCTTGGGGCATTGCTCAATAGTTTGGAAACTATGGCAATGGATTCTTAATATGTTTGGTAAATGCATAGTGATGAATGACAAGATTGAGTAATGGTTAAAGCAATAGTAGAGCACTATTAAAAGTGAGACTTTATAAAAATTAGAATATATCAAAAGATACAATACTTTGGACTGTATGGCTAGAAAGTAATAGAAGAATATTTAAAGGAAAGGAAAGCAGTTTAGAGGTAATAAAAATGAAGATATGTTTAGCCATAGAGGAGTCTAATCCAACCCTATCAACTCACCCAATTCCTAATATAGAAGCAGAGATCCTTGATATATGGAATCAAGTCATAAAATGGAATTATGTTGTTGGGTACAGGAGAAATAAAAATAAGGCAAAGAATATAAAGTGGAAACCACCAGATGTAAAGTTGGTTAAATTGAATTTTGATGGAGCATCTAAAGGAATTCCATGACAAAAAAGAGGAGGAATAATTAGAAATAATAGAAGAGAGATTTTGTCTCATTATGCTTTGGATTTAAGACAAACAATGAAGTTGAAGCTTGGGCGGATTTAGAAGGGTTAAAAATATGTAAACAAATGAAATAAAATAGAGAATGGATGGAAGGTGATTCACTCATAGAAATAAATGTAATTTTGAGGAAAGCAAAGGCTCCATGGAACATAGAAGAGATAATTGTGGAAATTCAAGATCTTGGTAAAGAGTTTGAAGAAATTAGATTTACACATACGTTAAGAGAAAAAAACAAATGTGCAGATAGGCTAGCTAATAGAGGGGTTTTGGTTGAGGATCATGAAGTTAAATTATTTTTTCCATGGTTAGAGGAAGTAGTAAGTTCAGCTAAAGTTGAAAAGAAAATGTTGATTGCCTGAATCAAATAATGATTAAGATTTACTTTAATGTTTTCCATCAGTAATATATGCTTTATTTTATAACATTAATGTGTTTTCATATAAACTATTTATTATAATTTGTGTGGTTGCACTTGTGGTTCAAGAAGAAAACTAGCAATCCATATTTGGTAAAGCAAACTATGATAGTGTGATGTTTTGGAAATATTACTCTACTAAGATGCAATGCATAGATAGTAGAGGTGAATTTTTGGTATTGTGAAGGCTACTATAGGAAAATTTCAAGAAGGATGTTGAATTTTGGAATATTTGTATTCACACAAAAAAAATAAAAAAATAAAAAAAATGAAAATCAAGAATTTAGACATTTTATGTAAAATGATGTAGGTTTCTAGCTATAGCATCTCAATTGATATGAGAAGTGAATCTATTTGTAAACTCTCAGGCTCTAAAGAAGAGAGTTTTGATTTCTCAAGGGTGGGGGACCCAAGTACAACTCCTTGTTCTCCAGAAAATATATATATTAATCCTTATATTAAGTGCTCTAGAATTTGCATAGTTGTTACCTAAAGTTCCATATGATTTGAATAGGTGAGAACAAATCTATCTTCATGATTTTAAAAAACACCACCTTCATTAATTTTCTCTAGACTTCCTTGGGAAGTGCCATCAAAATTGACTTTAATGAATCCAACTTCTAGATTTTTTTCATTTTAACGTAGATCAAGGCACATTCTTTATGCTAACCTTATTTTCAATAAACCTTACATATATATCTAAATCTTGTCATCAAGAGGCTATCACATCTTTTTCCACATGTGATACTTCCTACAATGAGCACCGTGATGGTAAATATTCTATAAGAGAGGCAACAATACAATTCCAAACTAGATATAATTCTAAGATTTATTTCTGAAACTCTATTATTCCTCTCAAACCATAGATTCTAACAAATAATGGAAGGACCAATACTCCACAAAATTTGTAATTATTTGAAAGAATTAATCTAACATATCATCAAATTTTCTAATGATGATGGATTTACCTAGTATATTTTCAAAATTTTGAAAAAATATTGTGTAAGGAAAGGTATAATGAAGAAATAAATGGTCTAGTAATTCTAGATCCTCTCTATATAAGGTACACCTAAAAGTTCCATGATATAATCTTCTTTATAGATTATCACGTATAAGAATTTTTCTTTAGGCTACTAACCAAAATATTGTGAAGGCCTTAGATAAGATCTCAAGTGACCCAACACTCTTCCAAATGAATCATTAGGAGTAGGGAATTCTAAGTATTCCATATATTTATATTTCAACTTGATAGATAAGGGTATAGATTGAAAAAGTTTCCATGTTAACGAAAAAATAAGTATAAGGAGGAGGGACGTTTTTCGTAGGACTGCCCAAACTATCGAACTTGTTTCGGCCATATCTCACTCATCCGGACTCGGATTGAGCTGAAATTTTGAGGGTAGATGCCTGAAAAACCCTAGAACGTCTCCACCAATTTTCAGATCATTTGGAGCAACACAGATCCTAGCGCATCCCTATGTGTGAACGAGATTTTTGGCAAGCGGTTGTGCGAGGGTTTCATCTGGGTTGAGTGCAAGCAGCTCCAGAGGTTGGTTTTTAGGGCCTTCGGGCCCTAGCGGCCAATATTTTTGTGGTTTATGCTCAATATTTTAGCAGGATATGTTGCAGGGGATCCAAGATGGGTTAGAAATTTATCTTTCAATAGATCATGTTGTGAACTTGAGTGACAACGGCTTCCAATTTGCTGCACAAAAGAAAAGTGAAAACCATACCTTTCCACGACGTCTAGGGCAAGGATTAAAGAGATCACGAAACAAGTTTCAAGCAGTTGATCAAAAAATGGCTCAGATCTCAAGTGAATCTGGTGCTAAGGTGCACCCACAAAATAATTCTACTGTGAAAACCCCTGTCAAGGGTAAGAATTTCGAAGACTCAGCCCCAAAAATGAATTTTAGGGATGCCCTCCGTGGTGGACAGCCTCAGCCCAATGCTAATATTAATCTTAGGGCTTCCCATAAACCT
Source organism: Wollemia nobilis (assembly GCA_028583015.1). Taxonomy (NCBI): domain Eukaryota; kingdom Viridiplantae; phylum Streptophyta; class Pinopsida; order Araucariales; family Araucariaceae; genus Wollemia; species Wollemia nobilis. The sequence continues at coordinate 3,343,339 of JAQPPZ010000048.1, read as the reverse complement.
CTAAGAATGCCTAAGATTGATCCCAGGAAAACGGAGTCAGGATGTCTTAAAGCGGTTGATGGAACTCCTATTGTTAAGCTTGATATGGGTAACATTCAGACTGGCATTGAAGATTTGGAAAAAAGAGGACTAATTTGTCGGTTCGTGGGTTTTCGTCCGAGCCTATCTGCTTTCAAAGTCTGGGTTGCAAAAAGTTGGAAAACTAAAGGTGAGTTACAAATCTCTATTTATCCAAATGGTTATTTTCTTGTTTTATTTGCTAATAATGAAGATAGAGAGAAAACTTTTCAAGGGGGTCCCTGGTTTTTTGGAAGGGCGGGGCTTTTCATGAAGCCCTGGCATACTAAATTTAAAGTCGAAGAAGAGATGCCTTCTATAGCTCCCGTGTGGGTTAGACTCTTTGGCCTCCCTATTGAATTTTGGAATCCTACTATTTTTTCTTCAATTGGAAACTCTTTAGGAACTTTTATGATATCTGTTGATTGTACTCAAAATTTTGAACATATTATTTATGCTCGGATTTGTGTTTTAATGGATTTTGACAAACCCCTACCTAAAAAGATCACATTACAATTTGGGGAAGACACTTGGGAGCAAGTAGTGGACTATGAGAACATTCCTTTTCGTTGTAGAATTTGCCATGAATATGGTCATTTGGCTAGTGCTTGCCCAAATAAAATTCCTGATCAAAAGAAAGAAGATATAAACTCAGCAGGTTTCCAAATGCCTAAGAAGAAGAACACTCAGAAAAAACCAGTTATGAAGGATCAATCAAAGTCATCTGCTAATATGTTTGAAATCCTTTCCACAAATGATGTCCCAAGTGAGGAAGAGGAAATAATGGAAACAAAAATCTTAGAAACACAATTTAAAGATGAAGGGAAGAACTCAGAGACAAACCAACAAATCAAAGGTTTTCAACAAAAAAAAAGGAAGAAAATTTACACAAGAAAAACAATCTTTTAAATGTCAAAACTTCAAATAATACAAGTCCCAATATAGACTCTGTTGAACCCTCTAGTAAAATTTTGGTTGTGTACGAGCATTCTTCAAGGTTAGAAGCCATCTCAGATTCAATTGGAGTAAGTCAAGAAACAGGGAAAAAAACTGAAGATGGATTCTAATCAAAAAGCAAGTCGCAAGACCAATCAATATCATATGGTAAAAGAAGGTGAAAAGCTTGTAGAGGAAGGTAAGATTAATGCCCTTCCCAACTTTTTTAGCCCTGGTATTAATGAAGATCATCACTTGGAATATTAGAGGACTCAAAGGGAGTCTTTCAAAACAAAATGAAATTAGAAGAATGATTCGGATAAATCATCCACATCTTGTTTTCCTTCAAGAAACGAAGATGTCAATGGAGGATATGGACTCAATTGCCGGTAAAATTTGGCCAGCTGGAAAAGTGGTTTCCCTCAGTTCCCAGGGGACTTTAGGTGGCATTGCTTGTCTTTGGGACCCAAAAGAGGTAGTTATTCACCATATGGTTGGCAGTTGGGGTCTGTTGGCTATAGCTATTCAAAGTAGACATTCCAACCAAATTATGCTCTGCATTACTGTTTATGCTCCGACTGCTTTGGAGGAAAAAAGAAGACAGTGGAAGGATATAACTCATATTATCTCTCATTTTCTTGAAGCTTGGATCTTGATCGGAGGAGATTTCAATACCATCCTCTCTCTGGATGAGAAAATGGGGGAAATAGAAATTTGGACAAAAGCACTGACCTCATGAGCGAATATATTGCAAACCTCCATCTTGTGGACATCCAACTGAGATAATGGCCTTATGACTTGGTCTAACAGAAGGCAAGGCTTAGCTTGTATAATGGAGAGATTGGATAGGTTTTTGCTCTCTGAAAATTTCTTAATCCATGGTCACATTCCTAAAGTGAAGACTCTTAACAATGTTGGTTCGGATCATTGGCCAGTCATGGTGGAAATGTGGAAAACCAATGTGAGTTTCTCTCCTTTTCGTTTTCAATTAATGTGGCTCGAGAGACAGTTCCTTTAGACCTCGTGTGCAACAATGGTGGAAGGAAGGTAAGCCTAGGCATGGGACTAAGATGTTCTATTTTGCCAAAATACTGCAATACATTAAATCCAAAATCAAGACTTGGACCTGGAAGGAGTTTGGGGATGTTCATAAAAAAAACATGAAGTTATTGCTCAACTTGAAAATTTGAATAAGAAAATCCATTTAGATGGCCTCACGAGAGAATAGAAGTGCGAGATGAAATTAAACTCACAACTCAGTTAGAGGAATGGGAAAAAGAGAAGAACTCTTATGGAAGCAAAAATCTAGAATTCAATGGCTCAAAGAAGGAGATCGAAACACAAATTTCTTCCACAAATCTCTTCTAGCTCGAAGATCTCACAACTTTATTTCTTCCTTGAAATCAGATTCTGGAGATGTTGTCTATACTTGGGATGGCATGAACTCTATTGTTGTCGATTACTTTTCCAATATTTTTGTTGCTACTCCTCTTGACTCGGCTTCTCAACAAAATGTTCTTCAAGCAATCCCTTCTCTTATCACTTCTGAGGAGAACTCTATTTTGATTGCTCCTGTTACTATCAATGAGCTTCAACGAGGTAGTTTTTAAAATGCAAAAAGGAAAAACCCTAGGTCTTGATGGTTTTCCCATTGAGTTCTACCAAGAGTTCTGGGATATCCTTCATGCTGATTTATTAGAGGTGGTGGAAGAAGCAGGGAAAGCCAAAGAAATTTTGAAGGTTATCAATAAAACTTATATTACTCTTGTTCCAAAAGCTCAAGAGGTTGATCATATCTCAGCTTTTAGACCTATTGCTTTATGTAATGTTCTTCTCAAAATCATTACTAAGATCATGGCGAGAAAGGTTGAAGCCTCTTTTGCATAAGATTATTTCCCCTGAGCAAGGGGGTTATGTGGAAGGGCGTCAAATAGTAGATGAGATAGTTCTTGCTCAGGAAGCCATCCATTCCATGGATATGCAAAAATCTCCTTCCATGTTCATTCGGTTAGACTTATCCAAAGCTTATGACAGTGGATTGGCACTTCCTTATCAAAGTTTTGAGGCAATTTGGTTTCTCTAAGGATTGGATGGATTGGATTATGGGATGTATCTCTTCAGTTTCCTACTTAGTTCTTATCAATGGCAGGCCTTCTCGGTCGTTCCCAGCTTCCAGAGGTATTAGGCAAGGTGACCCGCTATCCCCTTATTTATTCATCATTCTTGTTGAATGCTTGGGTAGGACTATAACCAAAAAGAGGGAAAACAAAACCCTTGAGGGAGTTACCATTGCTCATGGAGCTAGACCTATCTCTCATCTTCAATTTGTGGATGACTCTACTCTTTTAGGTAAAGCTAGAGTTAAGGAAGCTTCTAATATTAAGCAAATCATTAGCTATTTTTCTAAGGCTACTAGGCGAGTTGATCAATGAAGACAAATCTAAAGTTATTTTCTTTCACTGCTCTGCCAGACAGGAATCCATGGTCTTGGATAAATTAAGATATAAGAAGACCTCCCTTCTGATCACTTATTTAGGTATTCCCATCAATATTCAAAGGCAAAAAAATAAATATTGGAATTGGTTGTTGGACAAAGTCAAGAAGAAAATTGGAAAGTGGACCAACAGGTGGCTTTCTTCTAGGGGTAGAATCACCTTGGTAAAATCAGTCCTTCAAGCTATTCCTATTTATGTATCTTCCGTGTTGAATATCCCAAAGGTTGTTCTTCGAGAACTGGATCAAATCAGTCATCGATTCCTTTGGAGTGGTACTAAGGAGAAAAGAAAATGGGCCTTGGTGAAATGGGACACTTTATGTCTTCCTAAGAATGAAGGGGGTTAGGATTCCGGTCTTCTATTAATAACAACAAAGCTTTAGCTGCTAAATTATATTGGAGGATGTTGCATAACCCCAATGCTCTTTGGGCCAATAATCTCCTTGCTAAATATACTGAGAACAAAAGTCCTGAAGACCTTGTTCGCTATCAACTTCCTACCAAAGGTTCTCCCATTTTAGCAGTTCTTAAGACTGGTGAGGATTTGATAAAGAAAAATTTATTTTGGATCATTCATAATGGTCAACAGGTAAATTTTTGGATAGATTCTTGGGATGGTCACAAGCCTTTGATAACTCAGTTTCCCGATTGGAGGCCTTGGATGGAGGAGCTTCACCGAGCTAACTGGATAAAGGTGGCTAATTACTATCGGTACCATACTGGTAATTCAAAGGTTGGTAGATATTGGATCCCTATTGAGGATTGGCCTATTCAAATCCCAGAAAGGCAAAGACAAGATATCCAAGGCATCCTTCATATGAGATCTCTCTCTTGGTCCCATGAAAAATATTGTTTTGGATGGAACAACACTACTAAGGGTGAGTATTCGGTTGCTCAAGGTTATTTGACCTTATGCCATAATAATCCCAACCAATCTTCTGACATCTTTTCTCAGTTGTGGGCTCAAAAGCTCTGGCCTAAGGTGAGGTTCTTTACTTGGCTTTTATTGCATCGTAGGGTGCTTCCTGGTGAGCAACTTATGAAGCGTGGTTTTCATGGCCCTTTTAGATGTGAAATGTGTGAAGAGAATGTAGAAACTCTCAACCATATTTTTATTGAGTGTACTTTAGCCTCTGAGCTATGGAGGAGAATGGCCACTTTACTTGGCTTACAGTGGTCCAATTTTTTTACTTTTGAACAACTTTGGAGGGATTGGCCTAAACAAGAGGGTGTTGATCATTTTATTAGGCGGTTAGTTTGGATGGGTTCTACCATTCTTCTTTGGAATATCTGGAATGAAAGGAACAACCAAATTTTTAATCAAGATAGGAAGGATATTCACTATATTTGGCAAAAGACCATAGCCAACTTAGTTGAATCAGTCCATCAACTCCTTAATCACCCCCAAAACTCCCACCAAAGATGGGATCAAGTGATGCAAATATTGAAGATTAAATCTTCTAAGGGCAACCAACTTAAAGGGAATGTGAGTATTTGTAAGATGGATAGGACAAGAAATTGGCAACCTCCTCCTAAGGATTTTGGAAAAGTCAATACTGATGGAGCCTCTAGAGGGAACCCTGGAAAAGCTAGTGCGGGAGGAATTGGTAGACTTTCGGATGGCTCCCTGGTTTTTACTTTTGCTGAGAATTTGGGTATTCTTTCCAATAACCTTCTTGAGGGGTATGGTATCCTCAGAGGCCTTCAAGAGGCTACTAAGGTTGGATGGGAAAAGGTGTTAGTTGAGTCGACTCTCAACTCATGATTAATCTTTTGAAGACTCCTTCTAAGAATCATAAGGTTGATTGGAGAATAAAAAGAATTATTGAGAAGATTCAATTAATCCAGATGGGATTTTTGAAAGTTGATTACAATCATGTGGTGAGAGATCAAAACAAGAGTGTTGATGCTTTAGCTAATTGGGCTTTGGACAAAGGTGATCTTACTTGTTATGGCCACCCTCCTAGATGGTGGGCTTCACAAATTAGGGAAGCTCTTCTTTCTATCATTTCTTTGGATGGCTCCAGTTCTGAAGGTACCTAGTTTCTTCTTGCTTTATTTTTGCTTCTCTTTGGTTCAATCAGGTTATTTTAGTTCCCTAGCTCAAACTATTCTTTCTTTTGTTTCCTCTGTTGATTCTTGCCTTAAAAGTCTTCTGGTCTAGAAAGGTCATTGTTATGTTCAATTTTTTTTTTTTTTTTTGTTTAGTTTTTTAAGGTGTGTGTTCTTTTGTTTTGTTTTGTTTTTGTGTTCTTTGTGTTGTTTTTTTGTTTCTTGTGTTTTTGTTTTTTTGTTTGTTTTTTGTTATTGTTCTTGTGTTTTTGTCGTTCTTGTTCTTGTGTTTCTGTTTGTTTGTGTTAATTCGTGTTTTTATGTGTGAGTGTTTTCTATGTTTTTTGTTTTTGTTTATTGTCTGTTGTTGGTTGTTTTTTATTTTTATTTTTATTTATTTTTTAATTTTTTAGGTTTTGGTTGTGTTTATTTTTCATGTTTTTTTGTTATGTCTTTGTAGTGTTCTGTTGTTTTTGTCTTGTTTGTGTTTTGTTATGTTGTTCTTGTGTTTTTCTATCTATGTGGTTCGTGTTGTGTTTTTTTTATCTTATTGTGTGTGTGTTTGGTTGTGCTTTTCTTTTTGACACACTCAAGGAGCATGTTTTTTATTTTATTTTATTATTTTTATTGTTATTTATTTATTTTTACATAAATGAATTGGTTACAATCACAATTTTTAGTAATTTCCAGCGCAGCTGGCAGGGTTCAAACTATCAGAGAAGGCTTCCAACACATCTATTGTCTCGTTAATGGTAACCCGACGTGAGATGGAGATCGTCAGACGCACACAGTTTGCACCGTCTTCATTAGTTTGGTTCAACACGTGGTATGAAGAGGGACCGTCAGACAAGCAAAAAATAGATCATCGTCATCAATCAGGTGCAACACGCAGAGAAGTCGAATCGGGCTACTGGCTATGCATGGGCATGCCCATGGGATTGGAACCTAGGTCTCCTCTCGGTAAATGCCCCAACTTACCAATCCACCTAGACCCATGGACATTATTTTTATTTTTATTTTTATTTTTTAAATGTTTTTGTGTGTTTGTTTGCTCCTTGAGTATTTCAAAGGTGGTAGGCCAGGTTCGAGTCATGGGCAATTTTGATGGAATGGATACCCCTTCCTCCTTGGGTCTTACCTGAAAGTGGCATCCCTTCTAGGATATTTTTCACAAATAAAAAAAGGGTATAGGTTTCTAGCTAATAAGAATTTAGATATATTTAAAAAAAAATTGCTTTTATAATACGAAGGATTAGGATTTTTTCTTTAAAAAACATCTCGATTCACCTTATTCTTGGACCAACTTGTGCAAAATTTGAATAGCTTTGAAATGAGTGGTCATATGAAGTAATCCAAGCAATATTGAGGGAGATATGATCCTGTGAAGTCAACCATTCGGAACAAGGGCAGTGATGATTTTTCAAGTCGCAAAAAACGAAATTGCAAATATTTGTCAGCTAGGGTTCAATCGATGGGAAGAGCAATGAAGGGTTAAGACTTTAGTGAGGCAAGACATTCTATTTGGACAAATAATTTTTTAGCTTAGTTTTTTTTCTCTTTCTTTATCTTAGAAATTATGAATGAAAAGGTTATAAAGTTTTTATCAAATATTATATTTGCTATGGGATATTCTGATAAATTTTAGTAGATTTTGAGTTTTAGTTTCCTTTCCATGGACCGATTTATAGTTAAATTCTTAGAATCATCTCTAGTGGTAGAGGTTAGTGAACGCACCTCAGAGAAATCCTTGTTGCTCAAAGATAGGGCAATTATTGGTAAATTTAATGGGTCTTGGCCAGGGGCTTTAGCCTTGAGAAAATGGATTGATAGGAGTTGGGAGTCTCTGGGAGTGATTCTATCATTTCTTCCCAAAGGTTTCTTCCTAGCCATTTTTTTTCTAGGGAAGAAAGATAAAGAATCCTAAAAGGGAGTCCTTGGTTTATGGGAAGAGCAGGACTCTTCCTTACCCGTTGGTATGAAGGCTTTTCACCTAAAAATGTAAATCTATCCCTAGTACCAGTTTGGGTTAGGATGTTTGGGTTACCCATTGAATTTTGGGAAATAGATACCTTCAAGGCAATAGGCAACACTCTAGGAGAATTCCTTGAGATTTCAGATACAACAAAAGATGGATTCTTGGCTATTTATGCTCGAATATTGGTCATGATTGATATAAGTAAAGTTTTACCAGAATCAATCATTCTTAAGTATGGGGATAATATGTGGACCCAAACTATAGGTTATGAAAACATATCTTTTAGATGTAGAAGATGTCATGAGGTGGGGCATACTAAAAGATCATGCCCTAAGAAGAGCCCAACAGAATCATATGTATAAAACCACAAGAGGAACTTACAAATGGTTATGGATGAAGATGGTTTTCAACTTCTAGAAAATAGATCTAGAAAAATAATAGAAAATAAAAAGTGGAGACCAATAAGGAAGGATATTGGAAGAAATACCAACTCTTTTGAGGCTTTAGCCTATGAAGAAAAAGTAGATCAAAACTTAGAGGACATAATACAACAATTTCAACATATTAACAAGGAACCATCTATTCAATATGATCCTAATTTAAAAAAGAACATTCTTTATGAACCTATGGAATGTGTCTCATAAGATTTTGAAGACTCTCTTGAAGTACCATGCACCATTCAAGAGAAAAAAAATCTAAATAAATTGTAGTTTTATAAGTTAATTCCTTTGAGGGCATCAGTTGGGTAGCCGAAGAGATTTCTGGTTACTGTGGATTTGAAGACAAGATTGCTGCCCCAGGAGGGCCCAATGGGGACACCTCCGGATCCTCTTCTAGAGAGACATAGTTCTTTTGCAGATTTGTTAAAGGATAAATCTCCATCAAAGACTGAAGAAGCACAAAAAACTGCATTAAAAATGCTCTTTACGAGTCGTTGGAAATAGATCAACATCTCAACGAGTTAATGGATGCTTGCCACAGTCAAAATCAAGGCCAAAGATTGTCATTGAGCAAAGGATGGTTGAAGAAACAGTTTTATATAGAGCCAATCATGATTTGATCTGTAAATTCATGGGTATTCGCCCTACCCTGAATTTTTTGCATTCTTAGGTCCGACAAAACTGGGAGCCTCTTGGTGAGTATTCTTTATGGTTTATTAGCAATGGATATTTTATTGTTAGTTTTTCTTCACTTGCCGATAGAAATAGGGCTTTCGAATCAAAAAAGAGGAATCATGGTCCGGCAGGATTATTTGTTCAACCCTGGAGAGTGGGATTTGATCCTCGAATTGAACCCACTTTTGTCCCGGTTTGGATCCGTTTGTATGCACTTCCAATGGAGTTTTGGAGTGAGCAGGTATTGGAAATTATCGGTAATTCCCTTGGAAGACATTTGGGTGTTTCCAAAGACACAATAGAAGGAAACACAGTTGTTTATGCAAGATTATGTGTGGAAATGGATCTTAGCCGGCCTCTACCGGTAGAGGTGGAACTTGAACTTGCGGGACTATCTTGGATTCAACAAGCTGGATTATGAGGCATTGCCCTTCAGATGCGAGTTTGCCACAAATATGGGCATTTGGCCCGATCTTGCCCAAATAATATGAACATAAAAATGGAGGCTCCTCTAGGAATGTCAAATCTTCCTAAGGAGGGTAAGTCAACAATCAACAAAGAACCAACCAATATTTCTCGGGGTAAAGAAGCACGGGAGATGGTTTTGAACAGCCCAAAAGAAGGAGAAGGCAAAAGAAAAAATATGGTAAAGAGCAAACCCAACTCAAGCCCTCCAATAGGTATGAGATATTTAAGACACTAATGGACCAAGAAGAACAATTCATGGAAGGAGTGGATGGGAATAATGAAAATAATAACAGCCATGTTCAAGCTCCTCTTTCATCTCCCCCCATCATAGAGCAGGTAATTGAGTACGGTGAGTTACCGCGGTCGAGAGAGTGCGGGGGCATTGATAGTGCATAACCAAGAGCAACCAATAATTAAGGATGTCGGCATGGGCATAGCGAGAAAAGAACAGAGAAAGGCCAACTCTAGGGATAACTCGGGTGGAAAAGAGATAAAAAAATAGCAACTCTCAAGGAGTGGGTAGAAAATCAAATAAGGAATTGATAGCAGTTCAAGGAGACAAACTGATCATTGGAGGATCGGTGAGGCCAATAGATTTTTACTGCTCTCAAGGTAACCAATGATTATACAATCATGGAATGTTAGGGGTTTAAACGGTAGAACCCATCAATCTGTTGTTCGAAGACTCTTAGAAAAATGTAAAACAGATTTTTTGCTTATCCAGGAGACAAAAATGTCGTTGGATCTTATGTGTAAAACAGTTAACAGACTTTGGAGGGTGTTGGTCATATGGAAGTGGCTGCCCAAGGTGCCTCAGGGGGGATAGTTACTCTTTGGAACTCTCTTGAATGGACTGCAATAGAACATATAGCTTGGAGGGTGTTCTCACATCACATTTTAGAAATAATGTCACGGTTGAACATGTTTTAATCACAAATTTTTATGGGGCTCAAAACCTAGATGGTCAGATGCATCAATGGAAAGTTGTGCATAACATGAGAGTCTCAAGGGAAGATTTAGACTGGATTATTGTTGGGGATTTTAATGCTAAATTATCCTCTAGAGATCAGGAAGGGGGAACCCCAATTTTGGACCCAAGGGATCGACTTATGATTGCCCAAGTCCAGGCATTACACTTGGTGGATATTAAATGCCCTGGAACCAACTATACTTGGACTAATAAGAGGAGGGAGCCACATAGCGGGAAGGTGAAGTTAGACCATTTTTTGGTTTCAGAGGAGGCATTTGTAAAATGGAATATAAAATTTCAGATTTTGGAGGGTCCGGTTTCAGATCACTTTCCCATTTTGTTGGAAGGAGGGATCAAGACAGTGCGACATCACAAACCATTTAAATTTGAAAACTTTTGGTTACAAAAAGAGGAACTTCGAAAGAAAATTCCATAGTGGTGGGAAGAAGGTCGCCCAACATATGGGACAACAATGTTTAGATTCCACAAACAACTTCATTATGTCAAAGATCAACTGAAACAATGGAGGCGAGCTAACAAGACAGACTTCGAGGTCCAAAGAGCTCCATTGGTGGACGGATGGGATGAGGTTCAAAAACACTTTAGGGAAGGAACAATTACAGAGCAGCTCAAAGAAGAGGATGATGCATTGCGTAAAGCGGTTGAGGACATTGACAACCAAGAGGAGACCTACTTGGAAGCAGAGAGCAAGAACCACTTGGTTATTAGAAGGTGATAAAAATACCAAATTTTTCCATCGGTCTGCTTGTGCTAGGAGACAGATGAACAACATGGAAGCTCTTCAAGATGAGAACGGACACTCCTTTGATACAATTCCAGGTATGCATTTCCATTCAATGGATTATTTTTCTAAACTATTTAAGGAAAGTATGGTGCAAGATGAAGAGGCTCAAAAAGAAGTTATTGTTGTCATACCCTCTGTTATCTCTGAAGAAGAAAATCAGGCCCTACTTAAACCCATTGATAGAGAGGAGCTGAAGAATGTAGTCTTTGGAATGAGCACTGGAAAAACACCAGGTCCAGATGGCTTTCCAATTGAGTTTTTTTAGGCCTTCTGGGATAACTTGGAGGAGGATGTAATGGTTGTTATAGAGGAGTCCAAAGGTAGTAAAAGAATGCTTAAAGCATTAAATCATACTTTCATTACCTTAATTCCAAAAGGGGAGGAGGGGTACATATTTCAGATTATAGACCTATTGCCTTATGCAATGTCATATATAAAATAATCACAAAGGTAATGGTGAGCGGCTAAAACCTCTTCTACATAGCATTATCTCCTCGAAGCAAGGGGGTTTTGTAGAGGGTAGGCAGATCTTGGATGGTGTGGTTCTAGCTCGGGAGGCAATCCATTCAATGCAAACATCTGGTAATAGAGGAATGTTCATAAAATTAGATATGTCAAAGGCTTATGATAGGGTGGAGTGGAGCTTCTTGTCAAAGATGATGGCAGCCTTTGGTTTCTCTCGAGATTGGATAGAATGGGTCATGAGTTGTGTTTCTACTCCGACATACTCAGTGTTAATCAAGGGTCTTCCCTCGCAACCGTTTGGAGCTACTCGAGGCCTTCGTCAAGGAGATCCTTGCTCTCCCTATCTTTTTCTCATATTGGCTGAAGGATTGGGTAGACTCATCTTGAGGAGAAGACAACAAGGTTTGCTAACAGGTATCAAGGTGGGTGAGGAAGTTTTGACTCACCTACGGTTTGTGGATGACACAGGATTGGTGGGAGTGGCCGGCTTCGGGGAAGCAAGAATGATTAGAGATACACTTAATGTCTACCTTAGGGCTACAAACCAAGTCATCAATGATAAAAAATCCAAAGTGGTCTTTTTCAATCTTGATCAAAGGCTTCAGGACAGAATTTTAGAGATCTTGGGATTCACAAGGACTTATCTCCCAGTGGTATACTTGGGGGTCCCTTTGCATTTTAAAAAACTAAAAATAGATATATGGAGGAATATTTTGGATTGTATCAAGGACAAAATTAATCATTGGTCTCACAAATGGTTAAGCTATGGGGGTAGATTAACTTTTTTACAGTCAGTCATTCAAGCCATGCCAATTTATAAATTTTCTATCCTTGTTTGCCCCACATACCATATGGAAAGAGTTGGACAAGATGGCTAGAAAATTTTTATGGGAAGGAGTAAAAGGAGAGAGGAAATGGGCCTTAGTAGGTTGGGAGAAAGTAAGCCAGCCCAAGGTAAAAGGAGGTTTGGGATTGAGAAGATCAAAGTTAAATAATAAAGCTTTGGGTGGAAAGCTTTATTGGAGGTGGATTTCCCAACCAACTTCTTTATTCGGTAGAATCTTAACTAGTAAATATTTGGGACAGGTAAACCCAAATGAGGTGGGTCGTTTCCCTTTGGATGGTAATGGATCCTTAGTGTGGCAGGCTCTCAAGTTAGGATCTCAGGTAGTAAAAGATAGATTATTTTGGAAAGTGGGGAGAGGGGAGAAGGCACGATTTTGGACAGATTCATGGGATCAATACCCACCTATCATTGTTGAATTTCTTGAACTGCAACCAATAAAAATAGCCATAGAAACCAGGGGATGGGTCCAAATTGAAAGTTATTTCAACACTAGTCAGCTGGGGGATTATAAGTTTAAGCGGTTTAAGAAGTTGGATGAGTGGCCAATTTCAATCCCTCCGGATTTGACACCCATCATGACTAAAATCTTGGCAGAAATATTTCTCACAGGTAGAGATGAGGAGGATGAATTAGCTTGGGGCTATGGGAGCCTTGGTGTCTACACGGTGAAGGATGGATATGATAAGATCCTTCCAGAGCCTCCTCCTCATACATATCGGGTTGAGGATTGGAGAAATATTTGGCGAGTCCAAGGGTTGGCCGAAAGTAAACTTTTTCACTGCGAGTTCATGCATAATGGAATTCTTACTTTTGATAATCTCGGATGTAGGGGAATCATTGGTCCATCTCAATGTGTTTTATGCTACAAGAGTGAGGAAACAGCTGATCACTTGATGTTTGAGTGCCCATTCACGCGCCAGATTTGGGAGAGATGGTTTTTATATTATAAAATTCAAGTTAATGGTGATTTGAATCGGATTAATATTTGGGAAAGATGGAAGAGGGGTAGATTTAAATCTAAAGCTCTTTGTATTGGTTGGGAGCTTGGATTAAACTTTATTTGGTGGCAAGTGTGGTTGGAGAGAAATGCCAGAATTTTTAGAGAAACTTTTTCTTCTTTAGATGGAGTTTGGCAGGTCATTTGGAGCAAAGTCACGAAGCTGTGGCGGTCTTTGCTAAAGAGGAAACTCAGGTTGTTATTGGGGCAATGGAGAAGGAAGTTGAAGTGCAAGAGGGACAGGACAGAGCTAGTTGGAAACCACCCCCAGAAGGTTGGATTAAAATTAATATTGATGGAGCTGCAAAAGGCAATCCGGGTAGAGCTGGAATTGGAGTGGTTTGTCGGAATCATGTTGGAACAGTGCTCTATTGGGAACTGCAAGGCTTGGGAAGAGCCACAAACAATGAAGCGGAAGCCTTAGCTATCAAATTTGCTTCTATTTGGGCAGTAAAACAAGGTCACGGGAGGATAATCCTAGAATCGGATTCTCAAATAATGGTTGGAGCTCTAGATTGCATGAGGAACTTTGCTTTGAAAACATGGAGGTTGAGGATTCTTGTCACTCAAATTAAGGAATTATGGAGGGAATTAGATGATGTGATTCCAGTTTATGTGAGTAGAGATCTAAATAAAGTGGCAGACTTCTTGGCTAAGATGGGTGCTGAGAAGGAGGTAGGGGTTCGGTGGCACGGTGACATGGCTATTGAGGATGAGATGATTAGGCAGGTTGGTGAGCAAATCCAGTTGCTTAGCTAATTTGGATAACCATTCCAGAAATATTGTTTAGGAGATTTGTGCTTCAATGTAGATCTTCTTTTATAGTTGTAAACAGGTGAACAGTCATTGTAGAAATATGGTTTAAGAGATTTGGCTCCAATGCAAATCTTCTTTTATTGTTGTAAACATGTGTTCTCTTTGACTAAGGTTGGGAAAAGTCTCATCCCAACTTGTAAATGATCTTTGTTTTAATACAAGTTTTTCAAATTATTTTTCAAAAAAATAAGTTAATTCCTTTGCCATTAATAAGAAAATACCAAAAAATAAGCAGGACAAGTCAAAAGCTTCTATAATAGAGCTAGAAGACGATAAATGTGATGAAAAATAAAATTGTGAATGAATATTGAGGAATAGAATAATAAGACCTACTCTTGATATAGGCAAGGCAAAAAGAGGAAAAACCTCAAATTATCAAGCAGTATCTAGGGAAGCAAGAGCAAACATAGAGAAAAGAACACAAGCTAAGTTGGTTGAACTTCTCTTTACCAAACAGCAAAATAATATTAGTAATACGCAAGTGGGACCAAAATCCCCTAATGAGACATGATTATCATCTCATGGAATATAAGGGGTACTAATTCCCCCTCAAAGAAAAGGTGTATTAGGGACCTATGTTCAAGTAATAAACCTGATATTCTTTGTATCCAGGAAACTAAAATGATAAAATAAGAAGCTTCAAATACTATGAAAGCGATTTGGGCAAGATTTCAATGGGATGCTATGGATTCTAATGGAGCGTCAGGGGGAATTCTAACTTGTTGGAATCCTTCTAGAATATCTTATGTAACCATTCATAAAACTAGGTATTAAATAGCCTCTTTAGTCACTTGCTTCTTTGTAGATATTCGTTTCATCATTATTAATGTTTATGGACCTACAAATCAGTCGAGTAGATTAGAAGTTTGGAGTGGGATTGAAGCCTTTATGAGAAGTAAAGACCAAGAAACCCGATTCATGATCATTGAATACTTTAATGCCATAACCAATATGGATGAAAATTTTGGGGGAATTAGAAAATTGACCCAAAGTATGAAATATTTCTGAGATTTTATTCAAAACAATAATCTATGGAAAGTTGAATTTAAAGAAGACAACTATACTTGGACCAACAACAAGAGAGGCTATAACCTAATAGTAGAAAAATTAGATAGATGCATTCTCTTAGATCATTTGCTATATGAAGGAACTTGTGCTAAAATTAATACCTGTTGTGGTTGATCCACAACACACCCCAAAATTGGGGACCCACCTTTTTTGCAGGCTTGCAGAGAAGAATCTCGGTGACCCAGATGCTAAAATTGAAGAAAAAAGAAAAAATGCCTAAGTGTTGAAAAGTGTCGCGAAATCGCGACATGTCGCAAAATCGTGACTTGTCGCGCCATCGCTGCTAAAAACATGAAAGTTGTCACGAAATCGCGACATGCCGTTGAGAGGAAAAGAAATGGTGTCGCGAAATCGCGACATGTCGCTGAGAAGAAAAGAAATGGTGTCGCGAAATCGTGACATGTCGTTGGAAAAGAATGAAAATGGTCACGATTTCGCGACGTGTTTTGCAAAAACGAAGGATGATGAAAAGTGTCACGATTTCGTGACGTGTTTTGGCAAAGTGTACGGAAGGCGAAAAATGTCGCGATATCGCGACAGAAAGTGGAAAAGGGACTCGAAGAGGAAAGACGTCACGATTTCGCGACCGATTGCAGCAAAGGTGTACGGAACAGGAAATGGTAGCGAAATCGTGACATGTTTCGGAGAAGTGGCCCGAAGGAGAAGGTGGTCGCGATTTCGCGACGTGTTTTAGCAAATTGTACGGCACAAGGGAGATGTCGCGAAATCGTGACAGAAATGAAGACCATGCCCGAAGCAGAGAAGCGGTAGCGATATCGCGACAGGTTTTGCCAAGGCGTGCGAAACAGAAAAATGGTCGCGATTTCGTGACGTGTTTCGGGGAGGCGTACGAAAGAGAAAGCGGTAGCGATATCGTGACAGTTTGAAGGACGATGGAGAAATGGTAGCGATTTCGAGGAAGATGGAGGAAAGGTAGCGATATCGCTACAGGTTTGAGGAGAGAGAGGTTAAGGTAAAAATGGTCGCGATATCGCGACAAGATGTTGCCGAGGATGTACGGTCGGGAAGAGCGTCGCGATATCGCGACATGTCACGATTTCGTGACATGTCGCGTTTTCGCGGCCAGGAAGGTGAACAGGCGGCATGCAGTTTTTGTCGGGTTTTTCGTAGAGTGGCGTTACAGAAGGCGCGAGAGGCGTGTGACACGTGGCATGCAAGTGTCGGTGCTGAGAAGCGTTACATGCAGCGAAGGATTTTAGGCGTTTTGGCGTTAAACATGGAATAAAGACAAGGAAAAGGTGGGAATTTGAAGGGTCACATGCAGGAAGATGAAACAAATCGACACAGGGAGAATCGAAGAGCCGTTTCCGTTAGTATAAAGCCAGAAGTGCAGATTGAAGGAAGGGTTGGAAATTGCCGATTGCAGAGTTGCAGAGACAAGAGCTTCGTGCTATTCTGGGCCTGCACTTGGGCAATTTCCTTCTTTTTATGTTCGGAATATTTTTGCCTGGAACATTCTTTGAATGTAATTGACATATCATTTAATATAAAATACAGAGTATTGGCATCTCATTGATGAGAAAGAAGGAGTCATTTTATGCATGCATGATTTAATGTTTTATCTTTCATTCCAGGCTTCTGAGGCTTTTAGGTGAAGTTTAATGCAAGTGTGCTTGGTTGCTTCATACGAATGCCTAAGTCTGGAATTACAGTAGAAACCCTAGAAGCCAGCACCTAATTTATTTGGATTGTGCGAGTTTGCAGGTTCATTAGATTAGGTTGCATGCATAAAACCTCAGTATCTTCGGTTTCATCGAATTGATGAGAGTATTCTGACTGTAGTTTAATCTCTTTTTCTATTTACTTTTTTATTCAAATCCTTACTTTATTTTCTACAATTTAGTTACTGTATCTAGAATAAATAATCGAAAATCCATCAAAATCCAAGATTAAAGTACAATTATTCACTTTGAGTCCACTGTAATTTCAAATTAGATAAACCCTAGTGCCCCTTGTTAACATCCACTTGCAAACCCTAAGATATTCCTGGCATTTCATTTGAACAACATTATTTAAGCATAACAAGAACCTTGGAGAAAGTTATTTTCTTTGCAAGCAGAGGATTTTTGGACTCAGATCCTAACGGAGAGTGTGCTTTCACAATCGGGTGAAAACACCACTCAACAGATTGGCGCTAGAAGGAGGGCCGAATTGGTTTATCTATTTTGATTTTCATATCTGAATATTTTGTTTTTGATTTAATTCTGAAATTATTTACGGCTAAACTGCAACATCATTTTTTGTTTTTGTTGCAGGTTTTCTTCGAAATAGCCGAGGGTTTCTTCGAGCGAAGTCTGGACCCACCACGCCGTATTGCGACCAGGTCTCAAACAACCGGAGAAACCATTTTTCACGACCTTATTGGTACTCCCAAGGGTAAAGCCAAGCAAGTCGTAAGCACACCAGTCGCAAAAGGCCTGTTTTCTCCAGGAACGTCGAGTGGACCTACGCCAGTAATATCCTTTGCCCCTAGTGTGCCTATAGTTAGTAATATTTCTACTGCTATTGTAGGTCTGTCTACATCAATTTTGAGTCAAATGGCTCAAGCTCCAGCAACTCCTTGGTATGGAGCTAACAATACTCCTTTGAATATTGTTGGGGATATCCATGAAATCCCCAAGAACATTGAAATATTTCTGCCTAAATACAAGCCGGATGGCCTAAGAACAGCGAGAAGAACATATCCAAGCCTATAGGGATGTTTTAATTAGGTTGCAAGTTCAGCATGAAGATGTAGCTCTGTAGACTTTTTCCCATGAGTTTGGATCCAATAGCATATGAATGGTATATATGCTTGCCAGCTGGTTCAATCACCTCTTGGACACAAATGGAAAATGCCTTTGTCAATCAATTTAGGTCACCCTTAGATCCCGCAACTATTTACAATAAGTTTATTACATGCAAACGGGGCCAAGGGGAACCAATCCGAATGTTTAATCAGAGATTCCAAAAGAACTATAACAGAGCAATTAGACATTTTGCTATCGATCCCGCAGTGGCTTTGCAGATATATTTTGGGGCATTGGACCCCATGACAGCCATGTTTGCAAGGCGTAATCCTCAGGTCACCACGCTGGCTTTGGCCTATAATGAAGCCATGACTATTGAGCAGCAATTGACACCGCAAGGCTACGGGTTTACCCAGATGCCTATGATGGGACAGTGTGCTCCATATGGTCAAGCTACCCAGGCAAATCAACTCATGGCACCACAAATGCCAAGTATGAACGCCTTCCCATATCAGCAGTCGTATCCACCAGCACCCGCATATGCACCCATTCCAATCCAACCAATCACAGCCATTCCACCTGTTCCTGCATTTTTGCAGAACAGTCAATCAACTACGCAAGAAACTAGTCAAGTCAATCCTCAAGCCATAGTTCCTGTTTCGAATCCAATCCCGATTCAAGGTATTAATCCATATGGGAATCAAATTCCTCAGAACCCGACCCAAATGTGGAATCAAGACCCCATTAATTATGCGAATCCAATAGGGGTTAACAACAATATGATTCCACCGAAGGATGTTTTTTCGGAAGTCGAAGAGCTCAAGAAGCTAGTGCATAAACTAAGCAATGACAGGGTTCAACAGCAGAAGTATGACTCCCATGCCCCTCATCCAAACCAGAATTTCAACAATAGAGGGAGGCACTGGAACACCAAGCCAAACAATGGGGGAGTTCCTGCTCCCATTGCTAATCAATTAGATGCTTCTGTAGGCCCTAGCCAATCTAATTCTCTTTTGAATCTTTCAGATTTGGCATGGGAAAGGGGGTGCAAGTTACATAACACAAAGGAACACAATGAGAGGAATTGTCCTGAGATTGCTAGATACACTCATTGTCTTGAGGCACAAGTTGATGATTTGGAACTAGTATCAAATGAGGATCCATCGTATCATCAAGATGAAAATATTATGGTGATGGAAACAGTATATCACCAAGAGGGTGAAAGCGAGGAGGAAGAAGACGAAGTTTTGGAACAGGGAGGTGCAAGCTTTTCGAGATTTCAGAAAGGGGACTCATGGGTACCATTTGAGGAGTAAATCTAAAGCCCCTAAAACCTCATCAACACCTCCAAACAATTCTATTCTTCCTCCAGATACAAAGGCAAGTAACAACCCTCCCCCTCCACTCGGAAGAGAAATGTCCAATGACGTCCAGAAGACAGTCAAATTCGAAAAACCAAATTATGATGTGGTGGAGGATATGAAGAAGTCCAAATCTAGCCTTTCATTCTTGGACGCGGCTAAATTGCCTGGTCAAAAGGAGGCGTTGATAAGAGCTTTGAACTCACCTGATCCGATGTGGAAGGAAAAAAGAGCTGAATCCCATCTGATTTTGCGAAAGGAGAGAAGGGATGTCCCGCCATTCTTATTGACTCTGAGAATTGCGGGTAAGAACTTGCATAACTGTTTGGTGGACACAGGAGCCACGAGCAACCTCATGCCTACGGAGATATGCAAAATGCTAGGTCTGCAGCCTGTTTCATCCAAATGTATAGTCCTACAACTGGACAGATCAGAAGTAAATGTAGTGGGGACTTTATATGATGTCAAGATTCAATTGAATTCTGAACCCAGGGTTCAGCAGGTTGTGGACATTTTGGTGGTTAATATCCCGAGTAGGTATGGAATGCTACTTGCTAGGGATTGGATGAAAACGCTGAATGGCTATTTTGCAACAGACTGCTCGCATATGTGGCTACCATGGAAGGGAATTGCAAATCAAATAAGAGTGGAAAACGAACCGAGGCTTAAAGAGATTATAACAGATTTTAACAAGCCGAATGAAGTTCAGTTTTTTGAGCCAGACTTAGGAGTCTATGCGCTTGATGTTGAGGAAGCTGCTGAAGAGTTTAAAGAAGAAGTGTGTCATGGTCATTCTTCTGAAGAAAATGATTACACGTGGTTGCTCAAGTTCGATGGATCAAAGTCTAGACAGGGAGCAGGAGCTGGAGTCGAGCTCACTGGTCCAGGAGGTAAACCATTGCTAGGCGCCTACTGATGCAATTTCCTTGCACAAACAATGTGGCAGAGTACGAAGCATTGATCTATGGTTTACGTCTAGCATTGAGCAAACATGTTAAATGCTTGAAGGTTTTGGGAGATTCTGAGTTGGTTGTCAAGCAAATCAAAGGACAGTATACATGCCACGACAAAAGACTGAGCCTTTATAGAACTAGGGTTATGGATCTCATGGAGGAGTTTGATGCATTCAACATAGCCCTTATTTCTAGGAGAGGAAATCGAATAGCAGACTCTCTTGCAGTCGCCGCGGGCATGTTAAACCCGGTGGATATAAAAAGATGTAAAAAGTTTTCCATTGAGTCTGGTTCCTTGTCCATCAATACCTGATAATGTAAAGAATTTCCAGGTTTTTGAAAGTGACAGGCACATCTTCAAGTTTGTCACAAACTCGGGTATTTTTGAAAACCAGGTGATTGATGAGGAACAAAGGTGGGAGGATGAAACAGAAGAAAGTGAAACTGCGTATCAATCCAACAAAATTCCTAAAGACGTGGTTTCATTAGAAAAGATGTTCGACATGGAATGCAAGAACAAGAAGAGAAAAAGAGTCCCACTCCCCAAAGATGCATGCGATTCAATTAATCTAGGGAGTGGAGACAATCCAAAGGAGGTGTACATAGCAAAGGCATGTACAGAGGAAGAAAGGAGCAACATAATACAGGCATTGAAGCATTACATAGATTGTATTGCTTGGAACTACAATGAGCTGAAGACTTACAACCAGAACATTATCACACATACCATTCCTTTGAAGCCAGACTCCAAGCCTTTTAGGCAAAGACAACGAGTTGTTAACCCGCTATTGGAGCCTTTGATCGAAAAGGAGGTTAAAATATTATTGGAAGCGAAAATCATTTTTCCTGTTAGGCACTCAACCTGGGTGGCCAACCTCGTTCCAGTAAGGAAAAAGAGTGGAGAGATTAGGCTGTGCATAGATTTTCGAAATCTTAATAAAGCCTCTCAAAAAGACAATTATCCATTGCCATCAATTGATGAAATTCTGCAAATGGTAAATGGATCTGAAATGATGTCCTTTCTCGATGGATATTCGGGGTACAACCAAGTTCTTATACATCCAGGATGACAGGATGAAAACGGCCTTCACTACCAAGTGGGGGACATTTGCATATAAGAGAATGTCGTTCGGATTGTTAAATGTTGGTGCAACTTTTCAACGCGCCATGGATTACGCATTCAAAGGGCTAATAGGCAAATGCATCATCGTGTATGTGGATGATATCCCAGTTTTCTCGAAGAAGAGAGAGGATCATGTTAAAGATTTGAAGAAGGTGCTTCAAAGATGCAGAGAACATGGAATTTCCTTAAATCCCAAAAAGTGCATTTTCGGATGTAACAGAAGGGAAATTGTTGGGTCACATCATTTCAAAAGAGGGCATATCCATCGACCCAGAAAGGATACAAGCTATCCAAAACCTACCTCTCCCGAGCAATAAAAAAGAACTGAGATCTTTCTTTGGGCAAGTCAATTTTGTGAGGAAGTTTATCTCTAGCTTTGCTGAGATAGCCAAACCTCTGAACCAGATGCTCAAGAAAGATGTGGATGTAAAATGGAACGAGGAAAGTAGAGTGGCTTTCCAGAATATCAAAGATGCCATTTCCAGAGCCCCTGTCCTTATAAGCCCAGACTACTCCAAGCCTTTTTATATTTATGCTTTTGCATCAGAACACTCCTTTGCGAGTGTCTTAACCCAAAAAGGTGAGGATAGTGCCGAAAAACCCATTGCATTTTTAAGTGCCCCCCTGAAAGACGCTCAATTAAGGTATTCAATCCTTGATAAGCAAATGTACGCACTTTTTAAAACTGTGAAAAAATTTAGGCACTACATCGTGCACAGCAGAATTATCGCCATCGTGCCCGATTCTGCTGTCAAGACCATGTTTTTACAGAATGAACTAGGTGAGAAGAGAGGAAAGTGGATTTCAACCATCCAAGAATTTGATCTCGAAATCCAATCAATGAAACTAGTTCGAGGACAGGGACTGGCGAAGGCGATCGCGAGAAAATAATCCGCAAATAACAAGTCAATGCTCAAATACAGAATACATGGCTAAGGACGAGCGGTATGTTGATATTGTGCAATTTTTATTGATTGGTAAGTGTCCTTCTAATCTGAATTCAACACGAGAGAAGAGCCTTAAGGCTTAAATCTATCAATTATCCGATAAAATCTGGTGTGCTTTACGGGAAGAATCATGAAGGTATCTACCCGAGGTGCTTGAACAAAGAAGAAGGCTGCCGGGGTGTTGCAGGAATTTCACGGGAAACATGGAACCGGTCATGGTGCAGCCAATGCTACAGCACATCAAATCCTGAGAGCAGGATACTACTGGCCACATATTTTCAAGGATGCGCATACCCATGTACGATCTTGTCACATCTGTCAAGTGGCTGCAAATAGAGAGAGAAATGCAGCCATGCCGTTGCAGCCTGTAGTCGAAATGAGACCGTTTGCACAGTGGGGACTAGATTTCATCGGGGTTATTAACCCAAATTCTTCTGATTCTCATAAATTCATTTTGACAGCTACGGACTACTGTACAAGGTGGACAGAGGCGATTCCTACTAAACATGCCACCACAGATGTTGTGATTAAATTTCTTGAGGATCAGATTATAACAAGATTTGGAATGCCCGACTCTATTGTCAGTGACAATGGTAAAGCTTTTATTTCTACACAATTTGCAGATTGGGCATATGATAACAAAGTGAGCTTAAAGTTTGCATCCAATTACTATCCTCAAGGAAATGGGTTGGCCGAGTCTTCAAATAAGAATTTATTGAATACTATTAAGAAGTTGTTGGAAAAGAACCCTCGGGACTGGCACAGCCAA
The DNA here is from genome assembly GCA_028583015.1 of Wollemia nobilis. NCBI lineage: Eukaryota > Viridiplantae > Streptophyta > Pinopsida > Araucariales > Araucariaceae > Wollemia > Wollemia nobilis. The sequence continues at coordinate 3,320,371 of JAQPPZ010000048.1, read as the reverse complement.
CTAAATTTTTCCCTTTGGGCAGATAGGACCAGAGTGAAAGATTCCATAGGGAATACTCCCTATCATTTGGTCTATGGGCAAGACCCGATATTTCTAGCAAATTTGAAGTTGCGAGACCTTACATTTCATACAAGAGTACTTGGGGACGAGATGATCAAGTTGAAGCCGAGGTTGAGCCGGTTGTTGCACCTTGATGAAAAGAGAGAAGAGGCCATGAATCACATGAATAAACACCGAGCGAGTTATCAAGAGATGGTTTGACGAGAAGGGCCAAAGTTAAATCATTGAGAATTTCAGATTTGGTATTACTATGGGACAAAAGACATGAGGAAAAAGGGAATCACCAAAAGTTTGATTGTCTTTGGTTGGGCCCATATCAGATTTCGAGAGATTCTTGGGAAGAATACCTTCAGGCTAAAAACATTAGAAGGGGAAGATTTCATGCTACCGGTTAATGGGCAGATTTTAAAGCATTATTTTAGCCCTTAGGTTGTGAGACTTTGATATTATTCTTTTGATCTTGGTGGGGGATTTTCAGATTTTGTTTTTATTGTTTAGGATTGTTAGTCTAGCTAGGATGTTGGTTATGGATTTGATTTCAATTGACATGTGTGTTAATTTTGAAAAAATAAAAAAATAATAAAAATAATAATAAAAAATAATAAAGAATAAAAAATTGAGATGTCAACTTATGCTTAAGGTTAGGAGAATATGAAATATTGGAATTGTCTTGTAAAAGCTCCACAAGTAACACAAACAGTTTAATAATATTGTTTGATTTTGTGATGCATGAAAGAATCAGTTTTGCATGACAATTCATTCCATTTGTAATTCAAGAAATAATGCATTCATGTTCCATCTCACCTTACATACATCTCATCTTAGTTACATATGCATCTTAGGTACAAGCCATTAAAATATGTCAAATCCTCTTAGGGTTGTGTTATAACATATATGTAAGTAGCTCCTAAGGTTGGAAACTGAGTCTTGAGATATCTAGAACCAAGCACGTCTCATACATTAAAAAGGATCTTGAGCAAAATGATCAAAACCTAACTTGGAGGAAAAGGTTGGGCGAAAGAAGTATTTCATGTCTATCCTATTTATGCAACATGATCCTTAAAACAGTGGTTTTGACCACTTCCATAGAGCTTAAAGCCTAAAATCAGAGTAGTAAGGATAGGGTTAAATCCTCATCAAACTTAGGTTGAGGATCCAATTCCCCAAAGCTTTGATTTGACCCACATGGAGTAGTAAGGATAGGGCATAAATTCTCATCTCGGTTGGTTGAGAATCTGATTCCCCAAAGCTCTTATGTCTCATTTCATAGTAAATCTTGGATTGTAAGGATTGTACTATTTGTCCTCTGCAAAGGATGGGTAGTCATCCCCAAGGTCTAAGCAACAAAATTAATATTTCTCATCTAAAGTTTGGATTGTAAGGATCGTACTACATGTCCCTAGCCAGGATGGGTAGTCATCCCCAAGGTCCAAGAAGTAAAAAAAAAAAATATATATATATATAATAAATAAATTTTTCCCATCTCATCTTTATTTTGGATTGTAAGGATCGTACTACTTGTCCTCTGCAAGGGATGGGTAGTCATCCCCAAGGTCCAAAGAAATGGAGATAAGTTTTGGATTGTGGGGTTAGATATGCCCATGCATGGCATCATGTCTTGCCTAAAAAACAAGACCACTGATTGTCTAGAGGGTTAGACTAGCATGACCATTTCTTCCATAGCTGGTTTAATTATTTTGCTTAAAGTGAGGTAATGAACTCTAAATCAGAATAGTAAGGATAGGGTTAAACTCTCATCTCGGTTGGTTGGGAGTCTGATTCCCCAAAATTCTGATTTCACATTCACTTGCACATGGGTTCTAGATAGTAGGGACTCATAACCAACTTTGGGATACAATAAGGTAATGAATTAGTGGATCCTAAGAGGGTTTGGCAATCTTGAATGCTTGTACATAGTAATAGAAGAAGGACCATGCCTTTTATGGAAGCAAATCTCCTTGCACATTCATTAGGGTACACAAATCATTCACCATCCCACATATGCATTCATGCAAAACTGATAATGGAATGTTGATCAATTTCAAACGATAGGGAATGAAAGCACATTGCACACATTGAGCTGATACTTGATGATTCTGATGATTCATGTACTTCTGATCTTTGGGCATTTGTTATTTTGCTTATGTGCTAACATATATTTGCGAGTTTGTGATATGTTTCAGGTTGGGTTCTTACTAAAATGCTCAAGAGCATTTGACAGATAGAGTCGCCATTTGTTGTGGTTGATCCACAACACACCCCAAAATTGGGGACCCACCTTTTTTGCGAGGCTTGCGAGAGAAGAATCTCGGTGACCCGGATGCTAAAATTGAAGAAAAAGAAAAAATGCCTAAGTGTTGAAAAGTGTCGTGAAATCGCGACATGTCGCAAAATCGCGACTTGTCGCGCCATCGCTAGGAACGGGAAAGTTGTCGCGAAATCGCGACATGTAGCTCCATCGCTGCCGAAGAGGAGAGAAAAGAAAAATTGAAAGTTGTCACGAAATCGCGACATGTCGTTGAGAAGAAAAGAAATGGTGTCGCGAAATCGCGACATGTCGCTGAGAAGAAAAGAAATGGTGTCGCGAAATCGTGACATGTTGTTGGAAAAGAATGAAAATGGTCACGATTTCGCGACGTGTTTTGCCGAAGCGTACGGATGATGAAAAGTGTCACGATTTTGCGACGTGTTTTGGCAAAGTGTACGGAGGATGAAAAAGGTCGCGATATCGCGACAGAAGAGAAAGGACTCGAAGAGGAAAGACGTCGCGATTTCGCGACCGATTGCGGCAAAGGTGTACGGAACAGGAAATGGTAGCGAAATCGTGACATGTTTCGGAGAAGTGACCCGGAAGGAGAAGGTGGTCACGATTTCGTGACGTGTTTTAGCAAATTGTACGGCACAAGGGAGATGTCGCGAAATCGCGAGAAATGAAGACCATGCCCGAAGCAGAGAAATGGTAGCGATATCGCGACAGGTTTTGCCAAGGCGTAGGAAAAAATGGTAGCGATTTCGTGACGTGTTTCGAGGAGGCGTACGAAAAGAGAAAGTGGTAGCGATATCGTGAAGTTTGAAGAAGAGAAATGTGTAGCGATGTCGACGAAGAAGCCGATGGAGAAATGGTAGCGATATCGCGACAGTTTGAGGAGAGAGAGCCCAAAGGTAAAAAGGATCGCGATATCGCGACAAGATGCTTTCGAGGATGTACGGCCGGGAAGAGTGTCGCGATATCGCGACATGTCACGATTTCGTGACATGTCGCGTTTTTGCGGCCAGGAAGGTGAACAGGCGGCATGCAGTTTTTGTCGGGTTTTTCGTAGAGTGGCGTTACAGAAGGCGCAGAGGACGTGTGACACGTGGCATGCAGGTGTCAGGTCTGCAGAAGCGTTACATGCAGCGAAGGATTTTAGGCGTTTTGGCGTTAAACATGGAATAAAGACAAGGAAAAGGTGGGAATTTGAAGGGTCACATGCAGGAAGATGAAACAAATCGACACAGGGAGAATCGAAGAGCCGTTTCGTTAGTATAAAGCCGAAGTGCAGATTGAAGGAAGGGTTGGAAATGGCCGATTGCAGTGTTGCAGAGACAAGAGCTTCGTGCTATTCCGGGCTCGCACTTGGGCAATTTCCTTCTTTTTATTGTTCTGGAATATTTTTGCCTGGAACATTCTTTGAATGTAATTGATATATCATTTAATATAAAATACAGAGTATTGGCATCTCATTGATGGGAAAGAAGGAGTCATTTTATGCATGCATGATTTAATGTTTTATCTTTCATTCCAGGCTTCTGAGGCTTTTAGGTGAAGTTTAATGCAAGTGTGCTTGGTTGCTTCATACGAATGCCTAGGTCTGGAATTACAGTAGAAACCCTAGAAACCAACACCTAATTTATTTGGATTGTGCGAGTTTGCAGGTTCATTAGATTAGGTTGCATGCATAAAACCTCATTATCTTCGGTTTCATCGAATTGATGACAGTATTCTGACTGTAGTTTAATCTTATTTCTATTTATTTTGCTTTATCTTTCAAATCCTTATTTTATTTTCTACAATTTAATTACTGTATCCAAATAAATAATTGAAAATCCATCAGAATCCAAGATTAAAGTACAATTATTCACTTTGAGTCCACTGTAATTTCAAATTAGATAAACCCCAGTGCCCCTTGTTAACATCCACTTGCAAACCCTAAGATATTCCTGGCATTTCATTTGAACAACATTATTTAAGCCTAACAGGAACCTTGGAGAAAGTTCTTTTCTTTGCAAGCAGAGGATTCTTGGACTCAGATCCTACCGGAGAGTGTGCTTTCACAATCGGGTGAAAACACCACTCAACAATACCTTAACAAGGATTGGTTCGGATCACTGGCCAATAAGAGTCAAAATAGTGGTAAGTGAATTAAAAAATATCATATTTTAAAATATGAGCATATGTGGGAAGACCATCCTCAATTTGTTGATATGATAGCTCAAACGTGGAATTATTTAGGTAATGGTGAGTTGTATTCTCTTCCAAATAAAATTAAATCTATGACATCTAGATTAAAAGAATGGAATAAGAACACCTTTGGAAATATTTTTGAGAAGAAAGATGAACGAAAAGATAAAATTCCAAAATTCCAAAAAGGTGATCATAATAATCCAATATCAGAGGAAAGGGAGTTGTTTAGTGAATATCATAATATTTTGAGTATGGAAGAGAAATTTTGGATATTAAAATCAAGACAAACTTGGTTAAAATAAGGAGATAAAAATACAAAGGCTTTTCATAGGATGGCTATAGTACAAAGATCAACTTCTAGAATTAGTAGAATCAAATCAATAGAAGGGGTTTGGATTGAAGATTGGAGTGATATTAGAAAAGAGGCAAAGTCTTTTTATCATGATAATCTAGGTTTAGAGGAGACTGGAGTTCTTAATGATAAACTTCTTCAAGATGTTCCTTTAGTTATAACAAATGAAGACAATGGGAAACTGATGGAGCCTATTACTCTGGAAGAAGTTCATTTAGCTCTTTTCTATTTTAATAAATATAAATCCCTAGTCCATATGGGCTCTCTATAGCTTTTTACCAACATAATTGGGATATAGTGAAGGATTATTTATTGGTGGCAGTGGAACAGTCTAGGGTAAAACAATACATACCTTAAAAAATAAATGCAACATATGTTACCCTAATTCCAAAAAAAAAGGATGTTGAATTGTTTGATTCTTTTAGACCCATAAGCCTATGTAATATGGATTATAATATTATTTCCAAAGTGATGGTAAATAGATTAAAGCCATTATTAGACAAAATCATTTCAGAGAAACAATGAGGATTTGTAAAATGGAGACAATTTTTGAACGGGATCATAGTATCTCATGAAGTTATACATTTAGCAACTTCAAGAAAAGAGAAAGCAATGATATTAAAACTTGATATTAGTAAAGCCTATGATGGGGTTAAATGAGATTTTCTTTTTGGAGTTTTAGATAAGTTTGGTTTCAAGAAGAAATGGGTTAGATGGATTAAAGCTTTTGTCTCTACAGTTTCTTATTCAATGTTGATCAATGGGTTAGTGACAGAATATTTTAAAGTCAAGAGAGGCCTTAGACAAGGAAATCCTCTATCTCCTTATTTGTTCATTATTATGGTAGAATTTTTGAGTAGGAACTTAAAGAAGGCTTAATGGGCTTATAAGTGGACTTAAGGTAAGTAATAACATCGATAACATCACCCATCAACAGTTTGTAGATGATACAACCCTTTTTGGAAGGGCAAGGATAAATGAGGCTAGAGCTTTGAATAACTTTTTAAAAGAGTATGAAAGAGCTTCAGGGCAAAAATTTAATAGGACTAAATCCAAAATTTACTTCCTTAACACTTATGCTAATATCAAAGTAAGAATTTGCAAGTTGCTTCAAATGGAGGAGGTAAATTTACCAACAACTTATCTAGGGATGCCTTTATTTGAAGGGAGAATGAGGATATATTTATGGAATCCTATTATTAGTAAAGTTCAAAATAAACTTCCAGCTTGGAAAGGTAGATGGTTATCGTTAGAAGGAAGATTGCAGTTAATTAAGTCAATCTTAAAAGCCATTTCAACATATTATATGTCATTGTATCCTATGCCAAAATCAGTTGAAAAAAGTTTAATCTATATTATACGATCCTTTTATGGTCAGGTTTACATGATAAAAGGGAATTTCCTTTGGTGAAATGGAGCAAATTGTGTGATGATAAAACTAGGGGAGGTCTTGGTTTAAGAGTTCTTACAGATGTAAACTTAGCTCTTAGGGGAAAGCTTAGTTGGAGATTGTACAAAGAGAGTCAAAGACAATGGGCAATAATTCTTCTAAGTATGTTGATCCCAATGACCCAAGTTTAATATTTATTGCATTCTCTCTACCAAATGGTTTTGCTCTTTGGAATGGTTTAAAAAAATCTATTGATCTTATGATTAAAGGTTTAAGATGGGTGGTGGGAACTAGAGAAAAAAAATTATTTGGATGGATACTTGGTGTGATAAAAAACCACTCAATTTAGATTCAATTTTGAAACCTTGGATGAGATTGCTTCAAGATAAATATGGTGATAGGGTTTCAAATGTTTTGTACAAGGATCGAGAAGGAAGATACAAATGGAAAGAAGATTTTTTTACAAGTGTACAAGACATTTATGCTAGGAGGTATTTGAGTAGAAATATTACAACTACGACTATTCCAATGGGAACCAAGGATAAATTGATTTGGGAGTTGAATAGCTGAGGAGAATACACAATAAGAAGTGGATATAATGTACAACACCAACAAAATAATAATGTCACTAGAATATGGAGAGATATTTAGGATAGCCCAAGAATTCCTAAATTTAAAATGTTTGTTTGGCTAGTAGGTCATAGAAGACATTTATCCTAGGATAACCTTACGAAAAGGGGTTTTCATGGCCCCTCTCAATTTGTAAAAAGGAGAAGGAGAGTATAGACCATCTCTTGGGACATTGCTCAATAGTTTGGAATCTATGTGAATGGATTCTTAATATGTTTGTAAATGCATGATGATGAATAGCAGAATTGAAGATTAATTAAAGCAATGGTAGAGCACTTATAAAAGTAAGGCTTTACAGACAATATGGGATATATCAAAAGATACAATACTTTGGACTATATGGCTAAAAAGGAATAGAAGAATATTTATAAAGTAGTTTAGAGGTAATGAAAAAGAAGATATGTTTAGCCATAGAGGAGTCTAAACCAAACATATCAACTCACCCAATCTCTAATTTAGAAGTAGAGGGCATTGATAGTTGGAGTCAAGTCATTAAATGGAATTATGATTTTGGGTACAAGAGAAGCAAACAGAAGGCAAAGCATATAAAGTGGAAACCACTAGATGTGAAGTGGGTTAAATTGAATTTTGATGGAGTATCTAAAGGAAGTCTAGGTGCAGTAGGAAGAGGAATAATTAGAAATAATAGAGGAGAAATTTTGTCTCATTATGCTTTCAATAGTGGATTTAATACAAATAATGAAGTTGAAGCTTGGCGGCTTTAGAAGGTTAAAAATATGTAAACAAATGACATGGAATAGAGTATGGATGGAAGGCAATTCTTTCATAGTCATAAATGCAATTTTGAGGAAAGCAAAGGCTCCATAGAACATACACGAGATAATTGTGGAAATTAAATATTTTGCTAAAGAGTTTAAAGAAATTAGGTTTGCACATATATTAAGGGAAGGAAACAAATGTGCATATAAGCTTTCCAATAAAGGGGTTGAGGATCGTCAAGTTAAATTCTCCTTTCCATGGTTAGAGGAAGTAGAGAGTTTAGTTGAAGCTGGCAAAAAATGTTGATTACCTAAATCAATTAATGATTAAGATTTACTTGAATGTTTTCTATTGGTAATATCTACTTTATTTTGTAATATTAATGTGTTTTCATTTAGAGTATTTATTATAATTTTTGTGGTTGCACTTGTGTTTCAGGAAGGAATCTAGCAATCCAAATGTGGTAAAGCAGACTATGATAGTGCAATGTTTTGGAAATATTACTCTACTAAGATGCAAGGCATAGATAGTAGAGATGAATTTATGGAATTGTGAAGGCTGCTAAAAGAAAATGTCAAGAAATATGCCAAATTCTGGATTAATTATATTCATACAAGAAATTGAAAAGATCAAAAAAAGAAAATCAAGAATTGAGACATTTTATGTAAAATGATGTAGGTTTCTAGCTATAGCATCTCAATTGAAATGAAAAGTGTATCTATTTGTAATATCTCAAAGAAGAGATATGTAATTTTTCAAGGGTGGGTAAACCGAGTACAACCCCTTATTATCCAACAAGAAAAAATATATTTCAACTTGATAGAGTATCCACCATTTTTTATAAAGTCTAACCTAAATAATCTTTCCATGAGAAAACTGGAAAATACAAATCTTGAAGCATCTTTGGAAGCTTATTTTCTCTTTATATGATATGGTCTCCCTCAATTATATTTCTCATAAAAATCCAAGGTCTAGAATTGTTGCCCACCTTAATATAATTTTTAACTTTTGAAACTCTATGAACTAAAAAAATCCAATCAAATAATTGTCATTTGGATAAAAAATAAATGGATAAGGCTCAAATCAAGTAAAAAACTAGAGGTTTATATTATCCCTCTCATTGATCTACAACCTAATATGTTTCTTGGTCACTTATAACCTCTATAGCATAAAATTCCATGTTGTAGAATTCCTAGGTAAAGCTTGTTCCTTTAATGATTTTATTGCATATCCAATCAATATATATATATATATATATATATATATATATATATATATATATATATTTATTTATTTATTTATTTAAGTAATGATTTTCCTAAATTTTTCCTTGACATTTGAATAATCTCCAACTAAGTTTTGCCCCTAATACCAAACTCATAAATCAATTATTTCACAAGCTCGTCTCTCTAATATTCCTTCCTCTACAAATCCTATCCCATTTGCAAGGAGAAAACCTAGATTTTTCCTCACATCCTTATCAAAAAAAATTGTCTTTATACTTTATTAAATTTGGATGCTATATTTGATAACCATATTGAACATGACATCATGTATAGGAACAACTTATAATGTTGTCTCTATGACCATTAATCCTATAGCCATGATTAGTAACTTACCTTTCCAACTTCCTAAACAAGATTTTATTCTATCCAAAATTAAGTCCTAAATATCCTTCTCTTTTCCTTTATCTAAAAATATAATAATAAATTTCCAACTTTAAAACCTAAAACTCTATATAATATGTTGTAAATCCAAAATAATATTAACAAGGGTTACAAGAAGTCACGATGAGTCCTTATCTCTTAAATGAATCGTAATTAATGACTAATTTAACTCAAAATAATTCAATTTTTTGTTTTCTTATTACATAATATAATAATTAATAATTAATTAAAATTAAACATAAATATAGTAATGTTTATACATGAATAAATTTTATGAATATAATTAATGCCAATAAAAAATAAACATGGAGAAGCAAATTATTATAAATTTAAAATGTTGTAATTAAGAGAGACTAGGAAGAAAGTGTAAACATAGAAAGAGCCTCACCTTATCTTATTTAAGATGTTTTAAAAATAGGAAGAAAAACCTACAATAATTCCTATCAAGGTAGTAGATATTATAATGGAAATGATTATCAAGGATGAGATGATCAAGCATGATATACTAGTTTTTAAAAGGATAGGGCTAATATGTAAGTTACATGAATATTGGGAAGGCCTTTTAAATATTCAAAACTACATCAAATGGACATGGGGATTGAATTCAAATTACTTCATGAATTTTATTTGAAAATAATTTTTCCTTCTCATCATTTACACATTGGAAAATCATGGATAAAATAGTGAATGGTATTGTAGAGGGGGAAAACTGCCCTACTGCGTACGATTTTCAATTGGATCCTTTGGGAGCCAAGGTGACCGTGGGGGTGTAATATATTCTCTACACTCGGTGGACAAGGGAAAGGGTTCACCAGGAACAATTTTAGGACTTGCTCCAAGTCCAGGGTGGAAAATGTTTGGTGTTTCAATTAAGCATACACCTATTGTTTGGCCTTTCTAAACTAAGCTATGAAAATGAAAGAACAATGCAAGACATACGAGATGCAAGAAGACAAAAACTAATCCTAGTATGATTATGTAATTCAATGATGTCTAACCCTAGGATTAAAAAATAAATTCTTTGAGCAAGGGTCCAAGGTAATGCACAAACAATATTAAAACCCTAGATGCACACTATATGCTTTTATTCTTTCAAATGCCTAGAAATTCAACCAAATATTTTCCTTTTACTTATGATCTAGGTTTTGAACAAAATTGAATAGAAAGCAAACAACAAACAACCTAGAAGCTTTACTTAGGGCACTTATCTGATCCGGTGTTTGATCCTAGCTTTAACTTGCATATAGAATATCCAAATAGCTTCAAACCTACAAAATAGCTTCACAAACACTAGAAAATTTGATCAATGTTTGGGGACCTACTTAGGCCACTATTTTACTGAACTTGGAGATACAACAGTCAAACCCCCTTAGTAATTTTATCTAAATATTTGAAAAAAAATAATCTTTGATCTTTGGAACATGCACAAACAAAGTGAAATAGATAGATAACAATGAAATATAATGCAGACAGGATGGACACAATAAAACACTAAAATGCAAATGCAAAATCAGGGTTTTGGGGTGCAAAACTTACCCCCAAGACCTAATTTACCAAATTTGAACCCTTTAAAATGGAATAACTAGTCTAGATTACCAAATTCACACCCTATACAATCGAGACACGAATATGGTTTAGATGCCCTTTTCGGGCCCTAAAACAACGAAAAATAGAGTGTAAAACAACAAAAAACAGACTTACAAAGCAACTAATGTAAATGTAGAACCTGATGAGTTGATGGAGAAAGCAAGGAGTAATGAAGATGTGAAATAATCACTCCAATATGGTTGATCTCTCTAATCATCAGGACTCCTCCACTCAATTCCCAAGGGCAGCAAACACCAAAGCACAAAACAACAAAACTATAACTTGCAATAGAAAGGCACATGTTAGCATCATAAAATGAGAGAATCAAGAATTATATTCTCTAAATAATTGGTTGGGGTGAAATAAGGAATCTAATACTCTATTTATAAGATGTTTGGAGGGCAAAACAGGTGGGGAAATGAAATTTTACTGCAGGCAAGGGTCGATCCCGAAACAAACCAATGAGGGGAGGGATTTTTGTGAGAAAAATCCCTAGAACACCAAATTTGTGCCTTACCATTATAGGACATGAATTTGGAAAGCCAAATTCATGCCCCTATGGACCAAGCATGAATTTGGCAAATCTAGGGAAACAAGGCAAAGGGAGAAGGCAAATAGGCCTCAAATTTGCACTTGGCAAGCTTGGGTGGCTGGCTAAGGGTCTAAGGAAGAATTGACTCATTATGATGGGTCAATTTTTTGTGTCTACATTTTTCTCTCTTTGATGCATTTACAACCAAATAAATGCATCAAAGAAATATGTAGACTCCTATGGGTGAAAGCAGCGAACACAAAAAGGGGTGGACAGGTTTTGGATGGAGGGAGTCAGGTTTTGGATGGAGGGGCGGTGCAAAAAGGGGTGTTAGCCTGAACATCACAAATTTGCATGCAAAATGAGGTATTACTACCATAAATACCTCTAAGGCTAGGGTTCCCCCTCAATTTTTTAGAAGGAATGCAAAATTCTAGATAAAAACTCGAAAAAGGTGAACAAAGGGCGCAAAAAGTGAGAAAAATCAAAGAAAGAGCAAAAGACAAGACAAGGAGAGAGAAAAGGAAGAAAGGGGAGGAGAGAGAAGAAAAGGAGGGAAAAGAAAAAGGAAGATAGAGAAGAAAGGGAGGGAAAATAAAATGGAGAGAAGAAAAGAGGAAAAAAGAGGGAAAAAAGGCTCATTTTCATCGTGTAAGGAGGAGAAAAGAGCTCTGGAGAAGAAAGAGGAGAATGGAACTACCAACTCACCATGCTATTGTGGTGAGGGATGAGGCTTGCACCACTATTGATCGATTAAAGGTACAAATAAAGACCCACTTGGTCATTTTATATTTTGCACCTACACACACAAATTTAGTAGTTTTTGCATTTTTTTTGAGTTTTTAGTCAATTATTGGAAAAATTCATTGTGGACTGTCTAGCCAAGCTAAATTTGTGCCTTGTTGAGAGGCTTTGCAAAATTTACGTCCAATCATTCTAGGGCACAAATTTGGTGAATTTTGACAAAAATACTTTTATTTTTAAATTTTTGTGTTTATGATTTTTATGTGTAAAATGATGAACAAATGATAAAATTATGTTATTATGCGGCTATATGTACTCGAGAGGAAAGAGGGGTGATCAGAAACATAGGAGACTTCCCTAGAGCAACTCACAATGGAGGAGAGGGAGACACTAGAGAACGTGGTGCTACTACACTTAGAAGAGATGCCCCACATTGAGGTGGATTGAGTCTTACTAATGGCTCTAGTAGAGCAATGGTATCTAGAATTATCTATATTTTGGAAATCAATCAGGGAAATGATGATCACACTAGAGGATATGTGGTGCATCTTGAGGATTTGTATTAGGGGGAGGATTGTTTAAATGGTATGGGTTCTAATGGTGGCATAAAATATGATGTTGAGGGACCCAACATATGTGATCCAACAGAGAAAATTCCATGTTGATGAGATGCCATGTCAATATGGATTTGGGGCACTGATGTTCATACTATGCAGAGTGGTGGTAAGGATATTGGTGTGCCATACTAGTAGGCTACACCTGCCATGGGCACTAGTAGGAGTAGTGGCAAACATGTGGGATCAAGGAGTGAGATTTGCATGGGCACCGTATGTACTGATCCATTTATACAATATGTTATACAACATCATGTATAAATGACAAATAGGGTTGATCTATACAACATTTCTCCAGGTTTTGTGTTAGGATCACATAGTAGTTCGAATATCGAATGCACTACCAAGACTATTTTCCAACATGGAGCAACCAGTAGCATAAAAGTGGAGCCGACACTACGAGCATGGGCATAGATCATATGTTGGTGTCTTGCCACTAGGGAGGTAGGTTATAGAGGAGCTACAGGAGTCCCAAATTATATGGAGATCGTAGCATATACATACAAGTTGGAGGGAGGATGTAGAGGAGATAGCTTGGGTGAGGAGGATCCAATGGCTTATCATCGAGAAGGACGAGCGAGAGATATTCAGGTTTGATCAAGTACATGTCAGTTAAGCATTCTAGAGAAAATTCTAGACCTGGGAGACTATTGGTTCATATGGGTGAGGAGAGATCCACTAGGATGTGAATGTGCTCCTGATGTGACTAGATGGATAGAGGAGGACCTGAATGACCCATTGTACGTGGATATAGGGGTGGACAATGTTAGAGTGGCCTATGGGTACAAGAGATGGTATAGGAGCATTATGCCCTTGAGGATATCTCCACCATTTATAGTGCAAAGATACTAGGTGATGAACCGACGAGTGTAGTTGGCACTTTGAGAGTCCACTCGACATGCCATCAAGAGGTAGGAAAGAGGTATAGTCCCATTGAGACCACCTTGGTCATAGGTTTAGGTGGGGATAGTGACATCCACGAGGTTGGTCATCATTATCTCCAACTCAAGAGGAGGGATTTCCCCCATCATGGTACAGGTGAGACCTAAGGTAATAGGTCCAAAGGAGGCAAAGGGGCTATGAGCCATAGTGGTAGAGATGTAGATGAAGATGGATTCTATCTGTAGTGCATTGGACCAAGACCAAGTGGAGCGAGATATGGTATGAGTTGAGGCAGAGAACCTTAGAGGGGAGATGGGTTGGAAAACCCAGGTAGAGGGGATGGTTATCGTGGTAGACATCCAACAAAGTGTGGGAGGCCACTTGTTGCTGACAGAGCTATAGAGGATGAGGGAGTCATATGAGGTGGTAGTACAAATAGTGACCTACTACCAGATGACCTATTACCATACAATCCTAGCTGACCAAAGGGTTCCAAAACCATCATCTTGGTGATCATAGAGTCACTCACAGTCGCGAGCAACTGGTGTGCGGTGCTTGTCCATCTGTTGTTTTTGCTTTTGCTGAGTCTTCTAAAGAATTTGAACCACTTTGGCTTGAAGACTCTGCAAATGCTATACAAAATATTTGGCCTTATCTTGTTCCTTTTGAATGTGCATTATGGCTGAAGAAGGCAAAGACAAAGGTAACTCATAAGGAGCAAGTGGTTGAAAACAAAAACACACTTCAAATGGAGAGTGCCCTGTAGAACTGTGGACAGCCCTATTGTAGGCATGCTCAATGTGAGGGAGGCTTAAGTCCCACTTGGCTCGAGTGGAATGATGGTAAATCCTCAAACTCTGCATGAGAGTACGATTAACTACCTCTGTCTGCCCATCGGATTGAGGATGATAAGCAGTAGAGAAGTTAAGAGATACTCCCAAAATCTTCCAAAGTGATTTCCAAAAGTGACCCACAAAGTGTGAGTCATGATCAAAGACAATGCTGGTAGGAAGACCAAAAGAATGCCATACCACCTCAAAGAAGAGTTGGGCAAGATCCTGTGTAGTACTTGTCTTGCGACAAGGAATGAATTTGGCCATTTTTTTGAATCTGTCCACCACAACAAAGACACAATCATGCTTGCATATTGTCATTGGAAAACCGCTCAAGAGATCCATGGAAATGCTTTCCCATGGATGAGAAGGAATGGGCAAAGGCATGCTCATTCCTAATGTCCTATTGGCTGATTTGGAGCGATTACATACTGCACATTGTCGCAAGAAGCGAAGAACATCTCTTTGCATATGTGGCCAAAAGAAAAACTGCTGAAGATGATGAAGAGTTTTCTACCTACCAAAATGTCCCCCATAGAGTGTGGAATGTGCTTCCTTCAGAAGAGACTCCTTGTTCCCATGAGGAACACAAATTTTGTCCAATTTGTACAACATTCCATCTTGAATATGAAAGTCCTGAAGAGCTCTCAAATTTGAAGAAGAAGGATTGGAAAGTTGGTGGAAAACTTTGCCAAAATCTGGATCCATATGAGACTATGTAGGCCAAGTTTGGAAGCCAAGATGGGAAGTAGTGACAATTGTCAAAACAAGAGTAGAAGGAGGACGACTCAAACAATCAGCGACTGCATTATTTTGTCCTTTCTTGTACTTGATTACCAAATGGAATTGTTGCAAGTATGATGCCCATTTCATGTGCCTAGCTTCCTCAATTTTTGTTTGAGATTGAAGAAACTTAAGGGGCATGTGATCTGTATGAACAATTGTTTCTTTTCCCAAAAGATAATGCCTCTAATACTTGATTGATTGAACCAAAGCATAGAACTCCTTATCATATGTAGAATAGTTCTTCTTGGCCTCTGAAAATGTCTCCGAATGATAGGCCATTAGATGGCCATTCTGCATGAGCACAGCTCCAAGTGCAACTTGTGAAGCATCGGTTTCTATCTCAAATGGTTGAGACAAATCGGGAAGAACAAGAAGCTGGTGCAAGTACTCAATTTGTGTTTCAATGTGTCAAAGGCTTTTTGTTGATCCTTTGTCCACTTGAAACTGAACTTTGATCTTTGTCAAATAGTGTAAAGGTGTAGCAATAGAAGAATATCCTCCAATGAACTTGCGATAGAAATTAGCAAGTCCAAGAAAACTCCTTAACTCCGTGACTGAAGTAGGAGTTGGCCAAGAGAAGATAACTTCAACTTTGGAAGGATCTACTTGCACACCTTTTTCACTAATTACAAATCCAAGATAGGCAATGAAAGTTTGCCCAAATGAACACTTAGGAAAATTTGCATACAATTGGTTCTTTCGAAGAGTTTGAAGAACCACTTCCAAGTGTTCCAAATGATTCTCCCAAGTAGAAGAATATATAAGAATGTCATCCAAATAGATGATTACAAATTAATCCAAACAATCTTTGAATACTTCATTCATCAGCCGCATGAATGTAGTTGGAGCATTTGTAAGACCAAAGGGCATGACAAGCCACTCAAAGAGTCCCATTTTGGTCTTAAATGTTGTTTTCCAAGTGTATTCTACTTGAATTCTCACTTGATGATACCTACTTTTGAGATCAATTTTGGAGAAGAATTTTGCACCTTGCAATTGGTCCAAGAGATCATCAATGCGAGGAAGTGGATAACGATTCTTGATTGTAATCTTATTGAGTGCCCTGAAATCAATGCATAATCTCCATGTGCCATCCTTCTTCAACACAAGCAAGATAGGAGAAGCACAAGGGGAGGTCTTGGGTTTGATGAACCCTTTAGTCAACAATTCTTGAATTTGCTTTTTAATTTCTTCCATTTGCACTATTGATTGTCTATACATTGAAGAATTAGGAAGAGAAGATGCGAGGAACAATCTCAATACTATGATTAATCTGTCTTTCAGGAGGAAGACTTGTGGGTTATTGAAAAACATCAAAAAATGATTGAAGTATTGAATGAACTGAAGAACTCCTATTATTAGTGTGCTTAGGTGCTTGCTTTTCTTCTTGAATTGGTCCGATGAAGATGAGTGCCAATTCCTTTGCTTTATTAACTGACTTTGTGTGCTTGTCTACAACTCAACATCAAATTATGTGGTGTTTGTTGTGTACTTATGATTATGAATGCTTTATTATCTTTGTGCAAAGTGTATGTATTTTTGTACCCATCATGTATAGACCTCCTATCGTATTGATAGGGTCTTCCAAGCAACAAGCCACAACAATCCATTGGAGTTACATCGCACACAACCGAGTCCACAAAAGGACTAAAAGCAAAATTCACAGTGCAAGTGTGTGTGATGTCGGATGTAATCCCATTGTCCTTTCATCCCAAAGGATAAGGATGAGGATGGGGATTCATCAGTAACT
Organism: Wollemia nobilis; assembly: GCA_028583015.1. Taxonomy (NCBI): domain Eukaryota; kingdom Viridiplantae; phylum Streptophyta; class Pinopsida; order Araucariales; family Araucariaceae; genus Wollemia; species Wollemia nobilis. The sequence continues at coordinate 3,303,380 of JAQPPZ010000048.1, read as the reverse complement.
TCAGTTTGTCAACAACGAACCTCGCAATTAGATTTTTTTGCAAGCCGCTATCGATTATACAATCAACCATAAAGATGTCACTGAGATGGACCATAGTCACAAAAAAATTCTCGCGATCACCTTGTGAAGTATTCATAAGGTTCAATTTGTTTAACCCTGCCAATTCCTTATAAGGCTTACGTTCCCCTATAGCCTCAATGAGACTTTCTTGTGAGTCCTCATTGGAAGGCTTTACAACTAGGGATTGTTTCTTCACATTTTACAACTTAAAACACGTATTTTGGGTATGCCTTGGCTTTTTACAATAATTACAAATCAAAGGTGACTTAGAAGAAGAATTTTGTGAAGAAGAAGGGGAAGATGAAGAAGAGGGAGAAGGAGAAGAAGAAGATTTAGCTCCCTTGGAAGGTTGAGGAGAAGCCTTCTGATTTCCTTCAGACATAGAAGAGCGAGTCCCACGCGATTGCTCCCTTATTTCCTCCTCAGCAAGAAGGGCTTTATCGAAAGCCATGTCAATGTTTACAATCAACTTGTATTTCATCTTCCTATAAATGGGTTCCTGCAAACCACTTTTGAATTTGTTAACAAGTTGTGCTGCATTATCCTGTATAGAATTCAAAATTCGCAACTTGCTAAATTGAAAAATATAATCATGAACAGTCATATTGGAGGTTTGTCGAAGACGAAGCCACTTGATCTCAAGCTCAGTGGCATAGTTTGAAGGATAAAAATTATTCTTCAATACTCTTTGCAATTCATCCCACGTGTCAATGGGATTTTGGGTCCGTTGTTGATCAGTGACAAGGACCTTGGCAATGCCAGAAAGTTTCAACTTTGCAAAGTTAACTTCCTGATCCTTTGCGATCTTTATATACGCAAACCAACTGTCCATGTCCAAAATCCAACTGTTGAGGACTTCGGGATCTCGCGAACCAGTGTAAACCGAAACCTCACATTGTTGTTGAACTTCATTGGAAGTAACCTTATCAGCCAAAACGCTGACAAGTTGGGTTACTTGAGCCAACTTGTCGGCTAATTCGGAAGCCATTTGACCCCGAGTGATCGCCAGCAAAAATTGTCAGAAAAAGACAAGTTACAAAATGTGCAAAATAAAAAAAAGTGCCTAATTTAATTTGCAAAATTTGCAAATTTACAATGGAAGGGCAAAATAGATATTCGCACAATGGTGCAAAAATATGCGTGCACAATATTGAAAAAGTCAAATTGACTTATAAAAACAAAAAGGAATTTTTTTTTTTTTTATTGAATTTCCATTTGTTTTTTTTTTTTATGGAATTGAAATCAAAAAGGTGTCTTGATTTTACCAAAGGCAATGTTTGTAAGGTTAATGATTTAAGCACCAAGCAAGGCTGTGTCTTTTGCCGAAAACTAGGTGACGAACTTAATACACGGCAATGTCGTTGACAGAAGATAGGCAAGTAGCCTATTAAAAGGGAACAAACTGACGCGCCTGAGACAAATGTCACATCCTCGAAATTCGAGCCCGCCAAGTGTGGATCGACCACCTGATCCATACTCGGCACGCAAAACCCAAACCGTGCACTCGACACGCTTAACAATTTTTTGGCATAGGTGACAGGCACGCGGGCTGAGGGAAAAGATGATCCCCCTGGCAGATCTGGCAAAAACCAGAGAACACCGATTCCCTGATCGTGTTGGGCTCTGGAGCAGGAACAAATCGACAAGAAATCACGTGTTTCCAAAAGAAAATCTGACAGGTCCAGGTTAAGCAGAACGCGTCCCTGACACGCGCTGCCGCCCCGACACGATCTGCCTGGTTTCGCATGGATGCTGGCGCCACCTGCCAAAGCTCCAATTTTCCAAAACCAGCACAGGGTTTGTTGGCGTCGACGTGGAAGGAATGTCTGTTGCCAACGTTGGCAGGGTTTCTAACAACACAGCACAGGGTTGGTTGGCGTCACGCATTTTCAATGAAATTGTCAGTGCCAACGTGCGGTCGACACTGAATCACAGCAGCGTCGATTAGTGCAAAATTAGATCACGCAAAGTTGTCGCAGCAAATCTTCAGGAGGGTTCTGCAAACAACGCAGAAAATCAGCGATGAATTACGTAGGCAGCCAACACGAGTTCCCAAAACATGTAGAACTCTGACACGACAGTGGAGAATGCCAGGCTAGTGATATGCATCACAGGTCGCAAAGGAGAGTCTATGCAAAACGTCTTGGAAAATGGAGAAATTACTTCGGCAATCACCTCGCGCGGCATGCTGGTTCAAACTTTGCTGCACTCAATTTTATGAACAAATTACTGCGCAAGATTGAATCGCGCAATCAAACAAAAATTTTGTTTCAAAAGTTGTCAACAAAATTTGTTGACAACAATTTTCTGCAGCAAAATTGTCAGCAATTTCTGACAACAATTAATACTGACAACAATGGAAATTGGCAGCAATTGTTCTGCAATTTCCCTGAGCTTCAACTGGAACAGGTGAACACTATAGAGGTCGAAAATGACCCAAAACCTCTAAAATTTTCCTGCTCTGATACCAATGTTATGGAATTAAATTGAAGCTAATTATTATTGAAAACTTAGGACTTTAAATAAGTCCAAAAATAAAACCGTAATCCTGGAAATCATCAACTGCTCCAAGGATTTACGTACAAAATCAAGGAAAGGCTAAAGATGAAAGCCCTAAATTAATGAAATGAAAAACACCTAGACCTAGACCAGTCAACGGAGGTTAGAAACAACTCACGTTGATTATTATGAACACTAAGTCCTAATTAACATACCCTAGGTCTAAAAATAATTAGCCCCTAGGTCTAAGATTCCTTATCATGATTCATGATCTGTGAACATAACTCCTCCACCACCAATAGTAGATAGAGCAAAGAGGATAGGCTCACACGTCTAGGGCTAGGATCAGGTTGATATATCAATTTTGATTGTGGTATACATCCTTGGGGATGGTCGAGTGTGCCAAGCTCTTTTTAGTGGCACATCGATTGATAAACACACACTTAGTGCTATCAAGTAATACTAGCTACGATTTATTTGTGTTATGGTAAAATTAAAATATGTTTGCTTATGTGTGATTGTTTTTATTTGTGTGTATTTGATTAACTATTCATGGTGAGCATAAACATAATGGATGTAATGCATGATGGACTTAACTAAGTGGAATGCAAGAATGAATCTAATGAATGCAAAGAATGATTCTAACTAAATGCAGCAAATGCAAAAGAAACTGCATGGATGAGTGAGCAAAAGATAAACAAAGAAAGTGAAAAGTGAAGCAACAAGAAACACACAAAGCTCCAAAGAGGTCAAAGAAGAAAATAAAAGATCAAATCCCTATGAGGATGTATGCTCGCAAATGATTGAGATGGAGGTTTCCCCTCATGTGTGGACATGAAGCTAGCTTGTGAGGGTCACAAGCTTGCAAAGATGGACAAGGTGAAGTTGTACCTGCTATGGATGTAATGCTTGCTAATATGGACAAAGATGACAATGAGATATACCCACTAGGATGTGTGCTTGCAAATGGTCAAATGGAGACTACCCCTCACTCGTGACCATGAAGTTGATCCCATATGGGGTGTGTTGTGTGTGAATTATGTGCCAAAGCAAGTACTATTTGATAGGGGTGTGGTGTGTGTAAAAAGGTATATGGACAAAGCCAATAGATGAACAGATAGAAGAAGAATGCATATCCTTGTTTTGACAAAAGGAAGAAAGGAAAACATGCAATGAACAAGGATATACCAAAGAATAATTATATCCCTTGACTTGGAGATATATGAGCAATAAAAAAATTCAAGATCAAGGAATATAAGAGAGGAAGAAATAATAAGAAGAGAATATGGGATGGGAGAATGCAGCGATGAAAATGTATGAAAGTTAGCCCTAGGTTGGGGATTTTTTAGGCATCAGAACCCTAGTGTGAGTGTAATACATATGAACTACGATCTAACTAGGTGTCATCACTTTCCATTGTCACAAAATCCCAAAGAATCTGTATGATCAAGCAGTCATGCAAGTATGAACAAGTAACAATGAAATTGTTTAACAAGAAACATGTAAAGTGGAACAAGATGTAAAGCAAATCATGTAAGGTATGACAAGCAATCATGCAATATGAATCAAGCAAACTGGATGCAAACTAGATGATAATGAAGATGTAACGCCATTCATAGTATTTTTTTAATTTTTTAAATTGAATTGTATTTATTGGTTCTTAAATTTGACACAAATTTTGAGTGTGTCACCTATTTTAAAAAACATGATGGTGGTGCAAGGATCTAACCCATCAAATAAAGGACTATGATGGAGGATATCTTCATGATTTTCATCATGAAGGGGATCACCCACAATACATTCTCTAGGAGATGTTGCACGAAAGTAATTGCAAACTTTGATTGTACCATCCTTTTTGATGAAAGGAGAAATTCCCAACTTTGCAAGGTCTCTATGAGATAGAGGAACAGAGTCCCCTTGAAAACAAGATGACTCTACAAGTGCAACATAAGGGATAGACCCATCAAATGAGAATCTATTCTAGGAGATATCCTCATGAGCTATGTCACAAGGGGTATTCCTTTTAGCATACTTCTTTGGGATCACACTAGACTTAGGATACCCAATGGTTACCATATTGCAAAATAAAATATCTAAGGGATAAGAGGGACCCTCATCCTCATCACTCTACTTCATGCTTGATGATCCAAATGTTTAACATAAGTAATAAGGTGATAATCATCATCATCATAGGGAAAAGGTTAGTTTTTATTACGGATGTAGCCTACGCCACATCTCCTAGGTCAAATATCCACTTCTAAATATTCTTGAATATCTTTCTATCATGTCCCCAAACCTTTACCTATATATCCCATACTAGATATGATTTTCTTGGGAAGTGGGTAATCATTGGATAGGTAACAATGGGTAAAAGAACACTCAACAAGACAAGGGTTGCTACCATGGATATTTTCTTTAAGGGATGTACCTACAAAGATAAATGTACACGTGCCAATGTGTACAACTTCACCCTTCTTACGAGGTAAACCCATAGTCCTTGGTGAAGGTGGTAGCTTGGCAATATCCAGAAGAGGCTCTTAAAGAAACAAATTAACTTGATCTCGTGATGAAACATTGATGAGAGGTTTCTCACTCACTCTTAAATTTTCAAGTTGCTTGGTTATGTGAGATGAGGAAATTGAAGGACACAAATTGAGATTTGATTGAGCTTGCTCAACCATTGAACATTATTCAAATGGATGAGAGTCACTCGAATGGTGACAAGTTGATTCTTTAATTTGAACTTCAAACATTGATGAAAAGTAGAAGGTATCGTCCTCATCTCATGAATCCAAGGACACCCAAGAAGGAGATTAAAATATGAAATACAAGATACCACATAGAACAAGGTATTTAAGATTTGAGGTCTAGCCCTAAGGGGGAGAGATACAACATTGCAAGTCTCTTAGGACTCATTGTTAAAATATTTGATGATGATATGGCAACTCAATCATATTAGCTTCCAAAATTTGTTGTAGGACCACATTCATAGGTGTGTTGAGCCTCGTGAAATTTCTTGGTGGGCATTTTTGAGGCTAGCGAAGCACCATATTTTGTAGGGTGTTAACCACACTATTAATAGGTCTACTATTTGTTACCCCATCACCAACTACATGCTTGTTCTTATACTATGTTTTAGTGGTCCTATCATATTTTATCTTAAGTTGACCTCTTCTGATAAGGGTTTTCTCTACCCTTCTTGCTAGATCTCTAGCTTGATCGAAAGATGTGATATTTTTAGTTTCCAATTCATAAGATATTTTTTCTTGTAAATTTCCAATAAATATCTCAAGCATGTCTCAAGGAGGTAGGGTATATCTCAAGCGTCCAACTAGACTCCTCCAACGAGACAAATTTTTTGAAAACTTTCATCTTTAGCTTATTTCAACATATATACATCTTTCATAGTCACATTCTTTTCAACATAAGCACCGAATTATTGAACAAATATTTTATCCATCTCTTCAAAGTTCCTCAAAGAATGATTAGTCAGTTGATAATACCACTCTAATGCCATACCATCAAGGCTCTTAGGAAACATCTTTAGTAACAACAAGTCATCATATATAATATCACGACATGTTGTCCTAAACATTCTTAAATGCTCAACTGGATCTTCCGTTCCCTTATATATAGGAAAAATAGGTATTGAAAAATGCTTAGGGTAGGGCCTAGAGGCAATGATAGGGTCTAAGGGTTGATTGCACATTTCTCTATAGTTGTAGGTGAAACTAGAAGATTGAATAATGTCCACTTTTGAAACCAATTGTTTCACCACATTTGTTAAAATTTGCATTTCATAATTGTTGTTGTGCAATGTACTTAGGTTCCCTAGGGGAGAGGTATAGGTAGGTTGCTGAAAGGGAACTTGGCTCATGTTGGAGGTATTGACACTATTATGGTATGAGTTATGATATGTGGTATCTTGTTATGGAGGATAACCAACATTTGGTGGAACATAAGCATGAATGTTGAGATGAGAAAAATGAGGAAGAAATTGAACATAATCTTGAGATGCACTACTAGTTGGAGGAACTTGTGGAATTCTCCTAATGTTGGTGGTTATAGTAGTAGCATATGTTGGGTTATGGACAAGATTACCATGATGTGAAAATTTAAACAAGGGGTTGTTATGAGCATTCCTAGGAGAGACGGTAGGAGGAGGAAGTACCTCACCTCTTTCGAGTTAGGCTTCCTCATCCATAACTCTAATCAAAGTATCCTTGTGGTGTTTTATGAAACCCCATAAATGATCAACTGATGTAAAAGTGAAGCCTCCATTAGGCCCCTCATAGGGATCATAATTGGCATCGATTTCAACATGTTATTATTCTTATGTATCAAGGTTAGTATTCTCTCTATCAACCTAATAATATTCTTGAGGAATTTGATTAGATTCCAAATGCCTCCACTAAATTCTAAGGAACAAATCCATTAGGAGAAATAAAAGGATAGAGGAGAAAACTAAAGAAAGACACATAAGGAGATTCTTAAGATGTTTTTACTATTTTTGATCTAAATAAACATAATTAGTGGTATTGTTTAAAGTTTTTAAGAAAACACGAAGGAAGAGGCTTCCTATATTGGTCACTAAGACGTGTCTTCATGTTGGGTTCACCAAAGATGTAGAGGAAGAAAACTGCCCTGCCACATACGATTCTCATTTGGATCCGCTAGAAGTTGAGGTGACCGTGGGGTATGTTATATTCTCGACACTCGATGGACAAGGGAAAGGGTTCACCAGGAATGGTTTTAGGACTTGCTTCAAGTTCGAGGTAGAAAATATTTGATGTTTCAATTAAGCATACACCTATTGTTCAACCTTTCTAAACTAAGCTATGAAAATGAAAGAACAATGTAAGATATACGAGATGCAAGAAGACAATAACTAAACCTAGTATGATTCTATAATTAAATTATGTCTAACCCTAGGATTGGAAAATACAGTATCTGAGAAAGGGTCCAAGAGAATGCACAAACAAGATTAAAACCCTAGATGCACACTATATGCTTTTATTATTTCAAATGCCTAGAAATTCAACCAAATATTTTTCTTTTACTTGTGATCTAGGTTTTGAATAAAATTGAATAGAAAGCAAACAACAAATAACCTAGAAGTTTTACTTAGGGTACTTATTTGACCCAGTGTTTGATACTAGCTTTAACTTGTGTCCAGAATATCCAAATATCTTCAAACCTACAAAATAGCTTCACAAATACTAGAAAATTTGATCAGCATTTGGGGGTCTGCTTAGGTTGCTATTTGACTAATATTGGAGGCACAGTAGTCAAGCCCCCTTGGTTATTTTAGCTAACTATTAAAAAACAAAATGATCTTTGACCTTTGAAACATGCACAAATAGAGTGAAACAAATAGATAACAGTGAAATATAATGCAAACAGGATGGAAATAGTAGAACACTAAAATGCAAATGCAAAATCAAGATTTTAGGATGCAAAACTTACCTCCAAGCCCTAATTTATCAAATTTATGCTTGATAAAATGGGAGCATGAATCTGGCTGCCTGTACAAGCGAGGTATGAATCTGTTTTAGATGCCCTTTTTAGACCCGAAAACAACAAAAAATAGAGTGCAAAACGATGAAAAATAGACTTGCAAAGCAAATAATATGAATGTAGAACCTGATGAGCTGATGGAGAAAGCAAGGAGCAATGAATATGTGGAATAAGCACTCCAATATGGTTGATCTCTCCAATCATCAAGACTCCTCCACTCAATCCCCAAGGGCAGCAAACACCAAAGCACAAAACAACAACTTGCAACAGAAAGACACTTGTTAGCATGAGAAAATAAGCGAATCAAGAATTAGATTATCCAAATAATTGGTTGGGGTAAAAGAGGGAATCCAACTATCTATTTATAAGAGGTTTGGAGAGCAAAATGGATGGGAAAATGAAATTTCACTGTGGGCAAGGGCTGATCCCAAAACGAGTTGATGAGGGGAGGGATTTTTGTGAGAAAAACCCCTAGAACGCCAAATTCGTGCCCTGCCATTATAGGGCACAAATATAGCAAGCCAAATTCATGCCCCATATGGATTGGGCATGAATTTGGTAAAGCTAAGAAAACAAGGCAAAGGGAGAAGGCAAAAAGGCCCCAAATTTGCACTTGGTAAGCTTGGGTGGTTGGCTAAGGGTCTAAGGAAGAATTGACTCATTTCGATGGGTCAATTTTTCGAGTCTATAGGTATCCCACAATTTAAAAAAATTATATGGCCTACATTCAAGGCCATGGAGTGATAATTTTTATGTAGAGACAAAAACTATTTAAAGGATTTGATGGTGCTTTATATTATATCCACTTCTCTCCATAATATTGCGATGTTCCTATTTTGATGGTGCTTTATATTATATCCATAATATTGTGATGTTCCTATTTTGATGGTGTTTTATATTATATCCACTTCTTATTGTTTATTCTCCTGAACTATTCAACTCCCAAATCAACTTATCCTTGGCTCCCCTCAAAATAATCATTATTGTTATCTTTCTACTCAACTGCCTCTTAGTATCAATGTCTTGTATACTTGTAAAAAAATCTTCTTTCCATTTGTATCTTCCTTCTTTATCCTTGTACAAAATGTTTGAAACCTATAACCATATTTGTCTTGAAGTAATCTTATCCATGGTTTCAAAATTAGATCTAGATTGAGTGGTCTTTTTATCACACCAAGTATCCATACAAATAGAAATAATTTCTCCAGTTCCCACCACCCATATTAAACCTTTAATCATTAGATCAATTGATTTTTTTAAACCATTCCATAGTGTAGAACCATTTCATAGAGTGAATGTCATAAATATTAAGCTTGGGTTATTAGGCTCAACATACTTAGAAGAATTATTGCCCATTATCTTTGACTCTTTGTACAATATCCAAATTACTTTTTCCCTAAGAGCTAAGTTTTCTTTCGTAATAACTCTTAAACTAAGACCTCCCCTAGTTTTGTCATCACTCACCTTGCTTGATTTCACCAAAGGATTTTTCCTTTTATCATGTAATCCTGACCACAAAAATGACCACATAATATAGATTAAACTTTTTCTATTGATTTTGGTATAGTATACAAGGACATATAATATGTTGAAATGACCTATAAGACTGATTTAATTAGTTGCACTCTTCTTGCTAATGATAACCATCTACCTTTCCATGTTGGTATTTTATTAGGAACTTTACTTATAACTAGATTTCACAATTATATTCCCATTCTCCCCTCAAATAAGGGCATCCCTAGATAAGTTGCTAGTAAATTTGCCTCCTCCATTTGAAGTAACCTACATATCCTTGCTTTGATTTTAGTTGGGATGTTTAGGAAGTAAATTTTGGATTTTGACCTATTAACTTTTTGCCTTGATGCTCTTTTGTATTCCTTTAAAAAGTTATTCAAAACTTTCGCTTCGTTTATCCTTTCCCTACCAAAAAGGATTGTAACATCTACAAACTATTGATGGGTAATGTTGTTGATGTTATTACTATCCTTAAGTCCACTTATAAACCCATATTTGTAAGCCTTATTAAAGTTCCTACCCAAACCTCTGTCATAGTAATGAACAAATATGGTGAAAGAGGATCTTGTTGTCTAAGGCCTCTCTTGGCTTTAAAATATTCTATTACTAACCCATTGACTAACACTGAATATGAAACTATAGAGACACAAGCTTTAATCCATATAACCCATTTCTTCCTAAATCTATTTTTTTTAATATTGTAAAAAAAAAATCCCATTTAATCCTATCATAGGCCTTACTCATATCAATATTTAATATCATTGCTTTATCTTTTCTTGAAGTTGTTGAAATCATAACTTCATGAGCTACTATGATCCTATCCATAATATGTCTCCCTTTCACAAATCATCCTTGCTCTTCTGAAATAACTTTGTCTAACAATGGTCTTAATCGATTCACCATCACTTTGGAAATAATATTATATTCCATATTACATAGGCTTATGGGTCAAATGAATTAAACAATTATGCATCCTTCTTTTTTGGAATCAAGGTAAGATATATTGCATTTATTTTATAAGGTATGTATTGTTTTACCCTAGACTATTCCATTGCCACCTATAAATAATCCTTTATTATATTCCAATCATGTTGATAGAATGTTGTATTGAGTCCATCTAAAATTAGGGTTTTATCCTTATTAAAAGAGAAAAGAGCTATATGAACTTCTACTAGAGTAATAGGCTCCATCAATTTCCTATTGTCTTCATTTTTTATAACTGAAGGAACTTCCTATAGAAGTTTATCATTAAGAACTTCAAACTCCTCTGATCCTAGAATATTATGATAAAAAGACCTTACCTCCTTTTTTATTTCACTCTAGTCTTCAATCCAAACCCCTTCTACTAATTCTGGATATTGATATTTGTACTATTGCCATCCTATAATTTTTTTTTATGTTTTTATCTCCTTTTAACCAAGTCTATCTTGATTTTAATCTCCAAAATTTCTCTTCCTTCCTCAAAATATTATGATATTCACTAACTTCCTTTCCTCCAAGCTTGGATTTTTATGATCACCTTTTTGAAATTTTGAATGTTTATTCATTTTTATTCTCAATAATATTTTCAAAAGTGTTCTTGTTCCATTCTTTTAATCTACATGTCATTTATATAATTTGTTTTGGAAGTGTATACAACCCACCGTTTCTTGAAGAATTCAATATTTGTGCTATAATATCAACAAATTGAGGATGGTCTTCCCACATTTGCTCATTTACTTACCACTATTTAAACTTTTATTGGCTAGTGATATGGACCAATCCTTGTCAAGGTATTAATTTTAGCAAAGTCCCTTCATCTAGGCAATGATCTGAGAGAATACCTTTGTCTAATATTTTTTATTAGGTTCTACCCTCTCTTATTATTGGTCCATGCATAGTTATCTTATTCAAACTCAACTTCCCATAGATTATTGTTTTCAATAAAAGCTAAGAAATCTCACATACTTTGGGTTAGTTTCCTAATTTCCCTAATAATTTCATCCAACTTGGTTATGGCATTAAAATATTCTATGATCATGAATCAGGTTTCTTGGTCTTTACTTCTCATAAAGGTTTCAATCCCACTCCAAAATTCTAATTTGCCTAACTGAGTTGTAGATCCATAGACATTAATAATGATGAAACGAATATCTGCAAAGAAGCATGTGACTAAAGAGGCTATCTAATGCCTAATTGTACGAATGGTTTGAATTACCCCTGCTACTTCTTCAAAATATATAGCATCCCATTCACATCTCACCCATACTAATTTCATAGTTTTGGAAACTTCTTCTTTTGTCATTTTAGTTTCCTGGATATAAAGGATATCAAGCTTATTACTTAAACAGAGGTCCCTGATACACCTTTGCTTTGAGAGGATATTAGCACCCCTTATATTATATGAGATGGCAATCATGTCTCGTTAGGGGCTATTGGACTTGCCTATAAATTACCAATATCATTTTGTTGTTTGGTAAAGAGAAGATCAACCAACTTAGTTTGTATTCCTTTCTCTATGTTTGCTCTTGCTTCCTTAGATCTCGCTTGATAATTTGAGGGTTTTCCTTTTTTCTTTGCCTATATCAAGAGTAGGTCTTATTATTATATTCCTCAATATTCTTTCACAACTTTATTTTTCCTCAAATTTATCCTCTCCTAGCTCTACTATGGAATATTTTGACTTGTCCTGCTCATTTTTTGGTATTTCCTTATTAATGGTAGATGTATTAACATCTAACACTGCATTTTTTTTGTATCGATTTTTTCTCCTAAAATGTGCATGGTACTTCAAGAGAGTATTCAAAATATGATTTGATACATTCCTTAGGTTCACTGAGAATGTTTATCCCTAAATCATGATCATATTGAATAAACAATTCCTTATTAATATGTTGAACTTGTTTTATTGTGTCCTCTAAGCTTTGATCTACCTTTTTTCATGGGCTAAAGCCTCAAAAGAGTTGGTATTGATTCCAATATCCTTCCTTACTGGTCTCCACTGTTTATTTGTTTTCATTTATTCATTTCTATTTTTTGGAAGTTGAAAACCATCCTCATCCATATCCATTTGTAAGTTTCTCTTGCCATTTTCTACATATGATTCTGTTGGAATTTTCTTGGGGCATGCTCTCTCAATATGTCCCACCTCATGACATCTTCTACATCTAAAATAAATATTTTTATAATCTATGGTTTGGATCTGCATCTTACCCCCATACTTAGGAATTATTGATTATGGTAAATGTTTACTTATATCAATCATGACCAATATCCGAGCATGACCAATATACGAGCATAAATAGCCAAGAATCCATCTTGTGTAGCCTCTAAAATCTCAAAGAATTCTCGTAGAGTGTTGCTTATTGCCTTGGAGGTATCCATATCCCAAAACTCAATGGGAAACCCATACATCCTAACACATATTGGTACTAGAAATAGATTTACATTTTCAAGTGAGAATACTTCATACCAGCGGGTAAGGAAGAGTCATGCTCTTCCCATAAACCAAATACCCCCTTTTAGGATTCTATCTCTTTCTTCCTTAGAACAAAAAATGGCTACGAAAATTGTTTAGGAAGAAAGGATAAAATCACTCCTGGAGACTTCCAACTTCTATCAATCCATTTTCTCAAGGTTGAAGTCCATGGCCAATACCCATTAAATTTACCAAAAATTGCCCTATCTTTGAGTAGAAAAGATCGATCCTGCGTGGTTTTCTCACTAACCTCTACTATTAGAGATGATTCTAAGGATTTAACTATAAATCGGTCCATGGGAAGGAAACAAAAACTCAAAATCTACTCAAACTTAATAGAATATCTTATAGTTTATATAATATTTGATAAAAAATTATAATAATTTGCAAGCAAAATTTATAAAATAAAGAAGGAAAAAAAAATTAGCTAAAAATTTTTATGCCAATACAAAATGGATTGCCTCACTAAAGCCTAGCCCTCCATTACTCCTCCCATCAACCAAATCCTTGCTGAAAAATATTTGTAATTTTATTTTTTACGACTTGAAAAATCGTCACTGCCTTTATTCTGGATGACTGACTTCACAGGATCGTATCTCCCTCGATATTGCTTGGATTCCTTCATATGTCCACTCATTTTAAAGATATTCAAATTTCTCACAAAGTGTTCTAGGAATCAACTGAATCATATAACCCTTCACGAAGATATGGCTCCTAAAATATGAGACGTTTTTTAGAAAAAAATACCCTACTATCAACTTAATTAAATAATATTAAAATTGTTTTTTTAACACACTCACATTCCTAGTTGGCTCTAGGCTTTCATCAGGAGACTCAAATTTATTTTTTTATCAAAAATATTTTTATTTATCTTTTTATTGGAGCAAATACTTACCGAGACGGGCCAGGTGGAAAAAACGCGTGTATATATAAAAAAAAATATAAAATATTTGTCATTTCCTTAAATTGCTATATTTTTAGCATTAACTCTTTGATATATTTTTAATAAGAAATAAAATCTCACTTGTCCCAAGGGTGAATGAGTAGACGAGTTGGTGTGAGGCTACCAGTTGAGGTTTGCGATCCATACCGTGGGTCCATTCAACTCCGGTTCAAATCACAGTGGCTACCATAAGAACCCCAAGGGCTAGGTGGATTGGTAAGTGCTAGTTTGGATGGGCACTTACCAAGAAGAGACTTAGGTTCAAACCTTGGGGGAAGCTTATTGCAAAGGTAGTAGTCTGATTTAAATCCTTTGAGTATGCACCAAACTGATGATGACGGTATGAATCCCAAGCACCCGGTGGTCCATTCCAATTCCACGCCAAGCTATAAAACAACAAGGTGGAATAGGTTTGGTAGATGCAACCCATGTGGTTTGAAACCTAAACTTGTTAGCTGCTAAAAATAGTGTGGTTGTAACCAACTCTCCTATCAAGCAAGAAAAAAAAATCCCACTTGTCCCCTTTTAAAATTTGAATTTTACCAATAAAAATTTAACACTACAAATATTTTGCTAACAACCTATCAATTCCTTAATACTTTTTTTAGGGGTCTTATTTATGCCCCTAAAAATCCAAGGTATCATATTCATAATCATTTTTTATTTATTCTAAGGTATTATATTCATCGTAATTTTTTGCTTTTATTTATAGGTTGAGCCCCACTTCTTGTTAACACTTATGACATTTGCTTTTGTCTTCCGTCTTTTTCTTCTCTTGGTTTTTGCTTCTTAGGTATTTCTCTCTTTTTATTTTCATTCCCACCAACACTTCCATATTCATTATTTTTTTTTATTTTTTCATACTATTCATATTCTAAGGTATATAAAGCTCTGAAGGATTTCAATTGCAAGGAATAACTTCAAAAGTACATCTTGATGTTGTTCAAGAAACCTAAAGTGCAAAGATGCTCCTTTAGAGCAATTACCTTCTTATGTTGTTATGAAAACCCTAAATTGCTATGAATTTACTTTATCTTCATTTATTTATTATGTTGTTCTTGAAGCTTTAAAGTGCGAGGGATAACCACGACACTACTTTTATTTCTATTGTTAAGAAATAATTTTATACTATTTGAGGAGAACGAAGATGGTTTACCTTGAATTACTTGAACTCTTCTACCTCTTTTGATTTAAATTTTTCCTCTCTTGCTTTGCACCTTTAATTCCTTTTAAATTTGAACTTGTACATTGTACTTTTTTATTTATTGGAACCAACAACTATATTCAATAAAAATAAAAGAGGTTACCATAAAAAGGTAGTTGGAAAGATCACAGCTCCGGGTGCAAGGCCATCCATATGATCAAAACTAGAACCATCCCCTAAAAGGGCAAATAAACAACATAAACTAATAATAAAAAAAATCTAGAGTAAAAAAATCCTAAACTAATTGCACCGAGTAGACTCGTAACTCTAGGCACCAAGTAAACTTATTCCTCTGTCATCCGGTCTGTTCAAAGCCAACATCCCAAAGCTGATGAAACTATTGGGTTGGATGGGTGAAACCGTTTTTTGGGTAGACTGTTTCCATCTTCTTTCCCTTGTCGAGGACTACCAAAATGCCAAAATTGCACAGAAAGGGGGATATTTAGATTTTGCTTCATTGATGATGGCTCTACATCTAGCGGTATATCCTCACCACCACTAAGATACTCCAACACACTGAAGTTGTTGGATGAATCAAGAACTTAACTACCCCACTGAACATTGGTCATATGAAGTCGTTTCTCTAGATTAACATCTTCTCCTGCAAATCCCCTTCTCGGGTTGCGGGAGCACCTTGCGCTAGCCGAGGGGAATGTACTGAAGGACTAGCCGTGTGGGCAGACTGTGAAGCAACCACCATTGCAACCCTTGGGATATGAATCTGTTGAGATTGAGGAGTCTCATTGTTGGTAATTGTTGAGATTGAGGAGTCTCATTGTTGGTAGTTTCAACTGGGGGACCAACTTTTTCCTTTTCATACCCTTTTTCTACCGACTTTGAGACATGCATCGACTTGGACTGTGTACGTTTAGAAGTAACCAAACATGCATTTTTACGCCCTCCCACAACCATCCAACCATCCTCTTAAGGTCGACCAACTTTTTCCTTTTCATACCCTTTTTCTACCGACTTTGAGACATGCATCGACTTGGACTGTGTACGTTTAGAAGTAACCAAATATGCATTTTTACGCCCTCCCACAACCATCCAACCATCCTCTTAAGGTCTACCAACTTTTTCCTTTTCATACCCTTTTTTTACCAACTTTGAGACATGCATCGACTTGGACTGTGTACGTTTAGAAGTAACCAAACGTGCATTTTTATGCCCTCCCACAACCATCCAACCATCCTCTTAAGGTCGAGGAGTGGGTGCACTCGGTGTGGTGGGATTTTGCTTGTCCCTGTTATGCGACATCAAGGGACAATCTTTGATCTTGTGTGCTGAGGATTGATACCAAAAATATGTGTTGGGAAAATTAATGTAGAGGACCCATTGGGATAGCATAGTGTCACCAACTTGTATGTCAATAGTCTCCTTGAGATCTCAAGAAATATCAATCTCAATGCAAACACGTTTTTGAGGGCGTGCATTGAAAATTTTATTTGCCTCCACCAAAATGACACGCTCTAGAGGGCTTGCTATGCGATTGAGAAAGAGCCACAGAGGTAGAGGAAGTCCTGAGAATTCCACCCACACAGGGACTTTGGTAGATATTTCTTTAGAAATAGAAAGGTCATGGGTCCAAGGAGAAAAAACAAGCAGAGAGTTCATGTACCAGGGGCCATGTTCATAAATCACCGTAGTGTAGGTTGTTTCTGCCAAGCGAAAAAAAAATCCCTTTGAAAGATTTTGAACTGTCGTTAGCTTGATTCCACGAAGAGTCCAAGTTGTGTTAACCCAGGCCCAAGGGAAGACTCATTAGAGATGTGTCTAATAAAATATTCAACAAGGATGAATGATTCTAAACAGTAACATGCAAAATCAAATTAAGACAATGGAAGAATTACATCAGGAGAACGAGGGTTACCTTGTGGACCATTCGCAGCACAAACCTGCATAGTTAGTTGAGAGGAGCCATTATCGCATGCATTCCCTTCTGAGGCACCAATGCTGTGCACTCGTCTGCTATGGTTGGGGACCATATTGATACTCAAAATCCTAGCCTCACATCACAAAGCCTAAAACCTTTTTTCTTCTTCACAATACCAACTACATTGTACTTTTTTATCTCTTGTATTTTTTTTATTTTGTTAGTTTTAACAATTGACGTGAGTGAACTTTTTTATTTTATTTTATTTTGTTAGTTTTAAAAATTGATGTGAGTGAACTATGGTGGCCTTTGCCATGTGATGTTGTAGATAGTCTTTCTTTACCTCTTATTTTGGAGAGGATTATCCTTGATCTAATCTATTTAATTTAACTTTTTCTACAGTATGATTTCTTTGCTTCATCTTCATGTTTATTTTCTAACCAAAATTTTCCTCTTTTTCAATGTTTTTTCTTTGCAATATCTTTCCATGTGTTGAATTTCATAACAATTGTGACTTCAAAATGTGATAATTTCATAATCCATTTGTTGATCCCATTTTCTAAATTCAAATTTAATCTCATCATCAAAAAGCAATGTTTTCATAATTCATTTGTTGATCCTATTCTTTTGATTTAGATTTAATCTTGTTGAATTGCGACAAAGGTTTTGAAATATCCATAACAACACATATTAGAGTATATATAAGATGCTTTTGCTCCTTAATAGTTGATCCCTTGTGAACTCCCTTAAGATATTTCTAATATATCTACGGTGAAAGCTTTGTCACTTGTTTTTAATATATCTATAGTTGAAGCTTTTTCACTCTATGGTCTTAAATAGTCAAAACTTTTTCACTCTATGGTCTTAAATAAAAGACATCTCCATTTTTTTTTGAAATAGGTTTGGTGGGAGCAACACCTGCGGTTTGAACCCTATGCTTGTTAGTTACTAAAAATAGTGTGGTTGTGACCACTCTTTTATGTACCAAAAACAATGACATCTCCACTTTTACTTCAATTTACACTCATTTTATTATTATACATATGCCAAAACATTTTTTTTTTTATTTGGATGAAACAAAATTTTATTATATGAAATGAAAGATTTTAATTATGTCCGCACAAGACCCAAATATGGTCTATGGGACCTCAAATATGGAAGTACAACTACTCAAGTCATATCATATGATCTTTAACATCTTTGAGAAGGTTGTTCTTTCTCCTACTGATTTGGGTTAGCCATTCACCAACTTTTTTTTATTTTACTGTCTTCAAATAACTCTCATAGACCCATTTCCTCAAACCCATTTCCAAGTGTTTATTTGTATTTGCCGCGGATATCTGAAAAAATCGGGCATTTATAGATGAAGTGTTCCTCTATCTCTATTGCCCCTGTGCTGCATAGAGTACATATCCTTTCTTCCCATTGTTCTTTGGGCGTTGTCCATCTCCCTGTTCCACATCTAAGCCTATGAGAGTTATCTACGCAACGAGGATTTTTTCCTTTCACTTGATTTCAGCGCCTATATACACTTTTTCCTTGTATTCATACTTTGGGTTAAACTTTGAAATATAATATTGTCTTTTCCTGTTTGCATTTTTCCACATTCCACTTCTAAACTTTTCATTCACATAATTTTTTATATCTTTGTTGACATTTGGGCATTCATTTATGTTGATTTCCCAACATTTCATCCATTTCTGATTTTGTTTCATCCATGTATTCTTTCGTCTATGCAACTCTTCGTCCCTAGCTACCCTAGACCATTTGTCGTTTTTCATGTTTTATGTTTTTCAAGTAACATAACAACTTGGTCATAGCAATTGCTTCCAAAGGAACATTCTAGTTTCAACTAGAATAATTTCGTAAGGGGTTATGGCCTTAATTTTGAGAAAATTTGTGATTAGATATTTTTGAATCTTTTATATTTGCCTCCATTTTGCATTTGGTGTGTCATTAGCCCACACCTCGCAACCATACAACAAAATCGGTGTAACAAATAGACCAAATAAAATCAAACAAGATATAAATATATGTTGAACATCTTATTATAGCAACTTGATATTAATAATGAAGATGATTCGAAGAAAAAGTATTAAGGCGTAATATAATTTCATTATAACAAATATATTGAGACTTAAACACCTTGTCACAACAACTTGATATCAACTAGAAGGAAAAATCCTACTAAATTCCACCTGAAAGGAAACAACAATGATACATACTTTAAATATACTAAAATATTAATTACTATTTGACAAGTGAAAAGGCTTATACTACTCAGATCTCATATTAATTCAACATGAAACTCTATGACAAACAACTACTTGAGCTCAACATGAAACTCTTTTAAAGTATGACAAACAATCACTTGAGCTACGGTAACTAGACAAATTTATCCTTGGTCGTCGATATAAGTTTAATTTTGGTAGCACTGCCGACATATATTTGACAATAAATAGGAATAATAAAAATTGGAGCTATTAGAAGGAAAGCTGCTGCAAGATGGGTCTAATAGCCGTTCAACCTGCCAGAAGAGAAGAATCAATTAGCACCAAGACCACTACCCCCTGGACCCTTCCCTCCAAATTTGATTTCAACTCCATCGTCACTCTCATCGAAACAGCCGGAGCTGCTGATAAGACAGACTCTACACCCGAGAAAGACAATGACAACAATGAGAATTCCCCTTCGAATTGTAACTGGAATTGGAAGCCAATCGACTTCAAAACATCGCAAATAAAATGCCCCAAAGCTCTCAACACATTGCTGGGAAGAAGGTTTAGTGCCTGCAGTCCTTCTGGCACCTGCCCTCCAAAGTGCACTTCCCATTCTTATGGATGCACTTGCAATATTGATAGTAGAAATAATGATGATCAAGAACAAAATTCCACAGCTGTAGAGTCGGATCAAAAGAAAGACAGGGATGTGGAGGTGGGAAGTGCTCGATCACTCGAAGATGGAGAGCTCGAAGAGGGCCAGTTATCTGAGGAAATGGAAATGGAAGAGGAGGAAAAATATTTCAACTTTGAGTGCAAAGAAGCAGAAGTTGCATCTCCATTTCAAGGTCAAGGTTATCGTTTTGGTTATGGCGCTGTGCCGCAAAACTCAATGGCACTGGTGGAGAAGATTCCAAAAGCAGAGAAGAAGGCTCCGAAGGCCAAGAATCGGCGAAGTAAGCAGAGGCAAAAAAAGGCCAAGGCTGCGGGAGAGTCTGTTCAGGTCCAGGAAAAGAAGAAGAAGGACAGGAAGGAAGGGAATTTGATAGGAAAATTTGACGCTCTCGAACGTGCAGATAAACAAACAACACAAGAACCTGCTAAACAAGAACCTGTCAAGCAAGAAGCTCCCAAACAAGAATGCCCTAAACAAGGGGTAGAAAATGAAGAAAACCTTCCGACCAAAAAGGTAAGGAAGTCCATTTTTTTTTTCTTTTCCCCCTTATTTTTTTTTGTGGTTTGTTAAAGTTTATCTGGATTTGGTTGGAATATTTATAATTCTGAACTTCTTGGCCTTTTTAGGGTTTAAGTTGAAGCAATAAAGGGCTAAAGATTTCAGATGATATGTTTTTTAAATTTTTTTTTATTGGGTATATGGGATATCTTATTAACCAACGATATAGTGCTTCATTTATACCACTGTATTAAATGATCTTGGCAAGTATGGTAATTATGAATATATTGCATGACAAATTTTCAATCATGGTTTTTATTGGGGGCTATTCTTATCAAAATACCAAAATATTAGGATTGTTGTTAGGTTAATTAAACCATATTCAGCTTGCTTTTTTATCAAAGACATTTTTCATTTCCTTTTCTTTTAAATATATTCTTCATTTTTCTGAAAAGTGTTATGTTTCCACAATCATCTTTTTTAAAATCATTTTCATTAAGAGATAAAATCCTACTTGGCCCATTGCCTTTAAAAGTTTGAATTTTACCAAGACGAAGATCAACATTGCCCGATATGCTCACATTTCCAAGAGATTGCCTTCAATAATAGATGATGAACATCAATAATAATATTATTTTTTATCCAATCCCCACATTCATTTTTGTTGATAGCATTGATGATAATTTGTGAATCTCCCTTAATTGAAATATATTTCCATCCTTTTTCAATAGCAATTTTAATCTCTTTAAGAAGTGCCCTAGCCTTTGCATAGTTGTTAGATGAAATTCCATATGATTTTGAGTAAGTAAGGAGAATTTTGCCTTTATTATTTCGAAAAACACCTCCACCGGCTTTTCCTCGAATTTCCTTTGGAAGCACTGTCAAAATTAATTTTGATAAACCCAATTTATGGACATTCCATTTCACCATAATTCAAAACAGATCCTTTGTTTTAATGCCATTGTCATATATGACTCTTCCGTGTATATTTAAATCCTATAACCAAGTTGTTAGCACCTCTTTTTCCACAGTTGAGATTGCCTAGGATGAGCACCATAGCTGTAAACGTTTTTCAAGAGAGACAATAATATGGTACTAAACTTGGGAATGATTTAATAATAGATGATGAACATCAACAATAATATTATTTTTTATCCAATCCCACTTTCATTTTTGTTGATAGCATTAATGATAATTTGTGAATCCCCCTTAATTGAAATATATTTCCATCCTTTTTCAATTGCAATTTTAATCCCTTTAAGAAGTGCCCTAGCCTTTGCATAGTTGTTAGTTGAAATTCCATATGATTTTGAGTAAATGAGGAGAATTTTGCCTTTATTATTTCAAAAAACACCTCCATCGGCTTTTCCTCGAATTTCCTTTGGAAACTATCATGAACCCAATTTATGGACATTTCCATTTCACCATAATTCAAAGCAGATCCTTTGTTTTAATGCCATTGTCATATATGACTCTTCCGTGTATATTCAAATCTTATAACCAAGTTGTTAGCACCTCTTTTTCCACAGTTGAGACTGCCTAGGATGAGCACCATAGCTGTAAACGTTTTGCAAGAGAGACAATAATACGGTACTAAACTTGGGAATGATTTTGAGATTTTTTAATAAAAATTTCTATTGTTCCTTTCAAGCCATAAATTCCAGCAAATAATGGCAGAACCAATCCTCCACAAAATACATAATGCTTCAACTTTAAAATAATTACTCCAACATTTTATCAACTATTTCAATATTGATGGAGCTGCCCAATATATTCTCATTTTTTTTCAAAAGTAAACCCAAATGGTGTAAGCAAAGGGACAATGAAGAAGTAAATGGTGTGATGTTTCTAAATCCTTCCCCCATAAGCCACATATGAAAGGTCCATGATATCCTCTTCTTTGTAGACTCTCTCTTATAAGGATCAATACTTTGAATAGCTAACCAAAGAAATCTTGAGGGGTTAGGGAGAGCCTCTAGGGACCAAACATTCTTCCAAGGGTTATCTTTGAGAGTAGAAAATTTCGATTGCTCTAAATCCTCATATCCCAACTTGACCGAGTATCCACCACTTTTGATAGATTCTAAACCAACTCATCCTCTCATGTAAAATAGACATAAAACTTTTGAAGCTCATTTGCAATTTGTTTAAGTATCTCTCCTTCAACCAGGTTACTAATCTATGATCTAGAGTTGTTACCCATATTAATACAATCTTTGACCTTTGGACATTTACAAGCTAGGCATGCTTGAGCCGATGGTTGCCATTTTGAATCAGAGATAAGAGAATGACTTCCACCAAGCATTAGACCAAAAATTTGCATAATTCACCTCATTGACTGACCATCTAACATGTTTCTTGATCAATTGCAAACTATTTGTTATGAAGTTCCATGTTGACGATCCTTGGGGTGGGGTTCTTTTCCTAAATATTTTCATTGCATCAAGAGAATCTATATATTTTTGCCCAACTCTTTCCTTGATCTTTGAATAATCTCCACCCAAGTTTTTCTCTTGCCAAAATCATAAGTCTGCAATTCCGCAAGCTTGCTCCTCCAATATTTTTTCTTTTCCAAAACCTATCCCACTTACAAAGAGGAAACCTAAAGTTTTCCTTTCATCCTTTCCAAAGAAAGTCTCTTTGAATTTTATCAATTTTTGATGCTAGACCTACTGGCAATCTTGAAAGTGATGTCATATAAATAAAGATGGATTGCGATGTAGTCTTTATGTGTTGTAGCCTTATTGCAATGGTTTATAATTTATCTTTCTAAAACAAGCTTTCATTCTATACAAACAAGAGATCCAAAGCTGCTTTTTATTTCCTTTATGAGACAAAGGAATATCCAAGTAGGTTGATGGAATTTTTTCAATTTTAAACCTAAAATATCTACAATAATTTGTTATAAATCTAGGGCATTGTTAATGAAAAAAATCCTGGATTTTATAGTATTAACCAGCTGTTTGGTAGCCTTCTCATAGCATGATAATATTGATTTAAACTTGATGGTCTCATTGACTGAGGGATGGCCCAAAAAAGAAGTATCATCAACAAATTGGAGATGAGATTTAAAGAGACCATTTTTTGCAACCTGAATACCTTTGATTTTTCTTTCCATTTTTGCTTTTGAGAAAGCTCTTCCTAATGCCTCTACAAGGGTTTTAAATAGACAAGGAGATAGTGGATCACCTTGGTAGAGTCCACGAGATGACTTAAAGTAACCAGCAGGAGAACCATTGATCAAAATAGAATATTTTGGAGTACTATAACAACATTTAATTCATTCACAACAACCTTGATCAAAACCAAACTTTTTTATATCAGGTAGAAAACCTCAACAAACCCTATTATCATATGCTTTGTTCCTTTCTAATTTCATAAGCATACCTGTTTTTTTTATAGAATGAAGAGAATGTATGACCTTCTGTGCAATGATTACATCATCAAGAATTTTGTTTACCTTGAACAAAACAACCTTGTCCCTCTAGATAACACAATCTAGAATGCTTTTCAACCTATTTGCCATAATTTTTGAAATGATCTTATATATCATATTGTGAAGGCTTATTAGACAAAACTTATCAAAATATTTTGTCTTGTATTTCTTGGGAAGCAATGTAATAAAAGTGACATTGATCTCGATTCTCACTTATTGTAGCCTTCCTTTTTCAGGCCTCTTCAACCGCAACCAACATATTACTCTTCAATAAATCCCAAATGTTTTGAAAGAAAATTGTAGAAAACCCATCGGGGTTAGGTGCCTTGTTAGGATGGAAAGAGAAAACTACTTCTTATAGCTCCTCCATAGCTATCTTCTTCATCAAGCATTCATTTTGTTCCTGTGTGATAATTGATGGAATATTTTGCAAAAGCTTACCTTGTGCCTCCTTATCTTGCACAGTGTCTAACAAAATATTTTTGAAATGATTAATTGTTTCCTTATTGATATCTTCTTCTTCCTCAATATTTCTTTCATCTCGAGTTAAAATATTTTTGATGCGACAAAAAGAAAAAATTGTTTTAACTGTAGCATGAAAAAAATTGGTATTTCTATTTTCTTCCTTGAGCCACTTCTCCCTAGATTTTGGGAACCAATATAATTTCTTTTTTTTCAATGCAATTTGATAATAAGAAAATAATTGTTTTTCTTTCACATAAAAATCCTAGTCCATTTCGTTGATTTCTAGTATCCCTTGTAAATTTTTTGGCTTGGATTTAATTTCCTTCTTTTCTTTAAAATGTTGTCAAAAGATCTAGCATTCCAAATCTTCATTTGCTCCTTTAGATATTTCATCTTTGAACAAACTTATACCTATACGATCCTTCAAAATTTGCTTCTTCCCACCATAATAGAACCATCTAGAAGAAACCAGGGTCTTGGAGCCACCTAGTTTGGAAGCGAAATGGCATTGGATGACCATTGTTGGGAAAATCACAAGTCAAAATAATGGGTTTGTGATCTGATTCTACTTGCAAAAAAGTATTAGAAGAGATTTATACTCTATTTGCAACCATGTGTTGACATCCCAAAGACCATTTGAATTGACAAATGAAGCAAAATCTTGAATCGATGTAGATCATCCAAGAGCACTACCCTTCTTTTCCAAAGGAGATAGAATTGTGTTGAAGCCACCCCCAAGAATCCATAGATCACAATTATGATCATCATTGTGTTTAACAAAAGTATGTTAAGGTCCTTTCAATATCTTTCACGAGGAGTAACTATAGTTGGAGCATATACATTTATAAACCCAACTTTGATGTTTTCCTCTTTCTTGCAAAATAGTCCAACAACCCAATTACTTTTTGCTTCTAACAATTATCCATCCCATTTGCGTTTGTCCCATATTGTTGCAATACTGCCTGAAGCTCCTATAGAAGAAATCGTTAGACAATCCCCCATCTTCCAAATCTTTTTAAAAGCATCTTTACATTCCTCACTACTTAATTTTGTTTCTTGTATTAAAATAAATTCAAGACTATAACAACCTATTATTTTCTTAATAACTATTTTTTTAGTGGTCTTATTCATACCCCTAATATTCCATTGTATCATTTTCATCATCACTTTTAATTTTTATTAGTGGGCTTGACCCTGCTTTTTGTTAACACCTGTGATATATATATATTTTAATAGGTTATATGTGGCTTCTATTGGGGGCCACTCCCATCAAAATACCAAAATATTACATTTGTTGCAACATACCTTTTTATCACAATTTTTCATTTATTTTTTCTCTTAAATATATTCTTCAACTTCCTCAAAGTGCTATGTTTCCACAATCAACTCCTTGACATCATTTTGATTAAGACAAAATCTCACTTGGCTAGTTGCCTTCTAAAATTTGAATTTCACCGGGATGAAGATCAACACCATAATTCGCTAATTTATTTGCTACCCGATTTCCTTCTCTATAAATATGCTCACACTGCCAGGAGATTGCCTCTAGTAATAGATGATGAACATCAACAATAATATTATTTTTATCCAGTCTCCACATTTTTGTTAATAGCATTGATGATTATTTGTGAGTCCCCCTCAATTGAAATATATTGCCATCCTTTTTCTACTGCAATTTTAGTCCCTGTAAGAAGTGCCCTAGCCTCTGCATAGTTGTAAGTTGAAGTTCCATATGATTTTGAATAAGTGAGGAGAATTTTGCCTTCACTTTTTCTAAAAACACCATCTCCACCAACTTTTCTTGGATTTCCTTTAGAAGCACCATCAAAATTAATTTTGATAAACCCAATTTTTGGACATTTCCAATTTACCATAGATCGAAGTAGATCCTTTGTTTTAATTCCGTTGTCGCAGATTATTCTTCCATATATGTTCAAATCCTGTAGCCAAGTTATTAGCACCTCTTTTTCTGCAATCGAGACTTCCCATGATGAGCACCATATTTAAAGATATTTTGCAAGAGAGGCAATAATACGGTTCCAAACTTGAGCATGATTTTGAGATTTATTTTTTAAAATTCTTTTATTCCTTTCAAGCCATAAATTTCAACAAATAATGGTAGGGCTAATCCTCCAAAAAATACATAATGCTTTAGCTTTGAAATAATTTATCCAACATTTTATCAACTCTTCCAATGTTGATGGAGCTACCCAATATAATTTCATATTTTTTTAAAAATAACCCCAAATGGTGTGAGCAAACGGACAATGAAGAAGTAAATGGTCCGATGTTTCTAAATCCTTCTCACACAAGGCACATCTAAAGGATCCATAATATCCTCTTCTTTGTAGACTCTCTCTCGTAAGAATCTTACTTTGAACTGCTAACCAAAGAAATGTTGAGGCCTTAGGGATAGCGTCTAATGACCAAGCGTTCTTCCAAGGAAAATCTTTGGGAGAAGGAAATTTTGATTGTTCTAAATCCTCATATCCCAACTTGATCAAGTATCCTCCATCCTTTGATAAATTCCAAACCAACTCATCCTTTCGTGTAAAAATCGGCATATATAACTCTCGAAACATCTTTGGAAGTTCATCCGCAATTTGTTTGAGTTCCTCTCCTTCAACTAGGTTACTAAAAGAAATCCATGATCTGGAGTTTTTGCTCATAATAATATAATCTTTGACCCTTGGACCTTTACATGTTGAGAAATGTAGCTCGAATAGGAACTTCTTGCATAGGCTTCAGTATGAACGTGCTAGAAGTGGTTCGAGACATTTCGAGGATGATGCAGAGGATGATATGGCATAATGGGACCCACAATGGAGAGTGGGAGAATCTACATGGCACTTGGTGGATCAGTTCAGGAGAAGTACCTCATGGACAAAGTCAAGTTGTGTCTTAGGTTTAGATTTCCTATTATTTCATTTCCTCTCATTATTTGTAAAGTGACCACTTAGGAAAAGTGGGAACTAATTCTATTTTGTAATTCACTTTAGAAGGGGTGAAAGTCTTTTATCTTGAAGTTGACTTAGACTAGGATTTAATCTGGTCCGTACATCTCAAGATGAGATAAGATCTAATCTTGACCATACATCTGAAGAGATTAGGGTTTCTATTCAAGCATAAAAGGAGAAGGGCAAGAGTGCTTAGACAAGGAAGAAGAAGAAGAGCAGATTGCTGAAGAGAACTGCAAGGTTAAGAGGAGAGGAAGAGTGATTTGCTGTCTAAGAAAGGCAGAAATAGAGCAGGCCATCCTGCTGTAGTTGTACCCTCATCTATTGTGTAATACTTGTATGTTCAGAAATTTATTTTGCTTCCGTTGTTCATTTTCCAGCTATTGTGTGATTGTTGCATGTATTGAATTTATTTGCATAGATTTCTTTTCCTAAACAATTTCTTTGCATCAAGAGAACCTATATATTTTTGAAGTAATAATTTTGCCCAATTCTTTCTTTGATCTCGGAATAATCTCCACCCAAGCTTTGCTCGCCAAATTCATAAGTTTGCAATTCCACAAGCCTGTTGATATTCATCGTGACTCAACAAATTCTTCAAAGAAACATGCAAGGAAGGCAATTCAATCCCAAGCAACAAAACAACTTCAATACCATAAACCAAAGAAAAAGGGGTTGCCCCAGTAGACGTCCAAATACTAGTGCAGGATGCCCACAATATGTGATATAACTCTAAGTGCAAATCTTTCTTTGATTCTTTGTCTTTTTCAAAATATCAACTAAAATCTTATTGCTAGATTTTGCTTGACCATTCGTTTGGGAATAATAAGGCATGCAAAAACGGTGTTGAATCTTTAATTGTGAAGTCAATTCTTGTATTTCTTTGTACTTAAGGGAGGGCTGTTGTTTGAAATGATAGTTGGTGGGACACCAAAGTGACATAGAATTTGGCTAAAGACGAATTTAGATATAGTGAGGGTTGTTTGATTAGTAAGCGACATAGCTTCCACCCACTTGGTAAAATATTCTATGGCTATGATAATGAATTTATGTCCATAAAAGGACATGGGAGAGATAAGTCTTACAAGGTCAAACCCTAAGTGGAAAAGGGCCAAGGAGACTCAATTGGATGAAGCACCTAGGCAAGGGCATGCATTTCTTTTTTATGGAATTGACAATTATCACATGATTTAGCATAATTGTTTGCATCAACTTCCATTAGGGCTATGGAATGACCACTAAAGTGTCCCCCACAATAACCACTATGCACATCAAAGAGGGATTTGGGCACCTTGGTCTTGATAAGGCATCGTAGGAGAATACCATCAAGGTTTTGATTGTAAAACACTCCATCCAGAATCACATATTGGAAGACTTTCCTACGAATGTGGGCTTGTTGCTTAGTATTAGCCATAGGTGGATAGGTTTGGTTATTGAAGAAACGTAAGATGTCGCCATACCAAGGATTGTCGAAAGGAAATTGACAATCAATAGCATTAACCTCAACTGTATGCATTGCCATTGGGCCTTCAGTGATAGAGATAATAGGTTCATCATGAACTTTCACCACAAAGTTTGTTTCAATGATGTTTTCATGTGGTATGAACTTGCCAGCTGAAGCAGCCAGAGAGTCCACCTCAACGTTGTGCCCCCTTGGGGAATGCTTAATGGAAAAGGACTCAAAGGCATTGATTAAGTTTATAGCCACTTGATCATGAGGATCAAATGTGGAGCTTTGACAACATACTCTCTTGAAATTTGATAGACCACAATTTGGGTGTCCCCTAACATTTTAATGTGTTTAGCATTCATCCGTTGAGCGATCAGGAGCCCTAAAATTAAAGCCTTATATTCCACAACATTGTTGGCGATGCCGGAAAAATTAAAGTAGAATGCCATAGGAATAACTAAGCTAGTCAAAGACTTGAGAAATATACCAGCTCTTGTCCCAAAGTCATTCTTTGCCCCATCAAAGTGAAGGTATGTTTGTCTTGTCCTTAGCGTTAGCTTCATGCCATCTCTTGGCAACCTCGCGAGACTCCAAGAGAGCCTTTTATTGCTCACTAAGGTCACAAGGACTAGACTTGAATTAGACTGGAGGCAATGGAGGAAGGAAATATGACAAAGTCATGAGGAGCACATGAGATGGCCATTATGCCCTCATCTTGTAATGCCTTTTTTAAGAGTTGCTGGGTTGGATTGGGAGCAACATCCGACTAATCAACATTCACTTGAGCTTTCACAACTTTTTGTGTAACGATACGAAGATCGAATCCTTGCATCATTGTGAACCACTTTCTGTATTGGGTGTCACTAGGGATGTACGGTTTTTGGAGTAGATGTCTTATGGGACATATTTTAATCATAGTTGAGAAAATCTGTAAAAAATCCCAATTTTTGCCGATCCCTGCCCTTGCCAATAAAATCCAATTTTTTTGCTGAAAAAATCTGTTGCGGCAGCATTGATAGAGGAAACGACATAAATAGCTTGTTTTTCCCATTTTTGCCTCATTTTGCATTTTCTTCGGTTTTTCTTTTGGCCCATTTTTGCTGATTTTTTACCGATTCTCGATTTTTTCCAATTCTTTTGCCTTGCCGATTCCAATTTTCTCAACTATGGTTTTAATAATCACATAAGTTGCTTGATACATGTAATGTCTGAGGTTCTCGCAAGCAAAATAAATAGCCAAACATTCCTCCTCCATGGGATTGTACATAGTTTCTGCCATTTGCATTGTTTGGCTGATGTAATACACAACATACTCTTTAAACTTATTATCTTGTTGGGTAAGAACTGCTTCTAAGGAGATTGAGTAAACAATGTGTACAAAACAAATGGCTTATCCAGGTTGGGTGGGTAAGAGTTGGAGGCTGTAAGAGAAATTTCTTAAATTCAAAAAAGGCCTTATTACAACTTTCATCCCATTTGAAATCTATATCTTTCTTAAGAAAATGATTCAGCACATAAGCTTTAAATGCTAGCTTAGGAATAAGTTGCCTAATAGCTCCAAGTTTCCCCAAGAAAGATTTTATATCTTTCACAATGCAAGGGGGTGGCATGACATCAATGGCTTTCATCTTATCATGGACCACATCTATGCCCATAGGAGACACCATGAAGCCAAGAAGCTTACCACTAGTAACACCAAACACACAATTCTTTGGGTTAAGTATGACCTTATAATGATGTAATTGTTCAAATATGACACGGTCAGCTAGATGTTCTGTCTCTTTCTTTGACTTACCCAACAGATCACAACATAGGATTCAACTATCTTCCTAGTTAAGTCATGAATGACTATTGTCATAGCCCGCTGATAGGTAGATCCGACGTTCTTTAATCCAAATAACATGACAACATAGCAGACTATGCCCTAGGGTGTAGTAAAAGTTGTTTTAGTTTGATCCTCAAGTGCGATCTAGATTTGGTTATACCCTAAATAACCATCTATAAGGTATAAAAACATGCTAGGATTGTGACTGTACATTGAAAATCCTAAAATCCGATCAACAATCATGATCGCCACTTAAGGTCATATTTCAGAGTTTTGGGAAAGTTAGTGATTGGAAATAACAAGAAAAGATGGGAGAAAGATGACAAAGTGGGCGAGGAAAGGGGACCAAGACCACCGGCCAACATGGCTTGCCATCGTCCTACCCAAGGACTAACAAAGTCAGTCCACCTGACAGGACTCTCTACCACCTGCAAGTTAGTCGTTAGTGCTCTTTTTACAAATACAGTTATTGATCAACACATTGATGAACAAAACTGTAAATTTTCTAGCCCTAGATAACTGCTGTCCTATGTTATTTTAAAATAAATCAGATCTGAGAATAATTTATTCAAATATGCAACAGACACACAGATGGATGGAAAATTAAACAACATGAACAACAGAAGGTAAATATATTTCTGAACCTGAAATATTACAAATAAAGGAGGCTACAACTACAGCAAAACACTTCTGCTCTCTTGCTGCTTTTCTAGCCAGCAATTTCACTGTTCTTCTCCTCCTAAGATTGTAGTTTTCCTTCAGCAATTTGTTCTCCTTCTCTTCTTTTCTGTGTGTAAAACACTCTTGACCTTCTCCTTTTATCTTTGAAAAATGTAACCTTAATCTCTCTAACCCTAAGGTTATATCTCATCTCATCTTGAGATGTAAGGGTAAAAATAGAAAATCACTTAAGTGAATTACAAAATAGAAAATCACTTAAGTGAACTTAAAAATAGAAAATCACTTAAGTGAATTTCAAAATAGAATCACTTAAGTGAATTACAAAATAGAATCACTTAAGTGAACTTAAAAATAGAAAATCACTTAAGTGAATTTCAAAATAGAATTAGAAATGTCTCGAACCACTTCTAGCACGTTCATACTGAAGCCTGTGCAAGAAGTTCCTATCCGAGCAACATTTCTCGACACTCCCTCTTAGCGAGGAAGGAATTCTACACCAATCCAAGTTTGTCTCTGAATGCTTCAAACTTCCCTTTCACTAAGGGCTTGGTTAGAATATCAGCTACCTGTTGATCTGTGGGAATATATTGAAGCTTTACGGCTCCCTTTTGAATCCTGTCTCGTATGAAGTGATATTTGATGTCTATGTGTTTGGACTTGTCATGAAATACTGGATTCTCAGAGAGTTTGATACAACTCTGATTATCATAGTATATCACCGTGGGATCCAACTCCTGATCAATCAATACTGTAAGCAACTTGCGAAGCCAGATGGCCTCACAACTAACAATATTGGCTGCCATGTATTCGACCTTTGTTGAGCTAAGTGCCACAGTAGTTTGCTTCCTGTTGAACCAGGATATCAGGCCTGATCTCAAGCTAAAGCAACACCCTGAGGTGCTCTTCCTGTCTGCTACATTGCCTGCCCAATCTGAGTCTGTATACACTTGCAACCTCACTTCACCATCTCTAAGATATCTTAGACCATACTCCATCGTGCCCCTCAAGTATCTCGAGCACATGTTTTGTTGCTACCCAATGCTCCTGCCTTGGCTCCACCATGAACTAACTCAAGGTGTTCACTGCAAAACATGTATTTGGTCGAGTGTTGACCAAATACATTAAGGATCCTATTAGCTGCCTGTACAACGTAGGGTCCACCAATTTTGAATTTGAAGCTGACACCTTCTTCAGATTAGTGATCATGGGTGTGGCCATAGGTTTGCAGTCCTCCATCCGAAACCTCTTCATGATCTCAATTGCATACTTACCCTGCCCAAGGAATATCTCCCCTAGTCTCTGCCAAACCTCCAAACCCAAGAAGTAATGCATCATGCCAATGTCCTTCATCTCAAACTCAGCTGCCATATCTGCTTTGCACCCTGCAATGAGCTTCTCTACACTTGTAAGAAACAAGTCATCTACATATAGCACCAAAATGAGTAGATCAGTCCCAACAAATATGTAATATAGATTAGGATCTGCATCACTTTTGGCGAAGCCCACACTCTGCAAGTATCCATCTATCCTAGAATACCATGCTCTCGATGCCTGTTTGAGTCCATATAAGGCTTTCTTCAACCTACAAACATGGGACTCCTTCCCATTTACCTCAAAGCCCTGAGGCTGCTCTATGTACACTTCTTCCTCAATGATCCCATTAAGGAAAGCTGTATTCACATCCATTTGATGAATCCTCCATCCAGTAGATGAAGCTAAAGACAAAACTGCTCTAATGGAAGTGTATCTGGCGACTGGAGCAAAAGTCTCCTTATAGTCCACTCCCTCTTTCTGGGAGAATCCTCTCGCCACAAACCTTACCTTGAACTTCTCGATGCTGCCATCTGTAGCATGCTTAATTTTGTAGAGCCACTTGGAACTCACAACCGACTTCCCCTCCGGTCTTGGTACTATGTCCCAAACATCATTCTTCATGATGGAGGTGTACTCCTCCACCATGGCATCCCACCAAACCTGCTGGTCTGTTGCCTCCTGAAAATTGGAAGGCTCTGAATTTATGATGTTACTCATCAATGCCATGTAGTTTGAAAACATTTTTTGAGGTCTGCTCTCCTTAATCATGCTGCTAGGAGCCTCAACATACTCTTGAGCATCCCTCAATGTCTGTGTAAGCCATCGAGGTCTCTTGATAGAACTGGAAGGGGCTAATGTCTCCACCTCCTCACCTAAAGGTTGCTGTCCTGAATTGGAAACCACTGGTTTCTTTGGTGACCCTGGTCAATCTTCGGAGCTTCCTGCTCCTCATTCTCTATCACTGGAATAGGCTCATGGGACTTCCTAGATGCAACGTCCTCCTCAAACTTTACATCCCTGCTCACTACTGTCTTCCTCTTCTCTGGAATATAAACCCTGTAAGCTTTTGAAGTCTCACTGTATCCTACAAATAAACCCTTCCTACTGGAGGGCTCCAGCTTGGTCCTCTTCTCTATCGGAACATAGATATAAATTGGACATCCAAAGATGCGGAAATGACTCACCTTTGGTTTCACACTAGTGATTGCCTCCTCTGGTGTCTTGTCCTCCAAGATCCTGTGAGGACACCTGTTCTGGATGTAGACTGTTGTGTTGCATGCATCTGCCCAAAGAAACATCGACAAGCCCTGGTCATGAATCATGGCCCTAGCAAC
Source organism: Wollemia nobilis (assembly GCA_028583015.1). NCBI lineage: Eukaryota > Viridiplantae > Streptophyta > Pinopsida > Araucariales > Araucariaceae > Wollemia > Wollemia nobilis. The sequence goes on along the minus strand of JAQPPZ010000048.1, from coordinate 3,269,457 downwards.
CCCTATGATGGATCGATTCTTTCACTCTGCAACCCCATTTTGCTGTGGGTTATATGGAACAGTCAACTCCCTCTTGATTCCTACCTGCTTGCAGAAACCATCGAACTCCTTGGAGGTATATTCACCCCCATTGTCTGATCTCAAGACCTTGATCTTCTTATCTGTCTGGTACTCAACTAGAGCTTTGAACTCCTAAAACCTGCTAAAGACTTCATCCTTGGTCTTTAAGAAGTAGATCCATGTCTTGCGAGAGAAATCATCAATAAAGGAAACATAGTACATGCTACTTGAAATTGATGCTATTGACATTGGTCCACAAATATCTGAATGTACTAGATCTAGTATCTCCTTAGACCTATGTTCGTTGTTTGGGAAAACAGCCTTGGCATGCTTGCCAAGCGTGCATCCTTTGCATACTCCCTGCTGCTCAATGCTGAACTCTAGAAGATCTATGACTATCTTCCTCAGAATAGGCAACGCTCTATGATGCAGCTGCCCCATCCTCTTGTGCCACTCACACAAGTTGTTACTGCTATGAACTAGGGCTCGAACAGGTTCACCTTGCAACCTGTATAGACTGCCTTCTCTAACCTCTATTACTTGTGCTGTATTTTTTTTATTTTAATATCCAACAGTGATCTACTGCTGTAAACCCTTGAGGATCTCAATCACAGAACCTAGATCTGATACCATGTAAATATTCCAGCCTTAGATAACTGCTGTCCTATGTTATTTTAAAATAAATCAGATCTGAGAATAATTTATTCAAACATGCAACAGACACAGATGGCTAGAAAAATAAACAGCGTGAACAATAGAAGTTAAATATATTGCTGAACTTGAAATAGTACAAATAAAGGAGGCCACAGCTACAACAGAACACTTCTGCTCTCTTGCAGCTTTTCTAGCCAACAATTTCACTGTTCTTCTCCTCCTAAGCTTGTAGTTTTTCTTCAACAATTTGTTCTCCTTCTCTTCTTTTCTGTGTGTAAAACACTCTTGACCTTCTCCTTTTATCTTTGAAAAAGGTAACCCTAATCTCTCTAACCCTAAGATTAGATCTCATCTCATCTTGAGATGTAAGGTTAAAAATAGAAAATCACTTAAGTGAATTACAAAATTTAATCACTTAAGTGAATTACAAAATAGAAAATCACTTAGGTGAACTTAAAAATAGAAAATCACTTAAGTGAATTTCAAAATAGAATCACTTAAGTGAATTACAAAATAGAATCACTTAAGTGAACTTAAAAATAGAAAATCACTTAAGTGAATTTCAAAATAGAATTAGAAATGTCTCGAACCACTTCTAGCACGTTCACACTAAAGCCTGTGCAAGAAGTTCCTGTCCAAGCTATATTTCTCAAGAAAAACTTTAACAACACACATGATAAAATCATTTATGTACAATGACAAATGAATGTGTTCATTCACTGAGGTGGTTCCAAATTAGATGGATTTGACTTAACTGTTTGACTGCCTGTAGTCCTTGTAAGAAGTTTAAAATACCTTAGGCACTTTCAGTAAGGACTAATATGCTAAAAATGCCAGGCTTTTTTCTTAAAACATCCTGAGCATATTGATTTGCATAAAGAAAAATTTGCTGCCATATAATTTAATATAATGTTTGCATTAGAGTAGGGAGAATTTGCAGGATGGCAAGGTAGTCACGAACATTCTGGAAATCAAATCTAAGGCAGTTAATTTCTTCGAAGAGCTGCTTGGCCCCTCTCCCAACTGCGACCATCAAACCTTTGCGGACCTTCTCCGGAACATCCCTAGGTTAGTAACTGCTGATCGAAATCAAAGTTTAATCAAAGCCCTCACTGCTGAAGAAATTCGGACCACTGTTTTCTCTATGCAAGGAGGGAAAGCTCCAAGCTCAGATGGCTTCCACCCCATTTTTTTCCAGCACTTCTAGGACATCCTGGGCCCAGACGTGGTCTCTGCCATCCAGCAGATGCAAAAAGATAGGGAGATCCCAGGGGACATCAATTCCTCCTTCTTAGCTCTCATTCCCAAAGTTAACCAGGCCCGTAACCTTTTCCGACTTCCGCCCCATAAGCTTGTGCAATGTTCTGTATAAAATCCTCACCAAGGCCCTGACTACTAGGCTCAAGCTTATCTTGCCCTGCATCATAGCTCCGAACCAAGGAAACTCTGTCCAAGTAAGACAAATCACTGATAGCATAATCACCATCCACGAGCTCATCCATTCCATCTCCTCGAGTGGCCAAGTTGGCTTCCTCCTAAAGCTTGATATGAACAAAGCCTTTGACAAAGTCTCCTGGGATTTCATGTTCGCGGTCCTCAAATTTGGCTTCCATCCAGACTGGATTGATCTAATAAAAGGTTGCGTTACCTCTGCCAACTTTTCTGTTCTAGTTAATGGCTCCCCGTCTGGCTACTTCAAGAACTTCAAAGGCCTCAGACAAGGAGACCCCATCTCCCCTTTCTTGTTCATCATTGTTGCTGAAGCTCTTGGGAGGGCTCTTACCCATGCTTGCCTCGAAGGGTCCATCTTTGGCATCAAACCTGCTTCCTCTCTCCAGGCCATCTCCCACCAACAGTTTGTTGATGACACCATTCTTGCCACCCGTGCTTTTGTTCCCCAAGCCTAGCAAATCAAATCCATCCTCCTCTCCTTTAAGGCTGCAATTGGCCAAAAGGTGAATTTCAACAAGAGTAAAATCTATTTCATCAATACTTCGACAATATGCCAAGCTCGCATTGCTGCTATCCTTGGCGGCTCCATTGGCGCCTTCCCTATCACCTACCTGGGGTTTCCTCTCTTCGAAGGCCATTCCGGAAAATCCTTATGGAACCTTGTCATTGAGCGCATCCAGAAGAAACTGGCCAGTTGGAAAGGGAGTCTCCTCAGTCAGGCAGGCAAAGCCACCTTAGTCAAAGCTACCCTTCAAAGCATCCCCATCTTCTTCCTTTCCGTATTCCAGATCCCTGTTGAGGTTTGCAACCGCATTGAGCAACTCCAAAGAAATTTTCTTTGGTCAGGATTAGAGAACAAGCAGCGGATCCACCTGGTGGCGTGGAATTAGGTCTGCTCCAAGGAATATTGTGGCATTGGGCTCCGGAAGGTCCGCAACATGAACCTTGCTCTCATTGCCAAACAAGGCTGGCAAATCCTCACCAATGAAAACTCTCTTTGGGTTTCCATCATCAAAGCAAAATACCTCTGGCACAACCAAAATTTTTTGGACGACCCTAATCCCATCTGCGGATCTGCTGTTTGGAATTCAGTCCTCAAGACGAAGCATATCCTTCAGAAGGGCATCGGGTGGAAGTTGGGAAATGGTGCCAGGATTAGCTTCTAGGATGACCTTTGGCTAGGCAAATGTTCGTTGCAGAAATGTGAGAATCTCTTGTGTCTCAGGCTGGTGACCGACGCCCTGTTTGGGCCCAAGGTGTGTAAAGTCTTCCTTCCTGAGAGCCTCTCTTGGAAACCCTTACTGGTTGATTTCCTCTCTGATGAGCAGAAGCAAGCGTTTGTCGACCTTTCCAACCTGCTTCGCCTTTGTGTCATTCCCTCCTCCTCGGTGGAAGATTCCATCCTCTGGGCTCCCACCCCTAACGACCTCTTCTCCGTCAAATCAGCTTATGCCCTCTCCGAGAACCCTAACCCTCCCTGGTTCCCCTCCAAACTCATCTGGAAGCCCCACCTTATCCCTAAGGTCAACTTCTTCCTCTGGCTTGCTGTCCAGGACAAGATCCTCACCATCCCGAATCTCCATCGTCGTGGTCTATCCCTCCCCAACCGTTGTTACCTTTGCCACTCCGAACACATTTTCATATCCTATCCCTTCTCCCAGTCCATTCTCTCTTCCTTGTTCTCCTCGGTTGGTATCTCCTAGGTCCCGCCCTTCCTGTTAAGTGATCTTTGTGTTCAGTGACCTATTCCTTTCAGAGGCCACCGCTTGAAGACTTTCTGGTCCTTCAGCCTCCCCCACTTCTTGTGGGAGATTTGGTGCGAACGCAATGCCCGTGCTTTCAAAGACTCTACCCACAGTGAGAAGTATGTTCTTTCCAGAATCATGGCTGCTGTTGCTGAGAATGTGTCCATCACTCAGGGCGAGAACGATCCCGAGCCGAGATGTGAAGCTCGTCTTGCCGCTTCTCTCAGAATCCCCGATGGCATGTACAAGCAAGTCTCTCCCAGAGCTGATAGCTCCCTTGTCAGATGGACCCCTCCCCCCCAGGTTTCCTCAAACTAAATTTTGATGGCGCGGCTAAAGGAAATCCAGGGGTAGTTGGTGCGGGCGACATCATTCGAGATCATATGGGAAACATCATCCTAGCCTACACCGAGAACCTAGGACTCAACTCCAGTCACTTCGCTGAAGCTAGGGCTCTCTACCAAGGTGTTGTCCTTATTCACAGTTTACAGGTCCCAAATGTTGTGGTGGAAGGAGATTCCAAAAACATCATCACCTTCCTGACCTCCGGAACTTCCCCCGCTTCGTGGAACATCTCCAACATGATCACAAAAGTCAATCATCTGATGCTCTCCTTCTCGAACATAAGGATGACCCACACCTACAGGGAAGGAAATCGTGCCGTTGATCACTTAGCTAATATGGGAATCTCAGAGCATGGTCTCACTATGTGGAGAGATTCCTTTCCCCAGACTCTTATTGAAACCAATGCTGCTGAAGTCATTGTCTAGTGATTCGTGGTGGGCAAGGTCTAGAAACCAGCTCCATTGGTTTCAAGCCCGTTGTCACCAAAGCATGCTGATTGGTTAGCCTATGGCCAGATTGGCAAGTTATCGATTTTGCACCATGAGTTTCGATTTTGGTCAACTCTTGCGTTGGGGAAATTCTCATAACCGCCACCCCCAGGTGGACCCTTCCAATCATTGGAAGGTCAAAGGGCTTCCCAGGGACAACCAACTGTCAGCCTGGCCCACCAATGCCACCCCCTGGTGGCACACTCATCATTCTTCATACAAGTGGAACCGGGAGGACATCACCCTCAGAAGTGCGAGCTATGGGAATCATAGCACCTTTTTGTCTGGTGTTGATAGGTGTGCCCAGACCTTGGGAATGATTGACTTCCTCGCTCGTGTCCTCGTTTTGGTAACTGCCACAGTCCCGAAGCTTGTTGGTAGTCCTATTTGTTTCCTCATCTTCAGCCAATTCTCGCTGACTTTTCGATGCTCCAACGGTGTTATTTGGGTATTGTGCTTTTTATGTTTTGCCTCGTTGTCGAGTATCCATTGTTGGGTTTCTTCCCTTGTTTCTAGCAACCCCTTGGCTTTCGTTACCGCCAATCTCATCATGCGCCTTTGCCACGTCTGTTTGTCCAACAAGGATGATCATCCCCTCTATGATGTTCTGAACTGGTCCGCCCATTTAGTCGGCCTTGGTGCCACCCCCGCTCCCCTCCACTTGGCCCTCCCTCTTGTTTGGTGTGCCCTTTCGCCCGTGTCCCTTGGTTTTCGTATGATTTTGACAACATGGGGCATGAGCCGCCTTGAGTGTCAGTGCTTTCTGGAGTCTTCCTGTAGCTACATTACCACCTTCGTCATCTGTTTGTTTTCTCATCGTCGCCACCCCCCTGAGCTTTGTCTGTCGCCTCTGAGTTTACCTTTTGCCATGGCCGAAATTGAGCCAGCCTCCCTTCAGCTCATCCCCCTGGTCGAAAATATTTTCAGAGACCATGGTCTCCTCAATTTTCTACAACTTTTCAATGGGAATGAGCCGGATTTGTCTATGGATTTCGTTCGCACTTGGAACGGAGGACATGTTATCCTCAGAGGGATGGGCTTTAGTGTCACGACGAATTTACTGGCAAAAGTAATTGGCTTCCCCAACGATGGGGAAATCATCAATAGTGAAAAGCATTCCCTCCAAGGAAAATTGGCTCTGTTTAGGTACAGAGGAGAGTTCCTCGGCAAGGAAAAAGGTGGCATAGTGAGGGAAACTTTGTCGAAACCATGGGACACGGTTATGGTTACAGTGCTGCAATACTTCACTCTTGACAACCCAAACGTTGTTCTCCGCAGTTTTCATCTCGCGTTTTTGAACCATCTTCGGGGGAAGGAGACAATAAACATCCCCGAGTATATGTTTCGGTCAGTGGAAAGGTCTGTCCTGAACGTGAAGAAAGGAATCTCTTCCTCCCCCCTCCACTAGGGCCTCCACCTTGTCTTGTTGAATTTCGTGGTCGCGGAGCAGAATCGTAGGGCGGCTGGGCCTGCCGGGCCCGCTCACATTGCTGCGGGTCCTGCTAACCTCGGGGGAGAGACCGGGGGAGATGTCTTGGTAACCCCTCCTCCCAATTGCATTCCGGGTTCTTCGGCCAGAGCGGATGATACCCTTGGCTCCCAGAAATCCGAGCCGACGTTACCCCGTTCGGGCCAAGGCGGGGTGTAGCAAATGAAAGGCCCCTCTTGTTATCGACGATGTTTCAGACGACTCTTTGTCCTTCCAGGCCAAGAAGGATAAGCCGACGAGAAGAACAATCCCCAACGAGGGGACCTCTGCTCAAGCTCCCCTGCTGTCGTCTCGAATGACGAATTATCCGAACCTTTTTGACTGCGGGCACATCCAGGAAATTCAGGATCTCCTCAAAGCCCTTGGTCGGGCGGCTAGGACCATCACTTCCCTCTTGGTTCAGGCGGACTCCCTCCTGGAGGAATACAAGGATCAGTATGAGGTCCTTGAGGAATTCAAAAGTTTGGTGGGAGAGGGCTCTACGGGAAATGGTCAGGGACCAAATGCTTAATCAGAGATGCTGGATGTCTCTTGGCCGTGGGGGTCTCCCCCTTTTGTGGGTTTTGCTGTCTCTGCCCCTGCATGGGCTTTCTTGGTTTAATGTCTCTGCCCCTGCGTGGGCCCTTTTTTGGTTTTCAGGTCCTGCCCGTGTGGGCTGTTTTCTGGTTTTATGTTTCTGCCCCTGCGTGGGCCATTTTTGGTGTTCAGGTCCTGCCCCTGTGTGGGCTGTCTGGGATGGTCCTGATCTTTTGCACTGGCTTCTGTAGGGTGCTAGCTGGATTCTCCTGGGCTTCCTAGCCAGGATTGTCGTTCCTGTGTCTTTTTGTCTCCTTGGAGCTTCTTGTAATAGTCTTTCTGATGTAAAAGGTTACGGGATCCTTTCAAAACCCCTTTTTACCAATAAAAAAAAAAAGAGTAGGGAGAATTAAAAGATTATGCTGGTAGAAGAATATCAGCCCTTTTCCTGTCAATTAGAGGGCCACCCTATGTTAGTTTTTTGCAATTGTTGTTTAATTCCTGGAAAGCATCTGTTCGTTCTTGTGATATACAGATGGTGTCATAAGTAATCTAAACTGTTTTGTTTCCTTCCATATTATCGTGTATGGAAAGGATAAAAAATTCATGATGTAAATGATAAAAGTTTGGGGTAAATTTACTCAAATTTGTCCTGACAGCTAAGCATGAAGATATTCCTAAAAATGTAGAAGCTTTATAACATCTCACAACTGGTGTAGCCACATTGGTACAAAAGAGGGCAATTTTTTTCTGTCCACTAAGCCAAGAGACAAATGAGGAAAGCTCAAAGATCGAGATCAAACCAAAATTAAGAGCAGCGAGGTGGCTAAATCCACATCATTAGTTCAGACTTAACTGCTCGAAACCTAACTGGAGAACTCATCTGTCTTATATAGTTATGCAGTCTTTCAAAACACAAATGTGCATACAAAATGCCATAAAATCCCCTCTGTTTTCTTAGTTGTTTGTTGCATTCTTGTGGTTAAAAGTTCACAGTTCCTGACATAGGATGTGCTATTTTCTTATGCAGTGAAGATGACGAAGCCTTTGTTGAATGAGTGGAAGCATAATTGAAATCTCCTACATTTAGGTGCACCTATTATTATTATTCATCAGTTTGATCCAATTGCATTGCCAACCAACCATGTTTTTTTGATGTTTTGAAATATGGTTAACTTGCATTTCATCTGTCATTATGTGCAGTAAGTGTTATCTTACATAATTTGCTATGTTTGTGCTTTGTAACCAATTATTCCTTCTGCACCCTTTGAGCTTTTTTGCTACATTAAGATTTGGTATACAGCATAATCAAGTAAAAAGCAGTTAATAGGCACCCGATATAATACATTAATTGGTTTTGCAGCTTTGCATTTCCTTCAGCCAGGATCCATTTGCTTTTCTAACAAGTTCCATGGTTGCAGAATAGTGAAATTAGTCTATCATCATTTTTTGAAGGCGAAATAGGCCTTTGGACAACACAGACAGTTGATGATGTGCTTCATGATACAAAAGTGAGTCGAACTTTTTCCCTTTCATTCTCTATTTACAGTATGTTTGTGCTGATGACATCTGGTCACTGTTGCAAAAGGCCCAGAGTGAGCAGAATAAAATTTTATTAAAAGAAAGCGGGAATGCTTTCCTGCATAAAATGACAAATCTTGAATTTGCCAAGCATAGTCTATGAGTACTTCATTCAATTGTTTTTTTGGGGATTTTATAAAAAGTTGAGGGTGGAAATAAATATATTTTATGTAATTTTGAAAAGGCAAAACTATATTCTTACATGTAAAAAGAAGTGGAATTATGTTCATGCCTTCGAACTGCAACATGTTCTATTAATAAATGTTTTAGTATTTTATTCAATATATTGTTCATCTCATTGGCCTGATAAGAATGATTTTGTTCGTTGAAGGCTAGATTCTAGAAGAAATATAATGATCATTTATAGAAATGATTCTGAATTTTGAATGTTAACTCATTACTATGATGCTGTAATGATTTTTTGTTTTCAAAAAGTTTTGGTTTTGTAGAATTGTTTTGGTGGCCAAATGGCATTTATGTCTTATTTATTCTTCCTTGAGCAAGGATTAATTTTCTATGCGGTCAGAAGGAATGTGTTTTGGCCATATGTAGAAATTAGTATTATTTCACTTCATTTTGGCTTAATGTAGTAAAGATTTGCTGAAGCACCTGTATGATTTATATTATCCTCCATTCACACAGACTTTTACTAATATACTTGTTAATTTCATAACTTGCATATTTAAACAAATACCAAAGATAAATATATTCATATACAACCACTTACCTCTCTGGCAGCATACTATAGACATGCCTAGAAATTACAAACTTCGTAAAGGAGTTGTACACAATTGACTGTAAATTAGAAAGTCTAAGTTTTGTCATGCATATGGCCATCAAAAGATGTGCACATGCTGTCTAGAAGCCGCAACTGCTTCTTCAGTTCAGTGAGATCATGTTATTACATCATATAAAGGCTTAGTAAATCCTGAAAAAAAAATGGGCCTCGTTAAGGATGCCTGGGAAATGCCCCAAGCTTTAGAATTCTCTTCCATAGTTATTTATGTACATAAGAAACGGTTTCTAAATTCCTTTCTTTGATTAAGTGTGACTCAGACAACATTCTTAAACTACATTGTGTCTTGAATACCTAACAATCTATCGGATGCAATAGGTATCTTTGTAACCACCGATAGACTTTGGGTCTTGCATTGGTTCCATCAGGCCAAAGGATAATCTGCCTGCCAAAATCTACCATCCAAAAACATTTCCTATGTGTCCTTCATATTGTATTCAGTCAGTCCAATGATAGTAGAAGCATTTGGATGGGTCTTGTTTCCGAAGCCCATAGAAATCTCCTTGAAGCTAGTCAATAGAACTTGGAGAGATCTTAGATTCCAATATGGAATTCACAATTTAAGTTAAAAACTCAAAGCAATGAAAGGAATAAAGTTCACCCAACCAATGATATTCATTGCCAAGATGGAAGATAAATCAATGCTTAACTGAATGGGTGTTGTACAATTCACTTGTTGAAATAAATCATAAATGCATAAAATCTATGGAAAGTATTGGATGTATCCTTATATTTTATTATAGTCAATAACAAAGGACAATGTCAATTGAAGTAAAAAGCACAAGAGGACAAGGGTAAGACATGATCTACATATACCGTTGTTCAAAGATAAGGACTTGGTCGGACTAGTTTGCTTTGGTGCGCCCTATTTTCCATTTACTTCTCGCTTTGACCAATGCTCCTCATTTTTTGTTCCCATTCCTCCATGTGATTTTCCAAGGTCTCCCCATTTCATTCATGAATTAAAAAACGCCTCGATAATGCCAGGGATGTCTTGGTTACCGAATCATCAAATCCTTCAACAACCCGCCACCTATATACCAAGTGTCGCATGAGCAGGGACAGTATGGCCAACCTGTACAATACGGGCAAGTACCTCAACTGTACCCATTCATTCACCAACAAAACCTTGCGACATTCCCTTAGCAAGGATATTGTACCCATATGACCCAAACACCCATCCCACAATTCCAACACCCTTCCCCACAACAGTTGCACAAATATCTGTTGTCTTCCCAAAATCTCTAGTGCCAACCAGTCTGTCAGGACCAACAAGAATTTCAAACACAACTAAATGAACTCAAGTATATTGTTTCAGCTCTTCAGTCACTCTATACATGACTCGATGAAGGGAACATGTCGATTCCTCAACAAAGGGATTTTCAGATGGATGATCAAGGAAACTAGGTGGTACCCTGGCAAGAAAAATTTCAGATTAGGCACAAAACTATATGGTGAATCAGCCCACAATATTCAGTCAACCAATGACTTATCAACCCATGATGAACCAACCAATGATGAATCAAGTGTTTGTACCTCAGGCTGATGCAATGCAAGTCCATTGGGCAGAAATTGTTCATTTTCCTGAGGTATTGTCATGTATAGTAATTACTCTAGTGGGTTGAAAATTCCTGCAGGTGATTCCCTGCTTGAGCATGGAGAGTCATGCCCCCATTTGCCAATGATAGAGCCTAAGATAGTAAATGAAGATTCTGAAGATGAAGGGTCAGAACTGATAGAGGAGTGTGAAGTATTTGTCCTCTCGAATAGAAGAGGAGAATTTGTAGAAGTGATGGAGGCAAATCCACAACTAGAACATGAGACCATTATATTGGGCCCTATTGAAATGATACAAAAGGAAGGAAAACTAGAGAGACTAGAAGAGTCATCAGACAAGTCCCTATTGGTGTAATTGTTTCCCTTACTCGAAGCAAAAATCCTAGAAGAAGGCTACCAATTTCTTGGAACATGTTATGATCCATAAAGGTAACCTAGAGTGGAGAGCGAAGATTTGGAGGATGGGAATTTAAAAGTCGAAGCGAAATATGTGGCATGCATGTTTTCACTAGAAGAGGAAGAGCTTATAGGAGCAATGGAAGTAGATTTTACACCAGAGTATGAAACATGTGGTTTTATTGTGGAGAAAGCATCTATGAAACTTAAAAATCTTATGATAGAAGAATATGATGCAAAAGAATTCTATTTCCCTAATGAGATAATTGTGGAAATAGACATTGTTCAATTGGTAGGTATAGATGCATCTACAAATCCTAAAAGTATCTATGAGAGTTCATGTGAGGGAACCTTGCTAAGCAATAAAGAGATCATAATTCTAAGGATGATGCAATTTTCCACGATTTTAGGGGTAAAGCGGAGGTAGGGCTCACGTTCTAGTAGTTCGATAGTATGGAGAACAATATCAGGTTTGTCAAAGAACAACATTGAGAGGGATTGCCATTGTTGAGCAACACTTTGTCATTAAATCACACAGGAAGAAAGGCCCAAACTTGCCATCGACCCCAAACTTTACCATGGGTTGAGATGGGGAGTAAGGAAATAGTTATAGTCATAAGAGTTCATGCATTCACCCTTGTTGCCAACCACTTTAGGGTTGAAAGGGATTATTATGCCCTAGACGTCTGGTATCAAGCTTTAAATCAGGGATAGATCAAATGGGCAAATGTTGCCTTCGCTTCCGAGGTTTTAATTTTTGTTTTCAGATTTGCACACTCCTCTGATGGGTGGGGGGTTATATTGCTCGCTAGAGGGCATCCATGAAGTTTCGAGTCGAAGAAGACTTCTTGGCAATAAATTATTAATGCCATATAACATACTTTATTTGCATAGGTGTTTCAAGATTCTGATTTGGAGCGTCAACATCAAGAGAAAAGGTAGCTACTTTTTGAAGATGGTCAACAAAAACGACCTGCTTAATGAGAATAGCCACTAACTAATTTGTGAAAAGTGATCATTCTAATATAACCCAAAAAATTCTAGGAGCGTCTTGCTTTGTACAGAGTGCTCCGCTTTGCATGGACCACCCCACTCGTACAAAGCGTCCAACTTACCAGGACAAAAAAGAAAAAGAGAGAAAAGACCTGTCTCATTCGAGCGAAAATTCCAAATCGGGATGTTCAATACCCTTTTTTCATTTATCCTTTTTTGATTTTACCCTTTTCGTCCATTTTTTATTATATATATATATATAATGTCTTGCCTGAAAAAAAATCTCACAAGAGACACTCAATTTCCCATTTCTTCTCATTCCTTTCTTTCACCATCTTCTTCATGATCAACTTCACCTTCTTCCTTGTTTCTTCTACTGCCATTATTCTCTCTTCCTCACATATTTCTTTTGTTCCTTCTTCTCAAACCCCCCCTTCTTCGGATACGCCCATCTCACCTCTACTAAGCACAACCTTTGTCAGAAGGTCACTAGTAGGCTCGCCTGCTCTGGTCATAGGGCCATCCCATTTGCCATTACCAACTTACAACTTCCCATATTAGTTTGTCACACTGTCAATAATGTCACCATCACCATCCTCCATGCTTCTTTTGGTCTTCCACATTGCAAGTATTGTCGTGTCACCTCATGTGTCCTCATCTCAACCCTTCTCATCACCCATCATCACCCTATTCACACCATCATCTATGTCGTTGCATTAGACTAGTATCCTTACCCTCATCGATCCATAGGTCATTGCAGGTACATGTTGGCCACGGATCTGCCACCTGGAAAGGACTTGGTGTGTCAATGCGCCCTAGACCCGCAGACCAACAGGCCGGGAGGTAGGGATGCCCCCCCCTGTGCCGATCTCCGGAGAAGGCCGGCTCCTTTCCTAACCTACTTGGGGGTTTTAGATAAGGGTGCAGGAAAGAGATTAAAAAAGGGGTAAAGGGAACTGGAAAGAGATTGAAAAGATAAGGGAACAGGAAAGAGATGTAAATATCATGCGTTTCGGGTGGGGGGAGAACAAGCAGCACGATCGCAAATTTGCATCCGAACCAACAACAATTAAAACAAAGCATGTAACAGAAATTGCAACTGCGATTTTATCCTATGTATCCTTCTGTTTTGTATTCCAGATCCAAATAATCACCAATGCTCAAATCTAGGATTCAGAATTCAAACAGACAGAAATATAAATGGACATGAAGCAGAAATACTAGCAGAAGGCAGCATAAAAGACAGAGACAAGAAGCAGAGCCAAGGATGCTTTGAATTAATTAGAAGGTGATCCATCACAGCAGAGTCCTCTAGCAATATGTCCCCTCTCCACCCCTTTACAATGAAATGAGGCTTCTATTTATAGCGCCATTTTCCCCCCCGATTACATTTTGGGCACAGAATCCCAGACTTGACAAAAGCTGCAAAAGCTGACAAAAGCAGCTGATGTTGACCTCTGCGGGTAAAGAATGTACTTGCAGTAAGGTCCTCCTGAAAACATGGCAGCTCCGTGGAAATCCAGTAGGTGGGAAGTTGAGTCAGTTTGAATGGGGGCAGATGCGATACAATGTGTCAGTTCACGTTCATCTGTCCGGTACCCTGGCGGCACACCTTCTGTCACATCTTTGACTCGAATCTCGAGGCTGGACACCTGTCAGCATCTGATGGAGGGGGAAGAAATCGCCTTAGGAGCTCATATTTTCTTTCTTGCCCGACTTCACCCAAAATCAGAGCGCAACCAGGCAGCGCAAAGGGGAAGTGGCGTAGTTGGGGAGGCCTTCGTGCCTTAGAAAATTTCTAGGTAGGCTTCGACATTCTTTGCTCGAGTGCGCGCAGGTAAGTGAGTGAACCCCGACTTCGCTGCGAAGTCAGGTTGCTCAACACTTAGTCGTTTTTTTGGAGATACCATGATGGGCTGCCCAATTGCGCTCTTCTTCCAGGGCGCAGCCCGACTGCTCATAAAGTCGGGCAGTCCCAACACTTAGCCGTTTTCTTCAAGTGAGCTGCCCAACTGCGCACGAATTTGAGGGCGCAGCCCGACTTCGCTGCAAAGTCGGGTTGCTGCAACACTAACACTTAGAAAATTTTGGGCCTTTGTATGAACGAAGCCGGGCGGGGCCCGACACTTAGTCAATTTTCTGGCCCGAAATTGAGCTTCCTGGGGCCATAACTTTTGATCCGCTGACCCGATCACCTATTATAATATATCGTCGGAAAGCTAGCGAGAAGATCTGCAATGATAAAATATCCAAAGCTCATTTCATCTATTTTATCGCCCCCGTTTATGGCCCGCGAAAACCCGAACACCTCTGCATGCTCCTTGTCGCTTTAAAGCTCCATACTTAGGCCAAAGTTTATCAAAAAATTTAATGTGGCAAAAATGCCAACATTCTTGGCGGCTCGCGGGGCATTGATCTCGCCTCAATGTGAGGACCCAGGCCTTTATCCATTGGGCAACAGAATCACCCTCGCCGTCCTCTTGATATTCACTGTCGGCAACAACCTCTTTCTCAAACCCTTGGCACCCATGGCCCTCTTGGAACACTAAAAAAAAAACACTGTACAAACTAAACTAAGAAAACAACTAAAACTTTGCATACTAGCCGACTTATTTATATTATTTACGCAAAAGTTTGCGGCATGATTGACATGCCGCCAACACAAATCTAGCTTTGGTTGCCTATCCGGTGAACCTGCAGTGTCCGGACCAAATCTAATTGTACTTCAGTTGATCTTTGAAGTCCGGCTGGCCTCCCAAAGTTTGCTAGGTCGCAAACATGGTGCAACGTGGCAGGTTATCATTCATGCCGGTACCCATACAATTGATGAACAATGTGGCAAGGAGATTTGCCATACAGGAGCCCTCTTCGGGTACCGGTTGCGGTGATGGTTGGAGCCAATACCACCACTCTAGAGAGTCCACCACCTGTGGGCTTTCAAGCACGAGTTCCTCCAACTCCTTGATGCAATAGCAAGAGCTTTCCGGCGATAGGCCTTCTGCCGGGGTCTCCTCAGGATCAGCCGCTTGGTGAGGCATGCTTATTGGGCTTTGGCTGAATGCTTGCATACTCTGCCCTGGGACACAAAAAGGGTGCAAAAATGTGCCCTCTTTGTGTTCAGAATTTGCCACTGGATTTTGTTCCTCCTCTTGGCCCGTCTCCCGATAGAAACTGCAAGCAACCAAATTATTCATCGCTTGGGTGGTGTTTGCATATTCCCACTGGTGACTTTGGACGAGATCTGCCTCTCGAGCTCCACACAGCTGCATTCTAGGTCTTTGCATAGTATGAGGGATTTGCCATGGTGATTTTGCCAGATGAAGGCAAGCCAGAGATTCACCAACTCAGGCTTCCATATTTCAGCTCAGTCAGAGTCGCCAGGTGATTTTCCCAGATGAAGGCAAGCCAGAGATTCACCAAACTCGGGCTTCCTGAAAATATGGAGACTGTAGGTGAACATTCATTTCTCCGCTTGTGAGGTCAAGGCTGCTCAACAAACCTTGATTCCTCCGGAGTGTCTTCTATTAGCTTAAAAAAAGGGGCGCCTGCGATCAAGAAATCTGGATCTTCAGCTCAGTCAGAGTCGCCAGGTGATTTTGCCAGATGAAGGCAAGCCAGAGATTCACCAACTCGGGCTTCCTTAAAACATGGAGACTATTCATCCCACCGGGCGTGCTAGAAACTGTTGGCCACGGATCCGCCACCTGGAAAGGACTTGGTGTGTCAATGCGCCCTAGACCCGCAGACCAACAGGCCAGGAGGTAGGGATGCCCCCCCGTGCCGATCTTCGGAGAAGGCCAACTCCTTTCCTAACCTACTTGGGGGTTTAGATAAGGGTGCAGGAAAGAGATAAAAAAAGGGGTAAAGGGAACTGGAAAGAGATTGAAAAGATAAGGGAACAGGAAAGAGATGTAAATATCATGCGTTTTGGGTGGGGGGAGAACAAGCATCACGATCGCAAATTTGCATCCGAACCAACAACAATTAAAACAAAGCATGTAACAGAAATTGCAACTGCGATTTTATCCTATGTATCCTTCTGTTTTGTATTCCAGATCTAAATAATCACCAATGCTCAAATCCAGGATTCAAAATTCAAACAAACAGAAATATAAATGGACATGAAGCAGAAATACTAGCAGAATGCACCATAAAAGACAAAGACAAGAAGCAGAGCCAAGGATGCTTTGAATTAATTAGAAGGTGATCCGTCACAGCAGAGTCCTCTAGCAATATGCCCCCCCTCCACCCCTTTACAATGAAATGAGGCTGCTATTTATAGCGCCATTTTCCCCCCCGATTACATTTTGGGCACAGAATCCTAGACCTGACAAAAGCTACAAAAGCTGACAAAAGCGACTGATGTTGACCTCTGCGGGTAAAGAATGTACTTGCAGCAAGGTCCTCCTGAAACGTGGCAGCTCCGTGGAAATCCGGTAGGTGGGAAGTTGAGTCAGTTTGAATGGGGGCAGATGCGATACAATGTGTCAGTTCACGTTCATCTGTCCGGTACCCTGGCGGCACGCCTTCTGTCACATCTTTGACTTGAATCTCGAGGTTGGACACCTGTCAGCATCTGATGGAGGGGGAAGAAATCGCCTTAGGAGCTCATATTTTCTTTCTTGCCCGACTTCACCCAAAATCAGAGCGCAACCAGGCAGCGCAAAGGGGAAGTGGCGTAGTTGGGGAGGCCTTCGTGCCTTAGAAAATTTCTAGGTAGGCTTCGACATTCTTTGCTCGAGTGCGCGCAGGTAAGTGAGTGAACCCCGACTTCGCTGCGAAGTCAGGTTGCTCAACACTTAGTCGTTTTTTTGGAGATACCATGATGGGCTGCCCAATTGCGCTCTTCTTCCAGGGCGTAGCCCGACTTCGCTGCGAAGTCGGGCAGTCCCAACACTTAGCCGTTTTCTTCAAGTGAGCTGCCCAACTGCGCACGAATTTGAGGGCGCAGCCCGACTTCGCTGCGAAGTCGGGTTGCGGCAACACTAACACTTAGAAAATTTTGGGCCTTTGTATGAGTGCAGTCGGGCGGGGCCCGACACTTAGTCAATTTTCTGGCCCGAAATTGAGCTTCCTGGTCCTGCTTCCCGGGCCATAACTTTTGATCCGCTGACCCGATCACCTATTATAATATATCGTCGGAAAGCTAGCGAGAAGATTTGCAATGATAAAATATCCAAAGCTCATTTCATCCATTTTATCGCCCCCGTTTATGGCCCGCGAAAACCCGAACACCTCCACATGCTCCTTGTCGCTTTAAAGCTCCATACTTAAGCCAAAGTTTATCAAAAAATTTAATGTGGCAAAAATGCCAATAGTACACTAACTCTTCCCTCTAGAAACATTAGTTTTGTTGTGTGACTACCTCAAATTTGACACTGAGCCCAAGAATAAGGAACAATCTGGGATATCTTGTCAATCATGATTGACGTCTTTGTGAGTCGCATACCATCATGCTTGGAATGGAGAACAGTTGCACAAGCTAAGGCATAAGACAGAGTAGGGCAGAAATCAACAAGAAAATGGCTAGGTGTTCGGAAGTTGTAGCGCCTTGCTGAGGAGAGCCCTGTTCACAGCTCACAACACCTTGCTTGTGAGAGTCCAACTCATCGTGCCTCACTTGTGAGAGCCCAACTCATCGTGCCTCACTTGTGAGAGCCCTGTTCACAGCTCACAACACCTTGCTTGTGAGAGCCCAACTCATCGTGCCTCACTCGTGAGAGCACCACTCATAGCATCCCTCTTGGGAGGCCCCTCTTGGGAGTGCCTCGTTGGGGAGCGCCCTGCTTAGGCCTGCTTGGGAGCGACTCAGTCACAGTGCCTTGCTTGAGAGAGCCTTGCTCATAGCACCTGCTCGACATTGACCCACTCACAACATCCCGCTTAGAGAGCCTTGCCCTGCCTCGAATAGCACGCTCCACTCTTGTGCACCTCGCTTCGTGTCTATTTTTTGCACATGGATAAGGACGATGTGTCACCTTGTAGTTATCACCATGGTACATTACATGCAGTCTATTTTTGGATGCATTTTCAAGTATAAATAAGAGCATGATGCTTGTTATAAAGGGTCTTTTTGCCTTCAATCATACTAGAGCTCCTCTTTGGAGTAAGATTGTTTTGAACACTTCAAAATTGCGAAATCAATAAAGAGTTGTGTGTGGCATCTGAATTTAACTATGTCTTGTCTCATGGATGTTTGAAATTAGTGGCTGTGGCCTCCTTTTCCCTGTTAGTCCTCCTTTATTGCTGTTGCAGGTTATTCAAATATCTTACACACTAAAGTTATTTGGTCATTGTTGCAGATGCCAATTGCACCAAATTTAAAAACTCACTACGAGTTTGGTTGTATTTTACATTTTTTTTCTCTTGCACCCCTTTCTCTTAAATAAACTAGATCAAATATGTTTTCTGCATACTTAGATCAGTTTTTTATTTTATTTTTCGACTTATTTGGAAGGGAACCGGCCCAAGATCCGAAGGTTGGGGAGAGAAAAACCCTCCTTATCAATTTGTTGAATTACGATCAAGGGTGCAAATTGCACTTGTCGATTTCCATGTTCAACACTTCAATGCATTTATATTCCCAAACAGGCAATACCAATGGCTATTGTCCGTGATGCATTACCTTTGTTTGCCCCTTTCTCTTCAGGATGGTATTTATCCCAAGCAATTGACAATTCCATATCATGACTGTCTTTGAATAAGAGTGTCACAACCATGTTTAGTTCATGTCTTATATGTTCCCACGCTAGTAACTTTTCCAGACTCCACTTAAGTTTTTGGCACAAAACATCTATTATTCAGGCGTTGATTTGTGTGTCAAGGTTAAAGTCACATTTGACTTTATCATAAAAAAAGAACCATGGAGGAGGATTGCTTTACCATTTATAAAGCTCGTATTTGTATGCTTTGGGTGCATTCATTTTGACTTTGGCAAGCTCTTCATTTAGATTCTTCTCTCTCCAGGTTGGGTCTCCTTTCATGCACATATTTATTTTTCACCCCTCTTGTTGGCAAGGACTTATATTGCATCTGAATCATAGGACCAATAGTTAAACACTTTTCTTAGTTTGAGTTGTTCGAGTCTGTCTACTAGCCATGGATGGCACCCTTTGTTTATTGGCGTGATCATTAGGTATTTCTTTCTTATCCTATAAAAAGAGGTCCTCCTTTGCCGTTTAGAGAAATGCAAATCTATACAATTAATTTGCTTTACGTGTTCTAGGCTGAATGGATAATCTGGCACATGTGCAGGTAGTTCAAAAGGGTTATCCAAGAATCCGTACAACCTGAAAAATGATTTGTTCTTCCTCAGTCAGAAGCCATCTCTCAGTTGATCATTGGTTGGCTTAATTAGTGCCCTGTTATTTTCAGACAATCTGGGCATATCTCCTTTTAGGCCTTTGACAATGGCTTCATATACATTAGTATAGATTCATAGCTGCTCCTCCCTTTGGATTTAAGCGACACCTCTGTGTAGTCACATATGGGTAACAATTTCGCTTCTTCATCTACCTTGTTTAGCTACATCCTTGGGAACCAACTTCTCTTCTGATAAATGACTAACTAGATTAGGTACGAGGTGTAGCTAATTGCCTTTTCTCTCTCAAAATCCTTGAACTGGTAGTCTATTTGGTGTTCCATGTATGTTGCGTAGTCCAATAACCAAAATACTCTAGGGTAGTGTTGAATTGCATTTAGCAATGCAATTTGTTTCTCTCATACCTTTCTATCATCCTTGCAATCTAGTATTATAGCTATGCCAAACAAAATTTACTTGACTTTTGGCTTGAACTGACTGCTTCGTAGAAGGAGTTCAAAGTCTCAGGCCTTCTCGGGTTTTATCCATTGTTCTTTCGAGACTTCGACCAATATCTCTATGTTAGAATTCCTATAATAGGACAGGTTGATTGAAAGCAGGCATATGACCGACTCTCCTCTTCTAGCTTCGATGCTCATCATTGATTCTGTTGTATCAATGAAGGTACAAATCACTCACATGATTTTACCCTGATAGTTCGTCTTACTATCATATGCTTTGGCATACAATTCTACAATTTCCAGACATTCCTAAACTTGTGGTACCAAAAACATTCCTAGGCCTAAGGTCCACATTTTGCTAATATTCCATGAGTCAATCCTTGGTCCTAACTTGAATCTTCTTAATGCCTCTTTTGTCACGTTGTCAAGTGTATATCTGAATTTCCCTTTAGTGATCCTGTCATATGGTTCCTTGTAAGTCCTTTCAAGAATACTGTTGCTTTTACTTACTTCCCTGTATTTGAGTTTTTGTTGGTCTTGCCTGTGCTTGTAAACTATCTTGTTCTTCCTTGCTCATGTCTATTTCTATAATTTCTATCCCAACTTGTGTTTTCAATCCTAATACTATTGTTATTACTTGCTGAATATCTTCCATGGGTGTATCACTACTCACTATGCGAGATTCCATGGAAAACTCAAGAAAAATCACTCTTGCTAGGGAATGCGGCTTGTTATCAAGGAGAGAGATGAGATAGGGTGCACTTTTGGGGCGCTCTTCTGAGGACGGGGCACACTCACTATGAGAATAGGGCGCACCTATTATGGGAACAGGGCACACATGGGATTTAGGCACACAAACGAGGCACACTGCTGACGTAGACACACAAAAAAAGCACACTTAGTATGAGAATGGGGCACACTTTTGACTTGGACGCAAATAGGGCACATTTGATGGATGGGGCATACTTAGTAAGAGAACGACATGCACTTCCGACTTGGACACAAATGGGGTCACTTTAGACTTGGATACTTGGAACAAAATACACATTGGCGAGGCACACCTCAGACTTGGATACTTGGAACATGATGCATGTGGACGGGGCACACCTTAGACTTGGATACTTGGAATGGGGCACACCTGAATGGGACACTCTTAGGGTTTTACACTTGGAATGAGATGCACAAGGACGTGGAACAATTTCCTTGGATTTGGTATGGTCATAGGAAAGGCGAGATGCCCCAGGAAAAGAAGACTCACCTTTAGGAAAAAAGGGGCACGTTGTTGGGGCAGCAAATAGGGTTTTCTATCTTTGGGAGGTGAAAATTTGCACCAAGAAACAACATGGAATGTGCATACCTAGATCTGTCTTGTTTGGTGAAGTATGGCCCTTGGGTGTGGAAGTGAATTGATGCTAAACTTTTGATGGCAAAGTGTCTTGGATTCTACGACACTTAAATTTCCTTCAATTTGCTCTTTCTCAAATGCACGGGGCCCTAATTTCAACCTCTTTCTTTGGGAAGACTTAAATCCTAGTTTTCTCCCTTATGCTAGAAATTGCTTGTGGAGGGCATCTCTTCAAAAAACAAGTTGATAGATAAGATTTGCTTCACTCATGCTTAAATGGATCTTCTTTGGATTTGCGTTTCATTGGTCGTATTGACGATTGCAACAATGTGCTTCGATGGCAAGCATGAGGGTTTGGATGCTCTGAAAATGATTTCATAAAAACACAAACTACAAATGAACTCAATTTTTTCTTTTTGCCTCTTTTAAAATGAAGTTGTGAGCGCTTTTCCTTTTTTGCGTCTTTTAAATGAAGTTGGGCATTCTTTTTAATTTTTAATTCACTTCTACGTTTAAAAGTGAAATTGGGGCGTATCCCGCTCTCTTTTTTTAAATAAAAGATTTGTATTGAAAAAAATTGTGTCATGCCTTGCAATGCTACTTTTTATCGAATGTCTTTGAGAGGGTCATGTGAGTCGTGGCTTTCTTCCACCCTCTTTTTTAACTTATAACTAGTCCGGTTTTCAGATTGATTGGAAATTGCAAGAAATGAAAATGGAAGAGAGAGGGATTCCAAATACCCTTTTAGGGATTTTTGTTTGAATGAAACAGGTCCTCTTTTTATTTTTTAATTTTTTAAAATATGTTTCCCTATGCGAGGAGGTCACACTTTTCGGATGAGGTGCACTCACTGTGAGAGCAGGGCACACTCTTGGGCAGGGTGCACTTTCGCCTTATTTATTGTTTTTTGAAGAAAAGGATATACACATACAAATTTAATTATTTGATTGGTCAAAGGTGCCTTAGATGGCCACTTTTTGAGGTCGGTAGTGGCTGACCCTCCAGTGTTGCTAACCCATAGTCATTGGCCCCTTTTATTTGGATGATTTGATATAGAATGGACAAGGAATTTAATTTCGAGTGTTTGCCTAGTTTGGTCCCTTTTCATTGCATGATTTGATATGGACTAGACCACAAGGAATCAAATTTTGAGTGTTTTCTTGGTTTGGCCTGATCTTTGTTCCATTTCAGCACTAAATTGCCCTCCTTGAAGTCGATGTTTGTGGTGCTTTTGTCAAACCACCTTTTAACTGCAGCTTGATTGTGGACAAATCTCCCAAATGCCTTTTCTCTCTTCCTCTAAGAACAATAATGCATGTATTCTTACCCATAGTAGAGAAACTCAGACTTGGTTTGGACTCGACAAGGCCAATATTTGATTCAGACTCGAATAAACTCGCCAAAAATAAAATAAAGAAAATGCAAGTTTTCATTGGAAAAAAGTTTCTTTCATGTATATCACAATTAATTAACATTACACAAATCCAAAATTAATACTGTAAGTGATACAACCTTTAACATACTTCAAAGTGATGAAAAACACATCAATTAAAGAAATTTTAACACCAAGTAATATTTTTTTATTGATTATCATATAAAAAGGTACAAAATGTGTCAAAATGCCTCATAGGCCCACTACAACAGTCAACTAATCTCTCTAGTGTCTAGCAATGCCTTTTCCCTAGTTGGAGTCCTAGTCCTCTCTTTGAGCCTATGCCTCTTCCTCTTCCTTTACTGTAACTCCTCCGCCACACTTTCAAAATCATCTATTGAAAAGAGAGGTTCCTACTTCTCCTCCTCTAGCTATGTGATCCATTCACATGATGGATCAATCTTATCTAAACTAAGGACTTCATAATTTGACCCTGCAATCCTTTTGTGGTGGAGACAAAGGTTGTAATGAACAAATACAAGCTCATTCAACTTTTGCTGTTTGAGTCTATTGTGCTTCTTGGAGTGAGTATGCTGTATCATACTCCAATTGCTCTCTCAACCCAAAGCGCTGCATGGTCGACATAAATTTTTGATGGCAAAGCACTGAAGTTTGGGTGTATAGGCACCAAATTCGTCCCACCATAAATCTAGAAAATGCCAAGAAAAAAAGGATATAATAATTTATGTAAAATTTTAAATTGAGATTATTTTTAAAAAACAAAATCAAAAGATGAAATTAATAATAATTCGATTCATAAGGGTTACTTGGTGCCCTTCTCGAATGCACAATGGGGTTGTGAAAATGTAGATCTCACTTCTTCTCTAATCTTGCAACACATCTTGTATCATATTGCGAGTGTCCTCATTTGGGGTTGAGGTAGTACCCTGTTGCATGTAGTGGGCTATGGCGCTGATAAGTCTATCGCTTGTCAGTTGGTTCCCAAATGGGATTGTATTTGAGCTTGGAATAATTATCAAATGAGGCAATCGCCTATTTGGCCCTATCCATGG
This sequence comes from Wollemia nobilis, assembly GCA_028583015.1. Classification (NCBI taxonomy): domain Eukaryota; kingdom Viridiplantae; phylum Streptophyta; class Pinopsida; order Araucariales; family Araucariaceae; genus Wollemia; species Wollemia nobilis. The sequence goes on along the minus strand of JAQPPZ010000048.1, from coordinate 3,245,834 downwards.
CCCTGTATAAATATCCCATTGGTGATCTTTCTCCATCAACAAGACGAAGAAACCTCGCTAAAGACTAACACCTGAAGTTAAACAAGAGATTTTAGTTATTGTTAGCAACCTAGCCATTTGAAATTTGGATTATAAATTAAAATTTGGAAACAAAAAGAAAAAAAAGAGAAACAAGCCTCATTCATAGTTGTCTAGTAGGGCTTCTCAAACACATCATCGTACACTTTCTGGCCCTCTCTAGAGAGTCGATATTTAGCAACAGCTTCTCTATTCCATTCCTCACCCACAAACATCCTCTTCAATGCTCCTTTTACATCAAAGGGGCTTTGCAATGTAATGAAGTTTGTGGCAAATCATATAACTCTCGCTTGCTCAAGCTCCTTTCCATATTTAAACTGCCTCATTAGTTGGAGTACCGCGTATGGTTGTAGATGAATTTTGTGGTACATTTGGCCTTATTTACAACCTCAGACACCTAGGGTAAATTTCCTAATGTTGAGAAACAAATCGAGACAATGGGCTACAGATAGTGTTCAAAAAATTGTAGGGAATATCTCCTCCAAAATCCTTCCCGCTGCCACATACGCTGCAACGTTGTCTGTGATAACTTGGACAACATTCTCCTCACAACCTCTTCCAACAACCTAGTAAGCATTTCAACACTCTAAACTTGTGCCAGTTCATCCATTGACTTGAGGAATACAATTCCTCCTGTAGAAGCAACCAAAACACAACGGTCCACCCATCAAACATGATCGTGCAACTCCTTTTTCTCCATATCTTGCATTGTTCTTCAACCAAAAATTGGATATCCTCCACGAATTCCTTAGTAGACGCCCCATAAAATCATCATAAGCGGGTGCTTTAAATCCTGTGCCGCAATTGGTGAGGACATCTAGCATTCCTTGCCAATACTCTCCCCTTGCCACATTGAAGGGAATGTTGGAAAAATACTAAAAGCTTGCACAAGCCTTCCTCGCGACCTTGTGCCTCTCTTGGTTCCATGTAGTCGTACTCTCAAATGTGGGTTTTGACCATGGAGTGGAATGTTCCACAAAACATGACTACTTTGTTCCACTCCTTGAATGTGCCATTGATGGACTTGATCCATTGCGGCACCCCTAAAAACGGCTAAAGGCGCTGCCGCTACCCTTTGTAGGAGGCTGAGGAGGAGGAGCCGCCATTGATTCACTTGTTCTTTTTTTCAATTCTTTCTTCTCACTATAATCTTCTAGGAGGGCATTGCATTCCCTCGTAAACTTAGGCTTCACCTTTTGACATGGCTTGACATCATCGGCAATATCCTCACCATGTGGTATTTGAGGTGGTTTATGCCTCCGAACACTCTTTCATCACAAAAATTGCAGTAAAATTCCCCCTTCCTTGCACCATCTCTCCTATACTTCCAACGTAGGTCTTTTTTTTCTGTCATTTCATTTCAATGTGGCTGCACAAGGAAATAATCAAGAAGTAGTTATAAACTAAATAAAAAAGGAAAGAACCCTAGGGTTTAAGCATTGATAGCTGAAATGTTTTTGTTTAAACCTCAAATGTAACTGCTGGGTGGCTGTTAGATTCATGAAAATAAATTCTGTTTAGGAAGCGAGTGTGTGTTTTTTGGGTCTGACGTCATCTTCTCTCTGCTCTCTCTCCAAGTGGAAACATAAACGATGAGGCCAATTTGGGGAAAAAAAGTTTCTATGCAGTTTTCTATTTTTTTTGCATGGTGATCGAGTGTTTTTGTTTGACTTGTGTTTTAAAACAACTTGCAAGTTAAAGAAACTCATGAGTAAAAAAAAAAAAACTGCGAGTCCAAAAGAATCTTGTCAAGCCAATTCAAAAAAAAAACTTGGAAGGCCAATTTGGACGTGGACTCAACGAGTTTTAAAACTCATCAAGTTTCATATCTATGGTCTGACTTGTATGCATGATATGTCCGTGTCACTCAGCTCCAGTTGCTGCAACATTTGAAGAGAAGGAAGCTCAAGGTTGATTGGTAAGATGGCCTCTTTCCTGAATACAAGTTTATATGGCGAATTCCTTGCTGATGCTTTTGGGGTTACCTTGCTGGCCCACAATGTCTTCTTCAATTGGGTATGCCAATCCCTTTGAGAATTTGCTATAATTCTTTAAAGAATTCTAACTTTATTTTTAGTAGTTGACTTTGCTAGGCCATTCCTTTGAGGATATTGTTTGAGGATGTTTTTAATGTAAAGTCATATATAAGGGAAAACTGAGTCAACTTACTTTTAGTGAAGATGATAAAGTTATCTATGACAACAACTGATGGCACTCCATATCGAGTAATGATATGTTCCAAGAGTTGTATCACTACTTTTTGATTAACTTCCTTTACTGGCGTGACTTGTACCCATTTACTGAAGTAGTCTGTTGCTGTCAAGATCCATCCATTCTTGGCACTAAAGAGAGTGAATTTTGCTGATAAAATCCATCCCCCACAGTTGGTTGTAGGGGATTGACACATTTTCCCTCTTGCCTATAACATGCAATGAGATTTACACTTCTTAACCCACTAGAAGGTGTCTGATATGATTGCAGGCCAGTAGTGATTTTTTTTCAGAATCTTGTGTGCGCTGATGTATGCTAAATAATGGTCGCCTTTGTCATGATACTCTCTCAAAAAGTCCTTCACCTTTTTACCGTTGACACATCTCCGAAAGACACTATCATACCCCTTTGGAACAATATGTCATTCACAAAGGCATAATTCTTTGTTTACCTTTTGAAATGTCTCTTCTTTGCTTGAGTCATTCCATTTGGGACTATGCGAGAGAGAAAATATTCTCTGATATCTTTCATCCATCCCATTGCTTCCCATCTCCTTGCACTTCTAGCTATTTGGTTTCATCTACATAAGCTATTTGGTTTTCAATGCAAGACAGTGCCAAGTTCTTGCATAGGACTCTTCGTCCTATCTGTCACATCCCAAATCTTTGATAAAATTTAAATAGCAATGTAAGTTCTACTTATGATTATAAAGCATAAAAATTATGTGGACTGGTGGATGATGTTAGGAAGAGGTCATAAAAAACTGACCAACGGCATAGACAGAAAACAGAACTCGTGCACATACCACCAATAGAATACGCTTGCATGATGGGTATAATAGGTCTCCTCTTTATGTCCATGACCAAACTAAATATTAAGTGCAAAATGCATTTTTCACTCAAGACCTATTATGCCTATCATGCAAGTGTATTTTATCGATGGTGTGTGCACAAGCTCCATTTTCTGTCCACGTCACTGGTAAGCATTTGATGACCTCTCCTTGATGATACTCTTCCTCTTTTTCTTGGTGGAGGATTGCCCCTGTCAAACACTCCAAACAAAATGTAGTTAGACATGGTTCAGCGTAATAGATCACATGTATATCAAGTATAACTGGCAACTCAACACTCATAACATAAAATGGAAAATGATAGTCTCCCTCCTCTTCTCGACCGAGGGCTGCCCTTGTCAAACACTCTTAACGGAATGTAGTTAGACATATTTCAATGTAATAGAATCAGTTTTCTATCAAATATAATTTCCAAATCAATACTCATATCATTAAATGTAAATTCCACATCATCCACCAAACCACGTAAGCTTTATAAACATAAATAGAATTTAAATTGCTATTTAAATTTTATCAAAGATTTGGGATGTGACATTATCAGTTTTGTTGGTTTCACTTTGATGTAAAACTCTTGTATTTTTTTGATCCAACCGATCGTCTTTTCACCCAACTCTCCCTAGAGAATGGCTGATTCGACATCTGGATGGATCACAAACATCTTTGTCCTGCTCTGTGAGAGATAATATTTAAATCTTGTAAAAGCCTTCATTGTAGCGAACATATGTTTCTTGATGAATGTATACCTCTATTTATAATTGTGTAGAGTTTGACTCATGAATGATAATGGCCGTTGTTCCTCTTTGTGATCTTTCTGAGTGAGGACTGCATCAATATCGACATTTGTTCCAAATACATTAAAGTCTGAAGTCTTTTGTGAAGTTGAGATTCATCGATACCGAAACTTTGGTTATTGCATCTTTGATGTTTTGAAACACCTGCGTACCTTCCTTTGTCCAAGAAAAATTTGCATCTTTCTTCAACAACTTTGTAATCGACTTGACCGTCTTAGCAAACTTCGTGATAAATCACACCACAAACTAGATTTGACCCATAAATGATTGAATTCCCTTTACTAACGATGGTAGAGGAGGTTCTCGAATAGCCTTGACTTGGTGAGGATCGATGGCCAGTCCATCTTTTGACACTACATGACCCACTGACTTTCATATCATATAAATATATCAAAATGATTTCATCGGTTAATCCCATGAAAGTGATATCCATAGCCCTTTGAAATATGGCTCCCATATTAGATAAACCAAACAACATCCTTTGATATGCAAATATTTCCCATTTTGTTGTGAAAGCGGTCTTTGTATTAATCTTCATCTTGGACCCATATTTGATCGTATCTTAAGAATCTATCTAGTAAGCAAAACATTTGCGAACCTGTGACCTTCTATAGAATCTATTCTATAAGAGGCAAGGGATAATGGTCTTTCAACGAGGCCTTGTTCAGATTCTTGATGTCTACACAGAGTTGAATATTGCCATTTTTCTTCGCTATAGGTAGAAGATTAGCTATTGCTTCTGTTTGAATGGCTTTGCCCTTGGTTCTAGGTCACTTGTGTGCTTAATTACTGTCCTATCATAGACTTTCAAATATTCATAGCTATAGGCAATTACATCACTATACTTGGCACACAAATCTTTGAACATGGCTATCTCTTTGTTAGTGCAATATTTCCCTAATAGTAAGGATTTACCTTCTATGATCTCCATGGGCTGATAGGTAGAGGGTTTCACATTGACACTGTTTTCTTATGCTTGTATGCTTTCATTTATCTATTCTTTGTAGCAGAGCCATAATTGATTTGTTTTACAACTAGATTAGAGTTGCCAAATATTTTGAGGTTCTTTACACCAAAATTTTCTGCCTTGTGTAGACCTATGCATAATGCCTTGTAGAAATGGAATATAACACATTGCAATATAATTCTATTACTATAGTAGCTTGCTCCTACCATCATGCTTTGAACGAAGGTCTGTCGCACAAGCTGAGGCAAAAGCCAGAGAAGGGTAGAAATCAACAAGAATTGGCTAAGTGTTTGGAAGCAAAAGAGTCTCTCTCTCGACAACCCCGCTTGGGAGAGCCCTTGTTGTGGAGGGTCTTGCTTTGGAGAGCCCTTGCTGTAGAGGGCCTTGCTTTGGAGAGCCCCTGCTGTAGAGGGCCTTGCTTTGGAGAGCCTTGCTCTAAAGAGCCCCGTTCTTGGAAGCCTTGCTTTGGAGAGCCATGCTCAGGAGAGCCCCATTCATAGCACCCTACTCAAGAGTGTCCCGCTCGCCTAGCGCTCCGCTTGCCAAGCGCCTTTCTTACTAGAATGCCCCACTCCGTGTATATTTTTAGCAATAGGATAAGGATGATGTAATCTCCTCATAATTATTGGTAGGGTACATTGCATGTAGTCCATTTCATGGGTATAGGTTCAAGTATAAATAAGAGTTGAATGTTCATTGCATGTAGTCCATTGGGGCTTTTGAGTATACTAGAGCTACTCTTTGGAGTAAGATTGTACAAAAACATCCAAAATTGCAAAATCAATAAAGAGTTGTGTGTGGCATTCCAATTCAACTGTCTCTGACCTTTTGTTTATGAATGTGTGGAATTAGTGGCTTTGCCCTCCTTTTCCTTGTTAGTCCTTCTCTTTGGTTGATATTGCAAGTTATTTGAATGTCCTACATGGTGTAATTATTTGGTCACTGCTGAAATTGCCAATTGCACCAAAGCTGAACCTTGCTATGGCTTCGGTTGTATTTTTACATTTCTTTTCTCTTATACAAGTAGATCAATTTTTTTTTTTTTTTGTGATTTAGATTAGTTTCTTTCATTGTTTTTCAGCTTAGTTAGAAGGGAACTGACTCTAGATCCGGAGGTTGGGGAGAGTAAAAACCTTCCCATCCATTTGTTGAATTGTGGTCATAGGCGCAAATCGTACTTGCTGATTTTTGTGTTCAACAATTACCCCTTAGATAAACAAAAATACACAATGGGAATGCTTATAAATACAAATGGATATGCTGTACAAAGAACATGTATCTTGCACAACAATTATCTATAATATATCATACTTTGACACCTATGGCCAACATTAAGAAGCCCTTTTTTATCTCTCGCATAAATATATACTTATAGATAGAATGGGAGCAATAGGCAGTTGGTGACTACCCAACTACCTCTAAACTACTTGTTTACATAAAAGTTTAAAACTATAAAATACCCCGTTACATTAGATTAGTACAAACACTTTGCCACGTGCACATTATTGCAAAGTACAAACACTTTGCCATGTGCTCATTATTACAAACACTTGGCCACGTGCACATTATTACAAACACTTTTGTCAGGTACTCACACAACACCATATGACAACTTATTACAAACACTTTGTGCTCACACATTCACACATATACATTCCCACGCTTAATCATGTATTCATGCAGATGTATCAATTTGTTTGCCTACGTCAATTCCCTCTAGACTTGTTGGCATCCTCGTTGACACATGAACTAAACACTGGGGATAGAAGCATTAGACGCTATATTGGAATTCTTATCTCGCTTTTGCTTTCATTTGTTCTATACATCTTCCGCAATTGGCTTCACTTCAAATTGCTGTCAACAAAATATTCTTTGCTGATTGTTTGCTCCACTTTGTGCAACTATACGCATTACCAACATGACGGACAATTCCTGACATCGCTTGTGTTGGGGGTCAAGGGGGTAGGATCCCTCTTGCAGTGTGGGAGTGTGTCTTGTGGGGTTGAGAGGCAACGCCCTTCCCATGTACCCACTTTTCAAAAAAACATGCACTGAAACATTTACTGTCCAAACTGATTTTTCTCCTCGTCTACATTTTGGTGGCCTTTGCTTGACCCACCTTTTGCATTCAAATCGCTGCTCCAATAGTCCTGATGACACTCCAAACTCTTCCTTTGGATGACATACTTAGAATACTCGGTCCAAACAGCTAGCCCTAGGCGGTAGACGCCATCGACCAACTCCACACTGTTGGGTTAGACGAACTAGTTGACAAAACCCAAAAGGCTGGCCTTGATGACTTGTTTCGGAAGGTTGGCCTTAATAGTCGTTGGCCCCTTCTATACAATTGGCCCTGACGACTTGCTTGAGATGATTGTTGTTGTCTAGACCTAGACAGCCGGCCTAGATGGTAAATTTAGATGGTCGTCGTCATTGGCCAAACCTAGACAATTGGCTTTGATAGTCGTAATTGTTCACCAGACGACCTTCGTTGTTAAATAGGTGGCTCATTCAATTAGATGCCCATTCTAGAGGGTCATCGTTGTTGGAAAAATGGCTTGTTTTGAAGGATTGTCATTGTACGTAGGACTTGGATGGCCGACTCTATTGTTTACTTGAGACAACAATATTTGTCTATTGCTTTCGAACGGACACATCCATTGGCCAGAGGACCTTGACATTAGACGACTGGGTGACCCATCTAGCAGATGGTTGCCTTTTCACTCCACACGATGGTGGTCTCTTCCCGAACGATTGAGTCCCACCAACATTCTCTTGGCTCTTGTAGACTGCTTCCTTGATTGTCCATTCCTCTCAAATGGCTTAATGGCCTTCTTAGATGACATCCTTGCCATCTGTGACGACCTTCTCTAATGAAACACATCTTCCAAATGACCTAACCCTCTGTGACAACCGGTCTTGTCTTGACAACCAATGGTTCTCCTTTGATGACCTTTTCCACGTGCTCTACCATCTAGTAGGATAGCTTCTAGCATGAGACAAATGACCCACTCTGTCTCAAACGACCATCACCAAGCCTCAAATGGCTCCAACTTTGTCCATGGCTAGCACTTCTTCAAAACTTTAGTGAAACCCTAGTCCACAAACTTTGATAGAGCTTTGCAATTTTATTCTGCTTTGGCTAGGGTTTTATTTCACTCCATGAATTTCTGCAAAACCCTCATCTTCTTTCCTACAACTTCGTACCGTTGCTCTTGCTTCATTGCATTAGAATTCTCTCTAGAATGGTTGCTACATTCTTCTCCCTCTTTCAAACTAGTTTCACTATGGCAAAGTCCTCCCTCATGCCCTCCAACACCCAACACTTTGACTTCTTCACCTTGGACTGTTGGCTGGTTGGTTGGTGCATGCTTCTTGCTGGGTCTCCAGACAACCAAACACCCTTGACAAATGACCCACCTATGCAACAAAACAATTTTCCCTTACGTATTCGTGTCTTGCTTGCTAGCTCAAACGAGCCTGTCAGCCTCTGCCTTTGTCTAGATTGCTTGGCCCCAAGGCCAAACAATATGGTCCTTGGGCTAGACGGCTAGGGCCTAAGTTCAGATGACTAAAGCCCATGTCTAGACAACCTTCCTTAGTGTCACCCACTTCGTCATTTGAACCACTTGCTCGACCTGGTGAAGTTCTCTTTCGGAGGTTTGTGCACATTGCTCTTTTTGACTTGGATTTCACAATCACTACATTGTCCATCAATTCGACGTGTTGCACAACCTTCTCTGGTTGCATAATTTCAACCTTTTGCCTAGTCTACATCTCTTGCACAGTCTCAATCTCCTCAATTGCAATCAATTTCATCTCCTTGATTGTAATCAACTTCATTTTTTCCTCTGCTTTCTAGCTAGGGCTTTGACTCTTCTTTGACTTTTTTAACTCTACATCTTATTGGTTTGTCTTGACCTGCAACACTGGCATTCACGTGCAAAGTGCCCCCACAAATTGCATTGCCAACATTGCATAATGGATCTGCCTTCTGTATCTTACTTGATTTGACATCTTCCAATTCTTTGGCGGTTGTCACAGACCACCCTGTTGATGGCATTCCTCTTTGGAACAATCTCTCTCTATGTTGCAATTACCTATAGTTATGATTTCACATCATTACATGTATTCTTCATGTCATACTCATCCTTAGAGTCATCGTTCTTCTCATTAGAGTCACTCTCTTCACTAACTTCTCGACCCCAACACTTGGATGATGCACTCAAATCATTCTCCAAGCTATGTTTGCTCTCATAGTCATCACTCTTGCTGTGAGAGTCACTCTCCTTGTCAGAGTAGCTTTCTTCTTCGAGGTCACTCTCATCGTTATTAACATGACTCCAACATTTTAATGACGTCTTTGCATCGGTTTACAAGTTCAAGGCCCGCTCAAAGGCCTCTTGATATAAGATCAGAATGGCCACCTTGATCTTCTAATACATAGGAAAAAGATGCTCCATGAACCACCTTGTCTTCCATGTGTCGGATGGATCCTCCTCCAAATATGTAAACAACCAACTCAACCTTTGGTTGTAGGATCAAATAGACTGTATCATCTTGTTCTATTCTATAAATTTCAGCACTGACCTTATTGTCATTTTGGAACAACTTAAATTCCTTTACAAATGCTTCGTGCAACTCTCCCCAAGTGTAGTACTTGGCCTTTGGCAATCTCATTTACCAGTCCATTACGTTCCACAAAATATCGTAGGAAATAACCTCCTCCAATTTGCTTCATTCTTCTATCCATTGGCCTTCCACATTGTGAGGCAGACTTTCCAATGCCTAACTGGGTCCTTTGTTTCACCACCTTGAAACGTGGGACACTTGTGCATCATTCGAAAATTGGTTGTCATTGTTACCAGATGGTTCAACATAGGAAATGGTTGCTTTCATGTCTTACTCTTGTTACAAGCATCATCGAACACACGACATAATTGCTCTCATGCCCGATTTTCGTCCTGCGCACCATGAATTGCGCCAACTTGTAGTTGCTTTGGTTTTGGACTCTCGTCCTGCTGACCTTTGAGCACACCAACCTGTAGTTGCTTCAATGTTGAACTCTTGTCATGTGCATTGTTGGATATGCCATATTTCATTTGCTCTGATGTTGGACTCCCGCCTTGTTCACCATTAGACACCGCCACTAGTGCATAGACATCGACACGTCTCCTTTATGCACTTTCGCTTGAGCATCTACTTGTGTGTCTGGTTGTGAATTGATGCACCTTGCTAGGGCCATAACTTTTGCTCTGAGTGTCCGTTTTGCCCCGTTATATTTTCAGAACGTGCTGAATGGCATGGAAAACCTAAGGAAAGTGGACCATATGTTTTTCGGTAGGAAAATGCCTCTAGGAGACCCAAAATTAGCTTTTAATGTAATTTTCAGTTTTCACAACTGAAAATTTATCATAACTATTAGTGTAGAACTAGAGTGGGGTTGCTATCTTGGGGTAGTGGGTTTTATTGAATAACGGGTGCATGATTTCATTTTGGATGCCATCCGAGTTTTTTTTAGGGTTACTAAAAATAGCAAGTGAGTTGCTAAAAATAGAAAGTTACTAAAAATAGTAAGGGGGTAGCGTAGGCTAGGGTTTTTATTTTTTGGGAGTATAAGAAGTGGGAGACTCTATTGTAAGGAGATGGAAATTTAGTTAATGAAAAGAAGCATTTGCAGGTTTCTTTTATTGGTGTATTTTGTATGATGTATTATCTTGCAATTTTACCCTTGGAGTCCATTGACGATCTCCTACAGTGATTTTTCATCAATTGGTATCAGAGCGGGTGAGATATCGCTAGTGGAAAGAAGATTGAATAGAAGAGGGAGAGGGCGAGGACTATATGCCCAAATGAATAAACATATGGAGGATCTGCATGCAGAAATAGCACGACTGACTGGTGCGATTAACCGCATGGCGGAGGCCCACACCAATGTGGACCCAGATCTAGGATCTGATAATGAGACCGTGGCTGAGGAAGGTGGATATGAGGATCACACGGAAGAAGAACCAGAAAATTTTGAAAGCAGGCTTATCCGAGCCTTGGAAGGACTTAAAGGAAGCCGAGATGGAATCAAGATCGAGGTTTCCGAGTATGCTGGTGGGTTAAAACCAGAGGAGCTAATTTATTGGGTAAATAGTATGGAGAAGTATTTTGAATGGAGTAATTTGGCTGAGGAAAAGAAGGTGAAACTCGTGTGCACGAAGTTGAAAGGGTATGCTTTAATTTGGTGGGATCATCTACAGACGGAACGACAGAGGAAAGGAAAAGCAAAGATCAAGGCTTGGGATAAGATGAAGAAGTTGCAAGAAAAGTTTGTGCCTGTAGAATATTCCCAAACTTTATTTTGTAGATTTCAGAACCTCCGATAGAAGGACCAAAGCATCGAGGACTACACCAATGAGTTCTACAAGCTATCTATCCGTGTGGAGCATAACGAGATCGAAGAGCAAAGGGCTGCAAGGTATGTAAATGGCCTAAGTTATGTTATTCAAGATGAGTTGAGTATGCATCGTACCCTTACTGTAGAAGATGCGTATCAGATGGCCTTGAGGGCCGAGGAAAAGCATAAGAGGAGTAATTACAGAAGAGGGAAGAAGGGATCGGTATCTTCTCCAAATCGGGGGCGTGGGGGACCTAGCTCATCAAAGGGAGAATCCTCAAATACAGAAAAACAAGAAGAGACAGAGCAAGGTCGTGGTACCTACCAAAGAGGAAGAGGGAATAGAGGAGGTCGAGGTAATGGGGGAGGTCAAACTAGGAATGGATCATGGAAGCCATATACCTGTTTTAGATGTGGTGAGGAAGGTCACCGAGCATTTGAGTGCACCCACTATGATGCTAAAGAGAGAAATCAGGGGGGACAGGCTAGAGTCAACCTGGTTGAGGAAGAGGATGAAACTGAGACAGAAGTTGCTGCAGACACGGGCGAGAATCTCATGATAAAGAGAACATTGATTGCTCCAAAGAAGGCGAAAATGCAAGCGGATGAGGGTGATGAGTCCTGGCTATGAACAAATATCTTCCGCACAAGATGCACATCGGGAGGAAAGGTATGCAAAGTAATCATTGATGGTGGTAGTTGTGAGAATATGGTCTCTAATGTAATGGTAGAGAAAATGAATCTAAATTGTGAGAATCACCCACATCCCTATCGCATTTCATGGATCAAGAAAGGGAATGAGGTGACTATTTTTTTTTTTTTTTTTTGAATTTACATGGTGGAATCGGTAGCCGCCACGAATCCGAGCAGGCTGTCCAGTTTTTTATGGCCGCCACAGTATTCTGTGCTGTTCGCCCCAGAAGCCGCCACACATATCTTCGCACAGTCCGCCCCTATAACCACCATGCCGCAATCATTTTAAACCTTTTACGCCGCTGAAAGCACCAGGAAAGGGACAAGCGTTCAGTCCGGCGAGGCCCAAGATTTGAACCTTGGGGAATGAGGTGACTATTGATAAGAGATGTTTGGTAAAATTCTCAATCGGGAATACTTATAAAGATGAAGTTTGGTGTGATGTGATTCCTATGGATGCTTGTCACATATTTTTGGGGAGGCCTTGGCAGTATGATAGGAAGACCGTCCATGATGGGGGTCGAAATACATACACCTTTTGGAAGGATGGTGCCAAGGTAGTATTGTTGCCTCTTCAAGAAGAAGGACAGAGCAAGAGTTTGCTGACTGCAAAGGAGTTTATCATAGAGGCACAAGAATCTGGTTGGTGCTATGCATTGACAACAAAGAAGATAGAGGTAGAGGAGGCTCCTATACCACTAGCAACATCCAGGTTGTTGAAGGAGTATGTTGATGTCATACCAAATGAGTTACCTGATGGTTTACCACCGAAGAGGGATATTCAACATCACATTGATCTAATTCCTGGGTCAGTTCTTCCTAACCAGGCAGCCTATCGGTTGAGCCCAACCCAGAATGCAGAGTTGAATAAGCAAGTGACAAAATTAATACGGAAAGGATTAGTAAGGGAGAGCATGAGTCCTTGTGCAACTCCTGCTCTATTAACTCCGAAGAAGGATGGCTCATGGCGAACGTGTGTAGATAGCAGGTCCATAAATAAAATTACTATCAGGTACAGGTTCCCAATACCTAGAGTGGATGATATGATGGATGTCTTAGCAGGGGCTAGCTACTTCAGCAAGATTGATCTATGAAGTGGTTATTATTAGATCAGGATTAGAGAGGGGGATGAGTGGAAGACTGCTTTCAAAACCTGAGATGGGTTGTACAAGTGGATGGTGATGCCATTCGGGTTATCAAATGCACCCAGTACCTTTATGCGGTTGATGAACCGAGTGCTGCGGGAATACATTGGTAAGTTTGTGGTTGTCTATTTGATGATATCCTGATTTTTAGTAAAAGTGAAGAAGAGCACTTGCACCATGTGAGGTTGGTGTTAGAGTTATTACGGAAAGAGAAACTGTATGCTAATTTGAAGAAGTGTAGATTTCTTCAAGAAAGTCTAGTGTTTTTGGGCTTTGTAATTTCCAAGGATGGCCTAAAGATGGATGAGGAAAAGGTGAGGGCAATTCTTGAATGGCCTATTCCAAGGAATGTAACAAGGTGAGAAGTTTCCATGGTTTGGCAACTTTTTATAGGAAGTTCATTAGAAACTTTAGCAGCATTCTTGCACCCATAACAAAGTGTACGAAGGGAAAAACTTTGTATGGACCAAAGCAACAACTCAAAGTTTTGAACTCTTGAAGAAGAAGGTTTTAGAAGCACCCGTGCTAGTATTACCTAATTTTAACAAAATATTTGAAGTTGACTGTGATGCTTCACATGTGGGGATTGGCGCTGTGTTGAGCCAAGAGGGGCGGCCAGTAGCATTTTTCAGCGAAAAGTTGAATGAGGTAAGGAAGAACTACTCCACTTATGATGTAGAATTTTATGCAATTGTGCAGGCGCTGAGGTATTGGCGACATTATTTGTTATCCAAGGAGTTTGCGCTGTACACTGACCATGAAGCCTTAAGGTATGCCAATTCTCAGAAGAAATTAAACAGTAGACATGCCAAGTGGGTTTCCTTTTTGCAAGAATACTCATTTGTGTTGAAGCACAAGTACGGTAAGCAAAATAAGGTGGTTGATGCATTAAGCAGGAGAGTACTATTGGTAACCACCATGGAGAATGTAGTGGTAGGCTTTGAGGGGATTAAAGATTTGTATGAATCTGATGCATATTTTGGAAGCATTGTACAACAGTACAAAACTCCAGTTGTGGGTGAGGCTGGTCGAATATTTGTTGAGTATGTTATGCAGGATGGCTATCTGTTTAAGGGGAAGCAGTTGTGCATACCTGTTGGTTCCATGCGGGAGAATATCATCCGTGAGTTGCATAGTGGCGATTTGGCTGGACACTTTGGTGTAGACAAAACAGTTGCTCTTGTGGAGGAAAAGTACTATTAGCCACGGTTGAAGAGAGATGTAATTCGATTTGTGTCCAGATGTAGAGTGTGCCAAGTGGTTAAAGGTCATGTACAAAATACAGGGTTGTATACGCCCTTACCAGTTCCCCTAGGATCGTGGACCGACCTAAGCATGGATTTTGTGCTAGGGCTACCTCGTACTCAGCGAGGTAAAGATTCCATTTTTGTTGTAGTAGATAGGTTTTCTAAGATGGCTCATTTTCTTGCTTGCCAAAAAACCAATGATGCAACCAAGATTGCAATACTTTTTTTTGATGAAGTGGTGAGACTGCATGGATTTCCAAAGACCATCACTTCAGATCGGGATTTTAAGTTCTTGAGTCATTTTTGGAGGACATTGTGGAAGAAATTGGACACAAAGCTACAGTTCAGTAGTGCTTATCATCCACAAACTGATGGACAAACCGAGGTTGTGAATCGGAGCTTGGGCAATCTTCCGAGGTGCATAGTTGGTGAGAAACCACGACAATGGGATTTAGCCCTATCGCAAGCAGAATTTGCATATAACAGCTCAGTGAACCGCTCGACAGGCAAATCACCATTTCAAATTGTTTATGGCCAAAACCCCAAGGGTGTTCTAGATTTGGTTGAATTACCAATCCATGAAAATGTTAGTGATGATGCGAAGCATTTGCTGAACATATACAACAATTGCAGGAAGAGGTCAAAGACAAGTTGCATAATAGTAATGCTAAGTACAAAAAGGCCGTTGATGTGCATAGATGTGTCCAAGTATTCCAGGTTGGGGACATGGTGATGGTTCACCTTCGAAAGGAGCGATTTCCCAAGGGGACATATAATAAATTGAAAATGAAGAAAATTGGCCCTTGTAGAATTCTACAAAAAATGAATGACAATGCTTATAAGGTGGAATTGCCAGTTGACCTCGATATTTCACCAGTTTTCAATGTCTCTGATTTGCATGAATTTCATGGTGATATTGCAGTTGTTGAAGAGGCAAACACCATAGCTTGGGAGAAGCAAATCCCTAAGAAGAAGAAGGAACGCATTGTGCAGGTCCTTGACAGGAAAGTGATCACCACACACACTGGTAACTATAGCAAATACTTGGTACAGTGGGAAGGTTTGTCCCAAGCTGATAACACTTGGATTTCCAATGAGGAACTAAAAAGGCTTGACATTGACAAATTCGAGGCATTTCATCAGCAGAACTTCGCAGGAGCTGAGTTCATTTTCAACCAGAGGAGAATGATGCACCTTGCCAGGGCCATAACTTTTGCTCCGAGTGTCCGTTTTGTTCCGTTCTTTTTTCAGAACGTGTTGAATGGCATGGAGAATGTAAGGAAAGTGGCCCATATGTTTTCCGGCGCGAAAATGCCTCTAGGAGGCCCAAAATTAGCTTTTAATGTAATTTTCAGTTTTCACAATTGAAAAGTTATCATAACTATTAGTGTAGAACTAGAGTGGGGTTGCTATCTTGGGGTAGTGGGTTTTATTGAATAACGGGTGCATGATTCCATTTTGGATGCCATCCGAGTTTTTTTTTTTGGGTTACTAAAAATAGCAATAAGCAACTACCAATAAGCAACTCTGGCTACCAATACAATTTGTCCAACAACAACAAGCCCTCTTGCATCTCTCATAGATGCGTACTTATTGATATAATGGGACTGATAGGGGGTTGCCAACTACTTGACTACCTCCGAACACTACTCTTTTATATAAAACATTAACAATACCCCAGTCCATTACATTATTACAACCACTTTGCTAGGTGTGCATTATTACAAACACTTTGTCATGTATACACACAACATTACATGTCAACTTATTACAAACACTTTGTGTGCATATATTCACACATATATATTCCTACAACCAAACATGCATTCATGCAGACATGTTGATTTACCTACATGCCTCATATTCCGCATTATTATTCGTGCAATTAAATAGTAGTCTTGAGGCAAAGTCAAAAGATTCTCGTTGTGGGTCCATTGAGTGTATTCCAACACTTACACCATTTTGGGTCTTTCTCCTATGAAAATGCATAACCAATGACTTTTTACTTCATTGTGATTGTTCTCTAGTCAATAAAGGCATCACTTTAGGTTCTTTGAAAACCAAGTACTTTTTTGTCTCTTCAAATTACTTGTCCTAGCCTTCTTCATCTCCTTCCCCAATCATAATGACAATCTTTGTTATGAAACTAGGCGAGTTACGTGCCTAAGTTGGCCTTGCCAAGTCACTTGGCTCGACTTGGCAAGTTTTTTTGAGTTCACCCATTTTTTTTTTCTTGGTGAGTTTTTGGGACTCGCGAGTAAAAATAACTTGTCGAGTCTCGAAAAAAACTCGGTTGGCCATGCACAGGGATAGGAAAATGACAACTTTTTTTTTCAAAGTGCACTCAATTTTGTTGTTCCTAGTTGTAGAGAGTAGAGACAAGGTGAAATCAGACCAACAAAAACCATCGTTGAGGAAATCGGAATTGGATCGGAATCAACATGGAAAAAGAAACGTGAAAAATCGAGAATCGACAAAAATATTGGGAAAAATCGGCAAAAAATATGGGAAAAACTGAAGAAAATGCAATTTTTCATTGGAAAAAAGTATTTCATGCATACCACAATTTTTTTGGGAAAATGTCCGCAAAAGTGGGAAAAATCGGGAAAAATCGGCCAGGCTGTGAATCGGCTCAAATCGGTTTTTTTTGTAGATTTACTCAACTATGACAAAAACACTCAATTGCATCGTAAATCCAAACCTTTTTTATTTAAAGAATCTAACAGCCACGCAATAGCCACCCAACAATTACATCTGAGGTAAAAAAACTTGGTTTCAATTGTCAATGCTTAAACCCTCAGGCTTTTTTCTTCTTTTCTTTAAGTTTCTAACTACTTGCTTATTGTTTCCATGTGCAGCCACATGATGGGAAAAAGAGACATAGCGTGGATGTTTGCAAAGGATGGAGCAAGGAAAGGGGAGGTGTACTGTAATTTTTGTGGGGAGAAAATTCATGGAGGCATAAACTGCCTCAAATACCACATGGCGAGGTTATCCAACCATGATGTCAAGCAATGTCCAAAGGTAGAGCCTAAGGTTGTGAGGGAATGCAATGCCCTCCTAAGTTACTATAGTGAGAGGAATGAACTAAAACGAAGAACAAGCGAGGCCATGGCTACACCCCCTTCTTGACCTCGTATAGAGGGTACTGACAACACTTTTAGCTGGTTTCACCAGTTCTAGAGTGGATTGAGCCCATCAGTTGCATAGTCGGGGAGTGGGACGGAGGATTCTATTTTTTTGGAACGTTTTGTGCCAGGGTCACAACCCACGCATGAGGGTATGACTACGTGGAATGAGGAGAGGCATAAGGCTGCGAGGAAGGCTTGTGCAAGTTTTTGGTACTTTTCTTGACATTCCTTTCAATGTGGCAAGGTCTCGATATTTGTAGGGAATGGTAGATGCCCTCACAGTTTGCAACCTAGAATTTAAGTTGCCAGCATATGATGATTTTACGGGCCACTTCCTTCATGACCATGGAGGATATTTAACCGTTGGTTGAAGAGTAGCGCAGGGTATGGAGGAAAAGGTGGTGCACATTCATGTCTGATGGGTGAACTGATGCGAAGAATTGAACATTGATTAATTTTTTGGTTGCTTCTATAGGAGGAATTATAATCCTTAAGTGATTGGATGCATTGGCACAAGTTAAGAGTTCCTAAATGCTTGCATAGTTGCTAGAGGAGGTTGTGTTGGAGGTTGGGCAAGAGAATGTTGTCCAAGTTATCACGAACAATGCAAAAGTGTATGTGGCTACTGATAGGATTTTGGAAAAGAGATTCCCCACCATTTTTTGGACACCATGTGCAACACATTGTTTAGGATTTGCTTCTCAAGGACATTGGGAAATTACCTTGGGTGTCTGAGGTTGTACAAAAGGCCAAATGTATTATCAAATCTATCTACAACCATACGTGTGTCCTCCAACTGATGAGGCAATTCACTAAGGGGAGGGAGCTTGTGCGGCCTAGAGTTACATGATTTGCCACAAACTTTGTTACATTGCAGAGCCTCTGAGATGCAAAAGGGGCATTGAAGAGGATGTTTGTCAACGATGAGTGGATTGTTGAAGACGCTGCTAGATAACGACTCTCGAGCGAGGGCTAGAAGGTGTACGACTATATCTTTGAGGAGCCCTTTTGGATAGCTATATATGAGGCAATCAAGGTTCAAGACTAAGTTTTATTTTATTATTTATAATTATAATTTTATTTTTTAAATTTAATTTTCCATTTGCAAATTTGAATTGTAAATTATTTTTAATTAAATTAATTATCCATTTTTTAATTCAGGTGTCAGAGCCTTTGGTGAGGGTTCTCCATCTTGTTGATGGAGAAAAATCATCAATGGGATACGTATATGAGGCTATGAATAGGGCGAAAGAGGCAATTACCTCATTTTATAATTATTCTGATCCCAGATACAATCCCATTTGGGAAATTATTGACCAGTGATGGACTTCTCAGCTCCATAGCTCACTTCATGCAGTAGGGTACTACCTCAACCCCAAATGTTTTTATGATGATTCATTCGAGGCCGACTATGAGGTGATGTTGGGCCTTTGGCAATGCCTTGACCGGATGGTGCCAGATGAGCACACCCGCAATTTGATCCAGGATGAGTTGCAAGATTATAAGAGATGTGAGGGTGTCCTTTTCACATCCACACAGTGCATTCAAGTAAGGTCAACTTTGAGGCCAGGTAACCCTTATCAAATTATTATTGATTTTGTTTTAAAAAATAATCTCAAGTTATGATTTTACATAAATTGTTAAATTTCCTTTTTTTTTGGGGCTTTTTCTAGATTTATGGTGGGAGGACGTTGGTGCATATAAGCCGAGTCTACAATGCTTTGCCCTAAAAGTTTTATGTCAATTGTCAACCATGTAAAGCTTCAGGTTGTGAACATATTTGGATTATGTTTGAGCACATTTAGTCCAAGAAGCGCAATAGACTTACGTAGCAAAAGTTGAATGATCTTGTTTTTGTTCATTACAACCTTCACCTCCACCATAAAAAAATGTGGGAACAAATTACAAAGCCATTGATTTAGACGAGATTGATCCATCATTTGAATGGATCACAAAGTCAAGAGGAGCAACAACAAGAGCCTCTCTTTTCCATGGATGTTTTTGAAAATACAGTGGAGGAGTTAGTGGCAAAGGCACATGAAGAGGCATGGGCACAGACACAAAGAGAGAGGACTAGAGCTTTTGCTAGGGCAAAGGGCAAAGGCATTGCAAGACACTAGATAGTGGGCCTATTGAGGCATTTTGACACATTTTGTAATTTTACCTTTTTATATTATAAGCAACACAAGAATATTTGAATTTTGGAGGCATTAAAATTTCTCTAATTGTAGTGTGTTTCGTCACTTTCATGTGTAGTTTAAGGTTATATCACTTACATTATTAATTTTGGATTTGTATAATGTTAATGAATTGTGATATGCATGAAAGATTTTTCCAATGAAAAATTGCATTTTCTTCCCGTTTTTTTGCTGGGTCGGAGTCTGAGTCTCGATTTGGCCTTGCAGAGTTTTTGCCAAGTCCAAGTTTCTCTACTATGTTGACAATGATATCTATGTCAGAGATGAGTTCACCTTCCTCCAATTGTTCGTCAATAAACTTCGGTAGTTCATTTCAATTTATCGCTTCATTATCATCTAGCTCATGCAATGAATAATTACAAGGGGTTCATTCTCAATTCGGATGATCTTACCATCCCTTGGCACCTTCATTTGCATATAATCCATAGCTAGATAACCATTTCCAGGTAACTTTCTCGTCCATTCTTAGGACAACATGCCAAAATAAGTAGGCAAATCGACAACAATAGCCTCTTGTACAACCACTTAGGATGTCCTGCCATTTTCATTATCAGATCCTTCAAGGTCCCTACAAGGTTGACCCTTGTACCATTCATTTGGATCAGTGCTCTTGTGATACTAGTATATGCTAGACCCATGTTCTCACAAACTACCTTAAACATTACTATTACTGCTGCCCCTAAATCGTCTATGCAGCTGTGTAATAGATACCCTTCAATTTTTACAGTGATGTAAAATTGTAACAACTTCATCATTTTGGGCATTGGAGCATTTATAATATCTGCAACATTTATCGGTATGTTTGCTGGATTGTCTATTATGAGAGTTTGTTCTTCAATTGACTTAAGTTGGGCTGTAGACTGCTTCATTTGGCCCTAGCATATGTTTGCTTCTCTTCTTTCAGAGCCTCTTGCAGCAGATATCTCTATCCAAGTAGTGATAAAGCATCTAGCATATTGACCTTGGCAGGGGTTTTCCTTAGTTCATTTGCATTGTTTTACCTGTATTCAGCATTGCTACCTTCACTTTTGGGCAGTAAACCTCATGTATTGCCTTGTTATAGCCATATGACCTTCACTTGTCAATGAGGGATATTTCAAGTTCTTTTTGGTCGTTTTATTCAACTTCTCTTGTTTGTTTGTTCCGTGTAACCATATCATGTTGTTGGTTTAATGGTAAAGCTTGCTCCTCAAGTGGACAAAACTCCTTATCTTTTGGTGTCCCAAAATTTGCAAGTATTGTGTTATTAACATTTGGAATTACTGGTACTGAATACTATCATACCACTTGTTGGCCCATCAGTTGTTACTTCAGCAACTGTTTATTTACCAATGGTTGGTTCATCCGGGTAGGCTGATTAGTGATCGGTGGGACAATCATTGTTGCCTGTTGGGCTTGATATTGATGGTTATAAATCACTGTTTGTGCATGATGTATGGCAACGACACATTCAATTGTGTTCAGTCCAACATTGTAGGTGAAGCATCATAAGGAGTTTACCTGGATGGCATATACCATGTTATTTTGCATTTGGTTGAGTGCTTACCCAATTATTGGTTGGGGGACTTGATCCTTGGTCAAATATGATGTCTTCCTTTGTTGCCATCCTTCATTCTGTCATTGATTGATTGTCATTTGGTTGGCCATAAGTTTGACTACGACAGATGGTTCATTCATCACCTATGGCATTATATTCTCCACTCCAGTTGTAATTCATTCTATGAATGATATGCCAAAGGGGGTGTCCGTACAGGTAATGCTAGTGGTTGGGGTGGATAGACAACTGAACTAGGCATGGTTTGGGTAGAATATGTGACAATATAAGGGGAGGTCGATTGCCGTGGTACTTGTTGGAATTACTGGTACAAAATACTATCATGCCACTTGTTGACCCATTACTTGTTGCTTCGCCATATGTTGATTTACCAATGGTTGGTTCATCCTGGTAGGCTGATTAGTGATCAGTTGGCCAATCATTGTTGCCTGTTGGGCTTGACATTGTTGGTTATTAATCACTATTTGTGCATGATAAATGACAACAACACATTCAATTGGGTTGTGTCCAACATTGCAAGTGAAGCATCACAAGGAGTTTAGTTCTATGCGAGCATTGACCATGTTATTTTGCACTTGGTTAAGTGCTTACCCACTTATTGGTTGGGGGACTTAATCCTTGGTCAAATACGACGTCCTCCTTTGTTGCCATACTCCAATTTGTCTTTCATCGATTGTCATTTGGTTGGCCAGAATTATGACTACGATAGATAGTTCATTCATCCCCTATAGCATCATATTCTTCACTCTTCCAAGTTGTGATACATTCTGTGATTGATATGCCAAAGTGGGTGTAGGTGCAGGTAATGCTAATGGTTGGGGTGGATAGACAACTGAACTAGGCATGGTTTGGGCAAGATATGTGACAATAATAGGGGAGGTCAACTGCTATGGCATTGGAGTGCTTGTAGGTAATGATGTAATTTGTGGAAGTGGAAGTGCAAGTGTTGCCTGTAGCAATGGATAGGATTGCATGGTTAGATACAAGGCATTAGGGATTGGTGTAATCTATGGCAAAGGTAGGTATTGAACTTGATGGGCCACATTTTGAAGGAGGTGAGTTGCATAATTTATTGGCAATGCAGGCAATAGTTTTCCAACCTACACAAGGACATCCTCAACATAGGTGGTGTTGTCACATTTTTGCACGGGGTGCAATGTCTTCAATATTGTTTTGTAACAGTGCTGCTCTTCTTTTCCTCCTTCCGTTTTTCTCCCTTCTCTCCCTTTCCTTTTCTTTCCCATTCTCTTTCTCTCCCCCCTTTTTCCTTGGAGTTCCCCAGTTGATTTTCCAGCTTTCCAGCAGGTCTATCTGAAATTGGCTAAGTCCTGGTGCGAAGTTCGCACTTCGCCCAGCTTTGGTGCGAAGTGCGCACTTCGCCCGCTTTGGTGCGAAGTGCGTACTTCGCCCCACCTTCTGGGCGCACCTTGCACTGGCAGACTGGCAGGTCAATGCAGAAGAAAGGTAAAATGCCGGAGCAGGTCCATATGGCGGCAGACACCAGTGTTCGCCTGTGCGCAGTTCGACTTCTCAACGGAGCCGGAATGCGCCCTTGACAGGTGTACAGTAGGGGAACAAACCCGGAATTTGACCAAGGCTTGAAGGCCTTCCCCGACTGCACTGATTTCTGCACGCATCCCAAGGAGCCCCGATCCCAAGCAAAGATGGATAGACCGCCCTCTAAGGCAGGCATGTGTCACACAAAGATAACCCATCATCGGACAAGTGTCCAGCCTTCGGGATTTGAACCAAGACCGCCGACCAAAAGGGATAAGCATGGGCTGCCCGCACCGCCTGCGTTAATAGCCTCATTCAAAGCTGATCCGAGGTTTCACCGCTCCAGCCTACTAGCAAGCCTCGCCGACTTGAAGAATTACCCAAGACTCCGCCACGTAGCCGTCCAGCCTTCCAGGAAGACCATGTCGCGGGTACAGCCCAGCCCGACAAAAGGTCGGCATTTGCAGCCTCTTTCGCCGCTTCGTCAGCTCATGTTTGATCGGGACTCGTGCCCATTAATGTAACGGGTGGGACTCGGGCTATAAAAGCCCATCTGAAATTCATTGTAAAGGGTGGAAGGGGAATGTTTGTTAGGGAACTACCGTGCTTATCGTAACCGTGCTTCGCTTATGAATACAATCTGTATGCCCGGTTCCGTTTCTACTATCTTTATTCTTTTATGCCGTCTTTCATTATATGCCTTAGGCCCACCCGTGTCGCGGCTCGTTGATTCACTTTGGCATTTGGCGATCAGGTTCCTCTAGCATTGCTTGCTTAAAGCACCTTCTGTACTTCATTAATTTAAAGCATTCATTATAAATTTGGTAGCAGTTCCATCAGTTATGTGTGACGTTGCTGGCCCGTATCTGGTGATTGATACGATCCCCTGCTGTTAGTTCCTTGTAGGGAATGTTTGCTAGGGAGCTATTGAAGCTGTGCATACGCTGCTGGTGTATCGGAAGTACGCCTAGGTTTTGCACTCCTTGTCATGCTCTGTGTTTGTATGCAGTGAGTAGCGGTGATTGGTGTGTTCCCGTACTGTTAGTTCCCCCCACCAACCTTTGGACATATTTGTAATCTCTTTCTGTACATTTGTCTCTTTCCGTTCATTTATTTCTTTCCTGTTCCCTTTAGCTTAAATCAAGCCCCCCAAAAGGAGCCGGCCTTCTCCGGAGATTGGCTCGGAAGGCATCTCTTCCTTCCGGCCTTTCATGCTGGTGGGCGAATCTGGGCGCATTAACCAAAAATCCTTTCCTCATGGCGGATTCGTAACCAACAGTTTTTGGCACGCCCGGTGGGACGCTTGTCCCACGATTTAAAGAAAGAGTACCCATCCAGTTTCCACCTAGCGCAACAGTTCTTCTGACCCGCTCGGCGGAACACGGGTCCCACATCTGACGAGAGATTTTCCGATCAGTCTCCACCTGGCGCTGACAGTTCCTGAGCTCTTGGTGAGACAAGGAAGTTTCTCACCCCCGACAGAATCGAAGCACCGGTGTTCGCTTCATTGCTGTTCCAAATCTGAACACCGGCGACTCGCACGAACAAATCCTCTGAGTCTAGAAGACCGGTCCGGTCACCTTCATGCACACGAGAAGGTGGCGAACAAGAAATCCGAGAAGCCCGCCTGAGTTCTACGAACTAGACATCCACGCTCGAGGCGAGATACCCAAGCTGGCTGATCCGCGAGCTCGTTTCGACGAAGCCGAGGCCGAGATCCAAGAAGAGGCCGAAGCTGAGGTCGGAAGAGCCGAGTACGAAGTAGAAGAGGCCGAGGAAGAGGAAAATCCCGCATCCTCGGAAAGTACCGACACCGAGTACACAACCGACGACGGAGAAGAAGAAGAAATGGCTGATCAACAACCGAATGACGATGATCTCTTCCCGGCGGTGGACTCTCACAGGGCCTTTGGCCCTGATCGGTCAGCAAGTTGTGCCCCCCGCTGCTTTAAAGTCTATTCCCACATACGACGGCTACGGTAAGACGGCGTACGAGCACATCCAGGACATCCTTGCCCTGGCCGCACTGCATACCATCACCGATGAAAGTGTGAAGACCCGTCTGCTGGCCCTTTCCCTGAGGGGAAAGCTTCTCTACCGGTGGAGATCGCCGCGGAGGGATCCATCACCGGGTGGCCCCGCCTGCCAGGAGGCTCGTAAAAGGATGCAACGAGTCCGCTGATCCTACCTCTCTACCGCATCGGTTCCAAGCAATCCGGAGGCATCCTCAAGAGGAGGTGTCCGATTTTAACATTAGGTTTGCGAGATCCCGGAAACGGGTACCTCGCGAACTTCGGCCTTCAACCGGCATGGCTGCTCACTACTATCCGAGGTCTTTCAACTCGGACATATGCCTCGCCGTCGAAGATCGCCCGAATTGACGAGTTCCCCGCACTGTACGAAGCTGCCCGGCAAGTCGAAGCCGACATTATCTCCATCGGCAGAGCTTCCGTCCGCAGTGCAGGAGCCGATTCATCCCGACTTTCCAGGATCGCAGATCCTTCCGCTTCGGTGGTGTGCCGTCTACTTCAGGGCAGCAGCCCCACCGCGATGGGAATCCGGCGCCGGTCGTAACTCAATACGGCCCGCCTCACTTGCATTACCCTCATCCGCCTCCTCCCGCTCCGCATTTTCCAGCGCTTCCCGCTCCCCCGCAGTATGCGTCTTATTCTAACCCTCCTCCATTGGCCGCTTTGCCTCCACCGGCACAGCTTGCCGCCTCCCGACAAGCAAAGATCCGTAACACGATTCTACAAGAAGTGCGGGCTTTGGCCTCCGGATATCATGCCATGTCCAATGACATGACTGCTATGAAAAAGAAGCAGGCCCAAATGGACTTTGCTCCTAGAAGGCCGTATGCGCCGCCGGCACTGACAAAAGATAAAGCCCCAGAAAACCAACCGCAGAGGCGTCCGCCTCCGAGAAATGCTGCTATAGATGACCCACCTGGTCCTCCTGACCAGGTCAACTGGTGCACTACGTGCAATGACCCGCATTCGGAGGAAGATTGCACTTTGCACCAGCACTACATCCAGACCTTGGCCGGCAGCACTATAGAAGATGATGAGCTGTACATGATCTTGGACGGCGAGGCCAATTTTGCCCTGCCAGAAGAGAACCCAGTGACGCCCGCCAAGGAAGAAAAGAAAGCCGCGGACGCGGCTAAACCTTTGCAGGTATACACGAGAAGAGAAAGACCGCAGCCCAATGGGCTGCCACCGTACAAGCGGCTGTGGCCTTACACAGCCCAGGAGAAGGCATCCAAAGATAAAGCTCCCGCTAAACCTTCTCCAGCAAAGACCGTCGCTGTTCCAGCCTAAGCCTCCAAAGAAAGGCCCCAACTCCCGCTAAGCTTCCCGTACTTCAGCCCCCAGCTGAAACCAAAGAACAAGCTCAGGAGAAGTTGAAGTACCCATCTCTGACCAAGAGACAGCGAGTTGAGGCCACCCAACAGTACCGGACCAAGTATGAACCGGCTAAACCAGCAGAAGGAGCTAGTACCTCGGGCTACAGCATTGTAGACGAGTTAAAGAAGACTCCTGCCAGAATCAGCATGTACGATGCCCTTCTGCTTCCAGGCCAGGTAGATCTCGTCGCAAGAATCACTAAAAAACATGAAGAACGGCAAGCGATGCACCGCTGTCCCGGTTCAACCTTTGACAGCCTCCGCCACCGGGAAGAACAGACCGCCACCCTTTTATCCTGTCTTTGCGGATGCAAGGGCACATAGTTCACAACTCGCATGGTGGATTCTCGGTGCTTCCTCGACCGTGATGCCGAAGGCCGTCTCGCGATGAGATCGGGATGGAATACACACGGAGCAGCCAAGGTGTGCCGCAATTAGACGGCACCCCCGTCAAGACAGCTTGGTGTCATAAAGGACATCCCTATTCGCCTGCGCAAAGCCCTCGACATTGTGGTCATCCAAGAGGTCGTGATTGTTGACCCGGAGCCTTACTTCGGCATGTGTCTCTCTCGGGAGTTCACCGCGAGTTGGGCGGGTACTGTCTCTAGACTACTCGCACATGGAAGTGCCCTTCAAAGGAAGGAGACCGAAAATTTTCAATGAGAAGCCTTCCCCTTTTCTAGTAGACAAGATACCCGACGGAGAGATGGACCGCATGGTCCAGCTTGTCGAAGAAGAACCGGTGACAAGTAGAACCGACCGAGCAAGCTCTCGAAGTGCTACAGCCTAGAAGACGAGTTCTCGTTGCGGGATTTTAATGCCGTAATCGGGACAGAGCAGGGCTGTTATTCCATTAAGCAGCCCGAGGAGCTTGACGTGTCCGTTGCGAAGGAGGTAGGACCTGCACCCGAAGAGCTGTGGAAGCTTTTCTTTGACGGCGCCCGTTGCAAGAATGGCGCCGGTGCAGGGGTCCTCCTGGTTTCTCCAACCGGAGTCCAGAGGGACTATGCCTACAGCCGGCTCGGAGCCGTACTAACAATCCGGCGGAATACGAAGCCCCGTGCTTGGGTCTCGCGAAAGGCGGAAAGGCTCGGAATCAAGCATCTCCAAATTTTCGGAGATTCTGAGTTAGTGTGTCATCAAGTTACGAATAAATGCGCGTCTAAGCATCACTATCTTAGAGCGTACCGCAATCGGGTCTGGGACCTGATGGAATCGTTTGACTCATTGAACGTTAAGGCAATATCGCGTGAGAGAAACAAGCACGCGGATATTCTCGGCGTCCGTTGGAGCCAGTGCACGTTCCGGCCGAAGACGTCGTCCGTAAACCGAAGCCGGTCCGCACCATTTACGTGCCTTCTGTGCCTGATAGGGATACCTTCTGGCAGGTATTCAGCTGTGACGAGGAGATCGTCACATTCCTGGTTAACGAAGTGTGTGTAATCGAAGGTAGAGACCCTGATGACGAGCAATATGAGGGGTTGATACAGTTACGGAATAATCACGTCCCAAAAGGACTGATTACATTAGAAAGTCTCTTTGATCGAAATGACAGAGCAATATCCCACAGGATCAAAGTAGACCCGAGGCAAAATGCTGACTCGGAGCTCGAACCTGGTAAAACCATCAAGGTCGGAACAGACTGCACGTCGGAGGAGCTGGTGCAGATTAGATCACTGTGCCAGGAGTTCCCCGACATCGTGGCCCGGTGCTACGAAGATTTGAGGGGGTATGACAGATCCGTCATCCAAAGATACCATCGAGCTAGAGGATGGCGCCAAGCCGTTCCGACAAAAGCAAAGGGCCGTAAATCCAAAGGTTGAGGCCATGATGAAGACCGAGCTCTTGAAGATGCTGGAGGCCAAGATCATCTACCCCATCAAACATTCATCCTGGGTCGCGAATCTGGTGCCCGTGAGGAAAAAGAATGGCGACATACGTCTCTGTGTCGACTTCAGAAACCTAAATCAGGCTTCCCTCCGGGACCACTATCCGCTTCCCCAAATCGACCAAATTTTGCATATCGTTGCTGGAGCCCAGAGATTTTCACTTTTAGATGGATTTTCCGGCTACAACCAGATTTGGGTCAAAGACGAAGACCAGGGATAAGACGGCGTTTACCACGAAGTGGGGGACGTTCGCCTATCGCCGCATGCCGTTTGGCTTATCCAATGCCGGTGCCACGTTCCAAAGGGCCATGGACCCGGCCTTCCGAGAGCTGCTCAACAAGATTATTGTCATCTATCTTGATGACATGACCGTTTTCTCTCACCGACGAGAAGATCATGTTTCGCACCCGCGGCAGATATTTGAAAGTTGTCGAGAATTCGGCATCTCTATAAACCCGAAGAAGTCCGTCTTCGCGGTAAAGGAAGGAAAGCCGCTGGGACATGTCATCTCCGAGGAAGGCCTCGCCATTGACCCCGATAGAGCAGAAGCCCTCGTTCGCTTGCCGCCCCCACTGATAAAAAAGGTCTGCAGTCCTTCTTCGGTCAGATTAACTTCGTGCGGAAGTTCATTCCGGACTTCGCACAGGTGATCAAGCCTATGGCCGAACTGTTGAAGAAAGATACACCTTACGAATGGATTGATGAGAGAGAGCAAGCTTTCGAGGAAATCAAGGCTCGAATTGCGCAAGCTCCGGTGTTGACAAACCCGGACTACTCCAAGGACTTCATCCTGTATGCAGTGGGAGAACCCGAAAGTTACGCTGCAGTCCTGACTCAGAAGGGAGACGACGGTGAGGAGCGCCCCATTGCGTTCCTAAGCCAAGTGATTCTGCCACACGAAGAGAAGTACAATTTTATAGAGCGGCAGGTCCATGCGGTCATGAAGTCCCTTCGAAAGCTCAGGCACTTTGTCTCCCAAAGTAAGACCACTGTCTTTGTGATTCACCCCGATGTTCGCAGTTTCATCTTGCAAGGGGAACCGGGTCACAAGAGAGCGGGATGGATTGCCAAGATCCAGGAGTTTGACATCGAAGTACGGCCCACCAAGCTTATCAGAGGCCGAGCCTTGTGTCAGGAATTGGCCCGAAGCGCCGTAGCCGGCATCTCCGCCTCTAAGTGGGAGGACACAGCGACACGCGTCTACCTAGCCAACTCCTTATCGGAGGGGAGTGATTGGACAGATGAACCGGTGAGATACTTCGCACCGGAAGATGTCCCGATCACCTGAACGCCTCACAACGAAGGAGATTTCGGTTAGGTGCACTAAGGTACACTCTTCGCCCCGAGGGGCTTTACTTCAAAAACATTGACGGCATCCCGTTGCGGTGCGTCATAAAATCTGAACAGCCTAGGATCCTCGGAGATTTTCATTCCGGGATGCCTGGGGGTCACCATTCTTCAAGGCCAACGGCCTTAAAAATAATAAGGGCTGGATACTATTGGCCCACTCGCTCGCAGACGCGTATGCGGTCCGCGCCAAGTGTGATCAATGCCGAGGTATGCTGGCCGAAACGTAAAAGCACCCCCGCCCCTTCAACCGATTCAAGCCGAAGCTCCGTTCCAAACAATGGGGTCTGGACTTCATTGGGGTGATTTCTCCTAACTCCTCCGCCGGCCACAAGTTTATTCTCACAGCTACTGACTATTTCACACGGTGGACGGAGGCGATCCCGACCAAGAACGCCGACCAAGAAACGGTCATCAGGTTCATTGAGAGCCTGATTACCCGCTTCGGGGTTCCATAGTCGATTGTGACAGACAACGGTCCGGGATTTGTAGGCGCTGTACTCACGGAGTACACCAGCGGCCTTGGCATCTATCACAAGATGTCTTCTAATTACTACCCGCAGGGGAATGGCCTTGCCGAGTCTACTAACAAGAACCTCCTGAAAATTCTCCGGAGGACCATTGAAAAAAATAAGCGGACTTGGCACTTGCTCCAGAACCGGGCGCTATGGGCGGACAGAGTTGCGTTCAAGAAATCCCTCAAGACGTCCCCCTATGCGCTCGTCTATGGCAAGCAAGCCGTTATGCCATCACACATTGAAATCCCCGCCCCGTGGATGATTGATGAAGACAGGAGCAGCGGAGACCCGGTAGACGACAGGTTGTGCCAACTCCTGCAGTTGGAAGAAGACAGAGAAAGTGCATACCAGGCCTTCGCGGATCACATTGCAGCCACTAAAGGCTGGTTTGCCAAAGGCACCACTGCCCGAGTTTTCGAAGTCGGGGACCTGGTGTTGAAGTGGGACTCATACAAGGCAAAACCGGGTAATCACGGAAAATTTGACGCTCTCTGGGAGGGCCCTTATCAGATTGCCCGGGTGAATCAGTTCAATGCCTACATACTTTCGGATATGGAGGGTCAGCTCCTCCCCATCCCCGTCAACGGGTTCCACTTGAAGCTTTATCGCCGTTGAAGGCGCCCGAGTGGCCCTTCCTCGTAAAAATTTTCCTTGTGTTTTTTATTTTTCCCCGCATGTATAGTTTCCAGCTTTAGCATTCAGCTTATTTTTCCTTCTTTGAGCTTAAATGCGGCATGGGAGAGAAAGACAGACTTCGCAACGAAGTCTGTCGTTGCCCCGCAAGAGGGGCGAAGTTCGGCTATGCAGAGAAAGAAAGGAGAAAAAAGAGCAAAAATCGACTAAGTGTTGACCGAAGTCCGACTTCGCAATCGAGCCTGACTTCGGCCCAGCCGAATTGCGAAGTTTGTCCGAGAAAAGCTGAAGCAGACTAAAGTCCGCACTGCGCAACCCTTCGTGCGAAGTACGCACTGCGCGCAAAGTTTGTGCGAAGTGCGAACTTCGCACCGAAGTCCGACTTCGGCCAGCGCCCGTGCGAAGTGCGCGCTGCGCTCAACGCTTGGGCGAAGTGCGAACTTCGCGCGAAGTTCGCACTTCGCATCAAGCTTCGGCCGAAGTCCGAACAAAGCGGCCAGCGCCCGTGCGAAGTTCATCTAAAAATGAAAGGCGGCAAAAACCCAGATCGCGCCCAAACCTTGGGCGCAGCTAAAAACAGAGGTAGAACAGTTCAAGCACGCGTTCGCGCGAAGTTCGTACTTCGCCCGAAATTCGGCGAAGTCCGACTTCGCCGGCGAGGTCGGGCCGCGCCCAACTTCGGGCGAAGCCCGGCTGCGCCTAGTTTTCCGGGCCAGTATTGGGACGCGGTTTAAAGAATAATAAAAAAATTCAAAAACCCCAAGCTGGGCCCAAGGCGCGTTTGCACTTGTTTTAATGTGGGTTTCCGCACCGAAGGTTTTGTCTTGATCAGTGTGCCCAAGTGGTGGCAGCAACGTCAGCCATGGTGCAGTCCCCAACGCTGAGTTAATGATTGCGCGTTTTTCAAGCGAAAACGCAACTAAAAAAGCAAGGCACGGCTGCCGGGGCGCGTCTTTTCCTAAACGTTCTCTCGCGCGGCCACCAAGGGTTTTAACTCAGCCGACCTACCCCTCCTGCGTTGCATTAATGGCGCTGTTTTTATCTAGAAAAGGGGGTCAGAATCATGCCAACATTCCAGATTGCAGAGATTATTCCTCGGACAATGCTAATTATTCCTCTGATAGCGAAATTTGTTGCAGCATGACTCGAACCCGTCATTATTGCCGACTCGGAGAGATGGACAAGGGAAAAATGCCCGTGTCGCCGCAGTCCAAGGGAAGCAGCGAACTGGGCGATTTGCCGCGGCCAGGAGTTTTCAAAGGCGATCCTCCGCCAGAGAAAAAGTCAAAGGCCCGGACGAAGAAGGTACAGCGTGGGCAATCCCCACCACCTCCGGTGAATTACCTGGCAGGATATGTGGACGGCTCGTTTTCCATGAGCCTAACTCAGCTGAGAGCGAATGTGGAGAGTCGGGTCGACAAGGTTTCGCCCTCCCATCATTTTGGAGCGGCGTACAAATCAAACCTCTTCGGATTCATGTGCCCTCCCGTCCACCAATGCCCGGAGTCGATAGACTTAATTGTCGGACACTATAAACCAGCTTCCCGGCAAATCTGCAGTTCCAGCGGCAAACCCTTGTTCGCACTGCGCAGGGAGACTGTGCAGCCAGCTTTCGCCCCAGGGCTGGAGTATGACTCCGGCACCATCCTCAGAAAAATCAATTTGGGCGAACAAGCGGGACGTTTCACGCACACCAAGCGAATGAGGGATTTCCTCAATTCAGAGCTGAGCGCCCCGCTTCCAACCGGACAATGGCCGACTGGCCCCATGCCTTTGGTAAAATTTCAGAGCAAGTATCTATATACCATCTTGGCATGGATCCTCGGCTGCGACTCCGATGAGTCGGTGCACCCGTACTGCACCGGCGCCGTGCAATGCCTCCCGTGTGGAGAATCTTACGAACCGGCGGCGCAGCGGGAGCGGAAAACGCCCCATCTCTTTCGATCGGGCAGACCGGTCGGCTTACGCCATTCATTCCAGCTTGCTGAAGATCCGAAGCGCCGACCAACCAATTTTCGTTTCAGCTCCGTTCGGTCCGGCTTTGTTTGTACCATCTCGCACCCCCAAATGCCGATCCCGAACTCGAAGAAGGTTAACGAGAAGGGAGAACCCCACCCGTCTATAATCGGACGGATGACTTATACCGGAAAGGGTCCTACTACAAGTTCAACTTCAACTTTCTCGGGATTCGTCATGTCGCTCTTCACCGAAAGTGAAATCCCCCGTCCCCCGAGAGAAATGACGAGTGCTTTGATAAATCGAAGCTCGGGGACGTTTCGGACCGACGCAGGGATTGTGATCGGAATCTACGGATTCAAGGGCAAACCCTATTTGCTGCCCTATTGGTGCTCAGAGCATCCGTTCGGGATGGAAGTTGCCCGACGGATGGACTATGTGGAAGAAGAGTTTGGCCTAGGGAAGAAAAGAGGACAGATTTTTCAATACCCTCTTTCCCGGGCCAATGTTGAGATTATCGAGGTAGGACAACATGTCTACCTAGAGCAAGCGCTGTCCCGGATTGGCCTCGGTTTTATGCCGCAGTCACTGGAAGTATGACCCTCATGGGATAAGGGGAAAGTTTGCACATTTGTGCCCCCGGACATAACCGAAGATAGATGCGACGTGGTCCATGTGGACCTTGACTCGGGAGATTGAATTAATGGAAGCTTCTCCCCCTTGGCAGGATTTCTACCGCGAGGAGGTGACATATGACCCCAAGAGAAACCGGGACCATCACTTCTCATCTCCAGGGTTCAAAAAATTTCTGTCCAAGATTGCAGGCCTTAACTGGTCTAAAGAAAAGATTATTGAATGCTGGAAAATGAGATGCCGCACGCAAAGACGATAAATCCACAAGGAGAAACCTCGGCCGTAGATGACGACTTCTCGGTTCTCTATGACCAGCATCATGACAGCTGGCGGCCGTTCGCATATCAAGGTTACGTTCCCCGAGGCCCCTTTGAGGATTATAAAAGTGGGTCTCCTCCCAAACAGTTGTACACTTCGGCAACTGCAGCGCCGGCCCAGCAAGTACCCAGGCCGATCCAATGCAGTTCGTGGCTCCTAAGGCGGCGCCTGAAAAGGCGAAAAAGTTAGCCGAGGCAGCGCCCGAGGCACTTCCTCAGGCAAGAAAAGCGCCAGCACCGCCAGAAAGCAGACCGGTTGCGGCAGACCTTCTGCAAGTCAAACCCCGGTACAAGTTTACCGTGGGAGCATCAGTGCCTGCTGCACCTGCTTCGTCTCCTTCCCCTGATCCGACAGTTGTTCCAGAAGAAAAGAAGCGGAGGAGAGTTGAGAAAATCAGGCGACCTAGCCTGATAGTGCAGCAGCCAGTCGCAGAGCCGCAGCCGCGTCCTGCCGCCGCAGAGGCAGTTCCTTTGGGCAGTCCCAAGCCAGCCGCCGAGACAATAAGCGAAGACATTCACCCGGCATCGGCTCAGGCGGAGCCCGCAGGTACGTTTTCTGTCCCTGTCTCTCTAGTCTCACCCGCTTCTACTTCCACTCGCTCCCCCGCTCAATCCGGGCGAGCCATGACCACATCCTCCCCCCCGTCTCCGCGTCCTTCTAGCGGTCCCCATTCTTTCGACCGCTTGCTCGTAACCCTAACGTCTCTCTTTCTCCGAGCACAACTCCAAACCCTTCGCCCGAGGTTAGTGCCGAGGCTGTCCGTTCACCATCACATCCTCCGCCTCGCCCGCTTCAAACCCTCACAATGGTCGCCCTCTCCCATTTCCATTTCCCGGTCGCCCCCACAAGCGACCGATTCTTCCAAGGTCCTGTCCGGTTCCTCCCGATCCCATCCCCGCAGGAGAGACGTCTCGGCAGATCCCTAGGGCCGGGGGAACCAGATTTTATGGACGACCTCCGTAACTCGGATGACTTGCCCCTCGGCAACAAGAGCCGTAGAGTATTCTCGTCTCTTTCCGCCAAGACCTGAAGCGGAGGAGACATGAAGAGATAGCCGCCCCGGCAAAACGCGCAAAGTATGATTTCGGAAGGAGAGTGATTACAACGGAGAAAATAATCCCAATAGTGAAGAAGCCTCTCCGAGAAATGACTAAGGCGGACTACGTGCTCCAGACAAAGGAGAAAAGCTTTGACGACATTGATAAACAGTATGAGATTCAGACGATCATGCGCAAAGCTGACAATCTCTTTGTCAAGAGTCTGGAGGAGCAGGAAGAACTTTTCGCGTTGCAGGACAAAGTAAGGCAACTTGAAGAGGACCTATCTAGGTCCACTGAGCAGCTGGAAGCGGCGCGGCGAGAAACAGATGAATTCAAAGCCCAGCTAGCCGCTTCTCAGCAACAGGCCGCAACCGAAAAGAAAGCAGCCTCGGAGCAGATTTCTCAGCTCCAGGAGTCTTTGAAGCAGGCACAGTCGCAGCTTGTAGGAAAAACATCTCAAGCGGCTGTCTTTTCAAAGACAAAAGTTAAGGAAATGAGGGCTGGTTTGCCGAGGGAATGCAAGCCCCATACCTTTAAGGCGATGGCAGTCCCGGACTTCGCATCCAGGATTCAAGAAGTTTCCGCCCGTGGAAAGCCCGTGGTAGAGGAGGCCGAGCGCCGGGCAAAGCAATGGCCGGACTCGGCGATAAACCTTCGAGAGCGCGAGCGCGACGGCGTCCTTTTTTCCCCCGTGTCCTCATTCGCCGCAGAATGGGCAGGTGCAAGGGTGACCTTGCACAAATATTTTAGAAAAGTTGAAGAGGTGAGAGTGGCTGCACGAATACTTGACGCATTCGGACATGAAAAAGATATCTGTCTGCCCCCTTTCACGCTCTTTCAGAACTTGGGTGTCCAGGTTTTGTTGAGAATGGCGAGCTCCTCACCCTAGATCGGGTAAAGAAGAATTGGCAGTCCTTTGAAGCAGATACAGCTGAAATTGATAGCTGGACTGAGCCAATTCAAGACAGTCAGGTCACTCAGATGGTGTCCGGATATTCCAGGATCCGCTCCTATTTTCAGGAGTTAGAGAAAAGATACCTCACCATCGACCTGCACGCGGTCGCTGCTTTTCACGGAGCATTAGAAGACATAGCCGACCGCAAGCCATTCGAAGCGGAAGCTCGGCGCTCGCCCAAGAGGCGTACACTCGCATGTGCGAGGCAAAAGCAAGAAATGGAGACCTTTCAGAAGGAGATACTGATGAGGCGACTGACAAAGATGAATCTGAAGAACACTTGCCGCAAGGAGAACAGTTAGAGCAGCAAAAGGCAGGGGAGGCAAGTTCCTCCGCACCCAAAGGATGAAGGCATGGATTCTTTGCGCCGAGGCGAGCTCGACACCCCGCGAGCCGCCATAAATGTTGTCACATTTTTGCACGGGGTGCAATGTCTTCAATGTTGTTTTGTAACAGTTGTCGCTCTTCTTTTCCTCCTTCCGTTTTTCTCCCTTCTCTCCCTTTCCTTTTCTTTCCCATTCTCTTTCTCTCCCCCCTTTTTCCTTGGAGTTCCCCAGATGATTTTCCAGCTTTCCAGCAGGTCTATATGAAATTGGCTAAGTTCTGGTGCGAAGTTCGCACTTCGCCCGCTTTGGTGCGAAGTGCGCACTTCGCCCAGTTTTGGTGCGAAGTGCGTACTTCGCCCCACCTTCTGGGCGCACCTTGCACCGGCAGACTGGCAGGTCAATGCAGAAAAGGTAAAATGCCGGAGCAGGTCCATATGGCGGCAGACACCAGTGTTCGCCTGTGCGCAGTTCGACTTCTCAACGGAGCCGGAATGCGCCCTTGACAGGTGTACAGTAGGGGAACAAACCCGGAATTTGACCAAGGCTTGAAGGCCTTCCCCGACTGCACTGATTTCTGCACGCATCCCAAGGAGCCCCGATCCCAAGCAAAGATGGATAGATCGCCCTCTAAGGCAGTGCATGTGTCACACAAAGATAACCCATCATCGGACAAGTGTCCAGCTTCGGGATTTGAACCAAGACCGCCGACCAAAAGGGATAAGCATGGGCTGCCCGCACCGCTCGCGTTAATAGCCTCATTCAAAGCTGATCCGAGGTTTCACTCGCTCCAGCCTACTAGCAAGCCTCGCCGACTTGAAGAATTACCCAGGACTCCGCCACGTAGCTGTCCGGCTTCCAGGAAGACCATGCCGCGGGTACAGCCTCGACCCGACAAAAGGTCAGCATTTGCAGCCTCTTTCGCCGCTTCGTCAGCCTCATGTTTGATCGGGACTCGTGCCCATTAATGTAACCGGTGGGACTCGGGCTATAAAAGCCCATCCGAAATTCATTGTAAAGGGTGGAAGGGGAATGTTTGTTAGGGAACTACCGTGCTTATCGTAACCGTGCTTCCGCTTATGAATACAATCTGTATGCCCGGTTCCGTTCTACTATCTTTATTCTTTTATTCTGTCTTTCATTATATGCCTTAGGCCCACCCGTGTCGCCGCTCGTTAATTCACTTTGGCATTTGGCGATCGGGTTCCTCTAGCATTGCTTGCTTAAAGCACCTTCCGTACTTCATTATTTAAAGCATTCATTATAAATTTGGTAGCAGTTCCATCGCTTGTGTGTGACGTTGCCGGCCCGTATCCGGTGATTGATGCGATCCCTCGCCGTTAGTTCCTTGTAGGGAATGTTTGCTAGGGAGCCATTGAAGCCGTGCGGTTAAACTCTCTACCTAACACATATACCGGCTCGACATCTCTAGGTTTACTTTCTACCCCGTCGGTGTACGTATCCGGTGATTGATACGATCCCTCGCCGTTAGTTCCTTGTAGGGAATGTTTGCTAGGGAGCTATTGAAGCCGTGCATACGCCGCTGGTGTATCGGAAGTACGCCTAGGTTTTGCGGTTCCTTGTCATGCTCTGTGTTTGTATGCGGTAGTAGCGGTGATTGGTGTGTTCCCGTACTGTTAGTTCCCCCCCACCAACCTTTGGACATATTTGTATCTCTTTCCGTACATTTGTCTCTTTCCGTTCATTTATTTCTTTCCTGTTCCCTTTAGCTTAAATCAGCCACCCCCCCAAAAGGAGCCGGCCTTCTCCGGAGATTGGCTCGGAAGGCATCTCTTCCTTCCGGCCTTTCATTGGGCGGGCGAATAGGCGGCGCATTAACCAAAAATCCTTTCCTCATGGCGGATTCGTAACCAACGTTTTAGCACGCCGGTGGGACGCTTGTCCCACGATTTAAAGAAAGAGTACCCATCGGGTTTCCACCTAGCGCAACAGTTCTTCTGGCCCGCTCGGCGGAACACGGGTCCCACATCCGACGAGAGATTTTCCGATCGGTCTCCACCGGCGCCGATGAGGTTCCTGAGCTCTTGGTGAGACAAGGAAGTTTCTCACCCCCGACAGAATCGAAGCACCGGTGTTCGCTTCATTGCTGTTCCAAATCTGAACACCTGGCGACTCTGCACGAACAAATCCTCTGAGTCTAGAAGACCGGTCCGGTCACCTTCATGCACACGAGAAGGTGGCGAACAAGAAATCCGAGAAGCCCGCCTGAGTTCTACGAACTAGACATCCACGCTCGAGGCGAGATACCCAGGCTGGCTGATCCGCGAGCTCGTTTCGACGAAGCCGAGGCCGAGATCCAAGAAGAGGCCGAAGCTGAGGTCGGAAGAGCCGAGTACGAAGTAGAAGAGGCCGAGGAAGAGGAAAATCCCGCATCCTCGGAAAGTACCGACACCGAGTACACAACCGACGGCGGAGAAGAAGAAGAAATGGCTGATCAACAACCGAATGACGATGATCTCTTCCCGGCGGTGGACTCTCACAGGGCCTTTGGCCCTGATCGGTCAGCAAGCTGTGCCCCCTGCTGCTTTAAAGTCTATTCCCACATACGACGGCTACGGTAAGACGGCGTACGAGCACATCCAGGACATCCTTGCCCTGGCCGCACTGCATACCATCACCGATGAAAGTGTGAAGACCCGTCTGCTGGCCCTTTCCCTGAGGGGAAAGCTTCTCTACTGGTGGAGATCGCTGCCAGAGGGATCCATCACTGGGTGGCCCCAGCTTGCCAGGAGGCTCGTAAAAGGATGCAACGAGTCTGCTGATCCTACCTCTCTACTGCATCAGTTCCAAGCAATCCAGAGGCATCCTCAAGAGGAGGTGTCTGATTTTAACATTAGGTTTGCGAGATCCCGGAAACGGGTACCTCGCGAACTTCGGCCTTCAGCCGGCATGGCTGCTCACTACTATCTGAGGTCTTTCAACTCAGACATATGCCTGCTGCTGAAGATCGCCCGAATTGACGAGTTCCCTGCACTATACGAAGCTGCCCAGCAAGCTGAAGCTGACATTATCTCCATCGGCAGGCTTCCGTCCAGAGTGCAGGAGCCGATTCATCCCGACTTTCCAAGATCGCAGTATCCTTCTGCTTCTGGTGGTGTGCCGTCTACTTCAGGGCAGCAGCCCCAGCCGCAGTGGAATCCGGCGCCGGTCGTAACTCAATACGGCCCGCCTCAGTTGCATTACCCTCATCCGCCTCCTCCCGCTCCGCATTTTCCAGCGCTTCCTGCTCCCCCGCAGTATGCGTCTTATTCTAACCCTCCTCCATTGGCCGCTTTGCCTCCACCGGCACAGTTGCCGCCTCCCGACAGCAGCATCCATAACACGATTCTACAAGAAGTGCGGGCTTTGGCCTCCGGATATCATGCCATGTCCAATGACATGACTCGCTATGAAAAAGAAGCGAGCCCAAATGGACTTTGCTCCTAGAAGGCCGTATGCGCCGCCGGCGCTGACAAAAGATAAAGCCCCAGAAAACCAACCGCAGAGGCGTCCGCCTCCGAGAAATGCTGCTATAGATGACCCACCTGGTCCTCCTGACCAGGTCAACTGGTGCACTACGTGCAATGACCCGCATTCGGAGGAAGACTGCACTTTGCACCAGCACTACATCCAGACCTTGGCCGGCAGCACTATAGAAGATGATGAGCTGTACATGATCTTGGACGGCGAGGCCAATTTTGCCCTGCCAGAAGAGAATCCAGTGACGCCCGCCAAGGAAGAAAAGAAAGCTGCGGACGCGGCTAAACCTTTGCAGGTATACGCGAGAAGAGAAAAACCGCAGCCCAATGGGCTGCCACCGTACAAGCGGCTGTGGCCTTACACAGCCCAGGAGAAGGCATCCAAAGATAAAGCTCCCGCTAAACCTTCTCCAGCAAAGGCCGCTGCTGTTCCAGCTAAGCCTCCAGCAAAGGCCCCAACTCCCGCTAAGCTTCCTGTACTTCAGCCCCCACCGAAACCAAAGAACAAGCCCAGGGAGAAGCTGAAGTACCCGTCTCTGACCAAGAGACAGCGAGTTGAGGCCACCCAACAGTACCGGACCAAGTATGAACCGGCTAAACCAGCAGAAGGAGCTAGTACCTCGGGCTACAGCATTGTAGACGAGTTAAAGAAGACTCCTGCCAGAATCAGCATGTACGATGCCCTTCTGCTTCCAGGCCAGGTAGATCTGCTGCAAGAATCACTAAAAAACATGAAGAACGGCAAGCAGATGCAACCCGCTGTCCTGGTTCAACCTTTGACAGTCTCAGCCACCGGAAAGAACAGACTGCCACCCTTTTATCTGTCTTTGCGGATGCAAGGGCACATAGTTCACAACTCGCATGGTGGATTCCCGGTGCTTCCTCGACCGTGATGCCGAAGGCCGTCCGCGATGAGATCGGGATGGAATACACGCGGAGCAGCCAAGGTGTGCTTGCAATTAGACGGCACCCTCGTCAAGACAGGTTGGTGTCATAAAGGACATCCCTATCCGGCTGCACAAAGCTCTCGACATTGTGGTCATCCAAGAGGTCGTGATTGTTGACCCGGAGCCTTACTTCGGCATGTGTCTCTCTCGGGAGTTCACTCGCGAAGTTGGGCGGGTACCGTCTCTAGACTACTCGCACATGGAAGTGCCCTTCAAAGGAAGGAGACCGAAAATTTTCAATGAGAAGCCTTCCCCTTTTCTAGTAGACAAGATACCCGGAGGAGAGATGGACCGCATGGTCCAGCTTGTCGAAGAAGAACCGGTGACAATGAGAACCGACCGAGCAAGCTCTCGAAGTGCTACGGCTAGAAGACGAGTTCTCGTTGCGGGACTTTAATGCCGTAATCGGGACAGAGCAGGGTCGTTATTCCATTAAGCACCCGAGGAGCTTGACGTGTCCGTTGCGAAGGAGGTAGGACCCGCACCCGAAGAGCCGTGGAAGCTTTTCTTTGACGGCGCCCGTTGCAAGAATGGCGCCGGTGCGGGGGTCCTCCCGGTTTCTCCAACCGGAGTCCAGAGGGACTATGCCTACAGGCCGGCCTGGAGCTGTACTAACAATTCGGTGGAATACGAAGCCCTGTGCTTGGGTTTGCGAAAGGCGGAAAGGCTCGGAATCAAGCATCTCCAAATTTTCGGAGATTCGGAGTTAGTGTGTCATCAAGTTACGAATAAATGCGCGTCTAAGCATCACTATCTTAGAGCGTACCGCAATCGGGTCTGGGACCTGATGGAATCGTTTGACTCATTGAACGTTAAGGCAATATCGCGTGAGAGAAACAAGCACGCGGATATTCTGGCGTCTGTTGGAGCCAGGTACGTTCCGGCTGAAGACGTCGTCCAGAAACTGAAGCCGGTCCGCACCATTTACAGGCCTTCTGTGCCTGATAGGGATACCTTCTGGCAGGTATTCAGCTGTGACGAGGAGATCGTCACATTCCTGGTTAACGAAGTGTGTGTAATCGAAGGTAGAGACCCTGATGACGAGCAATATGAGGGGTTGATACAGTTACGGAATAATCACGTCCCAAAAGGACCGATTACATTAGAAAGTCTCTTTGATCGAAATGACAGAGCAATATCCCACAGGATCAAAGTAGACCCGAGGCAGTATGCTGACTCGGAGCTCGAACCTGGTAAAACCATCAAGGTCGGAACAGACTGCACGTCGGAGGAGCTGGTGCAGATTAGATCACTGTGCCAGGAGTTCCCCGACATCGTGGCCTGGTGCTACGAGGATTTGAGGGGGTATGACAGATCTGTCATCCAGCATACCATCGAGCTAGAGGATGGCGCCAAGCCGTTCCGACAAAAGCAAAGGGCCGTAAATCCAAAGATTGAGGCCATGATGAAGACCGAGCTCTTGAAGATGCTGGAGGCCAAGATCATCTACCCCATCAAACATTCATCCTGGGTCGCGAATTTGGTGCCCGTGAGGAAAAAGAATGGCGACATACGTCTCTGTGTCGACCTTCGAAACCTAAATCAGGCTTCCCTCCGGGACCACTATCCGCTTCCCCAAATCGACCAAATTTTGCATATCGTTTCTGGAGCCCAGAGATTTTCACTTTTAGATGGATTTTCCGGCTACAACCAGATTTGGGTCAAAGACGAAGACCAGCATAAGACGGCGTTTACCACGAAGTGGGGGACGTTCGCCTATCAGCGCATGCCGTTTGGCTTATCCAATGCCGGTGCCACGTTCCAAAGGGCCATGGACCTGGCCTTCCGAGAGCTGCTCAACAAGATTATTGTCATCTACCTCGATGACATGACTGTTTTCTCTCACCGACGAGAAGATCATGTTTCGCAACTGCGGCAGATATTTGAAAGTTGTCGAGAATTCGGCATCTCTATAAACCCGAAGAAGTCTGTCTTCGCGGTAAAGGAAGGAAAGTTGCTGGGACATGTCATCTCCGAGGAAGGCCTCGCCATTGACCCTGACAGAGCAGAAGCCCTCGTTCGCTTGCCAGCCCCCACTGATAAAAAAGGGCTGCAGTCCTTCTTCGGTCAGATTAACTTCGTGCGGAAGTTCATTCCGGACTTCGCACAAGTGATCAAGCCTATGGCCGAACTGTTGAAGAAAGATACACCTTACGAATGGACCGATGAGAGAGAGCAAGCTTTCGAGGAAATCAAGGCTCGAATTGCGCAAGCTCCGGTGTTGACAAACCCGGACTACTCCAAGGACTTCATCCCGTATGCGGTGGGAGAACCCGAAAGTTACGCCGCAGTCCCGACTCGGAAGGGAGACGACGGTGAGGAGCGCCCCATTGCGTTCCTAAGCCAAGTGATTTCGCCACACGAAGAGAAGTACAATTTTATAGAGCGGCAGGTCCATGCGGTCATG
Organism: Wollemia nobilis; assembly: GCA_028583015.1. NCBI lineage: Eukaryota > Viridiplantae > Streptophyta > Pinopsida > Araucariales > Araucariaceae > Wollemia > Wollemia nobilis. The sequence goes on along the minus strand of JAQPPZ010000048.1, from coordinate 3,203,235 downwards.
AAGTCCCTTCGAAAGCTCAGGCACTTTGTCTCCCAAAGTAAGACCACTGTCTTTGTGATTCACCCCGATGTTCGCAGTTTCATCTTGCAAGGGGAACCGGGTCACAAGAGAGCGGGATGGATTGCCAAGATCCAGGAGTTTGACATCGAAGTACGGCCCACCAAGCTTATCAGAGGCCGAGCCTTGTGTCAGGAATTGGCCCGAAGCGCTGTAGCCGGCATCTCCGCCTGTAAGTGGGAGGACACAGCGACACGCGTCTACCTAGCCAACTCCTTATCGGAGGGGAGTGATTGGACAGATGAACTGGTGAGATACTTCTGCACCGGAAGATGTCCCGATCACCTGAACGCCTCACAACGAAGGAGATTTCGGCTAGGTGCACTAAGGTACACTCTTCGCCCCGAGGGGCTTTACTTCAAAAACATTGACGGCATCCTGTTGCGGTGCGTCATAAAATCCGACCAGCCTAGGATCCTCGGAGATTTTCATTCCGGGATGCCTGGGGGTCACCATTCTTCAAGGCCAACGGCCTTAAAAATAATAAGGGCTGGATACTATTGGCCCACTCTGTTCGCAGACGCGTATGCGGTCTGCGCCAAATGTGATCAATGCCAGAGGTATGCTGGCCGAAACGAAAAGCACCCCTGCCCCTTCAACCGATTCAAGCCGAAGCTCCGTTCCAGCAATGGGGTCTGGACTTCATTGGGGTGATTTCTCCTAACTCCTCCGCCGGCCACAAGTTTATTCTCACAGCTACTGACTATTTCACACGGTGGACGGAGGCGATCCCGACCAAGAACGCCGACCAAGAAACGGTCATCAGGTTCATTGAGAGCCTGATTACCCGCTTCGGGGTTCCAGAGTCGATTGTGACAGACAACGGTCCGGGATTTGTAGGCGCTGTACTCACGGAGTACACCAGCGGCCTTGGCATCTATCACAAGATGTCTTCTAATTACTACCCGCAGGGGAATGGCCTTGCCGAGTCTACTAACAAGAACCTCCTGAAAATTCTCCGGAGGACCATTGAAAAAAATAAGCGGACTTGGCACTTGCTCCTGAACCGGGCGCTATGGGCGGACAGAGTTGCGTTCAAGAAATCCCTCAAGACGTCCCCCTATGCGCTCGTCTATGGCAAGCAAGCTGTTATGCCATCACACATTGAAATCCCCGCCCTGTGGATGATTGACGAAGACAGGAGCAGCGGAGACCCGGTAGACGACAGGTTGTGCCAACTCCCGCAGCTTGGAAGAAGACAGAGAAAGTGCATACCAGGCCTTCGCGGATCACATTGCAGCCACTAAAGGCTGGTTTGCCAAAGGCACCACCGCCCGAGTTTTCGAAGTCGGGGACCTGGTGCTGAAGTGGGACTCATACAAGGCAAAACCGGGTAATCACGGAAAATTTGACGCTCTCTGGGAGGGCCCTTATCAGATTGCCCGGTGAATCAGTTCAATGCCTACATACTTTCGGATATGGAGGGTCAGCTCCTCCCCATCCCCGTCAACGGGTTCCACTTGAAGCTTTATCGCTGTTGAAGGCGCCCGAGTGGCCCTTCCTTGTAAAAATTTTTCCTTGTGTTTTTTATTTTTCCCCGCATGTATAGTTTCCAGTTTTAGCATTCAGTTTATTTTTCCTTCTTTGAGCTTAAATGCGGCATGGGAGAGAAAGACAGACTTCGCAACGAAGTCTGTCGTTGCCCCGCAGGAGGGGCGAAGTTCGGCTATGCAGAGAAAGAAAGGAGAAAAAAGAGCAAAAATCGACTAAGTGTTGACCGAAGTCCGACTTCGCAGCGAAGCCTGACTTCGGCCCAACCGAATTGCGAAGTTTGTCCGAGAAAAGCTGAAGCAGACCAAAGTCCGCATCTGCGCAACCCTTCGTGCGAAGTACGCACTGCGCGCAAAGTTTGTGCGAAGTGCGAACTTCGCACCGAAGTCCGACTTCGGCCAGCGCCCGTGCGAAGTGCGCGTCGCGCTCAACGCTTGGGCGAAGTGCGAACTTCGCGCGAAGTTCGCACTTCGCATCAAGCTTCGGCCGAAGTCCGAACAAAGCGGCGCGCGCCGTGCGAAGTCCAGTCTAAAGATGAAAGGCGGCAAAGACCCGGACCGCGCCCAAACCTTGGGCGCAGCTAAAAACAGAGGTAGAACAGTTCAAGCACGCGCTTCGCGCGAGAGTCGTACTTCGCCCGAAATTCGGGCGAAGTCCGACTTCGCCGGCGAGGTCGGGCCGTGCCCAACTTCGGGCGAAGTCCGGCTGCGCCTAGTTTTCCGGGCCAGTATTGGGACGCGGTTTAAAGAATAATAAAAAAAAATTCAAAAACCCCAAGCTGGGCCCAAGGCGCGTTTGCACTTGTTTTAATGTGGGTTTCCGCACCGAAGGTTTTGTCTTGATCAGTGTGCCCAAGTGGTGGCAGCAACGTCAGCCATGGTGCAGTCCCCAACGCTGAGTTAATGATTGCGCGTTTTTCAAGCGAAAATGCAACTAAAAAAGCAAGGCACGGCTGCCGGGGCGCGTCTTTTCCTAAAACGTTCTCCTGCGCGGCCACCAAGGGTTTTAACTCAGCCGACCTACCCCTCCTGCGTTGCATTAATGGCGCTGTTTTTATCTAGAAAAGGGGGTCAGAATCATGCCAACATTCCAGATTGCAGAGATTATTCCTCGGACAGTGCTAATTATTCCTCTGATAGCGAAATTTGTTGCAGACAGCCTGAACCTGTCATTATTGCTGACTCGGAGAGATGGACAAGGGAAAAATGCCTGTGTCAGCGCAGTCCAGCGGAAGCAGCGAACCAGGCGATTTGCCGCGGCCAGGAGTTTTCAAAGGCGATCCTCCGCCAGAGAAAAAGTCAAAGGCCCGGACGAAGAAGGTACAGCGTGGGCAATCCCCACCACCTCCGGTGAATTACCTGGCAGGATATGTGGACGGCTCGTTTTCCATGAGCCTAACTCAGCTGAGAGCGAATGTGGAGAGCTGGGCTGACAAGGTTTCGCCCTCCCATCATTTTGGAGCGGCGTACAAATCAAACCTCTTCAGATTCATGTGCCCTCCTGTCCACCAATGCCCGGAGCTGATAGACTTAATTGTCAGACACTATAAACCAGCTTCCCGGCAAATCTGCAGTTCCAGCGGCAAACCCTTGTTCGCACTGCGCAGGGAGACTGTGCAGCCAGCTTTCGCCCCAGGGCTGGAGTATGACTCCGGCACCATCCTCAGAAAAATCAATTTGGGCGAACAAGCGGGACGTTTCACGCACACCAAGCGAATGAGGGATTTCCTCAATTCAGAGCCGAGCGCCCCGCTCCAACCGGACAATGGCCGATCGGCCCCATGCCTTTGGCAAAATTTCGAGCAAGTATCTATATACCATCTTGGCATGGATCCTCGGTTGCGACTCCGATGAGCTGGTGCACCCGTACCAGCTGGCGCTGGCAGAATGCCTCCTGTGGAGAATCTTACGAACCAGCGGCGCAGCGGAGCGGAAAACGCCCCATCTCTTTCGACTGGGCAGTGGCTGGCTTACGCCATTCATTCCAGTTTGCTGAAAATCCAGAAGCGCCAGTCAACCAATTTTCGTTTCAGTTCCGTTCTGGTCTGGCTTTGTTTGTACCATCTGCACCCCCAAATGCCGATCCTGAACCTGAAGAAGGTTAACGAGAAGGGAGAACCCCACCCGTCTATAACTGGACGGATGACTTATACCGGAAAGGGTCCTACTACAAGTTCAACTTCAACTTTCTGGGATTCGTCATGTCAGTCTTCACCGAAAGTGAAATCCCCCGTCCCCCGAGAGAAATGACGAGTGCTTTGATAAATCAAAGCTCGGGGACGTTTTCGACCGACGCGAGGGGATTGTGATCGGAATCTACGGATTCAAGGGCAAACCCTATTTGCTGCCCTATTGGTGCTCAGAGCATCTGTTCGGGATGGAGGTTGCCCGACAGATGGACTATGTGGAAGAAGAGTTTGGCCTAGGGAAGAAAAGAGGACAGATTTTTCAATACCCTCTTTCCTGGGCCAATGTTGAGATTATCGAGGTAGGACAACATGTCTACCTAGAGCAAGCGCTGTCCCGGATTGGCCTGGTTTTGCTGCCGCAGCGCTGGAAGTATGACCCTCATGGGATAAGGGGAAAGTTTGCACATCTGTGCCCCCGGGACATAACCGAAGATAGATGCGACGTGGTCCATGTGGACCTTGACTGGGAGATTGAATTAATGGAAGCTTCTCCCCCTTGGCAGGATTTCTTCTGCGAGGAGGTGACATATGACCCCAAGAGAAACCCGGACCATCACTTCTCATCTCCAGGGGTTCAAAAAATTTCTGTCCAAGATTGCAGGCCTTAACTGGTCTAAAGAAAAGATTATTGAATGCTGGAAAATGAGATGCCGCACGCAGCACGATAAATCCACAAGGAGAAACCTGGCCGTAGATGACGACTTCTCGGTTCTCTATGACCAGCATCATGACAACTGGCGGCCGTTCGCATATCAAGGTTACGTTCCCCGAGGCCCCTTTGAGGATTATAAAAGTGGGTCTCCTCCCAAACAGTTGTACACTTCGGCAATCGCGCCGCCGGCCCAACAAGTACCCAGGCCGATCCAATGCAGTTCGTGGCTCCTAAGGCGGCGCCTGAAAAGGCGAAAAAGTTAGCCGAGGCAGCGCCCGAGGCACTTCCTCAGGCAAGAAAAGCACCAGCACCGCCAGAAAGCAGACCGGTTGCGGCAGACCTTCTGCAAGTCAAACCCCGGTACAAGTTTACCGTGGGAGCATCAGCGCCTGCTGCACCTGCTTCGTCTCCTTCCCCTGATCCGACAGTTGTTCCAGAAGAAAAGAAGCGGAGGAGAGTTGAGAAAATCAGGCGACCTAGCCTGATAGTGCAGCAGCCAGTCGCAGAGCCGCAGCCGCGTCCTGCCGCCGCAGAGGCAGTTCCTTTGGGCAGTCCCAAGCCAGCCGCCGAGACAATAAGCGAAGACATTCACCCGGCATCGGCTCAGGCGGAGCCCGCAGGTACGTTTGCTGTCCCTGTCTCTCTAGTCTCACCCAGTTCTACTTCTACTCAGTCCCCCGCTCAATCTGGGCGAGCCATGACCACATCCTCCTCCCCGTCTCCGCGTCCTTCTAGCGGTCCCCATTCTTTCGACCAGTTTGCTCAGAACCCTAACGTCTCTCTTTCTCTGAGCACAACTCCAAACCCTTCGCCCGAGGTTAGTGCTAAGGCTGTCCGTTCACCATCACATCCTCCGCCTCGGCCGCTTCAAACCCTCACAATGTCAGCCTCTCCCATTTCCATTTCCCGGTCGCCCCCACAAGCGACCGATTCTTCCAAGGTCCGTCCGGTTCCTCCCTGATCCAATCCCCGCAGGAGAGACGTCTCAGCAGATCCCTAGGCTGGGGGAACCAGATTTTATGGACGACCTCCAGAACTCAGATGACTTGCCCCTCGCAACAAGAGCCGTAGAGTATTCTGTCTCTTTCCGCCAAGACCTGAAGCGGAGGAGACATGAAGAGATAGCCGCCCCGGCAAAACGCGCAAAGTATGATTTCGGAAGGAGAGTGATTACAACGGAGAAAATAATCCCAATAGTGAAGAAGCCTCTCCGAGAAATGACTAAGGCGGACTACGTGCTCCAGACAAAGGAGAAAAGCTTTGACGACATTGATAAAAAGTATGAGATTCAGACGATCATGCGCAAAGCTGACAATCTCTTTGTCAAGAGTCTGGAGGAGCAGGAAGAACTTTTCGCGTTGCAGGACAAAGTAAGGCAACTTGAAGAGGACCTATCTAGGTCCACTGAGCAGCTGGAAGCGGCGCGGCGAGAAACAGATGAATTCAAAGCCCAGCTAGCCGCTTCTCAGCAACAGGCCGCAACCGAAAAGAAAGCAGCCTCGGAGCAGATTTCTCAGCTCCAGGAGTCTTTGAAGCAGGCACAGTCGCAGCTTGCAGAAAAAACATCTCAAGCGGCTGTCTTTTCAAAGACAAAAGTTAAGGAAATGAGGGCTGGTTTGCTGAGGGAATGCAAGCCCCATACCTTTAAGGCGATGGCAGTCCTGGACTTCGCATCCAGGATTCAAGAAGTTTACGCCCAGGGAAAGCCTGTGGTAGAGGAGGCCGAGCGCCAGGCAAAGCAATGGCTGGACCTGGCGATAAACCTTCAAGAGCGCGAGCGCGACGGCGTCCTTTTTTCCCCCGTGTCCTCATTCGCCGCGAGAATGGGCAGGTGCAAGGGTGACCTTGCACAAATATTTTAGAAAAGTTGAAGAGGTGAGAGTGGCCAGACGAATGCTTGACGCATTCGGACATGAAAAAGATATCCTGTCTGGCCCCCTTTCACGCTCTTTCAGAACTTGGGTGTCCAGGTTTTGTTGAGAATGGCGAGCTCCTTACCCTAGATCGGGTAAAGAAGAATTGGCAGTCCTTTGAAGCAGATACAGCTGAAATTGATAGCTGGACAGAGCCAATTCAAGACAGTCAGGTCACTCAGATGGTGTCCAGATATTCCAGGATCCGCTCCTATTTTCGGGAGTTAGAGAAAAGATACCTCACCATCGACCTGCACGCGGTCGCTGCCTTTCACGGAGCATTAGAAGACATAGCTGACCGCAAGCCATTCGAAGCGGAAGCCTGGCGCTCAGCCCAAGAGGCGTACACTCGCATGTGCGAGGCAGAAGCAGGAAATGGAGACCTTTCAGAAGGAGATACTGATGAGGCGACTGACAAAGATGAATCTGAAGAACAGTTGCCGCAAGGAGAACAGTTAGAGCAGAAAAAGGCAGGGGAGGCAAGTTCCTCTGCACCCAAAGGATGAAGGCATGGATTCTTTGCGCCGAGGCGAGCTCGACACCCCGCGAGCCGCCAGAAATGTTGTCACATTTTTGCACGGGGTGCAATGTCTTCAATGTTGTTTTGTAACGATCTGTCGCTCTTCTTTTCCTCCTTCCGTTTTTCTCCCTTCTCTCCCTTTCCTTTTCTTTCCCATTTCTCTTTCTCTCCCCCCTTTTTTCCATGGAGTTCCCCAGTTGATTTTCCAGCTTTCCAGCAAGTCTATCTGAAATTGGCTAAGTTTGGGTGCGAAGTTCGCACTTCGCCCAGTTTTGGTGCGAAGTGCGCACTTCGCCCAGTTTTGGTGCGAAGTGCGTACTTCGCCCCACCTTCTGGGCGCACCTTGCACTGGCAGACTGGCAGGTCAATGCAGAAAAAAGGTAAAATGTCGGAGCAGGTCCATATGGCGGCAGACACCAGTGTTCGCCTGTGCGCAGTTCGACTTCTCAACAGAGCCGGAATGCGCCCTTGACAGGTGTACAATAGGGGAACAAACCCGGAATTTGACCAAGGCTTGAAGGCCTTCCCCGACTGCACTGATTTCTGCACGCATCCCAAGGAGCCCCGATCCCAAGCAAAGATGGATAGACTGCCCTCTAAGGCAGGCATGTGTCACACAGCATAACCCATCATCAGACAAGTGTCCAGCTTCGGGATTTGAACCAAGACTGCCGACCAAAAGGGATAAGCATGGGCTGCACTGCCGACGCCAATAGCCTCATTCAAAGCTGATCTGAGGTTTCACCTGCTCCAGCCTACTAGCAAGCTCGCCGACTTGAAGAATTACCCAAGCACTCCGCCACGTAGCTGTCCGGCCTTCCAGGAAGACCATGCTGCGGGTACGCACCGATCCGACAAAAGGTCAGCATTTGCAGCTCTTTCGCCGCTTCTGTCGACTCATGTTTGATCGGGACTCGTGCCCATTAATGTAACGGGTGGGACTCGGGCTATAAAAGCCCATCTGAAATTCATTGTAAAGGGTGGAAGGGGAATGTTTGTTAGGGAACTACTGTGCTTACTGTAACCGTGCTTCTGCTTATGAATACAATCTGTATGCCTGGTTCTGTTCTACTGTCTTTATTCTTTTATTCTGTCTTTCATTATATGCCTTAGGCCCACCTGTGTCGCTGCTCGTTAATTCACTTTGGCATTTGGCGATCGGGTTCCTCTAGCATTGCTTGCTTAAAGCACCTTCCGTACTTCATTATTTAAAGCATTCATTATAAATTTGGTAGCAGTTCCATCGATTGTGTGTGACGTTGTCTGGCCCGTATCCGGTGATTGATGCGATCCCTCGCCGTTAGTTCCTTGTAGGGAATGTTTGCTAGGGAGCCATTGAAGCCGTGCGGTTAAACTCTCTACCTAACACATATACCGGCTCCGACATCTCTAGGTTTACTTTCTACCCCCGTCGGTGTACGTATCCGGTGATTGATACGATCCCTCGCTGTTAGTTCCTTGTAGGGAATGTTTGCTAGGGAGCTATTGAAGCCGTGCATACGTCGCTGGTGTATCGGAAGTACGCCTAGGTTTTGCAGTTCCTTGTCATGCTCTGTGTTTGTATGCAGTAAGTAGCGGTGATTGGTGTGTTCCCGTACTGTTAGTTCCCCCCCACCAACCTTTGGACATATTTGTAATCTCTTTCTGTACATTTATCTCTTTCCGTTCATTTATTTCTTTCCTGTTCCCCTTAGCTTAAATCAGACACCCCCCCAAAAGGAGCCGGCCTTCTCCGGAGATTGGCTCGGAAGGCATCTCTTCCTTCCGGCCTTTCATGCTGGTGGGCGGGTCCAGGGCGCATTAACCAAAAATCCTTTCCTCGTGGCGGATTCGTGACCAACAGGTGGCTTCTTCGAATGTTGTAGACAATGTGACATGGTTTGCATTCCTTACCATCATTGCTAGGTTGGGATGTAGAGATCTAAACATAGTATGCCAAGGCTTGCTCGTTTGATGGCCTAATATCAAAGGGTATTAGTTGCATTGCATGTATGAACCTTGTATTGAAGTCGTGTGTTTTCATTTTGGTGCCTTGTTATATTGTTTAGTTGAAACAACACAAAATATGCATTTGATGGGCAATTGAATCTCCTCATAAATAGCTCTACAATCAAGGCCCAATTTGTTATTGATCCATTGGCTAGACTTCTATATCAAGTGGCAACTTTATCCCTCAATGAGCTCACCAATAATTTGATCATTATGTCTTCTTGAATTTGGTGAATTGATTCTAACATTGATAAATCATTCAAATATTCAATTGCAGTTTTACTATCACTCCCTATATATGTGGGTAGGGACTTTAGGGATGCCACGGAAATGTGTGAATAGATTAGCAAATTGAGGGGCCCTTGATATTTCTAGTGTGGGAGGTTATTATTCTATGGTCTAGCTTGCATCTACATTTGAAAAGGTGGTTGCCCTTGGCCATAAGTTACGAGCTGCCCGTTGGGTACCATCTATCCATACTGTAATTACCCAAATGGCGCTTGGTACACTGGTTGTCCCACATACATTTGTTGTTGAAGATTTTGAATTTATTGTGGGCAATTTTGTGTACATTTGGATTTTGTAGTAATTGTAGATTTTGGACAACATTAGGATTAGGGTTTTGCATTATTTGTTGAGGCTGCTCCATTTGCAATTATGATGATGTTGCAATTGAGGGCTTTGTGGAGTCTAGACCATTGTTTGAGGTTGTCCCATTTATACTTATTGATGATGCTGCAACTAAGGACTTTGGGGACTTTGCACCATTTGTAATTGATGATGTTGCAATATAGTACTTTGGGGACTAGGTGTTAGATTCTACACAACATGCGGACTTTGGATAATTTGTTGGGGGCAAGGGGCAGGTTGTTGTCATTGAGTAATTGGTTGTTGCTGGCTAGTAGACATCGCATCCCTCAAGAATTTTGTAGAACGTTTAGCGATAATTGGGGATTTCGAGGGACTAATTGACTTATTGATTGGCTGGATGACACGTTTTGTGGCCCACTAGACTGCCCTGTTTCGGAGTATGGTTAAAGTTGTCCCATGGGCAAGGGGTCTAGTGGTGCATTTACTGTACGAGAATCCATGTCTGGACTAGAGTTGTCTAGGGTTAGGATTGTTTGTTTGCCTTTGTTAGTGCTTTCAATTTGTAAGTCTATGGATTGTCTTGGTTCGTTTATCCAAACTGCGGTAGACAATTTCTTTCCTTGGACCCCTTCTAATAGTTAATAGGTTTAATCTCTTTTTTTGTTAGTTGTGATTTTGATCTTGCATTCATAAACTCTTCATAGGTTTCAAACAAATTTGAATGCTTTAAATTTTTAAATTGAGAAAACAAGATTTTGGTTGCAGGGCACACCTTTGAAGAATGGGGCGCATCCTAAGTGAGGATATGGTGCACTGTCGGAAAGTGGGGCACACTCTTGAGTGAGGATTGGGTGCACTACTGGAAAGTAGGGCACATTATTTCTCTGGGAGAAAAACATAGTTCAATTTTGATAGCGAGGTGCACATTTCAAGAGCAAGGCACACTTTTTGGAAGGCAGGGCACACTTCACATTTTGGGAGCAGAATGCAATCTATCTCAGAGCTAGGCACACTTCACATTTTGGGAGCAGAATGCAATCTATCTCAGAGCGAGGCACACTTCTAAAGAGCGAGGCACACTTCATACTTGGGAGCAAAACGTATAGTTTCAAAGCTAGGCACACTACTGAAGAGTAGGGCACATTGTTTACTTAGGACAGAGCGCACTTCAAGTTTTCCAATGGCTAGGATGATGAAAAACACTCTAAAAGTTTGAATCGTGTTACCACAGTTTTGATAGTCCCAATTTTCCCCTAAAACACAACTTCTAGAAGGCAAAGTGGATCTGTTAAGAAAACTATATAAATTTGATCAAAACTTTTAGGTTTGCTTAAAAAATGGAGTTGCCACTTAAAATATTTAACATTTTGCAAATAATCATGTAAAACTTTGTCAGATCTAACCCAAAACTAAGGATAATAGATGTATGATTTGCTAGCAGGATTAGTTGATCTCATCAAGAAATCAATTTGATGGGTCCTACCAGGTGTGCCAAGAACTGTTGAATCACAGGATTGTCTGTATGATTGTGCCTGTGAAACCATAGTTCAACAAATGGATGAGAAGGAATTAATCTTCTCAACCTTTAGATTCAGGCCAGTTCGTTCTAATCTAAGTGAAATAAAGCAAATCTAACATATTTTTGTGGGAAAAGGGTGCAAGAAAGTAAGCAAAATGCATAAACAAATATGACTGAAACCATAGCGAGATTAGCATGATCCAATGATAATCTCAAGTGGAGGCTGAATAACATCAATGAATAAGATTTGGAATCTTGCAATAAACGAGAAAGAGGACTAACAAGAAGTGAAAGAGTGGAGCCACCAACATTGAACACCCTTGAATGAAGAGGTTGCATAATATAGTTTATCCATGAACACCATGCTCCGTTTCTCATCAATCACAAGATTTGAGTACAAAATGACAGCTGATTACAGAAAGTAGCTCCAGCTTTCTTGAAATTGCCAAAGGACCCTTACAATGAGTATGAAAATCTTATTTATAAGAAAAGTCTAGCCTACTCTACTCATAATTGCATCAAAAGAAATTACCCATAGTTACACAACTTGGCACTAGAAGACAAAAATGTCGCCATCATCTTTAAGTGATGGAATGGGGCATTGTCCTAGAAGAGCTGGACGCAGTCTTGCCTTAGAGCAAGGCATTGCTTTTACTTGGAGCAAAACACTACCTTGGATTTGAGTATGGTGCTGTCCCTCAAGACCAGGGTGTTGTCTTAGAAGAGCGGAGCGTTGTTCTACCTCAGAGCGGGGCACAATCCTGCCTTAGAGTAGGGCATTATCCTAAAAGAGCGGGGCATTGCTTCATTAGGGTGGGGTGCTAACTTCATGCTATAGTCATGGATATTTTTATTTGAATATCTTTAGAGGTTGATTAATTGGAATAATAGTGAATACATGTTCCTTGGGTTGTCCAAAGTGTTTCATGAATGATTCAACAATTGAAGCCCAAGTGGTAACTTTATTGTCTTGTAAGCTCCTATATAATATCCGGACCTTATCTCTCAACGAAAATACCAACAACCACACCATGACATCTTCTTCTTGTATTTGATGAATTAATTTTAGGATCGGCAACTCATTGAGGTGCTCTAAAGCAGTTTTTCTACCATTCCCGTCAAATGCTGGTAAAGATTTCATAGCTGTAATAGCAATTGGTAAGTACATTGGCAAATTTATTGGGCCTTGATATTCCAATCAAGAAGCTGATTCTGAGGTGTCACTTGCATCTGCATCTGACAGAACAAAGGTCCTTGCCCATACAGTATCTGTTGACCATATTGCATGGACATATGCTGACTGCTGTTGAGGGAATTGGACCATTTACTAGTTTTGTGTAGCCTGTTGGTTTTGTGCAACCATCTATCCATCTATTGTTGTTGCATATTTTGTTTATAGCAGCTTGATCAGAGTAGGGGAGTCCCTCTCTCTCACTGTTCATTATTTGAACCCGGCGACCCCTTCATCCAGAAGAGTTCGAATCTGGATCAAGAGAGGTTTACCAGATCTTCCACCCCAAATGGTAATAATAGGCTCTATCCAATATCGGAAAAACCTGAGGAGGATTCCTTTTCTATATGATATTGTCCTACCTCTTCAACAATGGGAAGGGGCCGGAGATCTTCCCCCCTTTAAGGAACTTTAGTATGATCCTTTACGCCCCCTTCTATAACCTCCTTTGAGCAGAACACTTGGAACTAGAGGACTATACTAAAGAACCTTTTCTTCTATGAAAAAATAAAAATCAATACGTCCGTATTGATTGAATCACTCGGACGACCCATATCAACAACATCACTGGGACTTTGTCCCCCTTTCTAGTTCCAGTTACCCCGAACTCTTCTTTTATTTTTCATGGAAGATCAGGGGCAAGCTCGGGCATCTCTCTCACTTGAATCAAGAGAGCCAGAATTATCTGGTTCTTGTTCATTTACTATATCAGTAGGATCGATTCTCGATGTATAGTACTACGAGACTACTCCCTCTAATGAATGTAAGTTTTCCCTATTAGTGGATCTTATAAAAATGATTAAATTAATCAGTGGATATAATCCATCGGAGCAACGGCTTATAGGTAGAGAGCTCTCCCTCGCATAAAATCGAAAGCCTTTCTATAGATAGAGCCGCTCGCCCCGCGGGGTGAAAAACAAGCTCGACTTATCTTATCTCATCTTATTAATAGAGGGGGGTGAGGGGTGAGCTTCTCTCTCCCCTCCCGAGGTCGGGCCTCGACCGACGGGGAGAGAGAGGAGGGAAATGTAACCTTAAGATGAAAAGGGGCAGGGAGAGCTAGAAGTGGGATAGGGAGAGGGTTGTGTATCCATCTTATCCGACAAAATACCGACCTTAAATAAAACTCCGATTATAACAGGTTTAAGCCTCCTACTAATTAGATAAAGGGTACTAACTGCCCCGCGACGAAGGGTACTAGCCTTCCCTTTGCGATAGCAATAGCAAAGGGAAGGCTAATCAAATACCCTTTGGGCCATGCACTCTTTCAGTGGAGATTGAGACCACGATTATTAACCCGCGCCTTCATTACCAATCACTGGATAAGAGAACCGGTTCCGAAGATAGGGAGAGGGATTCCTTCATTAGATAGGGAGAGGGGGAACGGCCATTAAATAGAAGAGATCGATTCATTAGATAGGGAGAGGGCCAACCCTAGCTGAATGAAAGGGAGAGGGAGAATGCCAATTCTAAAGATAGGGAGAGTGGTTAATCAACCCTAGCTTAATCAGTTGATTAAGCTTTGTAATGAGTGGTTAATGTGAATTGTGTACAAACTGCTAGTTTTGGTAAACCAGCCGAGGAATAGGAATTTGTACAATTTGATGATTCTGCATGTTCTGCTGATTCAGAGGGGTTTGCTGATATTGCGGAATCAACTGATTTTGAGTGATGTTTGGGTTTGGCAGAACTTCTTGTTGACTTTGAGGGAACTGTTGATACTGGGGAATCTTCTGATTTTGGATGATATTCTGATCTTGTGAAATTTGTTGTTGATTTTGCAAGGTCAGTTGATTCTGCACGGTACTTTGATTTTGCTGACCTTGTTGGTTCTGCCCTATAGACTGATTTTGTGTGCTGCATTGGCCTTGTGCCCAAGTTGGTTTTATGGTATTTATTGGTTTGGGACATTTGTCTATTGTTCGGTCCAATCTGTTGTCAGCCAGTTCCAACCTGCTGATTTGACCCAACTTTTTGATTCAAGACACTTGCTAATTTGGTCCAGGTGGTTATTGATTGGTTATACCTGGTTGATGATTTGATACAACTTCTTCTTGTGAAGGTGTACAACCTGTTGTACCAAATTATGTCTTTAAAGCGGTAGGCTGTGGTGGTGGTTTGGGTGGCATGCTGTATAGTGGATTTATTTACTGCATACTGAAGGAATGGGTTGGGTGAGGTCCAAGCTTGATGAGATTGCGTTGCGTTTAGGACTTCTTGACTTTTAGGTTGTCCTATTGGGGAATAAGGGTTGACCTGTACTAGTGGAGTCGGAGACGATGGTGGTGTTGTTACATAAGGAGGATTTAGGTTCATACTGTGATTAATATATCATCATTGTCTGTATAATTCGTTCTAGGGGTCTTAAGTTTTTTATTTCGATTCCTTGGATTCCAACTGCGGTCAGAGGTTTCTTACCTTTAGTCCTTTTCCTCTGAAAAGTGAGTAATCAAATTGGTTCACTTTCTTTCCTTGATTGGCGATATTTTGATCTTGTATTCATAATCTCTATGTGGAATCTCTGCAGTTTCGAGGTTTGAACCTGTAGTATTTGCAAAAACGCTAAAAAATTATCCCTAAAAACCTAACATTTAGAAAAATGTACTTTTAGTTTTGGAGAGTGGATTGCTCCTTAGGATGGAAGCAAATTGCTCTTGTTGTCATTTGGTCAAATTTTTAGGAATTTTTTCTGAATTTTGCAAACTCCATACTTTGACACTGAGCGCACAGAAAATGCCTTAGATCTTTAGAGTAGGTTCTAGTAAAATCCTGCCTAAGTCAAAACAGATAGCCAAGATAGATCAATTTGATGGATTCAGAGTGTCTTAGGATTTTATAGAGCGAATTGCACCAGTCTCGAAGGGCGGGTCCCATTAGAAGGCAATTTGCTAATTTTAGAGCTTTTATGAACTTTATCTCCTTAGATATGGAGTGAATCACTCTTACACCTAGAGAGTGAATCATTCTCCTAAGGAGTTGGTGGATTTTGAAGTGACTTCTGAAAAATTTGAAACAAATCTCATAGACAGAAATGAATCACCTTTCTGGATACCTGTAAACATTCAATCCAGAAGGCATTGAACAAATGGGGTAGAGGGATATAACCAATCAATAATGACAATTGATTCAGGGGTTTGATGCAAAATTTGAATCTAAAACAAAATTCTTGGGTTCTTTTAAGATGGAGTTGCCTTTACTTGAAAATCTCTGAATTCAAGCAAATGTAACGGAAAAACAACAAAAGTCAAAAACATTGATTTAAAAATGATCAGATCTTAAGCTGAAACAATCAGATATGGAAAACCATTTCGGGGTTATGTTAGATTTGATGCTATTAACACACCTTTTAACAGATCTAAAGAAATTTAAAGCGGATTTATGTGGATCTGAAATGCAAGCTCAAAGACACTATATATAACTAATGCGAGTGGGCTTTGGTTTGATTTCATGAAAGGATCACATCGGTCAGTCCCACTGGACGTGCTAGAATTGTTGATATGTAAAATTGTCTAATATGATTATGCGCCTGGGAGATTGCAGTTCAATATAGAAAGGGGATCAAATTTATCCCCTATCTCTAGATTGAAGGGCCGACTCCCACTAAATCAAATTAATATAAACTAATCTAAGTAATTTCCTAGGAAAAGGGATGCAAAAAACAAAGCAAAATGCAATAAAACAAATACAATTAGGTTACTGTAGCAAGATGAGTGTTGATCTAGTTGAAATCTTCAAAAGAGACTAAGTAACTTGGTCTGATCAGATTTGCGAACACCCTACAACAATGAAGCGAGAGGACTAATAGAAGATGGGAATATGGTGCCAAAAGCATCATACATCCATGAATAAAGAGGTCAAATGACACAGTTGATCCATAGAAGCCTTGCACAATCTCTTCATTAATTGCAATTCAAATCATGATTACATGTTTGACCACAAGAGTAACTCTAGTATTCAAAAAATCACAAAAGGACCCTTACAAATGAGCTCTTAGCTCTTATTTATAGTAAAAATTTAACCTAACTTTGGTAAAACAATTCTACTCATAGTAAAATTCTAATTTCAACCATAATCGGCTCTCAAACTTATTCTAAATCATTCTAGCAGCTCCAATCCTCCACTAGCGCTGTTTGGAGAGGAAAAGGTCACTTTCCAAGCTGTTACCTCGAACCTTGTGCTTCATATCTGCTGTAAGATGACCTTTTTTAAGATGATGTTGTGGAGAGCGATTAAATCTTCAAGATGATAACAATTTGCTCTCTTGGTCAATAAGCGAATCAACCACTTCTAGATGTAGCTATTTTTCATGCTCAGGAATAAATCACACTTCTCTATAAAACAGATCACACTCCTCATGCTTCATTAATTTTGGGAATTTGCCTTGGTTACCCCTCTCTGGAATTGTCATCTTGACTCTATTTTGACTAGAATTGCCTCAATTTCTATCCCAACCTCCTCTTGCATGACCTGTTCCCCTGCTGGAGTACAGTGGTAGTAGTTGGACTACTATATGTACACGAAACATATAGTTTGTTTTTCTTGGTATTGTTCTTCAATTTTTCATCTTCCACATCCTGTCTCTCGTTAAAGCTGCAATTCAGGATATCACTTCATTGTGTTCATGTGGATCCCTGTATCCTGAGCATAACTATAAGCAAAGCTTGTCTTTCATCTCCAAACACAATGCTTTCTCCAAGTTTTTGCAAGAGAAATATGGGGGGACCACCTTCAACTTCTTATACTTACGTAGCAGTCCTCTAAACCAACAATTTTGAAATCTTTAAGGGGCATCTAACATTCTGATCAAGCCCTACATCTTTTACTATCTCATATTTGTATTGCATCAGATTGTAGATGTCATTTAGAATCTCATTATCCGTGTGCAACAATTGGAACTCTTTCTCCTATCCTGTCTCAATATCTTTTACTCCTTGAAGTGAATTGGACCAAATTTCATGTACCGATCGGTTGCAGCATCTTATAGAATGGTAAGTCAGCTTTTCTATATTTTGGGGCACCTTGATATTTTTTATACCACTATTTGAGGGGCAACCATTTGCATATGCAAATCTCCTGTAAGAGTGCTCGTCATCCTTCCCTCCTACCAAGCTCTGAGCATCCATTTCACATCCTCTTAATTGTCTTTTGCTGGCACCTACCCATTGATCCCCCAATTTTTATGTGGTTGATTTATCTCTAGTTTTTTTTTTTTAAAATTTTATCTCTAGATATTTGATCCTCTCCTTGTCCAATTCCAAGGCCAATAGTCTTTCATGTTGAGTCCTTAGTCAATAGTGTCAAACCTCCAATTTTTGTAAGTTGGGTCAGGACTTTCTGTTGTCAAAGTTGATAAGATAAGCAACTGAAGTTTTCCATCAATTTTCAACAAGTGTTTGTTTATCATGCCATACTCTTCTTTTCCATGAAACTGGTGGACAGTCTTACTGCTTTAAGATGATCCATTTCTTTGCTCTATGCTTCACATTTTTCTTCTTATTAGGTTGCAGCGCCCTTCTAATTGATCAAATCCTTTTTCTATAAGTCATGGCAGTTGTAATATGAATAGATCTATTTATTTGGTCCATGACAATAGTTGTACTTCTTGTATTGTTTTACATGTATCATGGGTTTCTTGCCTTGTATACTTTTAAAAAATTCTATGAAAGTAAGGTCTTCCAAAGGATCGTTTTCTCTTGATATTCTTCCCAATGATATTCTTCATCGATCTAGATGAATTTCTTAAATTTACTTTTAAGGCAGTTTGGGGGATGGAGTTCTGGGAACAGGGTTTTGGGAATGGAGTTCTGGAAAAGAACACAGTTTGAGAATATAATTTTGAGTATAGCCTATCCTGAGGATGACTTGCAAGGGAGCTTCTGGGTGGATATTAGAGGACACACTTTTGATGATGGAATTCTAAAAAGGAACAGACTTTTGACTATGGAATTGTAGAGATGGCTTCCTAAAACACTATTTTATCTGATTTTTGATTCTTCCCTGCCCCTGCCCCCAAAGTGTTTTCAAAATGTGGCCCTTGGTTTGCTACAGCATTAAAACACAGGTCGAATGGACATATGATCCAAGTTGGAGATTAGAATAATCTATGAGATTAGAGGAAACACCTGTTCATATAAAAAAATATGACTACCAGAAAGAAACAATGCACTTGTCTGCATGAAAAAATAAAATCCAAAATTATGAGAATTTATTATATTACTTTGTACATGGATTATTGTCTTTAGGATTTGGCCTGGCTGTCCAACCAAGTGCCAGCATAATGGACATAAAAGGAAGAATATATCAGACGAGGTGCATGGTGGTGGTAGAAACCATTTGCACATTACCATAATGACCAATTCATTAATCATGAAAAGTTAAAGGGCATGCCAACTTTTCTGCGTTGCTGTATCTGTTCTTTTATTGCCCTTGTCTTAAAGACAAGGACTTGGTATTTGCGACAACCTAATTTTTTCCGGAGCATCCTTTTTTTTTTTTGGAACATCCAAGTTTAAAAGCAAATAATTTTATTTAATGGGTTATATGGAATTGAAATGGGCCCCACCAGTATTATATCATGACCACATAGTGGTATTATAACAACTTGACAGTTATGCATGTTTCTCTTGGCAAGATTCAAAACTTGGTCTCCTTGAAAATCTAGGAATTTAACCAATTGAGCTAATGCCATCTGATTAAATGTTAAGGTTCACCCATTCACTCATGAGATTTGAACCTTGGTTAAGGGTGTGAAATTCTTCATTCCCTACCAGTTGCTCTAAATCTCATGGGCAGTTTAAAAGTGAATAATAAATAATCAGAATTTTTTACATAATAAATTAAAAGTCTTTTTTTTTTAATAACTATGAATTAAAAACGCCTATTTATATCTTTTAATAGATTAATTTTTATAAATTTTATATGAAATAAACAAATAGAAAAAACAAGGATCATAATAAATCTTGACATGTTCTTGTCTCATGTTCATTAAATAAGATAGATTAATTGATATTAAATACCAACATAATGAAATTAAAATTTCAAAATATAATTATTTTTTTAACATGTATTATCTAGAAATTAGATTAATTTTTGGAATGAAATTTATAATATATCAATAATTGTGAATAATAATGTTTTGAACCTGAAAAATAGCATCACCGAATTCAAAGTCCTTGTCTCTAGAAACAAGTTTAATGTTAATTAATTTTTTGTAAAAGAGAGTCAAAATACAAGTGAAATTAATTTGTTCTAACGTGGTTCTAAAAAATAATGAAGCCTAAAGAATAAGGTTTTGCAAATGCGAAGACCTTGTCTTAGAGACAATAAAAATATTTTAAAAATATAATAATATTGTAATAATAAAATTCAAAATATTATAATATTTTAATATTAAATTTACGGAGCTTATTTAAAAAATATATTAAATTTACGAGATTTTAATAGAACAATTGTTAATAGTTGTTTGCCCCTTTTTAGATTGGGTATATGGGATTGAAACAAGCCCACTGGTTGACATTATCCCCATGTTACTGTAGTATTTCAATGAACCACACAGTGATATTGTATAGTTTGACAAAATTTGAAACTGGTTGTCCCCATTGGGAGCCCGCATTTTTAACCTTTTAAGATAAGGTCACTTGATTTTAATATTTGATTATTATCTATAATTATTTACCCCATTAATTTATTTAAAAAGTAGTAGTTTAATTATCAAAATAATATTTGCAAACAAGAATTTTATAATCCAAGTTTCTTGTATAAATATTGTTATATTTTATTAATAATTTTAATTAATTAGTAACTAATATCTTTTTTAGTAGACACAAGAAACAAGACATGTCATGATTTTTTTGCGACCCTTGTTTTACTTGTAATAATTTTAAAAATCATTTTGTATTTAAGTAGGTACAAAAATTTTAAAATCTTGCCTAAGTTGTATGCCATTTGTAATTTATGTTATGGGCTTCCTTAATATCTTCCAAGGGTTTTACCTCATCTATTACAGATATTTTCTTTCGTAGTGAGATTTCAGGCAGTGAGAAAAGCTTATCCAGATCTGATATCCTTTTAAAGGATGTAAAATTTTTAATCTGAGATGCATGGATTATACTGAATCATTCTACACCTTAGTTTACACTAACAATGTTTTTGCATGAATTCGGCAGTGCAATAGAAAACAAGAAGAGCACACAAAATGGAATCAGAATTTAAAAAATAACATGTCATATACATTGCAGACACTACTTTCCATGATAACAAAGCTTTACATTACATACACATCAATTAAAGTTGTAAGCTGAAAATCCAGATATGATATTTTGCTTGTACTCATTGTTGATACTTTCACTCTAAGGCCTTAAACATGTCCCAATCTATGACAGGGCATTCTAATTTATGCCTAATCATTTTCAAGAAACTGTCATGCACTATAGGCTTGTGGTTTTGCACTGGCCCATTTAGAGTAAGCTAGTTTCTTAAGATACATATGCATCTGAGACTTATAATGAAGACAAATAGCATATTTGTTGGAATGGATTAAGAATTACTTAGTGTAATTCCCTAATTTTTGGTCCCTGCGTTTCATCTTACTAATCTCACTTGCATACCGTGTTATTTATTTCATGTGCAGTGGTTCGTTTAGCTTGCATGTGAGTTGTGTTCATTTACTCCATCATGCTTTATTTCCCTTGCAGAATAAAAATGATTGACAAGGACGATGTTATTTATTTTGCTTGGTCTGGACGGGGTCATCTCTTCTTTTCCTACTTTGACTAGATAATGCAAGGTGTTCTGATTAGTTTGCTGGTCTGTGTCTTCCTTTATTCCAGGCAGAGGAAGGTGGCAATAAGAAAGCTAAGCGAGGTCCTTTGACAGCAGAAAGAAAATTGAAAAAGAAGGAAAGTTGTTTGTCATACGTATTGAAATTTGTATTATGTTTAATAAAATTCCATGGTGATTTACATGATGTTTTTTTTCTGGTTCCTTAAGGTCAATTTTAAAATAAAATATAAATTCTGCTTAATCTAACACTGATCTTAAGTTTTTGGGTTTTGCCAGATTGCAAAAAAGAAGAAAAAGGCACAAAAAGACAAGCAACTTGGTATTAAAAGGTTGAAGTTGGCACCAGTTACTAAACCGAAGCCAGTGATTTTGTGCAAATTTTACATGAAAGGACGATGTGCTCAGGTGTTCTTTCCCTTGACATTTGTCAGTGTATCTCATCCTTTTTCAAAGAAGAGAAAACAAGTCTTTAAAATTTAATAAGCACATACCTCGATCAAGGCAGAATTCTTTTCTAGTCAAAAAGAGCTACAAACAGAGATATTGAAGTTGCACTTAGTGATTGTATTACATACATTGTTGGCTGTTACTGCATTGATGTTATGACTTGTGAATAATAATAAAACATAATTATGAGGTAGTAACATTAAACACTAATCCTACGTACTTGACAATGTTTATTGTTTTCACATAAAATAACACTTGATGAATTTCACAACTAAAGTAGCAAGGTTTTGTTGTTTTATTTACCTTGGATAGGTTTTTGACAACTTATCCCAGATTACTATTTTGGCTATCTATAAAAGAACTAACATAAATAATCATATTTACAGAGTCACAATGTATGCCAAGATTAGTATGTTAAATTGAAACATAATCAATCAGCTCGAAAAGACTTGTTTCAATTTTATGTTATTATTTGTAGTTCTAGTTGAAGTCACTCCTTAATCAATCAATTTTATGGACATAATTTGAATTTCATAGTACTATTTGCAGCTTTATCCTTTTGTGATGTATAAGTATTTGGTTTATTTGTTAGTTTAAGGTCCTATTGGATGTTCTAACTATTCATTGCATTTGATGTTTATCTTTTAGGTGATGTTAAGTTACTTTGTCCTCTTTAATCAAATTTTCCCAGAATTTGCTTGTGAAGTAGAACATGGGAACATTTTGTTTTCATGTTTCAAATTGTCTTCATTATTTTGAGATTAAATAATATTTTTAAATATATATTTTATTTTTTAATAAGAGTTTTTTGATTGCAGGGTAACCAATGCCCTTTCTCTCATGATGGAGTTCCTATCACTAAATCTGAGGTATGTTTGATTAAGTAAGACTTTTGTTTATAATCTCTTTATGAATGAACAGGAACATGTCATAGTAGAATATCCTGTTATAAGGATTTGATATATAGTAGGAATATACATGCTGCAGTAATCAAGTGGCTGCTAAGATAATCTGTACATAGATCACTTGCAAGAATAGTATAATACCATTGTATTGCGAATAACAATGTTTTGCTTTGCCTTGTAACATACTTTGCTACCAAGAATTGATCTCCTTTTGTGTATGTCATGCATGGTATTTGAGATTGAAATAATGCATGCGAAATACGTTCTGCTGGAGTAATAGTCAAGATAGTTTTATATTTTTCCATGTCTTTGGGTAATTCTAGGATTGCCAGTTGCTAGTGGCGGGGTATTTTTTATTTTACTTGCTTTTATATTTCCCTTTGGGTGGTTAGACTTCTGGCCAATGCTTTATCTTCATTGAGTGGCCGGAGATTTTAAAGTTTATTGCTGACATCATTGTCAAAAAGCTCCGACTAGCTAGCTTCTTGGCTTTTGGCAATACTTCTGGAGATTTCCCATGGATATCCAGGCTTCCGGTTTTGCAAGCATTTCCAGTTGCCAGTGACTTTAACTTTACTTGCTTTTAAACTTCCCCTTGAGTCGTTGGACTTCTGACCATTTCACTTGTGACCATTTCACTTGCTTTTTAAATTTCCCTTTGAGTGGCCGGACTTCCAGCCACTTCACTTGCTTTTAAATTTCCTATGAGTGGCTAGGGATTTTGAAGCTCATTGTCGATGCCACTACCAAAAAGCTCTGGCCAGTTATGCTTTCATGCAAGTGTTTGGGCTCCTAGCCACTTTCTTATAATCTGCACCTATACTGACCGTGGTTGTGGCAGCTTATATAGCCTGTAGAAAATAAGCAATTTCGGGCCTCAAATCTCCTCGAAACATAGACAAATTTCTATTTGTTGGAAAGCTCTTTTGGAAAGACATCTAATGAAAGTGGTTTCACAATATTTCACTAAGTATTGAAAGAGATGGGGTCTGAAAGTGAGTGCTGTGTGATTAGGCAGGCATTATGACTAACAGGGCAGCCAAATAGCTTTGCTGGAAATAAGCCATCCGGGAGGTCAATTTGTCTTAGAACATAGGCAAGTTTATACTTTCTGGAAATTTCTTTTTGAGAGGCATCCAATGAAAGTGGTTTCACCAAATTTTATCAATTATTGAAAGAGATACGGGGTGCAGAAGTGAGTGTTGTATGATTAGGCAGGCATTTTGGTTAAGAGGGCAGCCAAATAGCTTGTTGAAAATAAGCCATCTTGCAGGTCAATTCTTCTTGGAACATGGGCAAGTTTATACTTTCCAGAAAGCTCTTTTCGAGAGGCATCTAATGAAAGTGGTTTCACCAACTTCTATTGAGTATTGAAAGAGATATGGGGTATGGAAGTGAAGCCATCTGTGCTGTCGGGGGGAATCCAAGTCTACAGTGCCTGAATTTAAGCAGGTTTGGGGTGCTAAGGCTATGGGAACATAGGCATGTGGGTATTTGTTGGAAATCTTATTTTGAGCCTGATCTAATAGGAGAGGTTATTTGCCATTTTAAAAAGTTTACCATACACAACAATGGCAATAAGCATCATAAGAAACTCAAGGCATGTAGAAATTGGGCATCTATGATTAGAAGCTTTCAGCTGAAAACCCAAGTTTTTTGGATGATTGACTATGATGCACAAGCCCAAGAAAACAGGAGAAAACTGACCAAAATTTTAAAAAGTGGGTCCTTAGTCCATTTAGGTTGGGCTTGTTGTGCAAGCGCAACAACAAATGGTGACTCTATTGGGAAATGCTCTTGAGCATTTTGGGAATAGAATGAACCCTCTTTGAAACAATGAAACTATAAGACCAAACAAAATAAAAAAATTTGGCATCTATCCAAGGCTGGGGTTAAGCCATTAATATGAAAGCCATTAATATGAAAGCAATACTCCATTTTGTTTCAACAAAATTGTGTGCGTATGAATTCATTCTTATCCCAGAGTTAGTTAAAATTTGCCACCATAGTTAAGAATTTAGGCTAGTTCACCCCTGAGCGAACATTGGTCTATTACTAATGAGCTCTGCCACATAGGTAGACATGTCACCAACTACCGGACATTACTATAGTCTTGACGGAGTTATTTCTAATCCCACTCTAGACCTTGCTCTACTGCTAGCTAAGCGTTCATAGCCCTAGTAGAGGTTGTCTGAATCACCCAAGCACTTGAGCCTCTTTTTTTCTTTTGTTTATGAAAACAAATTTATTTTGCTCAATTTACAAATATTGGGGTATGCTTTTGGGTTGGGGATCACTATGGCAAATAGGAGGGTGAATATTTGAATAGCTTTCGCCTAAGAACCAAACCACAATGGTTTCATTCCTCCTGATCTAGAATCTTTTTAAAGTATTTTCATTGTGAAGTTGTAACACCATTTTGCATTACTTCCAAATTAAGTTTTTTACCCCAAGACATGGGTATACACCAAATGGACTATTAAGCCAATCTCGGCTTCATTGAGTTTAAAGTAGGACCCTTTTATCTCCAAACTGTGCAAAAAACACTCCCTCATTAGAGTAACCAAAAGCTGGTTGCACTTGACTAATTTGAGCCAAAGAGAGGAAAGCACAAGATAGAGCAAAATTAAAGACAAAAGCAAAGCAAAAACAGAAATGGAATGAAACAAGACCAACACACCAAAAACTCAAAACACAAAACTATGTACAAGGCTTATTTACAAGGTAATACTGGAATATTCTCAGGCACTAAAGTAGTGTTAGGCTTTTTAGCTTGAAGATATTCTCCTAGAATCTCTGATATTTGGAAGGGACCTAGCCAAAGAGGGTCAAATTTTCCATGGTCACCTTTCTTTTCATGAGCCTTATCCCATAGTAACACCAAATCTACAATTCTAAAGGCCTTTATTTTGGCTATCTTATCAAACCATCGTTTTATCATTCCCTGATGCTTACTAAAATGATGCAGTGCATCTTCATTTTTCGTATCCATACTCATTAAATTGAACAACCTGGCTTCAATCCTATCATCTATTTCCAAGTAGTTTTTTCATGAATTGCACGGTAAGGATCTTGAGGTTGGTGGGAAAGATAGGATCTTGACCATAAACCAAATGATAGGAAGATGTGCCTGGCGAAGACTTAATCCTCATTCTGTCTGACCATAATGCGTACTTCAGTTTATTATGCCAGTCCCTATGATTTCTGTCCAAAATTTTCTTAATTATTTCCAAAAGGTTTTTGTTAGTTGATTTTGCTACTCCATTACCTTGAGGATAGCAATTAGAAGAAAATTTCAGAGTTACCTTATTATCATAAGCCCATTCAACAAATTGCAAAGAAGAGAAAGTAGGGCCATTGTCACATACTAGAGCATATGGAATCCCAAACCTTGTCACGATCTTATCTTCGACGAATTAAATCAACGACCTCTGGGTTTATAAACGCCTGCCAAGATTGGCAATACTCGAACCTTAGGGGAAACAAATCCCCTTTCAAGAGGGAACAAATTTTATTCCAAGTAAGTTGGCTTGCCCTTGATACACCAACAGTTGGATTCTGCCTCTTCATGCCTAGCAAAACTGGCACTGGGGGAGGGAAAAGTCAGTGTGTCATATGCACGCTCAACAAGGAGCAAGATAGTGAGAAAAAGGAACTGCATATTTGGCTTTTGAAGAGCAAGGGAAGGGTCAAAGGGATTTGTTTCCATGTAAAAATTATATTTTATGGGTTCATGAATGCATTTAGAAGGAGGTTGTTGTTTCTATAAACCTTAGTAGTATGTATAATTTCATCAATATTGACTTGGCTTTGAGGTTGTAGGTTCAAGCAAAGAATACCAAGGATGAACAAGTTGTGGGTGAGATGTTTAGGTCTTTGAGGATTTGAAGATCACTATGGATAAATATGTTATACATTCAGATTTTTATGACATATATATGAATAATTAGGATATTGTTCTTGGATATCCTTGGTTGGGTTCATTGGGTATTGTTAATATTAATTTGCAAAAGAAGTTCGTAAAGCTTTGGTACAAGCAAAAGAAGATAATATTGCAAGATAATTCTTAGTATAAAGAGCAAGGAGAAGCCAAAAGAAGGTATTGTAAGGGAGCAAAATGAAGGACTGGCAAACGAATCAAAAGAAGAGTCCAAGGAAGATTAGGCGAAGGCATCTAAGGAAGAACCCAAAGACAAACACAAAGAACCTAAAGAAGCGCATAAAAAGGAAGAACATAAGGAAGAATCTAAGGAAGACCATCAAAAAATAAATAAATTAGAGGAACAAAAGGTTGGTGAGTCATAGGAAGACAAATAGCTAAGGTTGTAGCATATTGATACCCACACCACCAAAAAAGGCAACAATCATGTAGGCATTGAGTTGAGCATCAAAAGGACTATTATGGACCTACATGGAACCAAAGAAGCACCAAGTATAGAGGTACAAGGAAACAAAGGAGCAATAATTATGGATATTGGCATAGTGCAAAAGCATCATGGAATCAAAGGAGCAATGTAATGGATATCTGAGTGGCACAATAGTAGCATGGTAGCATAGAAGGCGACTGTCAATAAAGATTTCATTTGGATGTTTTGATGATTAGGTTTGGTACTAGTTGTGAACAATGATTAGAAGGTAATATTATTTTGTTTCCTCTCAAGTTTCAAGGACGAAACATGTTAAGGGGATGGAATGGTTGGTACTTAGGGATCGATATTGTATTGTATATTCCTGTTATGGAGTAGTTGGCATGGGCCACACATAGCATGAGGTTTAATGTATTGAGATTTTGTGTTGTAATAATGAGTTTGCTAGGGTTATACTCTCCCTTAGCATTATTATGTGAGAGTTTATAAAGAAGGGATTGTGGATTTTTGAGATCGTCATCATATCAAGTATTGCATTATAATGAAATTGGTAATGTTTCACACCACTTTTGCCTCTAGTGGACATCCAACAACTAGTAAATTTGCAATGGTTGTCAGATATTTCTGAATTGTAACAATATTTGACTATAAGTCCATGGCAATGGGAACAATTGAGTATAATGAAGGCATTTTTTTTCAATGATGGCTGAAAAAAGGTTTGGACCAAATTGAACTAGTTTGATTTGGATTGGACTAGGTTCAGCCGAACTTGGTAACTTTTTGCTGATGAAGTAGTGCTCTCATATTGGGAGATCTCATGGAGTTATTCCTTAAGGATTATTTGTTGTTGTTGACCTACCTCAAGGTTATTCTCTATATTTGTCTTGTGGAATATTGCATTATGGCTGATTTATTATTATTTTCTGCATATTATATGGTGATTTATGTTATTGAGTATCAAGGTTCATAAGAGAAGCACTTTTACTTCAGATACATCCAAGTCATCTACATCTTGGATTTCATTTTCTTGGTTTACTTCCCGAGCTTCTCCACTAGATGTGGCCTCAATACTTTGCAACTTTTTTTGTTTTGACTAAGATTTTGACAACTTAGTTGACATTGCATCCGCTTGTGTCTCTTTATCAAATATTATTTCTTGAGTGATGCACACCATCCTTGGCTTGGGTAATAGACTACTGGTCTTTGCTTGTGTTCCCCCCCCAAAATGGTTAAACTGGATTAAAATGGGTCTCACCCATATTACATCATCACCGTGTTGCCATGGTATTTCTACGAACCACATAGTGGTATTATATTGCATGGCAAGATTTGAACTTACGTCTCTCCATTGGAAGTCTGGATTTTTAACCACTTAAACTAATGCCTTTTGATAAATGCTAAGGTTCACCCATGGGATTTGAACACTGTTGGTTACGAATCTGCCATGAGGAAAGGATTTTGTGTTAATGCGCCTAGATTCGCCCACCAGCTTGAAAGGCCGGAAGGAAGGAATGCCTTCCGTGCCAATCTCCGGAGAAGGCCGGCTCCCCGTGGGTTTTTATGGTTTGAGATGAGGGTGCAGGAAAGAGATAAAAATGCGGAAAGAATTTACAAATGTGATTGGAGTTGGGTGGGGGGAACTAACAGTACAACAACACATCAATCACCGCTACTTACTGCATTATGAATACAAAGCATAACCAGGAACTGCAAAGCCTAAGTATACTTTCTGTATAAAGCAGGGTACGCACAGCTACAATGGCTCCCTAGCAAACATTCTCCCTACAAGGAGAACTAACAACACGGCAGCGCATCAATCACCACTACGGACAGCAACAGAAAGCAACCAAGAGATGTCAGATCCGAGTATGTGTGTTATGCAGAGAATTTGTACGCACAGCTACAATGGTCCCCTAGCAAACATTCTCCCTACAAGGAGAACTAACAACACGGCAATGCATCAATCACCACTACGTACAGCAACATAAACATAACACACAAACTGAAGGAACTCGCTACCACATTTATTCTATGTATCCTCTAATCAATTAAGTTCAAGAGTACTTGGCCACCAAATGCTGAAGTGAATCAACAAGCCATGACACAAGCAATGCCTCAGGTATTCCCGACCACCAAATGCTGAAACGAATCAACGAGCCGTGACACAGAAAACGTAAAGCAGAAATGTAAAGGAGAGGCAAAGATAAAAAATAGAAGCAAGAGAACAGAGCCAGGCATATACTTTATATTTATAAGCAGAAGCACAATTACAATGGTTCCCTAACAGACATTCCCCTTCCACCGCCTTACAATGAAAATGCGGTGGGTATTTATAGCCCGAGTCCCTCCCGTTACATTAATGGGCACAAAGTCCCAGTCAAACACTAGCTGACAAAAGCGGCGACGGAGCTGCTAATGCTGACCTTTGTCGGACAGATCGTACCCGCAACGATGGTTTCCCTGAAGACCGGACAGCTACGTGGCAGGGCGTTGGGTAGAACTTCTCATCGGCCGGAATGCGGGCAGCTGGAGCAGGTAGAACCTCCAATCAGCCTTAAATGAGGCAGCTGGCATAAGTAGTGCGGCCCATGCTTGTCCTTTTGCTCGGCACGTCTTGGCTCAGATCCCGAACCGGACACTTGTCGGATGATGCTCGTTTGACACGTGCTTGCCTTAAAAGGCGCTTTATCCAACTTCTCCCAGGATATGAGCGCCATCGGGTTGCGCAGTGCAGAAACAACGCAGCTTGGGAAGGTCTTCATGCCTTGGTCAAATTCTGAGTTTGTTTCCCTATCGCGCACTCGTCAAAGGGCGCACTCCGACTTCGCTCGCGAAGTCGGGTTGCGCACAGTGAAAGCTGATTTCTGCCGCCGAACGGACTTCGCCCCGGAAAGGGGGAGCAGTCCGACTTCGCCGCGAGTCGGACTTCGCCCCAACACTTAGTCATTTTTCCCCCCGACCGCCACTCGATACAAGGTGCGCCCAGAAAGAAGGGAGAAGTCGGACTTCGCACCAAAACCGGGAGAAGTCGGACTTCGCACCAAAACTGGGAGAAGTCGGACTTCGCACCGACACTTAGCCATTTTTCAGGGCAACTGCTGTCAAATTTGAGATCTGACTGAGGGGCTCCAAGAAAGGGGGGAAGAAAGAGAATGTAGGGAAGAGAGAGAAAGGGAGAGAAGAAGAAAGGGAAAGAGAGGAAGAGGAAAAGGGAAGAGCAGCACTGCTACAAAACTGAAAACATTGCACCCCGTGCAAAATGTGGCAACATTTCTGGCGGCTCGCGGGGTGTCGAGCTCGCCTCGGCGCAAAGAATCCATGCCTTCATCCATTGGGTGTAGAGGAAATTGCTTCCCCTGCTTTCTGCTGCTCTAGCCGTTCTCCTCGCGGCAACTGTTCTTCAGATTCACTTCCGGCAGTCGCCTCCTCAGAATCCTCTTCCGAATGCTCTCCAGCTCTGGCTTTTGCCTCGTAGATGCGGTTGTATGCGGCCTGGGCTTGGCCCCAGGCTTCTGCTTCGAATGGTCGGCGGTCGACAACTTCTTCTAATGCTGCGTGGAAAGCAGCGACCGCGTGCATGTCGATGGTGAGGTATCTTTTTCCCGCCTCTCCGGAAGTAGGAGCTGATCTTGCAAAGACTTGGACACCATCTCGGGTGACCTGACTTTCTTGAATTGGCTCAGTCCAGCTATCAATTTCAGCCGTATCTGCCTCAAAGGACCGCCAATTCTTTTTCACCTGCTCATGGGTGAGAAACTCACCATTCTCAACAAAGCCCGGGCACCCTAGTTCGGAGAGAGCGTGAAAGGGAGCCATACAAATGTCTCTTTCATGTTCAAATGCATCCAGCATTCGTCTGGCAACCCTCACCTCTTCTACTTTCTTAAAATATTTATGCAAGGTTACCCTTGCATCTGCCCATTCTGCAGCGAATGAGGACATGGGGGAGAATTGGAGGCCATCGCGCTCGCGCTCTTGAAGATTTATTGCCAGGTCCAGCCATTGCTTCGCCTGGCGTTCGGCCTCCTCTACCACAGGCTTTCCCTGGGCAGAAACTTCTTGGATCCTGGATGCGAAATCCAAAACCGACATAGCCTTATACGTGTGGGGCTTGCATCCCCGCAGCAGATCAGCCCGCATCTCCTTAACTTTGCTCTTTGAAAAGACCGTCGCTTGAGATGCTCTCTCTGCAGATTGCGATCGCGCCTGTTTCAAAGACTCCTGGAGCTGAGAAATCTGCTCCAGGGCTGCTTGCTTTTCCGTTGCGGCTTCTTGCTGAGAAGCGGCCAGCTGGGCTTTTAATTCATCTATTTCTCGCCGCGCCGATTCCAGCTGCTCAGTGGACCTAGACAGGTCCTCTTCAAGCTGTCTTGTCTTGTCCTGCAACCGGAAAAGCTCTTCCCTGTTCCTCCGGATTTTTGACAAGGAGATTATCCGCCTTACGAATGATTCCCCGAATCTCGTATTGCTTGTTGATATCGTCAAAGCTCTTCTCCTTTCTCTCGGAGCTCGTAGTCCGCCCCCGGTCATTTCCCGGAGAGGCTTCTTCACTTTTGGAGTTATCTTTTCTGTCGTGAGCACTCTCCTCTCGAAGTCAAACTTGGTACGCTTTACCGGGGCGGCTATCTCTTCAGGTCTCCTCCGCTTCAGGTTTTGGAGGAAAGAGATAGGGTATTCTACGGCTCTAGCTGCCAGAGGCAAATCGTCCGTGTTCTGGAGATCGTCCATGAAGTCCGGTTCCCCCAGCCTAGGGTTTTGTTGTGACATTTCTCCTGAGAACAGGGAAGTAGGAAAAACCGGGAGGGCTTTGGAAGGAACGGCCGCTTTTGAGGGCGACCGGGGAGCGGAGAGCGGAGCGGTTGATGCTGGAAGGGTTTCAAGCGGCTGAGGCGATGGATGCGACGGTGAACGCGTAGCCTCAGCACTAACCACGGGCGAAGGGTTTGGGGTTTGACTCAGGGATAGAGAGTCGTTGGGGTCCTGAGCAAACTGGTTGAAAGAATGATGGCCGCTAGAAGGCTGTGGAGATGGGGAGGAAGACACGGCCACGACTTGCTCGGATTGAGCGGGAGATGGAGTCGGAGTAGGGCCAAATGGGACTTGAGGGAGCGGGGCAGCGGACGTACCTGCGGGCTCCGCCTGAGCCGATGCTGGATGGATGTCTGCGGTTCTGGTTCCGGCGGCTGGCTCAGGATCATCCAGAGAAACAACCTCTGGAGCGGCCGGACGCGGCCGCGGCTTCGCGATCGATCGCCGCACCGTCAAGCTAGGGTCGCCTGATCCTATCAACCCTCTTCCTCTTCTTCTCTTCTGGAACAATGGCTGGTTCGGGAGGAGAGGAAGTAGGTGCAGCGGGCGCTGATGTTCCCACGGTAAACTTGTACCGGGGTTTGACTTGCAGAAGGTCTGCCGCTGCCGGTCCGCTTGCTGGTGGCGCTGGCGTCTTTTGTGCCTGAGGAGTCACCTCGGGCGTTGACTTGACTGATTTTCGCGCCTTTTCGGGCACCACCCTGGAAGCAACAAGCTGCATTGGGTCCACTTGGATATCTACTGGGCCCGCACTGGCAGTTGTAAAAGTGTACAACCGTTGGGAGGAAGACCCTCCTTTATAACCCTCAAAGGGACCTCGGGGAACGTAATCTCGAAATGCGAAATGCCGCCAACTGGCAATGTGTTGGTCATATAGAGCTGAAAAGTCGTCATCAACGGCCAGATTCTTCCCGATGGATTTATCGTGCTGCGTGCGGCACCTCATCTTCCAAAGATTCAATAACTTTTTCTTTTGGCCGCTTAAGGCCTCGCTAGCTTGGAGATGAATTTTTTAAATCCTGGAGAAGAGAACTTGTGGTCCGGGTTTCGCTCGGGGTCATATGCTACCTCCTCGCAGAGAAAATCCTGCCACGGAGGCCATGCTTCCATCGAGTCAATCTCCCGCCGAGGTCAACATGGACAACATCGCATCTGTCTTCGATTAAATACGCCCGGGGGAAGATATGTACAAAATTTCCCCTTATCCCGTATGGGTCGTATTTCCAGCGTTGCGTCAGCAGAATCAGACCAATGTCGAAAAGCTCCCGCTCGAGATAGACATGCTGTCCTATCTCAGAAATCTCAACGTTCGCCCAGGAAAGAGGATATTGAAAGATCTGGCCCTTTCTCTTTCCCTGGCCGAACTCTTCCTCAACGTAATCCATCTGCCGCGCAACCTCCATCCCAAACTGATGATCCGTGCACCAGTAGGGCAGCAGATGAGGTTTGCCCTTGAATCCGTAGATTCTGACCACAATCCCTTGCGTCAGTCTAAAAACGTCCCCGAGCTTCTGATTCAAGCAAATAGTTCGTCATTTCTTGCGGGGGCGAGGGATCTCACCATCGCTGAAGACTGACATGACCAATCCCGTAAAGTTGAAGTTGAACTTGTAGTAAGACCCTTTCCGGTATAGGTCATCCGTCCAGTCATAGACGGGTCGTGGTTCTCCCCTCTCATTCACCTTCTTCAGGTTAGGGATCTGCATCCGGGAGTGCAAATGATACAAACAAAGCCAAGCCAAAAAGGAACTGAACCGAAATTCAGTTGACTGCCTTTTCTGGAGCTTCACCAGGCTGGAGTGAATGGCGTATGCAAGCCAGTCCGCCCAGTCGAAAAATATGGGGCGCCTTCCACTTCTCTGCGCTGCTGGTTCATAGGATTCTCCGCACAGGAGACATTCTGCCAGTGCTAGCTGGTACGGCTGTACCAGCTCGTCAGAGTCGCAGCCGAGGACCCACGCCAGAATGGTGTATATGTATTTGCTCTGAAACCTCTCCAAGGGTATGGGGCCGGTTGGCCATTGTCCAGCTGCGAGCGGGGCGTTCAACTCTGAATTGAGGAAATCCCTCATCCTTTTTGTATGCGTGAAGCGTCCCGCTTGCTCGCCCAGATTTATCTTTCTGACAATCGTGCTGGAGTCATACTCCAACCCTGGGGCGAAAGCCGGCTGGACAGTCTCTCTGCGGAGCGCGAACAAGGGTTTACCGCTGGAGCTGCAAATTTGCCGGGTAGCTGGTCTGTAATGTCTGACAATTAGGTCTACCAGCTCCGGGCATTGATGGACAGGAGGGCACAAGAACCGGAAAAGGTTCGACTTGTACGCCGCTCCGAAATGGTGAGAGGGCGAAACCTTGTCAGCCCAACTCTCCACATTTATCCGCAGCTTAGTAAGGCTCATGGAAAACGAGCCGTCCTTGTACCCCGACAGGTAATTAACCGGCGGTGGTGGGGCTTGCCCACGCTGTACTTTCTTTGGCCGGGATTTTGACTTTTGCTCCTGCGGCATCTCACCCTTGGAACCACCCGTTTGCGGGAAATCTCCACTTTCGCGCCCCTCGCTAGACTGAGCTTGTACTGGCAACTTTCCCTTGTCCATCCCTCCGAAACAACAATAATTACGAATTCTGGACGTCTGCACCAGATTTCGCAGTCACAGGAATAATCTGCACAATTTGGCATGTCTGGATGCATCAGACCCCCTTTTCTAGACAATGACAGCGTCATTAATGTCGCGCAGGAGGGGGTAGGTCGGCTGGCAAATGAAGGCGTTATGATTTCTGGGTGGCCGCGCAGGAGAATGTCTTGAAAGATGTACCCCGGCTGCCGTGCCATGCTTCTTTGATTGCGCTTTCCTTGAAGATTGCGCAATCATTAAATTTGCCTTTGAACGCTGCGCCATGGCTGACGTCACTGCCGCAATCCGGGCACACTGCTCAAGAAAAAACCCCTTTGGTGCGGAAACCCACCTCTTACTAACGCAATGCGCCCTGGGCCCATACTTGGAATTTTTTATTCATTTTTTAAACCGTCCGAGCTGGCCCAATAGACAGGGCGCAATCGGACTTCGCCCCAAAGTTGGGCGCGATCCGACTTCGCCCGCGCAGTCGGACTTCGCCCGAAAATCGGGCGCAGTCCAAACTTCGCTACTTGCGTTAAGACTTGCCTTTCCTTTCCAACTGCGCCGAGGATCGGGCGCAGTCCGACCTTTGCAATCCGGATGAGGCTTCGAATGTTTGTTGCCTTGTGATGGAGCGCGCTCGGACTTCGCCTGAAGTTGCACTTCGCGCGCAGTTTGCGCGAAGTTCGCACTTCGCGCGCAAGCTGAGCGCAGTTCGAACTTCGCGCGAAAGCCGAGTGTATACGGACTTCGCTCAAAAATTGAGCGCAGTCCGAACATACTCCTTTGCAGCTTCCTTCTTTCAAATTGCGCCCTTTGGCCGGTGCGCAGCCCGACTTCGCTGCGAAGTCGGGCAGCGCACTGCCACTTAGCCGTTTTCTGTTTTCACAAGCAGCTCCCTTCTACGAACTTCGCTCCTTCTGAGGGGCGACAACAGACTTCGCTGCGAAGTCTGTGCTTTCTCCCTTTGTCCTGTTTTGGCTCAAACAAATGGAAAACTGAAAGCTGGAAAACTGTACATGCTGGAAAATAAAAAAGCATAAGGGAAATTTTTACAAAGAAGGGCCCCTCGGGCACCTTCAGCAGCGGTAGATTTTTAAGTGGAACCCGTTAACGGGGATAGGTAGGAGCTGACCCTCCATATCCCGAAGTACGTAAGCATTGAACTGGTTCACCCGGCAATTCGATAAGGGCCCTCCCAGAGGGCATCAAACTTCCCGTGGTTGCCCGGCTTCGCCTTATATGAGTCCCACTTCAGCACCAAGTCCCCGATTTTAAAAACTCGGGCAGTGGTGCCTTTTGCAAACCAGCCTTGAGTGGCTTCAATATGCTTGGTGAAGGCCTGGTATGCTTCTTCTCTGTCTTCTTCCAACTGCAGAAGTTGGCACAGCTTGTCATCCACCGGGTCTCCACTGCTCCTGTCTTCGTCCAACATCCATAGGGCAGGGATTTCAATGTGGGATGGCATGACAGCCTCTTTGCCATAGACGAGTGCATAGGGGGACGTTTTGATGGATTTCTTGAATGAAACTCTGTCCGCCCACAGCGCCCGGTTCAGGAGTAAATGCCAAGTCCGCTTGTTCCTGTCAATGGTCCTCCTGATGATCTTCAGGAGGTTCTTGTTAGTAGACTCGGCAAGGCCATTCCCCCGCGGGTAGTAATTAGAAGACATTTTGTGATAAATGCCAAGTTTGCCAGTGTACTCCGTGAGTACAGCGCTCGCGAATCCCGGACCATTGTCCGTCACAATTGACTCGGAACCCCGAGCGGGTAATCAGGCTCTCCAGGAACCCGATGACCGTTTCTTGGTCCGCATTTTTGGTTGGGATCGCCTCTGCCCACCGTGTGAAGTAGTCGGTGGTTGTAAGAATAAACTTGTGTCCGGCAGAGGAATTAGGCGAAATCACCCCAATGAAGTCTAGACCCCATTGCTGGAACGGAGTCTCGGCCTGAATCGGTTGAAGGGGCAGGGGTGCTTTTCTGTTTCTGCCAAAGAAACCTCTGGCATTGATCACACTTAGAACAGACCGCATAAGCGTCTGAGTAAATAGAGTGGGCCAATAGTACCCGGCTCTAATTATTTTTAAGGCCGTAGGCCTTGCGTAATGATGACCTCCGTGCATCCCGGAATGAAATTCTCCGAGGACCCCGGGCTGGTCCGATTTCATGACGCACCACAACAGGATGTCGTCAATATTTTTGAAGTAAAGCCCTCGGGGCGAAGAGTGTACTTGAGTGCACCCAACCGAAATCTCCTTCGTTGTGAGGCGTTCAGTGATCGGGACATCTTCCGGTGCAGAAATATCTCACCGCTCATCTCGTCCAATCACTCTCCTCCGATAAGGAGTTGGCTAGGTAGATGCTTGTCGCCGTGTCCTCCCACTTACAAAGCGGAGATGCCGGCTACGCCGCTTCGGGCCAGCTCCTCGACACAAGGCTCGGCCTCCGATAAGCTTGGTGGGCCGCACTTCGATGTCGAACTCCCGGATTTTTGCAATCCATCCCCGCTCTCTTGTGACCCGGCTCTCCTTGTATGATGAAGCTTCGAACGTCCGGGTGAATCACAAAGACAGTCGTTTTGCTCTGGGAGACAAAATGCCTGAACTTTCGAAGGGATTTCATGACAGCGTGAACCTGCCGCTCTATAAAGTTGTACTTTTCCTCATGCGGCTGAATCACTTGGCTCAGGAACGCTATGGGGCGCTCCTCACCATCGTCTCCCTTTTGAGTTAGGATTGCGGCGTAACTTTCCGGTTCTCCCACCGCATAGAGGATGAAGTCCTTGGAGTAGTCCGGGTTTATCAACACCGGAGCTTGCGCGATTCGAGCCTTGATTTCCTCGAAGGCTTGCTCTCTCTCATCAGTCCATTCGTAAATTGTATCTTTTTTCAGCAGTTCGGCCATAGGCTTGATCACTCGTGCGAAGTCCGGGATGAACTTCCGCACGAAGTTAATCTGACCGAAGAAGGACCGCAGCCCTTTTTTATCGATTGGGGCTGGCAAGCGAAGGAGGGCTTCTGCTCTGTCATGGTCAATGGCGAGGCCTTTCTCGGAGATGACATGTCCCAACAGCCTTACCTTCTTTTACCGCGAAGACGGACTTCTTCGGGTTTATAGAAAT
Organism: Wollemia nobilis; assembly: GCA_028583015.1. Lineage (NCBI taxonomy): Eukaryota > Viridiplantae > Streptophyta > Pinopsida > Araucariales > Araucariaceae > Wollemia > Wollemia nobilis. Next base: position 3,166,036 of record JAQPPZ010000048.1, on the reverse strand, counting down.
GCCGAATTCTCGACACCTCTCAAATATTTGCCGCAGGTGGGAAACATGATCCCCTCTTTGGTGAGAGAAAACAGCCATGTCATCAAGGTAGATGACAATGATCTTATTGAGCAGCTTCTCGAAGGCCAGGTCCATGGCCCTTTGGAATGTGGCACCAGCATTGGATAAGCCGAAAGGCATGCGCCGATAGGCGAACGTCCCCCATTTGGTGGTGAACGCCGTCTTATGCCGGTCCTCATCCCTGACCCAAATCTGGTTGTAGCCGGAAAATCCATCTAAAAGTGAGAATCTCTGGGCTCCAACAACGATATGTAGAATCTGGTCAATTTGGGGAAGCGGATAGTGGTCCTTGAGGGAAGCCTGATTCAGGTTTCTGAAGTCGACACAGAGACGAATGTCGCCATTCTTTTTCCTCACAGGCACCAAATTCGCGACCCAGGATGAATGTTTGATGGGGTAGATGATTTTGGCCTCCAGCATCTTCAAGAGCTCTGCTTTCATCATGGCCTCAATTTTCGGATTTACGGCCCTCTGCTTCGATCGGAATGGCTTAGCGCCATCCTCTAGCTAAATGGTATGTTGGATCACATTTCTGTCATACCCCTTCAAATCCTCGTAGCACCAGGCCACGATATCGGGGAACTCTCGGCACAGTGATCTGATCTGCTCAAGTTCCTCCGACGTGCAGTCTGTCCCAACCTTGATAGTTTTACCAGGTTCAAGTTCCAGGTCGGCATACTGCTTCGGGTCTACTTTGATCCTATGAGATATTGCTCTGTCATTCTGATCAAATAGACTCTCCAATGTAATCAGTCCTTTTGGGACATGATTATTTTTTAACTGTATCAACCCCTCATATTGCTCGTCATCAAGGTCTCTACCTTCGATTGAACCAACTTCGTTAACCAAAAATGTGACGATCTCCTCGTCACAATCGAACACCCGCCAATGGTGTCCTTATCGTGCACGTAAGGCCTGTAAATAGTGCGAACCGGCTTCGGTTTCTGGACAACGTCATCAGCCGGAACGTACCTGGCTCCAACAGACGCCATAATGTCAGCGTGTTTGTTTTTCTCACGTGATATCGCCTTGACATTCAACGAGTCAAACGACTCCATCAGGTCCCACACCCGGTTGCGGTACGCCTTCAGATAGTGATGTTTGGAGGCGCACTTGTTCGTAACCTGGTGGCACACCAGCTCTGAATCTCCAAAGATCTGCAGGTGTTTGATTCCCAGCCTCTCCGCCTTTCGCAAACCCAAGCACAGGGCTTCGTACTCCGCCGAGTTGTTAGTGCAGCTCCAAGCCAACCTGTAGGTATAGTCCTTCTGGATCCCGGTCGGAGAAACCAGAAGCACCCCTGCACCGGCGCCATTTTTGCATCGCGCGCCGTCAAAGAAAAGCTTCCACAGCTTCTCAGGTGCAGGTCCTACTTCCTTTGCAACTGACTTGTCAAGCTTCTCGGGCCGTACAACGGTGTAACAGCCTTGCTCTGTCCCAATTACGGCATTAAAATCCCGCAAAGAGAACTCATCTTCAAGCTGTAGCACTTCGAGGGCTTGCTCTGTCAGCTCTACTGTCACCAGTTCTTCCTCCGACAGCTGGACCATGCAGTCCGACTCTTCTCCGGGTATCTTCTCTACTAGGAAGGTGGAAGGCTTCTCATTAAAGATTTTCAGTCTCCTTCCTTTGAAGGGCACTTCCATGTGTGAGTAGTCTAGAGACAGGTACCCGCCCAGCTTCGCAGTGAACTCCCGGGAGAGACACATGCCGAAGTAGGGAGCCAGGTCAACAACCACGACCTCTTGGATGACCACGATGTCGAGAGCCTTATGCAGCCGAATAGGGATGTCCTTTATGACACCAACTGTCTTGACAGGGGTGCCGTCTAATTGCAGCACGCCTTGGCTGCTCCTTGTGTATTCCATCCCGATCTCATCGCAGACGGCTTTCGGCATAACAGTCGTGGAAGCGCCAGAGTCCACCATGCAGTTGTGAACTATGTGCCCTTGCATCCGTAAAGACAGATAGAAGGGAGGCGGTCTGTTCTTCCCCGTGGCTGAGACTGTTAAAGGCTGAACCAGGACAGCGGGTTGTATCTGCTTGGCGTTCTTCATGTTTTTCAGAGATTCTTGCAGCAGATCCACCTGGCCTGGGAGCAGAAGAGCATCGTACATGCTGATTCTAGCGGGTGTTCTTTTCAACTCGTCTACTATGCTCGTAGCCCGAGGTGCTAGCTCCTTCTCGCTTCTTTTGCCGGCTCATACTTCGTCCGGTACTGCCGGGTGGCCTCAACTCTCTCGTCTCTTGGTCGAGACGGGTACTTCAGCCTTCTCCCGTGCTTGTTCTTTGGTTTCAGCCGGAGGCCGAGGTACGGGAGCTTTAGCCGGAGCCGGAGCTTTCGCTATAGGAGGCTTGGCCGGAACAGGGGCAGCCTTTGCCGGAGGAGGCTTGGCCGGAGCTTTGTCTTTGGATGCCTTCTCCCGGGCCGTGTAGGGCCACGACCGCTTGTATGGTGGCAGCCCACCGGGCCGCGCCTTTTCTCTTCTCGGGCATATACCTGCAAAGGCTTGGCAGCATCTGCAGCTTTCTTTTCTTCCTTGGCGGGCGGCACTAGATTCTCCTCTGGGAGGGCAAAGTTGGCTTCGCCGTCCAGGATCATGTAGAGTTCATCGTCCTCTATGGCGCTGCCGGCCAAAGTCTCGGATGTAGTGCCGGTGCAAGGTGCGCCTTCCTCCGAATGCGGGTCATTGCACGTAGTGCACCAGTTAACCCGATCGGAAGGACCAGGTTGGTCTTCTATAGCAGCATTTCTCGGAGGCGTACGCCTCTGCAACTGGTGCTCTGGGGGCTTGTCTTTTGTCAGTGCCGGGCGGATATGGCCTCCTAGGAGCGAGGTCCATCTGGGCCTGCTTCTTCTTCAGAGCGGTCATGTCATTGGACATGGCATGATAACCTGAGGCCAAAGCCCGTACCTCCTGAAGGATTGTATTCTGAATGTTATTGTCAGGAGGCGGCAACTGTGCCGGTGGAGGCAATGCGGCTAATGGAGGAGGGTTGGAATAAGGTGCGTACTGCGGGGGAGCAGGAAGTGCTGGAAAATGCGGAGCAGGAGGAGGCGGGTGAGGATAATGCATTTGAGGCGGGCCATAAGGAGTTACGACCGGCGCCGGATTCCATTGCTGCTGGGGTTGCTGCCCTGATGTGGACGGCGCACCACCGAAGCTGATGGATACTGGGATCTGGGAAAGTCGGGACGAATGGGTTCCTGCACCCTGGACGGGAGTCTGCCGATAGAAATGATATCAGCTTCAGCTTGCTGGGCAGCCTCGTACAGAGCAGGAAACTCATCTATTCTGGCAATCTTCAGCAGCAGGCATATGTCTGAGTTGAAGGATCTCAGGTAATAGTGAGCAGCCATGCCAGCTGAAGGCCGAAGCTCGCGAGGTACCCGTTTCCAGGATCTCGCAAACCTGATGTTAAAGTCAGACACCTCCTCTTGAGGGTGTCTCTGGATGCTTTGGAACTGATGCAACAGAGAAGTAGGATCAGCAGACTCGTTGCATCCTTTCACGAGCCTTCTGGCAAGTCAGGGCCATCCTGTGATGGATCCCTCTGGCAGCGATCTCCACCAGTAGAGAAGCTTTCCCCTCAGGGAAAGGGCCAGCAGACGGGTCTTCACACTCTCGTCAGTAATGGAATGCAATGCGGCCAGGGCAAGGATGTCCTGGATGTGCTCGTACGCCGTCTTGCCGTAGCCGTCGTACGTAGGGATAGACTTTAAAGCAACAGGGGGCACAACCTTGTTGTCCGACCAGGGCCAAGGGCCCTGTAGAGTCCACCGCCGGGAAGAGATCATCGTCATTCTCGCAGGGCAGCCATTTCTTCTTCTTCTCCTCCGTCGGTTGTATACTCAGTGTCGGTACCTTCCGAGGATGTAGATGCCTCTTCTTCCTCGGCCTCTTCTATTTCGTACTCAGCTCCTCCGACCTCGGCTTCGGCTTCTTCTTGAATTTCGGCCTCGGCTTCGTCGACACGAGCTTGCGGATCAGCCAGCCTCGGCAATTTCGCCTCGAGCGTTGATGTCCAGTTCGTAAAAGTCAGGCGGGTTTCTCGGATCCCTTGCTCGCCACCTTCTTGTTTGCATGAAGGTGTTGGGACCGGTCTCTTGGACTCAGAGGATTTGTTCGTGCAGAGTCGCCAGGTGTTCTGATTTTGAACAGCAATGAAGCGAACACCAGTGCTTCGATTCTGTTTGGGGGTGGGAAACTTCCTTGGCCCACCGAGTGCTCAGAAACTGTTGCGCCAGGTGGGGACTGATCAGAAAATCTCTCTTCAAATGTGGGACCTTGGTCCCACCGGGCGTGCCAGAGAAACTGTTGGTTACGAATCTGCCATGAGGAAAGGATTTTGTGTTAATGCGCCCAGATTCGCCCACCAGCTTGAAAGGCCGGAAGGAAGGAATGCCTTCCGTGCCAATCTCCGGAGAAGGCCGGCTCCTGTGGGTTTTTATGGTTTGAGATGAGGGTGCAGGAAAGAGATAAAAATGCGGAAAGAATTTACAAATGTGATTGGAGTTGGGTGGGGGGAACTAACAGTACAAGCAACACATCAATCACCGCTACTTACTGCATTATGAATACAAAGCATAACCAGGAACTGCAAAGCCTAAGTATACTTTCTGTATAAAGCAGGGTACGCACAGCTACAATGGCTCCCTAGCAAACATTCTCCCTACAAGGAGAACTAACAACACGGCAGCGCATCAATCACCACTACGGACAACAACAGAAAGCAACCAAGAGATGTCAGATCCGAGTATGTGTGTTATGCAGAGAATTTGTACGCACAGCTACAATGGTCCCCTAGCAAACATTCTCCCTACAAGGAGAACTAACAGCACGACAATGCATCAATCACCACTACGTACAACAACACAAACATAACACACAAACTGAAGGAACTGCTACCACATTTATTCTATGTATCCTCTAATCAATTAAGTTCAAGAGTACTTGGCCACCAAATGCTGAAGTGAATCAACAAGCCATGACACAAGCAATGCCTCAGGTATTCCCGACCACCAAATGCTGAAATGAATCAACGAGCCGTGACACAGAAAACGTAAAGCAGAAATATAAAGGAGAGGCAAAGATAAAAAATAGAAGCAATGAGAACAGAGCCAGGCATATACTTTATATTTATAAGCGTAAGCACAATTACAATGGTTCCCTAACAAACATTCCCCTTCCACCGCCTTACAATGAAAATGCGGTGGGTATTTATAGCCCGAGTCCCTCCCGTTACATTAATGGGCACAAAGTCCCAGTCAAACACTAGCTGACAAAAGCGGCGACGGAGCTGCTAATGCTGACCTTTGTCGGACAGGACTGTACCCGCAGCATGGTTTCCCTGAAGACCGGACAGCTACGTGGCAGCGCGTTGGGTAGAACTTCTCATCGGCCGGAATGCGGGCAGCTGGAGCAGGTAGAACCTCCAATCAGCCTTAAATGAGGCAGCTGGCATAAGTAGTGCGGCCCATGCTTGTCCTTTTGCTCGGCACGTCTTGGCTCAGATCCCGAAGCTGGACACTTGTCGGATGATGCTGTTTGACACGTGCTTGCCTTGAAAGGCAGTTTATCCAACTTCTCCCAGGATATGAGCGCCATCGGGTTGCGCAGGCAGAAAACAGCGCAGTTGGGAAGGTCTTCATGCCTTGGTCAAATTCTGAGTTTGTTTCCCTACTGCGCACCTGTCAAAGGGCGCACTCCGACTTCGCTGCGAAGTCGGGTTGCGCACAGGTGAAAGCTGATTTCTGCCGCCGAACGGACTTCGCCCTGGAAAGGGGGAGCAGTCCGACTCCGCGAAGTCGGACTTCGCCCCAGCACTTAGTCATTTTTCCCTGCCACCTCGCCACCGATACAAGGTGCGCCCAGAAAATAGGGAGAAGTCGGACTTCGCACCAAAACTGGGAGAAGTCGGACTTCGCTCTGACACTTAGCCATTTTTCAGGGCAACTGCTGTCAAATTTGGGATCTGACTGAGGGGCTCCAAGAAAGGGGGGAAGAAAGAGAATGTAGGGAAGAGAGAGAAAGGGAGAGAAGAAGAAAGGGAAAGAGAGGAAGAGGGAAAAGGAAGAGCAGCACTGCTACAAAACTGAAAACATTGCACCCCGTGCAAAATGTGGCAACAGAACCTTGGTATATAGTGTGAAACTCCTTGCTTCTCACCACTTGCCACAACCCCCATTTACATATGCTTTGCTGGTTTTACCACAGCCTAAGAAGATGCATCTTTTGCTTTCTTGTCAAGCTGTTAATTTCCCTTTGGCAGATGCAAGTAAGCAGTGCACCTGAAAATGTTTAGGTGGCTAACAACAGATTTCTTTCCTACCCAAGCTTACTTAGGAGTCACATTCTAAACAACCTTTGTTGAATTTATTATTCAAGTATGTGGTATTTTGGATGTCTTCTTCCCAAAGGGACGAGTGATGTCGCATGCTTTTACCTTTTTCAACCAACATTCTATTCATTATTTCAACTATTTCGTTTTGCGTGGTAAATGGATCTGTCAGTTGTCTTTTTATGCCATGCAACTTATAAAATTGGTTGAATGCATCTGATGTATACTTTCTTATGTTTGGAGAATCTCAATTCTTTCTTCAAACACATTCTCAACTACATCTTTAAATTTCTTGAAGGCTTCAAGTACTTGATTGCTGTTTTTAAGAATATATATCCACACTGGTAGTAAGGAACCATCAACAAAGAAGATGAAGTACACAACATTTTTAAATTCCTTAAATGTGGAGAATCTCTATTCTTTCTTTAGACTCATTCTCAACAACATCTTTAAATTCCTTGAGGGCATTGAGAACTCGACTCTTGTTCTTTAGAATATATATTCACTCTTTCCTTGAGGAATCATCAATAAAAGTGATGAAGTACTGAACTCCTACTGAGTTTGTTTCCATAGGTCCACAAATGCTAGAGTATATTAGCTCCAACTTTTTTAATCGCTAGTACTTGCCTTTCTCAAGGTTCTCCCTATGTTGTTGCCCATAATACATGCTTCACAAAAACATTTGTTATTCTTGAAATTGCTTTGCTCTAAGTATAGGAGGAATAGAATAAAAAAAAAATACAAGGATGATTTTTTAGAATTATTTTTTGATAAACATGATCCATTTGCATAAATATTTTGGAAAAAGTTTGGAACATAAATTATGGCCTTGCTACATAGGTATTGCTTATATTGCATAACTAGCAACACAAGAAGATGATTCTTCTCAAATCATCTTTCCCATTCGATAAGATGACATCAATGGAGTTAGGCGAGCCTTAATTTGTGAAGGACATGTTTTTGATCTCCCACATAAATCACTTTTTTGGTTTACTTCTTGAGCTTCTCCATTGGATGGGGCCTCATTCTCTTTGTGTGTTGAATTAGATCCTAGCAACTTAATGAACATGATATTTTATTTTTTGTTTTTTGATTAATGATGGAAAATGTCAACCTTTACAACATGCTATATGAGCAGTTTTTGCTTCTCTAAAAAGCAATTTTTATTAAATCACTTCACTTTTCCTCTTTCCTACCTTCACTTAGAGTAACAATACTGTTGTCAATGACAGGGATGCGGTGTAACATCATCATTTAATTTTTTTTAAGTAGCGTGGTGTCCATGCGCAGATGCCCGTGAATAGCATTGGTGGCAGAGAGACTTACATCACTTGACATAATGGACTTTTAAATTATAACAGTCTTAACCATTAAAATAATAATTTTTGGAGAAGGAATGGGAAAGAAAAGCATCTGTCTAGTTCATTTTGCCATCCCAAGAATTGAAGAATGCCATGGAAATGAATGCCAAAGGAAAGGTTAGAGTTAACCATTCAGTATGTCGTTGATGACATATTAAATGTCAAAAATCGAGCATGCACGAGAGGTCAAACTAGGGGATGATTTGGAAGAGTTGAAATCATAAGTCATGCATTTTGCCAATTGCTAATGTGAGGGTAAATTGACAGGCCACCATTCATCATTAATCAAATCATTTTGTTCTTAAAAGTCAACAAAGGTTAGATTATTGAGGAGGGACGTTTTTTGCAGGACTGCCCAAACTGTCGAACTTGTTTCGGCCATATTTCACTCATCCGGACTCGGATTGAGCTGAAATTTTGAGGGTAGATGCCTGAAAAACCCTAGAACGTCTCCACCAATTTTCAGATCATTTGGAGCAACACAGATCCTAGCGCATCCCTATGTGTGAACGAGATTTTTGGCAAGCGGCTGTGCGAGGGTTTCATCTGGGTTGAGTGCAAGCAGCTCCAGAGGTTGGTTTTCGGGGCCTTCGGGCCCTAGCGGCCAATATTTTTGTGGTTTCTACTCAATATTTTAGCAGGATATGTTGCAGGGGATCCAAGATGGGTTAGAAATCTGTCTTTCAACAGATCATGTTGTGAACTTGAGTGACAACGGCTTCCAATTTGCTGCACAAAATAAAAGTGAAAACCATACCTTTCCACGACGTCTAGGGCAAGGATTAAAGAGATCACGAAACAAGTTTCAAGCAGCTGATCAAAAAATGGCTCGGATCTCAAGTGAATCTGGTGCTAAGGTGCACCCACAAAATAAATCTATTGTGAAAACCCCTGTCAAGGGTAAGAATTTCGAAGACTCAGCCCCAAAAATGAATTTTAGGGATGCCCTCCGTGGTGGACAGCCTCAGCCCAATGCTAATATTAATCTTAGGGCTTCCCATAAACCTCTAAGAATGCCTAAGATTGATCCCAGGAAAACGGAGTCAGGATGTCTTAAAGCAGCTGATGGAACTCCTATTGTTAAGCTTGATATGGGTAACATTCAGATTGGCATTGAAGATCTGGAAAAAAGAGGACTAATTTGTCGGTTCATGGGTTTTCGTCCGAGCCTATCTGCTTTCAAAGTCTGGGCTGCAAAAAGCTGGAAAACTAAAGGTGAGTTACAAATCTCTATTTATCCAAATGGTTATTTTCTTGTTTTATTTGCTAATAATGAAGATAGAGAGAAAACTTTTCAAGGGGGTCCCTGGTTCTTTGGAAGGGCAGGGCTTTTCATGAAGCCCCGGCATACTAAATTTAAAGCCGAAGAAGAGATGCCTTCTACTGCTCCCGTGTGGGTTAGACTCTTTGGCCTCCCTATTGAATTTTGGAATCCTACTATTTTTTCTTCAATTGGAAACTCTTTAGGAACTTTTATGATGTCTGCTGATTGTACTCAAAATTTTGAACATATTATTTATGCTCGGATTTGTGTTTTAATGGATTTTGACAAACCCCTACCTAAAAAGATCACATTACAATTTGGGGAAGACACTTGGGAGCAAGTAGTGGACTATGAGAACATTCCTTTTCGTTGTAGAATTTGCCATGAATATGGTCATTTGGCTAGTGCTTGCCCAAATAAAATTCCTGATCAAAAGAAAGAAGATATAAACTCAGCAGGTTTCCAAATGCCTAAGAAGAAGAACACTCGAAAAAACCGAGTTATGAAGGATCAATCAAAGTCATCTGCTAATATGTTTGAAATCCTTTCCACAAATGATGTCCCAAGTGAGGAAGAGGAAATAATGGAAACAGAAATCTTAGAAACACAATTTAAAGATGAAGGGAAGAACTCAGAGACAAACCAACAAATCAAAGGTTTTCAACAGAAAAAAAAAGGGAGAAAATTTACACAAGAAAAACAATCTTTTAAATGTCAAAACTTCAAATAATACAGGTCCCAATATAGACTCTGTTGAACCCTCTAGTAAAATTTTGGTTGTGTACGAGCATTCTTCAAGGTTAGAAGCCATCTCAGATTCAATTGGAGTAAGTCAAGAAACAGGGAAAAAAAAACTGAAGATGGATTCTAATCAAAAGGCAGGTCGCAAGACCAATCAATATCATATGGTAAAAGAAGGTGAAAAGCTTGTAGAGGAAGGTAAGATTAATGCCCTTCCCAACTTTTTTAGCCCTGGTATTAATGAAGATCATCACTTGGAATATTAGAGGACTCAAAGGGAGTCTTTCAAAACAAAATGAAATTAGAAGAATGATTGAGATAAATCATCCACATCTTGTTTTCCTTCAAGAAACGAAGATGTCAATAGAGGATATGGACTCAATTGCTAGTAAAATTTGGCCAGCTGGAAAAGTGGTTTCCCTCAGTTCTTAAGGGGACTTCCGGTGGCATTGCTTGTCTTTGGGACCCAAAAGAGGTAGTTATTCACCATATGGTTGGCAGTTGGGGTCTTTTGGCTATAGCTATTCAAAGTAGACATTCCAACCAAATTATGCTCTGCATTATTGTTTATGCTCCGACTGCTTTGGAGGAAAAAAGAAGACAGTGGAAGGATATAACTTATATTATCTCTCATTTTCCTGAAGCTTGGATCTTGATCGGAGGAGATTTCAATACCATCCTCTCTCTGGATGAGAAAATGGGGGGAAATAGAAATTTGGACAGAAGCATTGACCTCATGAGCGAATATATTGCAAACCTCCATCTTGTGGACATCCAACCGAGATAATGGCCTTATGACTTGGTCTAACAGAAGGCAAGGCTTAGCTTGTATAATGGAGAGATTGGATAGGTTTTTGCTCTCTGAAAATTTCTTAATCCATGGTCACATTCCTAAAGTGAAGACTCTTAACAATGCTGGTTCGGATCACTGGCCAGTCATGGTGGAAATGTGGAAAACCAATGTGAGTTTCTCTCCTTTTCGTTTTCAATTAATGTGGCTCAGAGACAGTTCCTTTAGACCTCGTGTGCAACAATGGTGGAAGGAAGGTAAGCCTAGGTATGGGACTAAGATGTTCTGTTTTGCCAAAAGACTGCAATACATTAAATCCAAAATCAAGACTTGGAACTGGAAGGAGTTTGGGGATGTTCATAAAAAAAAACATGAAGTTATTGCTCAACTTGAAAATTTGAATAAGAAAATCCGTTTAGATGGCCTCACAGAGAGTAGAAGTGCAGATGAAATTAAACTCACAACTCAGTTAGAGGAATGGGAAAAAGAGAGAACTCTTATGGAAGCAAAAATCTAGAATTCAATGGCTCAAAGAAGGAGATCGAAACACAAATTTCTTCCACAAATCTCTTCTAGCTCGAAGATCTCACAACTTTATTTCTTCCCTGAAATCAGATTCTGGAGATGTTGTCTACACTTGGGATGGCATGAACTCTATTGTTGTCGATTACTTTTCCAATCTTTTTGCTGCTACTCCTCTTGACTCAGCTTCTCAACAAAATGTTCTTCAAGCAATCCCTTCTCTTATCACTTCTGAGGAGAACTCTATTTTGACTGCTCCTGTTACTATCAATGAGCTTCAACAGGTAGTTTTTAAAATGCAAAAAGGGAAAACCCCAAGTCCTGATGGTTTTCCCATTGAGTTCTACCAAGAGTTCTGGGATATCCTTCATGCTGATTTATTAGAGGTGGTGGAAGAAGCCGGGAAAGCCAAAGAAATTTTGAAGGTTATCAATAAAACTTATATTACTCTTGTTCCAAAAGCTCAAGAGGTTGATCATATCTCAGCTTTTAGACCTATTGCTTTATGTAATGTTCTTCTCAAAATCATTACTAAGATCATGGCAGAAAGGTTGAAGCCTCTTTTGCATAAGATTATTTCCCCTGAACAAGGGGGTTATGTGGAAGGGCGTCAAATAGTAGATGAGATAGTTCTTGCTCAGGAAGCCATCCATTCCATGGATATGCAAAAATCTCCTTCCATGTTCATTCGGTTAGACTTATCCAAAGCTTATGACAGAGTGGATTGGCACTTCCTTATCAAAGTTTTGAGGCAATTTGGTTTCTCTCAGGATTGGATGGATTGGATTATGGGATGTATCTCTTCAGTTTCCTACTTAGTTCTTATCAATGGCAGGCCTTCTCAGTTGTTCCCAGCTTCCAGAGGTATTAGGCAAGGTGACCCGCTATCCCCTTATTTATTCATCATTCTTGTTGAATGCTTGGGTAGGACTATAACCAAAAAGAGAGAAAACAAAACCCTTGAGGGAGTTACCATTGCTCATGGAGCTAGACCTATCTCTCATCTTCAATTTGTTGATGACTCTACTCTTTTAGGTAAAGCTACGAGTTAAGGAAGCTTCTAATATTAAGCAAATCATTAGCTGTTTTTCTAAGGCTATTGGGCAATTGATCAATGAAGACAAAGTCATTTTCTTTCACTGCTCTCGCCAGACAAGGAATCCATGGTCTTGGATAAATTAAGATATAAGAAGACCTCCCTTTCGATCACTTATTTAGGTATTCCCATCAATATTCAAAGGCAGAAAAAAAATATTGGAATTGGTTGTTGGACAAAGTCAAGAAGAAAATTGGAAAGTGGACCAACAGGTGGCTTTCTTATGGGGTAGAATCACCTTGGTAAAATCAGTCCTTCAAGCTATTCCTATTTATGTTTCTTCCGTGTTGAATATCCCAAAGGTTGTTCTTCGAGAACTGGATCAAATCAGTCATCGGTTCCTCTGGAGTGGTACTAAGGAGAAAAGAAAATGGGCCTTGGTGAAATGGGACACTTTATGTCTTCCTAAGAATGAAGGGGGGTTAGGATTCCGGTCTTCTATTAATAACAACAAAGCTTTAGTTGCTAAATTATATTGGAGGATGTTGCATAACCCCAATGCTCTTTGGGCCAATAATCTCCGTGCTAAATATGCTGAGAACAAAAGTCCTGAAGACCTTGTTCGCTATCAATTGCCTACCAAAGGTTCTCCCATTTTAGCAGTTCTTAAGACTGGTGAGGATTTGATAAAGAAAAATTTATTTTGGATCATTCATAATGGTCAACGAGGCAAATTTTTGGACAGATTCTTGGGATGGTCACAAGCCTTTGATAACTCAGTTTGCCGATTGGAGGCCTTGGATGGAGGAGCTGCACCGAGCTAATTGGATAAAGGTGGCTAATTATCGTCGGTACCATATTGGTAATTCAAAGGTTGGTAGATATTGGATCCCTATTGAGGACTGGCCTATTCAAATCCCAGAAAGGCAAAGACAAGATATCCAAGGCATCCTTCATATGAGATCTCTCTCTTGGTCCCATGAAAAAGATTGTTTTGGATGGAACAACACTACTAAGGGTGAGTATTCAGTTGCTCAAGGTTATTTGACCTTATGCCATAATAATCCCAACCAATCATCTGACATCTTTTCTCAGTTGTGGGCTCAAAAGCTCTGGCCTAAGGTGAGGTTCTTTACTTGGCTTTTATTGCATCGTAGGGTGCTTACTGGTGAGCAACTTATGAAGCGTGGTTTTCATGGCCCTTTTAGATGTGAAATGTGTGGAGAGAATGTAGAAACTCTCAGCCATCTTTTTATTGAGTGTACTTTAGCCTTTGAGCTATGGAGGAGAATGGCCACTTTACTTGGCTTACAGTGGTCCAATTTTTTTACTTTTGAACAACTTTGGAGGGATTGGCCTAAACAAGAGGGTGTTGATCATTTTATTAGGCAGTTAGTTTGGATGGGTTCTACCATTCTTCTTTGGAATATCTGGAATGAAAGGAACAACCGAATTTTTAATCAAGATAGGAAGGATATTCACTATATTTGGCAAAAGACCATTGCCAACTTAGTTGAATCAGTCCAACAACTCCTTAATCACCCCCAAAACTCCCACCAAAGATGGGATCAAGTGATGCAAAGATTGAAGATTAAATCTTCTAAGGGCAACCAACTTAAAGGGAATGTGAGTAATTGTAAGATGGATAGGACAAGAAATTGGCAACCTCCTCCTAAGGATTTTGGAAAAGTCAATACTGATGGAGCCTCTAGAGGGAACCCTGGAAAAGCTAGTGCGGGAGGAATTGGTAGACTTTCAGATGGCTCCCTGGTTTTTACTTTTGCTGAGAATTTGGGTATTCTTTCCAATAACCTTGCTTGAGGGGTATGGTATCCTCGGAGGCCTTCAAGAGGCTACTAAGGTTGGATGGGAAAAGGTGCTAGTTGAGTCCGACTCTCAACTCATGATTAATCTTTTGAAGACTCCTTCTAAGAATCATAAGGTTGATTGGAGAATAAAAAGAATTATTGAGAAGATTCAATTAATCCAGATGGGATTTTTGAAAGTTGATTACAATCATGTGGTTAGGAGATCAAAACAAGAGTGCTTGATGCTTTAGCTAATTGGGCTTTGGACAAAGGTGATCTTACTTGCTATGGCCACCCTCCTAGATGGTGGGCTTCGCAAATAAGGGAAGCTCTTCTTTCTATCATTTCTTTGGATCGCTCCGGTTCTGGAGGTACCTAGTTTCTTCTTGCTTTATTTTTGCTTCTCTTTGGTTCGGTCAGGGTATTTTAGTTCCCTAGCTCAAACTATTCTTTCTTTTGTTTCCTCTGTTGATTCTTGCCTTAAAAGTCTTTTGGTCTAGAAAGGTCATTGTTGTGTTCAATTTTTTTTTTTTTTTTGTTTAGTTTTTTGAGGTGTGTGTGTTTTTTTGTTTTGTTTTGTTTTTTGTGTTGTTTTTTGTTGTTCTTGTGTTTTTGTTGTTTTGTGTTTTTTGTTATTGTTCTTGTGTTTTTGTTGTTCTTGTTCTTGTGTTTTTGTATGTTTGTGTTAATTCGTGTTTTTGTGTGTGAGTGTTTTCTATGTTTTTTGTTTTTGTTTATTGTCTGTTGTTGGTTGTTTTTTATTTTTTATTTTTATTTTTATTTTTTAGGTTTTGGTTGTTTTTGTTTTTCATGTTTTTGTTGGTTATGTCTTTGTAGTGTTCTGTTGTTTTTGTCATGTTTGTGTTTTGTTATGTTCTTGTTTTTTTTTCTATGTGGTTCGTGTTGTGTGTTTTTTTTTATCTTATTGTGTGTGTTTGGTTGTGCTTTATCTTTTCGACACACTCAAGGAGCATGTTTTTTATTTTATTTTATTATTTTTATTTATATTTATTTATTTTTAATCTTATTGTGTGTTTGTTTGCTCCTTGAGTATGTCAAAGGTGGTAGGCCAAGTGCGAGCCCTGGGCGATTTTGGCGGAATAGATACCCCTGCCTCCTTGGGTCTTACCCGAAAGTGGCATCCCTTCTGGGATGTTTTCCACAAAAAAAAAAAAAAAAATCAAATCATTTCATAGACTGGTGATGTTTGCAAAGAATTACAAGGATTTTTAATTATTACAAAGTAATTCTCTATGGTTCCATCATTGTCAAAGATCACCAAATATTTTGAATGATTGTTTTGTAAATAGGTAAGAAATTGGCAAAGGATGAATCTTTAGCCATGTCGTGAAGGCATTAGTGCAAGTATGTAGAACATAAAAATGTAAAAATGGCAATGCATGCATTATGAAATCACCTGACTCACAGATTTCATGGGTGCCTTGTCTCTCATCAAGATCCTGCAACTGCTTGAAACAAATGTCTTTGTGATAGTCATGCTTCTCACAATATGCATATTTGTTGCTTTGCATGTTGATTTTGCTGCCTTCAGTTATTGTTGGAGGTAAACTTGTTTTGCAAGTTCTTTTGTTTGGAGTAATTTGCATTTTTCTTCAATAAGTTTAAGCTGGCAACGTTCTTCAATAGGTAGGCCGGAGAACGTGTCAAGTTTCAAATTCTTTCCATCTTGTTTTTATACATTTGAGAATATGCCACAGATTGAAAGTTGGCATATGGAGCATGGAGATTCACAATCTGAAATTTGGAAAATATGTGGTACTGACATAATATGTATGGTATGGATAAGACAATTTTTTGTCCCTGGGGTTTCAACAATCAATATTCTAGTTTGATTATCTATAGTGGCCATGGAACTATTTCTCTTATCCAAAATGTCCTCAAAAAAAGAAGCCAAATGCCTGAGCACTTCATTTGTCACTGCTTTAGGATCAGACTTGGCATCATTTTGAACTGCAGCCAAAGACAACCTTTGGCGGTTCTTATGATCTGAAGCTTAACTGGATTCTGTTAATGCATTCTTATAATCCATTGCCTTATGAATGATAGATGGGTTGTGTTTTCCTTATATACAAAATGAGAAATAGGTAAAAGCTATCTAGGAAATTTTACAATGGTTAATACTCCAATGTAGTCATCTTTAAAGACGCCATTCTTTGTTGTTTTTATCAAGCTCAATGCTTCATTCCTGTCGCTTTTTAACTTTAATTTAATGAACATTCTGGGTTAGAGCCTGTACTGTCCCTGAGAGGTCACCTTGTGTTGTGTAAAATGTTTTTGCACACTATGAATTGAATTGAATGAAGTTCATTTTTTTATGCAATTGAAGTGACAGGACAACATGGCAGTTGAACCGTTATACGTCAGTATTTGATTGTAGGCCAGATTGAAGTGAAGATAAATTTTGCACAAAATATGCCTCGTGATAGATTTGATTGGTTTTATGCAGGTTTCACTGAATATTGGTCATTGTTTTCCCCTTTAATTGATCATATTCACTGATTTAGAAAAGAACATAAATTCCAGTAGATAACGTCTTATCTTATACATGATTGTGAACATCACAGCCTTTGTTTTGATATCTTCAAATTTTAAAGTAGCTTGAGGACATCCTATTTCAAGATAGAAATATTACCATGTATCCTTTTCTGAACAATGTTTCAGCTATGTGCAAAGATGCTATACTTCGTTGATTTGGGTCTTTGATACCAGCCATTTAGTTCTCTGTATTTCCCCCCTTTCGAAATTGAATTCTTTTGGAATATTTATTATTTTCTTGCTTAGGCTTTTGCTTGTATAGCATTTTCATTTGGATCTAGTCAATGATCTTCCAAGCACAATTTGCAGGTATGCAAGTATCATGTCAATAATTGTTGTTTGAAAGGAGATGAATGCCCATTTTCACACGATCTTTCAGCATTTCCATGCAAGTTTTACCATACAAAGGGTTATTGTTTGGATGGGGACATGTGCCGCTTTTCTCACAAGGTATGTTTAAGTTGCAAGTATTTTGTTTTTATGATAGGTAGGGTGGGCTTGTTCTAGTTCATAATGAATATGATTCTTGGCCTAAGGGAAGAAATAGGTACCTTATGACATATTTATGATTTCTCATTCTTTTGTTAAGATGACTATATTTGTAGACCATCTCTATACAGTATGTTCTTTTCTCTTAAACTGGCGATAAATATCTGTTTCATTTGGATATCACTTTTGATCACTCACATGTAGATAATGGTTGTTTGGCGTTTCTTTCAGCCAATTACAGAAAAGGAGTTGGAGAAGTTTTTAAACCAAAATGAATTAGGAAAACAAGAAATCTGTCAGCAGGAAAGTGCTCAAGATACCATACAAAATGTTACAAACAGCCTTCAGAAGACAGCCCTTCACAGTTCATTTTCTATGGGAGATCAAGTTGAAAATTACCATCAAAAGGAGCCTTCGAAGTCTGTTTTGGGAAATAACCAGCAGATGTCTAAAGAAACTAGAACCAGCTCTGTAGTTCAAAATTCTGGAAAATCAATTTTTGAGGAACTTCTGGAAAGTACAATTGCAAAAGAGCAGAATATTCCAAGTCAGGATGGGCCTAGTTCATGTGTTTCTGGCATTTCCCCATTCCCAGAGTACAAAAGTTTTGTATATCACCCAAAAGATGAAGGTGAAAATAATGCTTTCCTTGCTGCTCGGGAGGCAGCTTTCAATGCTTTGGCCCCCGTGGCTGACCATGAAGCTAATCTGATCTCACGTGGATTGGTCAGAGTACCCACTTTTATTTCAAGTACGTATCCTGCATCGGGTAGAGATAAGAATACTGCCACACAATATAAACAGTTGCAAGAAAAAAACTGCAGTGAGTATCTAATAGGAGAAAACGGAAAAATCCCTCCTAGAGGACCCCTGATCGGTTCAAAGAGTGCAATGAAAATTTTGGAAGATATCTTAAGTGGCAATGCAGTTCCTGACAAACATGGACAAATGTGAAGATGTGTAGTTTATTTTCAAGTAAAGTGGATATACATTTATACATATAAGTAGCCAAGGTTCTTTTGTTTTGTGTTCTCTTACACTTTTTTTTTTCTTATAGTCCATCAGATATTTTTTTATAATTGGTAAAGATTCACCCATGGAATTGGAACCTTCACACATGGTGTAAAACTCCTCGGTCCTCGCCACTTTCCTCAAGTCTATTGGGCTGTCTTGTCTTACACTGTTATGTGGTCTGAAGTTTATTGGAGTGAGCATCTGATGTAATTGCTTCTTTTTATCTGTTCAATTCATTCCTAAGCATCATTTGCATTGTAATCATAAACGTTTCTAGTCCTGGATGCCTAATGAACCTTCGAAGATGCCTGCGTACTAGAATGTTGTTACTTCAGACTTGGTATTACTAGCTCATTTGTTATTCTATTAGAATTTTACTTCATATTTTGGTGAAATAACTAACCCATTCTCTGACAATGTTCAGCTGATTTTTGCTTGAAATTTTAAATTTTGATATTCAATATTTGGAAATCAAGAATATGTTAGGTTTTCAAGTTCATAATGTGAAACTATATGCATTAAGGCTTCTTATATTAGGACTTGATATATGGATCAACATTTGGAAAGATAAAATCAGAGCAAATTGAAAATGTAAAATTTCCATTTTTATGATTTGTACCCGTACATTGGGAACTCATGAAGAGAAATTAACTTTCTAGGATTTACATGCCATGCAAAGCAATGGGTAGTCATTGCATTATCTATTGTGTAGCATACACCTCTAGGTAGAATTATGTGGGCAGACAGACCCCTCTTGAAGACTCTTTTCTGATGGCCAGTGCAATGATGTTATCCAAAATCCCTTATAAAATAGGGAGCTTATCATGCACTCTACCAATAACAACTATGGGAACAAAATGTTTTTCTGAGTTTTGTAGGACATACATTGAAGGACGGTAATTATAGGATTGTTGCATACCTTGCACAACTCTTATTTTTAGCTGGAATTTTCTGTTACTGTTTTGAAAAAGAACATTTTTCATCAGATTGTCCATCATATTTATTAGGCTTTATGCATGCATTTACATTTTTATGTCATATCTGTGCCCACAGCACCTCATTATTGATAGCAGTTTCAAATCATGAACCATTTTTACCATAGTTATGTTGGTCAGAGATCTGCCTTAGGTAAGGGTTTGTTTATTCGTGCGCCTTAGACCCGGCCAACATTGAAAGGCCGAGAGGAAGAAATGCCTCCCGTGCCAATCTCCAGAGAGGGGCTGGTTCCCTTGCTATTCTAACTGGGGGGTTTAAAGATTAAGGAATTGGAAAGGAATGGGAAATGACAAAGGGATGGGAAATATGGCCACAGGCCAGATAGAACATTGGTGATGGACTAACAACACGATAACTCTATTGCACTCCGAATCAAATAGCCCTCAAATATAGACAACTAACATAAATTAAAACTAAACATCTAACATGCATAATCTCCAGGGCTACTCCAAAGGTTCACGTTTTATCAGAAGCTAAATCCAGATATTAGAATTCAAGTCTACAAATAAATCAGAGAACTTAATAGAAGACAAGCAATAGAAGACACATAAAATAGAAGTCCAGAGTTAGAGCCAGACATCAACTGTATTGATAGCAGAATTCGGATTACATCAAGCTTCTAGCAAACATCCATCATTTTACAATAAAAGAACAAACTTATATAGCGAATTCCGCCGCTTGAAATATTAAATGCACACCTACAAAACATGGCGGTGGCAGCCAAGATAAGAGTTACAAGAGAGTACAATCATGAAACATTAATTAGGCATGGCTGGGACTGATGACTCCTTGAAAATGTAGTTGAGCTCCTTCAATGCCCTGACACGCTTGGCTTGCTGGCGCTGCCTTCTCACTCGCGGGACCGCTTCCGTGTAAGATAGACTTGAAATACTAGAACGTCCAGTCTGTAAGCTTCTCAGAATGGCTGTGCTTGGACAGATAAGGATGCACCTTAACTCGCTGATGTGAAGCGCTTCTGGGAAAGACCAGCGCCAGAATTAAAAAGTTCGGAGGTGAAGCGCAACTAACCCATGTGCAACTACCTAGCGCAACAGAAAAGGAGCGCAACGCCTTGCACAGAAGAGCACAAGTGTAGGGGGTCTCGGGAGGCACGCAAAGTTTGAACGATCAACAGATAAAGCGCACTGCCCTGTTGCGCATTGGTCTTGCGCCTGTGAAGTGGTGCGCAAGGCTTGAAGCCTTGGAAATGGCGCCAGTGTGGAAAGGTCAATAGGCGAAGCGCGCAAGCATGAAGCGCAAATGTGTTGCGCAACAGGAAAGGAGCGCAACACCTAGATGCCTCGGGAATGATGCCAAGTTTGAAAAGTTAGCAGACATTGCGCACTGCTCTCGACCTGCGCTCGAAATGAAGTACGCAATTTATCTGACTTGGGAAATGTGCCAGGTTTGAACGGTCAGTGGGCGAAGTGCAGTCATATGGTGCGCAACACCTTGCGCACTTGGAATGGTGCGCAACACCTTGCACACTTGAGATGGTGCGCAACACCTTGCGCACTTAGTCATTTTCTCGTGTCGAAGTTGGGTGTTGCGCTCTTCCTTGGTCCTTGAGGCCAAATTGCATCAGGGGACTTGGCACGAAATCCCATCGTCGTTCGAAAGATGATTTTCCTGCATGGTCAGTAGACAAAAACAACTGCACACTGCTTCAGGCGTTGTAGAAAGAGTTTGACAGTAAAACTCAGGAGAGAAAAATGCATTCGAATAATGAGAACAGTTTTTGGGGGGGTAGAAATTTACTGGAAAGCTAAATATACATCATGTTGCAGAAATGACATCTCTGGCGGCTCGCGGGGAAATTGAGTTCGCCTCAATGTCGAAATCCCAGGCCTCATCCGTTGGGCTCAGAGTCATTGTCACTATCGCTCTCCGAATGCTCACTAGTAGCAGTAGACTCTTCTCTCGATTTTTCTCTTCCTGTTTCCTCCTCCTCCTCCTGGTGCTCACTGTGCTGCTCTTGATCGCGCCCTGGCACCACGTCTTGGCGCTCATCTCCCTCATCCTTAGGCTCTTGGCCTGTGTCTTGTTGGGGCTCACGACTTTCACCTTGGCCTTCTTGCTGAGCAGGGACCTCTGCATGAATTTCTTCCTGTGCCTTAACTTCTCCTTGCGCCTCGATTTCTCCTTGCACTTGGACCTGTTCTTGTTGCTGAGGAGGATCAGGTGGCACGAGCTCATTCTGAATATGGTCATAGGTCGCTTGGACCAGGGCCCAGTTGTCTTCGTGCATTGCGTCGCGCTTTTGGAGTTCTCAAATCAGGTATCCGAACCTTTTTAGATGGCGAACTTCAGCAAAATTAAACCTCTCGTTAAGGTCCACAAGGCAAGCTTCCATCAACGCGAATCTGGCTGTGTATTGCATCACTTGAATCTCAGTGAGGGGCTCCTCCCAACTATCAATTTCTGAGGTATCATTTTCGAAGGAGTCTCACACTGCTTGCAACTCTTCTTCTTTCAAGATATGGTCTTCCTCATCAGTGAAGCCCGGGAAACCATTCTGCGCCAAGTCTCGAAGTACATTAGAGCGAGCTTTCTTTCCCTCTCAAACATGTCCATCAGGTCTCGGGCCTTTCGGGATGCCTTGGCCTTTTTGAAGAAAGACCTTAACGTTATATCTGCAGTCGCCCATGACCGAGCAAGGTCAGACATTGGGGCAAGCTGGATGCCCGATCTGTCCATGGTTTGTGCTTTCATTGCTAGCTCCAACCATTGGTCAGTGTCCGCCTCGACCTCCTCTACAATGGAAGTGCCATGGGAAACCAAATCCTTGGCCTCCCACATAAACGTTAGGAGTGTCGCTGCCCTACGCGCTCTAGGTTTGAAGTTGCTCAGGAAGCGACTGCGCACCTCCTTGACACGGTCCTTTGACAGGACCTCTGTGGGCTCTGCTCTTGATGTTATTCTGGCCTGCAACTCCTGAATTTGAGCATCCAAAACCTGCAGCTGGCTTTGGGCTTCTTTCTGAACCTTGAGGCCTTCTTCAGAATTTTTCTTGTATCTTTCCACCTCCTGCTCCAGATCGATCACTCGCTGCTGCAACTGTTTCACTTTGGATTGCTCCTCCTCAAGCTGCCCCCTTGTAAGCGCTAAGGTCTCTTCAAACTGTATATTTTTGGCCTCAGCATCGTAGCAACAATTTTTAAAATGCTCCACCTAGAGGTAGAGGGATGTCACCTCAACATGGATATTCCCCGCCTTTTCTGCGGGATCAACAGTCTTCAAATCCTCCACCGTATGACGATAAGAATAGTTTGCTAGCGTCATCTCTCCCAATGGCTTCTGGACCTTGGGCACCTTCTCCATTCTGTGGAGCTGCATACTTTGGGGGTCAAATACTACCCTTTTTTCTGGCCGGGCCAGTGCTTATGCACTCTTTCTTTTCTGGCCTTTGAGCCAGGTCAAGGAATTTTGCTGTGCCTTGCGGATACTTTCTGCCATTGGGCCCTCCTGGCAGAAGTCCAACTCCATAGGTTCTTGTACTCCAAAGAGCGGGGTAAAGGGGAATAGAGCCCGCTGAGGGCTCGATTCAACAGACATGTCTGGAACGGCTGGAGTGGTGACTACAGTGACCTTGGGAGGCGCTGGGGTTTATACGACTATGGCCGGAATGTTGGTGGGTTTAGAGGGAGGAGTCTCCATGGAGGTTACTGCTAGAATAACTGAGGAGGCGGGGACATGCGAGGGCTGGCCAAGATTCACTGCGGTTGCGGATTTTGCAACTGAAAATACTACACTCTGAGGACTAGGAACAGAAGTCATTGGGAAGGTGAAGGCGTTGTAGACTGTTGCGAAAGTTTCAAATGACTAAGACACTGCGGGTAGGGAAGAATGAAACTGTGACTGAAATAGGGGGTTTGGAATGACTTCAGCAGGGGTGTCGAATGGGATGTGGGCAGGCAACAGGGTTTTGACGCCAAGAAGCAGGGTAACTAAAGGGGTGGACGAGAGAAACAGAGGAACAAAAGATGCAATTACGGGCTTGGACGTCTCCAGAGCCGACGTGGTAAATTGCTGCGTTATTGGGCTTGCTTCTCCTTCTTTATTTGATGCCTCTCCTTCCAGATTGATGTATGGGACTTCGAGCTACGCTTGCTGGGTATGCTGCACCTGCTGCGCTGGAATGGAAACTCCTATTGTGCTCCCTTCTATAGCTCTTGATGATGTTGTCGGAGGCTTTGTGCCAGAGGAGCGGATTTTGATAGTACGAGGCTTCTTCGCGGCGTTCTGAGGCATAGGTGCAGCGAGGGTGCTCATTTTCTTTGGTGTGGCCTCTTCTTCTAGGATCGAATGCTTACCCTTGCCATCGACAGGTGGCGTCTGACTAGCTCGCTGTTCTTGAACTACCGACGCGTCTTCAACCCTGCTGGGACTCTCAGTACTTCTGGGCACAACGTTGCCGAAGAAGACTGGTCGGTAGGAGTCATATTATTTGTCAAATAGCTCAGAGAATCTTTGATCTATCTGCAGTGTTGGGTCAGATGCTCCTTTTCTATGGTGGACCCTCATGATCCACTAGTTCGCGATCTTCTCATCTGACCAATGGGGCACTTTCTCTTTCACTGCCTTGAACACTCGGTCGTTAGGATCTTGCTCCGGATATTGCTTAGGGTTGTAATCGACCTCCATGTTGTAGAAGTCGTGCCACGAGGGAAGGAGACCATCCTTTCTGTGCTACTCTAGGTCCAGCTCGAAAGGGTTATTACGTTGCTTTTCGATTTCTGGGCGAGGACAGCGGTGGAATTTGCTTGCTGAGATTTTGTCCTTAAAGACGTTTTTTGGGTCATATTTCCAACGCTGGGGCAGGTCAATCAGACGAAAATTGTACAGAGTAACTACCAAATAGGTGTTTTGCTTGTTTTTTGTCACTTTAATGGCACCAAGCTCGATAGGCTAGGGGTATGTATGCTGCATTTTCCGTCCCCTGCCGTACATATCATCTGCGAAGTCACACTGGCGAGAAACTTCGAGGACAAACAGGTACTCAATTGTGTAGTACGACAACAAGAAGGGTTTGCCAGTAAACCCAAATATTCGTACCACAAGCCCTTGTGTCAGCTGGAAAATATCACCAAGCTGCTACTGCACCACAGTCCCTCATAGCCATGGGCACTCGCTCGCAGACACCATAAATGATCTCTAGCGCCGGATCGAGAAAAAATCAGTTAAAGTTATAGGACTTGTGCCTTGACAGGATCGAAGTCCACTGGTACATAGGGAGCGCCTTGCCCTTCTTGTACATGCAACTCTTGGAAATAAAGGCGAAACGATAGTGCGAATGCAGGTGATAGAAGAAATACCACACCAGGATAGATGCAGCTGCCGCGACACCCAATCTGCCCAATTGAAAAAGATAGGCTTTATTCCCCGTGACGCAGCATCGGAAGCATAGAATTCTTCGTGGGACACGCACTCGACAATTGCCGCCTGCCAGGGATTCACTTGGGCGTTTGAGGCGAGACTAGTAATCCACGCTAGCATGGAGAAGAGCTTGGAATTTTTGAATCTCCTCAAGGGCATGGGGAGTTGCGGCAAGGTCCCGGGTGCAACCGTCTCTGTTAGATGAGCCTCTATGAATCGCCTCATTGGCGTCGTGTTGGTGTACCTCTCACTCTGCTCCTTGCTGTTGATTTTTCTGATGATAACTTGACCAGAAGGTCCTTGCCCACAGGCAAAAGCTTCGCGGATTTTATCAGCAGAGATGGAGAACAACCTCTTTTCATTTGCATCCCGGACCGACCTAGTCTTGGGATCATAGAATTGGGCAATTGCGCAAATTAATTCTGGATAGGTGTGCACAGGCGTGCATAGGTACCAATACATATAGGAGTTGTAGGCGATTGCCCGATTGCTCTCTACGAATACTTTAGCTACCATTTGATCGATATCCTCGTGGAGCTTCTCTATGCTGGTCCTGGTGAGGACACAGTCCCGAAATTTAATCAACTTATCTTCAGGCGGAGGTGGCGAGCCTTTTCCTTTTTTTTTCCTTCTTTTGCTTGGGCTCACTCTCTGTAGATTGCAAGACCTCCTTTTTCTGCTTGGGCTCCCCCTTCTTACCCATCTCCACTGACCAGTCGTCTGAGCGTACTAAGGATGATAGTGCTTAGGTACAGCTCGCCCAGACTGCGTCTTAGTGACAATTCGCTTGCGTCAGAACAACACAGTGCTCCATTGATGCACTCCGCCTCTTTCTTGTGGCAACTGCTCTCTGAAGCTCGACAATGGCGAATGGCACAATAGCTTAAGGATTTTACTAGGCATACTGGTGCGCAGTGCGCCTTCTTATATACCAGGTATGCATCCACCTGCATTAATTTCACGCGGGCGGAGTAAATGCCAAGAGCGATTTGGGGGTGTTGTGGAAGATCTCCTACACGACAAACAATGGTGGAGCGTGCATCCCAATGCTAAATAACAAAGTGGGGCACAATATTTCTTGGAGAACATGACACGCCGCACTTGTTACATTTATTTCCTGTTATGTCCCGCTTTGGATAGCGTGCTTGAGATGTTTAGGGAAAAGTGCCCGACGCATGGAAATCTGGAAACTGGGTTGCGCTCTCAAACTAGAGCGCAACGGCCTTCTCGGGATGCGCATTTCTTGGTCCCATCCTCGTCTTGCGCGTCGAGACCCAGGCGCAACAATCTGGCGCTCGAAATTGGAAGAAACTGTTTGGGCGCACCCGAATTGGTGCGCAAGATCCTAGCGCACCTGAGATCGTGCGCAAGACCCTGGTGCACACGACTGATGCACAACCCTTTGGCGCACTAAACTGATGCGCAACACTTTGGGCTATTAAACTGTCATTGAAAACAGTGCTTGGGTTTGAAAAGTCAAACGCCCAAGCGTTCCCTTCTCCTACGCGTCGGACTGACGCATTGAATTCTGAGTGCGAGCGCTTGGGGTCTGGAACTGCGTGCCAATGCTGAAAAGTCAAACTTTCCAGCGCCCATTTTTGTTGCACTTGGACTTGGCGCACGTCGCTTGGAGCGCAAGACACTCTTTGGCCTCGGGGCAGTGCCAGAGCTGACCGGTTAAATTGCAAAGCGCACTCTCCAGCTGCGCCTTGGCCTTGCACACCACATTTGGAGCTCAAGACCTTCTCTTACACTTAGGCACTCCTTAATTTCTTTAAACACCGTGCTTTGACTAGTCAATGCGGGTTGCACACCTGAAGAGGGGCGCAAAGGCTTGACACACGCTTTTGGTGGGCTTTTATTGTTTGAAGGGGCGCTACGCTTGATCTTGCGTGAATTACACCTTGCCTTTCGGATGGAGCAAAAACTGCTTGCACTCCTTAGAATGGGCGCGAAGATGTTGCACCCTTCATTACTGCGCTTCGTCCTGTAGTTGCTTGGCATTGTCGGAGGGTAATCTTTCCCTTGTGAGAGAGCTGAACTTCCATTCCCGGATAGAGGAGCGCTTCGCTGCTCGCAGAATTCTCTTTTACCTGAAACTTCAAGATGCCCGTAACTGCTACTTGCTTTTCTGTACACGGCTCAACAGAATAAAATAAAATAACTGCATTCCTCAGCATCCCCCTGCCAGTTAGGATTCTGGCCCAAAAACTGCACTATTGCTAGCGCAGGAGGCGAAGAAATGCTTTGAAAAGAAAACTGATACATAAAGAAAAAACAAAAATATATACAGCTGTACAAGAACTCTTGTACTACCCCTCACTGGTAGTACGCCTTTAGGTGAATGCCATTAACCGACAATGGCAAAGTAAACCCATTCAGATCTTGCAATGTGAAGGAGTTTACCGGATGGACCTGAAAAACCTGAAACGGGCCCTCCCAGAATCCATCGAATTTGTCGTGGTATTCGGGCTTGGACTTCTTCTCATTCCATTTAAGTACCAAGTCACCAACTTGGAAAGTACGATCAGAGGTCTTTTTGCCGAACCAGTTTTTTGTGGTAATGACATGCTTCATGAAAGCCTCATAGGCTTTCTCCCTTTCCTCTTCCAACTGCAACAGTTGGGCAATTCTGATGCTAGTAGGGGCAAACCCTTCATCTTTGTCGTCCAACGATCGGAGAGACTACAGTGCCGACAACTCAATATGCGTCGGAAGTACTGCTTCCTTCCCGTACACCAGGGAATATGGGGACATCTTAATGGATTTCTTGATGGAAATTCGATCCGCCCATAACGCATAATCTAGAAGTAGATGCCAGGTCCGCTTGTTGTCTTCCAACATCCTCTTTAGGATCCGGAGCAAGTTTTTGTTGGTAGACTCCGCCAAACCGTTGCCCTACGGGTAATAGTTTGACAAAGTTTTTAGGTAAATACCGTACTTATTGGCGAATGCACACTCCTTGGACCCGATAAAATGGGAACCATTATCCGTCACTATGGCATCCGGTATTTCGAAACAGGTTATTAGCCCTTCCAAAAAAGCAATAACCACATCCTGATTAGCTTGCTTGGTGGGCACCGTCTCCGTCCACTAGGTGAAATAGTCGATAGCGGTTAAGATATACTTGTGCCCTACGAAAGAATTAGGCTCAATTATCCCGATGAAGTCTAAACCCCATTGCTGAAATGGAGCCTCAACCTGAATCGAGTGCAGAGGTAGAGAAGCATTCTTGATGCGACCAACATATCTTTGACACTCATCGCATTTTTGGCTGACATTGAAGGAATAAAAAAAAATGGTGGGCCAATAATAACCTACCTTTATTATATTTAAAGCCATCGGCCTTCCGACAAGATGGCCCCCGAACATTCTAGAATGGAACTCATCCAAGATTTTTTGTTTCTCTGTCCTCCTGACACATCTTAGGACACCGTCAATATTTCGATGAAACAACCCCTCGGGTAGCAACATGTACCTGCAGGCCTGAAGCCTAAACCTTCTTCTTTGTGATGCATTGAGGCCCAAAGGGCACTGTCAAGTGCTGAAGTACTCCACCAAGTCTTCAGTCCAATCCCTATCATCTGTTGACTGATTCACCAGATTGCTCTGCGGCAGTGAATCTTCCCATTGGCAAGTTGTCACCTCAGCTGCGAGACTCCTAGCAAGCTCATGGCATGGAGCACGGACCAGTTTAGTGGGCCGGACTTCTATATCAAATTCTTGGATCTTGGTGATCCAACCTGCCCTCTTGTTACCAAGCTCACCTTGATTGATGAAGTTTTAGGCGTCCGGGTGTACCACGTACACTATCATCTTGCTCTGTGAGACAAAATGACGAAACTTCTTCATCGCCCTCATTACCGCATGCACTTGAATCTCAATAAAATTGTGCTTTTCTTCATGCGGGA
Organism: Wollemia nobilis; assembly: GCA_028583015.1. Lineage (NCBI taxonomy): Eukaryota > Viridiplantae > Streptophyta > Pinopsida > Araucariales > Araucariaceae > Wollemia > Wollemia nobilis. The sequence continues at coordinate 3,137,770 of JAQPPZ010000048.1, read as the reverse complement.
GGATGACTTGACTGAGGAACGCTATGGGTAATTCATCCCCGTCTTCATTTTTCTGGGTTAGTATAGCCGCATAGCTCTTTGCCTCCCCGACCGCATATAGAATAAAGTCTTTGGAATAGTCAGGGTTTACCAGGACGGGAGCCTGGCGATTATGTGTTTGATCTCCTTAAACACCTGCCTTCTCTCTTCAGTCCATAAGAACTCCACATCTTTCTTGAGGAGCTCAGTCATAGGCTTTACTACCTGGGCGAAGTCAGAAATAAACTTCCTGACAAAATTTATCTGTCTGAAGAAGGATTGGAGGCCCTTCTGGTTTGCCGACAGAGGTAGCTTGAGTAGGGCCTCGGCCCTAGTGGGATCAATAGCAAGATCCTTCTTTGATATGAGGTGACCTAGGAGTTTGCCTTCCTTAACCATGAAAATTGATTTTTTCGGGTTTATTGATATTTCGAACTCCAAACACTTCTCGAAAACCTACCGAAGGTGTAAACCGTGCTCCTCCCTCTTGTGGGAGAAAACAGTCATATCATCTAGGTATATCACGATGACACAGTTGAGCAACTCACCAAAGGTTAAGTCCATTGCTCTCTGGAAGGTTGCTCCGACATTGGAGAGGCCGAACGACATGCATTGATAAGCGAAGGTGCCCCACTTGGTGGTGAAGGCAGTCTTATATTGATCCTTATCTTTGACCCAAATTTGGTTATACCCAGAGAAGCTGTCCAGAAGGGAAAACCTCTGGGTTCCTGCCACCATGTGAAGGATCTGATCAATTTGGGGAACGAGTAGTGATATTTTAGGGATGCTTGATTAAGATTTTGGAAGTCCATGCAGAGGCAAATATCTCCGTTCTTTTTTCGAACCGGGACTAGGTTCGCTACCCAGGATGAATGCTTGATGGGGTAGATTACCTTTGCTTCCAACATTTTTAGAAGCTCAGCCTTCATCAGTATTTCGATCTTTGGATTCACATGCCTTTGCTTCTGTCAGACAGACTTGACTCCCTCCTGGAGCTCAATTGTATTCTGGAAGACGTCTCTGTCGTATCCCTTCAGATCGTGGTAGCTCAAGGCGACGATGTTTGGATATTCTCTACAGAGGGTCATGATCTGCCCAATTTATTGCGGCGTGCAATCGGTCCCGACCTTGATCATTTTCCCGGACTCCAGCTCTAGCTCCTGGCACTCTCTTGCATCCACTTATAAGGGTCAAAAGTTCAAATCCTAAGGGGGTAGGGTTGCATACCATACTTCAATAACCAAAATATGATTGGAAAACCATATTTTGGATAAACAACATTCTCAATGGAGGTTGTCTCCTATGGTCCATGGTCTTATAATCTTAAAAGATTATTTTATCTTTATTTTTACCTTTTAATATAACTTTGTTTTGTAAGATAGATTTTTTGTTTCTCCGATCTTAAAAAAAAATTAAAATACTTATAATTAAATAATTAATAAATTTATTTAAAACTTTAGAAATTAAAAATAAACAAGAGAAAATAATAAGGTACCATTTAAATCTTATTTTTTTTTGGCCATTTAATCAAATAACAAAAATGTAAAATCTTTAGTTATCTAATTTGATATCATATAAAACAAAAATTCAAATGTTAAATAAATGTAAAAACCATGTTTTAGTCAAATTAAATAGGTTTCCAAGATTAAGATATTTCATCATCCTCTTTCGTTGTACCCACGTCCTCTTGTGGTGCATCAATTTCTCCGAGCCTTGTGTCCTATCAGCCTCCGACTTGGATTCCTATTGGTCTTCCCCGCCTTGAATCCGCATTGGTTCGTGTGACTAGATGCCTTGAAGCCATGATGTCTCATCAACGACCCTCGATCCATTTGGCGGCATGGCTATCAGAGCCCTTTCCCCTATTTATTCACCTCACAATTTTTTAAGACTTTGCATCCTTGGTCTCTCCTGCTCGTTATCCCTCTCTGTGTCCTTTATTCTGAATGATAATGAGGGCTACAAGTTTTGTTCGTGCAAAGAGTGGAACCAACGAAAGGTTGTGATGGCGTTACTTGAGTCGGAGGTTTTAGAGCTTGACTCCACGGTGGAGATCTTATGGTCCCACGTCTTCCTTCCATTCCTGAGGAAGTTTGTTGGGAGTGATGTCGATCTTTCTGTGGAACTAGTCCACACCTAGGACAACGGTAATGTCACTATCCATAGGCTGTCCTTTCGGATTACTGTCTGTCTAATTGCGGAGGTCACGAAATTGGTGAATGAAAGAGATTTTATTCGCAGATACAAGCATTCTATTGTTGCTGAATTAGGGCATTTTCGGGATAAAGGAAAACACTTAAACAAGAAGAACAATGGTATCGTTCGAAAGGACCTTAGTGCACCGTGGAATCGAGTTTTAATATCCATCATGCAATATTTCACCATTGACGACCCTAATTCACCCCTGTAGAGCTTCCACTTGGTGTTTTTCAACCACCTCAAAGACATAAAATTTTATCAACGTCCCAGAATACCTCTATCATTCTATGGAGTTATTGTTTCCAGGGAAAGGAAGTCTTCCCACCCCAAGCATCACGGGCTTCACCTCATGATTTTCAACTATATGCTTCAACATCAACCTCCTGCCCCTGCTCTTCCTGATCCGGATGAGGACCATCCCGATGCTCTTGAGCAAGAGGCTTTTACGCTCAGCTTAAAGGAGGACAACAAATTAAAAACTGAATTGGATGCGATAAGGTCGTCCAAGATTGGCAAGAAGAATTTAATGTTTTTAGTGGATACGACCCCTGGTCCTTGCAAGCGCTCTCCCCGTATCATTTCCTTAAGTGACAAATGCAAGGGCGTTATTGTCCTAGACCAGGACAATCTCGCCTCTAGCTCTCTTTTCACGAGTTGCAAGAAGTAATCCTGTGAGATGAATCCTCACTTCGTGCCTCCCCTTGGTGGTTTCTCTACACAAGCCCATCTGATTTAAACTAGTATTTCTAGTATCCATCTTAAATTGTTGCTACTACTAGATTTTGCTCTGCTCACAATTTGGCCTTTGAACATTAGCAAAGCACAATCTCCCATAAAATCGATGCACTAAGGTTTAGATTGAACAAACTCTGCTCACTATAAAAATATGAACCTCTCTCGTCCTGGACAAACCTTGCTTTGTACCATATGTAAAAATTGAGTACTCTGATACCAATTGTTGGTTTACAAAGAAGGAAAAAACTCAAAATAAATCTTAATAGAAAAGAGTTGTTGCAATACATTGAACTTTATTTATTGATCCATTGAATTACAATACAATATTCCTCAATGCATCTTGATATTTTGAAAAATTAATCTTCTTGTTTCTTGATGTTGTTGCACCACTCACAAATCTATAATGACTACTCTACATAATCTAATCCAACTATGTAAGATGAATAGTTTGAATGATTTACTTGAGTATGAATGGATGGATAAATCAACTGGTGGTGGCACATACACCAATATATAAACTTATTACAATGATTTTTGTAAACTAATAGATCATGCTTTTCACCTTTAAATATATATTTTTATCTTTACACTCACTCTTTAATATTACCATCTATCTTCCTCTTTGTTTTTCTATTTTTTTTCAACTTATTTTTTTCTTTAAAAAAACACTTAGACGTAAGGATCTAAGGATCTCTTGGCTTGTCAAAGTCTAACTCCACATATTGTGAAGTCTATGATGATGCTCTTCTTTCAAAGGGTGGATTGACGCCCACTAATTTTGAAATGTTCGCAGGTTGGAAGCGGTAAATTTGTTCTCAAATTCTAATTTCAGAAAACATTGTATCTACTTTGGAATGCATTATAGTTGTCCAATTGACCCAAGTGTGACGTGGTTTCGTTGTGTTCGCCACGTAACCCGACACATCTCCACTTACCTGACGCTCTACAATTGAATGCCTTTTTAGTTGCTTGTGACAAATGACTTTTTTTAAGAGTTGATTTTTTTAATTATAAAATAACTATTATTTAAAATATTTATTTACAATAATTTATTAAAATTAAATATTTTATTTTTAAAGTTTTTGTGGGACATTTATGTGGTTAGGGTTTTGGGCTTTCTTTCAGGAGATCCAAGTTTAACCCACTGTGGGGCGTGGTGTGTGCGTGTGCGTGTGAGTGAGCTCGTGTAAAAAAAAAAAAAAATTATAAATTTTAATGTTGTGCAAAAGAATTAATCTAGAAACAAAGTTTATCCAACTTACGAGTCTAAGTTATTGACTAACCTATTTGACTTCGTCAGCTTGGCCAATTCTATGCTTACCCAAGCTGGTAAAGTCATTACAGGATCATTGATTTGAAGGCACTGACAGTTCTGTTGAGGCTAACTAGCAAATTGGGATGGCCCAGAATGTGTAGGTGAGGCCGACCCCGATCGTTTTGGCCTAGATGGATATTGATTTGCACGCCCTGGCCGTCAAGTTGAACTAGAACGCAAAGACCAACCAGAATCCTGAAGATGGCGGTCAGGATCATCCCATCACCTTGGGATAATCTCTTGGTGGGTGTCTCTCTTGGTAGTGTTGGCTAATTTTTCTCATATGTTTTGTCCCTCTAAGGTTGTCGGTTTACAACCTTTCTCCTTTTGGTTTCTTTCCATTTGTTGTTTGGAGCTCAAAACTCCCTTTTTTACTTGTTTTGTAAAAGGTTTGGGGTTCCTTTCAAAACACCTTTTTTACTAATAAAAAATAAAAATAAAAATAAATCTGGTTTCTAATTTCTTTTCTAGTTGTTGATTCAAATTATATTTATATTATAAAAATTTAAATTATTTAATCATTTCATATTCATTATTTCTATGCACTTAGAAAGCAACTTTAATTTATTTTATTTATTTTTTAAATGCAAGCATAAAAAATGTTAAAGTTTAAGCATTTGTATAAATATGATAAATCTAAATTAAAATTATTATAAATAGTTACTAAAAAAAAAATCACTTAATAAAATACATCTTAAATTTTTTTTTTTTTTTAAGGTTAAAGACACATTTAACCAACGCATAATATCTTTTATTACCATAAAATTAATTATTTATACAGATAAATAAAAATAAAGATAAAAGATATATATTTAATTGAGCTTTCCAACAGAAAAAAATTACACTTGAATAATAAAAATAAAGATAAAAGATATATATTTAATTGAGCTCTTCAACATAAAAAAAATTACACTTCAATATTTACCCCAAACAACTTAATAGTACTGACTTGTGAAGAAGATGATATAGAAGCATGAGAATCATGGGAAAACTCTTTGTCCCAACAAGTGATACAAAATTGAGCATTCAATTTATCCCACCAAAGCTCTATGTTGTCTTTGGCCTTCAATCCTCTTCCTTTCACAAAATCTTTCCACACTTTAATAAACACAAAACTTTTACTGCTTTTCCATAACTTTAACCAAAAAATATTTTCTTTCAACCCAAAATCCAAGTCAATAAGCTTGAATTCCATGCCTTGTCCTTCCTCTATGGCTTCTTTTTCTGCCTCCCCATAATACTGTAGAATATATTTTTGAATGTTCTTTTTGGGAATGACCAATCTGCACAACCTGTTTATATCACTCTCTGTCAATTCTTTTCTAAACAAGAACTTCAAAGACTGCAAATTCAAATTTACTTCACTGGTTGGCATTATTGTTAAATGATTGTCTTCAATCTTTTCACCCTTATGTTTGACAAAGGGAAATATGTTTTATGAAGATGAGACTTAAGCAACTACATGTTTATATATACCTAATTTGTTTAAATGATGCTAAAATAAAAAATCAAGATGTTTTCTAAATTAAGAAAACCTATTTCATTTGATAAATACGTATGAAAAAATTAATAGATAAAAAAAATTAAAAATTATATATATATATAGATATAGCGAAAAACCCTTTGTGGGGCCGCCTTGGTCTAAGAGACCACGAACAAGGGGTTCTACACCGTCAAAGTCACCCGGGGTCGCACCCGACCTGCCCGCACCAACATTATCAATTGGATTTTTGGGTATCCAATTCAGCTTTTTGGTAGGGTGGAGATTCGAACTTGGGACCTCCCTTGGAGGATTGCCCTCTCCTCTCCAACGCACCTACAACACCTGGGTTATTATATAATTATATTATTAAAATATTTTATTGATTTATTAAGTGATTTGTTTAAATGATGTTAGAATAAAAAATCAAGATGTCTTCTAAATTAAGAAAAACTATTTAATTTGATAAATATGCATGAAAAACTAATAGACAAAAATAAAATATTAAAATAATATATTATATAATTATATTATTAAAATATTATATATATATATATGACAAAAATAAAAAATATTATATAATTTAACGTTGTATGGTATAGGTGTCCTTCTTGTTGCTTAAATTAAAATACTTGTAATCCCAGTTTAATGTGTATGGTATACATGTCCTTGTCTACGTTTACATTTACATTTTTATATATTCCTAAGGTTAAAATAGAAAATCAAGATGTCCTCTATATAAAGAAAAATGATTATAATTGATAAATATTTATGAAAAGCCTAACAAACAAAATTAGAATATAAACTTGAAAAGGTTAGAGGCTAAATTATAATTTTGTTTCAATCTAAGTTAGTTTTAAATATGAAAATGTTATATAATTATATTTTAAAAAGATTTTATTAATTTATTATAAAAACAATATATTAAAATATTACATCTACATTTTGTTTATTTAAATTTTAGATTAAAAATATATACAATATTGCTTACAATTTTACATCATATTTAAATATATTTTTTAAATTAGTAATAGTACTTGGACTTATCATTTGATTATTAAAGTGGAAAAAATATTTAAAAAGTACAAATTAAAAATTATATGTTATAATTTGAATCTTAAAATTTTAGTATTGGTAAAAATGGGGATAAAGATTAAATTTTAATTATAACTTAAACAATAAAAATTAAAATATGAAATACATTTTTCTTCTTCTTCTTTGAAATATTTGAAGTAATATGTGAAGGATGCAACAAGGACCACCTTCCCCATTATTAGAACTTGTGTATTCTTAATGAAATAAAATTTTAGACTATGTTTTGAATATTTATAAAAAAATTAAGTCTAAAATTAAATTGATTTTTGATAAAAATATTTGTTATAAAAACCAATATTTTTTTATTAGGTAATGGAAGGGATTTTGAAAGGATCCCTAAACCTTTTAAACCAAGAAGCAAAGGCTTCCACGGAGGAACCAAAGAGACTCATAAAAGGAGCTATCCCACCTAGGGACCCAGGAGCCAAGCATAAACCCACACCAAGAAACAACATAATTGAGCAGAGAAAAACAAGAACCAAGAGAAATAAGAGAATCGGGAGAACTAGGAGAAGTGATTCCCGCCCAAGTTACCTTCTAGAGTACAAACTGTGAAATTTGAAAATGCTGGATCTAGAACAGAAAATTCCAAAACCCAATAAGCAAATCCTACCCACATAACTAAGGAGAGGATGAGTTGCAAAATTAAATATGCAACTTACACCATGAGAAAGAAGAACCAAGACACCAACAACTTCCCACCCATAGGGGAAATTTAAAAATTAAAAAAGAGAGCAAAGGTGCCAAACAAAAGCCATCCATTTTTGAAGTGAGGCGTTCAAGGAAAATTAAAGGGACTCCCCTATTTAAAATATAGACAATAAACCACCCCCATCACCAGAAAAGCAATAGGAATTTGGAGACCACAAGCCTCAAACAATTGAAATAGAATCTTTAATCCAAAACCTAGAATTGGATTTTTTTTCCACCAATGAATGAGGAAGGTTGTGACCTAAAGGAAGCTAAACTTCATTGTTTTCAAAAATAGCTTTCCCTCCCTCCAATTTCAGGATCAATTGTGATCCATTATCTATCTTTGTCTTGGTTTCCTTTTTTATTAGATCTTTATTGGTTTTTTTTTGCTTCTTGTTTTTAGGCTTGGGGAGGTAGAGTCTTTCTCCATTTTGGACTTAGGAGATTCATTTCAAGTCTCAAGAACTTGGGGTTTCCCTATCTAGACAACCTAATATTTTTTTCTCTTTCCTCAATAGAGGAAGGTACTTCAAAGATTTACTGACTCCCATATACTCCCAAGAAAGCATGGGGGAAAAGTAGCCATCATATATTCCAATCCAGCTTGTTCTTCTTCCATTGTTTCTTGGGAAACTTGATCCTGGGATTCACCAACTCCTTTTACTTCATGGAGATTGCAAGTCATTAGTAGCCACATGAACAATAACATCAACCTATCCTTCCTCAACTTCCTAAACAATTTCTTGAAGAGACTTGCCTTCAACACGGGCTTTCTTCTCTAGATTTTTCTTAGGGGGACATGAAGCAGAATAATGCCTTGTTTTCTTATAGATTGAACATAAATTAGGTTTATTTTCATATTCTAAGGATTGACTCCAAGAACCAAGGTCAGAGATGATATCGAGAGTTTGGAATATTTGCATCAAGATTTGTGTTGACACACATTCTCGTAAAGATCATTCTTAACTTTGCTCTTGTTGTCGAATCAATCACGATGAGATCGCTAACAACCTTGGCAATACCTCTCAGAATGTCGTCGTGCCACAAATGGAAGGGGATACTAGGGATTCTGACTCACAGTGGTATCAAGTATATTTTTTAAGAATATGAATTAAAATTAACTCCCCATTTCTAGAGGAAAAGGTTTCTCTTGCCATAAAACCAAGGTCCTTTGCCTAAAATCTACATTATGTCAACTTCATAACTTAGCTTAATGAGGAAAAAGGATTTTAGGAGAGTAATAATTTCCATAAGACCTTATGGTCTCCATTTAGAACAAGCCCATCTTCTGATTGAATCTAAGTCTAGCCAAAACCCCAAGAATTTACCTACAAGGTTGTAGGCACCCTAATCCAAGTTGAGCTTCAAGAGATCTGTAGGAACATGCAATTTCCTCTAAACAGGGTTAAGATCAAAAATAACTTTTAAAGATATCCTACCTAGAAAGTTCAGGATCACCATAGAAAAGAAGCGCATGCTAGGATCAAAAGGATTTTGTGAGACCAATAACGGGTCCACACAACCAGACAAGAGACCCAAGAATAGGCCATGATCCCCTAGAGCACCACTCAAACCGCTCAATATGCTCTAACCGCACAAACTGCTTGAGCCACTCAACCCATCAAACATTGCCTTCACAAGGTCCCCATCCCTAGAGGGGTTCGGATCCCTGATTCCCAAAATAGACTCCTCAAGTATCTTGAGCGATGACTTTCTAGGAGCCCCGTTCCCAAGGGGATTGACTCCCCATTTCCTTGAAAATATCCCTGATTATAAAACTAATATTATTATTAAAAAAATATTAATTCAAAGTTAATAAAATAAATAATTGAATATAAGTAGTTAATAAATTTATTTATAATTTTATAGATTAAAGTTTAAATAAAATTAATAAGTTATTATTAAACCTTGCTTTATCCTTTGTTTAGATTAAATAAAATAACAAAAATATAAAATATTTAGTTATGAAATTATTTGACATCTAAAATGAAAATTCAAATGGTCTCGTATGTCATTAGATGTTATCTAGGCTATCCAAGTTCAAATCATGAAGAAGGAGGCCCCTGTTGTACCCTCAAGGAGTGTGGTCCTTAAGGTTATGATGAGGATTTTTTAGGCTATTTTGATGAAGATATTTTAACCTCTTTTTCCTTTTCATTACTAAAAAAAACAAATTGAATTAGAATTTGAATCGGATTCTTTATTTCCTTCCTTGACTTCCTCTTCAACATCATATCCATTGGGTTTTGGAGGGTATCTTCCATTTTTAGAAACCTCTGTTAGAAATATTCTTGTGACATGATTGGGGTTTGTGCTTGATCTGCCATTTGTCTAGATCTACTCCTACTCTAAATATCAGGGTTATAAGAAAATATCTCTCCTTTTAGGGATCTTCTACCTTGCATACATAGGCCTCATGCAAAGAAATCGTTACCAAACTTGATTCATAAAGTTTCACACTGTGGATTCACCTCTACATACAAATTTATTGATCTTACTTAATCCTTATGCTTCATTAAATTTTGATTTTTGCATGTAGTATTAATCTGATAACTACAACAATAAATAAAAATAGCAACAATACTACCAGAAAAATTTTCACACAATTTAAAGAGAGACACCAAATTTACGTGGAAACCCCAAGATGGGTAAAACCACGGTCAAAATTTATATGTAGATTTTTATTAGAAAAAACATGCATTGATTACAATCCTTAACTATTGTATTAGACTGTAATATTTTCTTCTCCAACTCTGCCCCCTACTCTGATGTCTTTCATGCCCTTTGTTCTGCCACGAACCCAATTTTTTCCTTGGTGCTCAAGAGATCTCTTTTGAAGATTTTGGAATCCTCCTCTTATATTCTTATATATGAATAAACATCCTTAGCTCTCTCTCTCTCTCTCTCTCTCTCTCTCTCTCTCTCTCTCACCCACACACACACACACACACACACACACACTTGATAGTACTTTTAAAAATCTTGCCACTTTTCCTAGCGGTAAACTTGAAACTGCCATAACTTTTGCTAGAGAAATTTTTTTGACGCGATTCAAAGCTTGATGAAACACTCTCAAGATAAGATTCAAAATGGTACCAAATTTTCATATACAAAACTAATATTTTAGAATATTTGGGCAAAAATATGGTTCAGCAACAATAATTCCCATAATAGTCCATGAATTTTAAAAGGCTATATCTTTCGATGCATAATACATTTTCTTGTTCTTTCAACTATTCTGGATACCCATTTGGCCAAATTAGAAATGTGGAAATTTTTAAAAAATTATGGGTACTTTGAAATTTTACCCGTTTTTCCTTGCTTGTTTTAGCTCTCATTTTAATCTGCAAAACTGTTTAGAGATCCTAATCAATAGTAAATTAAAGTAATTCAAAATAGGAAGGAATTTCATCTATACATCCTACCTGATATAATTGATATTATACTAGAATAAAAGTTTATTTCCCATTCTCTAGCTAGACCAGGCGACGGTAGATGAATGATCCCCAAGTATTATGAAGTGCATGGATGTAACTTGTCAAATAGTGGGAAAGACATCCTACCACTTCTATGACACGGAGCACAAAGTCATCATGGATAAATCTAGGGGGAAGGTACAAAGATTGATTGATGAGACATAGAAAATGAGAATAGAGGGAAAATGGCCTCAAGGGGACTTCTATTTTGGGGAGGACGAAACCCTTCATCCACCTCTATGGATTTTTAGCCATGCCCTTCAAGTTGTCTACAATATCCTCAATATATATATTAAATATAGAGTATGTCAAGCAAATTGACTATCTAGGCTCAAATATTTTAAAGAGTAGAAGAAACCCACCTTTTACCCACTCAAAACGTAAATCATAAGTATCACCCCTAATATATGTGGTTCCAACATGGTCATAGAGGTGAGGTTGATGGAAATGGTATATAACAACTCAGAGACTCATGGTCCTATGATCCAAAGGGAATTTTTGAAAAAATCCTCAAAGACAAAATTTGATACTCTTTTCATGCATGAGAAGAGGTATAACATTCAATAACAGGTCAACCTATATGAAAAGACAACCTTGCTACTCTAAGGATCAATAGGAATTATGAAGATAAAGTTTAGAGCTTATATGATAACCCCTAGAGTGTCATGTCTTTTATCTAAAGGTGAAAGATGACTTTGACCTAGACATCAAGCCAAATCATTAGAAGTTGTTGGTACTTTGGAAATAAGAGTACATAGAAAAATAGACTCTTGCATGGAAGAGAATTAGGTATGGTCCATTTGATATCAAGTTTTTTATTACCTAGGACAAGAGATATCCCAAAGGTGTAAAAAGGTCTAGCATCATCATGGAAGAAGTAGTAGGTACTTCGACCCCACATAAGGAGAAGTTCAAGAAATAAGTAGCACTGATAACTACCATCTTAGCTATGTCAAAAATCCTAGCATTAATCAATACAATAGTGAGAGAGAATAATTAAGGGGTAGAAGGGACTTGAAAGATATGGATCAATATTTGGTGACTTAGGTATAGTGGTAGAATAAAAACAAAATGGTTAAGAAAATAGATTTAGAAGGGGAAATCTCCTAAGGAGACTCTCCTATAGATTTAGGAATGGCCAATGCAATTGCCATTACTACACATGCTTCTCTTCCACCTTTGTCACTCTCTATATTGCTTTGTCTTTCTATTTCTTCTACATCTATGCATTTTCTCTTTCTACTCATATCCCCAATCCTCATCTTTCCCATTCTTTAAATGCACTTCTCCCATAATCCACCATACAATACATGTTTCTCCAAGGAGCATCATAGCCCATGGTTCTCTAATAGATAGTTGACTTCTAATGATCATTTTCACAATAGAGACTACTCTAATCACCTTCCTTCCATCCTCAATCAATTCCTCACACCATAACTCTTAATTCCATAAACCATGTCTTCCCTTTCAATCTCTTTGGTGAAATTGACATCACATTCCACTCCTTGCACTTCCATGTCATTTCCACTATCATCACTTGACTCGTATCATGCCATCCACCTCAGAACACCCTTCAACCTATGTATGAAAACTTCTCCTATAGGAACATGCAATTTCCTCTAAACAGGGTTAAGATCAAAAATAACTTTTAAAGATAGCCTACCTAGAAAGTTCAAGATCACCATAGCAAAGAAGCGCATGCTAGGATCAAAAGGATTTTGTGAGACCAATAACGGGTCCACACAACCAGACAAGAGACCCAAGAATAGGCCATGATCCCCTAGAGCACCACTCAAACCGCTCAATATGCTCTAACCGCACAAACTGCTTGAGCCACTCAACCCATCAAACATTGCCTTCACAAGGTCCCCATCCCTAGAGGGGTTCGGATCCCTGATTCCCAAAATAGACTCCTCAAGTATCTTGAGCGATGACTTTCTAGGAGCCCCGTTCCCAAGGGGATCGACTCCCCATTTCCTTGAAAATATCCCTGATTATAAAACTAATATTATTATTAAAAAAATATTAATTCAAAGTTAATAAAATAAATAATTGAATATAAGTAGTTAATAAATTTATTTATAATTTTATAGATTAAAGTTTAAATAAAATTAATAAGTTATTATTAAACCTTGCTTTATCCTTTGTTTAGATTAAATAAAATAACAAAAATGTAAAATATTTAGTTATGAAATTATTTGACATCTAAAATGAAAATTCAAATGGTCTTGTATGTCATTAGATGTTATCTAGGCTATCCAAGTTCAAATCATGAAGAAGGAGGTCCTTGTTGTACCCTCAAGGAGTGTGGTCCTTAGGGTTATGATGAGGATTTTTTAGGCTATTTTGATGAAGATCTTTTAACCTCTTTTTCCTTTTCAATACTAAAACAAAAACAAATTGAATTAGAATTTGAATCGGATTCTTTATTTCCTTCCTTGACTTCCTCTTCAGCATCATATCCATTGGGTTTTGGAGGGTATCTTCCATTTTTAGAAACCTCTGCTAGAAATCTTCTTGTGACATGATTGGGGTTTGTGCTTGATCTGCAATTTGTCTAGATCTACTCCTTCTACTCTAAATCTCAGGGTTATAAGAAAATAACTCTCCTTTTAGGGATCTTCTACCTTGCATACATAGGCCTCATGCAAAGAAATCGTTACCAAACTTGATTCATAAAGTTTCACACTGTGGATTCACCTCTACATACAAGTTTATGGATCTTACTTAATCCTTATGCTTCATTAAATTTTGATTTTTGCATGTAGTATTAATCTGATAACTACAAAAATAAAGAAAAATAGCAACAATACTACCAAAGTTTTTTTCACACAATTTAAAGAGAGACACCAAATTTACGTGGAAACCCCAAGATGGGTAAAACCACGGTCAAAATTTATATGTAGATTTTTATTAGAAAAAACATGCATTGATTACAATCCTTAACTATTGTATTATACTGTAATATTTTCTTCTCCAACTCTGCCCCCTGCTCTAATGTCTTTCATGCCCTTTGTTCTACCACGAACCCAGTTTTTTCCTTGGTGCTCAAGAGATCTCTTTCAAAGATTTTGGAATCCTCCTATTATATTATTATATATGAATAAACATCCTTAGCTCTCTCTCTCTCTCTCTCTCTCTCTCTCTCCTACACACACACACACACACACACACACACACACACACACTTGATAGTACTTTTAAAAAACCTACCACTTTTCCTAGCGGTAAACTTGAAACTGCCATAACTTTTGCTAGAGAACTTTGTTTGATGCGATTCAAATCTTTATGGAACACTCTCAAGATAAGATTCACAATGGTACCAAATTTTCATATACAAAACTAATATTTTAGAATATTTAGGCAAAAATATGGTTCGACAACAATAATTCCCATAATAGTCCATGAATTTTAAAAGGCTATATATTTCGATGCCTAATACATTTTCTAGTTCTTTCAACTATTCTAGATACCCATTTGGTCAAATTAGAAATGTGGAAATTTTTAAAAAATTATGGGTACTTTGAAATTTTACCCGTTTTTCCTCGCTTGTTTTAGCTCTCATTTTAATATGCAAAACTGTTTAGAGCTCCTAATCAATAGTAAATTAAAGTAATTCAAAATAATAAAGGAATTTCATCTATACTTCCTACCTGATCTAATTGATATTATACTAGAATAAAAGTTTATTTCCCATTCTCTAGCTAGACCAGGCGACGGTAGATGAATGATCCCTAAGTATTATGAAGTGCATGGATGTAACTTGTCAAATAGTGGGAAAGACATCCTACCACTTCTATGACACGGTGCAAAAAGTCATCATGGATAAATCTAGGGGGAAGGTACAAATATTGATTGATGAGACATAGAAAATGAGAATAGAGGGAAAATGGCCTCAAGGGGACTTCTATTTTGGGGAGGACGAAACCCTTCAACCACCTCTATGGATTTTTAGCCATGCCCTTCAAGTTGTCTACAATATCCTCAATATATATATTAAATATAGAGTATGTCAAGCAAATTGACTATCTAGGCTCAAATATTTTAAAGAGTAGAAGAAACCCACCTTTTACCCACTCAAAACGTAAATCATAAGTATCACCCCTAATATATGTGGTTCCAACATGGTCATAGAGGTGAGGTTTATGGAAATGGTATATAACAACTCAGAGACTCACGGTCCTATGATCCAAATGGGATTTTTGAAAAAATCCTAAAAGACAAAATTTGATACTCTTTGCATGCATGAGAAGAGGTATAACATCCAATAGCAGGTCCACCTATATGAAAAGACAACCCTGCTACTCTAAGGATCAATAGGAATTATGAAGATAAAGTTTAGAGCTTATATGATAACCCATAGAGTGTCATGTCTTTTATCTAAAGGTGAAAGATGAATTTGACCTAGAAATCAAGCCAAATCATTAGAAGTTGTTGGTACTTTGGAAATAAGAGTACATAGAAAAATAGACTCTTGCATGGAAGAGAATTAGGTATGGTCCATTTGATATCAAGTTTTTTATTACCTAGGACAAGAGATATCCCAAAGGTGTAAAAAGGTCTAGCATCATCATGGAGAAAGTAGTAGATACTTCGACCCCACATAAGGAGAAGTTCAAGAAATAAGTAGCACTGATAACTACCATCTTAACTATGTCAACAATCCTAGCATTAGTCAATACAATAGTGAGAGAGAATAATTAAGGGGTAGAAGGGACTTGAAAGATATGGATCAATATTTGGTGACTTAGGTATAGTGGTAGATTAAAAACAAAATGGTTAAGAAACTAGATTTAGAAGGGGAAATCTCCTAAGGAGACTCTCTTCTAGATTTAGGAATGGCCAATGCAATTGCCACTACTACACATGCTTCTCTTCCACCTTTGTCACTCTCTATATTGCTTTGTCTTTCTATTTCTTCTACATCTATGCATTTTCTCTTTCTACTCATATCCCCAATCCTCATCTTTCCCATTATTTAAATGCACTTCTCCCATAATCCACCATACAATACATGTTTCTCCAAGGAGCATCATAGCCCATGGTTCTCTAATATATAGTTGACTTCTAATGATCATTTTCACAATAGAGACTACTCTAATCACCTTCCTTCCATCCTCAATCAATTCCTCACATCATAACTCTTAATTCCATAAACCATGTCTTCCCTTTCAATATCTTTGGTGAAATTGACATCACATTCCACTCCTTGCACTTCCATGCCATTTCCACTATCATCACTTGACTCGTATCATGCCATCCACCTCAGAACACCCTTCAACCTATGTATGAAAACTTTTCCTATAGGAAACAATGTCCACCATTCCTACCTAACAAACTAAATTTATAGGGGATTCGCTATTAACAAATGCATTTAAAGGTCATGGGCCAAGATATGCATACAAATATGGAAATACTTAGGTCAGCAAGGCACTATATATATTTTTTATTGATGAAAAATGATGGAAGAAAGAGTACAAGAGACTCAGTAGGAAGACCTCCAAGGCTTGAGTGCTCTTTCACTTGTAAATATTGAAGAAGGGAAACCATATGAAATTAACCCCTCTAATATAGTACCAACTTCCACTGACTAACTATTAGGGTGTCACAACAATATCTATACAAGATGAACCTATACAAAATGGTCCAATTGGTAAACCAACTCACACTTGGCATAGTAGTGAAATATAGCCTAATAGCAGTTGAGGATGAAGCAACATAGGTTAAGAATAGGAGATTAGAAGAAAAATTGGCTCAACTAAATTTAGAAAGAGACCAACTCTGGTAAGAGAACAAAAGGCTATAAGATAAAGTCACTAAAAATGATCAATTTAAGAATTATGTGGAGGCCCTCAAAGCTCAACTTGCTGAATCTAAAGAACTCATCCATGCGATGATAGAGGAACACAATAAATTTTTGATAAACTTGGAATAAATGGATCAATAAATCAAGGAGTTGAAAGCCTTGAGGCCTAAAAAATAGGGGTAGACCCAAAGTTGGTATAGAAAATTGATGTGATCAAAACCCTTTAGGACTAGATCAAGGAGGAGATAAATAATGCTTTTGAATACTTATGATTGATATCCTTTGTAAAATAAATCTTAGAACAAGTTGAGAATATCATAAGAGAAGTAGAAGAGCAACTTTCTATGAGGGATGAACATCAATAAGTCCTTAAACTTTGTGTATCCATGACTATGACATAGGCATAACAACAAGGTATAAATAAAAATTAGATGGTCAAGAAGCTAAGGAAGATCCCAAATGTCCAAAGGAACCTTCCAACTTGTAAATACAACTTGGCGTCCTTGAAAATCCAAGTACAAAAAATAAATAAAGAGGTTTAGGAGTTGACTGTTGCTTGAATGTCTAACATACTTGATGATAAGAATCATATCCTAAATGATGATGTTTTCACTGCTATGATCAAAGAGGAAAAGGACCACATGACCCAAGGTAATATAGCCAAACATATGAGAAGTTGAAGTTAGTTCATGCCAAATTGAAAGATCTAGCTACCAAGAGAGAAGAGTTATCCAAAAATCCATTTGAAGATCTAATGGGGGAGGTAGAAGATCTTGAGATGATATAGTTACCCAATGACAATGAATGGTAGAAGCTTCTAGGATTACTACCACAAAATATTGGATAGAAGGAAATTCCAAATTTGTAGACTCCATGCCCAAGGATAGAGGTAGGATCTAGGATCATATGCCAATCAAGCTTGGCATTCCATAAAGTTTCCATAAAAGGTAGTACTTTAGCACTACCTTTTGCAAATTTTATCAATTTTAGAAGTGGTACACAATAGCAGGAGGGACAATAGAAAATGCACCCAAAATCCTAAAATTTGACGTGAATTTGATAAATATCGATTCACCAACAAAATTCTACCAATTTGTTTAGAGTAGTAATTCACTCAATAAAGATACCCATTTTCTCAATGAATAAATTTACTCAAAAAATGTTGCTAGTTTGCTTGCTAAAACGGATAAATTGCTTGTGAAAGCAAGTGAATCACTTGGCAGGACTAAGCAAATGGCTCAAATAGACATAAAAGTGAAAATCAACATGGATCATGAGAAAATATTCTAAATTTTTTTTTTTTGGTGTTTTGTGATGCACTAAGAATTTTTGGAGCCTTCTAATCCTTTTAGAGGTATAATTATAGGTATGTTACATTTGGAGGTGCAAAATTTTGCTAAGGTTAAACCAAATCTTTACTTTTACTTGGTGTAATTATTTTTCACCCCAAGTAACTTAGGGGAAAACTTTTGCTATAAATAGGTTCCTAGGGACATCATTATAACTATATTTTGGCCTTGAGACTTCAGATCTACACTTTTTGAAACCCACATTGTGCTTTGTACTCATGAGGCTATAGTAAATTGGCAATCCCATATGTATTCCATCAATGACACCACCTTCTTGATTTACTAAGTGCATGGTAGTTATGGCACTTCTAGCCCATCTTGTTACTTGCTTATTAATATCATAATCAAATGAATGGGTAGAAATTTGATTGTATTTGATTTCTCATGTATTGACTAATCACATTCCCTCCTTGCTATGGTGTAACAATCACATTTTATTTTATTTATCACACTCTAAACTTTGCAAATTTATTTTTTTAACTTAACGTTTATGCAATTTCTCTTTCTACACTATTTTCGTGAGTTTAAGTTTATATTAGAGATATTAACAAGGACAATAAGAAATTGACCATAATCTAGAAGTCGAGATAAGTCTTTGGTAAACCTATCTAACATAGTAGAAACTTGGATTTTGGGGTGAAAATATAAATCAAATTTTAGGAAAATTTCCCATATCAATAGGTACTTAATAAGATGAATAAATAGTATTAAATAGGGTTCACATTTTTATATGGAATTTGAAGCAAAGGATTTTGACAAGTAAAAATAAGACCAATCCATGATAGAATTCTTAATGCTTTTACTCTGGAACAACTAAAAGAATAATTTATCAATCTTTTCAATGTTAATGGAATGATCCTAAATTTACATATCTTCCTCAAAATAAGATTTGAACTTTATTTCATGCTATCATCTGTTAAAATTTTACTTTGCACTTCTAACCAAAGAAATTCCAAGGTCCCAAAAAGGGTCTTAATTGATCAAATATTTGAAATAAAATTCTTATATTCCAACTTGATTAAGTATATACTATCTCTTCATAGATTCCAAACCAAATTGTCCTTCCATAAAAAAGAAAATACTCCAGCAAGACCTTTTAGAGATATTTTGATGCTCGATTGAGGTCTTATCTCTCAACTAAAATTCTAATAAGTATCAAATATATGGATTTTTTGGTAGTACATATATAATTTTGACTTTCAAACATATAGGAGCCAAAGGACCTAGATTAATGGTTTCGATTTTAGATTAGAATAAGACTTCACTCAATCATCAAATCAAAACTTTGTAGAATATTTATTATTCACCGAGTAATATATTTCTTGATAAATTGAAAATTACTTGAAATAAAGCTCTATGTTATAAATCCTCCAAGCAATGTTATTTACTTGAATTATAATTTTTCCTGGTAGATTTATTGAAAAGTGGGTATTGAAAGGTCCCCAAAACCTTATTACAACAGATGCAACATTATAACCAAGAAACAGGTAAAAAATCCTAAGGGACAGTCCCACTAGGATGGACCCAGCCATCAGGGGTAGACAAAAATATGGGATAATCTAAGCAAAATAACAAAAACACACAGCAAAAAAGGGTATCACCCTTTAGTGATTTCCACGTAATCATCCTGGTTGCCAACTCCATTATTGAATAATTGATTGAGTTGCACATTCAACTCCTCCAAGATCTTGGTGGTTTGGTTGTAGATCATCCAAGTGGCCTTAGAAGCATTAGTAACAGTAGACAAGTTGGTTGTAGTATTTAACACTAGAGTCAAAATGGAGTTCTGAATCACAGTGGCAATATTAGTCCTCATTGGGTTGTCATCATTAAAAGTGTGGGCAGGGATCAACTTTAAAGGATTCCCTTCAATCTTCATCTTTTTGGACCTTTATTCGAGCCCCGAGCTTTGCTCACACTCTCCTCCTATTTGATTTTCCTCAACAAATGACACCTTAGCTCAAATCCTGAGTAGTCAGATTCTTGCTTCACAGAACCAAGGGTACAAGACTTAGATTCAGGGAAAATAAAATTAGGATCATCCTCTTCATTAGGCTCATTAGTGACAAGGGTAACGTGACTAGGGATTTTCATAGGAGGTTTAGGAGGGTTGTTGGTAATTACAGCTCTCTTGGTGAACTGATCTAGGGTATGTTTGTAAAGAATCAAGTACAAACCCTGAGGGGTTGGGTGGAAATATTTTTGCTTCCTAACTCTATCAATGGAAATTTCAATGGAGTGATACAGATAGTCAAATATATTAATAATATTAACATCCCTAATGTGGTTTAGGAATGCTAAATGAAATATGTATAAAGGGAGGTTGATGTTATCAACAATCAGGTACTATAAAATGGGTATCATCACCCGATCCCAGGGTGAGGGAAGATATGTCCTAACTATACCATCATTCTCCCAAATCAAATTCTTACTTTTATCCACAAATTAATTAGTTTTCACTGTGAAGTTGTGTTTGTCCCTTATTATGGTGTGTCCTTCAACTAGAAAACCAGTGACATCAGCCAACAACCAAACATTGATGATAAAATATAGGTCTCAAACAATGATGCTCCCTTTGTCCCATGAATTCACAATGTCATTTATCACATTCTAAACTTCACAATTTTTTTTTTAAGTTAACTTTTATGCAATTTTCATTTCTACACTATTTTCATGAATTTAAGTTTATATTAGAGATATTAATGAGGACAATAAGGAATTGACCATAATATATAAGTCGAGATAAGTCTTTGGTAAACCTATCTAACATAGTAGACACTTGGATTTTGGGGTGCAAAACCTAATTCAGATTTTAGGGCAATTTCCCATTTTTATATCAATAGGTACTTAATAAGATGAATAAATAGTATTAAATAGGATTCACATTTTTATATGAAATTTGAAGCAAAGGATTTTGATAAGTAAAAATAAGACCAATCCATGTTTGAATTCTTAATGCTTTTATTATGAAAAAACTAAAAGATATATTATCAATATTTTCAATGTTAATGGAATAATCGATAAATTATCATTTTCTTGAAGAAGCAATCCCAAATAATAGAATCAACAAATAGACGATCCTAAATTTTCATACCTTCCTTAAAATAGGATTTGAACTTCATTTCATGCTATCATTTGTTAGAGTTTTACTTTGCACTTCTAACCAAAGAAATTCCAAGGTCCTAGAAAGGGTCTTGATTGATCAAATATTTGAAAGAAAATTCTTATAAGTAGGTAATTTAAATTTATCCAAATAATTATATTCCAACTTGATTAAGTATATACTATATCTTCATAGATTCCAAACCTAATTTTCCTTCCATAAAATAAGGAAATACTCTAGCAAGACCTATTAGAGATATTTTGTTGCTCGATTGAGGTCTTATCTCTCAACTAAAATGCTAATAAGTATCAAATATATGGATTTTTTGGTAGTACATATATAATTTTGACTTTCAAACTCCAAGTGCCAAGATTGAAGAAGATATTTGAATTTCTATTGGAGGCAAGATACTTGTAAAGTGTAACGTCCAATTTGTCATAATCTCACCAAACTAGGCAAAGTAACGTTGTAAGGGGAATAAAATACCTAAGGAGAACAAAGTGGGCAAAATTGAAGAAGCAAAAGAGATTGAGTGCCATGTGGCACATGAGACATGAAACACGAACAGGCTTGGATTAATTCAAATATTTGTAGCAAATATATTAATGTATGATCTGAGATACCAAATATAACAGAAGTTTGAACTTGATTTTGGAGGACACTTAAAATGGGAGAGAAAGCAAGTAAGAACATTTATTAAAGTCTAATCACAAGCACTAGGAGGACAGTTAGAGTCCAAAAAGAGAGTTTCATATACAAGGAAGAACATTAAATGCAGTGAAAAGACATTGTCTAGCATTGAAGACTAAAAAGTGGACGACATATAAAATAGCATGCAAGTTGCAATCGCAGGAGAAGCAAACCGAATACGTAGCACTCCATTTTTAATAAGGTAAAAAATATTTAAAATAATTTGCATTTCATAAAGGTCAAGGAGGTATAAAGTATATCAATACTAAGGTTAAGCTTAGTTAATCTATGATGCTTAAGATTAATTAAATGAATGGATATATAATGAAATGAATGGATATATAAGGAAATGAATTGATGAATTATAACCTTAGATGATTTATTGAATGATTTGAAAGCTTTTTGAAGGAGGATTTAATTTGAAAGCTTTTTGAAACTGCTTTATTTGAAATTCAACCATAGAAATTTTTGCAAATAATTTAACTTGGAGGAATAAGTTTTTCTACATCAAAATTGAAATATTGAATTTGCAAATATTTTTTATTTTTTTAAATTTCTAATTAGGGAGTTATAAGGAATTCATCAATGACAAATATTCTTGAAATTTAGAAACTGTATTATTGACAATTGGAAGATATAGGAAGCACAACATAGAGTTGTTAGAAAGTTGGAAAACTACATTGGAATTAGTCTCTTATTCAAATTGAAGGGATATAAGGAATGCAACTTAAAGTTCTTGACGATAGAAAATTTTAATAAATTGAAATTGCATCAAAATTATCTTTAGATTTCTATTCATATATAGGATGAAATAAAGTTCTTGTATTGAAGTTGAACATTAGGGAGACAAAATATATTCAACTCAGAATTTAGAAAGCTAGGTATTTTACTAGAGCTATTTTACATTCAAAATACTAGGGAGCAAAAATAAATTCTACCTAGAGATTTGATCCTACAAAACTTGAGAATTGAAAATATATTATAAAATATGATCACACACTCAAAACTAGGGAGATATAAGGCAGTCTACAATTATCATCACAGAAACAAATAAATTCATTCTTTTATAATCCTAACTTCTTAAAGGGTCTAATTACACTTCATGGAAAAATAAAGTGAGGTCAATATTGATAGTTGAAAAGCTTTGGGTTATTGTTAAAGGAGCATAAACTAAACCTGCTACAGATGTTAAGGAGATTCAAAAGTATGAAGAAGATGAAGCAAAAGCACTTATGATAATCACATTTGCAATTACAGATGAAATACAACCATACATTAGATCAACAACTTCTATAGAAGCTTGGAAAACTTGTAGAGATATTTTTTTGCTCAAATGAAGTCTTATCTCTCAATTAAAATGCTAATAAGTACCAAATATATGGATTTTTTGGTAGTATATATAAAATTTTGACTTTCAAACATGTAGGATTCAAAGGGCCTAGATTAATAGTTTTCATTTTAGATTAGAATAAGGCTTCATGACAACAAATAAATTCATTCTTTTAGAATCCCAACTTCTTAAAGGGTCTAATTACACTTCATGGAAAATTAAATTGAGGTCAATATTGATAGTTGAAAAGCTTTGGGATATTGTTAAAGGATCAAAAACTAAACCTACTACAAATGCTAAAAAGATTAAAAAGTATGAAGAAGACGAAGTGAAAGCATTTATGATACTAACATTTGTAATTAAAGATGAAGTACAACCATACATTGAGTGGGGAGGTCTCTCACTCTAGGTAGGAGACCGCCTTTCCAAAATTCCTACTCCCTCCCCTACTCCTTCAACAGTAATCCTAGGCGGATCCTGGCTTCCATGGAGGAATCCTCAGGTGATTTACCTCCTTCTCCATATTTTTGGTGTTAGTTGAGCTGGGTTGGTGTGTGGTTGTCTTTGTTTTGGATCAGCAGTGTCTCTATGGTGGTTGGCTCATCCGCTACTTGTCTGATGCGTGAGGTGGTCCAATAAATTTATTCTCTATATTTTTGGGTTGTCTTTGGGATGAGACCAATGCAATCTCATCCCATAGACAATCCAAAAATACTTCCAAAATGGTCTCCTATTTTGGTAGTGGTGGAAAAGGGTTGTGTGGCCTATTTAGTCTTCTTGAGAGGTATTTTGATGGATCTTTTTCTTCATGGTTCTTTGTGGTTTTGAATGGGGACCAAGGACTTTCTCGTTGCCCATAGAGTAGGGGTTTCAGAGATCACCTTTCAAATTGATAGCCTTGGTCCTTTGCCCATTTGGTTTGGTTGGCTAATTGCTTTATGTGCAAGGTGGCTTGATAAGTTTATTCTCCACATTTTTGGATGGCCTTTGGGGTAAGACTAGACAATTTATTTTCATTGAGGAGGGATTTTTTGTATGGTCTCTTGATTTGGTAGTAGTGGAAATGGGTTGTGTGACCTGTGTAGTCTTCTTGAGAGGAATTTTAATGGACCTCTTTCCCCATGGTTCTTTGTGGTCTTGGATGGCGACCAAGGGATTTCTTGTTGCCCACGAAGCAGGGGTTTCCAAGATCACCTTTTAAATTGATAGCCTTGGCCCTTTGCATGTTTGGTGTGGAAGCCTTAGTGAACCTATCTTTATGATTTCTTTTATCTTGTTCTAGGAAGACCTCGTGCTTTCATGATGGTTGCAGTTAAGAGGTTTCTGTGTTAACTTCCTAGGCTTACCCTTGGGTGGTTGGGTTCTTTACATATTCTAAATAGGAGCCTATTCTTCTAAACTCTACTATTTATAGTTTTTTGAGGTCTAGGCAGAGGGACCTAGTGTTTTATTGTTGGTGTTAGAGGAGGGTTATAGGTTTGGCTTCTTGGTCAATTGGTTGGAGAGGCCTGGTGGATGGCGGTGCTGATGGTCCTTATCTTCTCAAGACAGTGTCTATATCCATATCTATTGCCAACTTTCTTTAGTTAAACTGGTTGGTCAAGGTTTTCGCGAATGGAAAACCTCTTTTTAAACTTTTGTGTTGCTGGTAAAGGTTTCCCTCGGCGGGAAACCTCTTTTCACTTTTCTAGTTTTTCTAGCTCAGTTCCTTTGGTCCAACTGTTTGGCGTTGGTTTTACAGGGTAGAAAACCTCTTTCCAAGTTTTGATATGCAAGTTTTGGTTTCCCTGGACACGAAATATTTTTCAAATTTTATGTTACTATATATTTCATTTCAAGCGGGAATCTCTCATGTTTCAAATTTGTACGAATCTATAGTTGGTCCTACGAAGATCGTCTCCCTATTTTAGATGTTCCTTGCTTATTTCCTAGAGATTGTCTCTAGGAGATGATCTCTTTTGTGAAAGGTTTTGCGGTCCTTTCAAAAACCCTTTTTCAACCAATCAAAAAAATAAATACAACCATACATTAGATCAATAACAACTTCTACATAAACTTGGAAAACTTTTAGAGATATTTTGTTGCTCGATTGAGGTCTTATCTCTCAACTAAAATACTAATAGGGATCAAATATATGGATTTTTGGTAGTACATACATAATTTTGACTTTCAAACATGTAGGATCCAAATGACCTAGATTAATGGTTTCCATTTTAGATTAGAATAAGGATTCACTCATCATCAAATAAAAAATATGTAGAATATTTATCATTCACCGAGTAATATATTTCTTGATAAATTGAAAATTATTTGAAATAAAGTTCTATGTTGTAAATCCTCCAAGCAATGTTATTTACTTGAATTATTATTATTATATCCACGAGGCCTACTTATTTTTGAAACATTATTTTTTCTAAGTCTTCCCTTAAAATATAAATAATCACCAACTAAATTCCCCACTTATGTTTTTAGGACACCGCATCCAAATCCTTTTTATCTTATTGTAATAGTCTTCCCTTAAAATATAAATAATCACCAACTAAATTTTCCACTAATGTTTTAAGGACACCACATCCAAACCTTTTTATCTTATTGTAATAGTTTAGTTAGTAATGAGTAGGTATCCCCTTTTGAATGTAAGGGTGACCCTTAATCATTAGGATTAGGATTAAATATTTAAAAAATTATTTTGGGTTTATTTGATTTTTGTATTGTAAGCTATTTTGGGTAAAGTTATCTTTATATTTTGTATTGTCAAAAAGTGGAGGTATCCTAAACAATGATATCATTAAGAAGCGTTGCTCATAAAGGAGGACGCTCCCTTAAAGTAGCCTCCAATAAAGGAGGCTATCCCTTGAAGTGGCTTGCGATACTAATAACTCTTTAGTGCAATCAATAAAATTGTTATTTCATGTTTTGTGGAGATTTATTTATGGTTCTAGTTAATTTATGCGAGTAGAACGATTATATCTAGTATATTAGCTTGATCTAGGGATGACTTCATTGTGGTAGTGAGGCTTTTATTCTAATTTTTAACAGGCACAACACATACATCATGGTAATTTCTCTTTTCAATATTTTTTCTTCGCATCCTTATTCCTTTTATTTTCTAAAATCTATTTTACAATTTGTCAAATCACTTCAATTTTTTTTCCTTCTCTGGATTTATTAGATTAGAAACCCTATGTCAAAGGTTTTAAAATATCATGAAGCTATTGTCATTAGCTAAGCTAGATTTCCCATAAAATATTTAGTGAAGTGAGGGTTTCTTATACTCTAATATTCAGGCCTTAGATAGCACCCGTATACAACTATGGGCTCTCACATACCCTTGGGTATATAGGGAGATATTTTAGTAATAGAAGAAGTTTTTACCAATTGGAAGAATTGGTTGTTTAAGTTTTGTGGTGCACTCGTAAGCGACTAGCATTGGGAAGATACTTATATTGTACCTTGGAGACAAGCCATGTGGCTATAGGAATGGTGAAATCCTCTATAGTTAGTGCCTTAAAATATTAGGCCAAACAATACTTATGAACATGATATCTGCAAGCCCATAAACTAAACAAACATTGTCAAAAACTTTGGAACTTTGAATAGGGGTCAAAAGTTCAAATCCTAAGGGGTAGGGTTGTATACCATACTTGAGTAACCACGATATGGTTGGATAAACAACATCCTCAATGGAGGTTGTCTTGTATGATCCATGGTATTATAATCTTAAAATATTGTCTTATCTTTATTTTTACCTTTTAATATAACTTTGTTTTGAGAGATAAAAATTTTGTTTCTCCCATCGTTAAAAAAATTAAAATACTTTTAATTAAATAATTAATAAATTTATTTGAAATTAAAAATAAACAAGAAAAAACAATAAGGTACCATTTAAATCTTACATTATATGTTGTTCAAATTAAATCAAATAACAATAATGTAAAATCTTTAGTTATCTAATTCTTTGATATCGTATAAAACAAAAATTCAAATGTTAAATAAATATAAAAACCATGTCTTAGTCAAATAAAAAGGTTTCTAATTTTTTTTTCTAGTTGTTGATTCAAATTATATTTATAGTATAAAAATTTAAATGATTTAATCGTTTCATATTCATTATTTCTATCCACTTAGAAAGCAACTGTAATTTATTTTTATTTTTTGAAATGCAAGCATAAAAATGTTAAAATTTAAGCATTTGTTTACATATGGTGAATCTAAATTAAAATTCTTATAAATAATTGTTAAAAATAAATAAAAAATAAAAATCACATAATAAAATAAATCTTAAAATTTTTATCCCTTAAATATTAAAGAAAATATATTTTTTAATGTTAAAGACAAATTTAACCAACACATGATATCTTTTGTCACCATAAAATTATATATATATATATATATATATATATATATATATATATATATATATATATATATATAATGATAAAAAAATAAAGATAAAAGATATATAATTAATTTAGCTCTTCAACATAAATACATTACACTTGAATATTTACCCCAAACAACTTACTAGAACCGACTTGTGAATAAGATGAACTAGAAGTATGAGAATCATGGAAAAACTCTTTGTTGCTGCAAGTGATACAAAATCGAGCATTCAATTTATCCCACCAAAACTCTATGTTGTCTTTGGCCTTCAATACTATTCTTTTTACAAAATATTTCCACCCTTTAATAAGCACAAAACTTTTATTGCTTTTCCACAACTTTAACCAAAAAATTCTTCTTTCAGGTCAAAATCCAAGTGAATAAGTCTGAATTCTATACCTTGTCCTCCCTCTATGGCTTCTTTTTCTGCCTCCCCATAATATTGTAAAATATATATTTGAACGTTCTTTTTCTTTTTGGTAATGACCAATTTGCACAACCTGTTTATATCACTCTCTATCAATTCTTTTTTAAATAAGAACTTCAAAAACTGCAAATTCAAATTTACTTCACTCGTTGGCATTATTGTTAAATGCTTATCTTCAATCTTTTCACCCAAAAGGAAATCATATATGTTTAATGAAGAACTGCTCAATATTGTGTTTAACAAGAGGAGGGGCTCTGTAGGTGACTTCCTATGGAAGTCCTGTTCCACTTTCCTGCATCCCTTCCTCGGCCCTGTCCTAGGTCCCTAATCCTTTTCCCATCCTTTTAGGCTGGAAGGTGTTGCAGATGATCTGCTTTTGGGGGGAGATCACTGTTCCATTGTTCTACCCCTTTCCTTGCCCTACGGTGGGAAAACCTGTGTTCCACTTTGCTCCACTCTCCTGCATTTTCCTTTGGTTTATGGGTTCTGGGTTGGGGTTAGGATTTTTTCTTGGGACTCTTCTTGGGTTTTTTTAGGTTGTTTTGGGAAGTCTTAGTGACATCTGCTCGTTGAGGATCTTCAGTGGTGAATGACTGGGTATGAGGAATTTTGGCTTCTTGAGCAGTTTTGCACAACATCCTTTTGGTCAGAGGAGGGACCACGTGCTTGATACTGTGACTCTGCTCTTTGGATTCGAAGTGGTGGGTCTTGTAGGATTTCAGTTTATTTCATGGCTTTGCAGCCTCTGGTATTTTTATTGCTGAATCCTTGCAGGTTCTCCTCCTTGTTTCCTTGAAGCTGCTTTTGGCGGGTCTGAGGAATTATGGCTTCATGAGTAGTTTTGCACAACATATTTTTGGGTTTTGAGGGTTGCCCATGTGCTTTATATTGTGACTTTGCTCTTTGGGTTTGAGGTGGTGGTTCCTACAGGATTTTAGTTCCTTTCGTGGCTGGTAGGGGCCTTTGTTTTTCTTGTCACTAATTCCTTGCGGGACTTCCTCTTATGTGGCCCTGAAGTTGTTGAAGGTTGTCTAGGATGCATGGCTACTATTTTTTGTTTTGTGCTTTAACACCTGCAGTCATGCATCTTCGAGACTCCTTTCTCTTGAATTCCTATGGTTCTTTCCTATCCTTTCCTTCAGAAGTGGTGTTCTGCTGTTGTTTCTTCCTTTGATGGGTAGGTGTTCTCGAAGGCTTCATTTTCTGCTAAAGGATCCTGTGGCCTGGGGTGTTCCTTTGTTGCTGAACCACTAAAATTCTATTTTACAGGCTTTTGTTCCTTCTATGTTTCTGCTAGGGTTCCCCTACGTGGGATGCTTATTTTCCTTCAGTTCTCTATTTCCCAAGGGTGGTTTTTGGTTTTCCTGCCCTTGGGTTGTTTTAATTTTTAAATTTATGGCTTTGTTTCTTTTCCTACCTTTGGGAAAGGTTCAAATTATCATTTAGTGGTTGGGGCGGTCTAGCATTTTCTCCTGCCCTTTCTGAGCTTCAAAATCTTGTTTGGCGCCTTTTGATTCGAATTTGGTTTCTGGTGGGCCTTCCCTTCCTACCCATTTTTCCTTTGGCGCAATGGAAGACATTTTCATTTGGCACAAAGGAAAGTGCCTTCCTCTGGTGCAAAGGATGGCACCTTACTTTTTGGTCCTATTGCATGCTCCTTATTTGTTCCTTTTGGTTGTCCTTGCCTTGATTTAATCTGATGTACTTTGATGCAATATGTTCCATTGTAATCAGGTTTTGGGATCTTTGACAAAAACTCACTTTTAATCTAACAAATATATATATGTTTAATGAAAAGGAGATTCAAGCAACTACATGTTTATCTTTACGTGATTTGTTTAAATGATGCTAGAATAAAAAATCAAGATGTCTTCTAAATTACAGAAAACTATTTAATTTGATGAAAAAACAATTTGACAAAAATAAAATATTAAAAAAATATATTATATAATTATATTATTAAAAGATTTTATTAATTTATTTAAATATATATATATATATATATATATATATATGATAAAAATAAAAAATATTATATAATTATATTATTAAAATATTTTATTAATTTATTATAAAAATAATATATTAAAATATTATTTTTAGTTGTTGTAGCAGCAAAGAATAACATGTGGGCGGCTTAACATTGTATGGTATAGGTGTCCTTGCTTGTTGCTTATATTAAAATACTTACAATCCTAGCTTAACGTTGTATGATATAGGTGTCCTTGCCACCTGCTTAATTTTAAAATACTTTTGCAATCCTAGCTCAACAGACCCCGATAAATATATATGAAAAAGATAACATACAAAAATATAAATTACATTTACATTTTTTTGAATGAAAAACCTTATATTAATTCATATTAATCATACAAAAAAGGGCGGTGGAGTTAGCATACCCTACAAACCATAAAATCCGCTAGGTGGAGGAAATCACACCTCCCTAATAATAACAGAGTCCAAAAAACATTACTACACACTGTCGAGAGCAATCATTATACAGACATCCCAAGACACAATCAGTAAACAAAGATCAAGGAGTGGGACATAAGTTATCTTCCTCACTAGCACACTGCCAGCCGCTATCTGAAGAGACTGGGGTAGTCCATCCTTCATCTGCATTATCGCCAGCCAAAATTTATTGAGGACCTTGGCTGACTCAGCTTGGAATGCTTGGTAGAATACATGTTGCTCATAAGTTGTAGCCTCTTCTGCCTCTGGGACAACTCCTTTCCTAGAAAAATGCTTGGTAGAATACAAGTTACGTGAAGCTGCGACATTTGCTGCCTCTGATAGTCGGACCTGAACAAACTCGATGCTTCAAGTTGTGGGCTTTGGTTAGTTTTTCATCAACAAAATTTGCATGAGGACTTGTCAGGATTCATAATATCCATGACATCCTCAGAATCACCTAGACCTCAAGGTGAATTGAAGGAATTAACACCTCTACCAAGATTACCTTCGCCTGAGGATATTTGGCAATGCTTGTCAAAGCTCAGGCCCAAGATGTCCCTCAAGGGGATTCGATAACTATGAACTTTAAAAGCTTGTTTCTCCACAACCATGGAGTGTGTAGATGCCATCGATGAAAAATTTGGCATGGTAGTGGGATGAGCCTTTGCAACAATTGAGGTTCAAAGAGAAGCTGAAATTGGTTGAGGAACTACAAGAGCAACCAGAGTAGCATTCGAGACCCCTACAGCTTACATGGCAGCTGCATGTTAATGACAGTCAATGTGATGGCTTCAGAAGACTACACAGAGCTAGTGGGGGCTTGCATAACCTCGGTATCAATGGGCCTAGTCTGAGTAGGCTGCATAAAGGGATTGGCCTACTCAGAGTGCTTAGAAGCACAATTTTTTAGGGTAGTAACCCTTTGCCACTTGCCTTGGCATTCCTAGGCCTTGTTAGACTAAGCTATCGAGGCAGTCGAAGGGGGTTGGGTATGTTTGAACTTCCACTCCATTAGTGGACAATCTCAAATCTTGTGAGCAATAGACTAGCAATGATAACAAGTATTCGGTAAATTGATATAGGTGAAAGGTTACCTAATGGAGGTATCACCAATCTAGATATCTATGAAATCTGGTAGGTCTTTGGTGAGGTCGACTTTGACACAAGCCTGCTTGGTAGGGTGAGCTGAGGAAAACCATTCAGGCTCAAGACATACAAAATTGTCGAGGGAAGAGGTGAGCATTTACAAAAAACCCCAAAAGGGGACAGGTAAACCCAGTATCCACACAGGAACTTCCAACTCAGCTTGATCACTGGTTGTGAAGTCATGAGTGTAATATTATAAAATTAATAGAGAATTTCTCACCATCCAGGGACCTTTGGCTAACACTTTTTGAGCTTGAGTAGGATCAGGGAAGCGAAAAAGGAAATAACCCTTGGTGATTTTCTGAACATTCTCAACTATCACACCATGTGGACCCCAAACTTGTTGCACCCAAGACCTAATGAGGGTATCATTGGAAATTCTACCCAGGAAATACCCAACAAGGGTATGTGACTCAAACTAGTGGCAAGCATTATGAAACTCATGCAAGGGAATGGAAACAACATGGATAGTACTCTTACCTTGTGAAACACTTTCAGAATAAACTTTCTCGGGTGCTTCCCTAGCGCCATTGCTCTCCCCATCCGGCTCAGGAGCAACTGAGCTAACCATTTACGAATGACGGTAGACCCAAACCCTAGTAGAGTAGGTTTTATCCTCATCAAACCCTAGCCTTAGTGTTTCTGTTGAAATTTTTTTTAAGTAACATTATTTTGACCAACTAAATTTTTTAACTTTTACATTTACATTTTTATATATTCCTAAGATTAAAATAGAAAAAGAAGATGTGCTCTATGCAAAGAAAAACAATTATATTTGATAAATATTTATTTATTTGATAAATATTTATGAAAAAGCTAACAAAAAAAATTAGAATATAAACTTGAAAAGGTTAGAGGCTAAATTATAATTTTGTTTCAATCTAAGTTTGTTTTAATTATGAAAATGTTATATAATTATATTTTTATAAGAATTTATTAATTTATTATAAAAACAATATATTCAAATATTACATCTACATTTTGTTTATTTAAAATTTAGATTAAAACCATATACAATATTGCTTACAATTTTACATCATATTTAAATATATGTTTTTTAATTAGCAATAGTATTTGAACTTATCATTTGATTATTAAAATGGAAAAAATATTTAAAAAGTACAAATTAATAATTATATGTTATAATTTATTTTTTAAAATTTTGGTATTGGTAAAAATGTGGATAAAGATTAAATTTTAATTATAACTTAAACAATAAAAATTATAAGATGAAATACATTTTTTTTTCTTCTTTGAATTTTTTGAAGTAATATGCAAAGGATGCAACAAGGACCACCTTCTCCATTATTAGAACTTGTATGATGCACCTTGCCAGGGCCATAACTTTTGCTCCGAGTGTCCGTTTTGGCTTGTTATTTTTTCAAAATGTGCATAATTGCATGGAGAATCTAAGAAAAGTGGCCCATATGTTTACGCACAAGAAAATACCTCTAGGAGACCCAAAATTAGCTTTTAATATAATTTTCAGTTTTCACAACTGAAAAGTTATCATAACTATTAGTGTAGAACTAGAGTGGGGTTGCTATCTTGGGGTAGTGGGTATTATTGAATAACGAGTGCATGATTTCATTTTGGATGTCATCTAAGATTTGTTTAGGGTTACTAAAAATAGCAAGTAAATTGCTAAAAATAGAAAGTTACTAAAAATAGTAAGGGGTAGCGTAGGCTAGGGTCTTTCTTTTTGGGGGAGTATAAGGAGTGAGAGGCTCTATTGTAAGGGAAGTGAATTCAGTTAATGAAAGGAAGCATTTGCAGGTTTCTTTTACTAGTATATTTTGTATGACGTTTTCTCTTACAATTTTACCCTTGCAGTCCATTGTCGGTTTCCTGTAGTGAATTTACATCATTGTGTATTCTTGATGAAATAAAATTTTAGACTATGTTTTGAATATTTATAAAAAAAATTAAGTCTAAAATTAAATTGATGCTTGATAAAAATATTTGTTATAAAAATTATTATTTTTAATTAGGTAATGATATTTGTTATAAAAATTATTATTTTTAATTAGGTAATGAAAGGGATTTTGAAAGGATCCCCGAACCTTTTAAACCAAGAAGCAAAGGCTTCCAAGGAGGAACCAAAGAAACTCATAAAAGGAGCTATCCCACCTAGGGACCTAGGAGCCAATCATAAACCCACACCAAGAAACAACATAATTGAGTAGAGAAAAACAATAACCAAGAGAAAGCAGAGAATCGAGAGAACTAAGAGAAGTGATTCCAGCCCAAGTTACCTTCTAGAGTATAAACTATGAAATTTGAAAATTTTGGATCTAGAACAGAAAATTCCAAAACCCAAGAAAAAAATTCTACCCACATAACTGAGGAGAGGATGAGTTGCAAAAATTAAATACACAACTTACACAATGAGAAAGAAGAACCAAGACACCAACAACTTCCCACCCAAAGGGGAAATTCAAAAATTAAAAAGAGAGCAAAGGTACCAAACAAAAGCCATCCATTTTTTGAAGCAAGGAGTTCAAGGAAAATTACAGGGACTCCCCTATTCAAAATCTAGACAATAAACCATCCCATTACTAGAAAAGCAATATGAATTTGGAGACAACAAGCCTCAAACAATCAAAATAGAATCTTTAATCCAAAACCTGGAATTGGATTTTTTCCCCACTAATGAATGAGGAAGGTTGTGACCTGAAGGAAGCTAAACTTCATTTATTTTCAAAAATATCTTTCCCTCCCTCCAATTTCGGGATCAATTATGATCCATTATCTCTCTCTGTCCTGGTTTCCTTTTTTCTTAGATCTTTATTGGTTTTTTTTTGCTTCTTGTTTTTAGGCTTGGGGAGGTAGAGTCTTTCTCCATTTTAGACTTAGGAGATTCATTTCAAGTCTCAAGAACTTGGGGTTCCTCTATCTGTATAAGCTGATATTTTTTTCTCTTTCCTCAATAGAGGAAGGTACTTCAAAGATTTACTGACTCCCAGATGCTCCTAAGAAAGCATGGAGGGAAAAAGTAGCCATTATAACTTCCAATCCAGCTTGTTCTTCTTCCATTGTTTCTTGGGAAACTTGATCTTGGGATTCACCAACTCGTTTTACTTCATGGAGAATGCAAGTCATTATTAGCCACAGGAACAATAGCATCAACTTGTCCTTCCTCAACTTCCTAAACAATTTCTTGAGGAGACTTACCTTCAACATGAATTTTCTTCTCTAGATTTTTCTTAGAGGTACATGAAGTAGAAGAATACCTTTTTTTATTATAGATTGAACATAAATTAGGTCTATTTTCATATTCTATGGGTTGAATCCAAGAACCAAGGTTAGAGATGATATCGAGAATTTGGAAGATTTACCTCAAGATTTGTGTTGACACACATTCTCGTAAAGATCATTCTTAACTTTGCTCTTGTTGTCAAACCAATCATGATGAGATCGCTAACAACCTTGGCAATACCTCTCAAAATATCGTAAATCCATAGATGGAAGGGGATACTAGGGAGTCTAACTCACAGTGGTATCAAGTTAATTATTTGGAAATATGAATTAAAGTTAACTCCCCATTTCTAGAGGAAAAGGTTTCCCTTGCCATAAAACCAAGGTCCTCTGCCCAAAATCTACCTTATGTCAACTTCACAACTTAGCTTAATGATAAAAAAGGAATTTAGGAGAATAATAATTTCCATAAGACCTTGTGGTCTCCATTTAGAGCAAGCCCATCTTCTGATGGAATCTAAGTCTAGCCAAAACCCCAAGAATTTACCCACAAGGTTGTAGGTCCCCTAATCCAAATTGAGCTTCAATATATTTGTAGGAACATGCAATTTCCTCTAAACCGAGTTAAGATCAAAAAGAAATTTCAAAGAGAACCTACCTAGAAATTTTGAGATCACCATAGCAAAGAAGTGAATGCTAGGATAAAAAGAATTTTGTGAGACCAATAACAGGTCCACACAACCAGGCAAGAGACCCAAGCATGGGTCATGATTTCCCAAAGCACCACTCAAACCACTCAATATGCTCTAATCGCATAAAATTCTTGAGCCACTCATCCCACCAAACACTGCCTTCACAAGATCCCCATACCTAGAGGGGTTCGGATCCCTGATTCTCAAAATAGACTCCTCAAGTATCTTGAGCGATGACTTTATAGGAGCCCCGTTCTAAGGGGGATCGGCTACCCTATTCCTTGAAAATATCCCTAATTATAAAACTAATATTATTATATAAATAAAATATTAATTCAAAGTTAATAAAATAAATAATTGAATATAAGTAGTTAATAAATTTATTTATAATTTTATAGATTAAATTTTAAATAAAATTAATATATAATTATTTAAACCCTGCTTTATCCTTTGTTTAGATTAAATCAAATAAAAAAAATGTAAAATATTTAGTTATGAAATTATTTGACATCTTATAAAATGAAAATTCAAATGGTCTCGTATGTCATTAGATGTTATCCAGGCTATCCAAGTTCAAATCATGAAGAGGGAGGCCCGTGTTGTACCCTCAGGGAGTGTGACCCCTAGGGTTATGATGAGGAATTTTTAGGCTATTTTGATGAAGATATTTTAACCTCTTTTTCCTTTTCATTACTAAAATAATTTGAATTAGAATGTGAATATGGTTCTTTCTTTCCTTCCTTGACTTCCTCTTCAGTATCATCTTCCAACGGGTTTTGGAGGGTATCTTCCATTGCCAAAAACCTCTACTAGAAATATTCTTGTGACATGGTTGGGGTTTGTGCTTGATCTGCCATTTGTCTATATATTCTACTTCTACTTTAAATATCAGGATTATAATAAAATAACTCTCCTTTTAGGGATATTCTACCTTGCACACATAGGCCTCATGCAACAAAATTGTTTTGATACCAAACTTGATTCGTAAAGTGTCACACTATGGATTCACCTCTACATACGATTTATGGATCTTACTTAATATTCATGCTTCATTAAATTTTTATTTTTGCATGTTAGTATTAATTTAATACCTCGTGCTTTCATGAAGGTTGCAGTTGAGAGGTTTCTGTGTTAACTTCCTAGGCTTACCCTTGGGTGGTTGGGGTTCTTTACATCTTCTAAATAGGAGCCTATTCTTCTAAAATATGTTCTTTATAGTTTTTTGAGGTCTAGGGAGAGGGACCTGGAGTTTTCTTGTTGGTGTTAGAGGAGGGTTCTAGGTTTGGCTTCTTGGTCAGTTTGTTGGAGAGGCCTGGTGGATGACGGTGCTGATGGTCCTTATCTTCTCAAGACAGTATTTGTATCCATCTCTATTGCCAGCTTTCTTTAATTAAACTGGTTGGTCAAGGTTTCCGCGAATGGGAAACCTCTTTTTAAAATTTTGTGTTGCTGGTAAAGGTTTCCCTGGGCGGGAAACCTCTTTTCACTTGTATATTTTTGCTAACTCAGTTCCTCTAGTCCAACTATTTGGTGTTGGTTTTACAGGGTGGAAAACCTCTTTCCAAGTTTTGATATGCAAGTGTTTGTTTCCCTGGACAGGAAATATTTTTCAAATTTTGTGTTACTATATGTTTCATTTCAAGTGGGAAGCTCTCATGTTTCAAATTTGTACGAATCTATAGTTGGTCCTACAGAGATCGTCTCCCTGTTTTAGATGTTCCTTGCTTATTTCCTAGATATTATCTCTAGGAGATAATCTCTTTTGTAAAAGGTTTGGCAGTCCTTTCAAAACCCCATTTTCAACCAATAAAAATAAATAAATACAACCATACATTAGCTCAATAACAACTTCTACGGAAGCTTGGAAAAATTTTAGAGATATTTTGTTGCTCGATTGAGTTCTTATCTCTCAACCAAAATGCTAATAGGTATCAAATATATGGATTTTTTGGTAGTACATATATAATTTTGACTTTCAAACATGTAGGATCCAAATGGCCTAGATTAATGGTTTCCATTTTAGATTAGAATAAGGATTCACTCAATCATCAAATAAAAAATCTTTAGAATATTTATCATTCACCGAGTAATATATTTCTTGATAAATTGAAAATTATTTGAAATAAAGTTCTATGTTGTAAATCCTCCAAGCAATGTTATTTACTTGAATTATTATTATTATATCCACGAGGCCTACTTATTTTTGAAACATTATTTTTTCTAAGTCTTCCCTTAAAATATAAATAATCACCAACTAAATTCCCCACTTATGTTTTTAGGACACCACATCCAAATCCTTTTTATCTTATTGTAATAGTCTTCCCTTAAAATATAAATAATCACCAACTAAATTCCCCACTAATGTTTTAAGGACACCACATCCAAACCATTTTTATCTTATTGTAATAGTTTAGTTAGTAGTGAGTAGGTATCCCCTTTTGAATGTAAGGGTGACCCCTAATCATTAGGATTAGGATTAAATATTTAAAAATTATTTTGAGTTTAATTGATTTTTGTATTGTAAGCTATTTTGGGTAAAGTTATATTTATATTTTGTATCGTCAAAAAGTGGAGGTATCCTAAAAAATGATATCATTAAGAAGCGTTGCTCATAAAGGAGGACACTCCCTTAAAGTAGCCTCCAATAAAGGAAGCTATCCCTTGAAGTGGCTTGCGATACTAATAACTCTTTAGTGCAATCAATAAAATTGTTATTTCATGTTCCGTGGAGATTTATTTATGGTTCTAGTTAATTTATGCGAGTAGAATGATTATATCTAGTATATTAGTTTGATATAGGGATGACTTCACTGTGGTAGTGAGGCTTTTATTCTAATTTTTTAACAGGCACAACACATACATCATGGTAATTTCTCTTTTCAATATTTTTTTCTTCGCATCCTTATTCCTTTTATTTTCTACAATCTATTTTACAATTAGTCAAATCACTTTATTAGATTAGAAACCCTATGTCAAAGGTTTTAAAATATCATGAAGTTATTGTCATTAGCTAAGGTAGATTTCTCATAAAATATTTAATGAAGTGAGGGTTTCTTATACTCTAATATTTATGCCTTAGATGGATCCTATATACAACTATGGGCTCTCGCATACCCTTGGGTATATAGGGAGATATTTTAGTAATAGAAGAAGTTTTTACCAATTGAAAGAATTGGTTGTTTAAGTTTTTTGGTGCACTCGTAAGCAACTAGCATTGGGAAGATACTTATATTGTACCTTGGAGACAAGCCATGTGGCTATAGGAATGGTGAAATCGTCTATAGTTAGTGCCATAAAATATTAGGCCAAACACTATTTATGAGCATGATATCTGCAAGCCCATAAACTAAACAAACATTGTCAAAAACTTTGGAACTTGGAATAGGGTCAAAAGTTCAAATCCTAAGGGGGTAGGGTTGCATACCATACGTCACTAACCATGATATGGTTGGATAAACAACATCCTCAATGAAGGTTGTCTTGTATGATCCATGGTCTTATAATCTTAAAAGATTGTTTTATCTGTATTTTTACTTTTTAATATAGATTTGTTTTGAAAGATAAAAATTTTGTTTCTCCCATCTTTAAAAAAATTAAAATACATTTAATTAAATAATTAATAAATTTATTTGAAATTAAAAATAAACAAGAAAAATAATAAGGTACCATTTAAATCTTACATTATCTGTTCAAATTAAATAAAATAAAAAAAATGTAAAATCTTTAGTTATCTAATTCTTTGATATGGTATAAAACAAAAATTCAAATGTTAAATAAATATAAAAACCATGTGTTAGTCATCTGCTCATGTAGAGGAGTTGGAGAGCAAGTGAAGAACACAAGCTTATACTGAGAGGGGGGGTGAACAGTATAAGACCTCTTTTTACTTTTTCCTTTATACTTCAAAATAGTAAAGCAATATACCCAAAGCAATATCAAAACAATGCACAATATCATCCACAAAGTGACACCAATTTTAACGTGGTTCACCCAAAATGCTCGGGCTACGTCCACAAAACTTTTCTCTAAAAGTTATCTCAAAGTTCTTTGGGAAACCTTCCCAATTACAATGTTTATGAGCCTCGGCCCAAAGGAGATACCTTCCCCCAATCTGAATTTATGAGCCTCTGCTCAAAGGAGATACCTTCCCCTCTATCTAAATTTATGAGCCTCTGCTCAAAGGAGATACCTTCCCCTCTACTCTGGAAATGATCCCTCAGAAGATCAACTGCCTCTACCTCTTGCCAGCACGTGGAACTCCTTTCCATCGAAGACCTCCTGTCCTCAATGCTTAGCCTAAGAGACCTCTGCCTTCTATGATCACGTCCATAGCAGCTCAGCAACTTGTACCAAACACAGTCAGTCGGTCTAGTACAAGTCTTCCTCTATCTGTCAGATCTGTCCAACTCTTGAACAAATCAATCCTCTACACACAAGCCTTCTCAAAGACTTGCCAAATCTGTCCTCAGGTTCTTCTCAAAGAACCAATGCACCTCTATCCTCAAGTTCTCTGATAGAACTATCAAACTCAGCTCACAAGTCCTCTGCTAGGACCTGTCCAAATCTGCTCACAAGTCCCCACCGAAACCTGTCCAAAAACTGCTCACAAGTCCCCACCGAAACCTGTCCAAAACCTCAGCAAGCTCACCAAGAAAAACTTGCTTAGCATGAACCCACAAAGAGAATTGTTAGAGACCCAATGTGATTCATAAACCTCATAGAAGCATAAAGAGAATTGTTAGAGACTCAATATGTTCTATACTTAACTCCCAATCTCAATCTCAAATCTCATAGAAACATAAAGAGAATTGTTAGAGACCCAATATGTTCTATACTTAACTCCCAATATCAATCTCAACTCAATCTCAATCTCAAAAGAATAAGATAGATGTAGTATGCTTTTCTCAAGAATATGAAACACAACCCAACAATTGCCAACCATGCAATATCTCATATAACAATGATACTCATATTCTTTTTACCAACAATTAGGGTTTCAACAACAATGCTCATCAAACAAGGTTTAGTCAACCAACACCATTCAACTCAACATCAACCTTGAAGCATTCAACCAATCATCACAAGAAAAGGAAACAAGTAGAAATCCTTTTCCCTCCAAGGATATTTGAACAAAACAACCACCAACACAATATCACCAAATGCAAAGAATAACTTGCTCAAATCAACTCAATGGAGTAAGCCCAATATCATGTATCAAGTAAAGCACTAACTTGATCAAAACAACCTCTATGGAAGCAACTCAACCATCAATATCAAAACAGCCAACTAAGGGTTTCATCATCTCAATGCAAGTAGCAAGACTTACTAACATAAACCCTAGTGCAAAAAATGCTTCCTCTTCCTCAACCAGAATTATGCATTCACCCAAAAACTCATCAATGATTTTAATGCATAAACAATCTTCAATATCCAGAAAATAGGATTTACACCAAAAATACCTAGTAGACAACCTTTTCACTCCAAACTCAATTTCAGAAAAATATACCATCAACAATATACATGGAAGAAGTTGCCCATACCTTTACTTTGATGAAGAAGGAGAACTCAAAATCTGTCACAACACTAACTCTCAATTTGCCACCAATTAGAGTTAGCAACTATACAACAATATACAATAATAAAGATCCAAATTAACACCTTATTTCTCCAACTTAATAAAAACCACCATAAGTATAATATACATACAAAGTAAAACCTCTTTACACCTTATTACTCCACATAAACATTAAGCATCAATAAAACAATGTCAAAGCAAATATGATACCTTAACCTTATACCTCCAGCGCATTCACAACCACTATCCTTTGCACACCGTGACCAAAAGAAAATTACCCATGAAGAG
The DNA here is from genome assembly GCA_028583015.1 of Wollemia nobilis. Lineage (NCBI taxonomy): Eukaryota > Viridiplantae > Streptophyta > Pinopsida > Araucariales > Araucariaceae > Wollemia > Wollemia nobilis. Next base: position 3,096,318 of record JAQPPZ010000048.1, on the reverse strand, counting down.
AATCGAACTCGGCACCTCTGCCTTCTAGCGCCTTCGCTTAAACGCCACCGCCATTGGGTCACAAGTGCCCAATGAAGAAATACAGTGTTGCCCTATATTTTATCTTCCTTTGATGCCAAGAATCTAGAAAACGTAAATGTCTTCCTCAAGCCACATGCAAACTGGTGAGCGCTGTCCAAAACGTAACTTACTGGGCAACAGAAATAATCATCCACACAATGCTAACAAAAACTGTTATCCTTCGTGCAATCCAATCAATCGTAGGTGAAAGCAAACTATCGGATGTCAAAGTGCAAACTGAAAACGTAATTCGAGTGCAGTCCCAACAATTGTAGGTGAAGCGCAATCTGTCGGATGTCAAAGCGCAAACTAAAAACGCAAGAAATTACTTGGGCAACTCAATATCGATAATCAACTCTCAATGAAATACAATGCTTTCTCGAAGATCACAGAGCTACGATTTTCATTACTCGGAGTTACAATCACTTTAGAAAATCATCCCCACTTATATAGCCATTTCTCCTTAACTGTTTGACGTCGGCGCTCCTCCAACGATGGCAACACATCGGCGAAAGAATTCTTTTTTTCTCCGTCGCTTAAGGGTTGAAAGACCCTTTAATAATAATTAAAATAATAATTATTATTATTTTATTAATAATAAATTAAACTTAGACCCTTGTCAAAGGTTTGAGTTAATTTAATTATTAATAATAAACATGGACCTTCAAGGTTTTTCAAGAAGTAAAAACCTTTGCATTAAGTTAAGCTTGGTTTTAATAAAAACCCTTAATGAGTCCAAATGGTTTTAAGAAAAACCTTTAACCTTGTCACCATGGTTTTAATAAAAACCCTTTAACATTATGAAGCTTCTCAAGATATTTTTGACATCACACTCTTTTTGATATCAACACAAAAATGCCTTTTGACATCAATGACAACTTATACACTTGAGCAAAGGCAATGTACCCAAAGTACCCAAAATTGCCAACAATCTCCCCCTTTGTCATTGATGGCAAACCTTTCGAAAACCTCTACTCCCAACCACCAACCCCCACCACCCACCCACCCCCCCCCCCCCCCCCCCCAACCTTTTCCTTTGAAGTTTTGCTCCCCCCCCCCCTTCCCCCTCCCCCCTCCCCTCCCCCCCCCCCCCCTTCCCCCCCCCCCCCCCCGGCAAAGGGCCCCCCTTGGGGCTCGGGACTAAGAAGCTCCCCCTCGCCCCCCCCCCCCCCCCCCCGAGGGGGTTGGTTAATTTTGGGGGGGAGTAAAACCCCCCTTATAGGCACTGATCATCATCAGCGTCTATAACTTCCTTGTCGGGCCTTCTCTTGAACTCTTTGTCCATATTCCTGTTCTTGTCACTGTTCTTGTTCTTGTTATCATTCCTGTTCTTATCCATGCCTTGATCCTTGGACCTGTTCATACCATTGTTCCTGTTCCTGTACCTTGGAATTTCAGCTCTACACTGTCTGGCTGTGTGACCTTCATTGTTGCACTTATAACAAGTAACAATGTTATTTCTTTTAGGCATACCTGTTCTTTGAATCCACCAGTTCTGACCAAACCTGTTTTGACCAAACCTGTTCTCCAAACCTATCGCTGTTCGACCAAACCTATTCTGACCAAACTTGTTCTGATCAAACCTGTTCCTATTATTTGCCTTGCAATAAACTGCCTTGTGCCCAAACTGTTTACAAGAGTAGCAATACCCTTGAAAGAAATTACCACCTCTGAAACTGTCATTTACCTTCTTCACTTGAGCCATGCAATGTGAAGCTATGTGACCAAACCTGTGACAAGCAAAACATCTGCCTTGAAACTTTCCTTTATTTGACCTCTTAGGCTCTGAAAACTTCTTCTTCTCATTCTGAATTTTGTTTTTTGTTTCTGTGCATCTATCATTCAAGGACTCATGATCTGAAATACTTTCCTCATCAGAACTCTCTTCCTTTTGGAGTCTCTTACTAGACTCTCCAACTTGTTCCTTGTGAGGCTTAACAAAACCAAGGCCTGTTTTATCTGTTGTCTTTCTTTGACCTTTGATGAGTGACTTAACCTTTTTGGAGCTATCTTGAAACCTGTGAAGCTTATCCTTGTACTCTTTAGTTTCCTCTTTCAAAGAAGCCATTTTCTGTTCTAACTCACTATACTCAAGAACCTTAGACTCTAACTCATCCTTGAGTTCTTGTGTCTTAGCTATAGAGAAGTCAAGACTTTCTATAAGATCATCTCTCTCCATACAACATTCATCTAACTTATCCTTGAGTCTAGCATTCTTCTTTCTTTCCTTTTTCAAAGCACTAAGAGCACTAATAAGTTCACCTTTAAGATCTACTTCACCTTCCTCTATATGTTTGCTTTTTGAATCATCAAAGCCTTTTTCAGATTTCTTATCACTAGAGGTGCTACCCTTTTCAAAAACCATACATGCATCTTCCTTATAGTTTTCTGAAGCATCCTCATACATACTAGAAACCAAATCATTATTTGTGCAATCATCCTCAAGGTGACCAAAATTTCCACATCTAAGACATTTCATGATAATGAATCTATGTTTTGGTTCTTCCTCTTTTTCTGATATGAACAACATCTCATTTTCATTATCACTTGAAGAACTTTCACTATCACTACTAGAACACTTACTTGCTTTGTCTAGGTAGAAACTCTTCTTGTGCTTGTGAGAATACCTCTTTCCTTGATTGCTGTGCTCATCTTTGTTTTTCCTGTGATGCTTGTGCTTTTTAGAATCCTTGCTCTTAGAATCCTGTTTATCTTCATCACTTTCATTCTTGGGAACAGATACGATCAGTAGCATAATGACCAAACTTTCCACAATTGAAACATCTTATATTTTTCATACTTTTGTGCTTTCTAGAGAACTTGCCTTTCTTGCTGTAATATGCCTCTTCATCACTAGAAGACTCATCATGAATAGGTGCTGCATTGCCACTTGAATAATCCATTGTGTTCTTTACTAGCTTTTCCTTCAAGCTATTAAACTTTTCGAAGGCACCCGCTCTGATACCAATTGAAGAACACAAGCTTATACCGAGAGGGGGGTGAACAGTATAAGACCTCTTTTTACTTTTTCCTTTATACTTCAAAATAGTAAAGCAATATACCCAAAGCAATATCAAAACAATGCACAATATCATCCACAAAGTGACACCAATTTTAACGTGGTTCACCCAGAATGCCTGGGCTACGTCCACAAAACTTTTCTCTAAAAGTTATCTCAAAGTTCTTTGGGAAACCTTCCCAATTACAATGTTTATGAGCCTCGGCCCAAAGGAGATACCTTCCCCCAATATGAATTTATGAGCCTCTGCTCAAAGGAGATACCTTCCCCTCTATCTAAATTTATGAGCCTCTGCTCAAAGGAGATACCTTCCCATCTGCTCTGGAAATGATCCCTCGGAATATCAACCGCCTCTACCTCTTGGCAAGCACGTGGAACTCCTTTCCATCGAAGACCTCCTGTCCTCAATGCTTAGCCTAAGAGACCTCTGCCTTCTATGATCACGTCCACAGTAGCTCAGCAACCTGTACCAAACATAGTCAATCGGTCTAGTACAAGTCTTCCTCTGTCTATCAGATCTATCCAACTCTTGAACAGATCAATCCTCTGCACACAAGCCTTCTCAAAGACTTGCCAAATCTGTCCTCGGGTTCTTCTCAAAGAACCAATGCACCTCTGTCCTCAAGTTCTCCGATAGAACTCTCAAAACTCAGCTCACAAGTCCTCTCGCTAGGACCTCGTCCAAATCTGCTCACAAGTCCCCATCGGAACCTCGTCCAAAACCTGCTCACAAGTCCCCACCGAAACCTCGTCCAAAACCTCAGCAAGCTCACCAAGAAAAACTTGCTTAGCATGAACCCACAAAGAGAATTGTTAGAGACCCAATGTGATTCATAAACCTCATAGAAGCATAAAGAGAATTGTTAGAGACTCAATATGTTCTATACTTAACTCCCAATCTCAATCTCAAATCTCATAGAAACATAAAGAGAATTGTTAGAGACCCAATATGTTCTATACTTAACTCCCAATCTCAATCTCAACTCAATCTCAATCTCAAAAGAATAAGATAGATGTAGTATGCTTTTCTCAAGAATATGAAACACAACCCAACAATTGCCAACCATGCAATATCTCATATAACAATGATACTCATATTCTTTTTACCAACAATTAGGGTTTCAACAACAATGCTCATCAAACAAGGTTTAGTCAACCAACACCATTCAACTCAACATCAACCTTGAAGCATTCAACCAATCATCACAAGAAAAGGAAACAAGTAGAAATCCTTTTCCCTCCAAGGATATTTGAACAAAACAACCACCAACACAATATCACCAAATGCAAAGAATAACTTGCTCAAATCAACTCAATGGAGTAAGCCCAATATCATGTATCAAGTAAAGCACTAACTTGATCAAAACAACCTCTATGGAAGCAACTCAACCATCAATATCAAAACAGCCAACTAAGGGTTTCATCATCTCAATGCAAGTAGCAAGACTTACTAACATAAACCCTAGTGCAAAAAATGCTTCCTCTTCCTCAACCAGAATTATGCATTCACCCAAAAACTCATCAATGATTTTAATGCATAAACAATCTTCAATATCCAGAAAATAGGATTTACACCAAAAATACCTAGTAGACAACCTTTTCACTCCAAACTCAATTTCAGAAAAATATACCATCAACAATATACATGGAAGAAGTTGCCCATACCTTTACTTTGATGAAGAAGGAGAACTCAAAATCTGTCACAACACTAACTCTCAATTTGCCACCAATTAGAGTTAGCAACTATACAACAATATACAATAATAAAGATCCAAATTAACACCTTATTTCTCCAACTTAATAAAAACCACCAAAAGTATAATATACATACAAAGTAAAACCTCTTTACACCTTATTACTCCACATAAACATTAAGCATCAATAAAACAATGTCAAAGCAAATATGATACCTTAACCTTATACCTCCAACGCATTCACAACCACTATCCTTTGCACACCGTGACCAAAAAATTACCACGAAGTGGAACCTGACCCCTTTTCTGAGCGCCTTCGCTTCAACGCCACCGTCGTTGGGTCACAAGTGCCCAATGAAGAAATACAGTGTTGCCCTATATTTTATCTTCCTTTGACGCCAAGAATCTGGAAAACGTAAATGTCTTCCTCAAGCCACATGCAAACTGGTGAGCGCTGTCCAAAACGTAACTTACTGGGCAACAAAAATAATCATCCACACAGCGCTAACAAAAACTATTATCCTTCGTGCAATCCAATCAATCGTAGGTGAAAGCAAACTGTCGGATGTCAAAGTGCAAACTGAAAACGTAATTCGAGTGCAGTCCCAACAATTGTAGGTGAAGCGCAATCTGTCGGATGTCAAAGCGCAAACTGAAAACGCAAGAAATTACTTGGGCAACTCAATATCGATAATCAACTCTCAATGAAATACAACGCTTTCTCGAAGATCACAGAGCTACGATTTTCATTACTCGGAGTTACAATCACTTTAGAAAATCATCCCCACTTATATAGCCATTTCTCCTTAACTGTTTGACGTCGGCGCTCCTCCAACGATGGCAACACATCGGCGAAAGAATTCTTTTTTTCTCCGTCGCTTAAGGGTTGAAAGACCCTTTAATAATAATTAAAATAATAATAATTATTATTTTATTAATAATAAATTAAACTTAGACCCTTGTCAAAGGTTTGAGTTAATTTAATTATTAATAATAAACATGGACCTTCAAGGTTTTTCAAGAAGTAAAAACCTTTGCATTAAGTTAAGCTTGGTTTTAATAAAAACCCTTAATGAGTCCAAATGGTTTTAAGAAAAACCTTTAACCTTGTCACCATGGTTTTAATAAAAACCCTTTAACATTATGAAGCTTCTCAAGATATTTTTGACATCACACTCTTTTTGATATCAACACAAAAATGCCTTTTGACATCAATGACAACTTATACACTTGAGCAAAGGCAATGTACCCAAAGTACCCAAAATTGCCAATAGCAAGTAGGTAGTTAAAACTCTCCAGTTATTGAGAGGCCCGGGTTCAAATCTCTCCCCTCACATGTTGCGGATATGTTGTATATACAAGGTTCCTCATCAAAAAAATAAAAAGGTTTCTAATTTTTTTTCTAGTTTTTGATTCAAATTATATTTAAATTATAAAAATTTAAATGATTTAATCGTTTCATATTCATTATTTCTATCCACTTAGAAAGCAATTGTAATTTATTTTATTTTTTTGAAATGCAAGCATAAAAAAGTTAAAGTTTAAGAATTTGCATACATATGGTGAATCTAAATTAAAATTATTATAAATAAATAAAAAATAAAAATCATATAATAAAATATATCCTAAAATTATTACCCCTTTTTATAAAATAAAATAAATCTTAAAGAAAATAAAAATTTTAATGTTAAAGACACATTTAACCAACACATGCTATCTTTTGTTACCATATATATATATATATATAATGATAAAAAAATAAAAATAAAGATAAAAGATATATAATTAATTTAGCTCTTCAACATAAATACATTACACTTGAATATTTACCCCAAACAACTTACTAGAACTGACTTGTGAAGAAGATGAACTAGAAGTACGAGAATCATTGAAAAACTCTTTGTTGTTGCAAGTGATACAAAATCAAGCATTCAATTTATCCCACCAAAACTCTATGTTGTATTTGGCCTTGAATTCTCTTCTTTTCGTAATATATTTCTACCCTTTAATAAGCACAAAACTTTTATTGCTTTTCCACAACTTTAACCAAAAAAATCTTCTTTCATGTCAAAATCCAAGTCAATAAGCCTGAGTTCCATACCTTGTCCTCCCTCTATGGCTTCTTTTTCTGCCTCCCCATTATACTGCAAAATATATATTTGAACGTTCTTTTTATTTTTGGGAGTGACCAATTTGCACAACATGTTTATATCACTCTCTATCAATTATTTTTTAAACAAGAACTTCAAAGACTGGAAATTCAAATTTACTTCACTCGTTGGCATTATTGTTAAATGCTTATCTTCAATATTTTCACCCAAAAGGAAATCATATATGTTTAATGAAAAGGATATTCAAGCAACTACATGTTTATCTTTACGTGATATGTTTAAATGATGTTAGAATAAAAAATCAAGATGTCTTCTAAATTACAAAAAACTATTTACTTTGATAAAAAAACTATTTGACAAAAACAAAATATTAAAAAAATATATTATATAATTATATTATTAAAATATTTTATTAATTTATTATAAAAATAATATATTAAAATATTATTTTTAGTTGTTGTGGCAGCAAAGAATAAAGTGTGGGGGGCTTAACGTTGTATGGTATAGGTGTCCTTGCTTGTTGCTTAAATTAAAATACTTGCAATCCTAGCTTAACGTTGTATGATATAGGTGTCCTTGTCTGTTGCTTAATTTTAAAATACTTTTGCAATCCTAGCTCAGCAGACCCCGATAAATATATATGAAAAATATAACATACAAAAATATAAATTACATTTACATTTTTTGAATGAAAAAACCTTATATTAATTAATATTAATCATAAAAAAAAAGGGTGGGTGAAGTTAGCACACCCCACAAACAATAAAAGCCGCTAGGTGGAGGAAATCACACCTCCCTAATAATAACAGAGTCCAAAAAACTTTACTACACACTGCCAAGAGCAATCATTACATAGACATCCCAAGACATATCCAGTAAACAAAGATCAAGGAGCGGGACAGAAGTTATCTTACTCGCTAACACACTGCTAGCCGCTATCCGAAGAGACTGAGGCAGTCCATCCTTCATCTGCATTACCGCCAACCAAAATTTATTGAGGAGGACCTTGGCTGACTCAGCTTGGAATGCTTGGTAGAATACATGTTGCTCATAAGTTGCAGCCTATCCTGCCTTTGGGACAACTCCTCCTTTCCCAAGAAAATACTTGGTAGAATAAAAGTTACGCGTAATCTGCGACCTCTGCTACCTTTGATAGACGAACTTGAACAAACTCGATGCTTCAAGTTGTGGTCTTTGGTTAGTTTTTCATCAGCACAATTCACATGAGGGCTTGTTAGGATTCATAATATCCATGACAGCCTCAGAATAACCTAGGCCTCAAAGTGAATTGAAGGAATTAGCGCCTCTACCGAAATTACCCTCACCTGAGGATATTTGGCGATTCTTGTCAAATCTTAGGCCCAAGCTATCCCTCAAGGGGATTCAAGAAAAATGAACTTAAAAAGCTTGTTTCTCTACAGCTGTGGAGTGTGTAGATGCCATCGATAAAAAAGTTGGTATGGTAGTGGGACGAGCCTCTACAACAATCGAGGTTCAAAGAGAAGCTGAAAGTGACTAACTATAGGAGCAACCAGAGTAGAATTCGAGACCCCTATAGCTTGCATGGCGGCTGCATGTTAACGACAGTCAACGTGATGGCTTCAGAAGACTACACAGAGCTAGTGGGGGCTTGCATAACCTAGGTATCAATGAGCCTGATCTAAGTAGGCTGCATAGAGGGATTGGCCTACTCAGAGTGCTTAGAAGCACAATTTTTTAGGATAGTAACCCTTTGCCACTTGCTTTGGCATTCCTAGGTCCTGTTAGACTAAGCTACCAGGGCAGTCGAAGGGGGTTGGGTCTGTTTAAACTTCCACTCCATTAGTGGGCAATCTCAAATCTTGTGTGCAGTAGACTAGCAACGATAACAAGTATTTGATAAATTGATATAGGTGAAAGGTTACCTAATGGAGGTATCACCAATCTGGATATCTATGAAATCCGATAGGTCTTTGGTGAGGTCAACTTTGACACAAGCCCGCTTGGTAGGGTGAGCTGAGAAAAACCATTCAGGATCAAGACATACAAACTTGTCGAGGGAAGAGGTGAGCATTTACAAAAACCCCCTAAAGGGGACAGGTAAACCCAGTATCCACACAAGAACTTCTAGCTCAGCTTGATCACTGGCTGTGAAGTCACAAGTGTAATATTGTAAAATTAATAAGGAATTTCTCACCGTCCAAGGACCTTTGGCTAACACTTTTTGAGCTTGAGTAGGATCAGGGAAGTGAAAAAGGAAATAACCCTTGGTGAGATTCTGAACATTCTCAACTATCACACCATGTGGACCCCAAACTTGTTGCACCCAGGACCTAATGAGGGTATCATTGAAAATTCTACCCAGGAAATACCCAACAAGGGTATGTGACTCAAACCTGTGGCAAGCATTATGAAACTCATGCAAGGGAATGGAAACAATAGGGATATACTCTTAGCTTGTGAAACACTTTTAGGATAAACTTGATCAGGTGCTTCCCTAGTGCCATTGCTCTCCTGAGCTGGCTTAGTAGTAACTAAGCTAACCATTTATGAATGACGGTAGACCCAAACCCTAGCAGAGCAATTTTCATCCTCATCAAACCCTAGCCTTAGTGTTTTTGTTCAAATTTTTTTTTAAGTAACATTATTTTGACCAACTAAATTTTTCAACTTTTACATTTACATTTTTATATATTCCTAAGATTAAAATAGAAAAAGAAGATGTGCTCTATGCAAAGAAAAATGATTATATTTGATAAATATTTATTTATTTGATGAATATTTATGAAAAAGCTAACAAACAAAATTAGAATATAAAATTGAAAAGGTTAGAGGCTAAATTATAATTTTGTTTCAATCTAAGCTTGTTTTAATTATGAAAATATTATATAATTATATTTTTATAAGAATTTATTAATTTATTATAAAAACAATATATTCAAATATTACATCTACATTTTGTTTATTTAAAATTTAGATTAAAACCATATACAATATTGCTTACAATTTTACATCATATTTAAATATATATTTTTAATTAACAAAAGTATTTGAACTTATCACTTGATTATTAAAAAGGAAAAAATATTTAAAAAGTACAAATTAATAATTATATGTTATAATTTATTTTTTAAAATTTTGGTATTCGTAAAAATGTGGATAAAGATTAAATTTTAATTATAACTTAATCAATAAAAATTAAAATATGAAATACATTTTTTTTTCTTCTTTGAATTTTTTGAAGTAATATGCAAAGGATGCAACAAGGACCACCTTCTCCATTATTAGAACTTGTGTGATGCACCTTGCCAGCGCCATAAATTTTGCTCCGAGTGTCAGTTTTACCTAGTTCTTTTTTCAGAAAGCGCATAATTGCATGGAGAACTTGAAAATAATTGCCCTTTGCATTTGCGAGCCAAAAATACCTCTAGGAGACCCAAAATTAGCTTTTAATGTAATTTTTTGTTTTCACAACCAAATTTTTTTCATAACTATTCATGTAGAACTAGAGTGGGGTTGCTATCATAGGGTAGTGGGTATTATTGAATAACGGATGCATGATTCCATTTTGGATGCCATTCAATTTTTTTTAGGGTTACTAAAAATATCAAGTGAGTTGCTAAAAATAAAAAGTGACAAAAAATAGTAAGAGGGTAGCGTAGGCTAGGGTTTTCCTTTTTGGGGAGTATAAGGAGCGGGAGACTCAATTGTAAGGGGGGTTTGAATTTAGATAATAAGAGGAAGCATTTACCGGTTTCTTTTACTGGTGTATTTTGTATGATGTTTTGTCTTGCAATTTTACCCTTGGAGTCCATTGTCGGTCTCCTACAGTGAATTCACATAATTGTGTATTCTTGATGAAATAAAATTTTAGACTATGTTTTGAATATTTATTAAAAAATTAAGTCTAAAATTAAATTGATGCTTGATAAAAATATTTGTTATAAAAAATAATTTTTTTTTAATTAGGTAATGAAAGGGATTTTGAAAGGATCCCTGAACCTTTTAAACCAAGAAGCAAAGGCTTCCACGGAGGAACAAAAGAAACTCATAAAAGGAGCTATCCCACCTAGGGATCTAGGAGCCAAGCATAAATCCACACTAAGAAACAACATAGTTGAGCAAAGAAAAACAAGAACCATGAGAAAGTAGAGAATCGGGAGAACTAGGAGAAGTGATTCCCACCCAAGTTACCTTCTAGAGTACAAACTGTGAAATTTGAATATGTTGGATCTAGAACAGAAAATTTCAAAACCCAAGAAGAAAATCCTACCCACATAACTTAGGAGAGGATGAGTTACAAAAATTAAATACACAACTTACACCATGAGAAAGAACCAAGACACCAACAACTTCTCACGCATAGGGGAAATTCAAAAATTAAAAAGAGAGAAAAGGTACCAAACAAAAGCCATCCATTTTTTCAAGCAATAAGTTCAAGGAAAATTACAGGGACTCCCCTATTCAAAATATAGACAATAAACCATCCCCATCACTAGAAAAGCAATAGGAATTTGGAGACCACAAGGCTCAAACAATCAAAACATAATCTTTAATCCAAAACCTGGAATTGGATTTTTCCCCACAAATGAATGAGGAATGTTGTGACCTAAAGGAAGCTAAAATTTATTGATTTTCAAAAATATCTTTCCCTCCCTCCAATTTCGGGATCAATTATGATCCATTATCTATCTCTGTCTTGGTTTCCTTTTTTCTTAGATCTTTATTGGATTTTTTTTGCTTCTTGTTTTTAGGCTTGGGGAGGTAGAGTCTTTATCCATTTCAGACTTAGGAGATTCATTTCAAGTCTCAATAACTTGGGGTTCCTCTATTTGGATAGTCTGATCTTGTTTTTCTCTTTCCTCAATAGAGGAAGGTACTTCAAATATTTACTGACTCTCAGATGCTCCTAAGAAAGCATGGGGGAAAAAGTAGCCATCATAGCTTCCAATACAGCTTGTTTTTCTTCCATTGTTTCTTGGGAAACTTGATCTTGGGATTCACCAACTCATTTTACTTCATGGAGAATGCAAGTCATTATTAGCCACAGGAACAATAGCATCAACCTGTCCTTCCTCAACTTCCTGAACAATTTCTTGAGGAGACTTACTTTCAACACATATTTTCTTCTCTAGATTTTTCTTAGAGGTACATGAAGTAGAAGAATACATTTTTTTATTATATATTGAACATAAATTAGGTCTATTTTCATATTCTATGGGTTGACTCCAAGAACCAAGGTCAGAGATGATATTAAGAGTTTGGAAGATATTACCTCAAGATTTGTGTTGACACACATTCTCATTAAGATCATTCTTAAATTTGCTCTTCTTGTCAAATCAATCACAATGAGATCGCTAACAACCTTGGCAATACCTCTCAAAATATCGTCGTGCCATAGATGGAAGGGGATACTAGGGAGTCTAACTCACAGTGGTATCAAGTTAATTTTTTGGAAATATGAATTAAAGTTAACTCCTCATTTCTAGAGGAAAAGGTTTCCCCTTATATAAAACTAAGGTCCTCTACCCAAAATCTACCTCATGTCAACTTCACAACTTATCTTAATGATAAAAAAGAATTTTAGGAGAATAATAATTTCCATAAGACCTTGCAGTCTCCATTTAGAGCAAGCCCATCTTTTGATGGAATCTAAGTCTAGCCAAAACCCCAAGAATTTGCCCACAAGGTTGTAGGTCCCCTAATCCAAGTTGAGCTTCAATATATTTGTAGGAACATGCAATTTCCTCTAAACCAAGTTAAGATCAAAAAGAAATTTCAAAGAGAGCCTACGTAGAAAGTTTGAGATCACCATAGCAAAGAAGTGCATGCTAGGATAAAAAGAATTTTGCGAGACCAATAACAGGTCCACACAACCAAGCAAGAGACCCAAGCATGGGTCATGATTTTCCAAAGCACCACTCAAACCACTCAATATGATCTAACCGCATGAAATTCTTCAGCCACTCAACCTACCAAACATTGCCTTCACAAGATCCCCATCCCTAGAGGGGTCTGGATCCCTGATTCTCAAAATAGACTCCTCAAGTATCTTGAGCGATGAATTTCTAGGAGCCCCGTTTCGAGGGGGATCGACTCCCAAATTCCTTGAAAATATCCCTGATTATAAAACTAATATTATTATATAAATAAAATATTAATTCAAAGTTAATAAAATAAATAATTGAATATTAGTAGTTAATAAAATTATTTATAATTTTATAGATTAAAGTTTAAATAAAATAAATATGTAATTATTTAAACCCCGCTTTATCCTTTGTTTAGATTAAATAAAATAACAAAAATGTAAAATATTTAGATATGAAATTATTTTACATCTTATAAAATAAAAATTCAAATGGTCTCGTATGTCATTAGATGTTATCCAGACTATCCAAGTTCAAATCATGAAGAGGGAGGCCGTTGTTGTACCCTTAGGAAGTGTGGCCCATGTTGTACACTGTAGACACCAAAACAGCACCAATCCGATTATGTGACAACAAGCGCTGATCGCATTGACACACACAGCCCCTAGGGCAGCCCCCAGAGGTTAAACAGTGGTCCTAACCACTCCCAAAAGTAGTTTGGAAGGTCAAAGGTCAATTTGGCACCTTTTTGGCACTTTGCTCCCTACTCGTCCCACCCAGGGATGATTACAAACTGGTATTCGTCCCACCCAGGGACGATTATCAGCATTCACCCCGGGGTGAGGCGAATAGAAGGTTTGACTCGGCAAAAAGTCAAACCTCGACAGGTCCGCCAGTTAACTACAGCTTCAGGCCATGCAATTGCGAGGAACGACTTCAAATCAAGGAGAGAGACTTCAGTCATGCATGTCTTTGATTTTGGAGGCCTCATGCAAGGAGACTCTAAATCAGGGAATAATATTTTCTCCCAAAATAGGACATGCAACTCCAGTGGCGCCCTCGCATGCGCATTCAAACAGAGAGACCCTAGGTCTATAAATTGGTGAGTCTTCTCACCCAAAAGATATATGAGAGAAGGAGCATTTTGAGCAATGAAGTGCTGCCATTTTACATCCACACACACACCTTTTGATTTGTGCCTTTCACATCCTTGATCTCTTTTGGAAGGGAGGTCATAGGGTGGTTATTGGAAGCACAAATCCGGAGCCCAAACCCAAACATTTGGCCACAATATCCCACAAAATTTTTTGAAAACACCCCATAAGAGGTTTTGGACCCATCCCAAGTGGATTGGTGCCGAAACAGAGTCCCAAACGATGGGCGTCCTGCCCTCGGGCGCCCCCAAACTATCGCAGTCCTAATCGCCCCCCCGGAGCGATTAGAAATATATGGTAGATTTCCTTTCTATTATTTTTGCATCTGATTCTATGCTTTTTAAATAGGTTGTAGTTTAAATTTCACTTCATTCTGAGCAGTTTTGATCATGTTTTTATCATTTCCCGCCTTCACTAACATGCAGATAGCATCATCAAATTCTGGGTGATAGAGGCCAAATTGGGAAAATATGACCTTCTGGGTCTTCCCAAAATACCCCCAATTAGCTAACCCCAACTTTGTAGGTGATTTGGAGCTTCCCGGATGTGACATTTGGGATTGTGCTTTTTGACACTTTGTTGCAGGTCTATTCGTCCCGCCCCGGAGCGAATACAAATCTGTGGAGAATTTTTTGACTGTTCCATTTGCAGTGTCTTCCTTGTGATATTTTGATGCCCCTATCAAGTTTTTAGGTCATTTGGATCTTATTTGAGTTATCGTTTTATTTATATTTTTGCATGTACTAATTGAAGGCGTGGGGAAATGCATGTTTTATTCTATCTACAGGTACTACTGACTATTTTATGTTTCTTTGAATGTAGGGTCTGGAAATTAGAGGAGCAGCAAGGAGTCAAGACTCATCTATACAAGTGGCGGTGATGTTTTGGTCTGCCCATTTTACATGTGGGCACGCGGAAGAAGGAATAGCATCCATGGATGTGACAAGAAACATACTTAACGCTCCTATCCCCAAAAAAAGGAAGGAGACGTATTGTAACTGATCTTTAAAGCATATCAATAAAAAGGGTTGTCTTCCATATTGGCTTTTATTTTGTTTTGATTCGTTTATGCTTCTTTCCTTTCTTGCATTTTTCAATATATAGGCATTTAGCGTTATCTTTTGTTTCATTTGCATCGCATCTTGGCATTTTCCTTTTTGTTTTCGTATCCTCATGCTTTCAGTGGCGATCATGGTGGGACCTCTGTCCCTTGATTTTAAGATTAAATTTTTGATCAAAAGTTGCTTGTTTTTGCTTACAGGTACCAAGTTTTCAAACGTTGGACTGTTGTTCGTTCCAGTCTGTGACGAGTACAGAGCTGGAATTCATCTTACCCAGGGACGAATGGGCATTCGCCCCACCCTGTGACGAATACAGTTCTATTATTCATTTCACCCAGGGATGAATAGCTCTCTGTGCAATTTTAGGGCAGAAATTCAGAGACATCCGATTTGGGCAGAGAAGAGGTAGGGGTCCTAAACACCTTCTGTCAATTTTTGCTTTCTGTTTTCTATTTTCTGGTTATTTGCTTGCATAGGAGAGTTTGAATGCTTGTTTCCTTCATTTATGCAACTTAAAAAGAACCCCACACACCACGTGGTAATTTAAACAACAAGGAGTTGGTCGTAAAACCCCAACCCTTGAGCAAGACCAACGGTGGATTTCATCACCACCTTGGCTTGAGATATTGCATACATAACCCCGATCGTGACTGTTGCTAGACGTAAATCCTGATGAAAGCTGACCAAGTGTAGCTGGGGTGATTCCCAATGCATGAGGATAAGTCTTCTATGGTAGGTGTCATAAATAGAGTGATTCCCCTTCCGTACCGCCTATGTTCCACGTACCATCTGCTCTCACGTACCAATAGTTTCCCTCACGTAAGGGCGGGTATATAGAGAGGTTGGTATATCGGCCTGGCAATGGTATATCGAAGGGGCGACCATTTTTGGGAGTCATAAGAGCCATCATATTGCATTTAAATATTCTTTACAAAAGCTTTCAAAACAAAAATCAAAACACACTAAACCAGATTTAGGGCACACTTTTAATCTTTAAACGAGATAATCATTGCTTTGATTGTGTGTTTCCCTTCTATTTAGTGTAGCATAAAAATCATAAAAAGAGATAAAAATCTACGCATCTTGTAGGAAAACATCACCATGGTGTACACCCATAGCCGAGCCCAATCATGGGCAGGAGCTGCAGAGAGTGCACAAAGGGGGACAAGTCACCTCCGATATAGTCCTGAGGACTTGGTCATCCCGCCTTGGTGGCCTGACACACAAGATAGTCCACATCATGCCATCACAGAATAGGACTATAGAGGCACCTCTTTGAGGGGCACCCCCACTCAGCATAGATCCTTTCAAGAGGAGAACCTACACGTGGCACTCAACATAGAAAGGAGGCCTCCCTTAGATGCTCGTTATGAGTGGCCTAGTGATGAAGTGCTAGAGCAACATAGGGTCCATAAGGAGGGGCCACATGATTTTGTCATCCCTCCTTTACCCCTTATTACTGTTAGAAACACTAGACAAAATCCAGAGCACAAGGCTCTCCAGATAGGGCAAGACAATTCTGCCCACCCCTTTCACACATATGAAAGGGAGTACGAGGAAGACCACTACGTTCCTCAAGAGTAGTACACAATGTGGGAGCGATGCACCTCCACACTTGCTATGTATCAGGATCACCCATTGAGGCCAGAGCCTCGGGTGAATGCCGCTAACCTCGATAGAGGAAAGCAACCCATAGGGATCTCGGATCACCATGATCGAGATAGACATGTAGGAGAGGCATCTAGGCTTCCTAAACATGAGACGATAGAACAAATTGACTTGGCATTTGCCAAACATGCCGCCCACCAAGCACAAATCACGCAGCTCAGGCAAGATCAACAATAGTTAGAGCATCTGTACCACCTTAACAAAGAGCGCATTCAACGTCAGACAACCGAATTGCTTCATAACACTATGCCTGAGAAGGTCCCAACCCCTCGTGCACATAAAGTAGAAGTGTATGAGAGGCACAACCCCTTGGTGCGAGACAGGTCCCCACGACCTTACCAAGTGCTACCTCCAAGACCTCCTAGACTTGAGCGGGAGGCCACTCCCAGAAACAATGATGGGCACCCTCCACGGGGACCCACCCATGGTTATAGGTCTCACCCAGGCACTCCTCAAGAAGCCTATGAGGAGTATGAGCAAGAAGAAGAGCGGGCTGAAATGCCCTACCAAGGCGAAAGGGCTGCTATCCGGCCACCCCTCCATAGGCCTCAAGTTCCCCACAACCCACAATGGGAGCAAACTAAGGAGGAAGAGATTAAATCCTTCGATGCATATAAAGCACTGCTAGAGCGCTTAGAGTCTATGGAGACCAAGACTTCTGGGCCCCAAAAGCCCACTTTACGCCAACTCCATAGTCACCCTGTGCATCCGTCGCATGCGGCACCTCCATACCCTGAACACTTTAAACTGCCCCAGTTGGCACTCTTTAGAGGGGAGGAGGATGCCCAAGAGCATGTGACTAGATTCCTGAGCCAATGCTTTGGCATTCAGGACAATGATGCTTTGTTGCTAAGAACATTTATAACCACATTCGTAGGCCCT
Source organism: Wollemia nobilis (assembly GCA_028583015.1). Lineage (NCBI taxonomy): Eukaryota > Viridiplantae > Streptophyta > Pinopsida > Araucariales > Araucariaceae > Wollemia > Wollemia nobilis. Next base: position 3,078,823 of record JAQPPZ010000048.1, on the reverse strand, counting down.
ACCTCGGATTGGTTCACTCAGTTGCCAAAACATAGCATCAGTAACTTGGATCAGCTAGTGGACGCATTCCTCGAACGCTTCACCTTCAACACCAAGAAAAAGGCGTCACTAAGCGACCTAGCTAGCCTCAAGCAGTATGAGGAAGAGACCATGGTGGCATATGGGAACCGATGGAGGACGTTGCTTTCAAAGCTGCCCTACCTCCCTCCCATGTCCGACCTGACCCAAATGTTCTCAAAGAGCTATTTGAGATCGATCTCCATGCTATTGCAGCTGCAACAATATGCCACTTTAGAGGAAGCTCTAGCGCAAGCCAGAATCATTGAGGAGATCAAGATACAGGATGGCGAGATTGCCAAGCCTAAGAAGAAAGAATGGTCTAAGAACACCAAAATAGGGACCATGCAATAGAAACCCGTTGCGGTCAATCAGGTTGCTATAAATGTCCCTAAGCCTGCACAAGCAACACAGCCTCAAAAGGCTAACTATCGTGCGGTGCCTCTTAACAATTATGATAGAGAAAATCAGAGGCAAGAACAAAATCAGCAACGCCCTAGGCGACAATTCACACCTTACACAGAGTCCAGGGACTCCTTGTTTGACCACTTGTCAATGGCAAACTTGATCAACCTGCCCGAGATTCAAACCATAGACCCCAATGCACCAAAGCCTAAGGGGTACAGGGAGGACTTGTACTGTAGGTTCCATAGATGGAAGGGACATGACCTTAATGCATGTTGGAAGTTTAAAGGCTTGGTGCAAGACCTAATCGACAACAAGACGTTGGCGGTGGACAACCCCGTAGCGCCAAACAACCAATATATGGGAGTCTTCAGAGACCCCCTGCCTGCCCATGATGTGCAGGCAAAACCCCTTCAAGTCAATGAGGTGACACAGAATTGCCCCATGCAGGGGTATGTAGGGATGATAAGCATAGTGACTAGGAACAAGAGGTACCCAGGAGCTGCCCCCACGGTAGCCACAAGAGAGGTTCCATCGACGTCACAACCTCAACAACACCCTACGCAACTTCCCCCGCCTAGACCAGTGGCCACGATTCGGACTAGACTTACCCAAAGTCTAAGGACCACGTCGGCTAGGCTCTCCATATACGAGCTCATTCAACAATCAGCGCCCCATCGGGAGGCTCTAATGGAGATATTAAAAGCCATCGAGCTGCAACCCCATGAAGCAAACTCTTTCAACAACTTCGTGGGACATGTAAAACAATGTACAGAACCAGTCATCACCTTTAGAGAAGATGAATTGAAATCGGTGATTGGTGATGTGGCGGATCCACCCCTGCACGTCATTGCACGGGTCAACGGGATTCCGTATAAGAGGGTGTTGGTGGACACTGGCTCATCCAGTAATATAATTACAACAACAACATTGAAACATCTAAAGTTGTCGGCATCTCACATCGTGGCCTCCACCTATACTCTTCGAGCATTCAATGATGCGATATGCTCGATGGTTGGCACAATTGTCCTACCCATCCAAGTGGGACAAAAGACTATTCATACATTGTGCCACATCTTGGAAGGTGAGATGGCCTATAATATCTTGTTGGGGCGGCCTTGGATCAGGGACATGAAGTGTGTCCCTTCAATAGCTCATCAGTGCCTAAAGTATACATTTGAAGGACAGGTGCATGTAGTCCCGACAGACTTAGAGCCCTTCAAGTACTGCAATACGGTGCAATTCATGCCGCAATCGACCCTTCCATCAACACATTTGGATTTTTAGTTGAATCCATCTAACCAGGGTCCGATTCCGCATGCATCCCCATTGACAAGTCCATCAAATCCCCAGTCGGGTCCATCTTCCTCATCTGGTCCTTCACCAACGATGCCACCTACGGTGGCCACACCAAAGGACAAGGGAAAGAAACCCCTAGAAGAGGAACCACCCCTAGTCTCAACCATCTCTACCGAAGAGATGCCTAGCAGAATGGAAGTCGAGATGCCTAGTTCACCCTACATGGAGTGGACTCGGAAGGACTCCCATTCGCTCCCCCTCAACCACCAACGATCACCGTTGAGATGGCCAACACGGGCCTGGGGGAGTATATAGTGCGAAACATTGTAGCAACACCCACACTTGAGTCCATGCAGGACATGGGGAGACCTCGCCTCCCCATCGGCACTGTGGTTCCTCTAGGCTACCCACCCAATCAGACAAACTTTGTTTATGGGGGCCTGGATAATGGCATTGAACCTTACATGCAAGAAGACGAAGATGAAGAACCCTTTGTTGAGGACGTCAACTATTTTTCCAACCCAAACTTCGCATTGAGATATCTTGGCCAATGCAATTGGCATGGATATGGGTTGGGCAGGTATGAGCAAGGAGTGCATGTTCTTTGCCAACCAAGATATCAAATGTCGTATGACAAGTCAGGAGTAGGGTTCAACCACCCCTTGCCCCCTGGACATCTTGGTAGAGAACATGCAAGGCCTAGGGATAGGCAACAAGGATGGGTTGGCATTAGATCCATATGCCAATCCTAACACAACATATACATTGGGGGATTATCACCCATTACTAACAACCAACCTTGTTGACCTTAACAACCCTTTCCCTTCGATCAAAAAGGGAGAAAGTTCGAGGACTCACCTACAAGAGGGATATAGACAAGACCAAGAAGGGTCTTCAAAAGATGAGTCGGAGTATGAGGTAGCACCTTGGGATCCTTTCGAATCTGATAGCAATCATTCACAAGTGACTCCCATGGATGATTATCAGGAGAGCTTCCTGACAATGTTCCCTTTGAATGCTCCAATTGAGCATATGCCACCTCAAGAGAATCAGGTCCCCCTGTAAAGAGCGAAACAACCTCGATGGGACCACATTAATTTGCTCGAGCAAGATGAGCCTCATATGTCGCAAATAGCTATTGGAGCCAACGAAGGCCTTTGGATCTCCGATAGTGATTATGAAGATGAAACTGAGATGGCCTATCTCAATCATATGCGACAACAGCAATATCCCTTGGACATAGATGACATGTTTGAACAATTACATATAGGGCCAAGGCATAGGTGGCACCTCAACCAGGCATAGTTATAGCAATTACTGCACCCGCCACTCCAAGTATACAGAGAACATCTTCCACCTAGAGACCCTATAGAGCCATCAGTGCCTAGGGCGGACCCTATCCTCTTATCCGCACATAGGGCTGATCCATTTGTGCCAGTACCTACAGAGCCGGATCCGGAGCACAAAGATCATCTAGGATGTCCGAGTAGCCACACCCATGGTAATGGAGACCAAAATCATTTCATCAACATGATCTCCATTGATTTAATTGCCACCATCCATAATCCAGTCGACCCAACATGGTCATTGCATCTAGACCTAAGATGCTATAGACTGGGATCAGCGACACACTCCATCCCCATCAGTACTCGCTTGTGGTGGGATGTTCCATTTCACCCACAAACTCAAGGGATGTCTTCCATGCTTGAAGAGGAACTTGATGTTCCAAACGATGATCTAAATTCAGCAAACGATATCCACTTGATCCCAACTCCACCCAGTTGGAGGATGGATCCCACATGTCAGTCAAGGAGACAACGACGTAGACATCATCTCAGATCCAATGAATTTGCAAATCATCAAGTTGGGGGTAAGTTTATCCTGGCCCCCAAAATCTCTTGTGTCAAACCCAAAATGCCCCAAAGGTGTCCATAAACCCTTTGGTCAAACCAAAAGCTCCAAGGATTCCCACAATCGCTTGGTCAACCCAAAAATGCCCCAAAGGTATCCATAAACCCTTTGGTCAAACCAAAAGCTCCAAGGGTTACCATAACCGCTTGGTCAAAATAAATATTCAAAAACAAACAAAAACAATAAAATCATCAAAAATAACAAAAAAAATTGCATCTCAATTCCATGCATACTCGTAAAAATCAAAATACAAAAATATAAGTTGCATTAGGCATCGCATCCATACATTGCATATTTGCTGGTCATACATGTCACAAGCACCATAGACTGTAATTGCTCGGCAATTCCTTCATTTTCCACATTCCATCCATTTTATAAACACATACATCCAGAATAACACCATCCCCATTTTTAGCATAGTCAGTTGTCTCCTAATGTATGTAGGGTTTTCGTCATTCAACTTGTCTTTAAATTTCTAGCCAAAAACTGTACAAAGTTAAACGGATTTTACAAGGGAAAGTTTTACTTGGGTCACGCCTCGTTATGTAACATCCCTACACAAGTTAAAACACATAAAATAATTCCCAAGTTGTGTGAATGCAAGAGACACCTACAAAGCAGTCTAGGGTACCATAGGTGAAAGATTAGCCTGTTCATCCCCCTGTGCGAATGGTTCAAGAGTGCTGAGAATTGACAAAAGGACAAGCTCTTCCCCATCAATTCCCCTAAATAAATAGTGGTTTTCACCACTACCAAAAATCCCAATCACCATTGGTCCCCAAAGTTGTAAGGATTCGTACTACACGCCCCTGACAAGGATGGGTAGTCATCCCCAAGGCCTAAAAGGATCAATGACCATTCAAAAAAAATCCCCACAAGCCATCATCACGACCATCTCCAATCACCTTTGGTCTCCAAAGTCGTAAGGATTCGTACTACACACCCCTGACAAGGATGGGTAGTCATCCCCAAGGCCTAAAATATCAATGCCCTTACTTCATAATATCCCTAATCCCCTTTGGTTCCCAAAGTCGTAAGGATTCGTACTACACGTCCCTGAACAGGATGGGTAGTCATCCCCAAGGCCAAAAGGATCAAGGTCATTCATAAGCCAAAAACCTACAAGCTCAACCTTACGAAGCTCAAAATGCAAAATCAAATAATAGTGGTTATCACCACTATTCAAAATCCTTGCTCAAAAAGAAAAACAAAAGAGAAAAATAAATAGTGATTTTCATCACTATGTATACGAGCAAGTATCCTAACACATTGAGCAAATAAAAGATGCCTGAACTTGAATCCCTGGAATTCTCAGCATTCAAAAACCATCTAGGTGATCCTCATTACGGGTTTGGTGGACAGCCTACCTGGCAATGGCGGTATCCTAAATGCATGACGATATGTCTATCACATTAGCTTTGCATGTGAGCAGACCAATGTTTGCATGTGGATGAGCTAGCTTATGGTACCTTAGATTGTCCCATGGATTAATCTTACTAAATACAACAACGGAGTTAGTGGAGCTAATTAGGTGATCCTCAGTACAGGTTTGGTAAGCCTATATCTGGCACTAGCGGTATCCTGACAAATACCACATAAATGAACTCAATTGCACACACAGGGATGTGAAATAACTTGGTCAAACTCAAGTCTGATTTATACCTTGTTCAAAAGTCTTGCGAGATAAATGTACAGTCTTGGCTAGTTAGTTAAAATATCTGAATCTCGGAAAAGCTTAACTACATTTTAAAACAACTGGTACATTTCATTACGTACATCACCATCAAATAATATAAAAAATACAAAAACAAAGTTCTCACATGCAAAGTCATTCCACAAAGCCATCACATAAGTACAAAAAGCCAGTAAATCTTGTACAGTCTATGGTGCCATCGACAAGTTATCAACAACTCATTTCATTCATTCCATATGCATACATCATATAATTAGAAACATCGCATTCATAATACCACATGCATACATCATCATAAATAACTGTGCATAAATAAAAAAAAACCATGACAAGTGTATAAAAAAAAATCATGTATAAAAATGCACAAAATGCACAAAAACAAGCAATAAAATTGTCCAATGAGAGTGCTTTTGCACTTGACATTCTGGGCATGCAAAATAGATGTCGGGGTCACAAATCCTCACTATCCTACTCCCTAAGAAGGCTACCATAGCCGGACCGCTCCATGGGAGGATGGATTTTTGAGAATTTCATCCCCAAATGGCGTCACAAAATGGGTCAAAACCCAACCAAAAATAGCAATAACATTGCCGAATGAAGGCGCCTTTGCACCTGACATTATTGGCATCCAAAATAGATGTTGGGGTTACAAATTGTCACTATCCTACTCCCTAAGAAGGCTACCATAGCCGGACCGCTCCATGGGAGGATGGATTTTTGACAATTTCAGCTCCAAAATGTGTCACAAAATGGGTTCAAACCCACCAAAAATAGGTCAGAATGTTCGAAAATTGCTTACGCATTCAACGGTAAACAACTGAAGGCACCCTTACCTAAGTCATCTTGGGTCAAGCGACTCGTCGCTTTTCTCATGTTGGTCATTCCCTCATCGATTCGTCGCTTGAGGGGGTAGTCACACTTAGTCACCAATCAACAAAAACACACCCAATCAAGGAAATGACACGCATTCAAAGGATCATTGACAAAGACAATCACGCTCCTGCTTGGGGCAGCAAACAAGCAATAATCACAAGCTGATCAAACACTTGGCATTCGTGAATCATGAACTCAAGGTTCCCATAGACAAAAGGTTGCGCCCTTTGCCTATTCATGATTGATCAATGTCCAAGCTCAAGTAACACCTCACTGAACAAGGTTAACACTTGAATTAAGTTCCTTAGCTCGTCAAAAGCAAGGATTCAAGAATGCGTGCCCTTTCCATACTTGGGGCATCAAGAGTTGGTTAGGTTACTGAGAAACCCTAATCATTAGTGCTTTGGTTATCTATTTTTGCTCGATGCTATGCCTTGCACAATGCTTCCCAAAAAGGGGCATCTGTAGACACCAAAACAACACCAATCCGATTATGTGACAACAAGCGCTGATCGCATTGACACACACAGCCCCTAGGGCAGCCCCTAGAGGTTAAACAGTGGTCCTAACCACTCCCAAAAGAGTTTGGAAGGTCAAAGGTCAATTTGGCACCTTTTTGGCACTTTGCTCCCTACTCGTCCCACCTTGGGATGATTACAAATTGGTATTCGTCCCACCCAGGGACGATTATCAACATTCGCCCTAGGGTGAGGCGAATAGAAGGTTTGACTGGAAAAAAGTCAAACCTCGATAAGTCCGCCAGTTAACTATAGCTTCAGGCCATGCAATTGCGAGGAACGACTTCAAATCAAGGAGAGAGACTTCAGTCATGCATGTCTTTGATTTTTGGAGGCCTCATGCAAGGAGACTCTAAATCAGGGAATAATCTTTTCTCCCAAAATAGGACATGCAACTCAAGTGGCGCCCTCGCATGCGCATTCAAACAGAGAGACCCTAGGTCTATAAATTGGTGAGTCTTCTCACCCAAAAATATAGAGAGAGAAGGAGCATTTTGAGCAATGAAGTGCTGCCATTTTACATCCACACACACACCTTTTGATTTGTGCCTTTCACATCCTTGATCTCTTTTGGAAGGGAGGTCATAGGGTGGTTATTGGAAGCGCAAATCCGGAGCCCAAACCCAAACATTTGGCCACAATATCCCACCAAATTTTTTGACAACACCCCATAAGAGGTTTTGGACCCATCCCAAGTGGATTGGTGCCGAAACAGAGTCCCAAACGGTGGGCGTCCCGCCCCCGGCGCCCCCAAACTGTCGCAGTCCTAAACGCCCCACCCCGGAGTGAATAGAAATATGTGGTAGATTTCCTTTTTTTTATTTTTGCATCTGATTCTAGGTTATTTAAATAGGCTTTCATTTAAATTTCACTTCATTATGAGCAATTTTGATCAGGTTTTTATCATTTCCCGCCTTTACTAACATGCAGATAGCATCATCAAATTCTGGGTGATAGAGGCCAAATTGGGGAAATATGACCTTCTGGGTCTTCCCAAAATACCCCCAATTAGCTAACCCCAACTTTGCAGGTGATTTGGAGCTTCCTGGATTGGACATTTGGGATAGTGCTTTTTGACACTTTGTTGTAGGTCTATTCGTCCCGCCCGGAGCGAATACAAATCTGTGAGGAATTTCTTGACTGTTCCATTTGCAGTGGCTTCCTGGTAACATATTCATGCCCCTATCAAATTTTTAGGTCGTTCGGATCTTATTTGGTTATCGTTTTATATATTTTCATGCATACACTAATAGAAGGCCTAGGGAAATACATGTTTTATTTTATCTGCAGGTGCTACTGACTATTTTCTGTTTCCTTGAACGCAGGATCTTCGACATCAGAGGAGCAGCAAGGAGTCAAGACTCATCAACACAAGCGGCGGCGATGTTTGGTCCGCCCATCTTACATGTGGGCACGCGGAAGAAGGATGGCTATCCATGGATGTGACAAGAAACATATTTGACGCTCCTATCTCTTAAAAGGGAAGGAGACGTATTGTAACACTGAGTTTAAAAGCATATCAATAAAAAGGGCCGTCTTCCATATTGGCTTTTTATCTGGTGTCGATTCGTCTATGCCTCTTTCCTTTCATGCATTTTTCAATACATAGGCTTTTAGCGTTAAGTTTGGTTTCACACGCATCGCATCTTGGCATTTTCCTTTTTGTTTCCGTATCCTCGTGCTTTCAGTACCCTCAGGGAGTGTGGCCCCTAGGGTTATGATGAGGATTTTTTAGGCCATTTTTATGAAGATATTTTAACCTCTTTTTCATTTTCATTACTAAAACAATTTGACTTAGAATCTTAATCTAGTTCTTTCTTTCCTTCCTTGACTTCCTCTTCAGTATCATTTCCATTGGATTTTGGAGGGTATATTCCATTGCCAAAAATATCCACTAGAAATATTCTTGTGACATGGTTGGGGTTTGTTCTTGATCTGCCATTTGTCTAGATTTGCTCCTTCTACTCTAAATATCAGGATTATAAGGAAATAACTCTCCTTTTAGGGATATTCTACCTTGCACACATAGGCCTCATGCAACAAAAGTTTTTTGATGCCAAACTTGATTCATAAAGTGTCACATTGTGGATTCACCTGTACATAGGATTTATGGATCTTACTTAATCCTTATGCTTCATTAAATTTTAATTTTTGCATGTTAGTATTAATTTAATAATTACAACAATAAAGAAAAAATAACAATATTACCAAACAAATATTCACACAGTTCAAAGAGAGACACCAAATTTACGTGGAAACCCCAAAATGGGTAAAACCACGGTCAAAATATTTTTGTAGATTTTTATTAGAAAAATATGCATTGATTACAATTCTTGAATGTTGTATTATACTACAATCTTTTATTCTCCAAATCTTCCCCCTTGCTCTAATGTCTTTCCTGCCCTTTGTTTTGCCACAAACCCAGTTTTTTCCTTGGTGCTCAAGTGTTCTCCTTCGAAGATTTTTGAATCCTCCTATTATAATCTTATATATGAATAAACATCCTTAGCTCTCTCTCTCTCTCTCTCTCCCACACACACACACACACACACACACACACACATATAGGGTTTAGAAAATTCTATTTTTAAGCTATTGTTAGGGTTTGAAAATTCTATATTTAAGTTGTTAGTACTTTCTAAAATCCTACCACCTTTCCTAGCGGTAATCTTAAAACTGCCATAACTTTTCTTAGAGAGCTTTGTTTGATGTGATTAAAAGCTTTATGGATCACTCTAAAGATAAGATTCACAATGGTATAAAATTTTCATAAAAAAAACCAATATTTTAGAAGATTCAGGCAAAAATATGGTTCAGCAACACTAATTCCCGTAATAGTCCATGCATTTTAAAAGGCTATATATTTCGATGCATACTGAATTTTGTAGTTCTTTCAACTATTCTTGATACCCATTTGGCCAAATTAAAAATGTGGAAATTTTTAAAAAATTATGGGCACTTTGAAAATTTTCCCTTTTCCTCGCTTGTTTTAGCTCTCATTTTACTCTGCGAAATTGTTTAGAGATCCTAATCAATAGTAAATTAAATTAATTCACTATAGGAATGAATTTCATCTATACCTTCTACCTGATCTAATTGATCTTATACCAGAATAAAATTTTACTTCCCATTCTCTAGCTAGACCAGGCAAGCGTGTATAGATGATCCCTAAGTATTATGAAGTGCATGGATGTACTTTGTCAAATAGTGGAAAAGAAATCCTACCACTTATGTGAGAGGGTGTACAAAGTTATCATGGATAAATTTAGGGGGAAGGTACAAATATTGATGTATGAGACATAGAAAATGAGAATAGAGGGAAAATAGCCTCAAGGGGACTTCTATTTTGGAGAGGACCAAATCCTTCATCCACCTCTATGGATTTTTAGCCATGCCCTTCAAGTTATCTATAATAACCTCAATATTTATATTAAATCTAGAGTATGTCAAGCAAATTGACTATCTAGGCTCAAATATTTTAAAGTGTAGAAGAAACCCACATTTTACCCACTCAAAACGTAAATCATAAGTATCACCCTAATATATGTGGTTCCAACATGGTCATAGAGGTGAGGTTGATCGAAATGGGTATAGAACAAATCAGAAAATCATGGTACTATGACACAAAGGTAAATTTTGAACAAACCCTCAAAGATAAAATTTGATACTCTCTGCATGCATGAGAAGAGGTATAACATCCAATAGCAGGTCAACCTAGATGAAAAGACAACCCTTGCTACTCAGAGGAGCAATAGGAATTATGAAGACAAAGTTTAGAGATTTTATGTTAACCCCTAGAGTGTCATACCTTTTATCTAGAGGTGAAATATGACTGTGACCTAGACATCAAGCCAAATCATTAGAAGTTGTGGGTACTTTGGAAATAAGAGTACATAAAAAAATATTATTGCGTCGAAGAGAAAGAGGTATAAAATGAATACGATGACTAAATCCATAAGAGATGGTCCATTTGATATCGTGTTTTTTATTACCTAGGACAAGAGATACCCCAAAGGTGTAAAAAGGTCTATCATCATCATGGATGAAGTAGTAGGTACTTCAACTCCACATAGGGATAAGTTCAATAAATAGGTACTCACATAAGGATAACTACCATATTTTCACAATAGAGACTGCTATAATCACCTCCTTTCCATCCTCACTCAATAAATTCCTCACATTACAACCCTTGATTCCATAAACCATGTCTTCCCTTTCAATATCTTTGGTCAAATTGACATCACATTCCACTCCTTGCACTTCCATGCCATTTACACTATCATCATTTGAATCCTCTTATCATGTCATCCACCTCAGAACACCCTTCAACCTATGTATGACAACTTATCCTATAGAAAATAATGCCCACCATTCCTACCTAAAAAACTAAATTTATAGGGTCTTCCCTATTAATAAAATACATTGAAAGAACCTGGGCCAATATATGCATACAAATATGGAAATACTGAGGTTAACAAGGCACTAGATATCTTTTTTATTGATGAAAAAATATGGAAGAAAGAGTACAAGAGACTCAGTAGGAATACCTCCAAGGCCTAAGTGCTATTTCACTTGCAATTATTGAAGAAGGGAAATAAAGTGTACTTTGTTGAGGCATATGAAATTAACCCCTCCAATATAGTATCAAATTCCACTAACTAACTATTAGGGTGTCACAACTAGATCTATATAAGATGGACCTATACAAAATGGTCCAATTGGTAAACCAACTCACATTTGGTATAGTAGTGAAATATAGCCTAATAGTAGATGAATAGGTTAGGAATAGGATATTAGAAGAAAATTTGGCTCAACTAAATATAGAAAGAGATCAACTCTAGCAAGAGAACAAAAGACTAAAAGAGAAAGTCACTAAAAAGGATCAATTGAAGAATCATGTGGAGGTCCTCAAACCTCAACTTGCTAAATCAAAATAACTCATCCATGCGATGATAGAGGAACACAATAAACTTTTGATAAACTTGGAATAAATGGATCAATAAATCAAAGAGTTGAAAGCCTCGAGGCCCAAAAAATGGGAGTAGACCCAAAGTTGGTATAGGAAATTGATGTGATCAAAACCCTTTATAACTAGATCGAGGAGATAAATAATACTTTTGAATACTTTTGATTGATATCCTTTGCAAAATAAATCTTGGAATAAGTTGAGAATATCAAACAAGAAGTAGAAGAGCAACTTTCTATGAGGGATGAACATCAAGAAGTCTGTAAACTCCTTGCATCCATGACTATGACATAAGCATAACAATGAGGTATAAATCAAAATTAGATGGTCAATAAGCTAAGGAAGATCCCAAATGTCCAAAGGAACCTACCGACTTGTAAAGACAACTTGGCATCCTTAAAAATCCAAGTACAAGAAGTAAATAAAGAGGTTTAGGGGTTGATTGTTGCTAGAATGCCTAGCATATTTGATGATAATAAGCATATCCTAGATGATGATGTTTTTATTGCTATGATAAAAGAGAAAAAGGACCACATGATGCAAGGGATTATAACCAAAACATATGAGAAGTTGAAGTTAGTTCATGCCAAATTGAAAGATCTAGCTACCAAGAGAGAAGAGTTATCCAAAACTCCATTTGAAGATCTAATGTGGGAGGTAGAAGATCTTGCGATGATATAGTTACCCAATTACAATGAATGGTAGAAGCTTCTAGGATTACTACCACCAAATATTGGCTAGAAGGAAATTCCAAATTTGTAGACTCCATGCCCAAGGATAGAGGTAGGATCTAGGATCATATGCCAATCAAGCTTGGCATACCATAAAGTTTCCATAAAAGGTAGTACTTTAGCACTACCTTTTGCAAATTTTGTGGTACACAGTAGTAGGAGGGAAGATAGAAAATGCATCCAAAATCCTAAAATTTGGCTTGATTTTAATAAGTATCAATTCACCAACAACTTTCTACCAATTTGTTTAGAGTAGTAATTCACTCAATAAAGATACCCATTTTCTCAACAGATAGATTTATTCAACAAGTGTGGCTAGTTTACTTGCTAAAATGGGTGAATTGCTTGCGAAAGCAAGTGAATAACTTGGCAAGACTGAGCAAATAGCTCAAATAGACATAAAAGTAAAAATCAGCATGGATCGTGAGAAAAGTATTCTAAAAATTATTTTTTCTGGTGTTTTGTGATGCACTAAGCATTTTTGGAGCCTTCTAATCCTTTTAGAGGTATAATTAGAGACATGTGACATTTGGAGGTGCAAAATTTTTCTAAGGTTAAACCAAATCTTTACTTTTACTTGGTGTAATTATTTTTCACCTCAAGTAACTTAGGGGAAAACGTTTGCTATAAATAGGTTCCTAGGGACCTCAATATAACTATATTTTGGCCTTGAGACTTCAGAGCTACACTTTTTGAAATCCACATTGTGCTTTGTACTCATGAGACTATATTAACGTGGCAAGTCCATATGTATTCCATCAATGGCACCACTCTCTTGGTTTACTAAGTGCATGGTAGTTATGGTACTTATAGATCATCTTGTTACTTGCTTATTAATATCATAATGAAACGAATGGGTAGAAATTTGATTGTATTTGGTTTCTCATGTATTGACTAATCACATTTCCTCCTCGCTATGGCGTAACAATCATATTTGCTTTCATTTATCACACTCTAAACTTCGCAAATTTATTTTTTTAACTTAACTTTTATGAAATTTTCCTTTCTACACTATTTTCATGAATTTAAGTTTATATTAGAGATATTAACAAGGACAATAAGGAATTACCCATAATATAGAAGTCAAGATAGGTCTTTGGTAAACCTATCTAACATAGTAGAAACTTGAATTTGGTGGTGCAAAATCTAAATCAGATTTTAGGGCAATTTTTCATATCAATAGGTACTTAATAAGATGAATGAAAGTATTAAATAGGATTCACATTTTTATATTAACTTTGAAGCAAAGAATTTTGACAAGTAAAAATAAGACCAATCCATGTTTGATTTCTTAATGCTTTTACTCTGAAACAACTAAAAGAATAATTTATCAATATTTTCAATGTTAATGGAATAACCAAAAAATTATCATTTTCTTGAAGAAGCAACCCCAAATATTGGAATCAACAAATAGATGATCCTAAATTTGCATATCTTCCTCAAAATAGGATTTGAACTTCATTTCATAGTATCATTTGTTAGATTTTTACTTTGCACTTCTAACCAAAGAAATTCCAAGGTCCCACAAAGGGTCTTAATTTATCAAATATTTGAAAGAAAATTCTTATAAGTAGGTAATTTATATTTATCTAGATACTTATATTCCAACTTGATTAAGTATATACTATCTCTTCATAGATTCCAAACCAAAATTTCCTTCCATAAAAAAAGTAAATACTCTAGCAAGACCTTTTAGGGATATTTTATTGCTCGATTGAGGTCTTATCTCTCAACCAAAATGCTAATAAGTATCAAATATATGGATTTTTTGGTAGTACATATATAATTTTGACTTTCAAACATATAGAAGCCAAAGGGCCTAGATTAATGGTTTCCATTTTAGATTAGAATAAGGCTTCACTCAATCATCAAATCAAAACATTGTAGAATATTTATCCTTCATCAAGCAATATATTTCTTGATAAATTGAATTTTTTGAAATAAAGTTCTATGTTGTAAATCCTCCAAGCAATGTTATTTACTTGAAGTATTGTTATTATATCCACAAGGCCTGCATATTTTTGAAATATTTTTTTTTTGTCTTCCCTTAAAATATAAATAATCACCAACTAAATTCCCCACTAATATTTTTATCTTATTGTAATAGTCTTCCCTTAAAATATAAATAATCATCAACTAAATTCCTCACTAATGTTTTGAGGACATCACATCCAAACCCTTTTTATCTTATTGTAATAGTTTAGTTAGTAATGAGTAGGTATCACCTTTTGAATGCATTAGGATTAGGGTTAAACAACTCAAAACAATTATTTTGGGTTTAATTGATTTTTGTATTGTAAATATTGAAGAAGGGAAACAAAGTTTACTTTGTTGAGGCATATGAAATTAACCCCTCTAATATAGTACCAACTTCCACCGACTAACTATTAGGGTGTCACAACAATATCTATACAAGATGAACCTATACAAAATGGTCCAATTGGTAAACCAACTCACACTTGGCATAGTAGTGAAATATAGCCTAATAGCAGTTGAGGATGAAGCAACATAGGTTAAGAATAGGAGATTAGAAGAAAAATTGGCTCAACTAAATTTAGAAAGAGACCAACTCTGAAAAGAGAACAAAAGGCTATAAGATAAAGTCACTAAAAATGATCAATTTAAGAATTATGTGTAGGCCCTCAAAGCTCAACTTGCTGAATCTAAAGAACTCATCCATGCGATGATAGAGGAACACAATAAATTTTTAGTTGAAAAGCTCAATTAAATATATATCTTTTATCTTATTATTATATAATTATATTATTAAAATATTTTATTAATTTATTAAAAAAATACTATATTAAAATATTATTTTTAGTTGTTGTGGCAGGCAAAGAATAATGTGTGGGGAGCTTAACCTTATGGTATATGTCCTTGCAAGTTTCTTAAAAAATAATTACTTGCAATCCCAGCTCAGCAAACCCTTATAAATATATATAAATATATATGAAAAAGATAACATACAAAAATATAAATTACATTTACATTTTTATATATTCCTAAGGTTAAAATAGAAAACCAATATGTGATATATTGCTAAGGTTAAATTGAAAACCAGGATGTGCTCTGCATAAAGAAAAAATAATTATATTTGATAAATACTTAAGAAAAAGCTAACAAACAAAATTAGAATATAAACTTGAAAAGGTTAGAGGCTAAATTATAAATAGTTTCAATCTAAGTTTGTTTTAATTATGAAAATATTATATGATTATATTTTTAAAAGATTTTATTAATTTATTATAAAAATAATATATTAAAATATTACATTTACATTTTGTTTATTTAAATTTTAGATTAAAAACATATACAATAATGTTTAAAATTTTACATCATATTTAAATATATTTTTAAAATCAGTAATAGTATTTAGACTTATCATTTGATTATTAAATTGAAAAAATATTTAAAAAGATTTATAATTTGAATTTTAAATTCTTAGTATTGGTAAAAATGTGGATGAAGATTAAATTTAAATTATTATTATTTTTAGATTTGGTTATTGTGAGAAACCCCTATGACCGAAGTACAAGGCTGAGCAGTCTCCTCCCAACCATGACCCCTCGTAAAGTCGAGAGCTATACTTATCAATAGGAAATTTAACACAAAGCCACCACACACCCACCCCCTCACACACTCACCCACACCACGGTTTAAACCTTGGACCTCCCGAAGAAGATCCAAAGCTCGAAACGTTGCGCTGCACCCCCAGATGCAGATTACATTTTAATTATATCTTACACAATTAAAATTAAAAGATGAAATACAATTTTTTCTTCTTTGAAGTAATATGCGAAGGATGCAACAAGGACCACCTTCCCCATTATTAGAACTTGTGTATTTTTGATGAAATAAAATTTTAGACTATGTTTTGAATATTTATAAAAATAATTAATTCTAAAATTAAATTGATGTTTGATAAAAATATTTGTTATAAAAACTAATATTTTTTTATTAGATAATGGAAGGGATTTTGAAAGGTTCCTTGAACCTTTTAAACCAAGAAGCAAAGGCTTCCACGAAGGAACAAAGAAACTCATAAAAGGAGCTATCCCACCGAGAGATCCAAAAGCCAAGCATAAACCGACACCAAGAAACAACATAATTGAGTAGAGAAAAATAGGAACCAAGAGAAAGCAGAGAACTCAAGAAGTGATTCCTGCCCAAGTTACTTTCTAGACTATAGATTGTAAAATTTGAAAATGTTGGATCTAGAATAGGAAAATTCTAAAACCCAAGAAGTAGATCTTGCCCACATCATTGACAAGAGGATGAGTTGCAAAACTTAAATACACAACTTACACCATGAGAAAGAAGAACCAAGTCACCAACAAATTCTCATCCATAGGGGAAATTAAAAAATTAAAAAAGAGAGCAAAGGTGCCAAACAAAAGCCATTCATTTTTTGAGGCGAGGAGTCCAAGAAAAACTACAAGGAATCTCCTATTCAAAATCTAGACAATAAACCACCCCCATCACTAGAAAAGCAATAGAAATTTGGAGGCCACAGGCCTTAAACAATTGAAATAGAATCTTTAATCCAAAACCTAGAATTGGATTTTTTTTCCCACCAATGAATGAGGAAGGTTGTGACCTAAAGTAAGCTAAAAAATATCTTTCCCTCCCTCCAATTTCAGGATCAATTGTGATCCATTATCTATCTCTGTCTTGGTTTCCCTTTTTCTTAAATATTTTTGTCTTTCTTTTTGCTTTTTGTTTTTAGGCTTGGGGAGGTAGAGTCTTTCAAGTCTCAAGAACCTGGGGTTCCCCTATCTAGATAACCTAATTTTATTTTTCTCTTTCCTCAACAGAGGAAGGTACTTCAAAGATTTACTGACTCCCAGATGCTCCTAGGAAAGCGTGGGGCAAAAGTAGCCATCATAGCTTCCAATCCAGCTTGTTCTTCCATTATTTCCTGGGAAACTTGATCCTAGGATTCACCAACTTCTTTTACTTCATGGAGAATGTGGGTCATTAGTAGCCACAAGACAATAGCATCAACCTATCCTTCCTCAACTTCCTGAACAAGTTCTTGAGGAGAATTACCTTCAACACAAGCTTTCTTCTCTAGATTTTTTCTTTGAGGGACATGAAGCAGAAGAATGCCTTGTTTTCTTATAGATTGAACATAAATCAGGTCTATTTTCATATTCTATGGGTCAGAGATGATATCAAGGGTTTTAAATATTTATCTCAAGATCTGTGTTGACACACATGCTCGTAAAGATCATTCTTAACTTTGCTCTTGTTGCAAAATCAATCACGATGAGATCGCTAACAACCTTGGTAATACCTCTCAGAATTTTGTCGTACCATAGATGGAAGGGGATACCAAGGAGTCTGAATCACAGTGGTATCAAGTTTATTTTTTGGAAATATGAATTAAAATCAACTCCCCATTTCTAGAGGAAAAGGCTTCTCTTTCCATAAAACCATGGTCCTTTGCCCAAAATCTGTCTTATGTCAACTTCACAACTTAGCTTAATGAGGGAAAAGGATTTTAGAAGAGTAATAATTTCCATCAGATCTTGTAGTCTCCATTTAGAGAAAGCCCATCTTCTGATGGAATCTAAGTCTAGCCAAAACACCAGGAATTTACCCACAAGGTTGCAGGCACCCTAATCCAAGTTGAGCTTCAAGAGATCTGGAGGAACATGCAATTTCCTCTAAATTGTGTTAAGATAAAAAATAACTTTCAAAGAGAGCCTACCTAGAAATTTTGAGATCACCGTAGCAAAGAGGCACATGCTAGGATCAAAAGGATTTTACGAGACAAATGACGAGTCCACACAACCAGGCAAGAGATCCAAGCATGGGCCATGATCCCCTAGAGCACCACTCAAATCGCTCAATATGCTCTAAATGCACAAACTGTTTGAGTCACTCAACCCACAAAACATTACCTTCACAAGATCGCCATCACCAATTCCTAAAATAGACTCCTAAAGGATCTTGAGCGATGAATTTCTAGGAGCCTCGTTCCTAGGGGTCGGCTCCTTGATTCCTTGAAAATATCCCTAATTATAAAACTAATATTATTATGTAAATAAAATATTAATTCAAAGTTATTAAATAAATAATTAAATATAAGTAGTTAATATATTTATATACAATTTTATAGATTAAATTTTAAATAAAAATAATAAGCTATTATTTTAGATTAAATCAAATAACAAAAATGTAAAATATTTAGTTATGAAATTATTTGAAACCTTATAAAATAAAAATTCAAATGGTCTGGTATGTCCTTAGATGTTATCTAGGCTATCCAATTTCAAATCATGAAGAGGGAGGCCATTTTTGTCCCCTCGGGAGTGTGGCCCCTAGGGTCATGATGAGGAATTTTTAGACTATTTTGATGAAGATCTTTTAACCTATTTTTTCTTTTCATTACTAGAAGAATTTGAATTAGAATCTAAATGATACTTTCTTTTCCTTCATTTACTTCCTCTTCAACATCATCTCCATCAAGTTTTGTAGGATATCTTCCATTGCTAGAAATATCCTCTAGAAATCTTTTTATGACATGGTTGGGGTTTGTGCTTGATCTACCATCTGTCTATATCTGCTCCTTCTACTCTAAATATTAAGGTTAAAATGAAATAACTCTCCTTTTAGGGATATTCTACCTTGCATACATAGGCCTCACGCAAAGAAATTGTTTTGATACCAAACTTGATTCGTAAAGTGTCACACTATGGATTCACATCCACAAATAGATCTATGGATCTTACTTAATCCTTATGCTTCATTAAATTAATATTTTTGCATGTTAGTATTAATATGATAGCTACAACAATAAAGAAAAAATAACAACAATAATACCTGACAAAATATTCACACAATTCAAAGAAAGATACCAAATTTACATGGAAACCCCAAGATGGGTAAAACCATAGTCAAAAGATTTATGTATATTTTTATTAGAAAAACATGCATTGATTACAATCCTTAACTATTATATTAGACTGCAATATTTTCTTCTACAACTCTGTCCCCCTACTCTGATGTCTTTCCTGCCCTTTGTTTTGCCACGAACTCAATTTTTTTCTTGGTGCTCAAGAGTTGTCCTTCGAAGAGTTTGGAATCCTCCTTGTCTTATATTCTTATATATGAATAAACATCCTTAGCTCTCATATATATATATATATATATATATATATATATATATGGAAAATTCTATTTTTAAGTTGTTGTTTAAGGTTTTAAAATTTCTATTTTTAAGTTGTTGTTAGTACTTTCTAAAATCCCACCACTTTTTCTAGTTATAAGCTTGAAACTGCCATAACTTTTGCTAGAGAGCTTTCTTTGACGCGATTCAAAGCTTGATGAAACACTCTCAAGATAATATTCACAATGGTACCAAATTTTCATATACGAAACCAATATTTTAGAAGATTCAGTTAAAAATATGGTTCGGCAACACTAATTCTCGTAATAGTCCATGAATTATAAAAGGCTATATCTTTCGATGCATAATAAATTTTCTAATTCTTTCAACTGTTCTGGACACCCATCTGGCCAAATTAGAAATTTTTAAATTTTTAAAAAATTATGGGCACTTTGAAATTTTACCCTTTTTTCGTTACTCGTTTGAGCTCTCATTTTACTCTGCAAAATTGTTTTGAGATCCTAGTCAATATTAAATTAAAGTAATTCAATATAGGAAGGAACTTCACCTATACCTCCTACCTGATCTAGTTGATCTTATACGAGAATAACAGTTTATTTCCCATTCTCTAGCTAGACCAGACAAGGGTGGATGGATGATCCCTGAGTATTATGAATTGCATGGATGTACCTTGTCAAAGAGTGGGAAAGACATCCTACCACTTCTATGACAAGGTGTACAAAGTCATCATGGAGATATTTAGGGGGAAGGTACAAATATTGATGGATGAGACATAGAAAATGAGAATAGAGGGAAAATAGCCTCAAGGGGACTTCTATTTTGGAGAGGACCAAACCCTTCATCCACCTCTATGGATTTTTAGCCATGCCCTTCAAGTTGCCTACAAGATCCTCAATATATGTATATATATATATATATATATATATATATATATATATATATATATATATATATATATATATATAATGTAGAGTATATCAAGCAAATTGACTATCTAGGCTCAAATATTTTAAAGTGTAGAAGAAACCTACCTTTTACCCACTAAAAACATAAATCATAAGTAAAACCCCTAATATATGTGGTTCCAACATGGTCATAGAGGTGAGGTTAATGGAAATGGGTATAGAACAACTCGTAGACTCATGGTCCTATGACCCAAATGGAATTTTTGAACAAGCCCTCAAACACAAAATTTGATACTCTCTACATGCATGAGAAGAGGTATAACATCCAATAGCAGGCCAACCTAGATGAAAATACAACCCTTGCTACTCTAAGGAGCAATAGGGATTATGAATGCAAATTTTAGATCTTGTATGATAATTCGTAGAGTGTCGTGCCTTTTATCTTAAGGTGAAATATGACTTTGACCTAGGCATCAAGCCAAATCATTAGAATTTGTGGGTACTTTGGAAATAAGAGTACATAGAAAGATAGATTCTTGCATGGAAGAGAATGAGGTATGAAATGAATACTATGACTAAATCCATAATAGATGGTCCATTTGATATCAATTTTTCTATTACCTAGGACAAGAGATATCCCAAAGGTGTAAGAAGGTTTAGCATCGTCATGGAGGAAGTAGTCGACACTTCAATCCCATATAAGGATAAGTTCAAGAAATAGGTAGCATTGATAACTACCATCTTAGCTATGTCAACAATCCTAGCATTAGTAAATACAATAGTGAGAGAGAAAATAATTAAGGGGTAGAAGGGATTTGAAAGATATGGATCAATATTTGGTGAGGTAGGTATAGTGGTAGAATAAAAACAAAATGGTTAAGAAACTATATTGAGAAGGGAAAATCTCCTAAGGAGATTCTCCTCTAGATTTAGGAATGGCCAATCCAATTGCCCCTACTACACATGCTTCTCTTCCACCTTTGTCACTCTATATTGCTTTCTCTTTCTACTTCTTCTACATCTATGCATTTTCTCCTTCTACTCCTATCCCCAATCCTCATCTTTCCCATTCTTTAAATGCACTTCTCCCATCATCCACCATAAAATACATGTTTCTCCAAGGAGCATCATAGCCCATGGTTCTCCAATAGATAGTTGACCTCTAATGATCATAGTCACAATAGAGACTACTCTAATCACCTCCTTTCCATCCTCACTCAATCAATTTCTCACATCATAACCCTTGATTCCATAAACCATGTCTTTCTTTTCAATCTCTTTGGTCAAATTGAAATCACATTCCACTCCTTGTACTTCCACACCATTTCCACTATCATCATTTGACTCCTCTCATCATGCCATCCACCTCAAAACACCCTTCAACCTATGTATGAAAACTTCTCCTATAGGCAATAATGCCCACCATAACTACCTAATGAACTAAATCTATAGGGGATTCCCTATTAACAAATGCATTTAAAGGGACTAGACCAATATATGCATACAAGGATGGAAATACTGAGGTCAACAAGGCACTAGATATATTTTTTATTGATGAAAAATGATGGAAGAAAGAGTGCAAGAGACTCAATAGGAAGACCTCCAAGTCCTAAGCGCTCTTTCACTTACAACATTTGAATAAGGAAAACAAAGTGTACTTTGTTGAGATATATGAAATTAACCCCTCCAAGATAGTATCAACTTCTACTAACTAACTATTAGGGTGTCACTACTAGATCTATACAATATGGACCTATACAAAATGGTCCAATTGGCTAACCAACTCACACTTGGCATAGTGGTGAAATATAGTCTAATAGCAGTTGAGGATGAAGCAACATAGGTTAGGAATAGGAGATTAGAATAAAAATTGGCTAAAATGGAAAGTCACTAAAAAGGATCAATTAAAGAATCATGTGGAGGCCCTCAAAGCTCAACTTTTTGTATCTAAAGAACTCATACATGCGATGACAGAGGAACACAATAAAATTTTGATAAAATTGGAATAAATGGATCAATAAATCAAGGAGTTGAAAGCCTCGAGGTCCAAAACATGGAGATAGACCCAAAGTTGGTATAGGAAATTTATATGATCAAAACTCTATAGGACTAGATCAAGGAGGAGATAAATAATTATTTTGAATACTTTTGATTGATATCCTTTGTAAAATAAATATTGGAACAAGTTGAGAATATCATACAAGAAGTAGAAGAGTAAATTTCTATGAGGGGTGAACATCAAGAATGTTGGAATATATTACATCATTTGGTTCTTTACTAATGTACCTTCATGGGTACATATTTAGATGAGGATTATATTAGGAGATAAATATTTTAATATCTTAGCTTTTGATGCAGTATGCAATGGGAGATAGCAATCACAAGATGCAAAATAATATGAAAGAAAGTAAATCTACGAGATGACTGAAATATGCTATAAATAGAAATGATGAAAATGAATACAATGTAGCTATGGAGGAAATGGACACTCCATGAACAAAGCTACTGGACTACATTGCACCCATCACCAATATATGGTGATCTACACAACACTATGCTACTACCTACGAATATGCTCTGAGCTTCTATATTCTACTTGTTACAATGAGGCCCTTTTTATATAGGAAGATAGGTTCCTTGGCCAACACTCTACCTAGTTGTGCAAGGGACACCTTGCACATATACAACTTGCACATTGACACTTGTGCATTTATTACATTGCATGAAGTAACTAGATAACTTCCCCCTAAAGTAATCTAATGTCCTAAGTATGTACCTAGGAAGGTACATTTACATGACCCAAATGATGTAATATAATCTATTTCTAACACCCCCATGTATTACATTATTTGGGTATTGAAGACTTTAGTCTTCAATGTGAATCTCCTTCTTGATCTTGAGATTCAAATTCTTCTTCTCTATTTTCTGTAACCTGTTCAAGCAAGTAGTTAGTATCTTCATAACCTATCATTCTTGTTGAAAGAGCTTTGACTTCATAATCATTTGTAGATTCTTCCAGTTCTTTGATTTCTTCTATCCTCTGAGCTAGATGTCCTTTTTTATTTCCTTTTCGATACTCCAATTGGGGATAATTGGTTGGACGCTGAAATTGTTGTTGATGAGGATTTTGATATTATCGTGGCTGAAATTGGTTCCCATTGTTCATCTGATTTCCTTGATTCTAATTTTTGGGATTGAACCTGCAATAGCTGGTACTATGGTCTTTTCTCTTGCATATCTGACAATACTTGTTGTACCATGGTTTTCGTCCTTTTGATGAAGAAGCAATGTTTCCCTGTGGATTATCTTTAGATGCCAATGCAGTGTTAGTCATTTCATATTTAACTGTATTTTCCACCTCATATTCCTATAGAATATTGACTAAGTCATCAAAAGAAGTATCTTTACTTAGGACTTGTAAAGATGTTACCAAATGTTTATAGTTGTCTGGAAGTGCTCTCATGGTTACTTGAGTAAGAATTTCATCCTTAACTATTTCTCCTAAGGTCAATAATTTCCCTTTAATATATGCTACCTTCCTTAGGAATAGTTCTATGCTTTCTCCATTATTCATCTTTAATGAGTGAAGTTGAGTTTGAAGATGAAGAATAGTTGCCTTATTATTTCCTTCAAATATTTTTTCTAGGCTTGTCCATGCATCTGAAGATGTTTTTGCTGAATTGATATAGGGTTGTATCTCATCAGTGATAGCAAAGGTTATTATCATTAGAGCCTTTGAATCATTTTCCTCAAAATTTAGGATTTCAATATCATCTGTGGTAGGTATCTATGTTTTCCCTTTGACAATATCCCAAAGTTTTTCATATACCAGGATTGCTTTTACTTTATTCTTCCAGGAGAAATAATTAGGACCCTTGAGTAGTTGAGATTCTACTAGGAAGAATTTGTTTGATGCCATTTAAATTCCCTAATATCAATCCTTAGATTTTGTGGACTTCCTTATGTCTCCCTAGTGATTTTGGAATATGATATAGTGCTCTTGTAAAATGTAGTTCAATTTTTGGTTGATTTTGTAAAGTTTTGTAAATATCAAAAATCAACTTTTCTAACACCTTATTACTCCTATTGAACTAAGCACTTTTCCAATTTTGAAGAGGTTTTAATGTTGGATTTCTTTTGTCCCTTTTGAGAAATTTTGAGACAAGAATATTATAAATTTCCAACCTTAGAAAAAACCTTAATAACCTCTTTTAATATCCCTTAGGATTTGATTTTAGTGTTTCTAATTTTCAATAACCTAATTTGGTGTTGTAATCCTTATAGCTCCCAAATATAGAAAATTAGAACACAATAATATTTGCAAATATTATAAATTTGATTTTTCTAGTAGTAACCCTTATTTCTCCTAGGTTTATTTTGCAAATATTATTTTGATTTGTTATATTTCACCCTTTGATTTTTGCTTTCAATATTGATATTTTCTCTAAGCTTTGACCTTAGTTTACAATCCTTATATCTCCCTAAGAATGAAAGCAATATTAAATAAGGGTTATTTCTTACCTTTCAATGTTGTATTACCACAATGTTCGATGCCTTTTTTGGCTGTATATGACAACAATGTACTGTTCTCCTTTGGCACTAAAAACATTGTCCAAGCTTTGGAATCTCCTTGCCTTCAATGCATGAACATTGGTGCTTCAAACTATGGGGTCTTTGACCTCCCTTGACCAGATATTTTAATGCTCTCTTCTCCTTGCTTCCATGCTACACTTTGGCTTACCTTGACTATGCTATGAATGTGGACTCCTTGGACTTGGGCACCTTTTTATGAAGGAGGAATATTGGACCTTGTGACAAGTGTCACAACCATTTCTTATGAGTGCTTGAGAGAAGTAGAGATGCCTCTTGCCACTTGTAAACCTTCTATCAGGTCTAAAAGGAACGTTATGTTCTAATATGAGCACTCATTCTTTTCCATTCCAAGTGTCTCTTTTCTTTCTAACGTTCCAACCTCCTTTGTGTAATGCTCCTTGGTCAATCTTGTAATGGATGGGCACTTGTGTGGGCACTTGTGTGAGAGTTGTTAGGGTTATCTTTAGATAACAAGTGTCATCACCTCCTTGTGCATGAGTCTTCTATGTAATGCCCTCTCAATGTGCCTTGGCAAAGCTTCTTATTAGCAATGTGCCTTGGCCAATTCTTTCTTTGTTGTGAACATTCGATGAGGTGGTTCCAACTAATGCTTTTGGAGGCTTTTGAGTAGCTTTTGGTGGAGCTTTGGTGGAGCTTTGGTGGTGCCTTGGTGGAGCTTTGGTGGTGCCTTGATGGAGCTCCTTGGATGTACATGGATTGCTATGCTTTCCCTCCTTTTTTAACCTATTTTGTATGCTCCTTTGTATATGATATTACCTTGGATGTAATGCTCTTTATTTACTTTGTATTGTGTCTTCTTTTCTTGTAGGTTCGACCATCCAAAATGGAGGAATTGTGAGCCTTTTGAGAGGCTTCCTTTCTATGTTGCTATTCGATTATTCTTGATTGTAATAATGTGCCCTTAAGGTACTCTATATTCTGCCCTAAGACCTGCATACAACCGATTAGAATGATGCACAATAATGTAATAACTTTTGGTTATAAGAAACCTTCTTGCACTCCTTTTTGCAGATCTGATTTTCTAGGTTTTATGGCAGAATATTTTGAATGCAATGGGAGATTTGAGGTGGTATTATTGAATAGACACCTTTGCCCTTTTTTCTTGGGTAATTTGATAACAATCCTAAACTTATAATGGTGTAGATAGAAGCTTCTCTTTGATGTAATTTTCTGCACTTTCACCTTGCAACTAACCTTGTAATGCTTTGGATTTGAGACTCACCAAGTCTCAATTTTTGAAGCTTCCTTTGCTGAATTTAGTTAGTTGCTATTTTCTTCTCCAAAAATTGGAGGATTGAGCTATTTTTTGTGGCTTCCTTTGGCCACTAAAAGTTGTATATTTTGGTGCACTAATGGTGTCTTTAGACACTTGATGCTAATATGATTTTGTGCCTTTCTCAAGAACACAAACACTAAGATTTTTGAGAGTAATATAGTAGTGCAAATGAACCCACTAATATTTCACTTTTAATGCACTAACAATCACACCTTATCACTCCAATAAACTCTCAAAATAACTTATAAGTGCACTTAATCAATTTACTGCAACTAATCAAGAATAATCTGAAATGAATCTTCAAGAGTTATTCTGCAATTTCACTACAAACAAAGTTGTAGGAACTAGTCTTCTTTTTCTTTCCAAAGTAGATATTTGGTAGTTGATAGATAGTTGTAATTTTGTAATCTAATCAACTCCAAAGCTAATGTGCAAATGAACCTTAAAAGGAACTTTTCCCTTTTGCACTTTTGAAGACTGTAATTCAATTTTCCTCTTTTGCAACTCTAATCCAAATTAAGGTGCTTTAACAAATCTGATAAGTAATCCAATTAATGAATCTACTTGCACCAATAGTTGCTTACCTTTTTGAAAGCTTTTGTAGCTCTTTTGCAGATTCTATAGAGGATGTAGATCTTGGTGTCTAAGATCACCAAGTTGCTGCTTTGAGTAGGATCTTGCTACTTAGTTTCTTCTTCACCAAAAAGTGATCTCAAACTTTCTTTTATGAGCCTAGGTTTTGATGATTTGATCCTTTAAGAAATATTCTCCTTTTTTTGTAGATTTGGAGAAGTATTTATCTCTAAAATGGTGCCTTCTTTTTGTGAGAGGTAATCTTCAAATCTCTTGGATTTGGTAGGCTTCTCCTGTCTTCAAGTCTTCTTGTCAAATTTTGACTTCAAGCAAGATCTTCTTCTCAAGATTTTGAATATCTTGAGGTCTTCTGAGATTTGGCACTCCTTGCCAAATTCTTCTTCTTCTTTTGGGCTTGTTGTCGGATGGCAATAATTATCCCAAATATTTCACTATCTTCTATAGTGAATTTCTCCAATGAGTTCTCCTTTGATGATTTCTTCAGTAAGGCTCTCCAAGCCTTTTACTGGATGCTCGTTGAGACCTCCCCAAGGTCTTTGATCTTGCAGCTTCTTCTGGTCTTCCTTGAGACCTTTTCTTCAACCTTCTGCTCTTGGAAGTGTTGGTGGTGAGATCTTCTTCTGGATCTCTGATTCTGCTACTTCTGGATTTGAGCAGGACTCTCCTAGTCCTTCTTCTTCCAAGACTAGAAGTTCTTC
Organism: Wollemia nobilis; assembly: GCA_028583015.1. Taxonomy (NCBI): domain Eukaryota; kingdom Viridiplantae; phylum Streptophyta; class Pinopsida; order Araucariales; family Araucariaceae; genus Wollemia; species Wollemia nobilis. Next base: position 3,051,148 of record JAQPPZ010000048.1, on the reverse strand, counting down.
AATGAGATCTTCTCTTGATCTCTTTACCTTCAATTTTGCTTCAGGTGCTGGATTGATTCTGAAGAAGATACTCTTCCTAACTTTCTTGTAGGAAGTTTCCCAACTCACTGAATCTCCTTTCCCTACAACAAAGTATTAGTATTGAAATATTAATCTACTTCTAAATCAAATACTCTCTTCTGGAGTCTTCTTCAGGATCAAGGCTTTTATGGCCTTTTTTAGTATCAAGGTTTTTGTGGCCTTTTCTTCAGTATCAAGGCTTATGTGGCCTTTTCTTTAGTATCAAGGCTTTTGTGGCCTTTTCTTCTATGACAAGGCTTCTATGGCCTTTTCTTCTATATCAAGGCTTTTGTGGCCTTTTCTTCTGGATCAAGGCTTTTATGGCCTTTTCTTCTGGATCAAGGCTTCTATGGCATTTTCTTCTAGATCAAGGCTTTTGTGGCCTTTTCTTTTGGATCAAGGCTTCTATGGCCTTTTCTTCTTCTATGAAGTTCTCAATCTAGCAATGGAGATCTCTAGTCTCCTAACTTCACCATGACTCTTCTCCAGAAGTCTTCTTCCATAGTTTTTGCACTATGAAGGCATACCGACCTTTGGGAAATGAAGTTGAAGTCTCCTAGATTTCTATTGTAGGAGGTGTCCCAATCATCTAAGAATTAATTTTCTACAACAAAATAAACTTTGGGCAATAGTTAACAAATTCTAGATATCCTGAATGATCTTCACTAGTTGATTTGTCAATCTAGTGGATTGAATGTTGAGTCCTAGTCTTCACGAGTTTTTCTTGCAACTTTGTGGAAAGACTCTAGCCAAATGTAATCTCAATATTTTTGGAACTAAGATTTCTTTTAGTCCTCACTTGTGGCTCTCCCTAATTCTACCACCTAGACTCTTCTAAGAGTTTTTTATAGTGGTTGGTCTAGTAGCATGTCAGGTTGATAAAAAACTTAGGCTCAATGATAATGGTGGTTTTGCTATTGATCTACTATGGCTAGATCTATCATGGGATACCACTATTAGATTTTGATGTAGTATGCAATGGGAGATAGCAATCACAAGATGTAGAATAATATGAAAGAAAGTAAATTTGTGAGATGACTAAAATATTCTATAAATAGAAATGATGGAAATGAATACAATGTAGCTATGGAGGAAATGGACACTCCATGAATAAAGCTATTGGACTACATTACACCCATCACCAATATATGGTGATCTACACAACACTATGCTACTACCTACGAATATGCTCTGAGCTTCTATATTCTGCTTGTTACAATGAGGTCCTTTTTATATAGGAAGATAGGTTCCTTGGCCAACACTCTACCTAGTTGTGCAAGGGATACCTTGCACATATACAACTTGCACATTGACACTTGTGCATTTATTACATTGCATGAAGTAACTAGATAACTTCCCCCTAAAGTAATCTAATGTCCTAAGTATGTACCTAGGAAGGTACATTTACATGACCCAAATGATGTAATATAATCTATTTCTAACATATTAGAGTATTTTAATAAATGTACAAGTATTATAATGTGCAATTATGTGAATGTGCATGTAGTCCACATGTACATGCGTCTTAGGTTTGAGTGAGAGGCAAGGAATCTATATTTCTATATAAAGGCCTCATTATGAGTTTTTGGAGAGGAGAGTTGTGTAGTGCATAAGTGAGAGTAGTTGTAGGTATAATATAGCTTCATTTTGATATTATGGAGGACTTTCAAACTTCATGATAGGAGTATTGTAAATTTCATGAGCTTTCTTATATGAGCATTTCTATAGCATTGTATCAAGTTTTCTATCATATTTTCATGCATGTTAAGTTTCCTTTATCATAGTTATAATATTGCATGCTTATTTAAATACTTGTGATCACATTTCCTTTAAGGCTCCAAAATCTAATAATGGTATTAGATCCATGGTGGATCAAAGGAAATAACAAAGTGATCACCATTGCTATTGTTGATTATTTGCAAACCGGATCAACCATGGTGCACTGCTACATGCAAATACCATCACAATAGATTTTGATAGAAGTATCTCTAGATAGAATAATAGAAAGTAGAGAAATACACATGATTGATTTGGCTAGAGTTTATCCACAGAGTTGCAATAACATGTGAATACTAGAACTCAACATTGCATCCACTATATTGGCAATCCAACTAGTGAAGATTATTTTCTTTAGAGTCAAATTTTTTTATTATCTCTAACATTTCATTGAAAAAAGAGAAAATAAGTTTTCAGGAGAATCATTGGTTACTATCATCTAAGTTTTTCTTGTTGCATATAATTAACTCTCAGAATATGGGAAGCTTCCTACAACATATAGAGAAGAACTCCATATTTGTTTCCTGAAGGTCAAAGTTACTTTACTTGTGTAGGGATTAATTATTTGTTGCATAAAAATAAGGATTGAATATTTTGAGGTCCTAGAAAGAAGACCCCATTGAATATTGAAGAGACTCAAGGAGAAGAGTCCTAGAAAATATTGAAGATTGGTGATCTCCATTGAAGATTGAAAACTTCACATTGAAGAAGAGGTCCATTGAAGGCCCTATTTAAGAACTTCCATATTGGAAGATTGAGCATTGAGAAGAAGTAATAAAAGTTCTATTGTCGATTTTATAGCATTAGATTCAGGAGAACCTAGAAGAATATCTCACTATGAAAATTTTATAGTTGAAGATTGAAGAGGCCAAGGAAGGTCTCATTGAAGATTCTGAAGCTGTAAGATTGAGAACCTTAGAGAGGTCTCAAGAAGAAATAATAAGAAGACTTTATGAGCCTCATTGAAGTAGTTCCTAGAAGAACTCATTGGAGAAATTACTATCAAGGAAGAAGCTAAGGAATTGGGACAATCATCGTCATATGACGACAAGACCAAAGGAAAAGATTTGACAAGAATATTGTCAAATCACAAGGTAGTATGGAATATATCTTAATATTGACAAGATTGTTTTAAGATAAGATCTAATTTGAAGTTAGAATTTGGCAAGAGAAAGGAGATAGAAAAAACACCAAATATGAGATATTTGGGGGCCATCATTGAAGGGTTCTTGACTAAACATCTCAACTGCGATTTGGGAGAGGATCCTACCAAATTTTTGGGATTCAAGGATAGTTTTTCAGTGAAGGTATTAACTACTTTACAATCTGAAAATTTTCAGATTTAAGAATAAAGAAAAGGTAACATATTTACAACACTTAGAGCTGCAAAAATATAGATTTCATGGACATAAAAAAAAAGACAACAAATTGAAGGAGATAATGTTGTATTTAAAAGGAGGATTAAAGCTGCAAACTTAGAATTTCTAGGCAGTAAGAAGACTATTTTTTGGGTAGCATTGAAAGTTACAACTTCCATAGAAATTGGATAGCCTTTGGAGAAGAAAATCAGCTGCAAATTAAGGAGACTTGGGCAGAAAATTAGTAAGGTTTTAAGGCTGTAAAAGAGCTATTTTGGATAACCTAACATTCTATTGTTTACTCACTATACATAAATTTGAGAAGCTTGGATAGTGAGTATTGAAGTGACCAAGCAAGGAATGATTTTTCAAATATTGAAAGCAACACTTGGTTTCACCCAATCCAACATTACAAAAAGATAAGGAGAACTAGTTCAAGATCACAAGGGGGCAAACGTACATAGCTTACATTTTGCATAATAGGTTTTTGGAGCAAATAAAAAAGGCTCCAAATATAGGGAAAGAGATATAAGGTTTTAGAAATAGTGGTGAAAATTTAGATTGCTACAAGCACCATTGTCTTACTACAAGTAGCCATTAGCAAAAAGAAAAAGCACATTTAGAGTGCTGGAGAAGAAGCTCAACATTCACCATTCTGGATAACACCATCAAACCTAAAAAAAACAACAAGGTGAACACAACATATTGATATTAGAGCAGAGTATAAATAAAAGTAGAGGAATCCATTGCATCCACATTAAAGAAATCATCTTAGAATTCGCACAAGGCCATTGTTGAAGTGTCCAAATTGAAATAACATCTCAATAATGCACTGGAATAATTGAGTAAAAGCAAGGATAATTTTATAATGCCATCTTTGGAGGTCAGGGTCATCCAAAAGTGAAAGAAGATACTTGACAAAATCTACAAGGAAGAAAGTACCACTTGGCACAATTTGGAATATTTCATAATGTTTACCACCAAAATAAGCAGTCATACAAAGTGAAACTCCGAAAAGGAAGTGCTCCATACAAAGTGTAATGTCCAGAAGAAGATTATTGCCACTTGTCATAAATTTCTAGAAGGTGTAGTGCTCAAGAGGGCATCATTTATCCTAATTCTGATCCACATAATAATATCCAACCAAAGAAGGGTTTATTTTTTCAAAATTTGTGATACTTGTCATAGTGGACAACCATATTTTGGAGGCACTTATAGGAGCACATAACACAAAGGAGTGATGGACAAAGAAAAAGTATAGTAAAGTTTTGAGGAGCATTAAATCTAGAAGGAGTGTATTGAATAACATAGCGGTACAACATTGAAGAATGAAAAGCTATCATAGAAAATCATTGGACATCTATCTACTATTGGAGGAGACCACAACGTGATTGCCAGATTCATACCATAGTAGGAAAGCGCTTGCTATAAAAGTAATATCTAAGTTTTATTAACTTCATAAAGTTGTAAGGAGTTCTAATATTATGCATATAAGCTTTAATATTAATCTAGGGATATTTAGGAGTTATAAGGTAGTGGAAGATACCCTAGAAATCACATTGCTTATTTTTGAGAAGAAAGAAATTAGAAGTATTAAAATATTTATTATTATTCCTTCAACTATTTGAAATTTTTAAAGAAGATATAAGGTTAGTTTACAAATATATAAACCTTCAAAACAAAACTTCTAATTAGGAAGATATAAAGAATCCTACTTCAACTGAATTTCTAGATGTTTAGAAACATATTATTGCATTGAATCATAGTTGAAGATATTTAGATATTGCTTGCATCAAAATTATAGTTGGAATATTGAGATAGAAGGACATAGACAATCCAACTAAAGCTATTGAACCCTTATATTTGAAATTGCATTTCAAAATATTTCTATAAGAAGAGATAAATAGTTATAGAAGATACTACAAGTTGAACATTATTTGAAAAATTATTATCTCAAATATTAGGAAAAGTCCTTCCAATATTGATCCTACATAAATAAGAATAATTAAATATTCTATTCGGGAGACACAAGGATGTCTACTCAAAAGGATATATTAAAAAATGCAATTAGAAATAAAATCCCAATGTGGTTTAAATATAAACTTGACTCAATAGAAAGCATGATTAGTAAGTCAGACAAAGAAGAATTTAACAAAGAAATGAATGTTTGATAGAAGTCTATCCTTTAGAAATATCATCCAATGAGACAGAAAAGGATAACATCAATATCCAAAAGACTAAAATAGAGGATCTCATGCAGATTTATGAAAAAGAAAAAGAAGGAATAGCTACAATTGTTCACACATGGTTTAATCAATTCATTAGAGAAATCAACAAACATGATATTCCTAAAACTAATGACAAGGAAATGGAGATACATTTACTTTGTACTCATTGTAACAAACTTGGTCATGAGAAGGAAGATTTTTGGATTTTACACCCATGTAAATATTGTGAAGTAAAATATCATTCATCATATTTCTGTTACTACAAGGACAAATACTATAAAAAAATTGAAGAAAATTTAATATTTATATTACATTGCTTTCTTCAAGTTCTTATTTCAGAAATATCTACTGACAACAAATTCAAGCTTGATATTTTTGAAGATCAAAGTCACAGGTCCTTAGCTCATCAAGGATATCCAAAAGATTTCAAGAATTTCACCAAGCATTCAAGATCAAAGGGAACATGGAAAAACCACATAAATATAGAAGCAATAGAAATAAAAGAACCCCATCAAGATGAAGACTATTCAAGAGTCAAAGATCCATATTGAAGACTAAAGTCTTCAAAACCAAATAATATAATACGGGGGTTTTGGAATCAGGGTTTTGCATAGTGGCGAATTTCGCAATTTAGCGTGAATATTCAGATTTTCACAATGTTAATTTTACGAATTTTGGGACCATAGAGGTCGGCCCGTTCGCTCAAAAATTTTGGGATCTAATTTTTTTAAGGGTAAATTCACCCCATTGTCATAAGGTTTCCTGCCTAATTTTTGCCCTAAATTTATTAAAAATAAGAAATATCCCACCCAAATCGCCCCTTGTACCCCATTATATATAGCTAACCCTGACAATGACTCCCATACAATTACAATATTTTTTTGGATAGCGAGCGATACAAAGCAGACGACTGACAAAACCTGAGTCCATGACTGATAGAAGATGACTAGCGGGAGGCGATCGACAGAAGGCGAGTGGTATAAGTTGAGTGGCATAAGGTGAGTGGCATAAGGCAAGTGGCATAAGGCAAGTGGCATAAGGCGAGTGGCATAAGGCGAGTGGCATAAGGCGAGTGGCACAAGGTGAGTGGCATAAGGCAAGTGGCACAAGGCAAGTGGCATAAGGCGAGTGGCATAAGGCGAGTGGCATAAGGTGAGTGGCATAAGGCAACTAGCATAAGGTGAGTGGCATAAGGTGATTGGCATAAGGCGAGTGGTATAAGTCAATGGGCATAAGGTGACTAACATAAGGCGAGTGGCATAAGGTGAGTGGCATAAGGTGAGTGGCATAAGGCGAGTGGCATAAGGTGAGTGGCATAAGGCAAGTGGCATAAGGCGAGTGGCATAAGGCGACTGGCATAAGGTGACTGGCATAAGGCGAGTGGTAGAAGGCGAGTGGCATAAGGTGACTCAATTTATTGGTAAGTTTCTTTTACCATTAAATTTCATTTAACATTTTATTCATGGACACTCAATAAGGAGGTTTATTCTGCTTGCGAACGATATTCTTGGGATAGATATTCTGTTGTCTCTAGCAGTAGTTCTCTTTTATACCAATTATTTTCATTTTTAAAAATGATGTTCTTTGTTCATGTTATTCTTCTGTTCATACAGGTAAAATGTCAACTACAGGTAGTGGAAAGAAGGGAGGCCAGTCTTCCAATAAAAGGAGTATCCTCAAATACTTTCATAATATTTCAAAACCCGGTCAGCCATCAACATCTGCACAAACTGAAGGTATGAACACCTTTACTCACCAGTTAATTTTTTTACTTTGTTAATTTTAAATATAATGTCTTCATTCATAAAGAAGTGTGCTTTTTGGTTGATGGCTTTGTCCATTTTTATTTGTAGAAGGTATGCTTTTAAATGCCATAGTGATAATGAACCTACTATTGACACTAGTATTATCTCTATAGAAAACACTGTTAACCCTGGTATGCCTCCACTTCCACATATCCACGTTAATGAACAATCCACAGATGAAAATATTCTCAATCAAATCGAACAACAACATGAAGAGATTCCTGAATCTAACACGCCAAGTGGAAAAGAAACTAATAGTTCTTATGCAGTCCCTACTTTCGGAGAATCTTCATCTAAAAAAATAAACGTGCAAGGTTATCTAGGTGGACAATTAACAGATCATTTCAGCCTGATTGGATATCAAAATTTCCATTTATTGAGCCAGTGCTTCCAGAGAATAGTAGTGATGATATAACAGAATTGAGATGCATAATTTGCAGTTGGAAATACGGAAAGGATCATAGATTGCAACTTAAGAAAGATACAGTAGAAAAACATTGTGGAAAGGTTTATATCAAAACAAAAGAAGGTGATCGACCAATACCAAAAACTTATAGGTGGAAGGATGCATCAGAGTGCACACATATAAGATATGCACAAGAATATGATAAAGAAATGAAACAAAAGCAAACATTGGTTGAGAAAGGTGCAACGATTCAAGCCCAATTTTGAAAAATGAATAAGTTAACTTTAGCTTCAAAAAGTTTGCAGTTTGTTGTTGTATTCTCTATTCTTAAGAAGGGTAGACCTATGTCTGATTTCATGGATTATAAATCTCTATTTTGACTAGTTGATGTGCAGAACTTACCCAACGCCCATTGGTCAGATCGAAGTGGTTGGGAAATGGCAAAATGTCTCTCATTGGTTGAGCAGGATGACCTTAGAGAGAAAGTAAAAAAGGTAAAATTCATTTCACTTTCAATTGATGAGGTGACTGTTGTTGACAATACATCTTGGATTTGCATGCATGTTTACACATTGGAAAATCATTTAAGGCAACCTCATTTACTTGGAATACGCAAAATGGTGGAAAATTGTAATGCAGAAAACATTTACAATGTTGTTGTAACTAGTTTAAAAGAAGAAGCAGGAATGAATGAAATTGAAATAGCCACTAAGTTAATATGTGTAGGAGCTGATGGTGCTGCTACAATGCAAGGACACAGGAATGGTCTTTGTGTTAGACTACAAACATCGGTTGCCCCATATTTGATCCCTATTCATTGCATGGCTCATAGAATGAATCTTGCATACAAAATTGTGGATACATTTACAAATGTTGCGAGAGTGGAAGAGCTTGTCCGTGAAATTCATGATTATTTTTCACGTAGTCCAAAAATATTTTTAGAGTTTCAACAGTTTGCACTAGGAGTTATCGAAGGTAAAAAACTGTTGAAAGATGTGGATACTAGGTGGATTTCGATGTATCAACCGACATTAAGAGTTTTCAAAGAATATCAATCCTTGATAGGGTTTATGTATGCAAATCGTAGGGCAGTTGATAAGGCTAAAGATTTACTTTTTCGAATGAGTGACTTTGAAACTCTTCTCACATTGTGTGGAATTCTTCCAATGTTGGAAAAAATGAATACTTTGATCAAAATTGCACAAGAAAGATCGATTTATATTGTGGATTTCATCAGGGTGAGAATACAAATTTGCATGCATATTGATATGATGTATGCATCTGGTCAAAATTTTATGGATCCCATGTTTGAGAGTTGGAGAGCATTAACAAACGTGAATGATCCTCAGAGCTTTCTGAAGTTCAATATAAATGATCATCTATGTATTAATGTCCATGGAAAGGAAATACCTTTATATTGTTATGGTGTGCAAATGGATATAGCTACAAATGAAGTTGAGCAAATGCCCATAACCTACAATAGATTTCATGTAGTTGTAGATGATACAAAACTTAAACTAAAACAAATAGCAGAATCATTGACAAAAGAAATAAGAGACCATTTTCAAAGAGATGAATTGCTAGAGGCTATGGGTGTGGTTAATCCGATGTTTTGGGATCCTTGTAATGAATACCAGACTATAAATGGTTTGTTTCTCAAATACATGGGCAGTCTTGCTGGCCATTTCAGTAAAAGTGTTGTAGTCAATGGTATTGAAATCAATGGCATTCTCAACAGAGATATTTTGACAAAACAATCAAACTATTTTGGAACAACAATGTCTACTCAAGTTTCACAACTCTCTAACCATCATGAAGCAGGTTCTATTTCACGTTTGTGGAGAATATTACAACCAAGTACTATCTTACAACATACTATGAGTGAATATTTTCATTTATATGAATTATGTCAAACGATGATTTTGGGATCCATGGAAGATGAAAGGGTGTTTAGTGCACTATCATATGTAAAATCTAAAGTTTGAAATAGGTTGGACAAAAATTTGGAGAATTGTTTGAGAGTATATGTGTCGACCTATGAGGTGGAGGAGTTTCCTTACGAAAGAGCATTGTCACATTGGAATTCTATGGTAGAGAGAAGAGGTGTAACGAATATTGATGATGATGAGGATGATGGTAACACTGGTCAGATTGTGACGATAAAAATTTTGGGAATGAGTGCAGAATATTTTGTACAATCTGAAAAGAGTTTGTTCCAGCTTCCAGCATTATGATGCAAGGATGCATTCATTTGATTTGATTTCACATATTAGAATGAAAGGATGCTTTCATTTGATTTGATTTGATTTGAGTTCACATATTATCATTTGATTTGATTTCACATATTATCATTTGATTTGATTTCATTATTCATATCAAAATGAAAGGATGCCATTGGATACTCTGTATAGCATAGCCCTCTGATTTGATTATGTATTATTTGATTACACATGTGTTACACATATTCTTTGATTACACATGATTTGATTATTGGATTATCAGAAATGTGTTACTGGATATTTTGTATATCATTTTACATTAGCCTTGTTATTGAAGTATTAGTCTAAAGTTTCTATTTTTCTTGTAGATTTGTAATGTATAAATCATTATAGGCAATTTGTGAAAGTAATTGTCTATGCTGCATTTTCTGTCATTTCAAATTAATTCATATAACATAAAAGAACATCTTACTGCATCCACATACTTCAAAATTACTTAATACATCAACACAAACAATCAAAACATAACAACATTCAAAACAAAGTTTCCAAGAGATAACACATTTTTTGGAAATAGTCTCTTTCATTGATTTCAATTTTCAAAAAATTTACCATTCATTCACAATTTACAAAACATATCAAACATTATTTCTTCCACTTCAAATTAAAAACAACAAACTTCTACATCATCATAAATAATCAAAACATAGTAATAATTAAAACAAAATTTCCAAGAGATAATACATATTTTTTGAAAATAGTCTCTTTCATTGATTTCAATTTTTAAAGAAGATACCATTCATTCACAATTTACAAAACATATCAAACATTATTTCTTCCACTTCAAATTACTTAATACATCAACACATATAATCATAACATAACAACATTCAAAACAAAATTTCCAATAGATAACACATTTTTTGAAAATAGTCTCTTTCATTGATTTCAATTTTCAAAAAGGATACCATTCATTCACAATTTACAAAACATATCAAACATTATTTCTTCCACTTCAAATTAAAACATAACAATAATTAAAAATAAAATTTCAAAATGATAATACAAATTTTTCAGAAATTGCCTCTATCATTGATTTCAATTTAAAAAAAAAATACCAGTCTTAAATAATTTATAAAAATATCAAAGAGTTTTTGTTTCACTTCAAATGCAACACAACAAACTTCTATTCTTTTTCAATGTTTCCTGAAGGTCCACCCACATCTATCTCAATATCCTTTTCTTCTAATGCCCCAACCCTAACCAAACTTTCTGTTGTAGTGTTGATCCCCGATAACAAGGCACTCTCTTCCTTCACTGGATCTTCTTTGAAAGGTGCATTCAACTCCTCATTTTCTTTTAGTTTAGCCTCGACATCCAAGCCCCTATCTCTGATAAACTTCTTCAGCCAATTATTTTCTCTAACCATCTGTTGTAACCTCTTCTTCACTTCAATAGCATTATTAATGCTAATTTTGGCAGTCTTGATCAAAATTTTCATGGCACCGACTTGTTGCTTTAGGTGCTGGAAATTAGACTACAAAATAGAAATGAAAAAAGGTTAATATTTATAAACAAAACATATTTAACAAAAAAATATTTTTTAGTTAGATGTAAAACTTACATCAGTTGTAAGTCGTGTTGTTTCTGCAACTGCTACTTTATTCTGATCTAGTGCCCATTCATTGAAATATGCTTGGGCTTCTACATTGAGGTTTTCCAAATGATTCAAAACAATGGCCAAAATTTCATCTGTGTATGTAGACTCGGCCTCCATAGTGCCAGATTCAACTTTATGTAGCAAAGCATCGAGCTTTTGGGGCTCATTCTCAACCTTTAAAAACAACTCTTTTCTCTTTGAAAAATTCTTATATCGGCCATTGATTGCTTTAATCAAAACCTTGGCCCGATATTCCCATTCTTTCAATTTATCAATATCCGAAAGAAGAGTATTATGAACTACAACTTTACATCTATCAGCTAATAACACATTTTTAGAAAAGTTTAGGATATCATCATCTGTTACATGATGGGCGATGACTTGCTGTGGGGCAAAGGGGGAAACTTCGATGACATCTACATTGACATCCTCTTCTCCATCAATGCCCTCTTCATCCTCAAGAATATCACTTGCCTTTAAAGGGTAATTTTTAGGATTCATACCTTGATAAAGAAAGTCACATTCTAGAGTTCCCGAGGGCATTTGAGATGCACTCTCAACATTTGAAAAATTCTCTAAGGTTAATATCGATAAAATAGAAACATTAGATGATGACACATTTTGTGTCTCTATAGCACTTCTTGCATGATGAGGTGGCGATGTGAGGAACATTTTACCATGCATGCATGATTGGTTCCTCACAGGTGGAACCTGTTGTGGATGGACAGGAACTTGCTTTGAATGGACAGATAGTGGAACTTGTTGTGGTTGTTGTTGTTGTTGTGGCTATTGTTGTGGTTGTTTTTGTGGTTGTTGCTATGGCTGGACAGACGGTGGAGCCATATTTTTCAGCATTTTGAATCTAGTAGGTCCTGTTGACAATTTTGTCACATTGCACAAGGGGTAGAAAAAAATCAAAAAATTTCCTTTTGCAAGAGTATTTCTTTTCATTTGTAAGTGTTGCAGCAATTCTGGCTTTCCATGCCACTCCCTTGTATACAGAATGAAGAAGAAAAGCTTCGCTGACAAGCAGGCCAAAGAAAATAGCTCCAAAGCGCATAAGGAGAAAGTCGTCGCGATATCGCGCATGTCGCATTTTCGTGGCCAACAACGAGAAGAAGCCTAGGGCAAGAAATTCATCGCGATATCGTGCATGTCGCGTTATCATGGCCGACAGTGAGAAGAAGCACCAGGGCAAGAAATTCATCATGATATCGTGCATGTCGCGTTATCGCGACCGACAGTGAGAAGAAGCACCAGGGCGAGAAGGTCATCGCGATATCACGCATGTCGCATTTTCACGGTCGACAGTGAGAAGAAGCACCAGGGCGAGAAATTCATCACGATATCACGCATGTCGCATTTTTGTAGCCGACAGCAAAGAGGCAGAGCCAAAGAGAAAAGTCATCACGATATCGTGACACGTCGCAAAATCGCGGCCGACAGCAAGGAGGTAGAGCCAAAGAGAAAAGCTATCGCGATATCGTGACATGTTGCAAAATCACAGCCAACAGCAAAGAGGCAGAGCCAAAGAGAAAAGTCATCGCGATATCGTGACATGTCGTAAAATTGCGGTCGATAGTGAGGAAAGAGTGTAGCAAAGAAAAGTTGTCGCGATATCGCGACATGTCATATTTTCACGATGCAACAAGAAGAAACAAGTTGAAGGCGAGGAAATGTCACGATATCGCGACATGTTTTTTTGCAATGGGCACGCGCTTCAAGCCAGGTATTTTCTCGAGACAATCAAGTGCCTCGTAAATGCATTCTTTCTTGCCCAATAAGCTCACTACTCATTTTTGGCAATTGGAAGCGAAGTGTCAGTCAAGCATGGCAGCCCCTCGAGCACTACACCCAAAAATCGAGGACACTCAGACGGCTCATCATGGCACATTTTTGCGGTTGACCCGGTTACAGTTGCCATTTTTGGTAATGGATTTGAAAGCTCGGTCTTGAGGGCCGCGAGGAGCCGACTTCTCAGATATCAAGAACATACTTCGCCATTCTGTGTAATAATGACTCAGAGGATCGGGTCCTCTATAAAAACCTAGATTTTATAATGTAAAGGGGGGGAACTATCTGCTAGAAAGTTACTATAACTTGATGTCCCATGATTAATACTAAGAGACTTTGAGCTCAATTCTTCTCTTTTATGCTGCCTTCTGTGCTTGATTCTTCTATCTCTCTTTGTTTGTAGACTGAGATGCTGAACTCTGCGTCCGGGGTGCAATCAAGGACAGTGTCCTAAAACTCATTCGAAAGGATACATAGGAGTTAGAAAAACATCATATAAGCTTTCTTTTATGCTGCCTGGTGGGTCGTGGTTTCTGTTATTCCCTTGTCTTAATCGTTGTTACTCTGAACCCTGAATTCCAGCGAGAGAGAAAGGAAAACCCTGTGAACTCGTCCATAGGATACATAGGAAAGTGGGTATCACGTTTCTTTCATCTATTCTTGGTATTATTTGCTGCTATTCGAGTTATTAGTGAGTGATCATGCTTCCTTTTCTTCCCCACCTTGAATCATCAATCTCTAACCCTTATCCTTTTTATTTCTTTCTCTAACCCTACTCCTTTTATCTCTTTCTTGCACTCTTGTCTCAAAACACCCAAGTAGTTTAGCATAGGAGCCGGCCTTTCTCCGAAGATTGGCACGAGGGGCATCTCTTCCCCTCGGCCTTTCAATGTTGGTCGCAGGTCCAGGGCATGCAAACCCACCAAAAGTCCTTTCTTGTGCGGATTTGATGACCAATAGGTCCCTCTGTTAAATTTCATACAAAAACATAAATTTAATCTTGTGTAAATAACAATAGCATTAAAAATGTTTATTTAAACCATACATACCAAACTCAGAATCTACAACCATTGATGATTCAACCATTTGCCCTTTCTCTAAAAAATATTTAAAACACATTAAAAAACATAATTTTAAGTCATTAAAATAAATTATTTAAAATAGTATTTTTGAAGAGTAAGGTTACCTTGTGGGCTGGAGGTAACCTCTTCCACGTCGACAGTAACAATTTTAGAAGTAAAATGTGTCATAGGTGTATGCCAAATTTGATCACCATGAGACCTTGTACGTTTGCTGAGATTTATTGGTGATGACTACGAGTGTGTGTTAGAATCAGCAGATACTTCCTGAACCCTAAATACAACATCCCTTTTACTTTAAGACTGAGATGCTCTTCTCTATTTTCAAAATAAAATTAGAGAATAACAATATAGAATGAAAAAAAAGAAAACAAATATATTCCAACAAATATGTTTACCTATATCTCATCATCAGACATACCAATAGACAACAAACTGGGGTGCAATGTAGTGGGAGGACTGCTTTGTTGAAGGTTGAAATAAGCTTCTTGAAATAAACAAAGAATAAAATTATTGGTAGTCACTGTATAAGTAGATTGAATTTTTTGGGCACTCAAAAGGTCATGTTTCAAGCGGTTGGAAATGTGCGTGGACCAGTCAAATATATCGCCATAAAAACAACGAATCAATAAAGTTACCAAAAAGGCATTTTTGTAGGTCACCCTTGTAGAATAAGCCTTGCTTGAAAAATTCAATGCAAGCATATAGAAATTTATCTACAACATTAGAAATGTTTAAGCCCCTTTTGGACTTAGAAGAATTAATTGAAAAAGAGACAACATTATTATAAAACAAAAAGTACAACAAGGAGAACGTTATTAGAGAAATGAAACTATAACACAACAATATTTGATGTTAAATAAAAAATAAAATTTCAAATTATATCTTTCAAATTGTCAGAATGAACAGAGTAAACGGTTACTAGAGTGGATTTATCATCGTCGGTTAAGGCGTGCTGGTTTTTCACCAGTACACCATCTGAAAATGGTATCCCTATTAGTCATTGCACATCAGAGGGTTTAAAAAAAAACAATGTCCTTGTTATCCACTCAGAACAAAATAGTGGACACGTCATGGTTGTAACAAGAATTGATTCGTTGCATCAACTGAACGTTAATGTTCAACTATGGAATATTCAACACACTAGCAATTCCAATGGTGTAAATCCATTGGGAATCTCTTTTAGGAGTTTTGAAAATGCTCTTGAGGTTGGGGCAGAATATGTTCTTGAAATACACTTTAGAGGGAAGAGGAGAGGAAGAGCTAGCCATCTCTGAAAAGATGCAGGAAAATGTTTTGAAAAACCAGAAAAACACTCAAAAATGCCCTGGAAAACACTATCGAAACCTTCTAGAAATGCTGCCAAAACTTTCTCAAAATGTTGCCAAAACACTCTGAAAATATTTCCAAAACGCTCTGAAAATGCTTGGAAATGGTTGTGGAAAACGCCTTGACAATGCTAGAAAAAGGTTTAAAATTGCTCTGGAAAATGTTGTGGGAGAGGCAAAAAATGACCTTGCAAATGAATTTATAGAATTTTGCATGGCAGAAGTTAATATATGCATGACACGTAGCAAAGGAGAGGACACGTGGCATCATCTAATTGATGAATTATGATGGTCACCTTATGCCACTCTCCATCTGCCACTCGCCTTATGTCACTCATCATCTACCAGTCACCTTATGCCACTCACCATCTACCAATTACCCTATGCCACTCACCTTATCCCACTCGCCTTATGCCACTTGCCTTATGCCACTTGCCCTATACCATTTGCCTTATGCCCCTTGCCTTATGCCACTCACCTTATGCCACTTGCCTTGTGCCAATCGCCTTATGCCACTCACCTTGTGCCACTCATCTTGTGCCACTCACCTTGTGCCACTCACCTTGTGTCACTCATCTTATGCCACTCACTTTATGCCACTCACTTTATGCCAATCGTCTTATGCCACTCGCCTTATGCCACTCGCCCTATGCCACTCGCCCTATGCCAGTCGCTCGCCTTCTACCACTTGCCTTGTGCCACTCGCCTTGTGCCACTTGCCTTATGTCACTCGCCTTGTGCCACTCGCATTGTGCCACTTGCCTTATGCCACTCGCCCTTTGCAAGTCACCTTCTGCCAATAGCTATAAAATTTTATTGATAATTTTAGTGGAAAAAAAAGAAAAAATCACCATGTTTTGAAAAAATTTCTTCGAAAATTTGAAAAATTCGCCCCAAAGTTTATACACCTTTCACGTTGATTCACCCCGATTTGATAATTACTTTTTCGGTACTACCCCTTATGCATAACCATTGTTGGAATATATTATATCATTTGGTTCTTTACTAATGTACCTTCATGGGCACATATTTAGATTAGGATTATATTAGGAGATAAATAGTTTATTAGAGTAATTTAATAAATGCACAAGTGTTAGAATGTGCAATGATGTAAATGTGCATGTAGTCCAAATATACATGAGTCTAAAGGTTGAGTGAGAGGCAAGTAATCTATCTTTCTATATAAAGGTCTCATTGTGAGAGTTTGGAGAGGAGAGTTGTGTAGTGCATAAGTGAGAGTAGTAGTAGGCACAATGTAGCTCCATTTTTATATCATGGAGGAGTTGCAAAATCCATGATAGGATCATTGTAATTTTTGTGAGCTTTCTTATATGAGCATTTCTAGAGCATTGTATCAATTTTTCTATCATATTTTCATGTATGTTAAGTTTTCTTTATCATAGTTATAATATTGCATGCTTATTTCAATACTTGTGATCAAGAAGTCCTTAAACTTCTTGCATCCATGGCTATGACATAGGCATAACAACAAGGTTTAAATCAAAACTAGATGGTCAAGAAGCTAAGGAAGATCCCAAATATCCAAATGAACCTACTGACTTGTAAAGATAACTTGGCATCATTGAAAATTCAAGTACAAGTAAATAAAGAGGTTTAGGGGTTGATTGTTGCTATAATGCCTAACATCTTTTATGAAAAGAAGCATATCCTAGATGATGATGTTTTTATTGCTATGATCAAAAAATAAAAGGACCACATGAACCAAGGGAATATAGCCAAAACATATAAGAATTGGAATTAGTTCATGCCAAATTGAAAGATCTAGCTGCCAAGAGAGAAGAGTTATCCAAAAATCCATTTGAAGATATAATGGGGGAGGTAGATCTTGAGATGATATAGTTTTCCAATGACAATAAATGGTAGAAGCTTCTAGGACGACTACCACCAAATATTGGCTAGAAGAAAATTCCAAATTTGTAGACTCCATGCCCAAGGATAGAGGTAGGATCTAGGATCATATGCCAATCAAGCTTGGCATCCAATAAAATTTAAACTAAAAGGTAGTACTTTAGCACTACATTTTGCAAATTTTATCAATTTTAGAAGTGGTACACAATAGCAGGGGGTAATATGGTAGAAAATGCACCCAAAATCCTAAATTTTGGCTTGATTTTGATAAGTATCGATTCACCGACAAAATTCTACCAATTTGCTTAGAGTAGTAATTCACTCAACAAAGATACCCATTTTCTCAACATATGGATTCACTCAACAAAGGTGGCTAGTTTACTTGCTAAAATGGTTGAATTGCTTGCAAAATTAAGTGAATCACTTGGCAAGACTGAGCAAATGGCTCAAATAGACATAAAAGTGAAAAATCAGCATGGATCATAAGAAAAATATTCTAATTTTTTTTTGGTGTTTTATGATGCACTAAGCATTTTTAGAGCCTTCTAATCCTTTTAGAGGCATAATTAGAGGTATGTAACATTTGGAGGTGCAACATTTTGCTAAGGTTAAACCAAATCTTTACTTTTACTTGGTGTAATTATTTTTCACCCCAAGTAACTTAGGGGAAAACTTTTGCTATAAATAGGTTCCTAGGGACATCATTATAACTATATTTTGGCCTTGAGACTTCAGATCTACACTTTTTGAAACCCACATTGTGATTTGTACTCATGAGGCTATAGTAAATTGGCAATCCCATATGTATTCCATCAATGGCACCACCTTCTTGATTTACTAAGTGCATGGTAGTTATGGCACTTCTAGCCCATCTTGTTACTTGCTTATTACTATCATAATCAAATGAATGGGTAGAAATTTGATTGTATTTGATTTCTCATGTATTGACTAATCACATTCCCTCCTCGCTATGGTGTAACAATCACATTTTATTTTATTTATCACACTCTAAACTTTGCAAATTTATTTTTTTAACTTAACGTTTATGCAATTTCTCTTTCTACACTATTTTCGCAAGTTTAAGTTTATATTAGAGATATTAACAAGGACAATAAGAAATTGACCATAATCTAGAAGTCGAGATAAGTCTTTGGTAAACCTATCTAACATAGTAGAAACTTGGATTTTGGGGTGAAAATATAAATCAAATTTTAGGAAAATTTCCCATATCAATAGGTACTTAATAAGATGAATAAATAGTATTAAATAGGATTCACATTTTTATATGGAATTTGAAGTAAAGGATTTTGACAAGTAAAAATAAGACCAATCCATGATAGAATTCTTAATGCTTTTACTCTGGAACAACTAAAAGAATAATTTATCAATCTTTTCAATGTTAATGGAATGATCCTAAATTTACATATCTTCCTCAAAATAGGATTTGAACTTTATTTCATGCTATCATCTGTTAAAATTTTACTTTGCACTTCTAACCAAAGAAATTCCAAGGTCCCATAAAGGGTCTTAATTGATCAAATATTTGAAATAAGATTCTTATATTCCAACTTGATTAAGTATATACTATCTCTTCATAGATTCCAAACCAAATTGTCCTTCCATAAAAAAGAAAATACTCCAGCAAGACCTTTTAGAGATATTTTGATGCACAATTGAGGTCTTATCTCTCAACTAAAATTCTAATAAGTATCAAACATATGGATTTTTTGGTAGTACATATATAATTTTGACTTTCAAACATATAGGAGCCAAAGGACCTAGATTAATGGTTTCTATTTTAGATTAGAATAAGACTTCACTCAATCATCAAATCAAAACTTTGTAGAATATTTATTATTCACCTAGTAATATATTTCTTGATAAATTGAAAATTACTTGAAATAAAGTTCTATGTTATAAATCCTCCAAGCAATGTTATTTACTTGAATTATAATTTTTTCTGGTAGATTTATTGAAAAGTGGGTATTGAAAGGTCCCCAAAACCTTATTACAATAGATGCAACATTACAACCAAGAAACAGGTAAAAAATCCTAAGGGACAGTCCCACTAGGATGGACCCAGCCATCAGGGGTAGACAAAAATATGGGATAATTTAAGCAAAATAACAAAAACACACAACAAAAAAGGGTATCACCCTTTAGTGATTTCCATGTAATCATCCTGGTTGCCAACTCCATTATTAAATAATTGATTGAGTTGCACATTCAACTCCTCCAAGATCTTGGTGGTTTGGTTGTAGATCATCCAAGCGGCCTTAGAAGCATTAGCAATAGTAGACAAGTTGGTTGTAGTATTTAACACTAGAGTCAAAATGGAGTTCTGAATCACAGTGGCAATATTAGTCCTCATCGGGTTGTCATCATCAAAAGTGTGGGCAGGGATCAACTTTAAAGGATTCCCTTCAATATTCATCTTTTTGGACCTTATTGAGCCCCGATCTTTGCTCACACTCTCCTCCTATTTGATTTTCCTCAACAAATGACACCTTAGCTCAAATCCTGAGTAGTCAGATTCTTGCTTCACAGAACCAGGGGTACAAGACTTAGATTCAGGGAAAATAAAATTAGGATCATCCTCTTCATTAGGCTCATTAGTGACAAGGGTAACGTGACTAGGGATTTTCATAGGAGGTTTAGGAGGGTTGTTGGTAATTACAGCTCTCTTGGTGAACTAATCTAGGGTATGTTTGTAAAGAATCAAGTACAAACCCTAAAGGGTTGGGTGGAAATATTTTTGCTTCCTAACTCTATCAATGGAAATTTCAATGGAGTGATACAGATAGTCAAATATATTAATAAGATTAACATCCCTAATGTGGTTTAGGAATGCTAAATGAAATTTGTATAAAGGGAGGTTGATGTTATCAACTATCAGGTACTATAAAATGGGTATCATCACCCGGTCCCGGGGTGAGGGAAGATATGTCCTAACTATACCATCATTCTCCCAAATAAAATTCTTACTTTTATCCATAAAGTAAGTTTTCACTGTGAAGTTGTGTTTGTCCCTTATTATGGTGTGTCCTTCAACTAGAAAACCAGTGACATCAGCCAACAACCAAACATTGATGATTAACTCTAGGTCGTAAACAATGATGCTCCCTTTATCCCATGAATTGACAATGTCATTTGAGACTTCTTCATCGATATTAAATATATCACTTAATAAAATATATCTTTAAAAAAAAAATTGTTAATGTTAAAGAAACACTTAATCAACAATAACTTTTACTACCATAAATTTAATTATTTATACATTTATCATTAGATATTAATAAATATTAAAAAAATAAAAATAAAGTTAATGTATTGGTTTACGGGGTGTGCTAATCCCACCCACCCTTTTTTGTATGATTAAACATTATTTTATTAATATAATGGCTTTTTCATCAATATATATATATATATATATATATATATATATATATATATATATATATATATATATATATATATTTAATCAAGCTCTTCAACATAAAAACATTACACTTGAATATTTACCCTAAACAACTTACTTGAATATTTACCCCAAACAACTTAATAGAACCGACCTGTGAAGAAGATGAATTAGAAGTATGAGAATCATGGGAAAACTCTTTTTCATTGCAAGTGATACAAAATCAAACATTCATTTTATCCCACCAAAACTCTATGTTGTCTTTCACTTTCAATCCTCTTCTTTTCACAAAATATTTCCACCCTTTAATAAGCACATAAGTTTTACTACTTTTCCACAACTTTAACCAGAAAAAATCTTCTTTCAGCCCAAAATCCAAATAAATAATCCTGAATTCCATACCTTGTCCTTCATCTATGGCTTCTTTTTCTGCCTCTCCACAATAGTCCAGAATATATTTTTAATGTTCCTTTTGGGAATGGCCAATCTACACAACCTATTTATATCACTCTCTGTCAATTCTTTTCTAAACAAGAACTTCAAAGACTGCAAATTCAAATTTATTTCACTCATTGCAATTATTGTTAAATGATTATCTTCAATATTTTCACCCAAAAGGAAATCATGTATGTTTAATGAAAAGGACATTCAAGCAACTACATGTTTATATATACCTTTAAATGTTAAATATGCATGAAAAACTAACAGACAAAATAAATTATATTATTATATTATTAAAAGATTTTATTATTTTATTATAAAAATATATTAAAATATAACAAAAATAAAATATTTAAAAAATATTATATAATTATTTTTTTATCAATTAAATTTATAATGGGTTTTTATCAAGGGTCCCAAAACCTGATTACAGCAAGTCATAAGACTATAAAAACAAGGCCACAGGAAAGCCAACGGAAAGGACAACAAAAATCCAGAGGAAAGATAGAAAAAATGTCTTTTAGGATAAGCTTAAGGATAGTCTTTCAGGAAAGGCTAAAGGATAGCCTTACAGGACAAAATTTAAATTTTATTTTTTTTATTTTTTTATTTGTTTACATTAAACTTTGGGACAGGGCCACCCTGCCCAGATCAACCAAAAAACATGTACAAAAGTATGGATAAGAGGAGTAGGGCCATCCCGCCCAAACAATATGTGCTAAGAAGATTTGAAAAAGGGTAAACTTACCCAAAATGATTTGAATCAGGGCCATCCCGCCCACCATAGAAATTTAAAAATTAAATTTAAAAATAAGGTGGGAAATGCATAACATTCCTGCTTAAGGATGTCCATGGACGTAGCAGAAGGATGCAACAACAGGAATGCAAGGGAACAACATCCTGCACATTCCTATAAGAGAAACAACAAACAAGGGACTCCACAGGCCATGAAATCCCAATGCAGCAAGGAAAACTACTCATAAGCCAAGGGAGAGAGAGGAAACAACAGTGCAAAAACGTAAGCCATGAAGCACGAGCTACCAAAAAAGTGTAGGGCCTCCCTGAAGACCAAAAAAGTAGCAAGAACTCCACAACAATATACAACACCATCGACAAGTAGCTTTAGGGATCTAGAATAGGATGACCAATAGGAACACATCAGTAATCATCACAGAGGCCCAGTCCCCAAGCCATAAAAAGTTGAGAATCCACTATCAAGTCTGCAGTCAGACACCCAAATAGAAACACCAAAGGAATAAGCACAAGGTCCCCCCCAAGCAAAAAGATACTATGAAGAGTTGCTCATGAGTATTACTTAAAAAAAATTTGCTCATGAAGCTGAAATCCCAAGCCACCACACACTACACCTAAAGAAAATTTGATCCTTAGCTCCAAATAGAACCCTGCAAGAAAATGGAGCAGAGCAGTAGCTCCAAGGAAAAGGATTCCTGAAGGAACTCTAGAATCCCAGGGAAAGACCTAGAAAAAACCTAAGAACATCCCAAAAAACCCCAGGGATGCCCCAGTTCACAGGCACCAAAAGGAAAACCCCACCAGAAGGCAAGGAAAGGGATAGACAAGTGGAAAAGTGACCTCCCAACCCTAAGAGATCATCTGCAACACCATCAAGCCAAGGAGGAAGGGCAAAAGGAGTGTCAAGAAACTGGGATAGGACCTAGGGATATCCTAGAAAACTCTAGGGATATCCTAGATCACAGGCACAAAAAAAAACCCCACCAGGAGGTAAGGAATAAGACAGGTGGAAATGTGACCTCCCATCCCAAGGAGATTGTCTGCAGCACCTACCAGCCAAGAAGGAAGGGCAAAGGAAGTACCAGGGACCAGGGGATCTAGAACAAAATATTATATAATTATATTATTAAAAGATATTATATTAATAATATCTTTTAATATTATATAATTATATTATTAAAAGATATTATTAATTTATTATAAAAATAATATATTAAAATATTATTTCTAGCTGTTGTGGCAAGCAAAGAATAATGTGTGGGGAGCTTAATGTTGTATGGTATACTTGTCCTTGCTTGCTTCTTAAATTAAAATACTTGCAATCCCAACTCATCATAAATTCATCGTTATTGCCCATCCATCAACGTATTGTTGGTCTTGCACCCTATAAACTTGAAAAGGTTAGAGGCTAAATTATAATTTCATTTCAATCTAAGTTTGTTTTAATTATGAAAACGTTACATAATTATATTTTTAAAATATTTTATTAATTTATTATAGATATAATATATTCAAATATTATATCTACATTTTGTTTATTTAAATTTTGGATTAAAAACATATATAATAATTAATAATGCTTACAATTTTACATCACATTTAAATATATTTTTAAAATTAGTAATAGTATTTAGACATATCATTTGATTATTATATTAGAAAATATATTTTAAGAGTACAAATTAATAATTATATGTTATAATTTGAATTTTAAATTTCTAGTATTGATAAAAATGTGGGTGAAGATTAAATTTTAATTATGACTTAAACAATAAAAATTAAAATATGAAATACATTTTTATCTTCTTCTTTGAAGTCTTTGATGTAATATGGGAAGGATGCAACAAGGACCATCTTCTCCATTATTAGAACTTGTGTATTCTTGATGAAATAAAATTTTAGACTATGTTTTGAATATTTATTAAAAACAAATAAGTCTAAAATTAAATTGATGCTTAATAATAATATTTGTTATAAAAACTAATATTTTATTTATTAGGTAATGTAGGGGTTTTGAAAGGGTCCTCGAACCTTTTACAACCAAGAAGCAAATGCTTCCATGGAGGAATCAAAGAAACTTACAAAATGAGCTATCCTACCCAAGAGCCAAGCGTAAACCCATACTAGGAAATGACATGACTAAGTAGAGAAAAATAGGAACCAACAGAAAGTAGAGAACCAAGAGAACTCGGAGAAGCATTTTCTGCCCAAGCTACCTTTTAGAGTATAGATTGTGAAATTTTAAAACATTGGATCTCGAATAGGAAAATTCCAAAACTCGAGAAGGAAAATCTCCACACCGGTGACGAGTTGCAAAAATTAAAAATGCAACTTGCACCATGAGAAAGAAGAACCAAGACACCAACAACTTTCCACCCATAGGGGAAATTCAAAAAAATTAAAAGGACTCCCCTATTCAAAATCTAGACAATAAACCACCCCCGTCACCAGAAAAGCAACAAGAATTTAGAGACCACAAACCTCAAAAAATTGGAATAGAATCTTTAATACAAAACCTGGAATTGGATTTTTTTCCCACCAATAAATGGGGAAGGTTGTGACCAGAATGAAGCTAAAATTAATTGATTTTCACAAATATCTTTCTCTTCCTCCAATTTCAAGATCAATTGTGATCCATTATCTATCTCTATCTTGGTTTTCCTTTTTTCTTAAATATTTATTGGTCTTTTTTTTTTGTTTTTAGGCTTAGGGAGGCAGATTCTTTCCCCATTTTGTACTTAGGAGATTCTTTTTATGTCTCAAGAACCCAGGGTTCCCCTATCTAGATAACATGATCTTATTTTTCTCTTTCCTCAATAGAGGAAGATACTTCAAAGACTTGTTGACTCTCGAATGCTTCTAGGGAAGCATGGGGGAAAAGTTGTCATCGAAGCTTTCAATCCAGCTTGTTCTTCTTTTGCTATTTCTTGGGAAACTTGATTCTGGGATTCGCCAACTCATTTTACTTGTTGGATAATGATGTAGATCATTAGCAGTCACAGGAACAATAACATCAACCTATCCCTCCTCAACTTTTTGAATAATTTCTTGAGGAGACTTGCTTTCAACATGGGCTTTCTTCTCCAAATTTTTCTTAGAGGGACATGAAGTAGAAGAATGCCTTGTTTTCTTATAGATTGAACATAATTTAGGTCTATTTTCATATTTTATTAGTTAACTCCAAGAACTAATGTCAAAGATAATATCAATAGAGTTTAGAATATTTGCCTCAAGATCTACGTTGACACACATCCTCACAAAGATCATTCTTAACTTTGCTCTTGCTACTGATTCAATCATGATGACATCACCAATAACCTTGGAAATACCTCTCAGAATGTCATTGTACCATAGATGGAAGGGGAGACGAGGGAGTCTCACCGACAATGGTACCGAGTTAATTTTTTAGAAATAAGGATTAAACCAACTCCCTATTTCCAAAGAAAAATGTTTCTCTTGCCATAAAACCAAGGTAATCTACCCAAAATCTATCTCATGTCAATTTCATAGCTTAGCTTAATGAGGAAAAAGGATTTTGGGAGAGCAACAATTTACATAATACCTTGTGGTCTCCATTTAAAGCAAGCTTGTCTTTTGATAGAATCTAATTCTAGCCAAACCCCCAAGAATTTACCCACAAGGTTGCAGGCACCCTAATCCAAGTTGATATTTCAAAGGCTTTCATGAACGTGCAGTTTTCTCTAAATTAGGTTATGATCAAAAAGAACTTTCAAAGAGAGCCTACTTGGAAATTTCGAGACACCACAACAAAGGAGCACATGCTAGGATCAAAATTATTTTGCAGGACCAACGATGTGTCCACACAACTAAGAAGGGGGCCCAAGCATAGGCCATGGTCCCCTAAAGCACCACTCGAACCACTCAATCCACTCTAATCTCATGAATTTCTTGAGCCTCTCAACCTACCAAACATCGTATTCATAAGATCAACATCCCTAAAGGGGATTGGATCCCCGATTCCCATAATAGACTCCTCAAGGATCTCCAACGATTACTTTTTAGGACCCCTATTCCCAAGGGGATCAGCTCCTCGATTCCCTAAAAATATCCTTGATAATAAAACTAATATTATTATGTAAATAAAATATTAATTCAAATTTATTATATAAGTAATTAATAAATTTATTTATAATTTTATGGATTAAAGTTTAAATAAAAATAATAAGTTATTATTTAACCCCTGCTTTATCCTTTGTTTAGATTAAATCAAATAACAAAAATGTAAAATATTTAGTTATGAAATTATTTGACATCTATAAAATGAAAATTCAAATGGTCTGGTATGTCATTAGATGTTATCCAGGCTACCCAAGTTCAAATCATGAAGAGGGAGACCCATGTTGTGCCTTGGGAGTGTGATCCCTAGTTATGCCACTCATTGTACTTTGCCTTAAAAAAAAATAAATGTTAAATAAATATATAAGGCATGCACTAGTGAAGCAAAAAGGTTTCTAATTTCTTTTGTAGTTATTGGTTCAAATTATATTTATATTATAAAAATATAAGTGATTTAATTATTTCATATTGATTTTTTTATTGATTGGAGGAAGGAGTTTTGAAAGGGTCATCAAACCTTTTACAAAAAGAGAAGGCCCTCACAGATGAACCTACAAAGTAGACTTACAACAAGATAAGGCCCTCGAAGAAGAACCTATAAAGTAGAAACCTAGACAAAAACTTGAGATAGAACCAAACTAGAAGAAAACTAACATTTGTCTTGTCTTAATTTTTTCTTCATGGTGGCAAGCAACTCGCATTCCTGGTCTAATGCCAGAATTTGATATTATTTTAAGAACAAAACTTGATCTTCTTTTTTAATGCTACTAGTTGTAATTCCCAAGGTTGGAGTTCTAGAAATAACAAAACTTTTATTATCGGATTTGTGTTTCTTCACAATGAAGAACACCTTAGAGAGAGAGTGAGGGACTCTCCCATTTGGTAGGCTTCAAGAGGAGTTGACTATGAGGCATGGGTGGAAAGAGGAGGAGTATCTCTAGAGGCTACATCCAAATTAGGTTCAACATAATCAAGGGAGGGAGGGACACCATCTTAAGGAGTAGATCTAGAGGGATCCTTGGAAGCAAGTTCAACACGAGTAGCAACATTTATATAAGTAACTCTAGAGGGCACCTTCGAAGCTGGAACAACATGAGCTACAACATCCTAAGGAGTAGCTCTAGAGGATGCCTCCAAAGTAGGTTCAACACGACTAGTAGCGTTCAAAGGAGTAGCTCCAGAGGGTGCTTCCAAAGCAAGATCAACAGGAGCAAGGGAGGTAGGATAAGGATTATGAGGAGTTTTAGAGGGTTGGGTCTTTGAAGAAGGATAGCAGGAGGATATGTGACCATTATTTGAGCAAAGAGAGTAGACATAAGGCTTTATTTCATACTTGATCTCTTGAGTCCATGTTGAAATATTAAAGACCAACTTAATGGATTTAGGTATTTTTGATGATAGATTAGAAAGAACACACAATCTAGTGTAGATCATCTGAGACCTTGCTTTGATAGCCAAATAAAAGGAAACTATATCCCCAATGGCTCTTGCAATGTCAATGAGGACATCTTCATGCCAGAACTAGACTAGCAAACAAGGGAATCTGACCCAAATTGTTTTAAATTGATTATTACATATTGTAAAATTTATTTTATTTTATTTTAAATGAAGTAAATATTAAAAAATTTAAACCATTGGCATACATAAAGAAAATAAAAAATACATTAAAATTATTATAAATAATTATTTTAATAATTATAGTTAAATTAAATAAAAAGAACAATGAATCACCTAGGCAAAATACAAAATCTTAAAAAAAAATCACACACTACAAATTTTAGCCAATATATAATAACTTGTATTGCAACAAAATTAACTATTTGTACATATATCATCACTTGATATAATATATATATTGAATAGGGTGAAAATTTTGGGGCACATCGAGACCATCCTGCATGTGAATTGAACTTGGGTCTCCGCTAGGAGATCCCAATGGTTTTTACCATTGCATGTCCCTATATTTACATCGCCACTTGATATATATATTTGATACATAGAAAAATCACTAACATCGTTTGATGTTGCCTCTATAAACCCTAAGTCCACTGGATAAAGTGAATTCAATGGGACCCTCAACCCTCTTTGGCATTGAACATCACCACTTGATATTAATAAAGATGAAAAAGAGATATTTAATTGAGCTCTCTCCCACATATAAACATTATACCTGAATATCTACCCCAAACAACTTAATAGAAGGGACTTATAATCAAGTGATTCTGCCAAAATAATATGAACTCAAAGTATGTGAATCATGGAAATAGTCCATGTCATTGCATGTGATACAAAATTGAGCATTCAATTTATCCCACCATAAATATACATTGTCTTTGGCCTTCAATCCTCTTAATTTTATAAAAAAATTCCACCCTTTAATAAGCACACAAGTTTTACTACTTTTCCACAACTTTAACAAAAAAAATTCTTGTTTCAACCCAATATCCAAGTCAATAAGTGTGAATTCTATATCTTGTCCTCACTTGATGTATTATTTTCCTACCTCCTCACAATAACGTAGAATATATTTTTGAATTTTCTTTTTGAGAATGGCAAATCTACACAACCTATTTATTTATTTATTCCTCGAAAAAATCTATATCTTTCATTTCAAAGTTTGAAAAAATTATAGTGAGATGGGTATTTTATACCCTCATGTAAGCATTAATAAATCAGGCATGTTACAATAATAATAGTTTATTGCAAGCCTTCAGTCATCTTATAAAGTGTCATTTTGATACTTCAACCCTGTAGCCATTAGTCATATTTTAGATATGACCTTAATTATCCAAATACAAAAAAGAAACGTGAAAGGTGTCCTAAACCACAACTTCTATCAAAAGGAAAAATGTATCAAAAGAGTACAAATTGTGGTGGAATCACAGTATCATACATTACTCATTCTTTTAACCAAGTATCAACTAGAATATCCAAGGTAACTTTTGATAGACCATTTGCTTTCTCATTTAGTTATCTATAAATATGTTTATGAGATATCTCTATAAATTATGCCTCTTTTAATTTAACTTGCTCATAATAAGGCCTAAGTATCAAATTTTGCATCCCTACTAAACCTAAAGCCCAATCCACCACCAATTTTGAGTCACCAAATACTTGAAGTTTTGTTATTCCCTATTCCATTGCCATTCTTAACAAAAATATCAAAGTCTTCCACTCTACCATATTATTGGTACCTTCACCAATACCTAATTTCAAAGTAAATTTGTGATTTTTATTCTGACATAACACTCTTTCTAACCCACATCTATCTGGATTGTCTTGACAAGCTCCATAAAAAAAATCAAAGACTTTGTAATATCCACTGTTAAACTTCAAGCCTATCTTACAACTTTTAATTTTAGGGTTTTTTAATGCCTTCATAAGTATATTTGATCTAAGCTTGAACTTGTATAGATAGAATTTCCTTGTTCTCAAACAACATAAAATTTCTTGCCAACCACAAACCCCATGTCACTATTAAGGGAATGCACCTGTATTCCTTTAAATATTTGTCTGTGAACCATTGTTACATATTATCCAATAGATTCCTTGTTGGTCACTATCCCTTACCCTTAGTCATGGGTAGAATATACCTCCATATTTCTCTCAAAAAATCACAGTGAACTAGTAGGTGATTTATTGTTTCTTCTTCCCTTTTACACAAATTGTATTGACTTGGACCTTGCCAAGACCTCTTTTGTAGAACATTGCATGTCAATGCATTCTTAGCTAAAGCTAACCAAGACAAAATATGATATTTCTAGGGTGATTTCACCTTCTAAATCTTGTTCCACCATCAAAGGACCTCATTATTATCTTCAAACATTCCCTTGGATCCCTCTTTAGTTGTAAATTGTCCACTAGTTGGGTTCCTTGACCATACTAAAGAGTATTTTTCTTATCTTAGTCTTCTAAAATCCCTTGTCAAATCCCTTGTATGCTTGCTCCATTACTCAATCTCATCTTCTTCCAAATGTAATTCTTCTACTAAAAGCAACCCTTGATCCACAAATTTATTTTATCTATAGAGGCTACATCTGCTAATACTCTAAGCCCCTTCTATTTAGATGTTCTATTAAATTTTGAGATAGCTTATAATTCTCTCCATTCCCTAGCCAAGGGTATTTTCCTGTCCATGCTTTCTTCCTATTTCCTATTTTCCAAACCAAGAAATTGCCCACTAATAGAAAAGGTTTCACTAATGTTTTCCAAATGATAGTTGCATTACTCATTGGCTTGATACAAAGTCTATTCCACTCTTCAAATGACATGGAACCTAAATATTTCATCTTGATAACCTCACGCCATAATCATTTACCAGTTATCAATGTCCAAGAACTCTTTGTAGCTAGTGCTTTCCTAAAGTTATGTATATTTTTAATCCCCCATCCTCCTGATGATTTAGGTTTGCTTATCTTACTCCATTTAACCAAAGGAATTGAATCCTTCTCCCTTCTTCCTGTCCAAAGAAAATGGAAGCATTTATTCCTTATTTTTTCCACTATTTTAACAAGAATATAAGCCATAGAGTGCCAAAATACTAGAATGACTTCCAAAACTTATTTAACTAGTGTTAAATGACCTCCTAGTGATAACCATCTATTGCACCATAAAGTTACCTAATTTCTATTTTATTGTATAACCAAATTCAATCCTGGTATCCATAATTATTTGGATTTAGTATAAATCCCAAATATTTTAGACCTTCATCAAACTCAATTAGATTAAAGCCCATAATACTTACCATTACTTCTTGTCCTCACTATGATTTGTTAAAAGCTATATTTGTTTTCTAAAAATTTATTTCGATTCCTATGGAAACACAATATAAATCTAACAAATATTTATATTTTAGTGATTCTCTTAAGGTACAATTTTAAAATAGGATTATACCATCTGTAAATAGTAAGTGACTCACAACCAAAGAGTTTTTCTATATAATTCCTTTGATCATGCCAAGTCTTTTTTATTCCTTAATCCTTCTACTCAATGCTTCAGCCATAAGTAATAATAATAAGGGTGATAGGGGGCATCTTTGTCCCAACCCTTTGAAAGGATTAAAGAAGCTAGAAGCTGAACTATTAATTAAGATAACAAAGAAAGTAGAATTAATACATCCCATTAACCAATTTACAAAGGGTACACTACAACCAATATGAATTAATATAAGCCTGATATACACCTAGCTTAGCCTATCAAATTTTTTTTCCAAATCAAGCTTAATTATCATTGTTTGTTGTTTTATTGATTTGACTTAATGAAGTGATTCCTAAGCAACACCTATACCTTCATGGATTTACCTTTTAATTAAGAAATAAAATTGTTCTTCTGAGATTTTTCCTAAAAAAAACCCTTTTAAATGCATTGCAATAATTTTGGAGACCACGACAAAAGGTCTGAGGTGTAGACAAATTGGTTCATCCAAACCCCATAAGGGGGGGTGGAGGTCCAATGTCCAAATTTCGGGCCTCATCGGACTGAACGCTTGTCCCTTTCCTGGTGCTTTCAGTGGCGTAAAAGGTTTAAAATGATTATGGCATGGCGGTTATAGGGGTGTACTGCACGAATATCTATGTGGTGACTTCCAGGGTGGACAATGCATAATACTATGGCGGCCATAAAAATCTGGACAGCCTGCCTAGATTCGTGGTGGCTACCGATTCCACCATGTTAAAAAATAATAATAATAATAATTTTAGAGATGTTTTGTAGAGAGTATTACACAATGATATGGGCATATTCTCCTCAAAATATTATGGGTTATCATTTTTAGGGATCAAGGCCAAGAAAGTTGTATTGATAGACCCGCATACCTTCCTAGAAGTCCTTGATTCCTCAAAAAACCTTTAAAAGTTCTTCTTCCAGCAACTCATATAAACCCACATAAAATTCAATGGTCCAACCATATCATCCTAGACTCTCCTAGACTCTTCCCTTTCTAAAAATATTTAACTACTATTTGTAGCTCATCCTTAGTGACTTTTGCCATCAAAGTCTCTTTAATTTCATCATTGACCATCTTAGGTAGATAAAGTTCTAGCTTAATGATTTCTTCAATATTTGATCTATTGGGTTCTTGATAAAAAATTTAAAGTGGGATACTCCTAATCTTGCTATTTCTTGAAACCTTCTTATATTTCTTCCATCCCCCTTTTCATCTTCTAGATTGTATTTATCATTTTTCTTTGTTTTGTATACTCTTGAAAGAATTATTCTCATTCTCTTGTTCTAGCAAAAGTGCTCTACTTGTCATCCTCCACTATGCATCTTCCCATTCTAGCAATTCTCTCTTCTTATTTTCCAACTCCTTTACCTACAAATTCTCCTTGTTTTGAAAAACCTCATTGCCTTTGTAAATACATAACTGATTTAATTTAGATTATATGTCCATTATCTTTGCCTCTACTTCCCAATATTTACATTTGGCCCATGCAATTGTAGCAGATTTGATTCTCCTCATATTTCTAGAAACTTGAAACATAGCCATATCTTCTATTGTTAGGTCAATATGTCTCCACTCATATTTTACTATATCTATAAATTCCTCATATTTCAACTATATAGCTGTAGACACCAAAATCTAGCCACTTGTAAGTCATTTATACCTTCCTGTTAGCCACGTGTCATTCATCCACCTTCCCGCCATTATTTGGCCCAAATCCACACCTTCCCGCCATTATTTGGCCCAATTTCACCTTCCCGCCATTATTTGGCCCAATTTCACCTTTTCCCACCATTATTTGGCCCAATTTCACCTTTCTCGCCATTTTTCATTCCCAAATTTATTTAAATTAATATATATATATATATATATATTTTAATATTTTAATATATTTTAATATATATATCAAGGCGAAAACGAGATCCGGCTAACGACTGGCGATTTGGCGGGAAAACCTCTGAACTGGCGTCGGGCGATGCTCGAGGGTTTCTGGCCCGTTAGATCTTACCAGAGACTTTGGCGTTGTGGTTTTAAATTACTCTGAAGGTTTGTTCGTTGCTCCGGGAGGGCCCGATGGGGTCTCCTCCAGTCCCTCTTGCGGGGAGAAAGAGTTCATATGTTGAGATGTTGAAAGAAAACCCCTCGTCTTCCACTGGTGAAGCTCAGAGGACTATTTTTCAAACACTACTCAAGAATGCTGGCAACAGCCCAAATGCTCACCACGTTAATGGATGCCTCCCGCAATCCGCTTCCAAACCTAAGATTGTTATTGAACCCAAGCTGGTCGATGAAACAATTGTCTACCGAGCTAACCATGACTTGATCTGCAAATTCATGGGCATCCGACCTTCTCTGAATTTTTTGCATACCGGGTTCGACAGAATCGGGAGCCACAAGGTGAGTACTCTTTATGGCCAATAAGCAATGGGTATTTTATTATTAGTTTCTCTTCTTTAGCAGATAGAAATAGAGCATTTGAATCAGAAAAGAGAAACCATGGACTAGCAGGGTTATTTGTTCAACCCTGGAGAGTGGGCTTTGATCCTCGCATTGAACCCACGGCTGTTCCTGTCTGGATCTGACTGTACACTCTCCCGATGGATTTTTGGGGTGAGCAGGTTCTAGAAATAATAGGTAATTCCCTAGTCAGATATATTGGAGTCTCTAGAGACACCATAGAGGGAAATACAGCTATTTTTTCCAGAATCTGTGTAGAAATGGACATTAGCCAGCCTTTATCAGCTGAGGTGGAGCTTGAGTTGGCAGGAGTTCCCTGGATCCAGCAGTTAGACTATGAGGCCCTACCTTTCAGGTGTAGAGTTTGCCATAAGCATGGACATTTGGCAAGGTTCTATCCTAACACCTCGAGCACAAAGGCGGAGGCTTCGACTGGAATGCCAAGCCGCCCTAGAGAGGGTAAGCCCACCCCTATCAATGAACCTTCCAACACTTCTCCAGGTCCTGATGCTCAGAAGGATGGCTTTGAATAGCCGAAACGAAGGAGAAACAAAAAGAAAAATGGTAAGGAGCAGATGCATCTCAAGCCAAACAATCGGTATGAGATTTTTAAGTCATTACTGGATCTGGAAGACCAAGTCATGGAGGGAGTGGATGGGAATGGTGAGATTAACAACACTCACTCTCAAGATTCTCCTTCATCCACTCCTGTTGCCGATTAGGTGACTGCACCCTCTGAGAGTATGCAGCCGGAGAACCCTGGGGCATTGGTGATACACTCCCAAGCACAGCTGGCTATTAAAGATGTTACTATGGGAAATGCAAGATAAAAATAGAGAAAGGCCAGCTTTAGGGATCACTCAGGTGGAGAAGAGATCTAAAAACAATAACTCTCAAGGAGCGGGAAGAAAATCCAATAAGGAACTGCTCACAGCACAAGGAGATAAGCTGATCAATGGAGGATCGGTGAGGTCAATTGATTCTTACTGCTCCCAAGGTTTTCAATGATTATTCAATATTGGAACGTTAGGGGTTTAAACAGTAGAACCCATCAATATGTTGTTCAAAGACTCTTAGGGAAGTATAAAACAGACTTTTTGCTTATCCAAGAGACAAAAATGTCGCTAGATCTTATGAGTAAAACTGTTAGTAGGATTTGGAGGGGCACTGGGTATATGGATGTGGCTGCCCAAGGTGCCTCAGGGGGGATTGTCACTCTTTGGAACCCCCTAGAATGGACTGCTCTAGAACATATTACCTGGAGGGGTGTTCTCACTTCTCACTTCAGGAATATTGTCACAGCTGAGCATGTTTTAATTACAAATTTCTATGGGGCTCAAAGCCTTGATGGCCAGAGGCTCCAATGGAAATTTGTTCACAACATGAGGTCCTCTAGACAAGTTTGTGACTGGATCATTGCTGGAGATTTTAATGCCAAATTATCTACTCGGTATCAGGAAGGTGGAACCCCTATTTTGGACCCGGGGGACAGGCTTCTGATTGCCCAGGTCCAGGCTTTTCACTTAGTGGATATCCAAGGTCCTGGAATTTTTTTCACTTGGACTAACAAGAGGAGGGAGCCACACTGTAGGAGGGTAAATTTAGATCGCTTTCTGGTCTTAGAGGAGGCATTTGTTAAGTGGAATGTTAAATTCAAGATTTTGGATGGCCCTGTTTCTGATCATTCCCCCATCCTGCTGGAGGGTGGGACTCAGACAGGGCAGTACCACAAACCGTTTAGATTTGAAAATTTTTGGCTACAAAAGGAGGATCTTCATGAGAAAATTCCACAATGGTGGGATGAAGGTCGTCCACCTTTTGGGACAGCTATGTTTAAATTCCACAAACAGCTTCATTTTGTCAAAAGTAAACTGAAACAGTGGAGGCACGCCAATAAGTCGGATTTCCAGCTGCAAAGAGCCCCCTTGATGGTCCGCTGGGAGGAGGTACAGAAACAATTCAGGGAAGGAATAATTACTGAACAGCTTAAAACTGAAGATGATACCCTGTGCAAAGCTGTTGAGGACATTGATAACCAAGAGGAAATTTACTGGAAACAACGGGCTAGAAATTCTTGGTTATTGGAAGGAGATAGAAATACAAAATTTTTCCATCGATCAGCCTGTGCTAGAAGACAGATGAATAACATGGCAGCTCTACATGATGAGAATGGATACTCCTTTGATACTCTTCCTGGTATGCACTCCCACTCTGTGGATTATTTCTCTAAGCTTTTTGCAGAAAATAGGGAGCAAGATGTGGGGGCTCAAAATGAAGTTCTTGATGTTATTCCCCCTATTGTCACTCAAGAAGAAAACCTGGCTCTCCTTAGACCCATTGATAGAGATGAATTGAGGTCTGTGGTCTTTGGAATGACCACAGGAAAATCTCCTGGTCCAGACGGTTTCCCTATTGAGTTTTTCCAGGCCTTTTGGGAAACCTTGGAGGAAGATGTTTTGGCTGTTATAGAGGAGTCCATAATCAATAATAGAATGCTTAAGGCTCTAAATCACACCTTCATCACTTTAATTCCTAAGGGGGAGGAAGGGGTTCATATCTCTGATTTTAGGCCTATTGCCTTATGTAATGTGATTTACAAAATTATCACAAAGATAATAGCTGAACGTCTTAAACCTCTCCTTCATAACCTCATCTCCTCAGAACAAGGGGGATTTGTTGAGGGTAGACAGATTTTGGATGGAGTGGTTCTTGCCCAGGAGGCTATTCATTCAATGCAAAACTCCGGAAACAAAGGAATGTTCATCAAACTGGATATGTCCAAGGCTTATGATAGAGTGGAGTGGGGCTTCCTGTCAAAAATGTTGGTTGCCTTTGGTTTTTCCCAGGACTGGATAGACTGGGTTATGAGCTATGTTTCCACACCTTCTTATTATGTTCTAATTAAGGGGCTTCCCTCGCCTCATTTTGGAGCTTCTCGCGGTCTTTGACAAGGGTACCCCTGCTCTCCCTATCTATTCCTTATTTTGGCTGAAGGATTAGGTAGACTCTTCTTCAAAAGAAGACTTCAAGGCCTGTTAACAGGTATTAAGGTTGGTTCAAAAATTCTAACTCATTTGCAATTTGTGGATGATACAGGCCTGGTTGGAGTGGCCAGTCTCAGGGAAGCCAGGGGAATCAGAGACTCTCTCAATGTTTACCTTAGGGCCTCCAATCAAGTTATCAATGACAGAAAATCCAAAGTGGTCTTTTTCAATCTTGATCAAAGGCTTCAGGACAGAATTATGGAGATTTTGGGCTTCACTAGAACCTCTCTTCCTATAGTCTACTTGGGGGTTCCTTTGCACTTCAAGAAATTGAAAATTGACATTTGGAAAGATCTTTTCGATGGCTTCAAAGACAGAATGAACCATTGGTCTCTTAAATGGTTAAGCTATGGCAGCCAATTAACCTTCTTACAATCAGTTATCCAAGCCATGTCAATTTATAAATTCTCTATCCTGGCTGCCCCACCTTCTATTTGGAAAGAGTTGGATAAATTGGCTAGAAGATTCTTATGGGAAGGAGAAAAGGGTGAGAGGAAATGGGCCTTGGTTGGCTGGGATAAAGTTACGCAGCCCAAAGAAAAAGGAGGGCTGGGATTGAGAAGCTCTAAACTCAACAACATAGCCTTAGCTGGTAAATTGTATTGGAGATGGATTTCCCAGCCATCTTCTTTATTCAGTAGAATCTTAACCAGCAAATATCTGGGCCAAGTTCACCCCTCTGAAATAAGCCGCTTCCCTTTCGATGGTAATGGATCCCTAGTCTGGCAAGCTCTCAAGTTGGGTTCTCAAGTTATTAAATACCAATTGTTCTGGAAAGTGGGAAGAGGGGAGAAGGCACGTTTCTGGACTGACTCTTGGGACCAGTTTCCACCCATCATTGCGGAATATCCTGAATTGCTTCCAATTAAAACTACCATAGAATCCCAGGGATGGGTCACTATTGAGAATTATTTCAACACTAGCCAGTTGGGTGAGTATAAATTCAAGAAGTTTAAGCGGTTGGAGGAGTGGCCGGTCACAATCCCTCCAGCGCTAGCAACCATTTTGACCAACATCTTGACAACACGGTTTCTCACGGGAAGAGATGAAGAGGATGAGTTAGCTTGGGGCCATGGGAACCTCGGGGTTTATACTGTGAAGGCTGGATATGATCAGATCCTCCCAGAGCCTCCCTCGCATTTATTTCCGGTTCAATATTGGAAGAAGATTTGGCATTCCAAGTGTTGGTCGAAAGTGAACTTCTTTGCCTGGCAGTTTATGCACAATGGCATTCTCACCTTCGATTTCCTCAAAAACAGAGGAATCATTGGCCCTTATCAGTGTATTTTATGTCATAAGAATGAGGAGACTGCTGATCATTTGATGTTTGAGTGCTCTTTCACAGGTCAGATTTGGAATCGATGGTTTTCCTTTTTTAAACTCCAGAGTAATGGTGCTCTGACTCGGAACAATATCTGGCAAAGATGGAAGAAAGGCAGATTTAAATCTAAAGCCCTCTGTCTGGGGTGGGATCTTGGTCTTTCCTTCATCTGGTGGCAAGTGTGGATGGAAAGAAACGCTCGAATCTTTAGAGAGACCTTCTCCTCGCTTGATGGAATATGGCAGGTTATCTGGAGCAAAGTCACAGAGACGGTTGCCATATATGCTGATGAGGAAATTACGGCTGAGCTGGGTCCTCAGGAAGAGAGAGCTATTGCACAGGTTAGAAAGAACATAGCCAGTTGGAAGCCCCCCCAGCAGGCTGGGTTAAAATTAACATAGATGGAGCTGCAAAGGGCAATTCGGGCAATGCTGGAATTGGTGTTGTGTGCCGTGATCATGCTGGAACTGTGCTTTACTAGGAACTACAGGGTCTGGGTAGAGCCACCAATAATGAAGCTGAATCCTATGCTATCAAAATTACTTCCATCTGGACTGTCAAGCAGGGATACAGAAAGATACTCCTTGAGACAGATTCTCAAATTTTGGTTGGGGCTCTTGATTATTTGAGGAACTTTGCTTTGAAAGCTTGGAAGATACAGATTTTAGTCTCTCAAATCAAGGACCTTTGGAAGGAATTAGAAGATGTGATCCCTATCCATGTGAGTCGTGACTTAAATTCGGTGGTTGATTTCCTTGCAAATATGGGTGCGGAAAAGGAGGTTGGAGTTCAGCTACACAGTGACATGCCTATGGAAAATGCTGAGATTCGACAGGGACTTGCAAAATTCTTGAATCAATGAGAAATTTTTGTACTAAGGATGATTTTTGTCGCGTTTTCGCGACCTGCTTTGCTGTCACGGCCCTTGGCAGGAAACTATCGCGATATCGCGACAGGTTTTGTCGCCACGGCCTTGGGAAGGTTTCTGTCACGATTTCGCGACGCTTTGAGCGCAAGGAAAATAAGGAGGAAAATAGTCACGATATCGCGACGGTTTTTGTGTTTCGGAGACAAAAGGAAAAACTGTCGCGATATCGCGACAAGTTTGAGCGCAGGGGCAACAAGGAGGAAAACAGTCGCGATATCGCGACGGTTTTTGTGTTTCGGAGACAAGGGGAAAAACCGTCGTGATATCGCGACAAGTTTTGTCGCCACGGCCTTTGGAAGGTTTCCGTCGCGATTTCGCGACGCTTTGAGCGCAGGGGCATCAAGAAGGAAAACAGTCACGATATCGTGACGGTTTTTGTGTTTCGAAGACAAGGGGAAAAACCGTCGCGATATCGCGACAAGTTTTGTCGCCATGGCCTTTGGATGGTTTCTGTCGCAATTTCGTGACGCGTTGAGCGTAGGGGCATCAAGGAGAAAAATAGTCGTGATATCGCGACGGTTTTTGTTTTTTGGAGACAAGGGGAAAAACCGTCACGATATCGCGACAATTGTTGTTGCCACGGCCTTTGGAAGGTTCCCGTCGCGATTTCGTGATGCTTTGAGAGCAGGGGCAACAAGGAGGAAAATAGTCACGATATCGCGACGGTTTTTGTGTTTTAGAGACAAGGGGAAAATCTGTCTCGATATCGCGACGTTTTTGATGCCTGGGAGCTAGATAGAAGAACTGTCACGATTTCACGACACATTTGGCGCACTGAAGACTTCTGGAAAAGATGTCGCGATTTCACGACCATTTTGGAGCTTGTGCATCATGAGGATAATTCGTCACGATTTTGCGACACTTGGGAGGACTGGTTGCAGATTGATAATATTGTCTCGATTTCGTGACACTTTTGGCGTAAAGGGGGCAAACGGAAAATGTGTCGCGATATCGCGACATTTTTGAGGGATGACTGCTCTAAGGAGAACTCGTCGCGATATCGCGACAATGTTGGTGGTCAGGAGTTGTTGGCTTTGGCTGTCATGATTTCGCGACCGGTTGCCCGGTTGTGGCTTTGGCTGCCTTGACTGTCGCGATATCGCGACATGTCACGATTTCGTGCCTGGTTTTCTTCTTGTGCTTTGTGTTGGGAAGTGCTGCCCTTTTGCCCTTTGTGCTGGCTTCTTGCTTCCTGGTTCTTGGTTGGGATGTTTTTGATCCCTCTTGTATATACTCTTTGTATTAATATAAGCTTTTCACTTTCCTCAAAAAAAAAAAAATATTTTAATATATATATAAAGATACTTTAAGTGATTTAATCTGAGCCGTCCATCCTTCATTTAATCTCATCCGTCCATCCATCTTAATCCGTTTCACAACCTAGATTTATTCTCTACCCTTGGATCCACTTTAATCTTAGCCACACGTTCAAAGTGTCGTTAAAACCCTAAAGTGTGCCCTAAGAGTAGATTATAAATTGAGTCACCTTGATGGCTCAAACCCTATCTCTTTTACTATCTCTCTTTTGTTATCTATCGCTATCTATCTCTTCTTCAGCTAAACCTACCCATCCATCGCCGTCCCTTTTTGTCGCATCCATCGCCGCATCCGTCGCCAACTTCGTCGCCATCCCTTCTGCAGCATTCTGCAAAATCCCCCATTCTTGTCGCAAGTGCCCGCGGGCGTTTACCCGCAGCCACAGACGTAGACCGGTGTCTGCAACCCCGATCCAGAAGCACGTGGGCGTTTAGCGATCGCACCAGGGCGCCTTTCACAGCCGATTTGATAGTTACATCACTTCTAGGTGCCGCCTGGTCTCACCGCGTTAACAGAAAAAGAGGTATAGATTCTAAAGCAAGTAATCTTTTTATGTATTAATCTGCCGTTTTAGTTCTTGCATTTCGTTTATTTCATTTCTAAGGTTTTAGACTGTTTCTGAGGGCTCACACAGTGGAGCCCTCTTATTAGTTTCTAACCCTTTGAATATTTTAATGTGTGCAGGTTTTTAACGGTAGATCTGATTTGTTGATAGCAATTGCTAAGTTGGAGTGGTCCGAGCCAAAGGATACAACGAAGCCCACTCATTCTGTTGAGGTTAAGGATACATTCTTCGGAGATGCCACCACATTGTGCCAGCTAGGGTTTCGGAGAACCCTAGCACAAATTGTAATCTTGTATCACGGAAAGGGTTACAGGCCCTGTTGTACTCAAAAGGAGTTTCTAAACTCCATTGATTAATAAAAATCGTTTGTTTTGTACAACTGTGTTCTGCATTCTTTTACTGTGATTTTATTTTTGTTTGGCGTTGTATCTTTAATCTACAAATGGCGATCACGGTGGGACCCCCTAGGGTTTCATGTTTTTAATACTTGCTTTACTGATCTATTCCTGTTTTCTATTTTATTTTGCAGGTTCTAGAAATCGTGAAATTCACTGTTCCAGCGAACTAGGGTTTCTGAGGAGTTTGCAGAAAACGCAGCAGACGTAGAGCGGCGTCTGGAAGTCCGATCCGAAATGCAGAGGTGCGTTTCAGCCTGCGCAGACTCCCTTGGGCGTTTGAAGGCAGTTTTACAGAAAAAGCGTAGGCTTCCGAGTAAGTGCATTTTTTTTTTCTTTGTTAAACTGTACTTTTTACGTTTTTGGTTTTTCTCATCGTATTCTGTTTCTTTTTCAGATCATTGCTTTAAAATGAACAAAAACTAAGTAATCTGGAAAAGAACAGTTAAGCTGTATATACATTTTTTTTGTTACATTTTTAGTTACATTTTTTTGCATTGCATTATTGGTTGTTGCTTGCATAAAAAAAAAAAAAATTGCATACCTAGCTGCATATTAGAATAGCTACGAATTATCTGTTTTAGTTATCTAAGTAGGACTATTGATTGGATGTCAATAGTACTCCTGCCATTGGGTGATTCCAGGCAGAGAAGTGGATGAACCTTCCGGTTGCTCCTTTGATATCTGATATCATTGGTAGGCAGGGGGTTTTAAACGGTGTACTCCACTTCTTCAGAGGAAATGGCATGTTTTCAGTAGCCTCTTGCTTAGATCATTAGAACTTTTGATTTATAGCTTTGTATGTATACATTAGACAACTAAAACACTTAAAATAAAATTCACTGCATTTCATATTGCATTTAAAATAGTAATATCTGGATTTCATCACCAGATATTGCTTGAAGTTTAGTGACGGTGGAATTCATCTCCATCCATTAAACTTCTGCCTTAGACACCATAGGTCACCCCCGAGCAAACTTGCTGGATTTCATCACCAGTAAGAATCTCGTTGTCCTTTCCTAGCCATAGTTTTTACTTTTTTTGTGAATAATTCAAGATTAGATCACATGCAAAACTCATAAACCGGACACTTAAAATTTACTGCAGATTAAGATCAGAAAATAATTAATTAACCGCAGGTAAGACACATTGGTTGAAACCTAGGTTGTGACTGTTTTCTGATAATTTCTTTAGTGTAAAATTTATCATTCAAGTTTTGCATTCTTCTTTTCTGAATTTGTTTAGATTTATTGCCTTATGGTATTAACAAGGAATCAATCTAAAATGTTAAATCTAAATAATCAAATGAATAATTCACAGAACATCCCCACCACCAACATGGTCACTTATCCTAGTGAATTTTAGGCAGGTTCGCCTGCAGGTCTTTCACGTCCTTCTGATGTCTACCGCATGGCCATGCCCATGGAGGAAGACAATTCCTGTCATATTACCCACATTGATATGGCCCAAGTGCAAACTCACTTAAGAGATGGCACTGCTCATGTCCTTGAGCCAATCCAAGATTCCCCTATGCAAGATTCTATTTTTCAGCAGGATATTGCATCAACCATACCCGCTGGTTTCACTCAGGTCTACACTAGCCCCATCTTTGAGGCTAATGTTGTATCTGCTCAGCCGGCTTCATCTCCAACATCTTCCCAGATGCTCAATTGTCCTCCTTTGGAGACAAATGTAGTGTCTTCCCGACCACTTTCTCCTCCATTTACCCGGGTGTACACCAATTCTCTCTATGAGGCCGGTGGAACCTCCTCTAGCCATGACCAATTTCAACCCTCTTCTTCCCAAACCATTTATGGTTTCACCCTACCCGGGGCACAGTCTATTGTTTCTTCCTGGGTACCGCCTACTTCACCCACCTTCATTGCCCCCGCTATGCGGCCTCCTGTGACTACCATGGCAGCCTGCCCTCCACCTTCATCCAATCATCCCACCTCCCTTGGGTTAGAGATTAATAAGGTTAGGGAGTACCTCGACAAGTTGCTTCAGCAACAACAACAACAAAATGCTCAACCACCTGTCGTAGTAAATCCTACACCTCAACCAATTTCTACCCAACCAGCCTTTTCTTAGCTCGAGCCCCACCCGGGTACCCCAATCTTCGGTGGTGTCCATTCCTACACCACCTTTCTCCCAACCTAGTCCAGCCTCATCATCCAAACCAATCACCTTCTTTTCGGTATCATCCATACCAACAACCTGTCCATTCCACACCGCCTAATCCAGGCAATTTCATCCCATCTCATCATTTTTCCACTCCTCCATTGCATCATCATAATCATCAAACAAGTCAAAATTTTCATGAAGATTCTCGACTCCATGCTATGCAACAACAGATTGACAACCTTATGCTCAACATGCCTGGCTCATCTAGTCAGAAACCTACGCTAAGGTCGTTGATCAATCAACCAATTCATCCTTCGGTACCTTCACCGCCATATCCGACCGATTTCACATTACCGAAGTTTGACAAATTTTGAGGAACTGAGGATCCTCATGAACATGTGAGCTCATTCATGCATGCTTGCTTTAGAATCCAAAATAATGACGCTCTTATGCTCGG
Source organism: Wollemia nobilis (assembly GCA_028583015.1). NCBI lineage: Eukaryota > Viridiplantae > Streptophyta > Pinopsida > Araucariales > Araucariaceae > Wollemia > Wollemia nobilis. The sequence continues at coordinate 3,007,327 of JAQPPZ010000048.1, read as the reverse complement.
AACTTTTCCTCGTACATTAGGAGGAGATGTCGTACAATGGTACAATCATTTAGCTCACCATAGCATTTATGCTTACGAACAATTGATTAATCTGTTTTTAGAACGATTCTCCCTAAATGTACAAAGGAAAGTCTCATTGTCCGACTTATACAAGCTCAAGCAACATGACGATGAGACTGCTTTATGACTTTGGAAACCGTTGGAGGACAATCGTTATCAAATTGCCATTCTCCCTACCAATGGAGGAGTTAACCAAAATGTTCACCCGGAGTTGTCTAAAACCTATCTCTTGGTTACTCCAATTACAACAATACAGGACTTTTGAAGAGGCTTTGGCCCAAGCAAGTATCATAGAAGACATTAAAGTCCAAGAGGGTGTTTTAAAACCCCGTAGAAAAGAATGGCAACAAAAGGGCCAACAACGAAATAATAATTATGGCCAAAACAAACAAGCACAGGCTAGTACAGCCTCAAATGTTAACCAAGTTAATCAAGTGGTGGCGAGCCAGCCCGTAATGGCTCAACAACAACAAGTAATGCAAAGTCAACCGCAACCAATTGCTTATCATGCGGTACCCGCCCTCCTCAACCAACTCACAATACTGAGCCAACCATGGAAACTCGACCTTAGCAAAACAATCGTCCCAAGCGACAGTTCACACCTTTAGATGAACCATATGCGGTCATATTCAACAAGTTATATAGCACAAATCGCTTAACTTTACCCGAGTTTAAACCTTTAGAACCATCTAGAAGGGGGAAGTATTACAAGGAGTACCTATTTTGTCCTTATCATAGGCAAAATGGGCACGATATCAATAATTGTACGACTTTCAAACATGTGATCCAAGATCTTATTGAGATTGGAGCCATTAAATTGGATAGCCCCTTAGCCCAACAAAATCAAAATCTTGGTATATTTCAAACACCCCTTCCACATCGGGAGGAAGCTCCAACAACTTCAGGGGGAGTAACTCAGGTAACTCCTCCTAATCAAGTCAACCATGTACAACAATACCAAGGTTTTGTGGGTACTATTAACGTAGTAACCCGGGGTCAAAGGGCGAACCAACCAAATCAAGCTGAACCACAGCCACCTGTACAAACCCCCAGCCACCTCGTGTAACAGATGACCCAACGACGTGCTAGTACTTCTCAACAACCGCTAAATCATTCTACTCAACGCCAACGACCCATCATGTCATTGAGTAGCCGATTAACTACCAGTTTAAAAATGGCTTCTGCCAAGTTATCGATTTATGACCTCATTCAACAATCTCCCCCGCATAGAGAGGCATTAATGGAAATTTTGAAGTCAATCGAGCTTCAAACTCAAGATACTAATGCCTTCAACAACTTTGTGGGGAGTATTCAAACATGCATGGAGCCCTCCATCACTTTCTATGATTTTGAAATCAAACCTATGTCAACAGAAAGTATAGATCCTCCACAGCATATCATGGCCAAGATCGATCACAAGCCATTCAAGAGAGTCTTAATTGACACCGGTTCCTCAATCAATATCATTACAACATCGGCGTTGAGTCATCTAAAGTTGTCGCCATCCCTTATCACAAAGTCGACTTTTACTCTTAAAGCATTCAATGATGCTTTATCTTCCACTGTTGGCACGGTTATCTTGCCCATTGAGGTAGGGGCCCGAACTTTGCATACCTTGTTTCACATCTTGGAAGGGTCCATGGCATACAATGTATTGCTTGGACGGCCTTGGCTTAGGGAGATGAGATGTGTCCCTTCTATACTGCATCAATGTCTAAAGTATGTATATGAGGGATAGGTTCATTGTGTACCTGCTGACACTGAACCCTTCAAACATTGCAACTATGTCTCAAATCCTTATGAGATTGTGTTGCCATCCACTCATATTTTCTTGACCCCATCTACTTCTTCTATACCATCTTCTTCTAAAGCTCCCATTCCTGAGGAGCTACCCATCATATCGCAACCATCTTCCTCTTCCGCTATTCCATCTCATTCACCACTTTCTTCATCTCCTAATCTTCCTTCTTCTTCATCAGTGACCACATGCACATGTGGCCATGACCAATCATCTCTTTCCACGTCATTACCCCCTTCTTCTACACCTTCTTCAACATCACCTATTATTCCTCCATCTTCCCAACCATCACCAATCGATGTTTCACAAGTCAGTGAAGCATCAACCCAACCAAATCCTTCCAATTCTTCTATCCCACATTCTTCTATTCCATCATCTAGTCCATCTCCCTCCCAAGTCAAGGTCCATCTAACTGATGCAAGTATTGGTGAGTATGCCATCCAAGATGTCCACATCACACCGTTCAATGTGCAAAAAGTTAAAGATTTTGGTCGTCCACATGACCAACATTTATCCATTGGATCGGTTTATAACATGGGTTCTATGCCAAATTCCATTAATTTTGTATATGGGGGAATAGAGTCATCTTCTAGTCCTACCACCATACTAGAACCTAAGCATCCAGTCCCTGCCAATATCGAAAGGATGGAGGGTTTTCCCTCTCACTATTTCCACGGACATAATTGGCAGCAATTTGGCCTAGGTCGATACGAGCAAGGGGTAACTGAACGCATCGATATGCCATACCAGAGACCCACTGAGCGTTTTGGTCTGGGCTACCAACCACTTCCATCCATTTCTTCTTTTGAACGAGCTTTTCAAAGCATTAATCTTAATTTCGAAGAAGAAATCCTCCACCCCGACGAATCCGAAGATGAAGCCTATGAAGAATTTGACGTCATGTCAAATGGTGATGAATCTGAAGAAGAGTCGGCGCCCATTGTTCCCCTCACTGAACAAGACGAGTTTTATCTCCAATTGTTCCCTCTCCAAGAGGCCATCTTTCGCTTGCTTATTCCACAAGAACGAGGTGAACCACCCCCTCCGCCACATCCATAAGCCATAATCCAAACCTGTATTATATGTATATACTAAAATAGTGGTTTTCACCACTACCAAAAAAAAAAAAAAAATCAGAAAATTCCCAAAAAAAAAAATAATATCAAAATATATAAAAATACTTTATTGCTTTATGTATGTGTGTAATAGTGGTTTTCACCACTACAAAAAAAAAAAAAAACTCAAACTACAAAAAAAAAACTCAAACAAAAAAAAAAAAAAAAATTGAAAAACTATGTTGTTTTGCACTTCAGGTCTTCCGAGGTCTTCACCGGTTTTCCCTTCCATTCCGCCCATCCTTTCTTCCATAAGTCGACAATGAATTTTGAAGACTTATTCACCCCGCTCCATAATCCATATGATCCGGATAAGCCAATCCCGATCAACCCAAGCTTGATTGACATGGATCGGATTTCATCCCCTCCATCTATTTCGTAGTTCATCCTTTCTCGAGGAATTGTTAAGGGCTTCCGCCAACTACATTCCTCCTTCACCTCCACATTTACCTTCATCTTCTAAGCCGGAGGTCTTCCAGCGGACATAGATGAGAGCAAGGCACAGGAGCTTGATGACATTTTAGATGACATAAATCTGATCCCTACTCCCCATCAGCTTGAGGAAGGTTCCCACATGTCTATTGAAGAAACTATTGATGTAGACCTTAGTACAGACCAAGATGGCAACCAAATTGTGAAACTGGCTAAAAGTCTATCATCAGAGGAACAAGAGCAAATGATTGCTCTACTCAAGCGGAAGAAGGAGATATTTGCATGGTCTTACAAAGACATGCCAGGCCTAGACCCTAATTTGGTTGTCCATAACCTCACCTTACAAAAAGATGCTAAACACGTCAAACAAAAACTTAGGAAAATGCATCCTACCGTGGCCCTCATAGTTAAATCGGAGATTCAGAAACTTTTGGATGTTAAATTTGTCATCCCGATTGATTATCCTGAGTGGCTTTCTAACATGGTACCCGTTCGCAAGCCTAACGGGGGAATACGTGTTTGCACCGATTTTTGAGATCTAAATAAAGCGTGTCCTAAGGATGACTTTCCTCTTCCAAACATTGATACTCTTGTCGATACCTACGCTGGTCATGAAATGCTTTCGTTCATGGATGGATTTTCAGGATACAACCAGATTCGAATAAACCCTGAAGATCAACACAAAACAACATTTACCACACCTTGGGGAACTTTTTGTTACAGGGTGATGCCCTTTGGCCTTAAGAACGCAGGTGCAACCTATCAACGAGCCATGACTTATATTTTCCATGATTATATGCATAAGATTATCGAAGATTATGTGGATGATTTATTGGCAAAATCTAAAACTCGACAAGAGCATTTTGATGTATTGGAAAAAGTTTTTGATAGACTTCTAGAGCATAAAGTAAGGTTGAACCCTAAGAAATGTGTCTTTGGTGTTACCTCATGCAAACTCCTAGGTTTTATTATCTCTAAACGAGGTATTGAGGTGGACCCAAACAAGGTCAAAGCCATTATGGAAATGTGTCCCCCAACTAATTTGAAGGAGTTGCGTAGTTTGCAAGGAAAGATTAATTCAATCCGTCGCTTTATTGCACAACTTTCTCGATAAATGTAGGCCATTTTGCCACCTACTACAAAAGGGGGTACAATTTTCATGGACAGATGAGTGTCGTAAAGCCTTTGATGACATCAAGCAAGTACTTAGCGTCTCCGCCGGTCTTAGCTCCGCCTCGTCCAGGGGTCCCTTTCAATATTTATATCTCAGCAACAGAATTTGCCTTAGGGACAATGCTTGCACAAAAGAATGAACAAAATCGTGAGCAATCTGTCTATTATATTAGTCGAACATTGGTAAGCTATGAAACCCGATATGCTTATGTGGAAAAGTTGTGCTTAGAAGTGGTTTTTGCCACTAAGAAACTTCGTCATTATATGCTTAGCCATACAACATATGTCATAGCTAGAGAAAACCCTCCGCGTTATATGATGTCTCGCACTTATAATAACACTCGTACCGCTAAATGGATAATGTTGCTTACCGAATTCGATCTTGAATTCATTAGCCAAAAATCCGTTAAAGGTCAAGTTATAGCCGATCAACTTGCGGAAGCTCCACTACCTAGTGATCATCCTTTGATTATTGAGCTCCCGGATGATTCGGTATTTGCTATCACTGAACAAGAAGAGGACATCATTCCGGAGGAAGATGTTGACATCACGCTATTCTTTGATGGCTCTAAGTGCACGAAAGGTCAAGGTGCTGGAGTTGTGTTTCATACACCTCAAGGGATTCCCATCCCTTTATCATTCAAACTAGACTTCCAATGCACCAATAATACAGTAGAGTATGAAGCCTTAATTTTAGGTCTTCAATCAGCCATAGCTATGAGCATTAAGCGTATTCGGATATTTGGGGATTCTCAACTCGTGGTTAAACAAATTACAGGAGAATACCAAGCCAAAGAACCTACCATTAAGCTTTATCATGATGTAGCAATGAAGTTGCTCTCTAAGTTTGATTGGTATGAGATCACTAGTTTGCCTCGTTCGACTAATAGATTTGCGGATGCCATGGCCTCTCTTGGATCATTGATTCCAAAGGACTCCCTTGGAGAGGTACAGCCCCTAATCATTTCCACAATCTCTAAGTCTCGCAATTGTCCGTGCCGAGTCTAAGGATGAAAAAGATGTTTGCTTTATCCATTCGGATCCATATGAGCCTTGGTCTAGTGAGATAGTAGCCTTCCTCAAGTTTGGAACACTCCCATCTGATTTGTCTCGAATTGCCCGCCGCTGTTTTAAGCAAAAGGCAGCTCGTTTTGTTCTTTTGGGGGATGTGTTGTATAAACGTGGATATGATGGAGTACTCCTCTACCTGTCTAGAAGCAGGTGAAACACATAGAGCTATTGTCGAAGCCCATGATGGTACTTGTGGTGGTCATTTTAGTGGAATGGCCATTGCGAAGCGTATTTTACGTATGGGGTATTATTGGCCCACTATGGAACAAGATTGTTGCAAATATGTTAAACAATGTAAAAAGTGTCAAGAACACGCTAATTTAACCCATATACCATCACAAGCTTTACAACCCATCCAAAGCCTTTGGCCCTTCTCACAATGGGGTCTCGATTTAATTGGCAAGATTTCACCTGCCTCTTCGAGACAAGCATACTTTCATCAGTACAGCCATCGAATACCTCACAAAGTGGGTTGAAGCAATTCCTCTAACCAGTACGACAGGTCCTAGAATTGTGGAGTTTATACTTCACCATATCATTTGTCGTTTTGGTATTCCCTTTAAAATCATTTCTGATAATGGCAAGTCTTTTAAGAATAAGGATGTTCGAGCTCTTTGCGAAAAGTATAATATCCAACATAGTTTCTCAACTCCTTACTACCCACAAGCCAATGGACAAGTTGAAGCTTCTAATAAGACCATAATTGCTATTCTTAAGAAACTTGTTAAAGAAAATCATAAAGATTGGCATACACAAATCCCCTTGGCATTATGGGCTTACGGAACAAGCATCGGAACTCCCATTGGGGCAACGCCATTTTCTTTGGTCTATGGAGCTCGAAGCAATCATGCCTCTTGAGCTCGAGATCCCTTCCTTGCGAATTTCTTTGCAGGAATTTATCGATGATGATATTGCTAGACAAGCACGTCTTGATCAACTCACACTCATAGATGAAAAATGAATCAATGCTTTAGAGCATTTGCGAGTTTATCAAGACCGATTGAAACGTGCTTACAATGCCAAAGTTCATCTAAGAGAATTTCAAGTAGGGGATCTTGTCCTTAAAGAGAATCAACAAAACACCAATGCATTGCCGCATCTTCGAGATAAATTCACGGCTAATTGGTTAGGTCCATATATGGTCACTGAAAGAGTGGGTAATGGAACTTATAGACTTGCCGATTTAGAGGGAGAGGAAGAACCCGAACCACTTAATGTTATACACTTGAGGGCATTCTACGCATAGTTTGAATTTTATATGTACATATATACATGGCTTGTACAACAAAAAAAAAAAAAACACAAATAAAATAAAAAGAATTTGCATTTCATTGTTAGTTGCATACATCTCATTCAAAAACATTGCATTTCATGTGCATACATCTCATTGAAAACCATAACATTTCATTTTCAGCCATAGTTGCATATCATGTTAGAGACCATTCTATCTTTTAGATATAAAATTTGGTCAAGCAAAAGTCATGTTGCCTTAATCAGGGCACCTTCATAAAATCCATCAAACCGAATTGTCATTCGTACACCCATTTTCCATTTGCACATATTTACATTGCCAAAATGTTTTCAATCACTCACCCATTCCTAGTGTTTTAAGCAAACTTTGAAATGCATGTCAAAGTTCTCTAGGGCCATATCACAAATTACACTAAATAAAATCTTGAGTATTGGGAAATGATTTCAAAAGTGGTCTTGAACCTATCACATTTTCACATCTTAAAAACATCTTGTGTCAAAGAGAGATAACACCATCTTTGGGTTGTGCCTTGAAGTGAAAAGAGTAATCCTCGTTTGTCCTATCATGCAAACATAGTCCATAAAATAGTGGTTCTTACCACTATCACAAGCAATCACAAAATATAAATATAAACAGAGTAGTAAGGATAGGGTAAAATTCTCATCATACTTCGGTTGAGAATCCGATTCCCCAAAGCTCTAAGGAAATGAACATTTTTCACACACCACCGATCCCAAATAAGTTGTAAGGATCGTACTGCTTGTCCAATCAGACGGATATGTAGTCATCCCCAAGGCTTACAAAGGTCAAAAACAACATGGACTATGGAGTTAACCTTCACTGGGGCTATAGACGCTTGACTGGCAGTGGAGTATACTCATTGCGTGGCGACATGTCTCTCCTCAAAAAGAGACCTCCGAATGCTCATACGGACAAACTAGCTTCGGGGTCTTCTCCATAACAGGGTTACCTAATTTATGCAAGATGAGGTTAATGAACACACTTGCACACACACAGGTTTTTGATTGCCTAGAGTCACTACCATGCTTCTGATTTGGTTAATGAACTCGCATGCACACACATTTGGTCCTAGTTGAATTAGGCAGTATTAGTAAGTTTGTTTGATACCACTAGCATGTTTGAGTCTTTGTAAAACAGTCTTCCATATCTTCTTCCCTATCAACCTCCATATCTTCTTCCATATTCATGTCATTCCATACGTCATCCATTCACAAGCCACCAAGTTCGGTGCCCCTGATTAAACAATTATGATAAAAGTTGGCTAAATCTAACTATCTAAAAGTATGAGTGCTTCTTAGTGCATATTTCATTTATTTAGTCTTGCATTAATCATCCATAGATTTGCATGTTATATACTTAGTCTCGCATTAATCATCTATAAGTTTGCATTCCATTCCATCACATATGCATCAAAAACATTAAAACATATAAAAACATGCATCACAAAAACATAGGCATTCACACAAAAGAGAGTAAAACACCAAATAAATAAAAGCCATGTATATATATATGTATAAAGGTCAAACTGTACAATGAATGCCAAAAGGCTACAATATACAATAGAGCACCAAGGCTCATAAAGAGTGCATCTAAGCACTAAGCTAACCATCAAAAGAGGACCCCTCATCAGCCCGAACTACCTCCAACCGGGCTGCCTCCGCTAGTCCCACTGCCTCCAATATCTCCCAGTCGCCTGGGACAACGACCTCCTCATCCCCGGAATGATAGGGGAGAATCGGTGTCGTGCCTCTAACACCCTAAGCTGCAAAACAACAAAACAAAAATTTGTTACAAATTTTTCCAAAAAAAAAAAAAAACACATAATAAGTACTTGCTTAAATGAACAAATACCTCAGCTGGCTGCACTGGCGCGTCCGCTCCCATCTCCGCCATAGCTCCCGCGTGCTTCACTCTCCCACACAACCTTTCACTTCACTTCACTCCACTCCTTCAGACGCACTTCTCTCAAGCTCGAACGCACAAATGAGCGAAATTCTCGCTGAAATTGTTTAAATAGCTGGTTATGGCACCCTGAAACACAGTGGGGCATTTCATGGCACATTCAGATGCAGTGCTACATCTGCAGAAGCGCCTAAACACCGGCGGGCGTCTCTGCCAACCACAAATGCAGACCGGCGTTTGGTGTCAGTATTGAATAAAGGAACAAAACTTGCAAAATTGAAGCTTACCTCCTCCAAATTTCATCAAATTGCATTCATCCATTCTTCTTATCATAATAAAACATTTTGTGAAGGTTACAACAGTTTTGGACACAAATTTTGTCATTTCGCTCAAAAAGCGCATCATTCATCATTGTTTTACAAATTGGGTTAAAAATATTCAAAACCTTCACAAAATTAACCACAATCATCAATTCTTCTGATCTATTGTCAATTTCATTCATTCTTCTTTCATCATGCATATTTTTGCCAAATCAAATTAAAGTAAACCTCGTATCTAGTGGTATATTCTATCACCTTGGCGATTGCAGCGATTTGAATCCATGCAATTCGGTAAGAGGATTAAACCACCATAAGGACACTTACCATTTATCATCATCAATTATTTCACTTTTTGAAAATTGGAAATCAATTTTGGATATTCTACTTTTCAAGTGACCTCATACCAAGATTAATTTGCTCAACAGCTTGTCATTGATGGCCTAGTTCATGGGGCCTTAAACATGGACAATCTTTAATATCATCATTATTTTGAGTCTTGCTAGAGATTGAGGCTACCTAGGTTGATTGGTTCCGACCCGAGGAATTATCCATACAAGTCACTAGGAGCATCTCTCGAGTTCTGACTCTTTTCATGCATCTTTCATCTCTCGCATATCAATGGCGCCAACAAGGCAATTTCATCAACAAGTATGGACTCACACACAGGAGTTGGGGCATCCGTTATCAATTTCTAATTTTCCTATAGTGGAATTCATCTTACATGATCATGGAACTTACAATTTGGCAAAAATCCCTTTATAACCTTTGGGGCGGAAAACGGTCCATCTTTCACATCACTCATATCGTCTTCAATCATATTCTTTTCTGGTTTGTACACCAACCCCTTTTTTGTTGGGACATAAACAGATGGTTCATACACCAACCCCTTTTTTTTTTTTTTCACCGTTGGGGCAAAAACGGTTCATTTTCTTCCGAATTTCTTCCAATTGGCTTGTGAGAACCATTCTCGCTCGCCAATTGAGGGGGTAAGCTGATAAAATTTTAAATATTCTTTTATTCTTTGGTCTTCAAAGTTGTGCTTTAGTCTTGAGAGAGAGTTGCGTCTGATCCAGCTTTTTAGGTGTCTTAAGTTTTTGTGCTGCATTGTGTCTTCACACAAAGCAGCTCAAAAAGGGGCATCTGTAGACACCAAAATCCAGCCACTTGTAAGTCATCTATACCTTCCTGTCAGCCACGTGTCAGTCATCCACCTTCCCGCCATTATTTGGCCCAAATCCACACCTTCCCGCCATTATTTGGCCCAATTTCACCTTCCCGCCATTATTTGGCCCAATTTCACCTTTTCCCGCCATTATTTGGCCCAATTTCACCTTTCCCGCCATTTTTCATTCCCAAATTTATTTAAATTAATATTTATATATATATTTTAATATTTTAATATATTTTAATATAAAGATACTTTAAGTGATTTAATCTGAGCCGTCCATCCTTCATTTAATCTCATCCGTCCATCCATCTTAATCCGTTTCACAACCTAGATTTATTCTCTACCCTTGGATCCACTTTAATCTTAGCCACACGTTCAAAGTGTCGTTAAAACCCTAAAGTGTGCCCTAAGAGTAGATTATAAATTGAGTCACCTTGATGGCTCAAACCCTATCTCTTTTACTATCTCTCTTTTGTTATCTATCGCTATCTATCTCTTCTTCAACTAAACCTACCCATCCATCGCCGTCCCTTTTCGCCGCATCCATCGCCGCATCCGTCGCCAACTTCGCCGCCATCCCTTCCGCAAGCATTCTCGCAGAATCCCCCATTCTTGTCGCAAGTGCCCGCAGGTGTTTACCCGCAGCCACGAGACGCAGACCGACGTCTGCAACCCCGATCCGAAGCACGCGGGCGTTCAACGATCGCACCAGGGCGCCTTTCGCAGCCGATTTGACAGTTACATCACTTCCAGGTGCCGCCTGGTCTCGCCGCGTTAACAGAAAAAGAGGTATAGATTCTAAAGCAAGTAATATTTTTATGTATTAATCTGCCGTTTTAGTTCTTGCATTCTATTTATTTCATTTCTAAGGTTTTAGACTGTTTCTGAGGGCTCACACAGTGGAGCCCTCTTATTAGTTTCTAACCCTTTTGTATTTTAATGTGTGCAGAGATTTTAATGGTAGATTTGATTGGATGATAGCACTGCTTAAGCCGGAGTGGTCCGAGCCAAAGGATACAACGAAGCCCACTCATTCCGTTGAGGTTAAGGATACATTCTTCGGAGACGCCACCATATTGTGCCGCCTAGGGTTTCGGAGAACCCTAGCACAAATTGTAATCTTGTATCACGAAAAGGGTTACATGCCCTGTTGTACTCAAAAGGAGTTTCTAAACTCCATTGATTAATAAAAATCGTTTGTTTTGTACAACTGTGTTCTGCATTACTTTTTATCGTGATTTCTTTATCTTTTGTTTGGCGTTGTATCTTTAATCTACAATAGCATTGAAATTGAAAGGTCTTTTTGGTTTCTCTATATCCTTTTCTAACTATAATAAAATTGGTGAATTATCAGATCCCCCACCTTGATCTATCCAAGACCTTTGTCTTTTTGCTTCAACTATGAGGTTTTTAGACACAAAATTCATCCAACATTTTAGAAATTCCTTATCTTCTAGTTCTTTGATTCCTCCAAGTGGGCACTAATTTAATAGATTTTATATTACATAGCCCTATATTATGATTTTTTTTGTAAGAAAAATTTAGCAAGGGGATCCATTGTGGCCTCCTTTCCCCATATTTTTACTCCTTTAGTTACAAATTTTAAGTTCCCTCCCACAACTACATTTTATTTTATTTTTAAATCTTGTATAAATAATTCTTCCCAAAACCACCTTCTACTACCATAAGGACCATACAAATTGACTATAAAAATCAACCTACCTAGCTCCCTAAAATATAAGTTTGTAACCATACCTACCTCAATATAAACCTTAAATATTTTAAACAAGAACTTTAAATACTGCAAATTTAAATTTACTTCACTTGTTGGCATTATTGCTAAATGATTATATTCAGTATTTTTATCGTTATGTTTGACAAAAGAAGGTCACATATGTTTGATAAAAATGAGGTTCAAATGACAATATTTGTATATATACCTAATTTTTTTAATCGATGTTAAAATAGAAAATCAAGATGCCCTCAAAATTAAGAAAAATGATTCGATTTGATAAATATGTATGAAAATGCTAATAGACAAATTTAGAATATGAACTTAAAAATGTTAAAGGCTAAATTTAAATTTTTTTTATATCTAAGAAAGTTATTATTATTATTTGGTAGGAAAACATGGGATTTGAAAGGATCCCTAATATTTTACAATGAGAGACACAATACAAATAATAATAGTATGCAAATCAAGAGGAGAACAAGCCCAAGGGCTAGGGGATATAAAAAAAAAAACCACAAATAGGTAGAATGAATAAAATGCATTCAACAAAAAGCAATAGGGAACACCTTATCAACTGGAAAAAAATAAACTAGAATTCAAAACCAGAACACACTAAGTAAAAAAAGTGAGGAAATCCTTCATCCATATTTGAAGAGCATTCTGATTGACCCCTTGGTTAGCTAATAGGTCAACTTCCTTATTTTCTTATCTAAAGGTGTGGTTGAATTCAACACCTTCCAAATTCTCAATGTGATAGTAAATATCTTCTATTAAATCTACAATGGACTAGTGGGGGAATGTCTTCCTTTAGCAATATTAATGATGGAAAGAGAGTTACCTTTGATCAGCACTTTATTTGCATTAATATTTTCCATGAGTATGATCCCTTGATAATGTTCCTGAGCTTTGGTAAAAAAATTGGATTGAACACCTAAGAAATAAGCAAAGACCAAAAGAATAACCCCGTTGTCATCCCTAAGGATTCCTCTAGCCTCTACGATACCCTTGTTGCCCTTAGCCACCCCATCAAAGTTTAGTTTTATCCAACCTTGAGGTAGAGGCTACCATTTGATAAGATCTCTAGGATTGGGGGTGGGTAGACTACAAATACCTTTCAAATTTAGGATACCCAGTTGGCTTGCAAGCTTACCTTCACTATGGAACCATTTTTCATCTTTGATAGGGATTCTAGAAAGATTTTCTTTCAAGGAATTAAAAAAAATTCCACATGTAGGGGATACTTTTTAACATTCCTAAAGGCTTTTTTGTTTCTTTCATTCCAAATACTTCAAATAAAATGCAACAAACAAAAAGACCAATAAATTCTAAGTAAAATATTCTAGAAGGGGGTAACACAATGCAAACACAAGTCTAGAATGTTATCAGACATGACCCAGGTGAAATTGAATTTTATAAGAAGGTGGATAACTTCTAAGGAGAAGGGACACTCAAGAAATAAATGATTAGCATTCTCCTAGAAAACTTTACACATATAACACCTATTCAAAATGAGCAGACCTCTTTTGTGAAGGTTTTCAATAGTAAGGATTTTGTTATGGGTGACCATCCAAAAGAAGAAATTAACTTTAGGTATGAAGTGTTTGAACCATATCTTACTAGCTGGAAACTAGTCCTCTTCCTCATCAAACTAAAGTAAGTAAGCATATTTAACAATGAAAATGACCTTCTTATCCACTTTCCAAATAGGGGAATAAGTTGATGGGTTAGGATTTATGATATGCATTGTGAGAATATTGGATAAATAACTTAGAGCGTGAATTTGTCTCGAGGAGAGGTTAACAAGAGATAAAGTCTTCCAAGCCCTTTTCCATCCCTTACCTTAAGAAATTCGATAACTCTAGATCCACGGGGTTGCGTAGTAAAGGGATCTAAGCAGTTTAAAATCTAGTTTCTAATCAAATGCTTATTACGAATCCAACTATATTTCCAAAAGTTAACTTTCTTACCATCACCAATCTTCCATATCAAGCATTTTTTAATAATAAACTTAGAATCAAGAAGGTATTTCCAAAAAATAATTCTCTTTGTATTAGCCTGAATATCAAGGAAATTACCATCTCTACCCAGATATTTAGCTATTAAAATCTCTACCCATCCTACTTCATCCATTTTAAAAAATTTCAACCCTATTTTGCAATAAGGGCCAAATTCATTTTTTTTAGTTTCCTGAGGCCTAATCCACCCTTGCTCTTCCTGTAACAAACCTGCTTCTAATCCACCAAGGGAATTCTATATTTTCTTCCATACCTATCCAAAGAAATACCTTTTGAATACTATCAATATTTTGACGGATATTTTATGGCATCTTGAATAACGATAAAAAGAATATTGAGATACTTTAGAGGATGGATTTAATGAGCTATGCCTTACCAACTTGGATAAGGAGGGTACCTTTCCAGCTTGCCAACTTTATCTTAACCCTCTCCACCATAGAAAGCTAAGAAGAATCTTGTAACCTGCCAATGAAAAGTGATAAACCTAGATAAATGGGAGGGAGCTACTGTTGGAGCAAAATCGACCTATGGTTATGATTTGCGCCCACGACCTTACCAACATTGAGTAGATGGAATTAGTATTGAAGGGTTCGGTCTAATATCCAAAGAAGGTTGGTTCCTTGGTATTTTTTGTGAGAAAAGGGAGAAGATTTACTGAAAAAAAGGAAATATAGTTGTAGCTAGAGCTTTTCTCTTGGTGAAGTTTAAATAACAACAAAGATGAATACATATAACTTCAAGATCTAATAATTCGATATTTATTCACGTAGAAATCATAGTTCTGTAATGTGATTTAGAGGATAATCTAACATATACATATATTAAATATGAGGCTCCAACAATACTATTTATATCATGCACAAGTCTAGATAACAAAACAAATACAACGTATAACTTAGTAATGTAAAATAGAAGCATCAAATGTTAATACATAAAATTACACAGTGAACCAGAAGCCAATAGAAGTTTATCTGATTGCTTGAATCTAGAGTATATAAATCCAGTATCATAAACATCTAAGAGTCGGCCTCTTTTTTGGTTATGTTCTCTACTATATATACTCTAAAACAAGCATATTTTAACAGCTATCAAATACTGACACAAAATCAATTACAATGAAAGAGTTGTCAAATCCACCACTATATTTCATGTGACATCTCAATAGTTTAGTCAAGTAATCAGATCACCTATGGTAGAAGTATAATATTTGATGCTCAATTACGATCAACCATCAGCTACTGGCATGCTCCTTCAAAGGCAGATTTTATTTATATCTTCATTTCATGCTATTCAGTTATATTGCACATGTTGTGAAATCACAAAATTTTCCTACCTTGGCTTCTTTCTTTTCTTGCACCTTGTGAAATACTGGCATATCACAAAATCATGATATTTTCTTTCCTGGGCTTCTTCCTTGTCTTGTGCCTTGCGAAATGCTAACATGTCACAAAATCGTGAAATTTTCCTGCCTTGGCTTCTTCCTTGTCTTACGTCTCATGAAATGTTAACATGTCACGAAATCACGAAATTTTATTGCCTTGGCTTCTTCCTTGTCTTGCACCTCGTGAAATGCTGACATGTCACGAAATCATGATATTTTACTACCTTTTCTTCTTCCTTTTTTTGTACCTCGTGAAATGCTGACATATTGCAAAATCATGACATTTTCCTGCCTTAGCTTCTTTCTCGTCTTACGCCTCACAAAATTTTGACATATCGTGAAATCATGACATGTCATATACCTTAGCTTTTTCAACATATTTATTTCACAAAAATTGGGGACACAGAATTTGAACCTTCAAAGCTTCTTCGAACCTTCAAAACTTTTGCAATATTTAGGGTAGTATTTTTAGACTAACATTATTGGCACCTTTCGGGGAATTTTTCTAGCAAAAATATTAGAATCCAGGATCTTCATCCATTGGGAAATGGATTCAAAACAATATGGAAAAGGAAGTTCTAAAAAATCACAAAAGAATTGCTTAAACAAATAAAACATTACCTTTCAAACTACCTCTTACATGCTTAAGTACATATTATTAATGTTACATTAACATCTTAGTAATCCAAAGTTTTTTGTAAAACTCTTTATGACTGGTCGTTAGTCCCACCCTATGCCATCTGTATTTGATCAACTTGCTTGGATTTTTTTTGCATTTCTATTTTCTTGATTACTTCATTGTAGGTGAGGCAAATTCACTTCCACTCTTCATCATCAGGATCAGATGATTCCATGAATAGTTGATACACATACTACAATGCCTCCACTTTATCATGAGACACTATCTTATATCTCAGAATTTATTCTTGCAAATAAGACTTAATTTGAGTGAGTTTTTGAATCATAGAGTTTTTGAATCATAGAAAACACATGTATTTCCTCCATAGGTTCCTCCCATATTTCTACCTCAAATTCATCATTAATAAAAGATCTAAGGAATGTTGTGAGTGTATCTTCACTTATAACATTTGAATTTTCATCCCAGAGATACGAAAGTCCACATTTTTTTTCTAAGTTCAGATGCTTTAGCAGTCCTTTAGCTTCAGTTTCTAACGCATGAAGAATTTTTACCTCTTGATTCACAAGTTTTAATCTTCTAAAGAAACTTCTAGTGACAATCTTAACTTGGTACCAGGCTTCACTTTTGATCTTAGTAGCAACAGTCTCAGACATATTATATGACAGTACTTGAATTCTAGTTGTGACATCTGACCTTTTTTGTAAGAAGTCTACTGAAGCTTTCAAATTTTCTTCGACTACTTCAAGAACTTCTTTGAATTTAGCTAAATATATCAAACATTTCCCTCAAACTAAACAAAATAATATCTTCAAATATTTCCTTTCTTACCGCTTTGGCATTTTCTTTCGACATGCCATGTGCTTCATTCTGCTTTTCTTGGACTTGTTGAATTTCTTGTACTTGTAGAGTCAAATATTGGATTTGTACAGTTGCCTTCTAAAATTCTTCTTTATATTTAGCTGCTTCACTTGCAGCTTCGCTAAATCTATCTTCTCGTCTTTTAGCCTCTAGTTTTAAGGCTTTCTCTAATAGTTTTCATTCCTGCAGGGCAAATTCACATTCTTTTTTGGCTTCTTGCTATTTGTGAAATTTTTCTTTAAAATATTCTCCATGCAAGTAAATCGTTCCCAGGTGAGATTGGACCTGTCCCCATTCGTCTTGCATGTGAAGCTGAGTAATGTCCTTAGTTACACTTTCTACTTGATAATCCTCAATCGTCATATCATCTTCAGGATTTTTAACTTTTGGTGTTAGCTTCACTTTTTTCTGCTGCATAGTGGTGGGATCAAACATCATCACTTCTTGTGTATGAGCTAGAGCTTAGAAGTTTCAAAATATCAGGAAGCCCACCAATCAAAGGTATTTTTATTTACCTTTTTTAGATCTTTCAATTTTGAAAAATTTGGGTGATTTTTGGTAGTTACAACAGAGGTACACCTCATAGCTAGTATGCATGCACCAAGGAGGAATGGAGTTGATACTAAAGTAGTACTCTCATCCAAAGGAGTAGCTACAGGGTGAGCCAATGATCCCAAATATTGATCAGCTTCATATTGACCTTGTGAAGATGATACTGGTTCTGGGGAAAGCAACCATTGTTTTAAGGGAAATATTATATCTTTCTTTGAAATAGAAATGGAAGGAGATTTAATTTAGGAATGAGTAAGAAGAGAAGAGTGAGAAAGTAGAGAAACCATACCTAATACTATCAAGGGTATGCATTGGTTTTCATCTTCTATTATATGTTCTTCATTAATTTCATCATCAACTAACTTTTCAACTTCATTTTGTTGAGAGGTCTCTATCACTTCTTTTTCTCCACCCTCATTCTCTTCAACATATGTATCTTCATCTAAATATATTATCTTAGCACCTTGAGGAATCTCCCCACGTCGACTCCTATTATGTTCAAAAATTTCTTTTTTAACAATTACATTTTCAAAAGTACCTATGCCTAACTCTTCTAGAGCACAGTTGATGCTTTTGTCAACTATTTCATCTTGAGTTTTTTCTTGCATATCGGTATTTTTGACCACTTCATCATTCTATGAAACATCTCCAATGTCTTGAGAAATTTATTTGTTTTCCCTAACTATTTCAAAGTGCTCCACAGTCTCCTATTATTCATTTTTGTCACCCTGAATATATTTTGTAATTTTTTGAACTGTGTCAACTTGATTGCTTTTTTTTGTTGACCTTTTGTCAGGGATTCCAGTTTTATTTTATTGGTGCCAAGAGGTATTTCATCTGATTCAGTATCATATTTTGAAGATAAAATGAACTTTAGAGTTCTTGAGGATGTTGTCCTACTATTTGATGGGTTTACGCTGAGTGCTAGATGCTTTCCTCTTTTTTTGCTTGCAGGGGTTCAGTAATTCCTTGCCCATCTTTCCCTAGTCCCTTGTCGTCATAACCCATATTTACCATCATTTGGGTTGCTTTCCCATATTATTTCTGTTGTTCCTTCATGAAAATATTTTTAGTGGAATTCTTTTTAGAGGACCTGAGCTTCGTTAACGTATGGGATTCTTGTTGCTCAACCGCAATTTCCTTGTCTTGACTTTGATCTATTTTTTGTTTTTTAGCAGCTTTAGGGCTTGCCTATTTGCTGCCTCCAATGCTTGGGGGTGCTTTTCTAGGGAAGGTACCTATACAGGTATCTTGGTAATGATCATAACGGACTAAAAATTCTACATCATTTTTGACAAGGTACCGTGAATCAATCATATTAGTTTGAACTCTCATCATCCACCATTCATGAATTTTCCCTAATGTCCATTTGGCCCCCTTCTTTTGCATCCTATTGATAGTTTTATCATCCAGGTAATGTTTAGGGTTATATTTAGGGTTATATTCAACCACATTTTCATATAAATCTGTTAGAGTTAAAGTGCACTATGCCTTCACCTTGACACTTGTTAGTTTCTCTTGACAAGTGTCATGTGTTGAATATAGGCTTATGCCTATATATTATAATCATTTCTATCAATAATATTAATTCCTTTAGTTTCACTCCTATCATTTGGTATCATAGCAGGCTTTCCCTGACTTGTGAAACCTCTTGAAGGGGGATTTCCCTGAGGGAAATCCCCCCTTCCCATTTTTTCCATTTTTTTTCTTCAGCTAGGGAGTATGCTCTCCATCCCTGAGATGGATCAGAAACCAGAAGCTTTGAAAAAATAATGGCTGCAAAATATTTTTTCTTAGAGTTTTTTTATTTAATGAAGAAAATACTTTTCAATATCAGTTTGTTCTGTTCTGTTGTTGAAAAATTGGCCCAACCACACCCTCCTTCTCTCTCCATCACTGTTGCAGCATGTAGCTCAACAATATAGCATGTTGCACGGGAAGTTTGACAGTCGTTGTTTGCTACCTCTACCTAAGCATACGCCATGGCCAGCCAACGCATGGGCTATAACCGTGGAGGAGATTTCGGAGGATCGTGCTTTGAGGCGTGATCGTGGTCAACGAATGATAGAGGCGTGATCACCATTTTAGCTTGGTGATTTCAAAAAAAAGAGCTTCGCCTCTGGTAGTGTCCCCTGATCTACAGAATGCAATCAGTCCCTCCGTTTCGAAATGCAGGGTTTTTTCAACGAAACTGTCGAGCGCATTTTTTTTTTCACGGAGGTGGAAGCCGACACCGTGACATCACAACGGGCTATCTTTTGAAGGCTGCTGGCCCGATCTGAAGGCGAAATGGATGTTTCAGTGCCTTACTTGCAACTGTTGTAAACTCGACGATTGAAACTAGCGCACCCACTTTTGATGCTTATCTCTTCGATGAATCTAGAGAAAATCAACACTGAACCAGAAAAGCATGCTGGAGCCATCTGCTCCAGATCCGTAGGAGGTGTTGTAGTGAAAGTTTTTTTTGATGTGGCGATGTGGCGCATTTGTTTTCTAGAGTTGAGAATCTAACCACTTTGCCTGTGACGTTGACGTCCCGCGTGATCGCTGCCCGATGATTGCCATGGAGGTGGTGCAATTTTGCCACTTCAGTGCAGTTAGCGAATGAAGGGGCTTAATGGTGATCAACGACAATGATGGGAGTCCAAGTCGCAACATATGGATAAGTTTTTTGTTCTTCAACATGATAGCCTACTTTTCATGATCGAACTGGTGGCTAAACAGCAGTGAAAGCTCTACCTCCGAACAACAATGACAGCATTGGCGACGCTGGCTTTCGAGAGCATGCATTTTTGCAAAAACAAGTGGGAGATTAAACTGCACCTACTATCGTGGATGTTGAGGTCAAAATTCCTTGAACTAGGGTCGAGATGGTGGCACATGTACATCAACCTGGGCACCAATAGGAGGCAAGCGGTGTTGGAGTTCTGCATTGGAAGATGTCTGTTTGACGGGAAAAATGGCCACTGGATGTTTATGCCAAGATGTTTGTCGAGGTTGAGATATGGTGGATACGCACCACCAGTAGATAATTGGAATGGAGCAGTAAATCTGGAGAGCAGATTGGATTTCCCTACAACACACTGCATTGTTTGCCATTTGGCGCACCATACTCGAATGATCCCTCCACCTGTACGCTGCAAGGAGTCCCACCTGTTTTTCATTTATTGTAAGGTAGTGCGGTTCAAAAGAAGCTTGGGACGCGGTGGTTCAAAACAAACTTAATTTACTTATGAACTTCAGTTGATATTTTAATTCCAGTGAAAGAGGTTTTTTTTACAACACATATTATAGAAACTCCTAAGTCAAGCAAAATTTTGTAGAGCACAACTCGGATGGGTGACCATTTGGGAAGTCCCGGAGTTGCACATTTTTTCAAGGTCATTATGTTTTGCTTTTTTTTAAGCATCAAATTGTATCTACCTATAGGCGTATTTATAGTCGTTGGAAACAGTTTTTCGTGACAAACACAATGGTGGTGTCATATTGTAATTTTGAGGCTATTTCAAATGAGTTTTTTAGCCTCAAAAGTTTTTTCTACCTTGAAGTGCACTTTCGTTTGTACCCAACACTCCCAAGATAATTTCATATGTGATCCTTGTACCTAGTGATCTTTTCTATACACTTGGCGAATGCAGCGGCTGGTTACCCATGCATTTTGGTGGGATGACATGATCACCATAAGGACACTTATACTAGGGACTACAGACAAAGACACCCTAGACTCTATCCGAGGTTTTTTTCGGATCTACTTCTGAAGACTACAGACGAAGACACTTCAGAAGATTTTCTTCTTTTCTTATTCTCTCCTCCTATTTGGATCTATGGATCATTTTATTGTATTGAGTGCATTTTCGACAAAGACCAACACTCTTATATGGCTCATTTTTCCTTTGTATTAGGTGCATTTTTTGGCAGAGACCGACACCTTCTAGATTGAGTTCACCATGTGGTGAATCTAGTCAGTGACCTATGAGAGGCAACATCCTCTGAGGGTGACCTGTAGAGGCAACAAACCCAGAAGTGGCTGACCCTGATGCACCCATGATGACCTCGAGGCACTTAGATGGCTGACCCAGTGGCAACAGACCCGTGGAAGTGGCTGACCCTGAGGCAACAGACCGAGATGTATACACAGTGAATCTAGCATTATTCATAGTTGGAGAGCCAAGCATAAAGAGCACGAGCCTAGACCAAATCAGTAATAAAGGAGGATGTACGATTTTTTTTTAGAAGTCAACATTAAGGGGGAATGTTCCCTATTGTTGACTTTTTTTTTCTTTAGTTAGGATAGTGCACATTAAGGGGGAATGTTAGAATTAAAGTAATGTGCACTATGCCTTCATGACACTTGTCAGTTTCACTTGACAAGTGTCATGCATTTCATATAGGCTTATGCCTATATATTGTAACCCATTTTATCAATAATCTATCCCTCCTGTTTAAGTCCCAACATTTTGCGCTTGGCTCTCCAACTGTGAATAATGCTAGATTCATTGTGTATACATCTCGGTCTATTGCCTTAGGGTCAGCCACTTCCATGGGTCTATTGCCACTGGGTCAGCCATCTAAGTGCCTCAGGGTCATCATGGGTGCCTCAGGGTCAGCCACTTCTGGTTCTGTTGCCTTTGCAGGTCATCCTCAGAGGATGTTGCCTCTCGTAGGTCATTGACTAGATTCACCATGAGTATGAAATCCCTCCTCATGGTGAACTCAATCTAGAAGGTGTCAGTATCTGTTGAAAATGCACCTAATACAAAGGAAAAACGATCCATATAAGAGTGTCGGTCTCTGCCGAAAATGCACTCAATTCAATAAAATGAGCCATAGATCAAAATAGGAGGAGAGAAGAAGAAAAGAAGAGAATCTTCTGAAGTGTCTTCATCTGTAGTCTTCAAAAGTAGATCCGAAAAAACCTTGGATAGAGTCTAGGGTGTCTTTGTCTGTAGTCCCTAGTATAAGTGTCCTTATGGTGATCATGTCATCCCACCGAAATGCATGGGTAACTAGTCGTTGCATTTGCCAAGTGTATAGAAAAGATCACTAGGTACAAGGATCACATATAAAATTACCTTGGGAGTGTCGGGTTCAACCGAGATTGCACTCCAAGGGAGAAAAACTTTGAGGCTAAAAAACTCAATGGAAACAGCCTCAAAATTACAATATGACACCACCATTGTGTCGGTCGCTGAAAAACATTTCCAACGACTATAAATACCCCTATATTCCATTATCAAAGGGGCCTTCATCATAATGAAAAACAACATGCCTCTCCAAGACAACAACTAAAACCTCGCACTGTGGCGGCATCGCTCTCTGGTGGAAAAAAAAATAGTCTCTCAATTTTCCCTTACAAGGGAATTACATAGGCCATACTATTGGCCAATGAGCATGGGCACTTCCCTTACAATTTAAAATCAAATTTAAGATAATGATCATTAAGCCCTTTATGAAAAGTGGACCCCTCCACTTTAAATGCTTCCTAAAATAAACTTTACCACCATTAAAAAAAAAAAATCACATGTGCATCCCCTTTTAAATATTTAAATAATGCCCCTCTCACATGGGCATCGTTCTGGCGCTCGTGCTCCTCTGTGCCACCGGAGTCAGAAACCTTATCCGCGTGCCTACCAAACAACTTTCGTCTCCTCTGCCATGTCGGTGCTCTGGCTCCACCACAAGTTGTACATGCGGCGCCACATCTTCATCGCCAATGACAACTCCGGTGCTACCTCCACTGTTCGTTGCAACACTACCTCCGCTGCGCCATGATACACTTGATATCTTCCAGAACAGCAAACACCTTCGAGAGCAGGCCCTGTCGATCTACAAAGTCCTAGCAGACTCTTCTGATTTCTCCAATCCGTGATTTGTATAGATAGCAATATTAGAATTCCACATCCATTGTGGCAGAGGGTTCAACTGTGAATCATCAGCCAAGCCTGTAGCTGACATTGGATCCAAAAAAAAAGGCATGACGAATGGAAGAATCATCTTCTACACAGGGACCAAAATTTTCTCCTTCCACGTGATGCAGGACTGTTATGGACTCCAAATTAAATTTCTGTCTTTGTTTCCTCAATATTTCCTTCATCGCCCTCGATATGCAGAACACCACGCTTTCGTATGCCCTAGGTTTGATTACAGTGCTATCTACCTACTCCACATGCCTCTACATTATTGATTTGTCTCCTGCACATTCTGAAAAATTTTGCCCTTGACCAGATTTGCGTGCCTGTTGTAGCATCAGTGAATCCACCATCGCTAGGTGATCTAACGAAGCCTGTCACTGACGCAACTGGTTGCTTATGGATCGAAACCCTACACTCTTTAGGTGGTTTTTGTAGAATTTGAGCAACGCTACTGGGTGCTCTACCCGATTTGCCAAAAGATCATTCTCCTCTTGACGAATTCAGTTTCCAATGTTCTGTTTGCAAGCTGTCCCTCCTAATGAGTGTTGAGTTTACATTACAGCATCCAAAAAAAACTACTCCATTGGTACATCAAGGAATAAATCTTGATGGGTGCCAGGGAGATTTGATGCCTCCAACTAGAGCAGTCAGAGTCATCAGAAAGAAAGCAGGAATCCAACTTGTCCACGGTGTCACCAAGACCAAGGTCAGATATTCTCAGGGCATTCTCCGTTGTGTCGCTCTCCTGCCTGTCGTGCCAACCTGCCCCATGGCATGAACCACCGCCACGGTCGCCTCATCAAGCTCGACGGTGATGGCCAACAAAACACAGTTGTCCCCAACGGTGTCATCATCCCCAATGTCTCCAAACATTCTGGTGGTTCAGTAGATCTCAGAGCAATTCAATCAGGAACTTGATATACCATGGAAATATGTGATATATCTTCAGGCAACGAATGTGCAAAAATTATTAAAAAGGATAGCGGATGAAATATTTTTAGATGCTCGATAGGATGCTGATCGAGGAAGAATATCCACACTGTCTTCATCTGCAACCTCCACACTATCTTTGAACGTGGGCAGGATATCCATCTGCGTATGAACCAAAATTTCCCCATATATAAAAAAATTTCAGCCATGAGGGCTTCGCTGGTCTGGATCTCTTCACCTCACATACTCCATAAAAGCAATATAAAATGCGTTTGGCTGGTGCTTCAGAGATCACAAACCTATAACCAAAAACTTTCCTCATCAAGGACCCTAAAAAAAATGACAACCATTAATTTTCAAATTTTTGGTTTCTGATCCATTGTAAACAATGGAGAGCATACTCCCTGATTTGAAAAAAATGGGGGAAAATGTAAAAATGAAAAAAATAGGGGGAAAGGATGAGGGGGAAATTTCCTGAGGGAAATCCCCCCTCAAGGTCACAAGTCCAGAGAAATATTGGAGCTCTGATACCAAATTTTGGGACTTAAACAGGAAGGATAGATTATTGATAAAATGGGTTACAATATATAGGCATAAGCCTATATGAAATGCATGACACTTGTCAAGTGAAACTGACAAGTGTCATGAAGGCATAGTGCACATTAATTTAATTCTAAAAAAATGTTGCCATGGAGGCAGTGGTTGCATTCTCTCTATATGTCATTCTAACGCTTCATCTTCAACATTGTTTCTACAACTCTCAATGTCTTGTTTGGGGAACATGTGATCAATTTTAATAGGGTTCTTGTTCAGAATTGCTTGTCTTTATGAAAATATGTTTATGGAGTCATACTTCCATCATTGCGATATTTCTATCAACCCCAAATCATTCAGAACTTGAGTAATTTTTTCATGTTACCCCTTTTTTGAAACAATAACACCTTCAAACTGAAATGGCATGGTACAGGTACTAGTTTTACCTATACTCTTGTATTTGAAATTTATGTACTTAGTTTGTCTCACATACTCCAAAGTGAATAGTCTATCTGGTAAAATAATACAAAAGTAAGAAGGGTTTTCCAGTATACCCATATAACCTGATGTCAATTCCTTGAGTAAGGATGAACCAGTCACCCTCTTTTGCATGTTTATTCTATAAAACTTTTACAGCTTTTGGGGTCAACCTACTTATTTCTCCATACATAATTTTTAGGGTTGGTCCCAGAAATTCCCTGTTAAAATCATAATATGATTCTATTTTGTACAAAATATTAGTCCATTCACATACGGGCAGGGTTCTTCCTTTCTCATCTTTATCATTTACGGAAATGAAAGCTAACTCTTGAGCCATAAAATAGAAGAAAACCCATACTAAATATGATGAGGATTTGAAAGATGATTGAGAACCCTTTCTAATTAAAGATAAACCCTCATGTATTTGATGAAAAATATATCCTGGCCAGTCAAATAATATGGGCCTGACACTCTGGTCCATAACTGAAGAATCATAATTATCAGGGTTTGATAGGCAATAGTCCAGTGCAATTTGCCACCCATAAATATTTTTGTCTATTTTCAAACCTTCTACTAGAGTCAAAATGGAAAATAGTTTTGGATTTTTTAATTTTGTCAAAGGAATTGGGGTTTCGGGTATGTTTCCTCCAGTAGGTGGGTTGTTTTAACTATGTTACCAAAAAAATCTTAATCCTCTCAGAGAGGATGAAATATTTTGCTTGGTCAGCAGGGTCAAAAGCTTTTAGCTCAAAGGCAGGCACATGACCGACAATGAAAGCATTTATGAAAGCATCAGGGTTTAATTTGAAAAGATTTCTACCCTGGGAACTTTTTATAGCTTTCTCTCTAGTATCATAAAATCTAGCGATAGCTTTGATTAATTCAAGACAGGAATGAATGGGTATATACACATACCAGTAAAGTAGAGTTGAATGCGAAAGTAGCAGGGGAGGAAGTGGTGATGCCTGTAGATATTCTATCTTCAATGCTTTTTCAAATTTTCTCTAGAGGTTTCCATGTCATGACTTTATCACCAATTCTAGCATCTCTATCGATAAAATTTTCTCCTACTTCGTCTTCGTGCCTTGCCACTAGGGAAATAGAAGATGATGTTGCCATTACTACTTTTTGAGTATTCTTCTTTGGAGCCATCAAAAAAGGTTCACAAAGTTCGTTTATGTTGGGTGTGAGCTCGAGAATGAAAATAACAAGTAAATCATTGCAGAGAAACTCATTCAAAGTGAATTAGGGCTTCTTACATCGATTTGAAAGATTATGCATGAGTTGCATTAATTGTGGTTTGTGTCCATATTTCCTTAATCTTCTTAACCATTGTCTCTGACATGATCCTGCATGAGAAATTTAATGACCAATCACTAATAGGTGCATTAATTGGTAATTTATGTTGTTCAAGGCATAAATTATTTGTGAAAAGAGTGCCTTCCTGCCAACTTTTGGAATGCTACGTGTCATATTTTAAATTTGAACCATCGTATACCGACAAAATGGTGCTTTTACTGCTCCTTTTCCTTTTATATTTTTGTCTTTTTCTAGTTGACCTTAGATAGTCACGAAAATGCGACAACAACTACTATAAACCTCAAAAGCTTTGGAATACTCACAAAATACTATATAATATATATATCATACATGAAAAACTCCTTGTTTTACTTGAATTAGAGTTTTAAGTGAAAAGCATTCATTCTTATGGGTAAACTCATACCCTACTGATCTTTTAATTGAAACGAATTAAATTGTTTTTCAACAATTATCTCAAAGGGGCCCTCCCAAAATGCGTAGAATTTTTTGTGGTTACCTAGCTTAGATTTTTTCACATTCCAATTCAAAACCAAGTCCCGCACTTTAAATTTTTTTAAAGTGGTCTTTGTATTGAACCACCCTTCTGTGTCTGCCACATGTTTATGATGGTGATTATAGGTCTTTTCCCTATGTTCTTCTAGTTGTAAAAGATGCATCAGTCAAGAATTTATTGGTTGACATCCTTCTTCATCCATATGATTAACTAACTTTAAAGTTAGTATTTCCATGTGTATAGGCAGAATAACTTCTTTTCCATAGACCAGAGAATAGGACGATGTATCAATAGATTTCTTAATTGAAATCCTATTGACCCATAACGCTTGGTTTATCAAGGAGTACCAACTCTTCTTATTATCTTACAAATTTATTTTTAGTATTCTAAGAAGGTTTTTATTTGTATACTCAGCTAGACCATTCCCCTATGGATAGTAGTTGTAGGAGGTCTTTAAATATATACCATATCTGCTAGTAAAATCAATCATTTTAGCATCGATGAAAGCTGATCCATTATCTGTAACCAGCGAATATGGTATACCAAATCTTGTAAGTAAGCTCTCCACAAACTCAACTACGACTTCTTGGTCAACCTTCTTAGTGGGAATTGCTTCAGCCCACCTAGTAAAATAGTTTGTGGCAATAAGTATATACCTGTGGCCAGCTAATGAATTAGGCTTTATTATCCTAATAAAATCTAACCCCCATTGTTGGAAAGGTTCTTCAACTTGGATATATTTTAGAGGCATGGGGGCATTTTTGTTCCTCCCTACATATCTCTAGCATTGCTCACAAATCTTGGTTATCTTGTAAATGTCAAAAAAAATAGAAGGCCAATAACAACATGCTCTGAGCATCTTCAAAGTAGTAGTTCTTCCTGAATAAAGTCCCCCAGAGAGACCTCCATGAAACTCTGTTAACACCTTTTTTTTTTAACATCCCTTATGCGTTTCAATAGTACACCATCTATGTTTTTTCTGTACAACCCTTTTGATTGAAGGGTGTACTTCAATTCTTGTGATCTATACCTTCTTATTTGTGAAGCATTCAGATTATTAGGACATCTTCCAGTCTGAAAATACTCCACAAGATCATCAATACAATCATTTTTCTCAAGATTTTTATCTGATTCTACATTCACCATTATGCTTTGGTGATCCACATGATCATTTAAATCGTTCTTGGCCAAATCTTGGCATAGGGCTCTACCCCTTACTATTTTTATTGGGTGTATTTCTACATCATATTCCTATATTTTAGTTACCCAACCAATCTCTTTTCGCCAAGTTCTTGTATTATAAATTTTTTGATATTAGGATGGATCACATAAATAATGATCCTACTCTGTGATAGGAAATGTTTGAATTTATTCAAATATTTCATGACAGCATATACTTATTTCTCAATAAAGTTATATATTTCCTCGTGATCATGCATAGTGGCACTTAGAAAAGCTATGGGTTTTTCTTCATTTTCTTCTCCCTTATGAGTGAGGATTGTAGCATAACTTTCTTGCTCACCAACAGCATATAGGATAAAACCTTGGGAGTAGTCAGGATTAACTAGCATAAGTGCTTGAGTTATTTCTTTTAAAATATTTCTGAAAGCATTCTTCCTTGGATCTGTCCATTTGAAAGGTTCATATTTCTTTAATAATTTTGTCATTGGTTTAACAATTTGTGCAAAATCTGAATAAATTTACGTACAAAATTTATTTTCTTGAAGAAATATAGCAAGCCTCTCTTGTTTGTTGGTAGGGGAATTTCTAATAGTGCTTTAACTCTATCAGGATCTATTGTTAATCCAGCTTTGGATATGACATAACCAAGTAGAATACCTTCCTCTACAACAAATATGGATTTCTTTGGGTTCAAAGATATTCCAAATTCCTTGTATTTTTCAAAAACCCTCTCGAGGTGTTTTATATGATATTTTTAATGGTGAGAAAAAATTGTCATATCACCTAAATAGATGACTATGATCTTGTTAGCAAGTTCACTAAAGGCTACACCCATTGCCCTTTGGAAGGTTGCTCTAGCATTAGATAACCTGAAAGGCATCCTTTGATAGGTGAATGTTACCCTCTTGGTGGTAAAGGCAGTTTTATATTGATCTTTGTCTCTGACCCATACCTGATTATATCCAAAAAAACCATCTAGCAAAGAGAATCTCTTTGCTTCTACAACTGTGTGTAAAACCTGGTCTATCTGTGAAAGTGGGTAATGATCCTTGAGTGAAGCCTTGTTCAAATTCCTAAAATTAACGCACAGTCTGATATCTCCATTTTTCTTTCTAACTGGGATTAAGTTTGCTACCCAGGTATAATGTTTGATAGGATACACTATTTTGTCTTGAAGGAGTTTTAAAAATTATTTCTTCATCAGTGCTTCTATCTTTGGATTCACAAGCCTTTGCTTTTGCCTTAAAGGTTTGGTCCCTTCCTCTAATTAAATGGTGTGTTTGATAATCTCCATCCTGTACACCTTCAGATCACTATACACCCAAGCTATAATATCTGGAAATTTCTTGCATAATTTCCTGATTTGGTTTAACTCTTCTACTGTATAACTAACTTCGACTTTAATCATTTTTCCTGGTTCTAGCTCGACTTCATTATACCAATGCTTATCAACTTTTATTGTATGGCCTACTACCCTATTTCTGTTATCAAAAAAACTCTCAAGGGTGATAAGTCCCTTGGGAATGTGATTATTCTTTAATTGAATCAATCCTTCTTCTTCATCTTGCAGTGTTCTATCACTCGAGCAGTTCATCTCATAGATTAAAAAATCTAATATTTGCTCGTCGTTTTTAAAAACTTACCAGAAATTTTTTTTTGTCTAGCATAGAGGGTCTATATATGAGTCTAACCATCTTAGATTTCTAAATAACGTTGCTGATGGGGCAAAATTTTACTCCCATAGATGCCAACAAATCTGCATGGGTATTATGTTCTCTAGGAATAGACTTCATATTTAGAACCTCAAAGACTTCTAAAAGGTCCCACACTTTATTTCTATATACCATTAAGTAATGTTGTTTATTGGTACATTTTCAGTGACTTGATTCATGATAAGTTTTGAATCTCCATAAATTTGCAACTGCTTAACCCCCAATTTCTCGGTCTTCCTCAGGCCCAAACAAAGCACTTCATACTCTACTATGTTATTGGTGCAACTCCACATCAAATTGTAAGAGAAAATTATTTCTTTGCATGTAGGGTAAATCAAAACTATTCTAGCACCAGCTCCGTTCTTGCACCTGGATCCACTGAAGAAAAGCTTCCAAAGCTGACTAGTAGAGTCATCTTCTTTGGGAGTGGGTGCCAATTGTTTTTTTGGTTTCATAATGGAATAACTTTCCATCTCAGTTTCTATCATGGCATTCAAATTATTCAAAGAGAACTGGTCTTCCATTTTAAGTTCTTCTAAGGTCTCTTCCATTAGATCTAGATCTCCAATTTCCTCAGTCATCATACTTATAGTGTCGGCCTCCCCTATCTTTTGTACATGAAAAGTAGATGGTTTTTCATTAAATATCTTGATCCTCCTACCCTTGAAAGGTATTTCTAAGTGTAAGTAGTCCAGAGATAGATATCCTCCTATCTTGGTTGTGAACTCTCTAGAAAAACACATGTCGAATTATGGAGCTAAATTCACGACTACCACTTCTTGTATGACCACCATTTAAAGCATCCTATGAAGCTATATGGGGATGTCTTTAATTACTCCTACAATTTTTATTGGAGTGTCGTCTAACTGTAGAATCCCTAGATTGCTTCTAGTGTCCTCCATCCCCATAATATCACACACTACTTTTGGTATCACTGTAGTAGCAGCACTCGAGTCTATCATGCAATTGTGTATGACCCACCCTTCCATTTGAAGAGATAAATAGAATGGAGGTGGTCTATTTTTTCCAGTGGTAGATGTTAGATTCGCCTGGACTATATTTGAGTAGGATGTGTTCCTACTTTTATTTTTTGACTTTAAAGATTCTTGTAGGAGATCAATTTGACCAGGAAAATGAAGGGAATCATACATGCTTGCCTTTGAGGGAGTCTTCTTCATTTCTTCCACTATGTTAAAAGTTTATGGTTCAAAAATCTTCTCTTTCCTTGGAAAATGTGTCATATATATTTTTGTATCCCTGAATCACTTCTATTTTCTGTCTCTTAGTTAGCGAAGGAAATCTTAACCTCTCCTTAGCTTGATCTTGAGTCTCGACTTCCTTCCATGGGATAAATTCTTTATGTATTTCTACTCCATAGCTCTGAGCAGGAACCTGAGGTCTTTTTTCATATGAAGTATCTTTTTTATGTGGTGCTTTAGGGGTTAGGGGAAAACTTAGAAGTTGGAGCTCATGAGGATCCACTTGCAGAGGTTTTTTTCCTGATATGGTCAATACTACAACTTGTTCAACCGAAGGCATCATAAAATTGTGGTTAGTTTCTCTAATAATGTTTACATGGTCTTTCATATTTTTCTTTGCTTTCTCAATAGCTACATTTTTTACATAGTTTTGATGAATCATACATGAACTTTCTCCATGTGGATCATTACATGTGGTGCACTAGTAATCAAAATTTGTGGGAGAAGCTGTAGATTCCTCGGCTTCATTTGCATAAATGACATTTGATATTTCTTGTCCTTTATTGCTTGATAAATATGTGTCCCTTGTTACTTGAAGAAACCTTCTCGGCTGAAAATTTCTCTTGACCTCTCTTCTCTTCATTGACGTCATATCATTTGACAAATTTTTTATCATGTCAAGTAAAATGGAAAGCTAATTTTCTTGGGCTGGCTGAGCAAGAGATGCAGTTAATGCAGGAACAACTAAAATATGAGTTAATACAAGGAAACTTTTAGGTATTTGTATTGCAGGAATGGATGGTTTCCCATTCCATTTTGAAAGGTCTATACTTGGAAAATGGGAAGAGCTTGAAGAACTAGCACCAGAAGCTTGGGGAATATCTAGAAAATTTGGCATTATTGCCTTTGGTAGATACCTTCTAGTGGAATGAGATCTATCTCTGCTTTAGATGCTTCTTGGTAAATAGCATGGAAAATGAGTATTTGATATTGATGTATAATAATACTGGTATCAGAATCAAAGGCTCTCAAATAATAATACACTGCTTGTTCGATGGTTGGTTTCAATACGACAGGTACCCTTTACCAAGTGTGACTGAATCGGATGTTAAAGTCAACAATTTCCTCTTGGGGATGTTTCCAAATGATTTTGAACTGGCTAAGTAAAAATAAGGGATTTGCATGTTGATTGAATTCATCTACCAACTTTCTAGCAAGTTTAGCCCAACTTGTGATGGATTTAACAAGAAGTGCTCTGTACCAATAGAGCATGTTTCCTTTTAATGAAATTACTAGCAACCTTATCATTACATCCTCTTGAGTAATATTGTATATAGTTACCAAAGAGGCAAAATCCAAGCAATGTTCATATGTCATTTTACCTATTTCATTGTATGAAGGCAATGCCTTCAAAGCCACAGTAGGAATCAGATTCTGAGCCACCAAGTTCAACGGACCAGTGTAGTTCCATGTTATATAAGCTGGTGGATGAGTGGCCATTATTGATATTGTGCTTTCCTGTGTTGTAGAACTACTAACGGTTTTATTTGAAGATATATTGGCAATAGGACTAGGTAAAATAGTAGGTACAAGGGTGGTAATACTAGTAGTAGGTGGGTTTGACACCAAAAGAAGGCAACAATTTGGAGAAGTTAGGAGATATTCTTGGACAACAAGATAAGGAGAAGAAATTAGATTTTGAAAGTACCAATTTGAAGAGATTTGAGTTGTAAATTTAAGCAACATTAAGAGAAGATATTAGAGCTACGTTTTGGAGAATTTTAGGGCATATTTGAGAGAGCTTTGGATAGCAAAGCAAAGAAGTATTTGGTAGCACTTGAAGAAGGATAATTTCTACTAGTTATAAAGACATTTGGATAACATAGAATCTATTTTTTAAACAATATTTAAATTTGCAAAATTGATAAGTTTGAGGTAATAATTAAGTAGAAAGGAGAGCTATAAATTTTACAATTTTGAGGTAGTAAAAAGGTGAATCAAATCACCAAGAATATTAGATACAAAAGGAGTCCAAAAAGTATACTACATTGGTGCTACAAAATTTTATTATTTAAGCATTAAAATCAATTTAATTTAAAGTTATAAGAGCACCACATTAGAGCTATTAAAATCTGCAAAAGTCTTCAAGCCAATGAAGGAGGTAGTATTATTGTCTAAGTAAATTCCAAATAAGTGCTCAAATACAATGTGTTCAAGGTGTCTAAAGACACCAAGTAAAGGTACCAAAACTTGAAGAAGGTAACATTCACATTGGACTAAAATCTTTAGCAAAAAGAAGAAGTTAGAGGATAGAGCCAAAGCAAGGGTTTAGGTGTAATCTTTTTAGGAGATAAATAAATTAAAAAGCAAAAATTTTACCCAAGTTAATAATCTTGGATATCTAATCAAACAACATTGAAAATCTATCAATAAAAGGGGTGGAAAATCTACCAAGGAATAGTTATTGAAGCACCACCAAAGGAGGAGCCACCATTGTAGAAGAGGAGCAACCATTGACGAAGAAGAACCACCACCAAGTGATAGAAATAAAGAAGCGCCAACAAGAATTGGAGAGTTAAAAAGTATGTTGGAGCAAATAAGAGTTGGAAATTACAACTATCAAGTAGCAAAAGATATTGTGAGCATTAAGGAAGGGAAAGCAAGTTTGAGTACCAAAGAAAGCTAAGATGCTACATAATAAAATCAAGTATTGAGAGGAGCGTAGCCACCATTTGTCACTTCAGTTAAGAACCTAAAAGAACTTAGATGCCACTTGGCACAAAGGAAAGGGAGCACCAACAACCATTGAGGGAAATAAAATGCTTCAAACCAACTATGAGCACTCTTTGAGGAAGGAAGATACTTATCAAAGGAAACCAAGATATTTTAGAAAATATATTGAAGGAATGTGCATAGAGAAGATAAAGCGTTGAATAGGATGAGTTACGGCAAACTCCAAGCACCAATACTAAAGGAGACATGTGAATTTCTATTGGAGGCAAGATGCTTGTAAAGTGTAATGTCCAATTTGTCATAATTCCACCAAATTTGGTAGTGTAACATTGTAAGAAGAATAGAAACACCTAAGGAGAACAAAATGAATGAAATTGAAGAAGTAGAAGAGATTGAGTGTCATGTGGTACATGAGAAGTGAAACATCATCAGGCTTGGAGTAATTCAAACATTTGCAGCAAATATATTAATGCATTATTTGAGGTACCAAATATAGTAAAAGTTTGAGTTTGATTTTGGAGAATGTCTGAAAGAGGAGCAAAAGCAAGAAAACACATTTATTGAAGTCTGATTAGAAGCACTAAGAGGACAGTCAAATTCCAAAAATAAAGTGCCATACACAAGGAAGAACATTAAATGCAATGAAAAGATATCATCTAGCTTTGAATATTTAAAGGTGGATAGCACCTAAAATAGCGTACAAGTTGCAGTCATAGGAGAAGTAGACCAAATATGTAGCACTCCATTTTCAAGAAGGTATAAAATATTTTAATTAATTTGTATTTCATAAAGATCAAGGAGGTATAAGGTATATCAATACTAAGGTTAAGCTTATTTAATATATTATGCTTAAGATTAATTAAAATAATGGAGATAGAAGGAAGTGAAGTGATGAATTTTATAACCTTAGATGATTTATCGAATGATTTGAAAGATTTTTGAAGTAAGAAGGATTTAATTTGAAAGATTTTTGAAATTGCTTTATTTGAAATTCAAGCATAGAAATATTTGCAAATAATTTAACTTGGAGGAATAAGATTTTCTACATCAAAATTGAAATATTGAATTTGCAAATATCTTTGTTTTTCTAAATTTCTAATTCTAGAGTTATAAGGATTTCATCACCAACATAGATTCTTGAAATTTAGAAACTATATTATTGAAAATTGGAAGATGTAGCAAGCACAACATAGAGTTGTTAGAAAGTTGGAAAACTACATTGGAATTAGTCTCTTATTCAAATTGAAGGGACATAAGGAATCCAACTTAAATTTTTTGAAGATAGAACATTTTTATCAATTGAAATTGCATCAAAATTATATTTAACTTTATATTCATATATAGGATGAAATAAAGTGTTGTCTTGAAGTTGAACATTAGGGAGACAAAATATATTCAACTCAAAGGAAAATTTAGAAAGCTAGGTATTTTACCAAAGCTAATTTATATTCAAAATACTAGGGAGCAAAAAGGAATTCTATCTAGAGATTTGATCCTACAAAACTTGAGAATTGAAAAGATCTTATCAAATTTGATCACACACTCAAAACTAGGGAGATATAAGGTAGTCTACAATTATCATCATGGCAACAAATAAATTCATTCTTTTATAATCCCAACTTCTTAAAGGGCCTAATTACACTTCATGGAAAAATAAAGTGAGGTCAATATTGATAGTTGAAAATCTTTGGGATATTGTTAAAGGAGCAAAAACTAAACCTGCTACAAATGCTAAAGAGCTTCAAAAGTACGAAGAAGACGAAGCAAAACCATTTATGATAATAACATTTGCAATTACAGATGAAATACAACCATACATTAGCTCAACAACAAATTCTATAGAATCTTGGAAAACTTTTAGAGATATTTTGTTGCTCAATTGAAGTCTTATCTCTCAACTAAAATGCTAATAAGTATCAAATATATGGATTTTTTGGTAGTATATATATATAATTTTTACTTTCAAATATGTTGGAGTCAAAGGGCCTATATTAATGGTTTCCATTTTAGATTAGAATAAGGCTTCACTCAATCATCAAATCAAAACTTTGTAGAATATTTTTTTATTATACTAGAGGAATTGATAACATGTTGCAATTTTCTACGCCTCTTCCTGGGTTCAAATATCGCTCCTTGTCGCTATTATAACCTCTAGTTATATCGGGTAAACCTTTTACGTAGTTGGCTATGTTGATGTGACACGCCCATCGGTACTACGGGGTTTGAGGTATTGGAACCTTGGTCTCTACGCTCCTGCAAAAATGTTTTGACCATTGAACCAAGACCTCAGACCCAAAAAAAAAATTGTAGAATATTATCATTCACCAAGTAATATATTTCTTGATAAATTAAAAATTATTTGAAATAAAGTTATATGTTGTAAATCCTCCCAACAATGTTATTTACTTGAATTATTATTATTATATCCACAAGACCTTCATATCTTTGAAACATTATTTTTTCTAAGTCTTTCCTTAAAATATAAATAATCATCAACTAAATTCCCCACTAATGTTTTTAGGGCACCACATCAAAACCCTTTTTATCTTATTGTAATAGTCTTACCTTAAAATATAAATATTCATCAACTAAATTCTCTACTAATTTTTTTGGAAACCATATCCAAATCCTTTTTATCTTATTGTGATAGTTTAGTTAGTAATGAGTAGGTATCCCCTTTGAATGTATGGGTGACCCTTAATCATTAGGATTAGGGTTAAACAACTCAATACAATTATTTTGGGTTTAATTAATTTTTGTATTGTAAGCTATTTTGGGCAAAGTTATCCTTATATTTGGTATTGTCTAAAATGGAAGGTATCCTAAAGAATGATATCATTAAGGATCATTGCTCATAAAGGAGGATGCTCCCTTAAAGTAACCTTTAATAAAGGAGGTAATCCCTTGAAGTGGCTTGTGATACTAATAACTCTTTAGTGCAATCAATAAAATTGCTATTTCATGTTATGTGAAGACTTATTAATGGTTTTAGTTAATCTATGCGAGTAGAATGATTATATCTAGTATCATAGCTTGATCTAGGGATAATTTCATTGTGGTAGTGAGGTTTTTCTTCTAATTTTTTAATAGGCACAACACATACATCATGGTAATTTCTCTTTTCAATATTTTTTCCTTTGATCCTTATTCTTTTTATTTTCTACGATCTATTTTACAATCAGCCAAATCACTTCAATTTATTTTCCTTCTCTAGATTTATTAGATTAGAAACTCTATTTATAGGGTTTTAAAATATCATGAAGCTATTATCAATAGCTAAGCTAGATTTCCCATAAAATATTTAGTAAAGTGAGGGGTGCTTAGATTCTAATACTTAGACCTTAGATAACACCCATATACAACTACACGCTCCCACATACCCTCGGGTATATAGGGAGAAATTTTAGTAATAGAATTTTTTTTTACCAATTGAAAGAATTGGTTGTTTAAGTTTTGTGGTGCACTCATAAGCGTTTACCATTGGGAAGATACTTGCATCATACCTTAGAGACAAGCCATGTGGCTATAGGAATGGTGAAATCCTTTATAGTTAGTACCTTAAAATATTAGACCAGACACTATTTATGCACAAGATATCTGCAAGCCCATAAACTAAACAAACATTATCAAAAACTTTGGAACTTTGAATAGGGTTCAAAAATTCAAATCCTAAGGGGGTAGGGTTGCATACCATGCATCAATAACCACAGTATGGTTGGATAACCATATTTTGGATAAACAACATCCTCAATAGAGGTTGTCTCATATGACCCATGGTCTTATAATCTTAAAAGAATGTTTTATCTTAATTTTTACCTTTTAATATAATTTTGTTTTGTAAGATAAAAAATTTGTTTCTCCCATCTTTAAAAAAAATAAAATTACTTTTAACTAAATAATTAATAAATTTATTTAAATTTTAGAAATTAAAAATAAACAAGAAAAAACAATAAGGTAAGTCTTACTTTATCTATTGTTCAAGTTAAATCAAATAATAAAAATGTAAAATCTTTAGTTATCTAATTTTTTTTTATATCGTATAAAATAAAAATTCAAATGTTAAATAAATATGAAAACCATGTGATAGTCAAATAAAAAAGGTTTTGGTGCTCTGCTAGGGTTTTCTTGCGAGAAAACCTAGTTTCGTCATGTTGCAGGGGGGGCCGGGTTAGGGCAAGGCGGCTCTTGGACGGGTTGGCTGCTATGGTGGACGTCTGCTACACCGACGGGCTTTGGTGCGGGGTGGCTGCTAGGCGGGGTGGTTCCTGTTCTGGCTGGCGGCTGTGCGGTTGGGGGTGCTGTGCTGGCTATCTTCTTTGGCCGCTGCGTGGAGTGCTTCTGCGGGTGCTGGTAGCTGTTCATCATTGGTCCTTGTTCAGGCTGGACCCCGGGCGGGTTGCTGGCATGCGGGATGGCCCCTGGTCGGGGTGGTCCCCGTGCGGGCTGGCTCCTGGGGGGGCTAGTCCCTGGACTGGGTGGATCCTGTGCGCTTGGGCCCCGTTGCGGGGTGGTTCTTGTCCCTCTTCCCCTTCCCCTGCCCCCCTCCCCGGGCACTCTCTTGCCCTGCTTTTCTAGATCCCGTGTTTGCTCAGGGTTCCCGTTGCTTGGTTTGCTTTTGCTTGGCAGGGTCTACGGTTTCTGGGCCCGAGTTCCTTGGTTCGGCGGGTTTTCAGCTTGCCCAGGGGCGGCTGCTGAAAGAGGGTTGGTTCTGGTTTCCTGGTTGCCACTTGGGGATCTTCATGTGCTCTTTCTTGGCCTCGGGGGGGCCTATTCCCGCATATGAGGCCCTTCCTCAGTTGCTCCAGGTTGCCTTTGCCTTCGGGATCTCCATGTAGATCTGGGGTTTGTCTGGTCTTGAGGTGGACCCTCGATTTCTGTAGTCTGCCCTTTGGGCCCTGGGGGGGGCCAAACCTGCAGCTATGTCTCCTTGGCTTCTGTCTCCTCCAGGCATGGATGGGGCTGGTTGTTCTCTTGCTGGTCGTTTCAGTGGTCTTCCGCTACTTTCGTCTTGGCCAAGGTTCCCTTTCCAGCCCCGGGCGCTCGTGGGACATCTTCCCTGTCCCTCCCTTGTTTTTTGCTTCCCAGTTTCGGGCCTCCTGTTGGACAGGGGTTTGTTCCTTTGGCAGATTTCTCGCTGAGCAGGATCCTTCTCTTCCAGCTACTGCTGGTTTCCTTGCTGAGCGGGTTGTTCTGCACCTACTGTTTTTTCCCGCGAGGCGGGTTTTCCAATCCTGCTGGTTTTCCCGTCGGGCGAGATTTTTCAATTATGTCGGTTTAGGGTTTGCTCCTTTTCCTACTAGTTGGGATTTTTCAAATAATTTTGTTTTTTCCCTGAGATGGGATTTTAGGGTTTACTGTTTTTTCCCGCTAAGACAGGATTTGTCAACTTCTTCCCTTTTTCGGATTTTCTCACTGGATGGGATATGTCCTAGGGTTTGTTTTTGAACCTAAAAAAAATAAAAAAGGTTTCTAATTTATTTTGGAGTTGTTGATTTAAATTATATTTATAATATAAAAATTTAAATAATTTAAACGTTTCATATTCATTATTTTTATGCACTTTTTATTTTATTTTTTTGAAATGCAAGCATAAAATATGTTAAAGTTTAAGCATTTGCATACATATGGTGAATTTAAATTAAAATTATTATAAATAATTATTATTAAAAAATATTTAAAAAAGCACTTAATAAAATACGTCATAAAGAAAATGCTTTTTTAATGTTAAAGAAACTTAACCAACATATTTTATTATCATAAAATTAATGATTTATACATATATCACTGGATATTGATAAAAATTTAAAAAAATAATAAAAATAAAGATAAAATATATATATTTAATTGAGCTCTTCAACATAAAAACATTGGTGTAGACCAATTGGTTTGACCAAACCCTGTAAGGGGGGCGAAGGTCCAAGGTTCAAATCTTGGGCCTCGTCGAACTAAACACTTGTCCCTTTCCTGGTGCTTTCGCGACGTAAAAGGTTTAAAATGATTGTGTCATGGTGGTTATAGGGGCGACTGCGCGAAGATCTACGTGGCGCTTTCGGGGTAGACAACACAAAATACTATGGCAGCCATAAAATCCGGATAGCCTGGCAGCTTCTAGGGTAAACAACAGAGAATACTATGGCAGCCATAAAATCCAGATAACCTACCCAGATTCATTGTGGCTACCGATTCCACTATGTAAATTCAAAATAAAAATACAAAAACATTACACTTGAATATTTACCCCAAACAACTTAATAGATCGAACTTTGTGAAGAATATGAACTAGAAGTATGAGAATCATGGGAACACTCTTTGTAGCTGCAAGTGATACAAAATAAAGCATTCAATTTATCCCACCAAAACTCTACGTTGTCTTTGGCTTTTAATCCTCTTCTTTTCACAAAATATTTCCAAAAATATTTCCACCATTTTATAAGCACATAAGTTTTACTGTTTTTCCACAATTTTAACTAGAAGAATTCTTCTCTCAGCCCAAAATCCAAGTCAATAAGCTTGGGTTCCATAGCTTGTCCTTCCTCTATGGCTTCTTTTTCTGCCTCTCCACAATACTGCAGAATATATTTTTAAATGTTATTGTTGGGAATAATCAATCTACACAACCTGTTTATATCACTCTCTGTCAATTCTTTTCCAAACAAGAACTTCAAAGACTACAAATTCAAATTTACTTCACTTGTTGGCATAATTGCTAAATGATTATCTTCAATATTTTCACCCTTATGTTTGATATAAGAAAATCATATATGTTTTTTTTATTTTTTGATCTTGGGTTTTAGGAAGAGAGACCAAAGCCCCCATAGCCTTAACTAAAGACAAAAAAATTATAATTTTGCTTCAATCTAAATTTTTTTAATTATGAAAATGTTATATAATTATATTTTTAAAATATTTTATTAGTTTATTATAAAAATAATATATTAAATATTACATCTACATTTTGTTTATTTAAATTTTATATTTTAAACATATACAATAATACTTACAATTTTATATCACATTTAAATATATTTTTATAATTAGTATTAGTATTTGGACTTATCATTTAATTAAAAATTGGAAAAAATATTTAAAAAGTACAAATTAATAATGATATGTTATAATTTGAATTTTAAAGTTCTAGTATTGATAAAAATGTGGATGAAGATTACATTTTAATTATGATTTGGCTGGATTTTTTTAGATGTTTTTTGTTTTGTTCGACTTTCAGTGTTGAGTGTTGATCTCAGTTGGGTTCACACATGTTTCTCTCTGTAAAATGTTTTGGGTCCTTTCAAAACCTCTCTATCAATAAAAAATTATAACTTAAACAATAAAGATTAAAAGATGAAATACAATTTTTTTTCTTCTTTGAAGTCTTTGAAGTAAAATGCAAAGGATGCAACAAGGACCGCCTTCCCCATTATTAGAACTTGTGCATTTTTGATGAAATAAAATTTTAGACTATGTTTTGAATATTTATAAAAAATTTAAGTCTAAAATTAAATTGATGTTTGATAAAAATATTTGTTAAAAACTTCGATCAAAGATATTCTTCATTTGGATAGAAGAGCAAAAAATAGTTGCTAGCTTGGTAGGTTTAGGGGTGGGAAAGTCTTGTCTACTGCATTAACGCCGCCTTGAGGCGGTGTTAGTTCACCCTTTTTAATGGTTGCCGCTCATACAGTCGGCTCAGTTTATTCTGAGTTTGTTGGAGAGCTCAATGGCACCGGGGAAGCATCCGCACAAGTTCATTCCGAAAGTGTATCACGAGGTAAAGGCCTTGTCCCTGAAGTTGTTATTCCTTTGCATGAATATCATACGGCTTGTGAATGGTTTGAAAGTCATACCTTGGTGGGTTATTTTTTGGGTCGTATCCCATATGATACCCTTATTCGTTCCTGGGTCCAACAAGTTTGGGGCCCATATGGAGTCAAAGTGGAGAATGTACAAAACCTTACCAAAGGGTATTTCCTTTTTGCTTTTCAGACCCAGCTCAAGCACAGAAGGTTCTGTCTAGGGGACCATGGACTGTCCGTAATTCTCTGTTGATTCTGCAACCCTACTCTAGGGATTTCCAAGTCAGTGACCAAGCTGCACTGGAAGTCCCGGTGTGGGTTGAATTCCTCGGTCTTCTTGTTCCCCTTTGGGGTTTTTTGCAGACTTTAGCTGCCCCCTTAGGTAAGTTTGTTTGTCTTGAGCCAGAAAATTTCTTCTCCGCTCGACCCACTAGAAGGATCTGTATCAAAGTTGACCTTACCAAGGATTTGCAGGAGTTTATTGATATCAAGATCGGGGACCAATCCTTTAGGCAAAGAGTTGCCTATATCAATTTTCCCAATACCTGTTACCGGTGTCAATCTGTAGCTCACAAAATTTGGGAGTGTCCTCTGATGGAGTGGAAATATAAGGTAAATCCCTCGCCCACTCCCGTGGCTCCAGCTAATGGCTCACGAGAAAACACTAAAGAATGGACTACTATTTCTAGCAGGAAAACCCATGGAGCTAAGCAACAGGAAGCTTCGGTTTCCATTGCACAACCTACCCCTACTCCTTCTCGGGACATGCAAGCTTCTACTGAAGATGTTCAGACTCCTATTGATACGGCCCCTCCGGTTGTTGGCATGCAACCCCTAGTTCCACCAGTGTCTCAATCTCTTTGGTCGGGCCCTTCTTTTGCCTCAGTGGTGGTAGCTCCAGATAATTCTTCGATGGAGGAGGGGTCGGGCCTTTAAGGTCCGCCGCTCTCGTAGCCCTGTTCGGAATGACAAACATCGATAGCTAATCAGTGATGCTTTCCCCATGGCCTCCAACTCTTATGGCTCGCTTGAAGGTTTGGGTGATGCAGAGGATGTCATGGAGATCATGCATCCTGACAAATCCCAATGATTTTCTTCTCATGGAATGTCCGAGGACTGACGGACCCGATCAAAAAATATTTGGTCCGAAATG
The DNA here is from genome assembly GCA_028583015.1 of Wollemia nobilis. NCBI lineage: Eukaryota > Viridiplantae > Streptophyta > Pinopsida > Araucariales > Araucariaceae > Wollemia > Wollemia nobilis. The sequence goes on along the minus strand of JAQPPZ010000048.1, from coordinate 2,964,396 downwards.
AGATGTCAAATGTTTCTCGAGTGCATGGAAGCCTCGATTTTTTATGTCTACAAGAAGTTAAGATTTTTGATTTCAATCTACGGTGTGCATGTGACTTTTTGTGGCCACGAAGTGCCTCTTTTGCCATGAAGCATTCCTCGAGAAAATGGGGAGCCATCACTATCCTTGCACCTCGATTACAGAAGAATGTTGTGACCTAGGGTGTTGACCCATCCAATCAAGTTGTCTGGATTTTGCTCGAGATCTATGGAAAACCATTTGGGGTGGTTAATGTGTATGCCTCGAACATCGCTTCTGATCGATGTGAGCTGTGGAGATGGCTTGCCATGAATCTGCCATTTGCCACTTGGGTGCTCTGTGGAGATTTTAATATGGTGGAGAAAGCTTCTAACAAGGTCAGTCATGCTCCGATGCGATGGTGCTTAGGTGAAAGGGAAGCTTGGTTTTTTATGAAAAACAAGCTTCACCTTTATGACCCTAATTCTCGCTTCTCACCTTCTGACTTCCCTCAGGCTCTTTGGTACACCTGGTCCAATTTCTAGGCTGCTTCTGCCAAGGTTTTGGAAATATTGGACAGAGCCATGATTTTTGAGTGTGACAACTTTTAGTTCTCCCATATTTTGCCTTCTTCATCGTATGTGCTGACTTTCCCTGGTACTACACTATCTGATCATTCACCTATTTTATTCTCGATGGTAAAGTTAAACTTTCAACCCAGAGTGCATTCTTCACAGTTTTACCTGAATGTTTCTTTTTTGCATAGCTTTAGCATGAAAGCTCATATATGCCGTATTTGGAATTTGATTCCTAGACTTGATGGTCTTTCTGGAAGGATTGAGTGGTGGAATGTTGCCATTCAATGAACCACTAAGGTGTTGCGGACTCTAGGTGTTGAAGTTGCAAAGCGATGGAAACAAGCTAAGTTTACCTTGTAGAGTGAGCTATCCAAAGCCTGTCTCAGGCTTGAAGCCTCTCCTTTCAGCTCTCTTGCTCAGTCCCAAGTTTCTTCCATTCGGCATGAGCTAAAAAAATTGATTTGTATGAAGCCAAGGGTGCTCAATTACGTGCTCGAATGCATTGGCTCAAAGTGGGGGACAGAGTGACCAAAGATTTTTTTCAATGCCTCAGACCTCCTGCCCAGTATTCTCAGTTTCAAGCCATTCAAGTTGATGGGCAGAGATTCATAGACCTTCCAGACATTGTCAAAGCCTTTGTTTCACATTATCAAGGTGTTTTTGCTTCTCAACCCCTTGATGATGCTAGAAGGTAAGCTCTTGTTGATTGTACCATTGTTGTCCCCAACAAGCTTTCTCCTGAGAAAATGATATTCTGTGACACTCCTCTTTCTCTGGAAGATCTAAAAAATGCCTTGTCACTCATGGCCAATGATAAGGCACCTGGTCTTGATGGCTTCCCATGTGAATTCTACAAAGAATTCTGGGATATGCTTGGTTCTGATCTCCACAAAGTGTATCTTGAAGCCCTGCAATGTGGTTCACTGGGTTCCATTATTAACAAAGGCAATGTTAAATTTATTCCTAAGTCTGGAGATCCTGAGCTCATCACTAATTGGAGGTTGATCACCCTGCTTAATGTGAGCTATAATATTATTTCCAAAGCCCTTGCGCTTAAGCTTAAATCTCTCCTACCTTTGATTGTCAGACCTGAACAAACTGGCTTTGTTCAGGGAAGATACATTCTTGATAATGTTCTTGTTGTTTGGGAAGGTATGGAGTGGGCAAGAAATTCTGAACAAGATGCTTTATTCATTAATATTGACTTTGAGAAAGCCTATGATAATATGGAGTGGTACTTCATCACTGCCATGCTTCAGGCTTTGGGCTTTGGGCCAGTGTTTGTGAGCATCGTTCTTATGTTATTTCAAGATGCTTCAGTTGTTCTTACTTTGAATAATAGTCAATCTCAGTCAATTTCTCTTGGTCGTTCTGTAAGACAGGGGTGCCCTCTTGCTCCATCTCTTTTCATTCTTTTTGTAGAGGCTTTTGGCTATTTTTTGGCCCATAAGGTGGATCAAGGATTAATCAGGGGTATTGCTCTCCCCAATTCTGATCATCAGTTGGTCAATGGTCATTTTGTTGATGATTCTTTTTTAACACTTCGAGAAGATGAGCAATCCCTTTCCTCAGCTATTAGTTGCTTAGAGGTGTTCTTTTTAGCCTCTGGTTCTTCTATTCAATGGAAAAAAACCTCCTATTTTTGGCAATCTCAATCCCAGCTGCCATGTTGGTTGCATCATTTCCAATGGACTTGGATTCAATCGGGTGAGGTGTTTAAATTTCTTGGAATTCCTTTTGTGTTTCATGGTTCCTCTGCTCAATTGTGGTAGTATGTTATTGAGAAAGTGGACAAGAAGCTTTCTTACTGGACTAGTAAGAAACTTTCTCTGGCAGGAAAATTTTAGATTTGTTCTAAGGTTTTAGCCACTACCCATGTCTATTATTCGTCTTGTTGGGTTCCATCCAAATCTTGTTATAAAAAGTTGGATAAGCTTCTAAGAGATTTCTTGTGGGCCAAAGACTCTTTCAAACGAGGTTTTCATCGGGTAGCCTGGGAAATTTGTTGTTTGCCCAAAGACTGTGGAGGCATGGGTTTGTTTGATTGTCACCGACAAGGTTTTGCCCTTTGTGCTAAATGGATCACCCGATCTTTAATTGGGGATGAATCTTGGAAAGTGTTGGTCAGGCATTGCATTTCTTCTGGTTTGCTTCAGGGGAAGAAAATTTGGAAAGGGGTGGGATTGCAATCCATTCTTACTGCCCCTGTCCCTATTAAAGTTAAAGGTTCTTTTGTCATTCAGAGTATTTGGAAAGCCTGGGAGGCCTTCAAACCCTGGCTCAGTTGGAAAGGGAGTTTCTGCAAAGCAGGTGCCTCTTTGCCTTCCATGAATATTTGGTGGTCTCTTGTTATCACTTGGCAGGGCTCTCCCCTGGCTCTAGTGCAGTGGGTCAGAGCGCAGAGGTTCTATAAGCATGGTATTGCTTCCATTTTTTATTTCTTCTCCCGACATACCAGGAGTTGGATACCCTAGGAAAGTTTTCATCAAATTCACAATTTAAATCCTGGTGATAGAGATACTTATGAGGTGGTTATTGATAGTATTCCATTTTCTATTTGGTGCAAACTGCATAAGCATTTTCAAAAACCCTGGTGGTCAGATTGGTGTTGGCCTAGGGAGCTTCCTGTTTTGCAATATAAAGCTCATCTAGGTTACAAATGGCTCACCCCACAAGTTCCAATGGTTGATAAGCTCACTATGAGATGGGACTTAGTCTCTCTTCCCTCCCAATGGAATAAGAGGTTTCGGATTGCTTGGGCTACTTATATTGAACCTAAACAAAGTTTTTTTGCTTGGAGCCTCTTGCACTAGGGGTTTCCTGTTGGCAATAGGCTCAAGCATCTGGGTGTTCATAATCCCATTTTCCCGATTTGCGGATAGGCGAAAGATTTACTACATGTTTTTTGGTTTTGTGATCGGGCTCAATCGGCCTGGGAGTGGCTTCTTGAAATTTTTAGACCTTTTATGCAAGAGGATTTTACCTGGGTGCATGCTATTTTGGGTGACCCTATTGCTTTTTCCTTCAACTTGGGTGTTGTTTGGAATATTTTTAGAATTGGTACCCTATTTTATCTTTGGAAGTCCCGGAATAGAGCTATTTTTTCTCAGCAAGATGTCGGGCGTGTCTTCTCTGTTGTTGATAAATATGCTATATTCTTTGATTGTTGGTTACAGATTCAAGTACAGGTTGAAAAAGTACATGTGGAGCTGTAGTACTTACGTACCCTCATGGAGCATTGGGGGAATGTGCCCTACGCTATGAGTCGACATATTTGACACTATTTTGGCGGTTGTTATCTAGATTTTTGTGGACTATTTCTGACACTCTTGTGTACTCCTAACCACGGTGGTTAGTGTGTTGGTTTACGGGGTGTGCTAATCCCACCCACCCTTTTTTGTATGATTAGACATTATTTTATTAATATAATGGCTTTTTCATCCAAAAAATATTTGTTATAAAAACTAATATATTTTTTTATTAAGTAATGGAAGGGGTTTTGAAAGGGTTCCTAAACATTTTAAACCAAGAAGCAAAGGCTTCAACAAAGGAACCAAATAAACTCATAAAAGGAGCTATCCCACCTAGGGACCTAGGAGCCAAGCACAAACCCAGATCAAGAAACAACATAATTGAGCAGAGAAAAACAAGAACCAAGAGAACTCAAAGAAGTGATTCCCGCCCAAGTTACTTTCTAGAGTACAGACTATGAAATTTTAAAATGTTGTATTTGGTACAAGAAAATTCTAAAATTCAAGAAGTAGATCTTACCCACATCACTAACGATAGGACGAGTTGCAAAAATTAAATACGTAACTTGCACCATGAAAAAGAAGAACCAAGACACCAACAACTTCCCACCCATAGAGGAAATTTAAAAATTAAAAATGGAGCAAAGGTAGAAAATAAAAACCATCCATTTTCTAAAGTGAGAAGTCCAAGGAAAATTATGAGGACTCCCCCATTCAGAATCTAGACAATAAACCACCTCCATCACTAGAAAAGCAACAATAATTTGGAGACCATAGGACTCAAACAATCGAAATAGAATCTTTAATCCAGAACCTAGAATTAGATTTTTTTCCCACCAATGAATGAGGAAGGTTGTGACCTGAAGAAAGCTAAACTTTATTGATTTTCAAAAATATATTTCCCTCCAATTTTTGGATCAATTGTGATCCATTATCTATCTCTATCTTGGTTTCCCTTTTTATTAAATATTTATTGGTATTTTTTTGCTTATTTTTTTGGGCTTAGGGAGGTAGTTTTTTCCCATTTTGGACTTAGGAGATTCATTTCATATCTCAAGAACTTGGGGTTCCCCTATCTGGATAACATGATCTTGTTTTTCTCTTTCCTCAACATAGGAAGGTACTTCAAATATTTACTGACTCCCAGATGCTCCCAGGCAAGCATGGGGGGAAAGTAGCCATCAGGGCTTCCAATCCAACTTGTTCTTATTCCATTATTTCTTGGGAAACTTGATCCTGGGATTCACCAACTCCTTTTACTTCATGTAGAATGTAAGTTATTAGTAGCCATAGGAAAAATAACATCAACCTATTCTTCTTCAACTTCCTGAATAATTTCTTTAGGATACTTACCTTCAACATGGGCTTTCTTCTCTAGATTTTTCTTAGAGGAACATCAAGTAGAAGAATTCATGTGCAAATATTATCTGGATCAAACATTTAATTTCAAAGGTGAGTTTCTTTTCTTGGATTACCTCTTAGAATAAAATTTTAACTATTGACAATCTCATGAAAATAGGCATGTACATCACCAATTGTTGTGTTCTTTGTAACTCTAATTAGAAGGTAACCTTTCATTTGTTCTTGGAATGTTTGTTCTTCGTTGGCATATTGAACTCCCTATTTTATCTCTTTAGCATTGTGTGGTTTCAACCATCATCTCTTTGTCAATTGTTAGAACAATGACCAAATACCTTTTCCAATCCCCAACTAAAGTTTCTTTGGTCCACTTGTCATCATCATTTACCTATGGTAAGTATGGTTTGATCATAACAATAGACTGTTTAATAGTTTGAGCAAAAATTATTGGTTTGTCTTCCACTATGTCATCACTCTTGCCTCGAAGAATGCCCAACTTGTTCCTATATCTGAAGTCCCTAAACCTGACCTTGAAACTCGCTTGTTTAATATGTTCAATTTTAAGTGCAATCCTTCTATGGCCTCCCAAAACCGTATTGATAGATCTATTATTAAGTGGAATCCTCCTCCGGTTGGTTGGTTAAAACTAAATTTTGATGGCATGGCAAAAGGGAATCCTAGGATGGTCGATGTTGGGGGCATTATCAGAAATGATAGGGGTCAAATAATATTTTCTTATGCAGATAATATTGGGATTCAGTCCAACAACCTTGCAGAAGTGAGAGTCATGTACCAAGGTCTGATAATTATGCAGGATTTTGATTGTGACCACATCATTATTGAAGGTGATTCCATGCTTACTATTAATTGGCTCAAAGGAAATCAATTCCCACTGTGGATTGTTCACAATATGATTAATAAATGCAAAAGCTTAATGGGCAGATACGCAATATTGTTATTCAACACTTGTATAGATAAGGAAATAAAATAGTAGATTTACTTGCAAACAAAGGAGTTTAGAAGAATCCCTTCACATTTGATGGTTTGACTTCCCAGTGGGACTCGTGGAGGTAAACCATGGTGATGGAATTTGTTTACTTTAGCAAGTATGATGGTCCAAGTAAACCTATTGTACCCCAAATGAGACTCCCTTGCCTCTAGCCTAGGAGTAATCACTTCCCGCATGGTATTTGATTCCTCATGAGAATTCTAAGGTGCAGTTCAATGTCAACTCAAGTGACAGTTATAGTTTCTTGTTCTGGTTTACATGGTTCTTATTCATGGTTTGCTTATTTTAACATTTTCTCGTGTTTATTTTTTGGGTTTGCTGATTTTTTTAGGAACTGCTAGGTTTTCTTTTTTGTCTTTTTGGATGGTTTGGTTGGATTTTATCAGATGTTTTTTTGTTTCTTTTAGCTTTCAGTGTTGATCCCAGTTGGGATCACACATCTTTCTCTTTATAAAATGTTTTGGGTCCTTTCAAAACCCCTCTATCAGTAAAAACATAAATTAAGTATATTTTCATATTCTATGGGTTGACTCCAAGAACCAAGGTCAAATATGATATCGATAGAGTTTGGAATATTTGCCTCAATATCTACATTGACACACATCTTCATAAATATCAATACTAACTTTGCTCTTGTTTCTAAATCAATCATGATGAGATCACCAATAGCCTTGGAAATACCTCTCAAAATATCATCGTGCCACATATGGAAGGGGATACCATGGAGTCTGAATCACAGTGGTACCAAGTTAATTTTTAGGGAATATAGATTAAAATCAACTCCCAATTTCCAAAGAAAAAGGCTTCTCTTTCCATAAAACCAAGGTCCTCTATCCAAAATGTACCTTATGTCAACTTCACAACTTATATTAATGAGGAAAAAGGATTTTAGGAGAGCAAAAATTTCCATAAGACCTTGCAGTATCCATTTAGAGCAAGCTCATATTCTGATGGAATCTAAGTCTAGCCAAAACCCCAAGAATTTACCCACAAGGTTGCAAGCACCCTGGTCCAAGTTGAGCTTCAAAAGATCTGCAAGAACATGCAATTTCCTCTAAATCGGGTTAAGATAAAAAAAATAACTTTCAAAGAGAACCTACCTAGAAAATTTGAGACCATCGTAGAAGTGCATGCTAGGATCAAAAGGATTTTGCAGGAACAATGACAAGTCCATACAACCAGAGCACCACTCAAACCGCTCAATCTGCTCTAATCGTGCAAACTACTTGAACCACTCAACCTACCAAACACTACCTTCACAAGATCCCCATCCTTAGAGGGGATCGGATCCATGATTTCCATAATATAATTCTCAAGGATCTTGAGTTATGACTTTCCAGGAGCCCCGTTCCTGGGGACTGACTCCTTGATTCCTTGAAAATATCCTTGATTATAAAACTAATATTATTATGTAAATAAAATATTAATTCAAATTTATTAAATAATTAATTAATCATAAGTAATTAATGAATTTATTTATAATTAATTATATTAAAATTTAAATAAAATAAATAAGTTATTATTTAAACCCTGCTTTATCCTTAGTTTAGATTAAATCAAATAACAAAAATATAAAATATTTAGTTATGAAATTCTGAGGAGTAGTTTTAGAGGGTTGGGTCTTTGAATATGAACAACAGGAGGAAAGGTGGTCACACTTTGAGCAAAGAGAGTAGACAGAAGGCTTGATTTCATACTTGATCTCTTGAGTCCAAGTTGAAATATCAGACCAACCTAATGAATTTTGGCAGTTTCAACTCTAGATTGGCAAGGACACACAATATGGCATAGATCATTCAAGAATTTGCTTTGGTAACTGGATAAAAGGAAACTATATCCCCAATGGATCTCGCAATGCCAATGAGGATATCTTCATGTCAAAACTAGACTGACAGACCAAGGAACCTGACCCAACTTGTTTTATATTGATTATTACATATGTAAAAAGCAAATTTATTTTATTTTATTTTTTAAATGAAGTAAATATCAACAATGTTAAATCACTGGCATACATAAAGCAAATCTAAATTACATTAAAATTATTATAAATAATTATTTTAAAAATTATAATTAAATTTACAAGGAATCACCTAGGCAAAATACATAATCTTAAAAAAAATTAAAAAAATAAATCATGTTGAAGACACACTATAGATTTTAGCCAATATATAATAACTTGTACTACAATAAAATTAACTATATATCATCACTTGATATATATATATATGGTGAAAATTTGGAGGTACATAGGGGTCACCCTCCCCATGAGTTGAACTTGGATCTCCGCTAGGAGATCCCAATGGCTTTTACCATTGCATGTCCCTATCTTTACATCACCACTTGACTGATATATGTTTGATACATAGATAAATAGGTAACATCATTTGGTGTTGCTTCTATAAACCCTAAACCCATTAGATAAACAAATTCAACGAGACTCAAGACCCTCCAGGGCATTGAACATCATCACTTGTATTAATAAATATGAAAAAGAGATATTTAATTGAGCTCTCTTTCACATATAGATATTATACCTGAATATCTACCCCAAACAACTTAATAAGGACTTGTGATTGAGTGATAATGCCAAAAGAAGATGAACTAAAAGTATGCAAATCATGGAAATAGTCCTTGTCATTGCATGTGATTCAAAATCGAGCATTCAATTTATCCCAATAGAACTCTACATTGTCTTTGTCCTTCAATCCTCTTCGCTTTACAAAATCTTTCCATCCTTTAAAAAGCACATAAATTTTACTACTTTTCCACAACTTTAACAAAACAATGTATTCAATCAACCCAATATCCAAATCAATAAGTGTGAATTACATACCTTATCCTCCCTTGATGGCTTCTTTTTCTACCTCCTCACAATAACATAAAATATATTTTTGAATGTTCTTTTTGGGAATGACCAATCTACACAACCAATTTATTTATTTTTTTCGTGAAAAAAAATTGTAACTTTCATTTCAAAGTTTGAAAAAAAATATAGAGAGATGGGTATTTTATACCCTCATGTAAGCCTTAATAAATCATATGTATTACAATAATAATAATAGTTTATTGTAAACCTTGAGTCATCTTATAGAGTGCCATTTTTATACTTCAATCATGTAGCCATCGATCATTTTTTTAGATACGACCTTAATTATCCAAAAATGAAAAAGAAAACATGAAAGGTATCCTAAACCACAACTTCTATATGAAAAAGGTATCAAAAGGGTACAAACTATGGTGGAATCACAGTGTCATTTACTACTCCTTCCTTTAACCAAGTACCAAGTAGAATATCCAAGGAAACTTTTGATAGACCATCTGCTTCCTCATTTAGTTCTCTGTAAATATGTTTATGAGATATCTCTATAAATGATGCTTTTATTAATTTCACTTTCTCATAATAAGGCCTAAGTATCAAATTTTGCATCCCTACTAAACCTAAAACCCAATCCACCACCAATTTTAAGTCATCAAATATTTAAAATTTTGTTATTCCCTATTTCATTGCCATTCTTAAAAAAAATATCAAAGCCTTCCACTTTGCCATATTATTGGTACCTTCACCAAGACCTGCTTTGAAAGTGAATTTGTGATTTTCATCTTGATATAATACTCTTCCTGCCCCACATATATTTGGATTATCTTGACAAGCTCTATAAAATAACCGAAGACTTTGTAATATCCACTATTAAACTTCCAACCTGTTTTACAACCTTTAATTTTAGGGCTTTTTAATGCCTTCATAAGTATATTTGATCTAAGGTTGAACTTGTATAGGTTTCCTTGCTCTCAAACAACATAGAATTTCTTACCAACCAAAAATCCCATGTCACTATTAATGGAATGCACTTGTATTCCTTTAAACCTTTGTATTTGAACCATTGTTGCATATTATCCAATAGATTTCTTGTTGGTCATTATTTCTTCCCCTTAGTCATGTGTAGAATATACCTCCATATTTCTCTTAAAAATCATAGTGAAGTAGTATGTGATATTTTTTTTTTCTTCCCTTTTATGCAAACTACATTGAATTGGAACTTGCCAAGACCTCTTTTGTAGAACATCCTATGCCGATGCCTTATTAGCTAAAGCTAACTAAGAAAAATTATGATTTTCAACGGTGCTTTCACCTTCCAAATCGTGCTCCACCACCAAAGCTCCTCCTCATTATTATCTTCAAACATTCTCTTATATCCTTCTTTAGCTATAAATTATCTACTAGTTGGGTTCTTTGACCATACTAAAGAGTATTTTTCTTATATCAGTCTTACACAAGCCCTTGTCAAATCCCTTGTATACTTACTCCATTGTTCAGCTTCATTTCCTTCCAAAAGTAATTCTTCTGCTGAAAGCCACCTTATAGAGGCTACATCTGTTAATAATCTGAGCCCATACCTATTTAGATGTTCTATTTAATTTTGATATAGCTTATAATTCTCTCCATTCCCTATCTAGGGGTCTTTTCCTAGCCATTCTTTCTTCCTATTTCCTATTTTCCAAACCAAAAAATTACCCACTAATGAGAAAACTTCACTAATATTTTCCAAATGATAGTTGCATTAGTCACTAGTTGGATAGGAAGTCTAATCCACTCTTCAAACAACATGGAACCTAAATATTTCTCATTAATAACCTCATGGTATAATCCTTTACTAGTTATCAATCTCCAAAGACTCTTGGTAGCTAGTGCTTTCCTGAAGTTATGTATATTTTTAAACCCCCATCCTCTTGCTAATTTAGATTTGGCTATCTTACTCCATTTAACCAAAGGCATTGCATCCTTATCCCTTATTCTTGTCCAAATAAAATGGAAGCATTTGTTCCATATTTTATCCACTATTTTAACAATAATATGAGCTATAGAGTGCCAAAATATTTGAATGACTTTTAAAATTGATTTAACCAGTGTTAAATGACCTCTCGGTGATAACCATCTATTGCACCATAAAGTTACCCTTTTTTCTATTTTATTGTATAACCAAATCCAATCCTGGTATCCATAATTATTTGGCTTCAATATAAATCCAAAATATTTTAGAACTTTGCCAAACTCAATTAGATTGAAGCTAAAAATTCTTACCATTGCTTCTTCTTGTCCTTGTGATTTGTTAAAAGCTATATCTATTTTTTGGAAGTTTATTTCCATTCATGTGGTAGCACAATATAAAACTAACAACTATTTTTATTTTAGTGCTTCTCTTAAGGTACCATTTTCAAATAGGAGTATACCATCTACAAATAGTAAGTGGATCCCAACCAAAGAGTTTTTCAATTTAATGCCTTTGATCATGCCAAGTCTGTTTTATTGCTTAATCCTTCTACTCAACCCTTCAACCATAAGTAAGAATAATAAGGGTGCTAGAAGTCTCAACCCTCTAGAAGGATTGAAGAAGCTAGAAGCTGAACCATTAATTAAGACAACAAAGTAAGTAGAATTAATACATTCCATTACCCAATTTACAAAGGTCACACTACAACCAATATGAATTAATATAAGTCTGATGTACAACTAGCTTGGTCTATCAAAATATTTTACCAAATCAAGCTTAGTTATAATTGCTTGTTGTTTCCTTGATTTGAATGAATGAAGTGCTTCTTGAGAAACACCTATAGCTTCATGGATTTATCTTTTACTTAAGAAATTAAATTGTTCTTCTAAGAATGTGTCTAAAAAAAAACACTTTTAACCTCATAGCAATAATCTTGGATATGACTTTATAGAGAGTATTACACACTAATATGGGCATATACTCCCCAAAATATTATGGGTTATCCTTTTTAGGGATCAACACCAAGAAATTTGTATTTATAGACCCGAGTACCTTCCTAGCAGTCCTTTATTCTTCAACCACCTTTAAAATGTCTTCTTCCAACAACTCATATAAACCCACATAGAATTCAATGGTCCAACCATCTCATCCTAGAGTCTTCCCTTTCTAAAAATATTCAATTGCTATTTGTAGCTTGTCCTTAGTGAATTTTATCATCAAAGTCTCTTTAACTTCATCATTGACCATCTTACGTAGATAACGTGCTAACTTAATGATTTCTTCAATATTTGCTCTATTGGGTTCTTTTTGGTCATCAAATCTGCCTAGGTAAGGATTTTGAGTAAATATATGCGCCCTAGACCTAGACCAACATTGAAAAGCTGAAGGGAAGAGATGCCCCTTGTGCCAATCTTCGGAGAAAGGCCGGCTTCTATGCTAAACTACTTGGGTGTTTGAAGATAAGGATGTAGGAAAGAGATAAAAGGAGTTAGGGTTAGAGAAATTGGTGATGTAAGGTGAGAGAGAACAGGAAGCATGATCACCAACTAGCAACTTGAATAGAAGCAAAGAACACCAAAGATAAACGAAAAAAATGCAATGTAGATTTTCCTATGTATCCTTCAGGCGAGTTTCAGGGTACATTCCCCGATCGCATCTCGAATGCAGGGTTCAACATCCAACACACAAATGAAGAAAGACAAAATAATCAAGCATAGAAGGCAGCATAAAAGAAAGCCAACACAACGTCTTTCAAATCCTATGTATCTTTCAGAACGAGTTTCAGGGTATAGATTCCCGATCACACACCAGACGCAGGGTTTAGCATCTCGATCTATAAACGAAGAAAGACAAGAGAATCAAGCACAGAAGGCAGCATAAAAGAGAAGAATTGAGCTCAAAGCTTTTTTGTATTAATTGTAGGACATCAAGTTATAGCAGCTTTCTAGCAGATAGTTCCCCCCCGTTTACATTATAATGCCTAGGTTTTTATATAGGACCAGACCCTCTGAATCATTATTACACAGAATGGTGAAGTATATTCTTGAGATCTGAGAAGTTGGCTTCTTTCGGCCCTCGATACTGAGCTTTCTAATCCATTACCAAAATAGGCACTTGTGATCGGGTCAACCGTAGAAATATGCATTGATGAACCGCCTGAGTATCCTTGGTGTAATGCTCGAGTGGCCACCATGCTCGTCGGACTCTCCTTCAAGGACTGACACTTCGCTTCCAATTGCCAAAAAATAACAATGAGCTTATTGGGCAAGAAAGAATGCATTTACGAGGCACTTGATTGTCTTAAGAAAATACCCGGCTTGAAGCGCGTGCCCATCGCAAAAAAGCAACATGTCGTAATATCACGACATTTCTATGTCGTTGCCCTCTTTTGTTGCTTTTGGCCACGAAAACACATGTCGCGATATCACGACACTTTTCCTCTTTTTGGATTTCTTCTTGCTTTCGACCGCGATATTGCGACATGTCGCGATATCGCGACACTTTTTCTCACTTGTGCCTTCTCCTCGCTTTGCGCCGCGAAAATGCGACATGTCGCGATATCACGACACTTTTCTTCTTTTGGCTTTCTCCTCGCTTTCGGCTATGATATTGCGACATGTCACGATATCACGACACTTTTCCTTGCTTTCGCCTTCTTGTCGCTTTGAGCCGCGAAAATGTGACATGTCGCGATATCGCGACACTTTTGTTCTTTTGGCTTTCTCCTCGCTTTCGGCCGTGAAAACACTACATGTCACGATATTGCAACACTTTTTCTTGCTTGCGCCTTCTCCTTGCCTTGAGCCGCGAAAACACAACATGTTGCGATATCGCGACACTTTTCTTGCTTGTGCTTTTTCTTTGCTTTCGGCCGCAAAAATGCAACATGTCGCGATATCGCGACATTTTTCCTTCTTGCTTTGTCTTGTCGCTTTGAGCCGCGAAAATGTGACATGTCGCGATATCGCGACACTTTTCTTCTTTTGGCTTTCTCCTCGCTTTCGGTCGCAAAAACACATGTCGCGATATCACGACACTTTTCTTGCTTGTGCTTTTTCTTTGCTTTCGGCCGTGAAAATGCAACATGTCGTGATATCGCAACATTTTTCCTTCTTTGTGCCTTCTCCTTGCCTTGAGCCGCGAAAACATGACATGTCGTGATATCGTGACACTTTTTCGTTGTGGTTCTTCCTCTTGCTTTCGGCCGTGATATTGTGACATGTCACGATATCGCAACACTTTTCTCGCTTGCTCTACCTTGTTGCCTTGAGCCACAAAAACGCGACATGTCACGATATCGCGACACCTTTTCTTTCTTTTGGCGGAGCTATCTTCTTTGGCTTGTTCGGCAGTGGAGCTCTTCTTCTTCATTCCATGTGCAAGGGGGTGGCATTGAAAGCCAAAATTGCTGCAACACTTACAAATACCTTCGAAGAAACAAACAAAACAATCTACAAAGAGAATTTTTTTATTTTTATCTACCCCTTGTGCAATGTGACATGTCGTGTTTTCACGGCCGAAAGCGAGGAGAAAGCCAAAAGAAGAAAACTGTCGTGATATCACGACATGTTGCATTTTTACGGCTCAAAGCGACAAGACAAAGCAAGAAGGAAAAATGTCGCAATATCGCGACATGTTGCATTTTCGTGACTGAAAGCAAAGAAAAAGCATAAGCAAGAAAAGTGTCACGATATCGCGACATGTCACGTTTTCGCGGCTCAAGGCAAGGAGAAGGCGCAAGCAAGAAAAAGTGTCACGATATCGTGACATGTAGTGTTTTCACGACCGAAAGCGAGGAGAAAGCCAAAAGAAGAAAAGTGTCACGATATCGCGACATGTCGCATTTTTACGGCTCAAAGCGACAAGAAGGCGAAAGAAAGGAAAAGTGTCACGATATCGCAACATGTTGCAATATCGTGGCCGAAAGCAGGGAGAAAGCCAAGAGAAGAAAAGTGTCGTGATATTGCGACATGTCACATTTTCACGGCTCAAAGCGAGGAGAAGGTGCAAGCAAGAAAAAGTGTCGTGATATCGCGACATGTCGCAATATCGCAGCCAAAAGCAAGAAGAAAGCCAAAAAGAGGAAAAGTGTCACGATATTGCGACATGTTGCATTTTCATGGCCAAAAGCAACAAAAGAGGGCAACGACATAGAAATGTCGTGATATCGCGACATGTCGTATTTTCACGATGCAAGAAGGAGAACCAAGTTGAAGACTTAGAAATGTCACGATATCGTGACATGTTGCTTTTTTGCGATGGGCACGCGCTTCAAGTCGGGTATTTTCTCGAGACAATCAAGTGCCTCGTAAATGCATTCTTTCTTGCCCAATAAGCTCGTTGTTCTTTTTTGGCAATTGGAAGCGAAGTGTCAGTCCCTGAAGGAGAGTCTAACGAGCATGGCGGCCACTCGAGCATTGCACCAAGGATACTCAGGCGGTTCATCAATGCATATTTTTGCGGTTGACCCGGTCACAAGTGCCTATTTTGGTAATGGATTAGAAAGCTCAATCTCGAGGGCCGCAAGAAGTCGACTTCTCAAATCTCAAAAATATACTTCACCATTCCATGTAATAATGATTCAGAGGGTCGGGTCCTCTATAAAAACCCAGGAATTGTAATGTAAAAGGGGGGGGAACTATCTTCTAGAAAGTTGTTGTAACTTGATGTCCTGCGATTAATACAAAAAATCTTTGAGCTCAATTCTTCTCTTTTATGCTGCCTTCTGTGCTTGATTCTCTTGTCTTTCTTTGTTTATATATCGAGATGTTGAACCTACGTCTGGTGTGTGATCGGGGATATGTACCCTAAAACTTGTTCTAAAAGATACATAGGATTTGAAAGACGTCGTGTTGGATTTCTTTTATGCTACCTTTTGTGCTTGATTCTTTTGTCTTTCTTCGTTTGTATGTTGGATGTTGAACCCTGTGTTCGAGATGCGATCGAGGAATGTACCCTGAAACTTGCCTGAAGGATACATAGAAAAATCTACATTGCATTTCTTTCGTTTATCTTTGGTGTTCTTTGCTTCTATTCAAGTTGCTAGTTGGTGATCATGCTTCCTATTCTCTCCCACCTTACATCACCAATTTCTCTAACCCTAACTCCTTTTATCTCTTTCCTGCACCCTTATCTTCAAACACCCAAGTAGTTTAGCATAGGAGCTGGCCTTTCTCCGGAGATTGGCACGAGGGGCATCTCTTCCCTTCGACCTTTCAATGTTGGTCCAGGTCTAGGGCACATATATTTACTCAAAATCCTTACCTAGGCAGATTTTATGACCAACAGTTTTTGGCACGCCCAGTGGGATATGACTGTGTCTATCTCAGAAAGATCCATAACCATTCAAGGTCCCATATTTTAAACAATTCTCGATGTGACCCAGTCAGTCTCACCTTCCGAGTGGTAGTGAAAATTGATGCTCTCATTACCAAAATACTCTTAGCATCTGGCGACTCTGTTCAACCCAAAAATCTCTAAGTCGTAAAGACCAGTACCTAAAACCTGTGCCTTCATGGCAAAAGTTCCCCATGTTTTAAGGAAGTCCAAGTTGGTGAATCTCTGGCTTGCCTTCATCTGGTAAAATCACCTCACGACTCTAAGTTGAAGATCCAAATTTCTTGATCGTAGGAATTTTTTTTAAAAAAGGCTGAAAGAAGATATCTCGAAGGAATCAAGGTTCGATGAGCAGCCTTGACCTCACAAGCGGAGAAAAGTATGTTCACCTGGTGACTCCAACTTAGTGGCGAGGACCATGATCTCCGTAGGCCACTGTTATAATGGAGAGGGTATATCCCAGCTGGGATGATCGTGGCCCTCTGAATCTTTAAAGTTACCATGAAATTCTTGAAGGCACCTTGAAGACGGTGACAAAATACAATGGCACTAAGGGAATGGCCCAAGATCACATTGAAGATGTTGCGGCTCTACCGCCCCTCTATGACATAATCCACGAAGATGTCATGATCAAACTTCTGGTCCTATCTCTGGAAGGAAGAGTGCTATAGTGGTACAGACTGCTCAGGCATAAAAGCATCTATTCATGGGATGACTTGGTGGGAGCACTATTCGAAGCATTTGATGGCTCTTAGGACCCCTTCCAGCTTTTGACGTACCTCTCCACCATCATGAGAGCACCTCTGGAGAGCATCACGAACTTCAATGTCTGATTCTATAGAATTTGGAAGAGAATTCTAGGGGAGATCCAACCGACGCCCGCCCAAGCCCACCTCTTCTATGTTCGGGCTCTTCACCCAGACATGGGCCTCATCTTACTGCAATTATGTGAATGAAGATTTCCTCAAATATTTGAGGAAGCAGTACGAGCAGAGCAGCTTCTACTCCTATCTGGAAAGTGGTAGTGGGGGGAAATTCCACCACTTTCTCCAATAATTGTGACTCCTATCTCTCCTGCACAGTATTCATCATGGCAGATTCCTCATACTGAGCAGAGGCCTGAGATGTAGTCGTTTGGAGCTCAAGAGGCAAGTTTCGTCCAAGGCCAACCAACATTTTCTGCTCCTGTCTCTCCTGCATAGTATTCATCATGGCAGACTCCTCATACTGAGCAGAGGCCTGAGATGCAATCATTTGGAGCTCGAGAGGCAGGTTTCATTCGAGGCCAATGATGGGAATATGCAAGCTTTGCCCCACCAATGAACAATATGGTTGCTTGTAGTCTCCATCAAGAGATGGGCTAAGGAAAGGAGCAGTCTGAAGTGGCAGAACCTAAGAACAAAGAGGGCACTTTTTTGCACCCTTCTTGTATCCCAGAGGATGGCATGCAAGCATTCATCCAGATTCCATTAAGCATGCCGAAGGAGCCCTGTTACTCCATCAGGAAGATGGAAGAACCTGTACCCAGCCCACAGTTAGTAGATTCTTTAGTATGCTGGTATTGGTTCCAGTCCCCACCACAACCAGTACCCCAAGAGGCCTCTCATGCTGCGAACTTCTTCGCAACATCTTTCATCGGCAACACGGGTACTGGAAGGAGCGACAACTCACTGCGTTGCTCCCCATTCGCAACATGGACAACTTTGGGAAGAAGTCTGTTGGACTTCAAAGATCAACTGAAGTTCAATCAGATCTGGTCTGGACATTACAGGTTCATCGGATAAGCACCCAAAGTTGGATTTATGGTAGCGACATGCCAATCATGTCACAAATTTTGTGTAAATACTGTAAATGGCCCGACTAGTAAATAAGTGTCAAAAGCGCTAAGTGTTGCTTAAGAGCTTAGGCACAAACAAAAAAAAAAAATTGTTGTCAGTGAATGGTCAGAGGAGAAGATAATGTGAATGACTCTGTTGCCCAATGGACAAAGGCCTGGGATCTCTGCATTCAGACTAGCTAAATGCCCCGCGAGCCGCCAAGAATGTTGACAATTTTGTCACATTGCACAAGGGGTAGATAAAAATAAAAAAATTCTCTTTGTAGAGTGTTTTGTTTGTTGCTTCAAAAGTATTTGTAAGTGTTGCAGCAATTTTGGCTTTCAATGCCACCCCCTTGCACATGGAATGAAGAAGAAGAGCTCCACTGCCGAACAAGCCAAAGAAGATAGCTTCGCCAAAAGAAAGAAAAGGTGTCACGATATCGCGACATGTCGTGTTTTCATGGCTCAAGGCAACAAGGTAGAGCAAGCGAGAAAAGTGTCGCGATATCACGACATGTCGCAATATCACGACCGAAAGCAAGAGGAAGAACCAGAACGAAAAAGTGTCGTGATATCGCGACATGTCACATTTTCGTGGCTCAAGGCAAGGAGAAGGTGCAAAGAAGGAAAAATGTCACGATATTGCGACATGTTGCATTTTCACGATCGAAAGCAAAGAAAAAGCACAAGCAAGAAAAGTGTCGCGATATCGCGACATGTCATGTTTTTGTGATCGAAAGCGAGGAGAAATCCAAAAGAAGAAAAGTGTCGCAATATCGTGACATGTCGCATTTTCGTGGCTCAAAGCGACAAGACAAAGCAAGAAGGAAAAATGTCACGATATCGCGACATGTTGCATTTTCGCAGTCGAAAGCAAAGAAAAAGCACAAGCAAGAAAAGTGTTGCAATATCATGACATGTCACGTTTTCATAGCTCAAGGCAAGGAGAAGGCGCAAACAAGAAAAAGCGTCGTGACATGTAGTGTTTTCACGGCTGAAAGCGAGGAGAAATCCAAAAGAAGAAAAGTGTCATGATATCGCGACATGTCGCATTTTCGTAGCTCAAAGTGACAAGAAGGTGAAAGCAAGGAAAAGTGTTGCGATATCGCGATATGTCACAATATCACGGCCAAAAGCAAGGAGAAAGCCAAAAGAAGAAAAGTGTCACGATATCGCGACATGTCGCATTTTCGTGGCTCAAAGCGAGGAGAAGGTGCAAGCAAGAAAACGTGTTGCGATGTCATGACATGTCGCAATATCGCGGTCGAAAGCAAGAAGAAAGCCAAAAAGAGGAAAAGTGTCATGATATCGCGACATGTTGCATTTTCGTGGCCAAAAGCAACAAAAGAGGGGAACGACATAGAAATGTCGTGATATTGCAACATGTCATATTTTTGCGATGCAAGAAGGAGAACCAAGTTGAAGACTTAGAAATGTCGTGATATCATGACATGTTGCTTTTTCATGATGGGCACGCGCTTCAAGTCGAGTATTTTCCCGAGACAATCAAGTGCCTCGTAAATGCATTCTTTCTTGCCCAATAAGCTCATTGTTCTTTTTTGGCAATTGGAAGCGAAGTGTCAGTCCCTAAAGGAGAGTCCGATGAGCATGGCAGCCACTCGAGCATTGCACCAAGGATACTCAGGCGGTTCATCAATGCATATTTTCGTGGTTGACCCGGTCACAAGTGCCTATTTTGGTAATGGATTAGAAAGCTCAGTCTCGAGGGCCGCGAGAATCTGACTTCTCAGATCTCAAGAATATACTTCACCATTCTATGTAATAATGATTCAAAGGGTCGGGTCCTCTATAAAAACCTAGGCACTGTAATGTAAAAGTGGGAGGGAACTATCTACTAGAAAGTTGTTGTAACTTGATGTCCTGTGATTAATACGAAAAAGATTTGATCTCAATTCTTCTCTTTTATGTTGCCTTCTGTGCTTGATTCTTTTGTCTTTCTTCATTTATATATCGAGATGTTGAACCCTGCGTCCGGTGTGTGATTGGGGACTGTACCCTGAAACTCGTTCTAAAGGACACATAGGAGTTGAAATGCGTAGTGTTGGCTTTCTTTTATGCTGCCTTATGTGCTTGATTCTTTTGCCTTTCTTTGTTTGTATTTTGGATGTTGAACCCTGCGTCCGAGGTGTGATCGAGGAATGTACCCTAAAACTCACCCGAAGGATACATAGGAAAATCTACATTGTGTTTCTTCCGTTTATCTTCGGTATTCTTTGCTTCTATTCAGGTTGTTAGTTGGCGATTGTGCTTCCTGTTCTCTCCCACCTTACATCACCAATTTCTCTAACCCTAACTCTTTTTATCCCTTTCCTGCACCCTTATCTTCAAACACCCAAGTAGTTTAGCATAGGAGACGGCCTTTCTCCAGAGATTGGCACGAAGGGCATTCCTTCCCTTCGGCCTTTCAATGTTGGTCCAGGTCTAGGGTGTATACTTCTACTCAAAATCCTTACCTAGGCAGATTTTATGACCAACAGTTCTTGGTAAATTTTTTAAAATGGGATACTGGGATACTCCTAATCCTATTATTTCTTAAAACCTTATTATACTTTTTCCATCCCCCTTTTGTCTTCTAGATTGTATTTATCATTTTTTTTGTATACTTTTGAAAGAATTATTCTCATCCCCTTCTAGCCAAAATGCTCTAATTTTCATCATCCACTTTGCATCTTCCAATTCTAACAATTCCCTCTTCTTTTTTTCTAACTCCTTTACCTGTAAATTCTCCTTGTTTGAAGAAACCTCATTGCCTTTGTGACTATATAACTAGTTTAATTTAGATTATATATCCACTATTTTTGCCTCTACTTCCCAATATTTACCTTTGGTTCATGCGATTGTAGCATATTTGGTTCTCCTCAAATTTTTAAAAAATTGAAACATAGTTGTATCTTCTATTGTTAGTTCAATATGTCTCCACTCATATTTTACTATTGTAGACACCTAAAAGTCGCATTTGGTCACAATTTCATCCTTCACGATTAATTAAGTCACAAAACCTTACCAAATTACACTAATTGATTTCGAAACACCTTACATTCATATAAGGGCTATCCCTAAGCCCCTTTAGGCCATCTAAGCCCTTTCCTACACTAAATCATGGTCCCCACATGACCACCTTCAAAAACCCTAATCATGGTAACCCTAATTCTATTTTGAAAGTTACTTTATCATTAAAGTGCACATTATGACTTAAACATGATTAATTAGGGTGATCAACATTAACCCTAATTTTATCCTCACACATGTGTGCACCCACCACTTAGTTAAGATATTTAAAATATGCTTAACTTAATCACAACCTAACCTAGTATTTCCCTAATCAAGGTTAACCTCAACCCTTGCTCACACATGTGTGCACCTAGAATATTTCTAGATTCCTCTTTAGGGTATATGAAGGAATGACTCACCTTCCACTTCATCCTTTTAACCTAACCATGGTTGGAATCTAACCCAGGGTTCATGCCACCTCAAAAAGGACACCTCACCCCGCTAGCATTGGCCCACTCTATAAATAGATGGCTATTTTCACCTTAAAATAACTCTTACCATTTTGGTTTACTTACCAAAACTCTATAAAAATCATTCCAGACTATTCTTCATCACTTTTGCATCCACCACACATCAAGCAATAGCATCAAGAGTTCATCCAAACAAAAATCTACAAAACCAATCAACAACAACAAGGTTTGCACATCGTCGTACAAACCTAACATAATGGTTCACACACTACCATGTGAACCTGATTTACAACAACCTTACAGCTACATATCAGGTAAGTATCAGTTCTAGATAGTTTCTACAACTTTATTTCCTATTTTTATCATGTTTCCTTTCATTTTAGTGTCATTTTTATCTTCATAAATATGGGATCTGATCAGTGATAAGACCCCAAACACACTAACCCATTTTTGCAAGCCCAAATAGGTACAAAATACATTTTCAAGTGTCCCATATATGGCATACGTGCAAGAAGCCCATCTACATTTAGAGCATTGGAATACATCAACAAATGCATCCACATTCATATTGAGAAAAGAGGAAAATAATTCTTGAGAGAAAGTCCATTTTGTAACCCCCCTTTTGAATCAATAAAAAGAGCATTCAACTATTATTTCATTAGTTTTGGAATGGTAACTTTCATGTGTTACAACTATATTTATAAATTCTTCATATTTCAACCAGATAACATTGAACTTGAAAGGTCTTGTTGGTTTCTCGGTATCCTTTTCTAAACTGTAAGAAAATTGGTGAATGATCAGATCTCCCACTTTGATCTATACAAGACCTTAGTCTTTTTGCTTTAGCTATGATATTTTTAGACACAAAATATATCCAAACTTTTAGAAATATCCCAAAGGTGTAAAAAGTTCTAGTGTCATCATGGAGGAAGTAGTAGGCACTTCAACCCCACATAAGGAGAATTTCAAGAAATAGATAGCACTGATAAAGACCATCTTAGCTATGTTGACAATCTTAGTATTAGTCAATATAATAGTGAGAGATATAATAATTAAGGGGTAGAAGGGATTTGAAATATATGGATTAATATTTGGTGAGGTAGGTACAGTGGTAGAATAAAAAAAAATGGTTAATAAACTAGATTGATAAGGTAAATCCCCTAAGAAGAATTTCCTCTAGATTTAGGAATGGCTAGTCCAATTACCATTACACACATGCTTCTCTTCCACCTGTGTCACTCTCTATATTGCTTTCTCTTTCTACTTCTTCTACATCTATGCATTTTCTCTTTCTACTTTTTCTACATCTATGCATTTTCTCTTTCTACTCCTATCTGTAATCCTCATATTTCTCATTCTTTAAATGCACTTCTCCCATCATCCATCACACAATACATGTTTCTCCAAGGAGCATCATATCCCATGGTTATCCAATAGAGAGTTGACCTCTAATGATCATAGTCACAATAAGGACTACTCTAATCACCTTATTTCCATCCTCACTCAAGAAATTCCTCACATCATAACCCTTGATTCCATAAACCATGTATTCCCTTTCAATCTCTTTGGTCAAATTGACATCATATTTCACTCCTTGCACTTCCACACCATTTCCACTATAATCACTTGACTCCTCCCCATATGTCATCCACCTTAGAAAAAGCTTCAACCTATGTATGATAAATTCTCCTATAGGCAATAATGCCCACCATTCCTACCTAACAAACTAAGTTTATAGTATTTTCCCTATTAAAAAATGCATTTAAATGGCCTAGAGTAAGATATGCATACAAGGATGGAAATCCTGAGGTTGGCAATGAACTAGATATCTTTTTTATTGATGAAAAAGTATGGAAGAAAGAGTGCAAGATACTTAGTGCTCTTTCACTTGCAACTATTGAATAATGGAAACAAAGTGTACTTTGTTAAGGCATATGAAATTAACCCCTCTAAGATAGTACTAACTTCCACTGACTTAACTATTAGGGTATCACAACTAGATCTATACAATATGGACCTATACAAAATGGTCCAATTGGCTAACCAACTCACACTTGGCATAGTAGTAAAATATAGTCTAATAGCAATTGAGTATGAAGCAACATAGGTTAGGTATAGGAGATTAGAAGAAAATTTGGCTCAACTAAATATAGAAAGAGACCAACTCTAGCAAGAGAACAAAAGACTAAAAGGGAAAGTCACTAAAAAGGATCAATTGAAGAATCATGTGGAGGCCCTCAAAACTCAATTTGTTGATCTAAAGGACTCATCCATGCGATGACAAAGAAACATAATAAACTTCTGATAAAATTGGAATATAAGGATCAATAGATCAAGGACTTGAAAGCCTCAAGACCCAAAAAATGGAGGTAGACCCAAAGTTGGTACAAAAAAATTATGATCAAAATCCTTTAGGAATAGATCAAGGAGGAGATAAATAATTATTTTGAATACTTTTTATTGATATATTTTGCAAAATAAAGCTTGAAACAAGTTGAGAATATCATATGACAAGTAGAAGAGCAACTTTCTATGAAGGGTGAACATCAATAAGTCCTTAAACTCTTGCATCCATGGCTATGACATAGATATAACAAGGCATAAATCAAAATGAGATGATCAAGAAGCTAAGGAAGATCCCAAATATCCAAAGGAACCTACCGACTTGTAAATACAACTTGACATCCTTGAAAATCTAAGTACAAGAAGTAAATAAAGAGGTTTAGAGGTTGATTGTTGCTATAATGCCTAACATATTTGATGACAAGAAGCATATCCTATATGACAATGTTTTTATTGCTATGATAAAATAGGAAAATGACCACATGAACGAAGGGAATATAACCAAAATATATGAGAAGGTGAAGTTAGTTCATACTAAATTGAAATATCTAACTACCAAGAGAGAAGAGTTATCCAAAAATCCATTTAAAAATCTAATGGGGGAGGTAGAAGACCTTGAGATGATATAGTTACCCAATGATAATGAATGGTAGAAGCTTCTAGGACTACTACCACAAAATATTGGCTAGAAGGAAATTCCAAATTTGTAGATGTCATGCCCAAGGATAGAGGTAGGATCTTTGTTCATATGTCAATCAAGCTTGGGATCCCATAAAGTTTTCATAAAAGGTAGTACTTTAGCACTACCTTTTGCAAATTTTGTCAATTTAGAAGTGGTACATAGTAGCAGGAGGAAATATGGTAGAAGATGATGGATCATGAGAAAAATCTTCTAAAAATCATATTTTTTGGTGTTTTGTGATGCATTAAGCATTTTTGGAGCCTTCTAATCCTTTTAGAGGTATAATTAGAGGCATGTGACATTTGGAGGTGCAACATTTTGCTAAGGTTAAACCAAATATTTACTTTTAATTGATATAATAATTTTTCACCCCAAGCAATTTAGGGGAAAATATTTGATATAATAGGTGCCTAGGGACCTCATTATAACTATATTTTGGCCTTGAGACTTCACTACTACACTTTTTGAAACCCACATTATGCTTTGTACTCATGAGGCTATAGTAAATTGGTAAGTCCATATGTATTCCATCTTTGACACCATCCTCTTGGTTTACTAAGTGCATGGTAGTTATGGAACTTCTAGCCCATCATGTCACTTTCTTATTAATATTATAATCAAATGAATGGGTAGAAATTTGATTGTATTTTATTTATCATGTATTGACTAATCATATTCCCTCCTCGCTATGGTGGAACAATCGTATTTGCTTTCATTTATCACACTCTAAACTTCACAAATTTATTTTTTTAACTTACCTTTTATGCAAATTTCCTTTCTACACTTTATTTTCATGAACTTAAGTTTATATTAGAGATATTAACGAGGACAATAAGGAATTGGCCATAATCTAGAAGTCAAGGTAAGTCTTTGGTAAATGTATTCAACATAGTAGAAACTTGGATTTGGGGGTGCAAAACCTAAATCAGAAGTTAGGACAATTTCCCATATCAATAGGTACTTCATAAGATGAATAAATAGTATTATATAGGATTCACATTTTATATGAAATTTGAAGCAAAGGATTTTGACAAGTAAAAATAAGACCAATCCATGATAGAATTCTTAATGCTTTTACTCTGAAACAACTAAAAGAACAATTTATCAATCTTTTCAATCTTAATGGAATAACCAAAATATTATCATTTTCTTGAATAAGCAACCCCAAATAATGGAATCAACAAATAGATTATCCTAAATTTGCATATCTTCCTCAAAATAGGATTTGAACTTCATTTCATGCTATCATTTGTTAGAATTTTACTTTGCACTTCTAACCAAAGAAATTCCAAGGTCCCAAAAAGGGTCCTAATTGATCAAATCTTTGAAGGAAAATTCTTATAAGTAATTTATATTTCTTCAAATGCTTATATTCCAACTTGATTAAGCATATACTATCTCTTCATGGATTCCAAACCAAATTGTCCTTCCATAAAAAAATAAAATACTCTAGCAAGACCTTTTAGAGATATTTTGATGCTTGATTGAGGTCTTATCTCTCAACTAAAATGCTAATAAGTATCAAATATATGGATTTTTTTTGTTGTAAATATATAATTTTAATTTTCAAACATGTAGGAGCTAAAGGGCCTAGATTAATGGTTTCCATTTTAGATTAGAATAAGGCTTCACTCAATCATCAAATTAAAATTTGTATAATACTTATCATTCACCGAGTAATATATTTCTTGATAAATTGAAAATTATTTGAAATAAAGTTCTATGTTGTAAATCCTCCAAGCAATGTTATTTACTTGAATTATTATTATTATATCCATAAGGCCTGCATATTTTTGAAACATTATTTTTTCTAAGTCTTCCCTTAAAATGTAAATAATCATCAACTAAATTCCCCACTAATGTTTTTAGGACACCACATCCAAACTCTTTTTATCTTATTGTAATAATCTTCCCTTAAAATATAAATAATCACCAACTAAATTCCCCACTAATTTTTTAAGGACATCACATCCAAACCCTTTTTATCTTATTGTAATAGTATAATTAGTAGTGAGTAGGTATCCCTTTTTGAATGTAAGGGTGACCTTTAATCATTAGAATTAGGGTTAAACAACTCAAAACAATTATTTTGGGTTTAATTGATTTTTGTATTGTAAGTTATTTTGGGCAAAGTTATCTTTATATTTTGTATTGTCAAAAAGGGAAGGTATCCTAAAGAATGATATCGTTAAGGAGCATTGCTCATAAAGGAGGATGTTCCCTTAAAGTAGACTCCAATGAAGGAGGTTATCCCTTGAAGTGGCTTGCGATACTAATAACTCTTTAGTGCAATCAATAAAATAATTGCTATTTCATGTTCTATGGAGATTTATTTATGGTTCTAGTTAATTTATGCGAGTAGAATGATTATATCTAGTATCATAGCTTGATCGAGGGATGACTTCATTGTGGTAGTGAAGCTTTTATTCTAATTTTTTAACAGACACAACACATACATCATGGTAATTTATCTTTTCAATATTTTTTCCTTCGATCCTTATTCTTTTTATTTTCTACAATCTATTTTACAATCATCCAAATCAATTAAATTTATTTTTTTTCTCTAGATTTATTAGATTAGAAACCCTATGTCAAGGATTTTAAAATATCATGAAGCTATTGTCATTATCTAAGCTATATTTTCCATAAAATATTTAGTGAAGTGAAGGGTGCTTAAACTCTAATACTTAGGTCTTAGATAGCACCCATATACAACTAAAGTATCCCACATACCCTTGGGTATATAGGGAGATATTTTAGTAATAGAAGTTTTTATCAATTGGAAGAATTGGTTGTTTAAGTTTTGTGGTGCACTCGTAAGCAGCTAGCATTGGAAAGATACTTGGAGACAAGTCTTGTGGCTATAGGAATAGTGAAATCGTCTATAGTTAGTGCCTTGAAATATTAGGCCAGACATTATTTATAAACAAGATATTTGCAAGCCCATAAACTACACAATTATTGTAAAAAACTTTAGAACTTTGAATAGGGATCAAAATTTCAAATCCTAAGGGGGTAGGGTTGCATACCATGCTTCAATAACCACGTTAAGATTGGATAACCATATTTTGGATAAACAACATCCTAAATGAAGGTTTTCTCATATGGTCCATGTTCTTATAATCTTAAAATATTATTTTATATTTATTTTTACCTTTTAATATAACTTTGTTTTGTAAGTTAAAAATTTTGTTTCTTTCATCTTAAAAAAAATAAAATACTTTAACCTAAGTAATTAATAAATTTATTAAAAATTTTAGAAAATAAAAATAAACAAGAAAAACTAGTAAGGTACCATTTAAATCTTACTTTATCTATTGTTCAAATAAAATCAAATAACAAAATGTAAAATCATTAGTTATCTAATTATTTGATATCGTATAAAACAAAAATTCAAATGTTAAATAAATATAAAAACCATGTGTTACTCAAATAAAAAAGGTTTCTAATTTCTTTTGGAGTTGTTGATTCAAATTATATTTATATTATAAAAATTTATTTAATCATTTCATATTCATTATTTCTATGCACTTATAAAGCAACAATAATTTATTTTATTTTTATGAAATTAAAAATATTAAAATTTAAATATTTGCATACATATGGCGAATCTAAATTAAAATTATTATAAATAGTTATTAAAAAACTTTTAATGTTAAAGACACACTTAACCAACCCATAATAACTTGTATTGCTTTAAAATTAATTATTTATACATATATCACTAGATATTAGTAAAGATAAAAAATAAAAATAAAAATAATAAAATATATATATATATATATATATATATATATATATATATATATATATATATATATATATATATAATGAGTTCTTCAACATAAAAACATTACACTTGAATATTTACCCCAAACAATTTAATAGGAAATAAGATAGTATCATTTTACTGCATAGGAAACTAAAACTAATATGAATAATAGTGATAAAATTGTTAAGTCTATGTGGAAAGATAGTGCTTTCAGTTATAGTCTAGCCCATGGGTCGTCCGGTGGCCTCATGTGTTTGTGGAACCTAGATATTATAGAAGGCAGACTCAGATCCAATTCAGAAAGAATAATCAATATTATATTTTATAACAAAGATACCCAAGCTCAATGGATCATGTCAAACATCTATGCTCTCAATGATTTGAGAGGCCATAGGGCCTTATGGGACACTTTAATCAAAATGAGAAGCAATTTCTAGAACCATCCTTGGATGCTCGCAGGTGATTTCAACAACCCACTCTATCCTTCAAATAAGAAAGGAGGGAACCCCATCACATCCAGGTGCTTTGAAGAATTTGCAGAGTCTGTGGAACAGAATGAACTCATGGACATTCAATTAAAAGGTATAAAATATACTTGGATTAACCGAAGAACATGAAACCAGCTCATCCAAATGAGGCTTGACAAATTCTTGGTGTCCAATGAAGCAATCCAAATTTCTGGTGATGCCACCATCCACTCTCTTCCAAAACTTGGATCCAATCACAGTCCTTTAGTCTTGGAAAAAAATAGGCAAGGCTCAACCTTCAAAACACCCTTCATATTCAAATTAATGTGGTTATAGCATGAGGGGCTTAGAAACTACATTTTTGAGTGGTGGAGTAAGTCTTTTTCAAGATCACCCATAGCTCGAATTGGCAAAATTGTGCTTTATCAAAAATAACCTGAAGGTATGGAACACTGAAGTCTTTGGAAATATTTTCCAAGCCAAAAAAGAGATTTTTGATCAGTTGAATGTCATAGAAAGCAATATTCAAAATGGGATTTTGGAACCTGATCTGAGGCAAAGAGAAAAATAATTTTTTTCAGAGTATCACAGCATCCTTACCAAGGAAGAGGTTTTTTAGAGGTAAGAATCGGGTTCCCTATAGCTGAAGGAAGGTGATTCCAACACCAAATTATTTTACACGTCCACACTCAGACACAACCAATAATAAAATCAAAAAATTGTCTAGAATTAATGGGATAATAACCTCTAACATTCATGATATCAAGGAAGAGACTATGTCACACTTTGAAAATATTTTAGAGCCTTACCCTCCTTGTCAACCTCAAACTCGAATTTCTCTTCTGCAAAACATTCCAACTCTCATATTCCAAGATTTCAATGATAGCCTCCTAAAATATTTCACCAATGATAAAATCAAAGATGCAATGTTTTCTATGCAACCCGATAAACCTCTTGGACCTAATGGCTTTTCTCCTAGTTTCTTCTAGAACTAGTGGGATATAGTGGGTCAAGATATTTCTATAGTTGTTCTATATTTCCAACAGAACAAATCATTACCTAGGGATGTTAACTCAACTTTCTTGGTGCTCGTTCCCAAATCCCATAACAGCAAATCCATGTCTAATTTCAGATCTACAATGTCTTCTATAAGCTCATCTCAAAGGTCATTACTAATAGTCTCAAAGAAGCACTCCCAAACATTATAGATCATTGCCAAGGGAGATCTTTCTGAGGGAGATATATATCACATATGGCATAATAACAATCTATGAACTCATCTACTTAGTTTCCAAGAGCAAGAAACCTGGTCTTTTCTTGAAACTTGATATGAACAAAGCTTTTGATCGGGTATCCTGGAAATTTCTCTTTGTTGTCCTTGCCAAATTTGAATTCCATGATGAGTGGATTACCCTAATTAAAGAATGTTTAACTTCTACCTAGTTTTTTGTCCTTGTTAATGGTTTTTTTGTAGGTTTTTTCAAGAGCTCCAAAGGTTTAAGGTAAGGGAACCCACTCTCTTCCTTCCTCTTCATCATTATGGTTGAATCTCTTGGAATATCCCTTAAATAAGTGAGATCTCTTGGTCTCCTCTATGGCATCAAGCCATATTCAAGGTCCAGGGTTGTTACTCACCAATAATTTGTAGAGATACGATTTTGGCCACCATTTCTTTTGTTCTTGAAGCAAAAATAATCAAAACCATATAAAACTTTTATGAAGAAGTTGTTGGCCAGAAGGTCAATTTTGACAAGAGCATAATATTTTTCCTAAACACCCATGTTCGTAAGTAGAAAAATATAGCAATAATATTGGGATGTAGCATTTCAAGTCTTACTTCTATATATCTTGGCATGCTCCTGTTTCATGATAATATGATAGATGTGATGTGGAACAATGTTATTGACAAAATTCTCAAGAAAATAGAAATTTGGAAAATATCCATGCTAAGTCAAGCTGCCAAGGCAGCTCTTGTCCAAGCAAGCCTCTAGAGAATTTCTGTCTTCTTCATGTTCATCTTCAAATTCCCAACCTCAATATATCATAATATTGAGCAAATTCAAATAAAATTCCTTTGTTCCGAGAATGAAAACTGCAATAGACTTTCATTGGTAGCTTAGGATAAAGTTTACTCTAAGAAATATAAAGGTGGACTAGGCTTCAGGAAAGTTCACCAAATGAACCTAGACCTCTTGGCCAAACAGGGATGGAGAATTTCCAAATAAGCTCAAGCCTCATGGATGGATATAATCAGAGGTAAATATCTCCAGCATAATTCCTTCTTGGAAGAATTTCCCATTCCTAGTGGATCTCACTTCTGGAACTCGGTCATCCATACTAGAGAAATTGTCAAAAAAGGCCAAAGGTGGTGACTTGGATCTGGAAGAAATATTAAATTCTGGGAAGACTCATGGCTGAAGGACCATCCGTTAATCAACAAGTCTTGCCATTTTAAAACCTGTCATAGACCAGTTTTTTGGAGATAGAGTGGCTGATTTTATTTCTCAAACATCCAGCTGTAGGCAATGGAAATTATTCCTACAAATAACCTTAAAAATGAACTTAAAAATGCTACAATAGAAATATAAAAATTGCTAAGGGTCTGTGTCATTCCAAGCATATAGTCTAGAGACACTCATGTATGGAAACTTTGCGAGGATGGTCAATTCATATTTAAAACTACATATCACATTCAAGATCCTCTAGTAGAGTCATGGGCCTATGAAAATCTTGTTTGGATCAAACACTTAATTCCAAAGGTGAGTTTCTTTTCTTGGCTTACCTCTTAGAATAAAATTTTAACTATTGATAATATCATTAAAAGAGGTATGTACATCACCAATTGTTGTGTTCTTTATAATTCTAATTGGGATTCAACCTTTCATTTCTTCTTGGAATTTTTATTCTCCGTTGGCATATTGAACTCCCTCTTTGATCTCTTTAGCATTGTGTGGGTTCAACCATCATCTCTTTGTCAATTGTTAGAACAATGGCCAAATCCCTTTTCCAATCCCCAACTAAAGTTTATTTGGTTCACTTATATGCATCATTACCTGTGGCAAGTATAGTTGGGGAATAATAATAGAGTGTTTAATAGTTTGAGCAAAAATCCTTGGTTTTTATTCCACCGTGTCATCACTCTTGCCTCAAATAATGCCCAACTTGTTTATACTTCTGAAGTCCCTAAACCTAGCCTTGAAAATCGCTTGTTTAACATGTTCAAGTTTAAGTGTTATCCTTTTGTGGCCTCTCAAACCTACATTGATATATATATTATTAAGTGGACTCCTCCTCTGGTTGGTTGGTTAAAACTAAATTTTTATGGTGTGACTAAAGGAAAATCTAGGATGGCCGATGTTGGGAGGGGTCAAATAATATTTTCTTATGCGAACAATATTGAGATTCAGTCCAACAACCTTGCAGAAGTAAGAGCCATGTACTAAGATCTGATAATTATGCAGGAGTTTGATTGTGACTTCATCATTATTGAAGGTGATTCTATGCTTACTATCAATTGGCTCAAAGGAAATCAAGTCCAATCGTGGAGTGTTCACAATATGATTAATGAATGCAAAATCTTACTGGGCAGATACGTAAACATCATTATTCAACATGTGTATAGAGAAAAAAATAAAGCAGCAGATTTACTTGCAAACAAAGAAGTTCTGGAAGAATCCTTTTGTATTTTGCAGTATGACTTCCCATCGGGACTTGTGGAGGTAAATCATGATGATGGAATTTGTTTACTTTAGAAAGTATGGTGATCCAAGTAAGCCTACAAGACCCCAAATGAGACTCCCTTGCCTTTGGCATGGGAGTAATCACTTCTCGCATGGTATTTGATTCCTCATGAGAATTATGAGATGCAATTCAATGTCAACTCAAGTGATAGTTATGGTTTTATGTTCTGGTTTGCATGGTTCTTGTTCATGGTTTGCTTGTTTTGATAGTTTCTCCTATTCATTTTCTGGGTTTGCTAGGTCTATTGTGAACTACTAGGTTTCTCTTTTTGTCTTTTTGGATGGTTTGGTTATGTTTTCCCATATGTTTTTTTTATTTTGTTCAGCTTTTAGTGTTGATTCCAGTTGGGTTCACACCTATTTTCTCTCTGTAAAAAATTTTGGGTCCTTTCAAAACCCCTCTATCAACAAAAAAAAAATGTGGATGAAAATTAAATTTTAATTATAACTTAAACAATAAAAATTAAATGATGAAATCGAAATAAAATCAACAAGAATTTAGAGACCACAGGCCTTAAGCAATCGAAATAAAATCTTTAATCCAAAACTTGGAATTGGATTTTTTTTCCACCAATGAATGAGGAAGGTTGTGACCTGAAGGAAGCTAAACTTAATTGATTTTCACAAATATCTTCCCCTTCCTCCAATTTCAATATCATTTATGATCCATTATCTATCTATGTCTCTGTTTCCCTTTTTCTTAAATATTTATTGATATTTTTTTCTTCTTATTTTTGGGCTTGGGGAGGTAGAGTTTTTCCCCATTTTGGACTTAAGAAATTATTTTTAGGTCTCAAGAACCTGGGGTTCCCCTATTTGGATAAATTGATCTTGTTTTTCTCTTTCCTAAACAAAGGAAGATACTTCATAGACCTGCTAACTCTCGTGCGCTCCTAGGGAAGCATGTGGTAAAAAGTAGCCATCGAAGCTTCCAATCCAACTTGTTCTTCTTCCATTGTTTCCTGGAAAACTTGATCCTAGGATTCACCAACTCCTTTTACTTCCTAGAGAATGATGCAGATCATTAGCAACCATAGAAAAAATGGCATCTACCTATCCTTCCTCAAATTCTTGAATAATTTCTTGAGGAGACTTGCCTTCAACATGGGCTTTCTTATCCAAATTTTTTTTAGAGGAACATGAAGCAAAAGAATACCTTGTTTTCTTATAGATTGAACATAAATTAAGTCTATTTTCATATTCTATTAGTTGACTCCAAGAACTAACATCAAATATGATATTGATAGTTTGGAGGATTTGCCTCAAGATCTGAGTTAACACACATCCTCGCAAAGATCATTCTTAAATTTGCTCTTTTTGTTGAATCAATCATGATGTGATCACCAACAATCTTGGAAATACCTCTTAGAATGTCGTTGTGCCACAAATGGAAGGGGAGATGAGGGAGTCTAACCAACAATGATATTGAGTTAATTTTTTAGGAATAATGATTAAAATCAACTCTCTAGAGGAAAAGGCTTCTCTTACCATAAAACCAAGGTCTTATGCCTAGAATCTACCTCATGTCAACATCACAGCTTAGCTTAATGAGAAAAATGGATTTTTAGAGAGCAAAAAATTCCATAAGACCTTGCGATATCGATTTAGAGCAAGCCCATATTCTGATGGAATTTAAATCCAGCCAAATCCCTAGGAATTTACCCACAAGGTTGCAGGCACCTTGATCCAAGTTGAGATTCAAGAGATCTATAAGAACTTGTAGTTTCCTCAAAACTAGGTTAAGATCAAAAACAACTTTCAAAGAGATCCTACTTGGAAATTTTGAGATCACCAGAAAAAAGGAGTACATGTTAGGATAAAAAGGCTTTTTTGAGATCAACGATGGGTCCACACAACCAGGCAGGGGGTCCAAGCATAGGTTGTGGTCCCCTAGAGCACCCCTTGAACTGCTTAATCCACTCTAATCGCATGAACTGCTTGAGCTGCTCAACCAAGATTCCCATCCCTATAGGGGATTGAATCCCTGATTCTCATAATAAAATCCTCAAGGATCTCTAACGATGACTTTCTAGGAGTCCCAAGGGAACAGACTCCTCAATTCCTTGAAAATATCCATGATAATAAAACTAATAGAATTATGTAAATAAAATATTAATTCAATGTTATTAAATAAATAATTAAATATAAGTAATTAATAAATTTAGTTATAATTTTATAGATTCAAGTTTCAATAAAAATAATAAATTATTATTTAAACCCTACTTTTAGATTAAATCAAATAAAAAAATGTAAAATATTTAGTTATGAAATTATTTGACATCTTATAAAATAAAAATTCAAATGGTTTGGTATGTCATTAGATATTATCCAGGCTACCCAATTTCAAATCATGAAGAGGGAGGCCCCTGTTGTGCCCCCTAGGAGTGTGGTCCCTAATTATGCCATTCATTGTACTTTGCCTTAAAAAAAAAAAAATGTTAAATAAATATATAAGGCATGCGCTAGTGAAGAAAAAATGTTTCTAATTTCTTTTGTAGTTGTTGGTTCAAATTATATTTATATTATAAAAATATAAGTAATTTAATTATTTCATATTGATTTTTTTATTGATTGGAGGAAGGGGTTTTGAAAGGGTCCTCGAACATTTTACAAAAAGAGAAGACCATCATAGATGAACCTACAAAGTAGACTTACAATAGGAGAAGGCCCTCAAAGAGTAACCTACAAAGCAAAAACCCAGAAAAAAACTTGAGATAGAACAAAACCAGAAGAAAACTAACATCTGCCTCACCTTAAGTTTTTCTTCATGGTGGCAAGCAACTTGCATTCCTGGTCTAATGTGAGAATTTGAGATTCTTTTGAGAACAAAACTTGTTCTCATTTTTTAACGCTACTAGTTGTTGTAATTCCCAAGGTTAGAGTTCTAGAAACCAAACGATTTTTGTTATCGAATTTACGTTTCTTGACAATGGAGAACACCTTAGAGAGAGGGAGGGACTCTCCTATTTGGTAGGCCTGAAGAGGGGTTGACTATGATACATGGGTGGCAAGAGCAAGAGTAGATATAGAGATCACATCCAAAGCAAGTTCAACACAATCAGGGAAGGGAGGGGTATGATCCTAAGTAGCAGATCTAGAGTGAGCCTTTGAAGTAAATTCAGCATGAGTAGCAACATTTAGAGAAGTAACTCAAGAGGGCTCCTCAAAACTGGAACAACATGAGCTACAACATCCTAAGGAGTAGCTCTAGAGGGCACATTCAGAGTAGGTTCAACACGAGTAGTAGGGTTCAAAGGAGTAGCTCCAAATGGTGTTTCCAAAGCAGGATTAGTAGGAGCAAGGGAGGTAGGATGAGGATTATGAGTAGATTTAGAGGTTTGGGTCTTCAAATAAGGATAGAAGGAGGAGAGGTGGCCATACTTTGAGCAGAGAGAGGATTTATAAAGCTTGCTTTCATACTCAATATCTGGAATCCATGTTGAAATATCAAAGACCAACTTAATGGATTTGGGTAGTTTTGACTCTAGATTGGCAAGGACACACAATCTACCATAGATCATTCAAGAATTTACTTTGGTAGTTGGATCAAAGGAAACTGTATCCCCAATGGATCTTGTAATGCCAATGAGGATGTCTTCATACCAAAACTGGACTGGCAAACTAGGGAACTTAACCCATATTTTTTTATATTGATTATTACATATTGTAAAAAGTAAATTTATTTTTATTTTATTTTAAATGAAGTAAATATAAAAAAAATTAAACCATTGGCATACATAAAGAAAATCTAAATTACATTAAAATTATTATAAATAATTATTTTAAAATTTATAATTAAATTAAATGAAAAGAACAAGGAATCACCTAGGCAAAATACAAAATCTTTAAAAAAAAATCATGTTGAAGATACACTACAGATTTTAGCCAATATATAATAACTTGTATTGCAATAAAATTAACTATATATATATATTGAATAGGGTGAAAATTTAGGGGCACATTGAGGGTCACCCTCCTGGTGAATTGAACTTGGATCTCCACTAGGAGATCCTAATGGCTTTTACCATTACGTGTCCCTATATTTAAATCACCACTGGAGGCTCCCACCTAGATTTTTTCAGGCATGTTTCCAGTGCGTGACTGATTCTTCATAATTGTATGAATCATCTCGTTGACTCTATCCCAAATGCCCATGGTTTGGTTGGTTTTTTGCTAGCCCAGTTGGGGGTTGTGGCTTTCAGAAGGGGTTTGGTATTGTTTTTCCTCTTCTTTTTACTCGGGATCACTATCTGCATTTTTTATGGCTTTAGGGGACCCCATGTTTAGCATCTGTATATGGCTATCCCTTACAGCTCCAAATCAGGTTTTACAATACCTTGGGGATCTCTCTACAGATCTAATATTATTCATTCTAGGGTTTTTATTAGTACCTCTTTCTACAGTCTATCTTTTCAATCTTGGGGAGTACCTTGTGCTTCTTTGTGCAGCTATGGCTCTAGCTTTCGTGGTTTCTTCCCTAAAAAAAAATTGTGGGACAGTGTGCTCTTCTGATACATGTGTTCGTTTATTGGTTCAATGTTGTAGTCTTTAAGGTCATGGTTGGGGACCTCGTGATTTATCACTTACTATAATTATCGAGCCACATTTGATAATCCTTGTATTTAGGTTTTCTCCAGTCATGGGTCATCATGGTGGTGGGGGTCTCTAAATTTTCCTTATAACTTACGTTTTCAGTCTCCTTCGCAAGGAGATCTTGTGGCTTGTCAAGATCTCTACTGACTACTGATCCACTTTCCAAGCCATGTTTTTACTTTAGCTATTCACAAGATTCTTCTTGCTACAGTTATATTTTTAGTTTTACCCGATAGCCTAATTGGAAAATGATGCTTATTTCGATGGGTATTCTTGTTCCAATGTTGAGTGAAATGGGTGTTTCACTTAAGGCCCTACTCCCTAGACCATGTTGGGTGGGTCTATGGTTATCCTAAGCTTTTTTGGAAGGGATTCTTCACTTTTTTGGGTCAATTTGTGATGATCTCATGACTTCTTATATGGGATTCTTTCGTATTGCAGCTGATGCTTGATAGTTTAATCCCTTGTGAGATGTCTCTATTTGTGTTACCTTCCTGGATTGTGTTGGGTTATTTTCAGTAGGTTTTGCCTTTTCTTGCTACTTTTTCCCAGGCTTTCGTTAGACAGGTTTATCCTTTCCTGGAAGTTTTATCTTCTTGTTTATCTTAGGCAAGAAATAAAATTGTAGTTTTCCCCTTGAGCGGGATTGTCTTTTTTAAATTTCAACTTTGTCCTAGGCCCCTGGGTAGGATTTTCCTTTTTATTTTGTAGGCCCATTGGGGTAGGTTTTTATAAAAAAAAAGTGCCCCCTCGGGGTGGTCCCACCCCAACGGGATGATCACAATCTGATGTTGGTCCCTTCGAGACCACTTTCTTTTGCTCTTTTTTGTAAATTGAAAGGCTCACCTTTATTTTTTGGTTGGTTTGTAGAATTGATTTACTTTTTCATGTTTTGTAAAAAGGTTTTGGAGCCCCATTCAAAACCCACTTTTTAATACAATCTACCAAATATAGATATATATATATATATATATATAAATAGAGAGAGAGAGAGAGAAATCGATAACATTGTTTGATGTTGCCTATATAAACCCTAAGTCCACTAGATAAAGCAAATTCAATGAAAACCTCAATCGTATAGGGCATCGAACATCACCACTTGATATTAATAAATATGAAAAGATATATTTAATTGAGCTCTCTCCCACATATAAACATTATACTTGAATATCTACCCCAAACAACTTAATATAAGGGACTTGTGATCGAGTGATTCTACCAAAAGAAGATGAACTCAAAGTATGTGAATCAAGGAAATAGTCCTTTTCATTGCATGTGATACAAAATCGAGCATTCAATTTATCCCACCTAAAATCTACATTATCTTTGGCCTTCAATCCTGTTCATTTTATAAAATCTTTCCATCCTTAATAAGCACATAAGTTTTATTGAATTTCCACAACTTTAACAAAAATATTCTTCTTTCAACCCAATATCCAAGTTAATAAGCATGAATTTCATACCTTGTCCTCCCTTTATGGCTTATTTTTCTACCTCCTCACAATAACGTAGAATATATTTTTGAGTGTTCTTTTTGGGAATGGCAAATCTACACAACCCATTTATTTATTTATTTCTCGAAAAAAAATCTATAGATTTCATTTCAAAGTTTAAAAAAATTATACTGATATGGGTATTTTATACCCTCATGTAAGCATTAATAAATCAGACATGTTACATTAATAATAGTTTTTTGAAAACCTTCAGTCATCTTACAGAGTGCCATTTTGGTACTTCAACCCTGTAGCCATCGGTCATCTTTCAGATACAACCTTAGTTACCCAAAGATAAAAAATAAAACATGAAAGGTATCCTAAACCACAACTTCTATCAAAAGGAAAAAAAGTATCAAAAAGGTACAAATTGTGGTGGAATCACAGTATCATACATTACTCCTTCCTTTAACCAAGTGCCAACTAGAATATCAAGGCAAATTTTGATAGAACATTTGCTTTCCAATTTAGTTCTTTGAAAATATGTTTATGATATATCTCTATAAATGATGCTTCTATTAATTTCACTTGCTTATAATAAGGCCTAAGTATCAAATTTTGCATCCCTACTAAACCTAAAGTGCAATCCACCACTAATTTTGAGTCACCAAATACTTGAAGTTTTTTGATTCCCTGTTCATTACCATTCTTAATAAAAATATCAAAGCCTTCCACTCTGCCATATTATTGGTACCTTCACCAAGACCTAATTTCAAAGTGAATTTGTAATTTTTATTCTGATATAACACTCTTCCTGCCCCACATCTATCTGGATTGTCTTGAGAAGCTCCATAAAAAAAATCCAAGACTTTGTAATATCCACTGTTAAACTTCCAACCTGTCTTACAACCTTTAATTTTGGGGATTTTTTAATACCTTCATAAGTATATTTGATCTGAGCTTGAACTTTTATAGGTATAATTTCCTTGCTCTCAAAAAACATAGAATTTCTTGCCAACCATAGACCCTGTGCCACTATTAACGGAATGCATATGTATTCCTTTAAACCTTTGTCTTTGAACCATTGTTGCATATTATCCAATAGATTTCTTTTTTGCCACTATCCATTCCCTTTAGTCATGGGTATAATTTACCTCTATATTTCTCTCAAAAAATCAAAGTGAACTAGTAGGTGATCTATTGTTTCTTCTTCCCTTTTACACAAACTACATTGACTTGGACCTTGCCAAGACCTCTTTTGTAGAACATCCCATGTCAATGCCTTCTTAGCTAAATCTAACCAAGAAAAAATATGATTTTCAAGGGTGCTTTCACCTTTCAAATCTTGCTCCACCACCAAAGGACCTCCTCATTATTATCTTCAAATATTTTCTTGTATCCTTCTTTAGTTGTAAATTGTCCACTAGTTGGGTTCTTTGACCATACTAAAGAGTATTTTTCTTGTCTCATTCTTATAAAATCCCTTTTCAAATCCATTGTATACTTTCTCCATTACTCAATCTCATTTCCTTCAAAAAGTAATTCTTCTACTTAAAGCCACCCTTGATTACATAAATTTATTTTTTCCATAGAGGCTACATCTGCTAATACTCTAAGCTCCTGTCTATTTAGATGTTCTATTAAATTTTGAGATACCTAATAATTCTCTCCATTCCCTACCTAGGGGTCTTTTCCTAGCCATAATTTCTTTCTATTTTCTATTTTCCAAGCCAAAAAATTGCCCACTAATGGAAAATCCTTCACTAATGGTTTCCAAATGATAGTTGCATTAGTCACTAGCTTAATAGGAAATCTAATCCACTCTTCAAATGACATGGAACCTAAATATTTCTCCTTGATAACCTTATGCCATAATCCTTTACCAATATATGGGTAGATGCCCTTCAAAATATTATGGGTTATCTTTCTTAGGGATCAAGACCAAGAAAGTTGCATTGATAGACTTGTGTACCTTCCTAGAAGTCCTTGATTCCTAAATCACCTTTAAAAGGTCTTCTTCCAGCAACTCATATAAACCCACATAAAATTAAATGGTCCAACCATATCATCCTAGAGTCTTCCCTTTCTAAAATATATATTTTTTTTATTTGTGGAAAACATCCCAAAAGGGATGCCACTTTCGGGTAAGACCCAAGGAGGCAGGGGTATCCATTCCACAAAAAATGCCCAGGACTCGGACCTGGCCTACCACCTTTGACATACTCAAGGAGCAAACAAACACACAAAACCAATTTAAAAATAAGTAAATAACAACAAAAATAATAAAATAAAATAAAAAACATGCTCCTTGAGTGTGTCAAAAACAAAAGCACAACCAAACACGCACAATAAGATAAAAGAAACCACAACACAAACCACATAGAAAAACACAAGAACCACATAACAAAACACAAACAAGACAAAAACAACATAACACTACAAAGACATAACCCAAAAAAAACATGAAAAATAAACACAACCAAAACCTAAAAAATTTAAAAAAATAAAAATAAAAAACAACCAACAACAGACAATAAACAAAAACAAAAAACATAGAAAACACTCACACATAAAAACACGAAATAACACAAACAAAGAGAAACCCAAGAACAAGAATGAAAAAAACACAAGAACAATAACAAAAAACATAAAAAAAAAAACAAAACAAAACAACAAAAACACAAGAACAACAAAAAACAACACAAAGAACACAAAAACAAAACAAAACAAAAGAACCCACCCACCTTAAAAAACTAAACAAAAAAAAAAAAAAAAAAAATTGAACAAAACAATGACCTATCTAGACCAGAAGACTATTAAGGCAAGAATCAACAGAGGAAACAAAATAAAGAATAGAATGAGCTAGGGAACTAAAAAAAACTGAATGAACCAAAGAGAAGCAAAAAAAAAAAACAAGAAGAAACTAGGTACCTTCAGAACTGGAGCCATCCAAAGAAATGATAGAAAGAAGAGCTTCCCTAATTTGAGAAGCCCACCATATAGGAGGGTGGCCATAACAAGTAAGATCACCTTTGTCCAAAGCCCAATTAGCTAAAGCATCAACACTCTTGTTTTGATCTCCGACCACATGATTGTAATCAACTTTCAAAAATCCCATCTGGATTACTCGAATCTTCTCAATAATTCTTTTTATTCTCCAATCCACCTTATGATTCTTAGAAGGAGTCTTCAAGAGATTAATCATAAGTTGAGAGTCAAACTCAACTAACACCTTTTCCCATCCAACCTTAGTAGCCTCCTGAAGGCCTCCGAGGATACCATACCCCTCAGCAAGGTTATTGGAAAGAATACCCAAATTCTCAGCAAAAGTAAAAACCAGGGAGCCATCCGAAAGTCTACCAATTCCTCCCACACTGGCTTTTCCAGGGTTCCCTCTAGAGGCTCCATCAGTATTGACTTTTCCAAAATCCTTAGGAGGAGGTTGCCAATTTCTAGTCCTATCCATCTTACTAATACTCACATTCCCTTTAAGTTGGTTGCCCTTAGAAGATTTAATCTTCAATATTTGCATCACTTGATCCCATATTTGGTGGGAGTTTTGGGGGTGATTAAGGAGTTGATGGACTGATTCAACTAAGTTGGCTATGGTCTTTTGCCAAATATAGTGAATATCCTTCCTATCTTGATTAAAAATTTGGTTGTTCCTTTCATTCCAAATATTCCAAAGAAGAATGGTAGAACCCATCCAAACTAACTGCCTAATAAAATGATCAACACCCTCTTGATTAGGCCAATCCCTCCAAAGTTGTTCAAAAGTAAAAAAATTGGACCATCTGTAAGCCAAGTAAAGTGGCCATTCTCCTCCATAGCTCAGAGGCTAAAGTACACTCAATAAAAATATGGTTGATATTTTCTACATTCTCTTCACACATTTCACATCTAAAAGGGCCATGAAAACCACGCTTCATAAGTTGCTCACCAGTAAGCACCCTACGATGCAATAAAAGCCAATTAAAGAACCTCACCTTAGGCCAGAGCTTTTGAGCCCACAATCGAGAAAATATGTCAGAAGAATGGTTGGGATTATTATGGCATAAGGTCAAATAACCTTGAGCAACTGAATACTCACCCTTAGTAGTGTTGTTCCATCCAAAACAATCTTTTTCATGGGACCAAGAGAGGGATCTCATATGAAGGATGCCTTGGATATCTTGTCTTTGCCTTTCTGGGATTTGAATAAGCCGAAATTCCTCAATAGGGATCCAATATCTACCA
Source organism: Wollemia nobilis (assembly GCA_028583015.1). Lineage (NCBI taxonomy): Eukaryota > Viridiplantae > Streptophyta > Pinopsida > Araucariales > Araucariaceae > Wollemia > Wollemia nobilis. The sequence goes on along the minus strand of JAQPPZ010000048.1, from coordinate 2,921,529 downwards.
ACCTTTGAATTACCAGTATGGTACCGACAGTAATTAGCCACCTTTATCCAATTAGCTCGGTGAAGCTCCTCCATCCAAGGCCTCCAATCGAGAAACTGAGTTATCAAAGGCTTGTGACCATCCCAAGAATCTGTCCAAAAATTTGCATGTTGACCATTATGAATGATCCAAAATAATTTTTTCTTTATCAAATCCTCACCAGTCTTAAGAACTGCTAAAATGGGAGAACCTTTGGTAGGAAGTTGATAGCGAACAAGGTCTTCAGGACTTTTGTTCTCAGCATATTTAGCACGGAGATTATTGGCCCAAAGAGCATTGGGGTTATGCAACATCCTCCAATATAATTTAGCAGCTAAAGCTTTGTTGTTATTAATTGAAGACCGGAATCCTAACCCCCCTTCACTCTTAGGAAGACATAAAGTATCCCATTTCACCAAGGCCCATTTTCTTTTCTCCTTAGTACCACTCCAAAGGAAACGATGACTGATTTGATCCAATTCTCGAAGAACAACCTTTGGGATATTCAAAATGGAAGAAACATAAATAGGAATAGCTTGAAGGACTGATTTTACCAAGGTGATTCTACCCCCGGAAGAAAGCCACTTGTTGGTCCACTTTCCAATTTTCTTCTTGACTTTGTCCAACAACCAATTCCAATCTTTATTTTTTTGCCTTTGAATATTTATGGGAATACCTAAATAAGTGATTGGAAGAGAGGTCTTCTTATATCTTAATTTATCCAAGACCATGGATTCCTGTCTAGCAGAGCAATGAAAGAAAATAACTTTAGATTTGTCTTCATTGATCAACTGCCAAGTAGCCTTAGAAAAACAGCTAATGATTTGCTTAATATTAGAAGCTTCCTTAACTGTAGCTTTACCTAAAAGAGTAGAGTCATCCACAAATTGAAGATGAGAGATAGGTCTAGCTCCATGAGCAATGGTAACTCCCTCAAGGGTTTTGTTTTCCCTCTTTTTGGTTATAGTCCTACCCAAGCATTCAACAAGAATGATGAATAAATAAGGGGATAGCGGGTCACCTTGCCTAATACCTCTGGAAGCTAGGAAAGACTGAGAAGGCCTGCCATTGATAAGAACTAAGTAGGAAACTGAAGAGATACATCCCATAATCCAATCCATCCAATCCTTAGAGAAACCAAATTGCCTCAAAACTTTGATAAGGAAGTGCCAATCCACTCTGTCATAAGCTTTGGATAAGTCTAACCGAATGAACATGGAAGGAGAATTTTGCATATCCATGGAATGGATGGCTTCCTGAGCAAGAACTATCTCATCTACTATTTGACGTCCTTCCACATAACCCCCTTGCTCTGGGGAAATAATCTTATGCAAAAGAGGCTTCAACCTTTCTGCCATGATTTTAGTAATGATTTTGAGAAGAACATTACATAAAGCAATAGGTCTAAAAGCTGAGATATGATCAACCTCTTGAGCTTTTGGAACAAGAGTAATATAAGTTTTATTGATAACCTTCAAAATTTCTTTGGCTTTCCTTGCTTCTTCCACCACCTCTAATAAATCAACATGAAGGATATCCCGGAACTCTTGGTAGAACTCAATGGGAAAACCATCAGGACCTAGGGTTTCCCCTTTTTGCATTTTAAAAACTACTTGTTGAAGCTCATTGATAGTAACAGAGAAAGTCAAAATAGAGTTCTCCTCGAAGTGATAAGAGAAGGGATTGCTTGAAGAACATTTTGTTGTGAAGTCGAGTCAAGAGGAGTAGCAACAAAAAGATTGGAAAAGTAATCAACAACAATAGAGTTCATGCCATCCCAAGTATAAACAACATCTCCAGAATCTGATTTTAAGGAAGAAATAAAGTTGTGAGATCTTCGAGCTAGAAGAGATTTGTGGAAGAAATTTGTGTTTCGATCTCCTTCTTTGAGCCATTGAATTCTAGATTTTTGCTTCCATAATATTTCTTCTCTTTTTTCCCATTCCTCTAACCGAGTTGTGAGTTTAATTTCATCTGCACTTCTCTTCTCTGTGAGGCCATCTAAATGGATTTTCTTATTCAAATTTTCAAGATGAGCAATAACTTCATGTTTTTTTTATGAACATCCCCAAACTCTTTCCAGTTCCAAGTCTTGATTTTGGATTTAATGTATTGCAATATTTTGGCAAAACAGAACATCTTAGTCCCATGCCTAGGTTTACCTTCCTTCCACCATTGTTGCACACGAGGTCTGAAGGAAATGTCTCTAAGCCACATTAATTGAAAACGAAAAGGAGAGAAACTCACATTGGTTTTCCACATTTCCACCATGACTGGCCAATGATCCGAACCAACATTATTAAGAGTCTTCACTTTAGGAATGTGACCATGGATTAAGAAATTTTTAGAGAGCAAAAACCTATCCAATCTCTCCATTATACAAGCTAAGCCTTGCCTTCTGTTAGACCAAGTCATAAGGCCATTATCTCGGTTGGATATCCACAAGATGGAGGTTTGCAATATATTCGCTCATGAGGTCGGTGCTTTTGTCCAAATTTCTATTTCCCCCCTTTTCTCATCCAGAGAGAGGATGGTATTGAAATCTCCTCCGATCAAGATCCAAGCTTTAGGAAAATGAGAGATAATATGAGTAATATCCTTCCACTGTCTTCTTTTTTCCTCCAAAGAAGGAGCATAAACAATAATGCAGAGCATAATCTGGTTGGAATGTCTACTTTGAATAGCTATAGCCAACAAACCCCAACTGCCAACCATATGGTGAATAACTACCTCTTTTGGGTCCCAAAGACAAGCAATGCCACCCGAAGTCCCTTGGGAACTGAGGGAAACCACTTTTCCAACTGGCCAAATTTTACTGGCAATTAAGTCCATATCCTCCATTGACATCTTTGTTTCTTGAAGGAAAACAAGATGTGGATGATTTATCTGAATCATTCTTCTAATTTCATTTTGTTTTGAAAGACTCCCTTTGAGTCCTCTAATATTCCAAGTGATGATCTTCATTAATACCAGGGCTAAAAAAGTTGGGAAGGGCATTAATCTTACCTTCCTCTACAAGCTTTTCACCTTCTTTTACCATATGATATTGATTGGTCTTGCGACCTACTTTTTGATTAGAATCCATCTTCAATTTTTTTTCCCTGTTTCTTGACTTATTCCAATTGAATCCGAGATGGCTTCTAACCTTGAAGAATGCTCGTACATGGCCAAAATTTTACTAGATGGTTCAACGGAGTCTATATTGGGACCTGCATTATTTGAAGTTTTGACATTTGAAATATTGTTTTTCTTGTGTAAATTTTCTCCTTTTTTTTCTATTGAAAACCTTTGATTTGTTGGTTTGTCTTCGAGTTCTTCCCTTCATATTTAAATTGTGTTTCTAAGATTTTAGTTTCCATTATTTCCTCTTCCTCACTTGGGACATCATTTGTGGAAAGGATTTCAAACATATTAGCAGATGACTTTGATTGATCCTTCATAACTGGTTTTTTTTAGTGTTCTTCTTCTTAGGTATTTGGAAACTCGTTGAGTTTATATCTTCTTTCTTTTGATCAGGAATTTTATTTGGGCAAGCACTGGCCAAATGACCATATTCATGGCAAATTCTACAACGAAAAGGAATGTTCTCATAGTCCACTACTTGCTCCCAAGTGTCTTCCCCAAATTGTAATGTGATATTTTTAGGTAGGGGTTTGTCAAAATCCATTAAAACACAAATTCGAGCATAAATAATATGTTCAAAATTTTGAGTACAATCAGCGAGTCATCATAAAAGTTCCTAAAGAGTTTCCAATTGAAGAAAAAATAGTAGGATTCCAAAATTCAATAGGGAGGCCAAAGAGTCTAACCCACACGGGAGCTATAGAAGGCATCTCTTCTTCGGCTTTAAATTTAGTATGCCAGGGCTTCATGAAAAGCCCTGCCCTTCCAAAAAACCAAGGACCCCCTTGAAAAGTTTTCTCTCTATCTTCATTATTAGCAAATAAAACAAGAAAATAACCATTTGGATAAATAGAGATTTGTAACTCACCTTTAGTTTTCCAGCTTTTTGCAGCCCAGACTTTGAAAGCAGATAGACTCGGATGAAAACCCATGAACCGACAAATTAGTCCTCTTTTTTCCAAATCTTCAATGCCAATCTGAATGTTACCCATATCAAGCTTAACAATAGGAGTTCCATCACCTGCTTTAAGACATCCCGACTCCATTTTCCCGGGATCAATCTTAGGCATTCTTAGAGGTTTATGGGAAGCCCTAATATTGATATTAGCATTGGGCTGAGGTTGTCCACCATGAAGGGCATCCCTAAAATTCATTTTTGGGACCGAGTCTTCGAAATTCTTACCCTTGACAGGGGTTTTCACGAGTAGAATTATTTTGTGGGTGCACCTTAGCACCAGATTCACTTGAGATATGAGCCATTTTTTGATCAACTACTTGAAACTTGTTTCGTGATCTCTTTAATCCTTGCCCTAGACGCCGTGGAAAGGTATGGTTTTCACTTTTCTTTTGTGCAGCAAATTGGAAGCCGTTGTCACTCAAGTTCAGAGTATGATCTATTGAAAGACAAATTTCTAACCCATATTGTATCCCCTGCAACATTTCCTGCTAAAATATTGAGCATAAACCACAAAAATATTGGCCGCTAGGGCCCGAAGGCCCTAAAAACCAACCTCTGGAGCTGCTTGCACTCAACCCAGATGAAACCCTCGCATAGTCGCTTGCCAAATATCTCGTTCACACATAGGGATGTGCTAGGATCTGTGTTGCTCCAAATGATATGAAAATTTGTGGAGACGTTCTAGGGTTTTTCAGGCATCTACCCTCAAAATTTTAGCTCAATCCGAGTCCGGATGAGTGAGATATGGCCGAAACGAGTTCGGAAGTTTGGGCAGTCCTGCGAAAAATGTCTAATCAATTTCGACTAATTTTTTTCCATCTTTCTAAAAATATTTAACTACTATTTTTAGATTATCCGTAGTTAATTTTACCATCAAAGTCTCTTTAACTTCATAATTGATCATATTAGGTAGATAAAGTGCTAGCTTAATGACTTTTCAATAATTACTCTATTGGGTTCTTAATAAAAAAATTTAAATTGGAATATTCCTAATCTTGCTATTTCTTGAAACCTTCTTATATTTTTTCCATCCCCCTTTTCATCTTCTGGATTGTACTTATCATTTTTCTTTGTTTTGTATACTTTTGAAATAATTACTCCCATCCCCTTGTTCTAGCCAAAGTGCTCTACTTTTCATCCTCCACTTTGCATCTTCCCATTCTAGCAATTCCTTCTTCTTCTTTTCCAACTCCTTTACCTACAAATTCTCCTTGTTTTGAAAAACCTCATTGCATTTGTGAATATATAACTAATTTAATTTAGATTATATGTCCACTATCTTTACCTCTACTTCCCAATATTTACTTTTGGCCCTTTCAATTGTAGCAAATTTGATTCTCCTTAGATTTTTAGAAAATTAAAACATAGTCATCTCTTCTATTGTTAGGTCAATATGTTTTCACTCATCTTTTACTATGTTTATCCTTTTCTAACTATAATAAAAATGATGAATGATCACATCCCCCACCTTGATCTATTTAAGACCTTTGTCTTTTTGCTTCAGCTATAAGTTTTTTAGACAAAAAATCTATCTAACCTTATAGAAATACCTTGTCTTCCAATTATTTGATTTCTCCAATTGGACACTAATTTAATAGATTATACATTACACAACCCTACATTATGGATTTTTGTGTAAGAAAAAATCAGCAAGGAGATCCATTTTGACCTCCTCTCCCTATATTTCTACTCCTTTAGTTACAAATTTTAAGTCCCCTCCCACCACTATATTTTCTTTTTTTTTTACAAGTCTTGTATAGAGAATTCTTCCCAAAACCACCTTCTACTACCATAAGGACCATAAAAATTGACTATAGATATCAGCCTACCTAGTTCCCTAAAATATAAGTCTATAACCACACCTACCTCAATATAAACCTTAAATATTTTAAACAAGAAATTTAAAGACTGCAAATTCAAATTTACTTCACTTGTTGGTATTATTGGCAAATGATTATCTTCAATATTTTCATCATTATTTTTGACAAAAGAAGGTCGCATATGTTTGATAAAATGAAGGTTCAAACAACTACATTTGTATATATACCTAATTTTTTTAATCGATGTTAAAATAGAAAATCAAGATGCCCTTGAAATTAAGAAAAATGATTCCATTTGAGAAATATGTATGAAAAAGGTAATAGAAAATTTTAGAATATAAACTTAAAAAGGTTAAAGGCTAAATTTAAATTTTATTTATATGTAATAAAGTTTTTATTATTATAATTAGGTAGGAAAACATTGGATTTTGAAAGGATCCCTAACCTTTTACAATGAGAGATACAATAGAAATAAGAATAATATGTAAATCAAGAGGATAACAACCCCAAGGGCCAGGGGGATACAAAAAAATAGCCACAAATAGGCAGAATGAAAAAAATACCTTCAACAAAAAGCAAGAGGGAGCACCTTATCAACCAAGGACAAAAAGAGACTAGAATTCGAAACTAGAACACACTAAGTCAAAAAGGTAGGGAAATCCTTCAATTATATTTGAAGAGCATTTTGATTGACCCCTTGGTTGGCCAATAGGTCAACTTCCTTATTTTCTTCTCTAAAGGTGTGCTTGAATTCAACACCTTCCAAATTCTCAGTGTGACGGTAAATATCTTCTATTAAATCTACAATGGACTAGTGGGGGGAATTTCTTCCTTTAGCAATAATAATAATGAAAAGAGAGTTACCTTTGATCACCATCTTCTTTGCATTAAGATTTTTTAGGAGCATGACTCCTTGATAAAGTGCCTGAGCTTTGGCAAAAATACTGGACTAAACACGTAAGAAGTCAACAAAGGCCAAAATAATAATTCCTTTGTCATCCTTGAGGATTCCTCTAGCCCTTGTGATACCCGTGTTGCCCTTAGCTACCCCATCAAAGTTTAGTTTTATCTATACTTGAGGTAGAGGCTACCATTTTATAATATCTCTAGGATTGAGGGTGGACAAACTGCAAATACCTTCCAGATTTAGGATACCCAGTTGGCTTGCAAGCTTACCTTTTCTATGGGACCATTTTTCATCTTTGATAGGGATTATGGAAACATTTTATTTCAAGGAATTAAAAAAATTATCTTCCACATGTAGGGGATATGTTTTAACATTCCTAAATTCTTTTTTGTTTCTTTCATTCCAAATACTCCAAAGAAAATATGATAAACAGAAAGACCAACAAATTCTAAGTAAAAGATTCCAAAATGGGACAACACATTGAAAACACAAGTCTAGAATGTTATTAGGCATGACCTAGGTGAAATTGAATTTTATGAGAAGAATGTGGATAAATTCTAAGGAGAAGGGAAGCTCGAGAAATAAAAGATTATCATTCTCCTAGACAACTTCACATAGATAACACCTATTCAAAATGGGTAAACCTCTTTTGTGAAGGTTTTCAATAGTAAGGATTTTGTTTTGGGTGGCCAGCCAAAAGAAGAAATTAACTTTAGGTATGAGGTGTTTGAACCATATCTTACTAGCTAGAAACTAGTCCTCTTCCTCATCAAACTAAAGAAAGTAAGCATATTTAACCATGAAAATGCCCTTATTATCCACTTTCCAAATAGGGGAATCAGTTGACGGGTTAGGATTTAGGAGATGAATTATGAGAATATTGGATAAATAACTTAGAGAATAAATTTTTCTAGGGGAGGGGCTAACAAGAGATAAAGTCTTCCAAGCCATTTTCCATCCCTTACCTTAAGAAAGTCGACAACTCTAGATCCACAGGATTGTGTAGTAAAGGGCTCTAAGTAGTTTAGAAGCTAGTCTCTAATCAAAGGCTCATTACGAATCCAACTATCTTCCCAAAAGTTAACTTTCCTACCATCATCGATCTTCCATCTCAAGCATTTTTGAATAATAAACCTGGAATCAAGAAGGTATTTCCAAAAAATAAAGCTCTTTGGATTGGCCTAAATATCAAGGAAATTATCATCTCTGCCCAAATATTTAGTTGTTAAAATCCCTACCCATCCATCCAAACCTATTTTGCAATAAGGGCAAAATTCATTTGTTTTAGTTTCCCGAGGCCTAATCTACCCTTGCTCTTCCTGGAACAAACCTGCTTCCAATCCACTAGGGGAATTCTGTATTTTTCTTCCATGCCTATCCAAAGAAATACCTTTTGAATACTATTAATCTTTTGACATTTTTTGGTGGCATACCTAATAACAATAAAAAGAATACTGAGATACTTTAGAGGGTGGATTTAGTGAGCTATACCTTACCAACTTGGCTGAGGAGGGCACCTTTCCAGCTTTTCAACTTTCTCCTAATCCTCTCCACCATAGGAAACCAAGAAGAATCTTGTAACCTACCAATGAAAAGTGATAAACCTAGATAAACGGAAAGGAGCTACCCAATGGAATATTTAAATATTTTCATGATTTTTACCTTCCTTTGAAGGGGGGTATTAAAAAACACCTATCTTTTGTTGAAATTAATCTTCTGTTTAGAGGCAGCCTCATAAGAATATAGAATAAACTTAATATCTTTCACTTTAGGAATAGAGGATCTTGAAGCAAGAAGAGTATCATCTACAAATTTTTTTTGGGTTATGGTAGGAGGAGGTAGGATTTATCCCTAAAATTAACCCTTTAGATTGGGTTGCCAGAATATATTTTCCCAAGGCTTAGCCATAATAAGAAACAAATAAGGGTATAGGGGGTCCCCTTGTCTTAGGCCTCAAATGCTTCTAAAATAACCTAGTGGAGTACCATTAAATAGGACAAAATTCATAATTGAGCACAAACATCCTTTGATGAGGTCTATCCAAGTAGGGTGAAAGTTGAATTTACCCATAACTTTAAACAAAATTTCCCATGATACTCTATCATATGCCTTGTTCATGTCTAATTTCAACAAAAATCCATCTTTACCACTTTTATCTATGGAGTGAAGAACTTCATGAATAGTAATCACACCATCCAATATTTGCCTCCCTTTAACAAAAGCACCTTGGCAGGGATCAATAATCTAAGGAAGAATGATCTTCATTCTATTGGCTATGACTTTAGCCAATATTTTATAAAGAGTATTACATAAACTTATGGGCCTAAAATTATTGAAGGAATTAGCTCTTGCCAATTTAGGAATCAAAACCAAAAATGTGGAATTGATGTCGCTAGGAATATGAAGGGTATTTTGAATTTCACCCATAGCATTATATATATCCTTCCCCACAATTCCTCAAAATTTTTGGTAAAAAACTACAGGAAAACCATTAGGTCCAGGGGCCTTCTCACTAGCCATGGAAAACACTGCCTCTTTGATTTTAGACTCTTTGAATAGAGTGATAATACTGGAGTTAATTTGTTCAAAAATTAGAGAAGGAATAAAATTCAAAAAAGAAATGGAGGCCTGCTCATTTATGGGTGTCGCTACTTCTAAAATATTTTTAAATAATTGTACAACATCCTCATGAATTTCCAAAATATTTTTAATTTTAGTGCCATCCTCAACAATTTTTGTATTATTATTGAAATGCCTGTCTCAAGGTTGTGGCATGAAAAAACTTGGTATTTCTATCTTCATCTTTCAACTATAGAGCCCTAGAATTTTGTCTCCAGTAGGACCTCATAGGCCAAAACATTATGGAAATCTGCTAATAAACTCCTTTCAAGATCTCTATCAGCCTTCGATGGGGTGAAATATTTCGCAACAGCTTCAATGACTGAAAGTTATAGTTTCAAGGATTTCTTCTTTTGGAAAATGTTACCAAAGATATTTTTATTCCTTTCTTTTAAATTGCTCTTCACAAATCTTAACTTTTGAGATATTAGACGATCCAAAAAATTATTCTTCCACCAATAAGCTATCAAGACATCAAGGGTATCATTTTTTAGCCACATAATCTAAAAATGAAAGGGAAACTTAAAATTTTTATTCCCAACTAAAACATCCAATACCAAAGGATTGTGATTTGATCCTATTCTTAGAAGAGAAGAGATAACTTAGTCACCAAAATGATGAAGCCCTTCTTTAGAAACCAAAAAGTTGTCCAACTTTGAATGGATAAGATGCTCCCCCAGCCTTTTGTTGCTCCAAGTGAATTTACTTTTTTTTATCTTGAAGTCCATCAGATCATTAGTATTGATAAAAAATTCGAAGTCTTTGATACCATTAAAGGGGGATTGGATTCCTCCTTTTTTTCAAGGTAAAGAAGGGGTAATTAAAATCCCTAGCCAACACCCAAGCAAGGTTAGGAAAAGCATTTCTATTTATGCTCAACTCCTCCCATAGTCTCTCTCTTCTCAAAACTGACTTTAGAAAATACACATTGGTAAAAAAATAGGATATTTTAGAAACTCTATAGTAGAAAAACATGTTAATGAACCTATCAGAAGAAGAGAGCACTCTAACTTCAATTTTTAAATTATCCCAAAGAAACATTAAGCCCCCAAAAGCTCCGAAGCATGGCTTGCAAAATAATATGCCTCTTTCCATATGATATTCTTAACATTTTCAAAATAATTCTCCTTAATTTTAGTTTCTTAAATAAAAATAAGATGAGGTTTCAAACCTTTTCTCATAGAAGCAACCAATCATTGCCTCAAAAGGGATTTCAAACCCCTTATGTTCTAAGATAATATTTTTATTTATGAGACTTGGTGGGGTGCTTCTTCCTCTCTCCCATAGAAAGTGTCATATGGGTTCCATGAGCTATGTCTTTTAGGGTCTCACTTAGCCTTGAGTATTGTTTCAAAGGTTACATCTTCTTAGATTCAACTCCCACATACACTACCTTTTTTTTTTTGCTCCTCATGATGTGATTGGGGCTAGATTTAGAAACCTTCCCATTGGGTGGTGAATTTGTAGCACTTACTTATTTTGTTGGTCGACTTTGGATGGAAGAAATAACAGAAGCTAATGTTGGTATGGCTTTTAAACCTTTACCATTAAGAGATAAATCTCAAGCACTATCTTGTTTTTTCGGTGACCTTTGAATGGAATAAATAACAAAATCTGAGGTCGGGAGGGAAATCCTCAAAAATTTAGGCTGAGGGATTTCCACAAGCAAAGTTCCCTCTAAATAAAATTCCTCCAAACCCTTAGATGAGTGGGGTTTGGGATTAATTTCCGTATAATTTTCCTAACTTAGAATATAGGAGAACATATTTGCCACAAGAATTTCATTCATCACAGAAGAAATAAGTTTAGGAGTACTTACCTCATTTTTCCTAGAAGTATATCCTCATCTTTAGTAGGCAAGGGATATTGGGATTCTTTCTTATTCATCAGTGTATGATTATTTTCTAGGGAAGTTCTATGGGAAATATCATCCACCTGATTCTCACATTTTCCATTTGCCTTGTCTAGAACTCTCTCCTTTAGACTGTTTCTTTTTTCATATTTTTTGTCTCTAGCAGGATTTTTTATGCTCAGGACATACATTATATGAATTCCCTATTTTCTTACATGTTGCACATATGACTAGAGCATTCTCATACTCAATCTTCTAGTTCCAAACCCTCAATTTCAAGATCAAATTGATTGAGGTAGGCAAATCCTTCTCAAGGTTTACATTGACATAGATTCTTGGTAAATTAGTCGAGAACAGGCTCTAGTGGCCATATCAATAGCCACCAGGACTCATATATCTCTTTCTATACCCACCATCACATCCTCATTTTAAAAGTGATAGGGAAAAGTCGACAGCTTAACCCAAACCAAGGTTTGAAAAAATATTTGAGAATCTAGGTTAGGGTTTCATCAACTGATTTTTTGTAAAATATTTCTGCCCTTTAATAAGCACATAAGTTTCATTAAATTTTCACAACTTTAACCAAAAAAATTATTCTTTTAGCCCAATATCCAAGTCAATAAGTGTGAATTCCATATCTTGTCCTCCCATGATGGCTTCTTTTTTTGCCTTTAAATGCAACTTCCTCATGAATTTCCAAAATATTTCCAATTTTAGTACCATCCTCCTTAAAAATTTTGGTAATCTTATTAAAAATCCTCTATCTCAAGGTTGTGGTATGAAAAAACCTAGTATTTCTATCTCCATCTTTCAACTAGAGAGCCCTAGACTTCTATCTCCATCTTTCAACTAGAGAGCCTTGGACTTCTATCTCTAGTAGGATTTCTTACAGGCCAAAACATTATGGAAATCCACTAACAAACTCCTTTCAATATCATTGTTAGCCTTTGATGAGGGGAGGATTTCACATCAACTTCAATAATTTAAAGTTATAGTTTTAGTTTCAGGGATTTCTTATTTTGGAAAATGTTACTAAAGTTATTTTTATTCCATTCTTTTAAATTGCTCTTCACAAATCTTAATTTATTGGAAAATTGAAATATTAGGGGAAAGATTCTTCTTCCACCAATTAGCTATCACGGTCTCAAGGGTATCATTTTTTAGACACATAACCTAAAAATAGAAAGGAAACTTAAAAAATTTATTCCCAATTGAAATATCCAATACCAAAGGATTGTGATATGATCCTATTCTTGGAAAAGAAGAGAGAACATAGTTACCAAAAAGTTGAAGCCCTTATTTAGAAACAAAAAACTTGTCCAACTTTGATTGGATAAGATGTTCCTCCAGCATTTTGTTGATGTAAGTGAATTACTTCCTTTTAGCTCAAATTCCATTAACTCATTATTATTGACAAAAATTCAAAGTCCTCCATACCCTTAGAAGGGGATTGGCTTCCTTTATTTTTTCAAGGGAAAAAGGGAGAATTAAAATCCCTAGCCAACATCCAAGCAAGGTCAGGAAAGTGTTTCTATTTATGCTCAACTCCTCCCATAGTCTCCCTCTTTTTGCAACTGAGTTTGGAAAATACACATTGGTTAAAACACATGATATTTTAAAAACTTCGCAATATAAAAATATGTTAATAAACCTGTCAAAAGAAGAGAGCACCTTGCCTTCAATTTTTGAATTATTCCAAAGAAAAATTTAACACCCCAGAATCCCTTGAAGCATGGCTTATATAATAATAGGCCTCCTTCCATATGACATTCTTAACCTTATCAAAACTGTTCTCCTTAATTTTAGTTTCTTGAATAAAAAAATATGAGGTTTCAAATCTTTTCTCATAGAAGTAACTTGTCATTGCTTTGAAGGGGCATTCAAACCCCTTATTTTCCAAGATAATATTTTATTTATGAAACTTGGTGGGGTGTTTCTTCCCATCTCCCATAGAAAGTATCATTTGTGTTCCATTAGCTATATTTTTTAGGGTCTTCCTTAGGTGGTGAATCTGTAGCACTTATTTATTTTATTGACAAGCTCTAGATGGAAGAAATAATAGAAGCTAAAGTTTGAATAGCTTTTAAACCTTTCCCATTAAGAGGTAAATCTCGAGCACTATCTTGTTTTGTCAATGACCTTTGAATGGAAGAAATAACAGAATCTGAGACCAAGGAGGAAATCCTCAAAAATTTAGGTTGAGGGATGTCCACAAGCAAGGTTCCCTCTAGAGAAACTTCCTCAAAACCCTCAAAAGAGTGGGGTTGAGGATTAACATCCATATAATTATCCTAACTTAGAATACATGAGAACATATTTGCCACGAGAATTTCATTCATCATAGAAGAAATAATTTTAGAATGAGTACTTACCTCATTTTTTCTAGAAGTATCTCCCCATATTTAGTAGGCAAGGGATCTTGGGCCTACTACTTCTTCATTAGTGTATGATTATTTTCTAGGGAAGTCCTATGGGAAATACCATCCACCTCATTCTCACATCTTCCATTACCTTGTCTAGAGCTCTCTCCTTTAGACTATTTCTTTTTCCACATTTTATGTCTCTGGGAGGAATTTGTATGCTTAGGACATACATTAGATGAATTTCCTAGTTTCTTGCATGTTGCGCATATTACTGGAGCATTCTCATACTAAATCTTCTGGTTCCAAATCCCCAGCTTTGATACCAAACTAACCAAGGTAGGAAAATACTTCTCAAGGTTTGCATTGACACATATTCTTCTGTAAATTAGTCAAGAATGGGCTCTAGTGGCTAGGTCAATAGCCACCGGATCACTATTTCTCTTGCTATAGCCACTAGAAAATTCTCATTCTAGAAATTCTGAGAATTTGGGTCAAATTTTAGGCTTCATCTTTGCAATATGAGACCCCTCCATCCAAAAAACCATGATCCTCCACCCAAAATTTTGTTCGAGTTCTCCTTGGAGAACAACTTGACCAATAAAAAACCTTTCAACAAATCAGCTATTTCCATGTGGCTATTGGGCCTCCATTTTGATGCAACCCATTTCCTAAGCATGTCTAGATCTAGAAGAGCACCCATGAAACACCCTACCAAATTTGTAGACCCTTGTTCAATCTCCATATCTACAAGCTCATCTAGGACAACAATTTTACCTCCTTCAAATATTAGGCTAAAACAAGGTTCATGGGGTTTCTTCTTACCACTAACCACAAATGACCATGAAGGACCCCCACAAAAGGAACATGGGTCCCTTCCAATAAGCCCCAAACAAATCACCACATTATCAACACTAATATTTTTTTTTTTTAAGAATTTAAAAAAATATATTAAAACAAGATTATTTATTTAATTAGAAAAAATGTTACATAATTATATTATTAGAATATTTTATTAATTTATTATAAAAATAATTTTTTAAAATATTACATCTACTTTTTGTTTAATGAAGTTTTAGATTTAAAATATATAAAATAATGCTTATAATTTTACATCACATTTGAATATACTTTTTAAAATTAGTAATAGTATTTGAGCTTATCATTTAATTATTAAATTGAAAAAAATATTATAACAAAGTACAAGTTATAATTATAGAGTCCCCTGGCAATTTTTAGATCAAACACTTGAGAAATTTAGCTTCTCTCAGGAGTGGAGACAATGGATCATGAGTTGTGTCTCGACAGTTTCCTTCTCTATTCTCATCAATGGCTCCTTCTCGACCCCTTTCCATGCCTCCAAGGGAATTCATCAAGGAGATCATATTTCCCCATTTCTTTTTATTATTCTAGCAGAAGGATTAGGCAGATTCATTCAAAAAAATAAGCAACAAGGTCTTTTGGAAGGTGTGCAATTAAGTGAGGAGATGTTAACTCATATTCAATTTATGGATTATGCAGGTTTCGTTAGGAAGGCCAACATTCAGGAGGCTAGAACGTTGAAAGCCATTTTAAAAATCTACATGGACGCTACTGATCAACATGTGAATGGAGCTAAATCCATGGTTATTTTCTTCAAAATAGACAAAACAATCTAGGATCATATTCTATCCATTTTGAGCTTTGCCTAGGGTACCCTTCCACTTGACTATCTAGGGATTTACCTTCATTTTAAGAGATTAAGAGTAGCTTAGTGGAAAAATTTAATGGATAGAATCACTGCTAAAGTTAATCATTGGACTCACCGTTGGCTTACCTTTGGAGGAAGAATGGATCTCATCCAATCGGTGATCCAAGCCATGCTTGTTTATAAATTCTCCATCCTAGCTGCCCCTATGAGAGTCCTCAAATATTTGGATTCGCTTATGAGAAAATTTTTGTGGTATGGCCCAAGGATGGGTAAGAAGTGGGCTCTAGTGATTTGGGAGGACCTTGGTTTTCGTAAAGTAGCTTTAAACAACTAAGCTCTTGGTGGGAAGATTTATTGGAGATGGATATCCAACAAGGAGGCTTTATTTATTAGAGTCATCACTAGTAAGTATTTGGGTTCTATCCCTCATCAAGAAGTTTGTCGCATTCCTCTAAGGGACCCTGGCTCCATTATTTGGAAGGTCTTGAAAGTTGGTGAACAATTGGTAAAATCTTGACTTTTTTGGAAAGTAGGTAAAGGATACAAAGATAACTTTTGAAGTGATTCTTGGGACCAACATCCCCCCTTAATTTATGAGTTTCCAGAGTTACAAACCTTGCAACAAATCCTTGAGGGTAGAGGATGGATAAATATGGCTTCATACATTACTTCTCGTTAAATTGGAGATTTCTCTTTCTTCTAGTGGAAGAGGTTAGAAGAATGACCTATTCATGTCTCTCTTCATCAAAGGCTTCTTATTGATAAGATCTTCAAGCAAAGGTGCCTTACAGGGAAAGAGGAAGAGGATAGGATTGTCTGGGACCTTGGTATTCTAGGTGTCTTCGCTATTCATGATGGTTATAATGCTTTGCTCCCTCCTCTGTTGATCCTACAGGATGTCCCATGGGATAGAGTTTGGGTGGCTAAGATCTGGCCTAAAATTAATTTCTTTCCTTGGGAAGTGATGCATAGGAGATGTCTCACCTATGATAATCTTATGAAGAGAGATTTTTATGGTCCTTCCAACTACATCATGTGTAACTCCTAGGAGGAGACACTTGATCATCTACTTTTCTAGTGTGCATTTGCAAGAGAGTTGTGGAAAATGTGGTTAGAACTCTTTAAGGTTCACCTAAACTTTTAGGTGAATCTTTCTAATATCCGGAAGATTTGGAAATGCAAAAAATTCAAGAATACCTCCATTTAGCTAGGTTGGCCCCTAGGCCCAAGCTTCACCTGGTGGCACATTTTGCTGGAAAGAAATTCTAGAATTTTTAGAGAGGAGTTCACTCCAATGGATTTGGTTTGACATAAAATTGTTACCAAGATTTCTGAAACTATTAAAGCTCACTTTAGGGATAAGAAAACTCAGGTGAATGAAGGGACTCCCAAGCCACAGAAGTTGGGACCATGGCAGCCCCCTCCCCTAGGTTGGAAAAATATTAATTCTGATGGTGCAGCTAAGGATAACCCAGGGGTTATTGTCATTGGTTTTATCAGAAGAGACTTCAAGTGGAAGATCCTCAATTGGGAGCTAGAGGATCTTGGAAGGGCTACTAACAATGAAGCTAAAGGCCTGGATATCAGTCAAGGTTCTTTCAATGTTTGGGAGAATGGGGTTAGAAAGATCATAGTTGAGTCTAATTCACAAATTATGGTGGGGCTTCTGGGTGCTATTAGAAATTTCAAACTAAAGGTTTGGATGATAAGAAACATTGTGAGCCAAATTAAGTCCACTTGGTAGCAGTTCGAGGATGCCATCCCAGGCTATGTTGATAAATAAAATAATACAGTGGCTGACTTTTTGGCTAAACATGGCAGTGAAAGTCCAGTTGGATACATGCGGAATTCTAATCAGGATAGGGACACTTCTAAATGGTGGGAGATGAACCAAATGGTTTTTAAATTGGCCAGCAAAGACTTAGCTAAGGATGAGGATAGGTCCATAGTCTACTAAGTCTTATGGATCAATGGAGGATGAACAACTATTTATTGGTTTTTTTGCTACCTCTTGCAGCACTCTTTGGCCCTTTTTAGGATAGCATTAGTAGTGTTCATAGGATTGTCAAGCCTGCTAGGTTTCTTAGGATCAGTGTAAAGCATAAATGGGAACAAGTTCAAATTTTTTGCTTTGTAGATGGCACTCAATTTTTTGTTATTTTTTGAGATGTTAATCTGAGTTTTATTCGAATTATAGGGCTTGCCAAAAGTGATATACCTATGACTATAATTTTTTTTTATTTGTATACCCGTGTACATAGCATATCCGCAACATGTGAGGGGAGAGATTTGAACCTGGGGCCTCTCGATTTTAACTGGAGAGTTTTAACTACCCACTTGCTCTCCAACTCCTCTACATGAGCAGATGACCTATGACTTGTAATTTGATTCTTGTTCTATCAATATAACTTTTTTACCTTTTCAAAAAAAATAATTATATATTATAATTTGAATTTTAAATTTTCAGTAAAAATAAAAATGTGAATGAAGATTAAATTTTAATAACTTAAAGAATAAAAATTAAAATATAATTTAATTTTTATTGTTTAAGTTATTAAAATTTAATCTTCATTTACATTTTTATTAATACTAAAAATTTAATATTCAAATATATATATATATATATATATATATATATATATATATATATATATTTATTTATTTATTTATTTATTTATTTATTTATTTATTTATTTATTTAATTATTTAATAAAAAATTTATTTTATTTACATAAAAATATTATTTTTTATAGCATTTTTTACTAAGCATCAATTTAATTTTAGACTTAATTTTTATTATAAATATTCAAAACATAGTCTAAAATTTTATTTCACACAATTTGAAGTAATGTATGAAGAAGTATACAGGGCCACCCTTTCATTGTGTGAAATAAAATTTTAGACTATGTTTTGAATATTTATAATAACAATTAAGTTTAAATTGATGCTTAGTAAAAAATACTATAAAAAATAATATTTTATGTAAATAAAATAATTTTTTTATTAAATAAATAATTAAATATTAATATTAAATAAAATTATTTATAATTTTATAGATTAAAGATTAAATAAAAATAATAAGTTAACATTTAAATCCTGCTTTATCATCTTCTTGTTGTGGTGCAATGGTAAATGCCCTGGGTGTTGGTAGAGGCCGACCCAGGTTCCATTCCCCTTGTCTCCATCCTGTAGATATATGGTATAGTTAGGAATGTCCTATGTGTTGGTAGAGGCCAACAAGGCTTCATTCCTCCTATGCCCAACTTGTTGAAAGTGGCACCTCGAAAGGGGTGTTTTCCACTATAAATTAGTTTTTTACCCAGGTGTTGTAGGTGAGTTGGAGAGGAGAGGGCAATCCTCCAAGGGAGGTCCCAAGTTCAAATCTCCACCCTACCAAAAAGTTGAATTGGGTATCTAAAATCCAATTGATAATGTTGGTGCGGGAAGGGTCGGGTGCGACCCCCGGGTGACTTTGACGGTGTAGAACCCCCTGTTCGTGGTCTCTCAGACCAAGGCGGCTCCACAAGGAGTTTTTCGCTTAAAAAAAAAAATTATGCTTTATCCTTTGTTTAAATTAAATAAAATAATAAAAATATAAAATATTTAGCTATGAAATTATTTGACATCGTATAAAACGAAAATTCAAATGTTAAATAAATATAGAAGGAATGGGATAGTAAAGCAAAAAGGTTTCTAGTTTCTTTTGTAGTTGTTGGTTCAAATTATACTTTTTTTAATGAAAAACCTTATATTAATTAAGATTAATCATGCAAAAAAGGGCGAGTGGAATTAACACACCTCAAATATACTATAAAAATTGCTAGGTGGAGGAAATCACACCTCCCCAATAAAAAAAGAGTTCAAAAAATATTACTACACACCGTCGCGAGTAATCATTATACATACATTCTAAGACATAATCATTAAACAAAGATCAAGGAGCGAAATGAAAGTTATCTTCCTCGCTAACACACTACCAGTCGTTATCCAAAGAGACTCGAGCAGTCCATCCTTCTTCTGCATTACCGCAAACCAGAGTCTGTTGAGGAGGATCCTGGCTGATTCATCTTGGAATGCTTGGTAGAATACATGTTGCTCATAAGTTGTGACCTCTTTTGCCTCTGGGATAGCTCCTCCTTTCCTAGGCAAATGCTTGGTAAAATAAATGTTGCACGTAAGTTGCGGCCTCTGCTGCCTCTGATAGTCAAACCTGAACAAACTCTATGCTTCAAGCATTGGGCTTTGGTCAGTTTTTCATTAGCACAATTCGCATGAGGACTTGTCAGGATTCATAATATCCATGACATTCTCGGAATCACCTAGGCCCCAAAGCGAACTAAAGGAATTAGTGCCTCCACTGAAATTACCCTCGCCCGAGGATATTTGGCGACTCTTGTCAAATCTCAGGCTCAAACTGTCCCTTCGTTCAAACTATATTTATATTATAAAAATATAAGAGATTTAATAGTTTTATATTGATTATCGCATATGTAGAAAACTTTAATTTATTTTATTTTTTAAATGAAGAGAATATCAAAATTGTTAAACAATTAGCTTACATAAAGCAAATCTAAATTACATTAAAATTATTATAAATAATTAAATTAGAAATTATAATTAAATTAAACGAAAATAACAAAGAATCATCTAGGCAAAATACATAATCTTAAAGAAAAATAATCATGTTAAAAACACATGACAAATTTTATCCAATGTATAATAACTTGTATCGCAATAAAATTAACTATTTATGCATATATCACCACTTGGTATTTATAAAGATGAAAAATAGATATTGAATTGAGCTCTCTCCGAGATACATATAGACATTATACCTTAATATCTATTTCAAACAACTTAAAAGAACATATTTGTGATTGAGTGATTCTGCAAGAAGAAGATGAACTCATACTATGAGAATCATGAAAATATTCCTTATCGCTGCACATGCTACAAAAATAGAGGATTCAATTATCCCACCAAAATCCTACAATGTCTTTAGCCTTCAATCCTCTTCGTTTTACAAAAATTGTCCACCCTTGAATAAGCACATAAGTTTTACTACGTTTCCACAACTTTAACCAAAAATTTATTCTTTCAACTCATAATCCAAGTCACTAAGCATGAATTTCATACCTTGTCCTCCCTCGAAGGCTTCTTTTTCTTCCTCCCCATAATACTGTAGAATATATTTTTATATGTTCATTTGGGAAGGACAATTCTACATAGCCTGTTTATATCACTCTCTTTAATTTCTTTTCTAAACAAGAACTTCAAAGACTGCAAATTTAAATTCAAATTTACTTCACTCCTTGGCACTATTACTAAATGATTATCTTCAATATTTTCACCCTTATGTTTGACAAAAGGATATCGCATATGTTTGATGAAAATGATGTTCAAAGAACTACATCTTTATATATACCTCATTTGTTTAAGTGATGTTAAAATAAAAGATCAAGATGTGCTCTAAATTAGGAAAAACGATTCCTTTTGATAAGTATGTATGAGAAAGCTAACAAATAAAATTAGAATATAAACTTGAAAAGGTTAGATGTTAAATTATAATTTTGTTTAAATCTAAGTATATTTTAATTGGGAATATATATATATATAGAGAGAGAGAGAGAGAGAGAGATTTTGAAAATATTATATTAAACAATATTATTTACAAGTTGGGACGAGACTCTACCTAGCCTTAGCTAGCAAGAGCACTCACTTTCTCCTTTTAACTTTCCATCAAACTTCCATAAATCTAAAACCAAGATCCTAAGAACTAACTACTTTTGGTTACAACGCTAAAATAAGATCTACATTTTGTTTTTTTGTGGAAAACATCCTAGAAGGGATGCCACTTTTGGGTAATATCCAAGGAGGCAGGGGTATCTCTTCCACCAAAAATGCCCACGGCTTTAAAATGAGATCTGCATTGGAGCTAAATCTCCTAAACCATATGTCTGCAATGGCTGTCCAAATTAGTCAAACACTAGATTTTATTACCAACATGCCTTATCCTCTCATCCTCAATAGCCATGTCATCATGTCACTAAACCCCTACCTCCTTGAAGAAAAAAAATCATGTTAAAAACACATGACAAATTTTATCCAATGTATAATAACTTGTATCACAATAAAATTAACTATTTATGCATATATCACCACTTGGTATTTATAAAGATGAAAAATAGATATTGAATTGAGCTCTCTCCCACATATATATAGACATTATACCTTAATATCTATTTCAAACAACTTAAAATAACATATTTGTGATTGAGTGATTCTGCAAGAAGAAGATGAACTCATACTATGAGAATCATGAAAATATTCCTTATTGCTGCACATGCTACAAAAATAGAGGATTCAATTATCCCACCAAAATCCTACAATGTCTTTAGCCTTCAATCCTCTTCGTTTTACAAAAATTTTCCACCCTTGAATAAGCACACAAGTTTTACTACGTTTCCACAACTTTAACCAAAAATTTCTTCTTTCAACTCATAATCCAAGTCACTAAGCATGAATTCCATACCTTGTCCTCCCTCGAAGGCTTCTTTTTCTTCCTCCCCATAATATTGTAGAATATATTTTTATATGTTCATTTGGGAAGGACAATTCTACATAGCCTGTTTATATCACTCTCTTTAATTTCTTTTCTAAACAAGAACTTCAAAGACTACAAATTTAAATTCAAATTTACTTCACTCGTTGGCACTATTACTAAATGATTATCTTCAATATTTCTACCCTTATGTTTGACAAAAGGATATTGCATATGTTTGATGAAAATGATGTTCAAAAAACTACGTCTTTATATATACCTCATTTGTTTAAGTGATGTTAAAATAAAAGATCAATATGTGCTCTAAATTAGGAAAAACAGTTCCTTTTGATAAATATGTATGAAAAAGCTAACAAATAAAATTAGAATATAAACTTGAAAAAGTTAGATGTTAAATTATAATTTTGTTTCAATATAAGTATATTTTAATTAGGAATATATATATAGAGAGAGAGAGAGAGGGAGAGATTTTGAAAATATTATATTAAACAATATTATTTACAAGTTGGGACGAGACTCTACCTAGCCTTAGCTAGCAAGAGCACTCACTTTCTCCTTTTAACTTTCCATCAAACTTCCATAAATCTAAAACCAAGATCCTAAGAACTAACTACTTTTGGTTACAACGCTAAAATAAGATCTATATTTTTTTTTTTGTGGAAAACATCCCAAAAGGGATGCCACTTTTGGGTAATATCCAAGGAGGCAGGGGTATCTCTTCCACCAAAAATGCCTATGGCTTTAAAAGGAGATCTGCATTGGAGCTAAATCTCCTAAACCATATGTCTGCAATGGCTGTCCAAATTAGTCAAACACTAGATTTTATTACCAACATGCCTTATCCTCTCATCCTCAATGGCCATGCTATCATGTCACTGAACCCCTACCTCCTTCTTGGTACCTGTCTTGTCTAGGAACTCTACCATTTTATTTTGAGCTCTATCCACATGAATTAGAATCACATCATTCAATTCCCTCCACAACTCCTTAATTTGGGTGACAAGAATCCTCAACCTCCACGTCTCCAAAGCAAAGTTCCTCATGCAATCTAGAGCTCCTATCAAGATTTGAGAATATGATTTTATGATTATCCTCCTATAACCTTTGGCATTTTGTAGCTTCATTAGTATTAATTTTAATACTAATGTCTTTGGCATTTTGCAACTTCATTAGTATTAATTTTAATACTAATGTCTTTGGTGTTTTGAAGCTTCATTAGTATTAATTTTAATACAAATGTCTTTGGCATTTTGCAGCTTCATTAGTATTAATTTTAATACAACCTTTTGGGGGTGTTTTCCAACTAGCTTTGTCCTACCTTTGTCATACTTTATCTCCCTTCTCCACTGTCCCTAAATGAGCCTATGTTTCCTATTTAGCATACACTACCACAATTTGTGTGACTTTACTCCAATTGACCCGCCAGACGCCATCCAAGGATGAAAAGGTTTCTCTAATAATTTTTCTATTTCTCTCCAACCATAATTCCCGTGAAATAAATTTTAATCCAATCTTCCACCCAATACAAAGAGTTTCAGATTTAAATTTTCCCTCTTCCATATTTCCTAAATATTAATCTGGTTCAAATCACCATTGGATTGAATTTTATAAGCTAAAATCATCGCTCCTAGATCTTGTATTGAATGGGTACTCAAA
Organism: Wollemia nobilis; assembly: GCA_028583015.1. NCBI lineage: Eukaryota > Viridiplantae > Streptophyta > Pinopsida > Araucariales > Araucariaceae > Wollemia > Wollemia nobilis. The sequence continues at coordinate 2,897,964 of JAQPPZ010000048.1, read as the reverse complement.
CATCAAGTGATCAAATGTTTTATCACTTTTGTAGCATAAAACACATTGGTATGGGTCAATGATTCCCCTACATCTCATATTATCAAAAGTAAGAATATTCCATTGTGCATGAACTATTAAGCAAAGAAGTTTATAATTCGTTGATCCTTAGGCTACCAAATATTTCTCTAATCCTCAACCTGATAACCATGAGGAGGGGGTTCAGGAAGGATATTTTCATATCCATCCTTCACCATGTAGACTTCAAGGCTCCCATAGCCCCAAGCTAATTCATTCTCATCTCTACCTATGAGAAATATATCTATCAAGATTTTAGTTATGATGGGTGTCAATTTTGGAGGGATTGCAATTGACCACTCATCCAACTTCTTAAATTACTTAAACTTATAGTCCCACAATTGATTGGTGTTAAAATAACTTTCAATATTGATCTAACCTCTTCTTTCCATGATTTTTTTTACTGGTTGCAGCTCTAGGAACTCAACAATGATAGATGGATATTGATCCCATGATTCTGCCCAAAATTATGCTTTCTCCACTCTCCCTACTTTCCAAACTAATCCATATTTTACTACCTAAGATCCTAATTTTATAGCCTGCCACATAGGGACCCATTACCATCCAAAGAGAAACAACTCACCTCATCCAGGTTCACCCGTCCCAAATATTTACTAGTTAAAACTCTACTGAATAAAGAAGTTGGCCAGGAGATCCACCTCCAATAAAGCTTTTCATCCAAAGCATTATTATTTAGCTTTGATATCCTCAGTTTCAAATCTCCCTTTCCCTTGGGTTGACTTACTTTCTTCCAACCTACTAACGCCCATTTCCTCTCTCCTTTTACTCCTCTCCATAAAAGTTTCTAGCTATCATGTCTAGCTCTTTCCATATGGTATGTGCGGCAACAAGGATATAAAATTCATAAAATGGCATTGCCTAAATGATTGACTATAAAAATGTTAATCTATCCCTAAAGGTTAACCATTTGTGAGACCAATTATTAATTTTTCTTTGATATGGTCCAAAAGATTCCTCTAGATATCTATCTTCAAGTTTTTTAAATGCAAAGGGACCCCCAAAAGGCCATTAGGAGATAAGTCCTCATGAATCCCAAGATCTCTAAAATTATAAATCATTTGATCAAGTTTAAAGAAAACCACTTTGGATTTCTCATCATTGATGACTTAGTTTATTTCCCTAAGGTATATATTAAAAATATCTCTAAAATTTATTGCTTCCTTGAGGTTGGCCACTCCCATTAGTCATATTTCATCCATAAACTATAGGTGATTCAAAACCTCCTCATCCACCTTGATACTTGTTAGAAAATAATGTTATCTTCTCCTTAAGATGAGTCTACCCAATCCTTAAGCCAATATGAGAAAAATATAAGGGGAATAAGGATCTCCTTGACAAAGGCCTCAAGTAGCTCCAAATGATTGTGATGGAAGATCTTTGATTAACACTGAGTGTGTCAGAGTAGATATGCAATGTATGACCCATTCTATCTAATCCTGAGAGAAGCCAAATGTTGCCATTATCCTTGGCAAGAAGCTTCACTCCACCTTCTCATAAGCCTTTGGCATATCCAATTTTATGAACATTCCTCTATTGCTAAATTTTTACATTGAGTGGATTGCTTCCTGAGCTAGAACCACACCATCCAAGATTTTCCTGCCCTCTATAAAACCCCTTTGCTCCGAGGAAATAATGTTATCTAGGAAAACCACTCAACCATTACCTTATTATATAATTATATTATTAAAATAATTTTTTAATTTTTATAAAAATAATATATTAAAATATTACATCTACAATTTGTTTAATTAGATTTTAGATTAAAATAATATACAATAATGCTTATAATTTTACATCACATTTAAATATATATTTTAAAATTAGTAATAGTATTTGGAATTATCATTTGATTATTAAATTGGAAAAAATATTTAAAGAAGTACAAAGTTGTAATTACATATTATAATTTCTATTTCATCTTTGGTCAAGTTGCCATCATCTTTAATTATTTCTTTGATTTTATTCATCCTCCTATAGCGAAGAGTAGAGGTGAATGTTTTTTGAATTTCTATCACCTTCTCTACGCCAAAGATCCCCAAACTTCTATCTCCAAAAGACTTCTTCTTTAGCCAGTGTAGAGTGAAAATCTGATAATAATTTTTTTTCTTTCATTAATATTTCCTCCATCATTCCTTGTACCTGAATCTGGGTTTCTATATCTTTAAATTCTAGACCAGGTTTTCTTTTTATTTTAGAATATTACCAAAAACCTCCCTATTCCAATTTTTTTTAATATTTCTTAACTGCTTGGAGACCTTGAACATGGACGTCTTGTTAGGATTCACTATATAAACAAAAGAGATTCTTGATGCAAGAAACTTAATCATTAATAGCAGAAATTATTAACCATCAGATAAGAAAAACATAAACATGCAAGACAACATAAAACACAGCATATAACGTGATTCACCCAACACCAGTCCTTTGTATTAACACCAATATAATCTTTGAAGGAAGTAATCCTGCAACACAACCAGTTGCAGATTCCTCTTGAAAATACCAACATCTCCACACAATTACTCTAACAGTAATTCAACATGCAAACACCCTTGCATCAAGCTCTACACCAAGCTTCATGATCTCTCTACATGAGATGCACATGCAAACACCCTTGCATCAAGCTCTACACCAAGCTTCCTGATCTCTCTACATGAGATGCACAATCCTATGCCTTTCCCATAAACAAGATACAATCCTCTCTATCGAAGGTATTACATAAATAGGGAAATCCAGTTACATGCATTCTAAAAAAACAAGCATGCTATAATTAACCCAAAAAATCACACCCTAAAAAATCACACTGATTTCTATGCAACCATTAATTTTATAGATTCTATCTTGGAATTAGACACCAAGGATAGACCCATCAATTATGGCTTTTTTTGGATTGATTTTTTCAGTTTAGAAAGTTTCCATGCATAAAAGCAACTAGTTACCAAACTAGTTACCAAACAGAGAGAAAATTTGTTTTTTTCATATTTAACCGAGATCGAGACTCCACAACCTAACAATCTCCCACTTGGAGACTAATCCACAACAACTCTACCGTTGTTGCATCCGCCAAAGAACATCTTCAAGCCAAACAAGGAATGTCAACTCCTCCAGATTGTTGTAACCATGCTCTGAACCATCACACCAAACTAGTGTCATCCATGCACTTTTATCCTGTGATCAACAAGCAACACACAATCTCTCTACCACAAATCAATGATAATAACAACATCCTCAGAATTACTTTGTATCATGGTGAATCAAACATCACCACCATGGCAAGATCTAAATACTATGGATGATCCATAGCATGCACACACACAATATGGCTTTGCAACTAGCTTTAAAGCACACTCCTCGAGTTTGGAATTACCTTCCAACTTAGGGACTTGAGGTCGCAATGATCCAAAGTTATAACCATATTATGTGTTCCATCCTGAAAAATCATAAAATAAATCCTGAGCCATGTCCATCTTCTTGGACATGTCTCCCAGTTCCCACTGCTGAAAGGATCAAATCCTATTTTTCATATGCTATGTTTGCTTCTCCTCCATCTCCATTCTGAGACCAGCAATCTTTCCTCAAATTCTCCTTCTTGTCGTAATGTCAGCACACCATATTTCCTTTGGAATTGGATCCACCTTGATTTCGTTGCACCACTCTGATCTTCCCTTCTTCTGCCATAGCTCCCACTCAAGTCAATCTCCCACTCAATCCTGAATCTCAACCTCGCTCTAATACCAATTGTTAGGATTCACTATATAAACAAAAGATATTCTTGATGCAAGAAACTTAATCATTAACAGCAAAAATTATTAACCATCAGATAAGAAAAACATAAACATGCAAGACAAGATAAAACACAGCATATAGCATGATTCACCCAACACCAATCCTTTGTATTAACACCAATATAATCTTTGAAGGAAGTAATCCTGCAACACAACCAGTTGCAGATTCCTCTTGAAAATACCAACATCTCCACACAATTACTCTAACAGTAATTCAACATGCAAACACCCTTGCATCAAGCTCTACACCAAGCTTCCTGATCTCTCTACATGAGATGCACATGCAAACTACACCAAGCTTCCTGATCTCTCTACATGAGATGCACAATCCTATGCCTTTCCCATAAACAAGATACAATCCTCTCTATCGAAGGTATTACATAAATAGGGAAATCCAGTTACATGCATTCTAAAAAAACAAGCATGCTATAATTAACCCAAAAAATCACATCCTGAAAAATCACACTAATTTCTATGCAACCATTAATTTTATAGATTCTATCTTAGAATTAGACACCAAAGGATAGACCCATCAATTATGGCTTAATCTGGATTGATTTTTTCAGTTTAGAAAGTTTCCATGCATAAAAGCAACTAGTTACCAAACAGAGAAAAAAATTGTTTTTTTCATATTTAACTGATATCAGACTCCACAACCTAACACGTACTTGGAGTAACAATATTTCACCATTCTTTAATTTTTCCCTCCAACACAAAATGGAATAGTCACATTAATTCAAATCTAAATGGGATTTTAAAACTTTTCTTATTATCTTCAATTTTAAACAAAATAGAGTGTATCGTCTAAGCCAATCTTAGGAAGCACCAATAGGCAAGCATTACAATTCCCTGCAAACCAGTCTTGAGTAACAAAAAAATTATCCAATCTGATTTGAATAAGACTTTCCCCTAGTGGCCTATTAGACCAAGTATAATTAGATTCCCTTAAGTCCAAGTCTAGCAGCCCACATTGAGAAACAAAATTTCCAAATTATTTCATGCTATCTAAAAAGTCTTGATTCCCTCCTTTCTTGTCACTCAAAAATAAAGTTGTATTGAAGTCACCCGCAACCATCCATGAGATATCTAATGAGTTATGTCTAACAACTTATAGTTCATATTCTTTAAGGAAAAATCATTGAGATAAACCTATAATTCTTAACCAAATAAGCTCCCTCAATCACTTCTAGATTCCACATTAGAAAAAGATCTCCAGAAGCACCATTTGCACCACTAGCTACAAAATCTGATTTTTTCCACACAAAACTTTTAACTTTAGAAAATTTATCGTCCTCTATAGGAGATTATTTTCTTTTTTTACACCTTGTGGAATTTTTCCTTCCACTCAAATTCAACATTGTTTTTGTTCTAATTGCAATTTCTCTCATTACTTCTTTGTTTTGAGCTCATTATTAGTTGGTCTACTCGGTTTGTATTGAACCCCTACATCTATTATTTTTCTAGTATTCCTAATGAGTATCACTAAAATGTCATCTTATTTAGAGGTCAATGGTTTGTTTTGAATTGAAGTTTTTGACTCATACAGAGAGCAATGAACATAATCAACATTTTTTATATCTTGGCTAGGACTACTCTTAGGCTAAGAATTTATTTTAGACTCTTGTGGCTTTGTTCCCATAGAAATTGAGGTTTCTAGAGTTTTAGTCACCTCCTCCTCCATTACTTTATCTGCTCCACATTATCTTCTTTTTCTTTCAAATTTTCATCTTCTTCCCCTAGGACATCCTTTTGGAAAATTTTCCCCTATCTCTCTTGATCCTCCTCTAAAAATTCTCCCTCATCAAGGGTTTAAACAATATTTGCATCTGAGGAAGGGAACTTAGGAGACTCCTCTTCCATTGCATCATTTTCTTTTGGTTGCTCTTTCCTCCTCGATACCTTATTAACCTAAGGAATAGGAGATGAATGAGCGAATTGTCGAACAACTACTACTTCATATTCCAAGGATCATTTTAGAATAAATTAATGAAAATCTCTTAAGACCTTTCTTAGGGGAAGAAGTGAAGAATGTAGTATTTGGGATAGCAAAGGATAAGGCTCCAAGCCTAGATGGATTTTCAGCTAGTTTTTTCAATCACTTTGGCATGTAATTGGAGAAGATGATAGTGCAATTGTAAGAGAATTTTAGGTTATAGGTAAGTTTCCAAGAGATATTAACTCTACATTTTTTTTTTTAATTCCTAAAAAAATAGAGGGCAAACAATTTCAAATATTTTTGGTCGATCAGTCTTTGTAATACTGTTTATAAAATTTTAACCAAACTAATGGCCAATAGATTAAAGGAACTCTTCCCTCTGGTGATCTCTCATCAACAAGGAGGGTTTGTGATTCATGAAGTTATTCATTCATGGAGAAAAGGAAAAAATTTGGTTAATCCTTAAATTGGATATGAATAAAGTGCATGACACGGTTTTGTGTTCCTTCCTCAACAAAGTCTTGGAAAAATTTGGCTTTTATGGCCATTGGAGACAATGGTTTAGGACTTGCATTTCTTCTCCCATGTTCTTGGTAATTTTTAATGGGGCACTTGTAGGGTATTTTAGTAGTGAGATAGGCTTAAGACAAGGAGAACCTATATTCCCGTATCTTTTTATTATCACGGAAGAAGCATTAGGGAGAGCATTCTCTATAACTAGAGTTTTTGCAAGGCTTAAGGATTTTAAACTAGCTTCAAATCTTGAGGTAATTACTCATCAACAATTTGTTGATGATACCATTTTAGTGGGCCAAGCTTTGGTAATTGAGGCAAGGGAGATAAAAGATATTCTTGAAACTTATGAACATGCTTCTAATCAAAAGATCAATTTTATTAAGAGCAAGTTTTACTTCTTTAATACTCCGATAATGAAGCAACAAAGAATTTCTAGACTTCTCAACTATGGACTAGAGGAGTTGCCCTCCTTGTACTTCGAGATGCCCATGTAAGGTAGAATGAAGGAAGAATTATGGAATCCTATTCTAGATAAATTTCATAAAAATCTAGGAGGGTGGAAAGAGGTGTTTTTAAGCCAAGCTAGGAAGCTTTAGTTGGTGAAGACAACTCTATAAAGCTTACCTATTTACTACATGTCTTTATTTAAAATGTTGACTAAAGTAGCAAACAAGATGAAACAAATTCAAAGGAAATTCTTATGGACTGGTACAGAGAAAAAATAAAGAATATCCATAGGGTTTGTAATCCTAAAAAGGAAGGAGGATTGGGAGTGAGAAAAATGAAAGGGTTTAATAAAGTCTTTGTTAGCAAAATTGGATGGAGATTGATTCAAGAGAATGAGACCTTATGGATAAAGATAATCAAAGCTAAATATCTAGATAATAATCTCTTTTCTAATATGTGCAAACCCTCCTCTAGGTTCCTCTCTTTAAAATAAGTTGGTTAAGATGAGACCACTTCTTTGAAAAGGGATTTGGTGGAAGGTTGGAGATTGTGTCTAGATTGATTTTTGGGAAGACTCATGGCTCATGGATACTCCTCTAGGATTGATAAATGAGTTAAATTCTTCTAGAAGCCTTTTGATTGATTCCTTCAAAATAAAATTCAAATATTTTATAAATAGAGGAATTTATGGCAAGCAATGAAAAAATATCGATAGACATTCTAGTTTGAGGCACATTCACCAAGAAAATATAAAAATAAATCAATTGTTGCAAGGATATCATTTAAGCCAAAATAAAAATAGAGATACTATTAATTGGGTTTCCAATTCCTCTAGTAGCTATTTAGTTAAATTAGGATATGAATCCTAGATCTCTCCCTCCCTAGGTAGCTTTGATGCAAATAACATTTGGAGCTAACTCCAAAGATTACCTTCTTTTTGACAATAAAAATAAGATTTTAACACCAAATAATTTAATGAGAAGGGGATTTTCTCTTCCCAATATATGTGTGTTATGTATTAAAAGTGAAGAATCAGTCAAGCATATGCTTATGGAGTGCTCGTTCTTTTCAAATATTTTCAAATTGATGATAAAGGAATTTGAAATTTAGTGGGTGAAGTCAATGGATGTTACAGATTTATTAGAACAATGGAAATATTCTTTTCCAATTTAATGTTATATCAAGCTTGGAAACTAGTCATGCTTCACTTCTTTTGAGGCATTTGGAGGGAAAGGAATAACATAATCTTTAAAGAAATGTACAAGAATGAAATATCAACCTTCAACAGAATTGTAGTTGCAGTTAAGGATAATCTCTCTATTATACCTCATCGTAATGATGGAGGAAGGGTAGTAGAATGGAGCTTTCCTACAAGCCAAAATTATGATATTGACCTTAAAGAAAATAAAAAATTTCATGTTGAAGACACACTACAATTTTTAGCCAATGTATAATAACTTGTATGACAATATAATTATTTATACATATATAACCACTTTATATTGATAAAGATGAAAAAGAGATTTAATTGAGCTCTCTCCCACATATAAACATTATACCTAAATATCTAGCCCAAACAACTTAATAGAACAAATTTGTGATTGAATGATTATGCTGGAAGAAGATGAACTCAAAGTATGAGAATCATGGGAATATTCTTTGCTATTGCTATTGCTATTGTTCTTATTTTAGATCTTTAAGGAGCAAGCTTCACCTTTTTTATTCCAAAATTTTGAAGAAAATCAAAAAAATAAAAGATACAACAAAAAGTTGTGTAGCTTTAAGGAAAGTCACTTATGAAAACCCTAACTAGAAGTAAGGATACCCTAGCTAGAAGTAGGGATGCCCTAGTTGGGAACAAGAGGAAGAGCAAATCTATGGTAAGTCCTATCCATATAGTAAATGTTACACCAAAAGCGATTATCACGAATGAGATGATTAAGCATGACATAATGGTTCTTAAAATAATAGGATTAATATATAAGTTCCACAGATGGTGGGCAATTCTTTTGAAGATTCAAAATTGGATCTAGTGGAAGTGGGGATTGAATTCAAATTACTCCATGGCTTCTCTTCTAGAAGGATTTTTTCTCATCATCTTTTCTCGTTTAAAAATCAAGGATAAAATAATGGGTAGTGGCCCATGTTTTAAAGATATGGATGCCTTATATTTAAGACCATGGAGTGAGAATTTTAATATGGGGATAGAAACTATTAGAAGACTTCCAATGTGGGTTAGGGTATTCAAACTTCCATATCAGCTTATCACCAAGGAGATTTTGAAGATTATTGGCAATACTCTAAGTTCATCAAGGAGGAACCAACTATTAAGGAGCAAAAGCATTGTTATATAACCAAATATGTGTTGTTATTAATATTTCAAAACCTTTGTCATAATCCATTAAGATTACATTTGCATCAAGAGAATAGGATCAACAAGTGTATTATGAAAACATTGCATTCAAATGTCACAAATTTTCTAAGAATAAACACATTGCAATAAATTGCAAAGTGAAAACAATGGAGAAAGAGAAAAAAAATTGGTCATGAGGCAAACTTCAAGATGAAACAAAGAGATTGTATTGGAGTAGATTAGATCGAGGATTTTCCACTCTCAAAAAATGGCAAAAAATCCTCTCTATATCATCAAATGAAAAATTTCATCATGGTTCATGCGGATCAACCATCATAACAAACAAAGAAGGATACAAGAGTTAAGAAATTAAAGTGTGAAAGTTCAAATTTAGGAATTAAAGGTGCAAAGGAAGATGTGGAGGCAAATTTTAAAATAAAGGTGGAAGAGGTCAAGTTTAATCCAAGTAACTTATCTTTATTTTTCTCAACTAATATAAGATCATCTCCTTGCAATAAAAATGAAAGTAATATAATTTGTATCCCTTGCACTTTAGGGTTCTAAGAACATCATAACAAAGAAAGAGTATAGAGGATATTCATGGCAATTTAGGGTTTTCAAGGCAGCATAAGAAAGTAATTACTATGGAGGATGGTCCTTGCACTTTTGGGTTTCTAGAGTAGCATAATGAAGAATGTTTTTTAGGCTAGTTAGGGTAGCATAAACCTAGAAAAAATAAGTCTCATTATGAACATTTTTGAAAAAATCAAAGAGATTAATGAAGATGAAAGTGTTGGTGAGCATGGAAAACAAGAGGAAGACCCTTAAAAGAAGAACAAAGAGAAAAAAAGACTCAAAAGAAATTTGATATAAGAAAACAAAAATAAATATCATAGGTACTAATAAGAAATGGGCTTAGCCTACAAATAAAATTAAAAAAATGATGATGAAAATGGTATCGTGGAACATTAGGAGTATGAATAAGACCCCCAAAATAAAATTTATTAGAGAATTGATAAGTTGATATAGTCCTGGGTTTATTTTAATACAAGAAAAAAAAATAAGTAATGAGGAATGTAAGGATGCATTCAAAAATATTTAGAAAAATGGGGGATTATCTAGCAATTTATGTTATAGAAGCTCTGGAGGTATTGGAACAATATGGGACAAACACAAATGGGGTTGACAATTACTAGAAGTAAAAAGCAATTGGTTTGTTGGTATTTTTAAGCAGGAAAGAAGAAAATATCAAAGTTGGGATTATAAATATATGTGTTCCAACTATAGCTTTACTCATGAAAGATGTTGGAAGAACTTCAATTTTTTTATGTCAAATTTAATGATGATTCATAATTGTGATTTATGAATGCTTGGGGAACCTCAAAACCATTCTATCTCCTTCAAAAATGTAGTGCGGTACTCTTAGATGGTCTAACACAATTGAGGTTTTTCCTTTATTTGTCAATTCAAATGGTGTTTGGGATGTTATTCCTTCAAACTTTCAATAGACATTGAATAACAGACACATTGGACAAACTCATATAACAAAAAGATTGGGCAATTTTTTGTTATCTAAGGCATGGTTACAAACAAAGTATGCAATTTCTTCAAAACATTTTGTTGTGGGCATATAATCATATCATAAACCCATGCTCTTGAAATATACTTAACTAAATAATGGTTGTCAAAATCCATTTCAATTTTAGTCTATGTGACTCCAAGACCTTGATTTTTTTGAGATGGTTATGGTATTGTGTGATGATGCAAGGTATGAAGGATCATGTAGGTACAAGTTTTTTCAAAATGTGAAATATCTATAGGGACAAATGAAGATTTAAAATGTCAAATATTTTGGTACCATATTTAAAACAAAAAAGGATATTAAATCCAAGCTCAACAATTTACAAGAGTACAAAACAATAATTTAATGGCACTAGCTCTGCCAGTTATATTCCTCAAATTTCGAGGAGACCAAGGTTCAAATCTTGCCAAAGAATATATGCATAATAGCCAAGTTGTTGCAATACCATGGTGTGATCATGATATAATACAAGTGGAGTCCATTTCAATCTCATATAATACATTGAAAAAATTAGAAATCATTATAATGGACCAAGATACTTATGTGCAAGAAAAATAATTAATTTCTTATTATCATAATGTATTGAAATAGGGAGTGTCATATTGGTCCCAAAAATCTGAGAGATGGCTTAAGGTGATAGAAATACCAAAAAAAATTATTCTACAATCAAAACATGTGTTTTGTCAAATAAAAAATATTTTAGCTCCAAAAGGAAAAACTATAGAGGGAGAAGAAGATATTAGGAAGGAAACCAATAATTATTCCAAAGATATTTTTTTAGAAGTTGGACAAAATAACGAGGTTCATCGTAAGCTTTTGCATAATATTCCATCAATTATCACACAAGAACATAATGAAAGCTTTTCAAGGAAGATCTCTATGAAGGAGCCACAGGAGGCAGTTTTCTCTTTCCACGCCTAGCTATAATGGATTTCTTGTAATTTTCTTTCAAAAATTCTAAGATTTGTTGAAGGGTGACATGCTACCTATTGTTGAAGAGGCTAGGATAAAGAAGGCTACAATAAGTGAGATCAATATCGCTTTTATTGCATAGATTCCCAAAAAATTAGAGATAATATTTCAATAATATTCATCCAATAAGCCTTTGTAATATAATGTATAATATAATTTCAACAATTATGGCAAATAGATTGAAAAGCATTCTAGATTGTGTTATCTTGAAGGAACAAGGTGGTTTTGTTCATGGTAAAAAATCTTGATGGTCTAATCATTGTACAAGAGGCCATACATTATCTTTATGTATGGTTGTCAAATTAGATATGAATAAAGCATGTGATAAGGTTTGCTACGGTTCTCCATATGATGTTCTCAAAAATTTGATTTTGACCAAGGTTGGTGTGAATGGACTTGATGTCGTTATAGCACTCCAAAATAGAATTATCTATGGATCCTCCACTAGATACTTTGAATCATCACATGGACTTCACCAGGGTGATGCACCATCTCATTATTTATTTATTATTCTTATTGAGGCATTGGGGAGAGCTTACTAAAAGTTAAAAATAAAAGAAAAAATCAAAAGCATTCAGGTTGCAACAAATGGTCACTTTAGATCTCACCTACAATTTGTTACGATACTTTTCTTTTGTGTCATGCCTCAATTAGTGAGGCCATAGAGATTAAACCAATATTATCATGCAATGAGAAGGTTGTTGGACAATTGGTTAATACTACAAAATCTAGAATTTTCATTAACATTACCCTAGATTTACAACAGTTTATTGTGGATGTTTTAGGGTCTAAATTTTAAAAATTACCATCAACATATATATGCATTCCTTTGTCTAATAAAGTAAAGGAGCTTTGGGACTAAAATTTGGATAGAATGGAATCTTGATTGGTAAGTTGGAAAGATATGTTCTTAACCATAGTTGGAAATGTGTATTCTTAACCATGGTTGTAAGGCTACAACTCATAAAGACTACATTGCAATATATTCCTACATATATGATCTCACTTTCAAGATTGATCACACATATAACATCCAAATTTGATAAAATTCAAAGAGATTTGTTTAGAAAGGATGTGAGGAAAAATGTAAGTTTCCTCTTTGTAATTGGGATAGGGTTCGCAAAAGAAATAATTGGAAGGACAAGGTTACAAAATTGCAGATTTATGAGTTTAGCATTAGAGGCAAAAGTAGGTTGGAGATTATTGAAAGATCAAGAAAATATTTGGGCAAAAACGTTACTTAAATAAATATGCAGGCTCTATTGAGGCCATTAAATTATTCAGGAAATGAACACTATTTACAAGCTCAACAAAATGGAACATCATATCAAATAGTTTGCAATAAATTGAGAAACATATTAGATTATCAATCAGTAATGAGGGGGATTCAACAAATTTTGGGCTTGATGATTATTCAAAGCCTTATCCTCTTATTTCTAATCCAAAATAGTAGTTGTTGAAATGTTTAGCTTGTAAATGTTCAAAGGTCAAAAGTTATATTTATGTGAGTGACAACTCCATATTATAGATTTCTATTAGCAACCAAGTTAAAGGGAAGGACCTCAAACAAATAGCAAGTGATCTTCAAATGATACTTCAAGAGTTCGTTTACTTATTTTTATACATAAGGATGAGTTAGTTTGGAATCTCTCAAAAAAAAAAGGTGGGTATTTTGTCATGTTAGGATATATCCTTTAGAGCAATTACAATTTTCTACTCCCAACGATTTCCCTTAGGAAAAAATGTTTGGCCACTTGAGATCATCTCTAAGGTCTCAACATTTATTTGGTTAGTGACCCAAAGCAATATTCTTACAAGTGAGAAAATGCAAAGAAAATGATATTATGGACCTTTCAAGTGTTTGTTGTGTAAGTAGGATTTAGAAACATTAGATCATTTACTTCTTTGTTGTCCCTTTGCTTACACAGGTTTGCTTTTTCAAATATAAATTCTAACAAATAATCATAAGACCAATTCTCCACAAAATACATAATGTTTTAGCTTTGAAACAATTAATCTAACATTTCATCTATTCTATCAATGTTAATGAACTACCCTCTTTATATATATTTTATTTTTATTTAAAAAAAAAAAACAATCCCAAATGGTGTAAGCAAATGGACAATGGGTAGTCCATCACCATTAAAAGAGATGATGAAATGTTAGATTAATTATTCCAAAGCTAAAGCATTATGCATTCTATGTTTGGTGTCCCTTTCCTTACACAATTTGGGATTGTTTTTTTAAATATATAGAGAGGATGTTCATTAGCTTTAAAAGAGTTGACAAAATGTTAGATTAATTGTTTCCAAGCTAAAGCATTATGTGTTTTGTGAAAGATTGGTCTTACCATTATTTGTTAGAATTTATAACTTAAGAGTAATAGAATTTTTAAAAAATACAAATCTCCAAAAACATATCTAAAGTTTGGTATCATATTACTGCCTCTCTTGCAAAATATTTACATGATTGCTCATCATAGAAAGTTTCAAGTGTAGAAAAAAGATGTTAGCCTCTAGGTTACATGATTTGAATATACATTAAGGAACATCTATAGTAATGGAGTTAACACAAAGCATTTGTGTGAAACTATGGTAAAATAAAAATATCTAAGAGTTGGATTTATAAAAATTAATTTTGATGATGCTTTCAAAGGAAATCTAGTAAAGGCTATAGCAAAGGAGATGTTTTTTAAAACAATTAAGACAAAATTTTCATCACTTATACATAATCATATGAATCTTTCAAACAAAGCTGTCAAAAGTGATGTTTTTCAAAATAATGAAAGGATGGAAGCCCATACCAAAAGAGTCCAAAACTCAAGATAGGTGGATAATCCATCTAACAAGGATCCTTCCTTGTCTACCGTGCTACTTCTCAATAGGATTTAGGGAATCTTGCTTTTTCACAGTTGTTTTTGTTGTTTAAATCTCAAGATTTTCTATGTAAACCCCAAGGCCCTAGTTAGACCCTATTAGACCTTGGGATGACTCTTTAGTTCGACTTTTCGGGGTTTGCTTTCATACCACTTTTTTTATTAGTGTATTTATTATTATTTTAATAATATAAGTTATTTTTCAACAGAAATAAAAAATAAAAACAATAATAATATAAGGCAAATTTCTCATTACTTAATTATATGGATCTCCAACTAACAACTATGCAAAGGCTACATCTTACAAGGATCAAGATTGTCATGGATTGTCATGGAGAAAGAATAGAAATATATTTCAATTGAGAGGTATTTGTCATTTATTATTAATGTTGTCAAGAAAATTGGATGTGCAATTGGATCAAACATAATATTATTTCTGATGCCCATCAAGTATTGTTGGAGACAATATCTTAGAAATGTCGATATATTTAAAAGAAAGGAAACCTGACAGCAATCAATTTAGTCAATGGCATTGTTGAACTTTGTCCTAATGAATCCTCATCCTAACGGAATTCAAATTTTATAAGATAACTAGTCAAATGATATTTTGTCTATTAATAAAAATAGTATCAAGGAGTTGATTGTGGAAACATACCAATTTGGGAAAGATGAAAGAATATCTTTGATGGAAAGGCAGATGAATAATATCTTTGATAAAGAGAAGCTGGATTAATTGACTAGAAAGCAAATGTAATGCTTTTTTATTTTGATGGGAGTAACGGCAGATAGAAGCCACATAGTCTTTTTTTTTTTCTCTTTTTTCATTTAATAGAAACATAAAAAATTAGTTGCTTGTACCATTGCTGCAATATTTTGTATATACAAAGTTTTGGAATATATATATACTAATTAGTGAAATGTTTATTTAAAAATATTAAAAAAAAAATTAACAAAACACACATAATTTTTAATGGCATTAGCTCAACCAGTTAAATTCATCCATTTTAGAAGAGGAGATTGATACATGCATAATAACCAAGTTATTGTAATACTTCTGTATCATCATAATGTAATATAGATAAAACCTGTTTTAATACCATACTAACCAAATAAGAAAATAACACAGATGACTTCTGTTGAAGTTAACAAGTTCTAACAAGTTCCAAGAATACCTGGAAGGCTAAAGTGAAAGTCATAGGTGGAAAAAAAAATAAAATAGAATTGTTACACAACCTTGTTGTCAATTATCAAAATTAGAAACAATGGGATAGACAAAGGTGGTTCTTTTTCTAACATGAGCAACCTTAGAAAACATTCATGAACTATAACCTCCAGAAGAGGTATGATACATTTAGCCCGTTATAAAGGCCTACAATCAATTCATAGTAACAATTTACAAGAGCAAGTGGTTTGATACAATACAACACATAGGTTGTGATTTTAAACTTTATACAACCCGTATTTCTTTACTTCACAGCTACTTCACAGCTAAATCTACTTGCATTTCATGTGGCACTAAATGAATTCTAAGTCATTCCTCGGACATCGATGCAAACAGACCAGAACTATTAAATTGCAACATCTCACAGATATAGGGCTCTTCAAAGTATAGTGCAGCAGCATTTTGAGTTCACTTTCTTGGGCATCAGAGGCTCATTCCTCTCTCCAATACTCACGTGCATCACAGGTTGCTGATCTTTTATTGCAGTCTCAATTCTAGTGGATGGTGTATGCAGATGTGCCACAGTTTGTCTTGAGTTGACAGATTTATATGTCAACATTCGCTGAGCAGCAGCCCTCCTGCATGAATTCCTACGCTTCGGTTGAGACTTCCTCCCTGTAGTGGTTGTCACAGTCTGGATTGGAGTGAGAGAAGGAATTTCCTTCTGGGTTGCTATCATTGTACTCTTATACACAAGGTCGTGTACTATTGAACTGCAGAACAATACAGTATCTGCTGCTTCTTCCAATGTCATGCTTCTTGACAGACATCTTCTTGGCCTATTAGCATGGAAAGCACCATCTCCTGCATAGAACAAACACATTGACTAATTTCCATCACACAATTCAAATGGTCATCATTAACAACCATCCTAACAACAGGCAACAAAAAATTAGAAAAGTAACAATACCATATGCTATACTGTGTGAAGGCAAGCTAGAATTGGCAGACATCCACCATCGCCTCACATGTTTCATGTAAGTAATAATCAGCCAAAGTTTCCATCCTAAAAACAAATAGAATTTTTCATTTTTCAAATTATGAGGTCCTTCATGGCCAATGGCTTGGATCATGCCATGGCTATGAGGGGCTATAGTAGCTTCGTTGATGTATATGGCATTGGGCTATAGTAGCTTCCTCAATTTATTTAACTGCGGCCACCGCCAGAATTGCAGTCTAGGCTTATTCCATAAGTCTACTCTGTAGGTTTCCTCTACGGTACAGCTTATGCTGCTGCCACCTATTTTGTTTATTCTTCCTTGTTAAGGAAAGAGAAGTACCTCAAAGTGTTCGTGCATCCCCACAAACACCCTAGAAACCATCTACACCATAAGCACCGTGAAGAGCTGACTTCAACAACTGAAGAGTGTGTTGGGATAAGTCCTGGTGATGGTGACAAGGAAGAGCTATGATTGGGAAAGAGGTTAGCCAGGGTGGTGTGAAGGAGTGGGCATTCACAAGATGGGTGCCTTGGAAGATACTTGGTGGAGGCAAGGAGGTTCATCACAGGGAATTTGGTAAAGCAGGCTGAGAGCAGAGTGTCATTCTTAGGTAGAGAGGCAACATGAATGTCCCTACAACAGTTGGGAGTAAGGCCTCAAGCAGATCCGTGAAAGCAACTTAGGTGTAAGTCAGTGTTGTGTTTGCTGAGTGTGGGCAAATTACTAAACAGTTGCTGTGGGGCTGTGGAGAGATTTCTTGTAACCGGGAGCAATATTGGCATACCCAGACTACATGCGAGTCCCATGCATATATAGGCCAGACACATTTTCTTTATTGTAATTTTGATGCGTAGTGGCCCAAGTTGTAGTGAAAGAATACATGTTCTCAAACCTTGTGCACTTTGATGTGGATGCCTCTCTTGTTTGAATAAGTTGTCACATTTGCTGGCATTGTTTGTTCTCAATCCTGTTTTGTGCAAGACTAACTCACAAAGGTGTGCACTTTGATGTGGAATGCCTCTCTTGTTTGAATGAGTTAGTTTTTCATCACATTTACTAGCATTGTTGTGTTCCCACTCCAGTGCAGGACCAACTCACCAAGGTGTGTAGTTGTATATTGGCTCTCTGAACACTCACCAGTGTGCCATGCAGAAGCCAGGCATCTTCTTTCTTCTTCTTCTACTTGTTTTCTTCTTCTTCTTTTTTCAAATCTTGCGATGGAGGAATTTGAGATACTACTCGACTTTAATTTTAACTTTAATGCATTTCTCACATGGTACTAATACCATCTTTGTTGTGAGCCTTAGAAATGAAAGGCCATTTTGTCTTCTTCCTGTTTCATTGTATCATTTTCATTTGTTTGTTCTGCATGGTGGATTTCAGAGGTGCTTCTTTCAGGAGTTGACAGTGCATATTTTTGCAACTATAGCTTCTTGTGCATGCAAAAGCCACCCCTTGGACAACTGGACATCTACCTCCTGAATACCCAATACAGGCAGGATCCTAACAGTGCTGTATGGGACCATAATTCTTTACTGTGTTCTCGGTGGTTGTTTCAGCACTGGCTACAGACTCTCTGACGGTGTCCAGAGTACTACTGGAGTCAAGGACATACCCTCCCTCACCCACTCTTCTTGGGATTAACATCCACAAGCTTGAAGACTTCAATTTTTATTTGAACACTTCTCTCACATGGTACCAATACCATCTTTGTTGTGACCCTGAGAAATGAAAGGCCATTTTCTCTTCTTCTCGTTTCATTGTATCATTTGCATTTGCTTTTTCTGCTTGGTCAATTTTAGAGGTGCTTTTTCAGGAGTTTACAGTGCATATTTTGCAACTGTAGCTTCTGATGCATGGGGAAGCCATCCCTCAGGCAATTGGACATTTTACATCTCCACAGACTGAGGCACTCAATTGACCAGGTATCAGACATATTTAGCCCTTTGTTAATCAGAGCGGGTTCTTCCGGAAGCCATTTTGGATGACAAAAAGGATGGTACTCAAAGACAAGCTTAGTTCTTCAGTCTACTGTCATCTCCCTAGATCTTTGTCCCTTCAGATACTCATTCAGTGCCCTTCCTCGTCTTTCGCATAATAAGGAAGGCATCAATAGAGAATTTAATGAGGACATCCACTTACAATATGTTTCAGTCACTTGGGTCTCCCCGCTCTAGCCACTTCCCCTAATTAAGCATTCTAAACAGAGCACTTTTTGCAGATTGTAGGTATTATTATCATTCATCCTGATTATATCTAGCAGCATTGGATTCACAACCTCAGAATCACTTTTTGCCTGCCCAGAATTCACTCCCATTAACCATGAGTTGAGAAGGATCGCCCTATTTCTAGGGATCATTGCATCTGTTGCCTTTGCTCCTGCATGAGGTGGAGACAAAAAAAAAAGCATTCTATTTTCAGATGCCCCATCTGTTATGAGATTCAGGGTGATACTACCGCAAGTACAGAGAGTCAGATAAGTAACTTTTTGCTTTTTTATGCTATTTTAACCAGCAATGATTGGCTCTGTAACTCAACAAACAATAACTCATAGGCATCAGATTTTGCAAGATGGATTGAGGACCGCTAGACTAATCACTTTCTTTTTTTCATCCTGCACCTGCTGTTGGGGGTACTAAGTGTCCATCAAAGGGTACAACTAGTGATGATAGGTTCGTGCAACCATGTCCTCCTATGCAAGCTACTACCAGGGTTTTTGCACCAGCCCTTCTCGCACGAGACAAGATGGGCATGCTGCCTTTTGGCATCCAGTGTAAGCTACTTGATCTCACTTACTACCCTAGAGTTCACAACAGAAGCATTAACAGTTGCTTGTCAGATTAAAAGAGTGGAAAATAACACTTTTGGAAACATTTTTAGATTAAAAAATAGAACAAGAACACTATTGAAAACATTTTTAAAAAGAAAGAAGAACTAAAACTTTCAAAATCCTAAAAAGGTGATCATAATAATTCAAGCTCTGTGCATCTGAACAACAGTTTGAAGAAGTTTGTTTGGCTAGAATCTAGGGTTTGCAAAGTTACAGTGGAGAAATTGCTGGAGCAGGAACAAATTTGGGGGAAGACAAAAAACCCTAGAGAGATCGTGAGTGTCAAGTATGGTACTTCTTTGGCTTTAGCTTTGAAAATATTTCATTGGCTAGGGATTTAAAAATAGGGACCTCTTCTTTTGGAAGAGATTTATGGCAGTCTGTTGGTTCCAATGACGACTGCAGCCTCACTTCTAAAACAAGCGGGCAATGAGGCCTTCTCCATGTTTTCACAACAGTTTCCCTTTGATGAGGAGAAGTTGGATCATATGCGTCAAGTGCTTAAAGCGAGAAAAGAACCCCATCCAAAACCACCTGCTCGCTCTAACAATGGTACCTTTGTGCCCAAGTTAGATGAGTCTCCTGTGATTGAGGTACCTCCAGCTTACATCCAGCAACCTTTGCTCACGCTTTCCACCCAAGCCCTTGCATGCAAATTTGTAGGAATATGGCCTAGTCCAATCACAATCCAGAAATGGATTAATACACATTGGGGGAGTAAAGTCTCCTCTTATGAATTCATGATGACAGGTAGGGGATACTTTGTCGTTACATTTGCCTCTGTGGAGGACAAGAGCACTATCTTTCATGGGGGTCCTTGGTTTCTAGGATCCAGCCCACTTTACATGACCCCGTGGAGCACGACATTTGATCCTCAAGAGGAGGAGCCTGAAGAAGTTTCTGTTTGGGTCAGGTTACCATTTTTGCCACTGCACCTATGGAACAAACCTTCGATGGAATTAATAGGTAACGCTATTGGAACATTCATTGACTGGGCTCCTCCAAAGGCTAATAATGCTATATGTGCACGCATCTGTGTGCAAGTTAATCTAAAAAAGGGTTTGCCTGAACATATTGGAATAAAGGTGTTTGATTGGATACATAACCAACCCCTGGACTATGAGCATATACCATTCAAGTGTATAACATGCCATGAGCATGGGCATTTCTCCCGAAACTGCCCAATTAAACAAGCACAGGAAACAAAAAAAGAAGAACTAGGATTCCAAGAAGTCAAAAGGAGACCGCGCAGATCAAGAAGCAAGAATCGACAACCTCAACCACAGGATCAAAAAAGCTTCCAGCACAAAAATAAATTTGAAAGTCTTAATGAAGGAGAAAAGGAAATCACCTCTCTAGATGTGATGGCTCCTAAAGATAAAGAGAAGATACCTACAACTGAAGCTGACAAGTCACCAGAGATCTTAGGAGATACACCAGAGAACACAACAACTGGAGAAGAAACTGATGGAAACTCAGAGGAAGAGGTAGAAGAAACACAAGTGGAGGAAATAGTGATTCCTGGGGGTTTACCGACCACACGATCTGCAGTTAAGGGAAGAAAATCAAACCAACAACTCAGAAATGAGCAAGCACAAAAAGACTTGCAATCCAAAACGCAGGTCAGAATTGAGGAGAGCTTCGTAAAAAATAAGAAGCAATCCAAAAAATGAAGATTATGTCATGGAATGTAGGAAAGGGAAGCTTTTAAAAAAACTATCTCAAAGTTCTAATACAGGAGCAAAAGCCAGCAATAGTATGTATTCAGGAAACAAAAATAGTAGAGGCAACACTGATTATAGAATGGCAGAAGATATGGGCACAATCAGAACTGATAACTGTTGATTCTATGGGAGCTTCAGGGGGACTAGCTTTGGCTTGGGACCCACAACAATTAGTTTGTAGCTTGCAACATAAGCATAATAACTGGATAGGTACAAAATTTGCCTTACCAGATGGAACTAGTGTAGCAGTAATAAATTTTTATGGTCCAAATAATCCTATCCAGAAAAGAGAAACATGGCAAAACTTAGCACAATGGCTAGACAATGAGAAGTTTGACAACATAATACTGGGAGGAGATCTCAACATGATTCTCTACCATTGGGAGAAGGTTGGGGGAAGTTTAGCAAGGGATCCAAATAGAGATATACTCAATCAAATTATGGCAGATGAAAGCTTACAAGACATTCGACCGACCAAAGGAAAGTACACTTGGAGCAATAGAAGAGCAAGGGCAAACTATATTGCAGAAATATTGGATAGATTTTTTATCAGTGAAAATCTCCTAACACACTTTCCCCTCACTTCCAGTCACATCATTCAGAACTCTATCTCAGATCATAAGCCAATTCTCTTGGATAGCGGCCAAAGCTTACAACCCCAAAAAATTCCTTTTAAATACAACTCTGAATGGGCAGCAGAAGAAGATTTCAGTGAACTTGTGGAAAGCACTTGGAACCAACAGGTCCAATCCACCAACCCCCAAGAAAAGTGGAAAATCAAAATTCAAAAATTGAAGCATATGATAAAAAAATGGTTGGCAGAAAAAGCGAGAGTCAAACCAGACAAGAAGCAGTTGATGCAACAACTAGAGCAACTAGAAACAGAAATTGGGGATCATCCTCCTCAACCATGGCAAGAAGATGCAAGAAATGACCTGATTCAGAAGCTCAATAAATTAAGCACTGAAGAAGAAACACATTGGAGGCTTAGATCCCGAATGGTCTGGCTAAGCAAGGGGGATAAAAATACCAAATATTTTCATCTAAAAACCATGCAACGCTACCAAAGAAATACAATCAAGGAGATAGAGCATGAAGGAACCACTTATACAGACAGGGAGAAAATTAAGGAACTTGCCAAGCAACATTACTCAGCTTTGCTCTCCAGAGAAAATGGTAATCCTCATTCCCAGGAAATACTGCTGCAGCATATACCAACAGTATTAAGTTTGGAAGACAAACAGGATCTCAGTCAGCCAATCACTATGGAGGAACTTAAGGAGATTATAGCAGCTCTACCAAAGGATAAAGCTCCTGGACCTGATGGATTCACAAATAACTTTTACCAGCAATACTTACACATCATTGGAGAAGATTTGATACGCATGATTGAGGATGTTAGGGTGAAAGGTAAGCTTCTTGGAGCCATCAACTCCACCTTTCTAGCATTAATACCTAAAGAAAAAAATGCCACTACTTTCTCTAGATTCAGACCAATTTCTCTATGTAACTCTTCCTATAAAATTATTACCAAGTTGTTGGCAAATAGAATAAAGAAAAAACTTGACAAACTAATATCAGAAGAGCAAGGAGGGTTCATGCCTAGAAAACAAATATATGATAATATCATTACAGTGCATGAAGCCCTCCACAGTAGTAGAAAATCAAAAAAGAAACAAATTGTTATAAAACTTGATATGGCAAACGCCTTTGATAGAGTTAATATACAATTTGTAGAACAGGTCCTTCAAAAGTTTGGATTCCCACATCAGGTCATTAAGTGGATCGGAGCATGCATAAAAAACCCATGGATAGCCCCCTTAATAAATGGAGAACCAACAAATTTCTTTCAGGCTACAAGGGGAATTAGACAAGGGTGTCCACTATCACCATATCTTTACATCATTCTAGCTGAGACTCTTGGAAGATTAATCAACCATCTTCAAAGAGAAAAAAAATAACAGGGATAGAGGCTGCAGCAGGATGCAAAGCTGTAACACATGGCCAATTTGCAGATGATATCATTCTTCTAGGTGAAGCCACCAAGCAAAATGTTAGACAATTCAAGCAATGTCTGGATTGGTTCACACAAGCTACCGGGGCTCAGATAAACACTCAAAAGAGTCAGTTCTATACTCAAAACGTTGCAGCAATAATAGTCAAACTCTTTTGCACTATCCTAGGATTTCGGTCTGGTACAGAAAAATACTTCAGATATCTAGGAGTGCCCATGAGCTTCCACCTCAAAGCTTCAGACTGTTGGACCCCAATATTGGACAAGATGGTTAGGAGGATACAAAGTTACAGTAATAGTTGGCTCAGTCTTGCAGGAAGGGTAGTACTGATCAAATCAGTGTTAGCTTCTCTTCCAGTCTACCAACTATTAGTATATCATGCTCCCAAGTTTATTTTGCAAAAGGTAGATGGAATCATACGCAACTTCCTATGGCAAGGAGGTAGGAAATCAGAAAGAAAAAAGTTCCACTTGGTCAATTGGGAGATGGTCACCAAGAGTAAAATTCAAGGAGGACTAGGAATAAAAAAATGGAGATAGTTTCGAAAGCATTGGGAGCAAAACTTCTTTGGAACATGCTTAAAAACAATCGAGCATGGCAGCGCATACTAGTCAGCAAGTATGTAAATAATCAAACAGGTATTCAAATGCTCAAACATATAGACAAACTTCCCAGAGCCTCGTTGGTTTGGAAACATATAGTGGCTGCAAAGAGCATAATAGAGGATAAAATTTCTTGGCTACCAGGAGATGGTAAGTTAATTAATCTATGGGAGGACCCGATCCTAGGAAATCCACCATTAAGAGAGAGAACTCCAATCAAATTGCAGAATCACTTGGAAAGCCAAAGAATATTTAAGTTAAGTGACTTGTTTTATTGGACCTCAGAAACTTTGAACTGGATCTCCCCTCCCATTCCATCTCAACTTCAAGGAGATTGGGATTATTTTAAGTCTCACGTGGTGAGCATTAGACCTCTTCATCCCACAATGCCAGACAAACTTATTTGGGGTAGCATCAACAGTAATGGGGAATACTCAGTGCATCTAGGAGTCCAACATCAGCAAATTGGGCCTGCCAACAAAAAACTATCGATATTGTGGAAAGTTAGAGCACCACCTAAACTGCAAGTATTCAGCTGGCTAGTTTCTCAAAATAAAATCTTAACAGGTGATAATCTGCAAAAGAGGGGTATAGCAGGGCCTCATGTTTGTTACAGGTGCAGGCAGAACAGTGAAACAATTTTCCATATTTTGTTTGAATGCCCAAAGGCAATTTCAATTTGGTTAGGAATAATCAAAATTCTTGGCATTTCCTACTCTGGAAGGTTAACCATAGACAAATGTTTTACCAAGTGGAACAAAGAATATAAAGGTAAACTGACAGGTAAGCCCCTCCTAAAATATTTGTGGAGCTCCATACCATATTTTGTCATCTGGCACATCTGGTTGGATAGAAATCAGAGGATTTTTGAAGGAAAAGGTAAGGACAATAAAATTCTAATACGAAGGATAAAAGAAGAATTAATCCTAAATGTCAAATCTAGTTTTTGTCAGCAACAGTATGAAGAATATCTGTCACCCACAGAAAGAAGAATTATATACCAACTTAATCTCCAAGCTTTCCTGACACACGGAGGATGCAAAGCAAATAATTCTTTGCCTGACATATGTTTTCCAGCACTCTTCTTTGATGGTGCCTCCAAATCCAACCCCGGTAAAGCAGCGGCAGGGGGACTGATTCTTACAGGACCTTGTGAGATCCTACTCAAATACATGATCAACTTGGGAACAACATCTAACAATGTGGCAGAGGCTATTGGATGTGAAATCGGCTTAAAATTGGTGGCAAAGCAAGGAATCACTCAGGTCACAGTTTACGGGGATTCTAAACTGATAATAACAGCTCTTGCCAAAAATAAAGATTTTAGATCTTTACAATTGAAGATTATTCAAGACAGGATTAGACAACTTGGCACGATCATTGGCAAAATATCCTATCAACACATAAGGCGGGAATTCAACAAAGAGGCTGACACACTAGCGAATCAGGCAATAAATATAGCCCCTGGTTATTGCCGCCAAATCATCAAGAAGAAGAAGAGCAGGGGTGGTATGCAAGGATGACAAAGGCTCCAATAATGAGGTTCTTTTTTGTCTTCATGTTCAGTTTTTTAGAATGATGTTCACTTTGAACTTTGATTAAAGAGTTTTGTACTTTTTTTATTAAGTAAATAAATATTTTCTTTAAAAAAAAAAAAACAGTTGCTTGTCTTCTACAATATGTTCATTGACCATGGATGGTAGAAGAGTTTTTGGGCGCCATGGCCTGCCCCCTACAAAGACTGTCCAACCAGGCCCACTTTGTCCCAGCCACTCCCCATGAGCATCATCAGATGTTGCATTGGCTCTTTCAAGATAGTTGATGGCAATGCCAACTCCTTTACCATGCATTTGAGAATAGAGTCGACTGGTTCACTCGATAGGGTTCTTCTCTGGCTATGGACCCTCTCAAGATAGTTGATAGCAATGCCAACTCCTTTACCATGCATTTGAGAATAGAGTCCACTGGTTCACTCAATAGGGTTCTTCTCTGGCTATGGACCCTCTCTCTACATATCTATTTGTGCTTGCATCGTTAACATGCTTATGGTTTGCTCATTCTCAGGTTAACCCGTATAGTCAGAGTCTTTTTACTAAGCATTAGTTTAGTCTAGTCTTGTTTAGTTACAAATTGTATTTTCTTAAAATTTCTTCCCTTTTATTTTCAAGCTCTTTTTTGGCTTGACAGAGCATTGTAACTGATTGTTTCTTTTAGAGTCCCACTGAACTACTATGGTCATTCATGGACATTATTAGAATATCTTTCTTTTGTCTGTTCTTTCTTTCTTTCTTACAGCCTTACATTACGACTGATATATACTCTATTTTCCTTGACTAATAGACAATACAGCAGCCCATCTTCACAACTATTTGGAATTTGTAAAACACAGACATGATTGCTAGAGCAGTCCAAGAAGGCACTCAAACCTTTATTAGTGCAGGCGCATATGCTGCCAACTTTGTAGAAATCCTTGATTTCTTCTGCCTTACTGTACACAGAGGATGTACTTGTCGTACACGAAAAAGCTCCTTGAAATCTATACTACAAAGGCTGCATTAAACCATGCATGGAGTATTTCTCCACTTCACTGAATATGGAAGGCATCAAGAGATGTTATATCAGTTTCCAGTACTAACATATCATGCAGTGACACTCCTGTTACATGTCATATATGAGGGCTGGCATGCAAATTCATTTTTATACCATGGTCTGTAGAAAAGCATAAGAAACTGCCATCTGCACAAAATGATAAATGGGTTGCAAGTTGACACTAACTGACATAATTGCAAGTTGCGACTACCTGACATAATTGCAAGTTGCTGCAAGTTTATGTCCGCAGGCAGTAATGTAGCTTTATCTAAAATATGAAGGGTGTTATTTACCAATTGTATCAACGTTCTGAAAGCCTAAAAAGACTCTATTACTCTAAATCTCCACTGATGCAAATCAATATATCTGAATAGTATAGACTCATAAAGCACCTTGTCCCTTCAAACATATTGATTAAAGGTATATTGTGTTATTCCAATTTCAAGCATAAAGCATGTTGACTGTCCCATTCAGATTAGGTTCAGTCCAAGATTTCCCAATACATGTAGTCAAAAAGTGAAACCTAGAATTTATATATTTATTAGTATTATGCAATTTGAATTTGGGCATATTAAAACAGAACATAAATTTGGCAAATATGTTTATGAATTAGGACATAAATACTTGTCAACGTTATTCTTTTGTCAATTCAAATGGTAAGCTAGATATGGTCCAACTGACATAATAGAAAAGATAATATTTTGATGAGAGTGGCCCCCAATAGAAGCCATATAAAGATTATTTAACAAATAAAAATATTAAAATAAAAAAACTTGTCAAGGTTATACTCTATAAGGTAAAGGAACTTTTACTTACCACCCTGGCCAACATGCAAGGTATGGCATATGAGACCCTCCTTGAATGGACATGAGGACATTTCACTGACTTGTATCTCTCTTTAATTTTTGTCCTCTTATTTTCAAGGCCAGAACAATGTTCAGAGCAAACTGAGCCTGCCACTTTGCCTACACCCCCAGCAATCTAATCCATACTTCCTAATTCATCGTACCAAACTTTCTTATCTTGGTCTTCTTCAATACAACTCTCCCTCTCTAGATGGAAAGTGATATCCTAGCTCAAATTGTCTAAAGAAGAGTGACACAATGTCAGAGTCTCTACCTCCATGCAATTAGCAATAGAATACATATTACTGAAATACCATATTGGGATGATAATGTTCAAATCACTTGGACATTTGTTATAAATTGCGTGGAAATTGTAACATTGAAAAGGAATTTCTCGGTGTTTATAACAGTTTCCTAAAAGCAATATTTACTATTATCATGTTTTAATTTATTGAAATTCAAGCTACACAGGCAAATACATATCTAATTATAAAACACATATACATACATACACGTATAGATAGATAATTTCCATATAGTGAATCACTTCTAAAAAACAAAAGAAGATAATATGAATATTTCCACTAACTAGTGATATGCATGCATATAATATTATTATCAACAAGAGAAAAATACAAATAATAAAAGAATAGATGTCTTTAATAGTATTGATATTCTTGGGTATGACATAACCAAAGGGACACTCCAGTAGTGCATGAAATAGAAATATGCAATTAGAAGATAGTTAAGAAAAACCAAAGGGGTATACAAAACCCCTGCCTAAACAAAGCTAGACAACAAAGGCAGTATAACTACAAAGGCCAACCCTTGCAAACCCTGACCTAGCTGAGTATATTGGAAAATTACATTGTCAGAAGGTTTGATTCCTTCAATCCCTTGGATATGTCAGCTACTTATTGTTCAGACGGAGTTTTATTATGAAGTCCTGTTCTGTAATGTTGAATCATGTTTCCTACGAATCATTGATCTTTGCAGCACCCTAACACATTTTGAGCATGCAATCACATCAGATGCTGGAGCTAGTGTTTCCCTTGGTTGTGTTGTGGGGTTGATAGCCCAAACTTCCTTGGAAAAAAGACAGATTTTGACATTAACAATTCTGCATCTGTGGTCCCTTGTAGTACCTGATCACATTTTCCAGCATCACATGGGCAGTGACTGATCAGCTTCTTGTAGCTCACTCATCTTCTGACTGCCCAATAGGCATCAAATAGATTACAACCAAGCTGCATTATCTATATATCAGAAACAGCTGTATCATACGAAATAGAACTTGAAACATGGAGATAAGTTCTTAATGCCCAACAGCTTGTGCTTTGCATGCCTTCATATGCAGCCACTCTAGCATACATGGATTCCTTCTTATCCCTCAAGAAAAACCTCTTCTCATGGCACCCTTGTCACCATCAGAGTACAGAGTTCTACTTACAACCATTGGCATAGCAGGCTTCTCAGTTTTCTAGTCAAATTTTCATACCAATCTGTAATATTATGTATGCTACTCTTATAACGTTGATGTGAATTAATGAACTGAAACTTTGATATTATTATGCTTTGCTGTCTCCATTCTTTCAATCTTCTTAGGTTAAATTCCTGCACAAATTGATATGAGATGTTAAGAGCACTTCACCAGTAATGTAATAGAACTCTGCACTCATACCAAGAACCTTGGGTCCTTGGGCTCAGAGTTGTTTCTTGAGATTACAAATGTCACCCTTGTTAGAGTTGTTGTGTTAGTAACTATAAATATTACCTTATTTAGGTAGATATAATTTACCTCATGGTAAAAAGTAAGGTGTTACTTTTTACCACTAGTAAATTTCTTTTACTAGTTAGTCATTGTAGTCATTTTGACTACGTTGGTTAGTAGGTTAGTTGTTAACTAGCTTTAGGGTTAGATATCCTAGAATGCGCTATGTTAGTGTGGTTATTGGAATATTAGTTAAATTTCCTATTCTGTAACCTATTTAAACTATGTTGTAACCTATGCTAAGGTTAATAATTCAATATTATTATTTGCTCCTAACATTGGTATCAGAGCCGAGTGGCCTAATACGAGCTTCGCTCGTTCCACCCGATCTGGATCCAGCACGATTCCCGATGCGGTCCACAGGAGTTGACTGGCTCACTTCCCGAGGCAGCCCGCAGGAGCGGACCTAGACAAGGCGGACAATGTCCCGTTCCAGCTGGACCAGGGGCTCAAATCCCGACACGGGACCCCCTGGACAGAACCCGAGACAACAGCCTGTAGACGCACGGATCCCGAGGAGCGGGACCTGCTGACCTTGCACGCAAACCGAGCGACCTCGGGAGAGGGCCCGCAGGCCCACGTCACCGGGCCAGACCGACCGCGACCGCCAGCACAGATCCGACGACCGGGATCTGCGATGGCAGGCGCGCCCTCCGACCTCGGTGACCGCGACCGGCGGCCGCTACTGCTGCCCCCGAGGGTCCAGTGCACAGCCGGGAGGGCAGGCGCGCCCTCCCAGGCGGGAACCCAAACCCGAGGGCAAGACTGACAAACCCTGACAGGGAGACAACCCTGTCAGGCGGTCGGCCAACAGCCCCTACGTGGCCGACAACCAGCGAACAGCCCGAGAGCCGTCCGACGATCGGGATCCGAGAAACCTAACCGACAGGACAGCGAGACGTGACCTCGAGCACAGATCCTGAGGCGCTGACGTGGCGAACAAACACTAGGCCGGACGCGGACACATGGACCTGACCGGACCTCGGGCACGAAACCGACCGGACCCTGGCACGAAACCCGAGGCTGACCGGACCGCGGACACGTGGCAACCGCCACCTGGACAGGACACCTGGACAGACGCGACACGTGGCGGACTAGCCACGTGTCACCGGACCTGACTCGGACGACCTGACTCGGACAATGAAGACACGTGGCGGACAAGCCACGTGTCCCGACGTGGACAATCCACGTGGCTGGCAGCAAAACCAGCCACGCAGGGGAGTGACTGCCCGCAGGCAGTCACAAAGCGCTTTACGCGCGTTTGCTCTTTTATAGAGCAAAATTTGCCCCGCGGCGCCAATGTGGGACAAAAGTCCCATTTTTTTTAAACGTCGCGGGGCGGGCAAAGCCTTCTAAATAGAAGGCGGTCCCCTCCTTAAACCGTCGGGCTTGCTAGCCCGACTGGCGAGGGGACCCGGAGCTAAGGCTCCCGACGGGGCAGGTCGGGAGTTCGACCCCCGTCGGGGCCATTTTTTTTGCTCCAAGCTCTAGGGAGGGGAGGCTTCAACACGAAGTCTCCTCCCCCATATCTCCGTCGGGCTCGCTAGCCCGACTGGAGAGTTAGCCCTCGCCAAGGCGCGGCCCGACAGGGAGGTCGGGAGTTCGACTCCCGTCGGGACCGATTTCTTTTGCCCAAAGGAGCGGGCGAAGGACTAGCCCAAGAAAAAAAAAAAAAAGGTAAATTTTTTTTTATTTTTTTGTAAATTTTTAAATTATTTTTAATCTTTTTATTTAATAATTTAATATCTTTTGTTTAGAATCAATTTTTTTTCAAAAATTACATTGATTTTTTCCAAAATTAAATTTTATTATTAAATAAATATGATTAGATTTATTAAACTTCTGCATTAAAATAGAGAGTTAAAAACCTATTTTTTGCAACACAAACAAATGAGTGCTTTTGTTTTTCCATAAAACGGAATATAAGACATAGAAGAGCAACTTTTTATTGCAAAATTAGGGAACCTTAATTCTTCTCAAACCTTGTTAATTTAGCATACAATAAAGGTTCAAACCTGAATTCTTTTTTGCCAAATTGTAACACAAGGAGACTGAAATTTTTTTGTAAAATTCAAAGGCAAAGTGTGCATTTGTTTTCTCAAAAGGGGGATATAAGACATAAAATTGCACATTCTTTTTTGCAAAAATTTGAGAAGAAATTGAAACCTTGGGTCCATCAAAAACTAAGTCGTTTGTCGACTAGTTCAGGAAGCCTTCCAAATGCGGGTCGTGTGTCGACTTGTCTTGGAAGGAGTGCTCAAAATTGTTAATTTTGCAAACTTCAGGGGGGAAGACAACATTGTACTTCTTTTGCAAAATTGTAAAACAAAGTAGGAGACATAAAAATATCATTTTTTGCACAACACAAAACACACATTTTGTTGCAAAAATTAAAAGGTGCATTTTCGATTTTACTCGACACCTTTATTGGCAAATCAGGTGCATTTTCGGTAGCATCCGACACCTAGGTGATAAGAATTTTGTGGGAGTTCTTGTTTGATTATTGCATTATTTCTTTTGCAATTATAAGTCATAGAATCAAGAACACACTAAACCCCAAAATTTCACAAATTTGTGTAAATCCTTGCACAGATTTAAAGCCAAAATTACTTGATATTCTCTCCTAAATCAACAAAACCCCTAATTCACTCTTATTTGTTTGGCTTAAATTTCCTCCAACTTTTCATCCTTCTTGAAGGGAGTTAAGGCAGGTGCCATTAAATATCTGTTTGAGTGAATTATATTTTGGTACTCTTTTAGGGTAATCAAAAGAAAGAACAAGTTTTTTTAGGAACCTTGAAAGTAGCAATCCTTTGCACTAAGGGGGGGATAATTCCTTTCTTCCTTCAAACACAGATCTTGACAAGAGGGAGATAAAACTTGTAAAGGCAATCAGAAAAGTAGAAGTCATCATACAAACTATATATTTTCTTTTAGACTTCATAACAGCAAACATGCTTGAAGTACTTACAATAAGAAAGGACAAAGTGGTGAACTTTTTTGATCAAATTGCCTAGAAAGAATAGTTTTGCACAGATTGTAAAAATGCAAACCAAGACACCATTCAGTGTTGGTTTCAAAACAAGCAAAACTAAAATGGCAAAGGCACAACACAGAAGCCATATTTCTAGTGAAGTGTCTCATTCTGATTCTGTTTCTGGTTCAAAGAAAGCACACAGAGTGCTAATTGCTAAAACAGTTTTGTAGAGGGAAAACACATGTGTCCCTTGGGCAAAAGCACCATATTCTCTCTCTCTTCTTTTAGGCTTCATAAATAGCATAAGTATTTTGTTTGAAGCCCTTGCAATAAGGGGTGCTTGTACCTCTTTTAGGCTTCATAAATAGCAAATTCTAAGTGTTTGAAGTACTTGTAACAAGAGGAGCGACTTTTTGTGATGTAAAATTGTCTAGGAGGCAATATTTGTAAATCCTTCACAACACTCTTGAGTTGCATACTTTTTGCAATTGAGGGGGGATATCCATTTCTTTTCTTCACAATTTTTTGTAAATAGGGAAGATGACTTATAAGGGTGCATTTTCGGCTTTGACCGACACCTTAGTCACACTTCCTTCAGAAATTAATTACACTATGTTTTGCAACAAGAAGGGGGGAACTTATAAGGGTGCATTTTCGGCAGCGACCGACACCTTAGCTACCTTATCTTTTGCAAATTCATATTGTAAATGAATGAACCTTGTATGAAGTGATCTATTCTACTACACCTAGTGATTGCAGCGGCTGGTTACCCATGCAAATCGATTGGATGATGTGATTACCATAAGGACATTCGTTGACGTGAAGACAAATTGAGGAATGACCCACTTCTTGCTTAGGAGCAGCCAGAGTACTGTGACAGAGCAAAGAACCAGCAGATCAACATCTTCTTCACTGTATTGGGATAGCTATATACTTTACCCAAATATTGTTGTATAAGAGGGATATGTATGTATTACCCAAATAATGTAATAAGGGGGGATGTTAGAGTTACTGTGTTAGTAACTATAAATATTACCTTATTTAGGTAGATATAATTTACCTCATGGTAAAAAGTAAGGTGTTACTTTTTACCACTAGTAAATTTCTTTTACTAGTTAGTCATTGTAGTCATTTTGACTACGTTGGTTAGTAGGTTAGTTGTTAGCTAGCTTTAGGGTTAGATATCCTAGAATGCGCTATGTTAGCGTGGTTATTGGAATATTAGTTAAATTTCCTATTCTGTAACCTATTTAAACTATGTTGTAACCTATGCTAAGGTTAATAATTCAATATTATTATTTGCTCCTAACAACCCTTAGGGATTTTGATGGAGGGTTATTATAGAAAGATCAAAATTGCAACATAACTACAAATTAAGCTTCTATTATACCCCATATTTACTCAGCTTCTTTTAACTATCACTATAAGGATTGCATTTGATCCTGTCTATAGCCTAAAAACATCCATGTGATAAAAGCTTAAGGCATCCTGCAGCAAGATAACAGCATAGCATCCCCTTCTATTTCTTGGCTAAAGATCATATTTAGTCCACAACTCAAATATTAATTATCCCAAAATGGATATAACAGATCCTAAAAGAAATCATGCTTCTTGGTATTAAAGTCTACACTCAGATTTGTCTTTCTCACAGTGAAAGAACTATGGCTAGAACCCTCATAACTCGTCGATAATTATAGCTATCATCGAACAAAGGCCTTGTGTCTAGAATACCTTGTTCAGCTCATAGATGCAGCTGCGGGTTGATGAAGAACCTCCAGTACAAATCACTTAACAAGATGCTACAATATGTAAATGGAAGTATGCCAGTTGCTTAGCAGCTGATATGGATGAACATCTTTAGAAATCTGTAGAATCGTTTATATTATTTTCAGGAACATCTTGCAGAGTTGGAAGCAGGAGCATTTTTCCTTAATCCTGGATTAAGTAGTTTGTTTGAATGTGATCTACATGGTGCCATTGCTGGCTAGAGGCAGTGGATATTCATATGAGCTGCAGTAAGACTTCTCTTAACATTACAAGAAGCTTGCTGAGGCTAAAGGACTAAAAAAGATCCCTAGAGAAATGGGAAGGACACAAAATCTAGTAATTCTTACTGCTCAAAACCTGATTTAGGCGCATGCACAAATCTCCATTGAAAAACAGATATCTGGAACCTCAAAAGGTGCAGAGATAAACTGGAAGCTTCTTGTGAAGAATATGGAAGTATGAATTTCAATGGGTTCTCAAGAAGGAAACCAGGGGAATCCAGATGCAGGGGAGTTAATAAAAAATACAAAGGAAATATCATCCGGTGCCTGAGCTTCAGTTTAAATGTCTCACCAGCAACAAGCCAAGATTCAGGCCTTATTTGGTCATGAACATTGACCTTGCTTTTGGAAGAATATGGATCAAGCATGGTTCAAACCATATTAAAACTCAGTTAAAAACAGGGAGAACTCTAACATAGAATTGAGTAAATCCAAATACCTGCACACATTGTCTTTATAATTTTTGGATATGTCAAATAACAGCTTAACCTCTTTTCATTGCATTGATCATTGTTCATTGCATAAAATTCTATCCAGCTATGTGTCCAGTCTTTCTCTTTGACAGCTGAGAGTCCTTTCAAAAGAGCCAAATCTCAGCCTGATTGTTAATATCTATTCCTACATAGATGGCAAAGGTGAGAATTGGTTGCCCATCATGATCTCTAAATATGCCTCCATCCACCACCTTTCCGGTGCTATCTTTGTCTGCTCTGCCAAAATTGAGTTTTATGTTTCCTCTTTGTGAAGCACTCCATTTCCTTGCAGCTTTTATCTCCTATTTCCTCTGAACCCATTATCAAAGAGGCCAAATTAGGTTTTGGACATAACCTGCAGATACATTTTGCCATTACAATACTTTGACACTCCTACATCTGTGATATCTGCTTTCCAAGAGGGATGTCATATGATATATTTTTCCCTCTTAGTAAAGGGGAATAAAATTACAGAAAAGATGTTCCAAAACTATAAAGCAATGATGTTTTATTTATTTGTGGGGGCTTTGGAAGGTTCCAAATATAAAAACTGGATCAAAGAGCTTTCTGCTCCCTGATATTGGGTCTTACTAGCTCTTGAAGGGTATCCGGGAACCTTATTTCATCTGATTACAGTTTCAAGAACTCAAATTCTAATTTATACCCTGCAAAATCTGTTGTAAATTTAGATGGTTTTCTTACATGTTCAGAAATTTGCTCCAGATGTCTGCTGTCCCGGAGAGAATTGAGCAATTCAATCCCTTGTCTGCCATTGTTATAGATTACTACATGCATTTTCTGGCAAAAGAATAAAGGCCCTATAGTTCAATGTGAAGACCATTCAAGGAAAGAGAGTTGTTTGGACCTTGACAACCATCTGCCCCAACACCCCAGAGTTTATATGCCTGTATTTCTATTCCAGATGCTTGTCAGAATCGAAGGCTTAAAGTGGCAGGCTTCAAATCACTATAAAGTATCTAAACTGAAGGTAGCAATTGAAATTCGTGGTTGCAAGTTCGATCACAGTATATTACAGATAAAGGCCGTCAAGGTAGTTGATCAATTACTCACACTGTGCACTAAACTCCATCTCTACAACACAAGTTGTGAGAAGTCAAGCTCAAGATTCATTGAGACAGCACCTATTTAGAGAGGCATCTCACTTTGGAGATCAAAATACTGTTAAGTTTTTGACATCAAGGTTTTCTAAATCATGTCAAAGTTTGGGGTGCGTTTAGGACTCATGGTCTTCACAAAATTTCAGAGTTTTGGATCATGATCTAATGATATAGCAACAAACAAATTTTATATCACTTTGTTATTGTGAGTCTTGACAGATCTTTTGGTTGAACTGAGAGACAATCCAAGTCCTCAACCCAGAAAGCATTACAGGATTTCCCTCCTTTTGTTTTAGGTAGCTTGCACAACTTGAGACTTTCTTTCTATGTGATCATATCAATGTGAAGTTAGCAGACAAGTTATCAATGAATCCGTTGCAGAGAGCTAAAACACAGAATGCTTGAAACCTGGTCCAGTGGTTCATGGCCTTAAGCTTTAAGTATTCTGCACTGTGGTTATTTTTGTTATTTCCTTTTAAAGCAGAAAGTCGGATGAGGCATAATAGGGAAACCATAACGAAAGGAAATAATTGAGAGTCATCTTCAAGCAATTTATGGAAATTGCATATACATTTTTGGAAATTAATCGATTTTTCTCTTTCCCTTCCTGCTCAGAAAACATTGCAAGAGGCATCGAACTAAAATTATCTAATAGAATGGTGAAATCCTTTCCCATATTTGACCTGAAAAGGAATTCCATTTGCTCAAAGAAGGGACATGCAGTTCCTCAATACCAGGACTTGCCTTGTTTTATAGTTTCCAATATAGCAGAAACAGAAAGCAATTAGAAACAAATATGTGGGAAAAAATGTCATTGGATGGCTTCATAATAGATGAAGAGGTAATTTAGACTGAGACATACCTTTAGAAAGTTTACCCTGCCGAGCTTTGTCACAGTCTGAATCACTATGTATTGCATTTACATCAGTACCGTTATCCCCTTCAAGTCTTGAGAAAGCAGAAAGTTCCATAACCGTCTCCAAATTGCTTGGACTAACAGTGACTGGTACAGGGCCATTGTGAAGGTTGCTTACACTATCTTGTTTGCAATCATCAGACTTGCTTTCTTCTCCGCATGAATACTCGCTGAGAAATTCATCACCAGCAACTTGTAAGGAGTTACAAATTTCAATTGTTACATCTCCACCACTATCTTTGTGCTCCTTGTCTTGCTTAAATGGTTGAAATGATGCTTGAGTTAAAGTATCTTCTGTGTCTTTTTCGGAAAAATGGCACCCAGAATTCTCAGACAATTCGAGCCTTCTATTGCAGCTATATTCTTGTTCCTGTGTTTCCAAACTTGACACATATTTGGACAGACAGTTTGCTTCTTGATTGACAGCTGTTGATGTAATTCCTTTCAGCAATTTCTCATCCTTTTGACTAGCCAACAAGCTCTCTTGTAGCATTAGAATAGAATCTTCCCCTGAATATGTTTCTAAACCTTCGTATTTAAAAACATTCGTTCTGCTTTCAGTTTGAGCTATAGCATTCTCTGATGCTTTGGATCTTGAACTGCATCTATCACTAATAAAATCAGCAAGCAAAACAACAGAATCTTTGATAATAGAGTCCTTGCCAAAATCTTCAGTTTCATAGGTGCTGCCATGGTCTCCAGAGGTTGTAAGGACACTAAATGCCACTTTCAAGTTTCCTTTACTTGCGGGGTTCTCTAAATCCGCTCTATTAATATTTCCTTCCCTTAAAACACTGCTTTCTTTTCTATTCAATTCAGACTGAACATCCACTTGGCTGGTTTGAATCATGTCATGTGCACCAAAACTTTTCCCATCTCCCACAGCAGATGGAACACTCCTGTGATCTTCCAAACATTGACGTGCTTGAGCGAAACAGGACTGAGAATGTTGGTTTCTAGATTCTTCCCTGAATGCATATTCTCTTTGATTGTTATTAACCTTATGCATATTTGCATCTACTTTTCTTTGCACAGCAACATGAATGCCCTCACAGTTCTTGTCACAAACTTCATTGCTGCCCATGTTATGAGAGGAGAGAGGTCCTTGATCATCCACAGGATGGCTATCTCTGGATTCAAGGTTCCATTTTACCGCAGGTTCCTTTTGGTAAAGATCTTGAGAAGTATCCCTGCTTAAAGAGGTATCACTACTTCCAGTGTAATCAAAACCATATGAAGTCACTTTTTGCCTTTGAGAATCTGAAGTGAGAATCCTGTCTTT
Organism: Wollemia nobilis; assembly: GCA_028583015.1. Classification (NCBI taxonomy): domain Eukaryota; kingdom Viridiplantae; phylum Streptophyta; class Pinopsida; order Araucariales; family Araucariaceae; genus Wollemia; species Wollemia nobilis. Next base: position 2,860,070 of record JAQPPZ010000048.1, on the reverse strand, counting down.
CAAGCTGTGATCAGCTTGACAAGCATGCCCAGCATGCCCAGCATGCCCATGGTTGACATTTTCACAAATTCCAAACTGACAATTTACTTCATTATGGAGCAATAATTTCCCATGCTTCCTGTCATTTGTATCCCTGCTACTAAGTTCAGAAAGGTTCAGCTTGTCACAATTATCAGTAACAGTGGGAAGCCGATACTCAACCTCTAAGGCATTTTCAAGTTCATGTGTATTGTTGTCATTTGATTTCTGGCTACCACAGCTATCAAGATGACTCCCCTCATCCTGATTCTTTATCTCCACCTTCTCAAAAGCTATAGGTTTTTCATCATCATGGGATGAGAAACACTTACTATTTTCATTTCCTGGGTTTTTGGTACTACAATCAGTAACTTCACTAGGAGATGCAATGCATCGATGTTCATAGCCATTATTACCATTTGTAGACACTGATGAGTTGTTAGCATTTGCCTGCCATGGTAAGGGAGTTGGTTTCTTTGGGTAGAAAGCTGTAATAGGTGCATTTGTTAGTAAAGGCCTGAACATACTTTGTGAATTCTGGCGATGGTTCTGCATGTAGATTGAAATAAATAAACATCAGCATTGTTTGAAGTAAAATCAACTACGAAAACAGCTGACAACACAAAGGCCAAGTAAAAATTTAGCAGTAGCCCTGCCTTTTCATAAAGCATGTTTTAGCCTGGACCTAGAAGCCTGAGAGGTGACAACTTCCCACCTATTTTGTAATATAATTGTTGTGACTCCTCCTACTCACTAATTAACTACAAAATCTCAAGTTTGGAGACCTGTTATGTTGTATGAACATATTTAACCCATAGATGCATCTATACAATTGCCTTTCATATGAATGTATTCAACCCATAGAAATATTTTTAGCATTATGTATTGCAAAATCATCAGTACCCTATGCAGTTAATACTGTCCCTAATACATTATATATACCTTTTGTTGTGTCATTGAATTCAGAGACCTCTTGGACAATACGACATCTGAAACACTTCGTGCAGATTTTGATCTTCCTGGGCCTTTTGAAGGTGACTGAGTTCTGTTACTTACATATGACACTCGTTTTATTTTTTGTCTACTATCTGTCAAAACATCAGTGTTTGATGAGATAGTGCAGTCCTTATTTTGAGAGACATAAGGACTACAATTATGGTTTTCTGATGCAGTTCTTGGAAAAGTTGGAGATGCAGATGGACGCCTTGATTTCCCTCCAGTCTCTCCTCCGCACCTTGAGGCTGGAGATGAGCCCCTTTTATGCAAGGCATTGTGATCTGACACTGTTGTACATAAATTTGGAGGTGGTTGAGAGGAAAAACCGGGAGATAACTGTCGTGCCTGCCGCTGGGGTGAAGAGGAGCCCCAACGATTTCTCTGCTGCAGTGAAGGTGCAGCTTTTCCTGCCAATGATGAACTACTATTGGACCCTGTGCTAGACCTGTGCAACGTTGATGTTGAGAAACCTGACGATAATGTAGATGATCTTGCCGAAGCAGTGGATGCAAAAGCTGTACCAGTAGATGACCTGACTGTAGAAGTTGAATGATGGAGGTTGAGATTCCCACTAGAATGTTTTGAGGATACTCTGCCTCTGGAGTAGTTATTGACGCTGCTTGAAGAGGAAACTGTGCTTGAACGCTGTGGACTATAACTGTTTTGAGTCCTCCTTGGACTATTTTCTGTCTGCAACAGGAAAAATGCACAGCATTTAGGATGACCCAGGAGTCCCGCTGCATGTTACAGACAAAATGCACCCAAGCAGCCAATAATCATGGATCGTAGTCAATCTCAAATTTAATCTTACTGCAACAAACACTGTCTAAATTCAAAAGGCACTCATACAAAGAACCCAAAAAGTCCTAAAATCAAGGATTTAATATATGGCAGCAATCATCTATGCTCTCAATCAGAACAGATCCAAAGACTTATACATAAAGAGCTACTCTGGCCTCAGACCACACACCTAAAAAGCACACTGTAAGTGCAACACATAAAGGAACAATAGATGAGGAGAAACATAGAAGAGTATACGTCAAGCATATGCACTTTTTTGCTGTTTGGACAAGACAGGATTTATAAAAGACTCGCCCTTGCTATTCTTGAAATAGTCCTGGGTTTGCTATGCACTATGCTTCTCTCTGATATCTCAACATGTGGAGTCTTCATATCCAATGTAGGAAATAATGGAGTGCCCGGCGGAGTAAGAAGCCTGCAATAAAATTTAAATTAGAAATCAGCCTCAAAAACGGCATTAAATGTGTGTAGATGAAGAAGCTTATGACGCATTATAAATCACTTATTCCTGTTACACATATAAAGGCATTATCGTCCAATGATTCATCTCCAAGCCTTCTAATTTTTCTTACCTATGCTCACATACCTAAACATATATGGATCGTATTTGGCTAAAAACATAAGATTATCAAATGTTTGGCAACCTATTCCAGATATAACGAAAACAAACAAAACAAGGTCGATCATTGAAATGAGGAACTATAGAATAGTCCAGTCGGCCATGGTCCAGTAGTAAGGTTATCATCTAGTAGTGAGATGAAAGCAAGGGCCTTGGTCTCTAGTAGCAAGGCAGGACCAAAGGCCATGGTGGAGAAGTAGGCCATCACCAAACTGGATGTAGGTCTTGGGTGAATTTTGTCGGAAGACGCAGCCTTAATCAACAATGGGTTTGGATGTTAGGCCCAGTTCTAGGTTACAATAGATAAGTTGTGGAAATATATCTGTCTTGGCCCAGGATTGAGTCTCCCTTGTCTTTGGTAATTGATAATTGACTCTTCTGTACCTAGGCTCTCCCACCCTTTAAGGTTTAAAAAAAAAAAAAAAAAGAAGTTGGCCAATTAAAAAAACCAATGTGCTTAGATGTTCCTTAACCAAAAGGTTCTGTGTGTTTGACAGTGTGCTAGCTTCTAAAATTACCCTCGTTGCCTAACAAATAAACAAGAAGAGCTACCAATATGTTATCAGTTCATCCCCAGAACCAAGCAAGCACTTGACTGTCCTATGATTTTACATTGACGAATCAGCGTTACCCTGTTGGATCAGTCCGAGTAAACATAGCAACTAGTCTAGAATTGATGCCAAAGCCAAGTCAATCCAAAAATGCCATCCCCATTTTAGCTGCACAAGCCTGGAAAGTAAAATCGACATCATCATAGGCAGAACTCATCCACAGAATCTACATTGGGAGATTGAAAAAGAAGACACCCTTGAAACAGCTTGTTTAAATTATATATGCAGGAAATCCAAAAACAAAAGTGAGGAACAGGATGAGCAATTATCAACATCAGCCTATGCATGCTCTCTATGTACAACATCTTCTCAATACATACAAGAGATTCACTGCAGGACCTCGGTCTAACAGGATCAATCAAAACAACTCTAAAGGCACATAGACACCCTGTCCTGTGATGCATGTAAAATAAACAAATTAATATATCCAATATCGGTTATTGGTTTTGATCTACACTGTCTCAGCAGACTATGGTCTGGTTGGTTCAAGCTCTGTTCGACATGCTCAGGGATGAATTTGGCTAATAAAAACCCATTGAAAATTGGAAATGGCTTCTGAGACTAACCGAAATCTAAGCTTGCAGGTACATTTCAGGTGCATTGGAGAAAAAAGCTTCAAAAATAAAAAAAGAAAAGGGTTCCAACCCCATGAACTCAATCCAATCTCACCAGTTATAATCGGTCTTGTCCATATCCGCATCGAGGAGATCATTGTGCTTTCCACAGACATAAAACTTGAAGCTGGAGAAGCTCCCCAATTTTATAGCTGCAACAAAGCCATCACTCAGAACTCCATATCTATAAATTCTACTTCCCACCCACATACACACAGACATTCAAACCTCAAACCCATTACTCAGAACCCCGTACCCATAAATTCCACCCCCAAGCAACACACACACTGATTGCTTAGAACTCCAAATTTTAAAACTCCACCTCCCACCAACGTACACAGAGGCATTCAAAACTCACACCCATTGCTCAAACCTTCATAATTTTAAATTCTACATCCCAAACCCATACATGCACACCAAAAGAACAGCATTAAGCAAGATCAAGCCATTAAACCCACTACAGTAGTGATCCAACCACAAGCACCACTTTACTCACACAAGGATTCATCGCTGTCATCAGAAAGCCTATGCAGAAACTCTTCCCGTTCCCGCGTCCTCATGTCCTTAAACAGAGCCAGGTCTTCTTCATCAGTGCTCTCCACAGTGCTCAAATCTTCTTCCTTCATTTTTGCTCTCTTCTCCTTCAAAACTCCTGCATCAGTGTTTAGTCACTCCATAAATGGGATACAAAGCAACCCCTTATTCCTTTCTCTGTCTTCTTCCTTGTCTGCTCAGTTGCTCTTCTCATTGTCCCTTGTTGATGTGATAATTAAAAGTTGAGGTCGCTTTTGGGCTCCATAGAATCATGTGACTCTCTCACTAAAATCCTGAGGCAGCTACCTCATATATTTATGAAGGTGTGAATGTGAGTGTGAAAGCAAACTCAGGCCCACTGCCACTCTCATTCCCACCACCACACTACCATCCCATGCCAGCAAAGTAGCAGTAGTTGACCTTGTCATACAATCCAATCCTCTACCACCTATTTGCTGTACAGCTACTCTTAAACAGAGTTGATTTTCACCTCTCACCAACTTATATACCCGTCTTTCCCTCAACCCAATCCGTATCCTCCTTGCATTGCATTCAATCCCTGCCTGTGACCGTCTATTTCTTAGAAATCCACATGTCCTAACAACAATAAGGCTTTGCTTTTTATTTTTAAATTTAAGTAATCCTAATCAGTTGCCCTTCATACCCCCTTGTTTCTACCCATGGTTTTCTTCTTTTCCCTCCTCCCTGGCCTGTGGTTCATCGAGATTCACAAGCCTGCTTATATATAATCTATATTTAAATTTTGTTTTTAAAACTTTTAAAAATAATAATAATTTAAATTTTTTAGAAAGTAATTTAGAATTATAAAAGTGAAAGAAAATGGTTTACAATTATTTTTAAGGAGAAGTGTCCAATCAACTCTTAATATCTAATGGTTATGTCTACTTTTTCTACGCTCAGTCTTTATTTTTATTCCATTTCTAAGCCCCCACTCTTAGTCTGTACATACCTACCTACTCTGTGCAGTGAAGAATCCCAATAGACAATGAAAGAGATGGCATGGAAGACTAATGATGCTGAAGCTGAAAAAGGACAAAATTGCTTTATTCTGGTTACAGCTAAATAAACCAAAAAAAAGCACGTAACTGACTCTAAAGTAAATAGGAAATTGTGCGCATTGAACGTAGAAATAGATGTGCTATTACAACATCAAGGAGGTCATCATAACCAAAAGAAAATAAATAAAGGTTTGATTATAAAGTTTAATTCTGGTTTAAAATAAGTTTTTACTCATTAGTGGATCAAGTTTTAGTCTTTATTAAAAAATTTAGGTTCCTACTTTTGAAGGATGTTTATTACAGGTTTAGTGGTTGTTTAGTGGTTTGAGTGAATATGTTGAGTGCGTGTTAGTCCCACAATGAGATATTAATGACAAGCACCAAAATTTGAACCCTACTTAATAATAGAAAATGATTGTAGATGTAAACAACTATTATGCATACAATATATATATATTTAGAATAATATTATAACTAAACCGGTGGGTGTGGGTGTGGGTGTACGGTGGCTTTGAGTTAAATAACTATAAGTTTTTTTAAATTAAAATAGTTTTTTATTGAGTAAATACTTCTTTTATATTCTGTTGTGGGGATTGAACTCGGGTCACATCACCGATAATGCAAGTGGCATCCTTGCCGGTAGACCACATCACGCGGATTATTAAAATTATTTATTTATAAATAAATTAAGTTCCATAAAAAAAAGTTTAAGATAATTGGAAATGTTTTGTAAAAATCAATATGATTTATTATATTTATTATTTATAAAAATTTGCTAGATTAAAAAAATAAACTAAAAATAAAATAATATTTAAAAGAAAATTTAAAGGTATTGAAAAGGAAGATTTGTTTAATTATAGAGGAGTTTAAACTAATTTTTTTAACTCACTCAATCTGTAGAGAATATTGATAGATGGAGTCAATTGGAATTATGATGTTGGGTATAGGAGAAACAAAAAGAAAAACAAAAAGAAGGAAAAAAAATAAAGTGAAAATCACCTGATGTGGAGTTGGTCAAAATTAAATTTCGATGGATAATTTAAAAGGAAGTCCATAACCAAAGAGGAGGAGGAATAATTTAAATAGGTTAGCCTATAGAAGGGTTTTATTTGAGGATCATGAAGTTAAATTCTCTTTCGAGTGGTGAGAGGAAGTAATAAGTTTAGGTGAAGTTGAAAAATAATATTTACTGCCTGAATCAAGTAATGATTAAGCTTTACTTTAATTTGCTCCTAAGGGCTAAATGGATTGGTAATTGTCTATTTGACCAAGCACTTACCAAGAAGAGATCTAGGTTCAAATCTTGGAGGCATACTTGTTGTAAAGGTAGTAGTCTGATCTGAATCCTTTAAGTGTATGTCAAACTGATGATAATGGTACGAATCTTGCGCGATCGATGATCCTTCTCATGTTGGGTCATTAACAACAAGATGGTATAAGCTTGTTAGCGACTCATGGTCCCCCTCGCGATGGGTCATCAACAACGAGGTGGTATAGGCTTGTTGGGAGCAGCCCTTGTGGTTTGAACCCTATATTTGGCATTTACTAAAAATAGTGTAGATGTAACCAACTCCTCTATGTATAAAAAAATTATATTTTAATGTTCTTCATTAGTAATATTTGCTTAATTTTATAAGGTTTTTGTGTTTTCATATAAACTATTTATTACAAATTTTGTGGCTGCATTTATGTTTCAAAGTAAACTAGCAATCCAAATCTAGTAAAGCGAACTATGATAATGCGATGTTTTGAAAATACTAGTCTACTAGGATGCAATGCATAGATAATAGAGGTAGAGTTTTGGTATTGTGAAGGTGGTTGTAAAAAATGTCAAGGATGTAATTCAATAACATTTCATAAAATTGAAGAAGATTAAAAAAAATGAAAATCAAGAATTGAGACAAAATGATATAAGTTTTTAGCTATAGCATCTCAATTGAAATGAATATTAAATTTATTTGCAAACTCTCAAACTTAAAAAAAAATAACTTGTCAAATAACTTGTCAAAGATGAAGACAGGCCTTTGAGGTTAGGTGGATTAACAAGAGACACCTAGGTTCAAACCTCGAGGGCAAACCTATTTGCAAAGGTAGTGCTCTGATTTGAATCCTTTAAATGCACGGGCCGACAATGATGATAAAAAACCTGAGCGATCGGTGGTTTCCTTCAAGCTAGATCAACAATAACAAAGTAGAATAAGTTTGGTGGAAGCAACCCCTCGATTTAAATCTTATACTTATTAATTATTAAAAATAATGTAATTGTGACTAACTCTTTTATATAACTTTAAAAAATGAATACCTAAATATAATTTCTAAAAAATTTATAAAAAGATTATAATGGTTGATTTGATTATCTCAACCTATCAAACATTAATAAACTATGAATGTTGATGAGAGGAAGAATATCCCCTAACTTGATTATCTCAACCTATCAAAAACTATGAATGTTAATGAGAGGAAGAATATCCTTTAACGGGAAGATGCACCAAAAATAAATAAAAAATAAATAAAAATTATTTCAACCTACCAAACATTAATAAACCATGAAGCTTGATGAGAGGAAACATTAATAAACTATGAAAGTTGATGAGAGGAACAATATCCCATACACCAAAAAAATAATAATAAATAAATAAAATTTATCTCAACCTACCAAAACGTTAATAAATTATAAATGTGGATGAGGAACAATATCCCCTGATGAGAAGGTGCACCAAAAATAATAAAAAAAAATAGTCAAATTGACCTCTAGATGGATGAGAATCAAATAAACCTTTGGAAATGAGAATTTGCTCGGAGAATAAAGTATTTCCCTTAAAACGTGGTTATTAATGATGAATGAGCATAACATTATTTTTCCCTTCCCTTAGGACAGCTCAAATGGGAAAAGAGGGTAGTTATAAAGTTTAAACACGGTTATGGATTCTTTGTAGTTTAAAAAGATAAAAAAAAACTAAATATCTATTTTTTTTACGGAAATGTTTAATTTTTTCGTGTTCACGAATTAGTGGATTATTAGGAGGAGACTTAGGTTCAAACTTTGCGGATATACCCAATTTAAGGTAAAGGGAGTTGTCTAACCAGAGTTCTTTAAGTGTGCGCCAGTTGATGATGGCGGTACCAACCCTGAGCCATCGGGGTTTTTAATTTTTTCGTGTTCACGAGTTAGTGGATTATTATGAGGAGACCTAGGTTCAAACCTCGCGGATATACCCAATCTAAGGTAAAGGGAGTTGTCTAACCACAGTTGATGATGGCGGTACCAACCCTGAGCCATCGGGGTCTTCCTCACTTCGAGTCGTGTTTACCGATGTGAAGCTACGATCCGAGGCAATGCAACTTGACCCTATAACATCAGAAATGAAAAGTAGTTGTCGGTAGGTAGGTATATATATATATATATATATATATATATATATATATATATATATATATTAAGTTTTTATGATGTTAACATTAATAAATATTTTATTGTTGGTTTATAATGATTCAATAACCCAATCTAAGGTAAAGGTAGATGTCGACCAGATTTGCTGAGTGCGCCAATTTGATGATGGCGGTACCAACCCCGAGCCATCAGGGTCTTTTCACTTCGGGTCATGTTTACCGGTGAGATAAAGGTTACAGTGGTAGTACCATAATTTGAGGTTACGGTACGACAATACAACTTGACCCTATAATCAATTGTTCAAAAATAAAAAATAATTACCAATTTCTTTATGTATAAAAAAAATTAAGTTATGCGGATGTTAACATTAATAAATATTTTTTTGTTAGCCTATAATGATTCAATAACCTTGAAAGATTTTGATTTTAATTATATCTGCACGATACAAAACATGGTCTATGATACCTCCAACGTAGGAAAATAAAGACTAATAAAATGTGTTGTGTTTTTGGCAGGGTGCGTTCGGAACGGTTTTCAAGACGTCAAAGTGCCCGGCGGTATATGGGTTGAATGCTCTTCTAATATATGGAGAGGAAGAAAGTAATATTTATAGTTTTTCAAGTTATATAATATAAATTTACTTTTTAGCTTTAAAAAAATCATAAAGTGGTGTTTCAAGTGATTCTAAAAAATTTTAATTAATTAAATTATGTTTTAATATTTTAATTAAAAATGTATATTATATATTTTATTTAAAGCATTATGAAGAAGTAGTAAATGGACGCAATAGTACAAGTAAACACAAGTTTAAATATTATTTTATGATAGACATTTTTATGATAAAGGGGTCACATTATAATTTATTGAAATAGTGTAATAATGTAGTAATCTTATAATAAAAGTAGGGATTGTTTTAATCCTATATAATCATTCTAAAGGTAATGAATGATAGAAATTTATAATTAAAAGATGTTTTTTTCATATGCATGTTTAATCTAGTTGCAAGCTTATTGCAGTGGTAAGGGCTTTGGTCTGTCTTTGACAGGTCCAAGGTTTAAACCCCATGTGGGACTAGGATCTCTCATAAAAACCTATGTAAACTTATTAAAAAGAATTATGTATGTTTGATTTGTCCATAGGATTTAGAGTATTCAGTTTAGAATGAAAAGTTTTACATATTAAACCAAGGTTCAAATCTTATGTTATGGGTGAACCTTAACATTTTTAATCAAATAGTATTAGCCCTACCAATTAGATACCTCAACTTTCAAGGAGAAGACTAAGGTTTGAATCTTGCTAAGAGATATATGCATAATTATCAAGTTGTTGTAGTACTACTATATGGTCATGATGTAATATAGGTAGGGTTTGTTTCAATCTCATATAGCCCATTCAAAAAAATGTATATTTGATTTCTTTAGTGTTGAATTAAGTTTACATATTTTTTTAGTATTTTTTCAATGAGTTTACATAGTTTTTTATGAGGGATCTTGGTCCTCTCATACTTAGTGGGGTTTGAACCTTAGACCTCTCAAAGAGAACATATTTTTCAGTATTAGGTCAAATGGATGTAGTGTTTTATCACTAATGTTGGGTAATTGATCACAAATCAATCAAATTTTCAAAGCAAAGCATAGATTGGCAAATAAAACACTTATAAGCACAAAGATAAGTAGTTATATAAGTCAATAAGGGCATTATAATGACAATACTTGAAGGACACAAAGTAATAAAATTCATAAAAAAATTGGTGCTTTAACGATCAATAAATTTGAAGGTTGAAGGAGCGTGGAAGGATGGAGGTTGAAGGAGCGTGGAAGGATGAATGATGAGTTGATCTTTGGAGTGTCAAGGCTAAAGGAGCATGGAAGGTTGGGTTGGTTGAAGGAATTGCAGTGGAAGGCTAGGATGTTGGGTGGAAAGATGGAATGGCTGAAGAAACGTGGAAGGTTGATAAGGTTGAATGAGCATGGAAGGTTGGGTTGGTTGAAGGAGTTGCAACGAAAGGTTGGGATGTTGAGTGCAAGGCTAGGAAGGTTGAAGGAGAGTGGAACGTTTCTTAGGTTGAAGGAGCATGGAAGGATGACATTTGTTGGGTGGAAGGCTTGTTTGAGATCGGATTAGCTGAGGGAACCACGATAGTAGATTAGGTTGTTGAGTGTAGTGCAGCAACAGGTCGGGTTGTTGGGTGGAAGGCTGGATCAACTAAAACCCCTTATTTTTATCTTTGGTGTGTTTGTGGGTTTGTAACCCATAGGTATTGGGGTGGTTTCCCCTCTTCTTTACAATAGAAATATGTACAAAGGATTAGGATTTTTTCTAAAAAATATCTCATCTTTTAGGAGTCATATATTCGCGAAAAGTTGTCCGATGCAGTTGATTCTTGGACCTACTTGTGCAGAATTTGAATATCTTTAAAATGAGTGGTAATATGCAAGAATTCAAGCAATATTGAGGGATATTCAACCCTGTGAAGTCAACCATTCGAAACAAGAGCAATGGTGATTTTTCAAGTCACAAAAAACAAAATTGCAAATATTTTTCAGCTAGGGTTCGAATGATGGGAAGAGCAATGAAGGACTAGGACTTCAGTGAGGAAGGAAACTAGCAATCCAAATTTGATAAAGCGAACTATGATAGTGCGATATTTTAGAAATATTACTCTACTAATAGATAGTAGAGGTGAAGTTTTAGCATTGTGAAGGCTACTATAGGAAAATTTCAAGAAAGATGCTAAATTATGGAATAATTATATTCATATAGAAAATTGAAAATATCCAAAAAATGAAAATCAAGAATTCAGATATTTTATGTAAAATGATGTAGGTTTCTAGCTATAGCATCTCAATTGAGATGAGAAGTGTATTTATTTATAAAATCTCAAGCTCTAAAGAAGAGAGTTGTAATTTATCAAGGGTGGGGGACCCGAGTACAACCCCTTATTATCCAAAAAAAAAATCATAAAATTTTACTAAGTCTTTATAGGCATCAATCTATTGAAACATATCAATTGATTCTTGAGGCAATCGATATACCACCAAATGGTCAATCTACTAATTGACATTGATCCATAAAAGGGAGTTAAATCAGTATGATAGGATCTCAACTAATCAAATAAAAAATAAATTAAGAAATATTTTTTTTTTGTTCTTTGAGGTAGTATGGTTTGACCAATTCACCTAAACACTTAAGTTGTTAGGAGAGCATTTATTCATAGAGGTCAAGTTTGATGAAGTAGGTCAAAGGTTCCATACTAAAACTAAAGATGGGTCAATAATCCCTCTCACTTGAGAGGGTCAACTACTAAACATAATTAAGTGAGGGGAGGTCCCACTTGAAAGGGCCAATAATAATCCATAGTCAAATGGGTACAAGGAGAATCAAATTGATCCAACTATGATTGTTAATATTCTTGACACGGTATGGTTCAACCAATTCACTCAAAAGCTTAAGTTGTTAAAATAACACCTCCCCAATAAGGTCAAGATCGATAAATAAGTTGAGGGTCTTGTTTGAAAAAATGTTATATCTCATATAATTACTCAAATTAATACAAGATATACTAAAATACTCTAACCAATACAAGATAAGCAAGCATGCAATAGTTGAGCTAATACCACCTTAGTCAAAGCAAAGTACAATGAATCGAAACAAATCATGTGCAATTCTAATCCTAATGCAAAAAATCAAATACTTGATATCCTAAAGCATTAAGGACTAGTAGTATCTCAGATACTACCTTCTAATTTTGAGGAATTAACCATAGAAAATAGATGCTATAGACCAAAGAATAACATTGTAAAACAACAAAACTTGTAAATATTGAAAAAAATTGGCTATCTCAAGAATGGATTCATTGGCCCAAAGTAGTGATCGCTCATAAAAGGGGTCGATTGGCTCAAAGGAGCAATTTTCTCACAAAATTAACTAATTGGCTCAAAGGAGCGATTTGCTTGTAAAATGGAGTAACTCACTTGCAAAATGGACCAATTGGCTCAAAAGAGGGATTCACTCAACAAAGGCACCAATTCGCTCAAGGAGTGATTTACTCTTTTTCTAATATGAGTGATTCGCTCACAAATGGAGCAATTCACTCAACATAATGAATGAATCACTTAGTTGGGGTGCCAAGGTGAAAATTTGCATAAATTTTGACAAAAATATCCCAAAAATGATATTTATTTCACTTTGTAGCACACTAAGCATTTTTTAAGTCATCTTAGCCTATTAGAGGTATATTTATAGGCATGTAGCATTTGGAGGTGCAACATTTTGCTACAATTACCTCCAAATATTTAATTTTACTAAAAGTGATTATTTTTCACCCTAGGTAACCCAAGGGTAAACTTATTGTAAAAAGAGGCCTAGGACCCTCATTGCATTCATATTTTAGCCACGAGAATCTAGAACTACACTTTGTGAAACACGCGTTATGCTTTGTACTCATGAGGTTGTAAGAAATTGGCAAGTCCTTTCATCCCATTAAAGGCATTGTCTTATGGTTTGTTAAGTGTGTGGTGATTATTTATTGCCCTTCTAGGCCATCTTATTATTTTCTTTAAAAAATTTCTAATGAAAAATGGATGAACATTGATGTTATTTGAGCTCTTATATGTTTATTGATTGCATGTTATCCTTGCTATAGTATAACAATGGTATTTGCTTTTATCTCTTGCACTCTAAACTTCATGCAATACTTTTCATGCTTCATGCATTTAACTTTTACACTTTAAAATTTTGTATCTAATTTTGTACTTTATGCAAATAGTTATTATAGATTGTATAAAACGAGGACAATAGGAAGCTGAACTAAATCTAGAGGTTGGGTGAATCTTATGACCAACCCTTCCAACCTTGTTGAGACTTCGATTTTGGGGCCGCAACAAGTAGGATAGAGTTAGTCCAAATTCCTTAATAAATATAGTTCCTAGCATGCCCAATGGGATAGATCTCATTTTTATACATTTTCTTGATTTTCATACCCAAAAGTGCATATGTCAAGGATAGAGCGATTAGCTCAAAATCATGCAAATTTTTTATCAAGTCAAACTCAAAAAATGATTTGCTTGCATAAGCAAGTGATTCACTCAACTTTTGAGTAAAGTGCATATTCTTGCAAAAGCAAGTGATTTGCTCAACAAAGCGAGTAAATTCTTCTATTCCATTGGATTTCATCCTCTAAATCTCATAAAGCATCTTTACGCTTGATATTTTAGAGGGGCCTATTGGGGGTTCTATTCTACTATAAATACTCTTCTAATTCATTGGATTTCATCCTCTGAATCTGATAAAGCATCTTTACCTTTTCACTAGTGATTATGATGATTGAAGCTTCCACAAAGAATGCAGTAGGTAGCATTAGGCCATCAATATTTTGTTTAATCTATAAATAACATAGGAAATTTTTAGGATAAATATTGGCATTTATATTTTTATGTATTATAAACTATCCCTTCTAATATAGTCAACCGGGAATACAAAAATGGAGTATGTGATAGTTTACATTGGAAACACCAAATTTTAATTTTATTTGTATTTCTAGATCTTAGTGCTATCTTTTATTGTTGACTTATCTTAACTTCCTTGATTAATTTTGTAATCTTCTTTATGTGTTCAACCTATGAGGGTTCTAATTAGTTCTATGTATGTGATTCTAATTTCATGGAAAAATCCAATAAATTTAGGTAAGGGTTAAACATTTACCATCTAGTTTGTTTTTGAATGAGCACTTTAATCATGTATGAATTATTCTATCTTTTATTTTTTGGTAAGTAATTATAATTTCCTCGTACTAGATTTAAATCTTTTATCAAATGTTTTTATGATTCATTAGGTTGTTGCATAATTTTGGTCCTTTTACTAATGATTTATATTCCTATCCCATGGAAGTGCAATTCATCTTTAAATATTTCTACTATCTCTTTCCAAGGGTGGTTATTTTCACCTATGAATATAATGTACCATTGTAATGCCTCATTATGTAAGGTATAGGAAAATTCCTAAACATTGAAATCTTCATTAGCTATTACCCTTATTTTCTAAAGATTATTTAGTATAAACAAATGCTCTTCCACATATTTTTGTCCTTCCTACATACAAGAAGGATATTTAGTTTTGTTTGATTGCCACCATTGGTTTTGGGTTTTAGAATTTATTGGTTGTATTTGGATGCCTTTTTCTTTCCTTGTTCCTATTGGATGTGTCTCATCCTTTGCAAAGGAAGTACTATACTATAGGCCCATGCTTTGGTGGTCCCCCTTTTTTTGGAGATATTATCGAAGAGCTATTTTTGGAGGTGTTGGTGGGATTCCCATGATTAGTGGGTATGGGTGGTTTTAGCCCATGGTATTGTACCCATGGTATTCTAATACCACATTGTGGTTTAGGGTTGTAAGAGTTTCCTTTATATTGATTGTAATATCCCATTACGGACAAGGTGAATAATAATAGAAAAGGAGGTGTGGCTCTTGTTTGCTGGACGTAGCCCATATCGGGTGAACCAGGATAAATCTCTTGTGTTCTATGTGCATGTATTGTGTGATTTGTTATTTTCTTTTGAGTTATTTATTTTTGCATTATTATTCTGGAATAAGTCTGGGTATCTCTCTTCATATGGTATCAGAGCCAGGTTATTAGCCATAGAGGGACGCCTTTATTGCTAGGGTTTCAGTTCATTGAAGAGGATCTAGGGTTTCTAGGAGTTATAGAAAACCTATTCCAGAGTGGGAGTTTTATGCAGAAGGAGCTTGAAGTAAAATGACGTCAAATCATTCAAGGATAGAGATAGAGAAATTTTATGGAAAAATTTTTGAGCTATGGAAATTAAATATGGAGGATCTGCTCATGGATAGAGATCAGTGGTCTATTATTTCTGAACAGAAACCTGCTAGTACATCCGATGAAGATTGGAAAAAGTTGAATCGAAAAGCGAGGAGTCTAATTCGACTGTGCCTTGTAGATTTAGTCTTAATCAATATTTTTGGAGAAGCTACTACAAAGAATCTTTGGGAGAAGTTAGGGGCTCTGTATCAATCTAAGTCCCTGGTGAACAAATTATTCCTTCAGAAGAAATTGTATAATCTGAGGATGAATGAAGGGGATTCAGTAGCAGATCATCTTAATGCATTCAATACAGTGGTAAGTCAACTTACATTTGTTGAAATTAAGTTGAGTGAGGAAGATAAATGTATTACTTTGCTATGCTCTTTACTAGATTCGTGGGATAACCTGGTTGTAGCAATTGGTAGTACAACTTCATCCACATTGAAGTTTTAAGATGTTGTGGCATCTCTATTATCAGAGGATATGAGGAGAAAATCCATGGAGGGCACATCAAGGGATGCCCTAACAGTGAGAGGGCGTGCCAAGGAAAAAGATAAAATGAGATCTGGTGATAGATCTAAGTCGAGAGGGAGATCCAAGTCTCGAGGAAGGTTTGAGAGAAAATGTTGGAAATGTGGTAAGCTTGGACACATGAAGAAGGATTGTAGATCAAATAATGTTGATTATGGAAAGAGATCTGATGAATCCACTTCCATGGAGATAAATAAATCCACTAATGAAGGAGGGGATGTATATTTGGCATCTTGCTCCACACGTTCAGATAGTAAATATTGGTTGATCGATACTGGTGCCTCTTTTCATATGACTCCTCATAGGGGGTGGTTTAGTGAATATGAAAGATATGATGGAGGGGAGGTACTTTTGGGAGATGATTCACCACTTAGAATCATTGGTCGTGGAAGAGTGAAAATATTATTGCAGGATGGTAGGGTTAAAACCCTCCCAAGTGTGATGCATATTCCTGGCCTTGCTAGAAATTTAATTTATGTAAGAAAAATGGTTGATGTAGTAGTGAACATCAGTTTTAGTAAGGATTCATGCAAAATGGTTCATGGATCTATGGTGTTAGCAAGAGGAGTTTATATTGGAACCTTGTATAAGCTATTGGGAAGCACTATAATAAATGAGTGCAATAGCTTGACTATTCCTGAGGTTAAATCAGATAAAATTTCAATGCTCTGGCATCAAAGAATGGGACATATTGGAGAAAAGGGATTGCGTACCCTATACATGAAAGGTATGGTTCAAGGTATCCCTAATTTCTCAATGGTTTTTTATTTATGTGAATATTGTATTTATGGCAAGTAGAATCGTGTGAGTTTCCCATCTGGTGCTACAAGATCAAAAGGGATATTAGATCTGATTCATAGTGATATCTTTGGTCCTGTCCCTATTCCATCCCTTGGAAAATCATGGTACTATGCTTCTTTCGTTGATGATTTTTCAAGATATGCATGGATTTATTTTCTTAAAAGTAAAGTTGAAGTGTTTGATAAGTTTAGATAATTTAAAGCACTTGTTGAAAATCAAACTGGAAAAAATATTAAGGTGTTGAGGTATGATAATGGAGGAGAGTATTGTTCAAATAAATTTGAGGATTTTTGTAAGCAATGTGGTATTGCAAGATAGAAGACTACTCCATATACACCTCAACAAAATGGAGTTGTTGAGAGGTTGAACAGATCACTAATGGAAAAGGCTAGAAGTATGCTCAGTGGTGCTGGTCTAGCACAGGAATTCTAGGCAGAGGTAGTGAATGCGGCATGTTACTTGCAAAATTGATCTCCTACATCAACATTTCTGGATCAAACTCCATTTGAAGCATGGTTTGGTAAGAAACCCTCTCTTTCACATCTTAGAGTTTTTGGTTGTGATGCATACATGCATATTCCAAAGGAGAAAAGAAGTAAGCTTGATAATAAGGTTGTTAAATGTATCTTTATTGGTTATAAATATGGTGTTAAAGGATATAAACTTTGGAATCCAAAAACTAAGAGTACAATTTACAATAGAGATGTGGTGTTTAGAGAAATGAAAAGTGATCACAGGAATGAAGTAACAGAAGAAGAACCTAAAAAGGTGCAATTTGATCTCATAGAAGAATAATCCTACTCATCATAAGAGGATGAACCAGAGGTTCATACACCTATGGTAAGGAGATCAACACGAGAAAGAAGGCAACCTGAAAGGTATAGTCCATATGCTTTTCCTTCTTCCTTTGTTTTATTTGTTACTGATGAAGATCCTAGAATAGTTAGAGAAGTTGTTAATTCTGAAGAGGTAAACCTTTGGGAAGGAGCCATGAATGAGGAAATGATGGCCCTGAAAAAGAACCAGACATGGGATCTAGTAAAATTACCTAGTGGAAGAAAAGCAATAGGTTGCAAATGGATTTTCAAGAAGAAGCAAAATGTTGAAGGTAAAGTGGAGAAGTATAAAGCTTGCATGGTTGCTAAAGGCTTTTCTCAGGTAGAGGGAATTGATTATGGTGAAGTATTTTCCCCTATTGCAAAGCTTACCTCAATAAGATTTCTTTTATCTATGGCTGCTGCATTTGATCTTGAAATAGAGCAAATGGATGTAAAAACTACATTCCTTCATGGATATTTGGAGGAAGAAATCTATATGAGACAGCCTGAAGGATTCATTGTTGAAGGAAAGGAGGATTTTGTATGTAAGTTAAAGAAATATCTGTACGGACTAAAACAATCACCTAGAATGTGGTATCAGAAATTTGATACTTATGTTTTAGGACTTGATTTTATTCGTAGCAATGTTGATCATTGTGTATACTCAAAGAAAATTGGTAATGAACTTGTCATTATAGTTTTGTATGTTGATGATATGTTACTAATTGGAAACAATAAGGAAATGATCAGGGAAGTGAAGTCTCAGTTAGCATCACAATTTGACATGAAAGATCTTGGCCCTGCAAATTTTATTTTGGGTATGCAAATAAATAGAGATCGTTCAAACAAAAAGTTATGGTTGAATCAAAAAAAGTATGTTGAGATAGTATTGAAGAGATTCAATATGTAGGATTACAAACCAGTGAAGGTACCTATTCCGTTGGGTGAAAGATTGTCTGCTGAACAATGTCCAAAAATAGAAGAAGAGGTAGAAGAAATATCCCATGTTCCTTATGCAAATGTTGTAGGGAGTTTAATGTATGCCATGGTGTGTACTAGACCAAATATTGCCCATGCAGTGGGAGTTTTGAGTAGATATATGTCTAAGCTTGGTAAAGAGCATTGGACTACTGTAAAAAGGGTTTTCAGATATTTGTGTGGTACATCTGATTTTTCAATCTATTATGAAGGTACAAGGAATAAAAACAAATCCTTGGATATAGAAGGTTTTATTGATGCAGATTGGGTTGGAGATCTTGACAATAGAAGATCTACTAGTGCATATGTATTCAACTTGTTTGGAGGGGCTATTAGTTGGATGAGAAAAAGGTAAAATATTGTTGTTATTTCAACCATTGAAGTTGAGTACATGGCAGCCACTGATGCAAGTAAGGAAGCAGTATGGCTACAAAGACTATGTGCTGAAATTGGGTTCTTTCAAGGAGTTATGAAGATAAATTGTGATAGCCAAAGTGCTATATTTCTGGTAAAGAACCCTACTTACCATTCAAGAACAAAGCACATTGATACAAAGTACCACTTTAGTAGGGACATGATTGAACAAAAGAAAGTGTTGTTGGAAAAAGTGGATACCAAGGAAAATGTTGTAGATGCTTTAACCAAGGCAGTTAGCACAAAAATTTCATGTTTTGTACAATTGAAATGGGTCTAGCAAGATTGGATGTTGGAACTAACATTGATTACAACCTTTATGCAAAGTATTCAACAAGTGGGAGAATTTTGGATGTGTCTCATCCTTTGTAGAGGAAGTTCTATATGGCAGGTCCCTGATTCGAAGGTCCTCCTTTTTTTGGAGATATTATCGAAGATATTATCGGAGCTATTTTCGGAGGCGTTGGTGGGATTCCCATGATTAGTGGGTATGGGTGGTTTTAGCCCATGGTATTGTACCCATGGTATTCTAATACCACATTGTGGTTTAGGGTTGTAAGAGTTTCCTTTATATTGATTGTAATGTCCCATTACGGATAAGGTGAATAATAATAGAAAAGGAGGTGTGGCTCTTGTTTGTTGGACGTAGCCCATATTGGGTGAACCAGGATAAATCTCTTGTGTTCTATGTGCATGTATTGTGTGATTTGTTATTTTCTTCTGAGTTATTTATTTTTGCATTATTATTCTGGAATAATTCTGGGTATAAAATCTTCAGTTCCAGTGACATGTATATTCTTCTTATTTCTTCATTTATCTCTCTTCAATTATATATCAATTTTTTTTTACCTTAAGATCTTATCCAAATCAATGATTAGTATGGTTTCCTTAAAAATATCTTTATATGTCTCTCTCTAAGATGTGCTCCAAGGCCATAGGTTATAGTAGATATTATGGAGTTTTAGGACTTTGATTCTTTCAAATAGCTATCTGACATAGGGAATTACTTCATTAGAAGGTGTTATCTCTATAGGATCTTTCTTTATTTCTCTTATTTATTTACT
Source organism: Wollemia nobilis (assembly GCA_028583015.1). Lineage (NCBI taxonomy): Eukaryota > Viridiplantae > Streptophyta > Pinopsida > Araucariales > Araucariaceae > Wollemia > Wollemia nobilis. Next base: position 2,840,039 of record JAQPPZ010000048.1, on the reverse strand, counting down.
CTAACATTTCAATCCTTATGGAATTTAATCACTTTTGCATCATTCATATTAAGAATTTATACGTCTTACCCTTCTATAACCTTTATGTAGATCTTCCCCCTATTAGGGGATCATTCTCTTAGTGCTCAATACAAACTATTAATAAAGGGAGGTCTCCAATGCCACTTCTTTCTTTACCATTAATGTTTTGAATTGTAGAGAAAAGTTTCTTAACAAAGCCTCTCTAATATCTCTAATGAATATTTATTTAATAGAATCAAATAATAACATATCTTAGGAGGCCCACTCATTGGTATAACTATACATTGTGCTTTCTACTCATAATTTCATCTCAAATTTCTAATTGTCATTGCGTCCTCCCAATTGCTACAATTTTTTAGGCATTCACTTAATATTTATTAACACTCACTTATGTAAGCAGGGTTGTTTTGTAGTGCCTACTTCCTTTGCTCATTCGACATCTCTTTGGTTTTTTGCTAGTTGGATGAGATGAACTATTTATGTTTGGACTTAATGATTTAATTGTGGATCTTTATCATTTTTGAATGCACCCACCAAGGATCCAACAAATGTGTCCATACCTCATATAGAGTGAAACAGAAAGAAGCAACATGGATTGGGGAACCACCTATGGGGATACCTTTGGGATTTTTAATCGAGGTTGACTCCTCGTCAAACCTAAGTCCTTGACACACAGTGATCTTTGTGAGCTGAGGCTAGGGAAAGAATTGCAATGAAAGTAAAAAAATAAGAAATTAAATGCTTGTATAAAAGTAAAGTCCCAAGTTATGGAGGCAATGCACCAAAGAATCAGGGCCCCCAATTTCTGACTACAAAAAGTGGAAATGGAACACAAAAAAAATCACCTATGGCTAGTGAACACAGCCAAGCAAACACACTGCCAAGAATTGAGACAAGTCAAGAGAATAAGATTGGAAAAAAATTAGTCATGGCTTCTAATAACATGCTTAAAATGATTACAATACAATGAGGCTCATAGGGTTTGATGCTCCCTAGACATGAGAAAAAATTTAGGATCTAGTTATAGTAGGAAAGAAGGGTGAAAGGAAGAGCCTGCAATGTTGGGTACCACACACAAGGAAACAACTTCCAATTTTTTTTACAATGAAATAAAGCTTATTTATAAATCTAGAGGAGGGTGCCTTCCCTTTGAAGTTTTGTGTAGAAAGCCTATAAATATCTTATTGTTCCTACAACCAATAAATCCTTCTATAACTTGTATGATAGTAGCTTCAAGGTCTCTGGATCTAGGGCTATAAATGTTAAAAGGTTCTGGGTATTTGAATGATCAAGTGTGTTTGAATTGACTATTTGTTGTTGCATCGGGGTGGTTGCACCATTACTCTTATGTCATATTTCTCCTAGGATGTGTTGCTTTATTGAAGCAATGAATATGGCCTCCATGATTGATGCAGGTGGATGGGGTAGGCTCACACGTATGGTGGGTGGTGGCTACAACTAGCATGTGATTGGCTCTGACAAGCTTAGCCATGAAAGTTAAGCTTTCTAGCCATTAGTGGATGTCTTCTTCAGTGTTCCTTTTTTTTTATTTTATCCTTGCACACATGGCTTCCATGTGTCCTAAAATGGGGTGGAACCTCCTTTGAAAAATGGGGGTCTTCTTCATGAAGCATTGGTTCTTTGCTTTCTTAGGCTCCTATCTAGTTTCCATGTGTACTACTTTAGCCTCTATCAGAGCTTCTCCTTCTATGTGGTGTTTTCCTTTGTTAAAAGGACCATGTGGGCCATTTGACTGAGAATTAATGATATGTAGTCATTGGCACCCTTCATGTGGTTGGATTAGGGTAGAAGGTGAGTATTGGGCATAGATGAAAGATCTAATAGGTAGTGTAACTTCTAAGATTATTTATATTTATTTGAATATCCTTTCTTTTGAATGAAGGTGGGAAGTGCATTTCAATAGTGTTGCCTCGGCCTATCCTAGTTTCAATTGGTTTGGTTTGGAGTGAAGTGGGGTTTTAGGAAAATTTTCCCTATAGATTTGGTGGATCCCAAGGCTCCTTAGCCTACTAAAGGAGCAAACTCAAACTTCTTACCTTGTCCATTGGACATAGAATCAAAATTTGAAAGTTGTTCCTCCTTGGGATTTTAGGATTATTTACAAAATTAGGGTTTCTTTTGTTATGGTCAAGGCTTTTCTCTCAATTATTTTTGGAGGGTGCAACGAGTTCTAGCTACATTTATTTTTCTCATTACTTTTACTAACCATTGTCCTACCTTTTATCTAATTTATGATGCAAAATTTCTACTCTTGATGTAGGATATCTAGACCTTTGCCTTGGATAATTACACCTAAAATATAAAGGTCTAGATATTCCTCCCATTTTTGCTCCTTCTTCCTCCTCCATTGTTCTTGAGATTCACACTCTTAGAACCTTGGTTAATATATTTTCATTAAAAGACCTAAGGCATTTACAATTAATGATATAATGGTTGTGAAATTAGTCACCTATTGAAGAAAGCTTGATTTTTGTATTTATCCACTTGGATGATGGGCAGGTTCTAGTTTAATTTTGATGAAGGGGATACCACCAATGGTATGAGTCTTAAATACCTTTTTGTGTCAACTAAGATGACTCTTTTGTTGATGAGACTGAGCTTAGCTAACATTAAAAAGTTAGTCTCTCCTTTTCTAATTCAGCAAGTCAACTTGCCCTTGTGACATAGGGAGTTTTAGAAATTTTCTTTGGTATCCTTACTGTATTGAAATATTGAGCATCTTCTTGGCACTAAATACTAGGAAAACTAAAAGGGTTTATATTCCTTTAATATTGTTTTTTCCCAAAGCTCCTTTCCTTTAGCTGTATGGAGGGACAAAAGTTAGGAAGAAAAAATTTGTTGAAAGTCTACTCTACTCAAGAACTCGTGGGATGCTAAAAGAAGGTCATCCCTCTATATAGAACTCCTTAGTTGAACATGTCATTGCCATTTCTTTTTCTAGTCCCATTTGATAAGCTTATGTGATGAAATTTTCTATGAATGGATCGATAATGGTACCATTTTATAAGCTCCATTTTTGTATTCTCAGTTGACTATATTAGAAGGGATAGTTTATAATACATGAAAATATAAGCACCAACATTTATCCTATAAATTTTCTATATTATTTATAGATTAAACAAAATATTGATGGCCTAATGCTACCTACTGTATTCTTTGTGGAAGCTTCAATCATCATGATCACTAGTGAAAAGGTAAATATGCTTTATGAGATTCAAAGGATGAAATGGAAGAATATTTATAGTAGAATAGAACCTCCAATAGGTCCCTCTAAGACAAAATTGAGCAATACGCTTGATATTTTAGGTCGAAACCTAGTTTTACTTAGGATTTCACCCATGTTTTAAATTTTTATGCTTATATCTTGCAAGTACTTTATAGATGGCAACTTCAACTCAAACTTAAAAAAAATAAATTATTTATAAAGACATCTTTGACAATGACCAAAACAAACTTGAATCTGACCTCATATGCACATCTGTCATAGGCAAAAATTCTTGAAGGTATATTTTTGAGTCCAACTTGCAGAAGTTTGAAGTAGCAAGTGATTCACTCAATTTAACAAGTGATTCACTCAACAGAGGATGAAAATAGAGAGAAATACTCCTACAAGCAATTTACTCAAAACAATCTACCAAGACAAATATCTTCCTCTATAGAATTTTTTGAAGTCTAATCAAAAGAGTGAATTGTTGAAAGCAAGTGATTAACTTGTCTTTTCAAGCAAATCACTCATTTTTTTCATAGAGTGGAAAAATCCCATGAATAATGAGTGAATTGTTTAAATTTATAAGCGAATCACTTTGATTTGTAAGCGGATCACTCATATTGATATTTACTGAAAAACTATATTCTAGAAGTAAATTTACTGAGCTTGCAAGCAAATTGCTCTAGTTTAAAAGCAAATTGCTCAAAATAGGCAAATTTTAAAAAAAATTGAATATTTTAGATTTTGGCCCTGATATTTTTTTATTTTGACCCTAGGATTTTGTCTGTAGAAGTACATACACTAGAGGATCTAAAATATTACTTTCTATTATAAAATTCAACAAAATAAAGTGAGCAATTTGCTTCACAAAACAAAAATGAGACACCACCTCAAACCCCACCTCCTAAACAGGGGGAATCATATGAGCTCTACTCCTATCTTTGATATTTTTGGGCTTTAGACAATGTTATGGCAGTTCAACCATGGGGGAATCCTCAATTAGTATAAAATGTGTCATGGTCTCAAAGTACTCAAAATATTCAAATACCGCAATACATATATGTTCCCAAATGCCAATGATTTTCTCTACATAATCTACAACATAATATTCAACTACCTTTGAACCAACAATGAGTATACTAGAATCTATCCCTTTAGTACCCTTTGCCTTATTTTCCTCCATACTCTCTATATCTACCTTATGGATATGCAATATAACCCCTCCTCAAAAACAATGTGGTCAACCTCCTCTACAAAACAATTAGAGATCACTTTATAGACGAAAAAGCCAAATTATTGATTGGACCTACCATTATCTCCTAAATTTTATGGTTTATTCTATAATTCCTTTAGTAGTTATGAAAACATTACCCAACTACAACAGGAATGGAAACGAGACAACATTGGACCACCTCGTTAATTATCTACACAAAAATCAACTCATTACATCCAAGAAGATAATATAATGGTATTATTTTTTATCTTCACTCTTTGTGATAAAGCTTCCTTGTGGTATAGGGGATTACTAGATAGTTTAGTTACTAGTTGAACACTAATAGTGGAACCATTTATGTGTATATTTGGTAACATGGAAAATGGTTACTTAGTTTTGTTTTAATTAAGTGCAATCCAAAGACATCCTAAAGAAGATATACATTATTTCAATACTATATTCTTGAGGACCTTGAACTTAATCCCAAAAAATATCAGGCCAAATGAAGAAAAAACATTATCATATTACATCAAGGGTTTGCAATCTAACTTATATTCTATGGTTTGTAATTCTAATCATCATACACTAGCCGCAATATTTAAAGAAGTGGCTAGAGAATAAGAGGTTCTTATTTGAGTAAGAAAGATACTCCGTACTCCAAAAATGGTCTATGTAGCCCAAATTTCCTAGAATATACCTATACCTATCCCTACGTCCAATATTTCACCAATTCTCAATCCTCGACCAGACACTACTATTCATCCTTCTACATTTTCATGCATCATTACCCATCTTATCCCAAACTTGCCATCTACTGTAGCCTTTCAATCACAACTTCCATCCCTCCCTACTCCATACAATTCATTCAATGGGTCCAATACCAAATTTATAATAAGCAAAATGATGGAGATGATCATATTAATGTTTTTTTTTTGTTTGAAAAATAAATTATATTAATAAAGTTGTATTACAAAGTAAAATGACTTGGACAAGAAACAAGGGAGAAATATGATCCTCCTCCAATCCCTCCTAGCTAAAAAATTACCCATAAAAGCATTATATGGGTGTGTTCATTGAAGACATCACCTGAGGCCACCATTATGCAGTTATCCATGTACATCAACAACACCTGAGTGGAATTCCAATTTCCCTTATTCATCTAAATTCCATAGACCATCCATCTATCTTCATACTATTTTGAATTCATTCTTGGCATCTTGATCATGTCTGACATACCTATTGTTTTGTGGGGTGGAGACTTATTTTCTCTTAATCTAGCCATCCTCAATAAAACACATATGGTTATGTGTTTTGTTTTTGAACGCCATCCACCTTGGCCACTCAGAGTCTATTGATAGTAATGTCATACAAGAGAACAACAATAGCTTGATAATGAAGACACAAGAGCCTATAACCAAGAAACTTGCTTACCAAATTTGACACTAGGATAACTTATCATTTGTCCCCTTCTAGGCCATTGTTCCCTAGCCTAATTGTGATAAATTGATTAGAGTCACTATCTACTCTTCCTTTTATGATATCTGCCTATACCACCTCTCATATCCCTTATATTTTTTGGTACCAGCTTATCTAATTTTCCATATGAGAGTCCATGTATTACCCTTCCTCCAACTCCTTTTTCCCTTTTGCTAAATAATCTACCACCCTATTTCCCTCTCACTTGATATACATGATAAAAACATCTTGAAAAACCTTCCAAATATTTCAAATTGCTTCCACCTTCCTTCTCTCCCTAATTTCCAGCACTTGAAAGGGTCTTATTAGATCCAAGATTCCATCCCATACCTGAGAGTCTGTCTCTATCCATAAATTATATAAGTGTAGATTCACAACTTTCATCAACGTTGAAAGGATTGCCTATCCTTCTGCTTCATTATTTGTTGTCTTTCCCATACCTTCTGCTCTCCAGTACACCTATTCTCCTTTTCAATTCCTTATGATAATTCCAAAATCAACTTTTCTAAGGTTTTTAGTAGAAGCCCCATATGTGTTTGCCTTCATCCACTCCTTGGGTGATAGTCTCCACTTTGTTTCATTCGAGGAATTCTCACTATGCATCCAACTCTTGGTTGTTTTTCTTTTATAGTTATTCCAAAGCTCCTAAGAATAGTCAATTCCTTCATTTCTATGTTTGTTTCCCCATGTAATCTAATAGGTAATATTTCCATTACCTCACTAGTAATCCTATTCCATACTTGCTCCCTTGTTCTGTTATCTGATCTAAATATACATGCATTTCGTTCTAGCCGTAATTACCACCATATGAAGGTAGGTCCTATATTCTATGTCATTTTCATTGTATTAGTCTTAAAACTGCATCGTTTCCATTTCTCGTATAAGCTTTCCTGACTCCCAAATATTTCCCAGCATAGTCTCATTTACTCACACCAACTGATACATATGTCTCTAGCAAAAGAACACCCAAAAAATAGGTGATTCAAGGTATCCTATGCCTTCCCACACATAACACATTTGGAAGGCTTGTAGAAGCCTATTTTTCTCAAATTATCAAATGTCAAGAAATTTTCATGGTTAATTAGCCATGAGAAAATGTTAACTTTTGGCCATCCTTCCTTTTTCCAAACAAATATCCATGGAAGTGGTGCTAGGGCAATCTCATATATGTATGCTACCTTGTATATCTCCTTTATATTATATATTCCCAACTTGCTTCCTCCCCATCCAAGTATATTCCTCTTGGAACCATCCTAAATTGGGTGTCTTTGGAGATATCTCCATAGTTTTTCAGTTTGTTCCCTTATCCCCCTCATTGGCCATTCTCAAGGATGTTTCCATTGTAGTAAGTTTGGTACATGTTGATCCCCTGATTTCATATAGTGAGAGGCTTTCAACCACGCTACCTCTTGGAGCTCTATTTTCCAACTTTCCATCTCTAGGAATGTTTGAATAATTGGTTAGGATTGATTTCATGAATCCTCAAAAAAAAGAGCATCCTTTCCATCCTCTAATTGCTATTATAGGTATGGCTTTATTAACTCTTGGCCCGCTTCCATTATTATTCATACTACAGATACCTCTCCTTCCACTCTAAGTCTTGGGATGTTTTCATTAGCTACTCCTAGGTAATATTTGGCTTGTAATAGTTTGCTCCATAACCCCCCATCAACTGTAATCCATATCCAATATAGCTTCCCTACTAGTGCCTTATTTTTTTGGGATGTTAATCTTATCCCCAATCCTCCCTATTTTTTTGGTTGACATATCTTCTCCAATCCAACTAGTGCTAATTTATGTTCTCCCCTTATGCCTAACCACAAAAAATTTCTTGTATGTTTGTAAATATCTTTTAGAATTTTCTTTGGAGCTTGAAGTATGAAAAATTTATAAATTAGGAGGGCTTGTAGCACAAATTTAATCATTGTATGCCTTCCTCCCAAGCTTAGCCATGTGCGCATCCAATTGCTCAACTTAGCTTATAGTCTGTCAATCAACCCTTTCCACTCCTTGCTTTTTATTTTCTTTGCAAAAAAAGGTAATCCTAGATACTCTATGGATAAAAGAGTTTCAATGAAGTTCAACAATTGTATAACTTTATCTCTCACCCTCTTCATTGTATTGAAAAACTATTTGAGACTTTTTCATTTAAAGTTTACCCAATATCTTGAGTATACCCATCTAAAACTTCTTTTATGTTTCTTGTAACTAGGAGATTGGATTGACTAATAAGAGCAGTATCGTCCATAAACTAGAGGTGATTTACCTCAATTTGAGGGCTTATTTTCAGATCCCTCAATCTTCCCTCTTGTCTCCCTTTTTCTAACAGTTTCCTTAGACCCTTTGCATAAAGAATAAAAATGTAAGGGGAAAGAGGGTCCCCTTGCCTTAGCCCTTGTCCTGCTATGAACATGGGAAAGGGACTACCATTTACCAGAATTAAAAATGATGTGGTATTTGTACATGCTTTTACCTAGTCTCTCTACCTCTCTGCAAAGCCCATTTTTTAAAAATCCTTTGCATAAAGGTCTAGTCTACTCCGTCATAGGCTTTAGAAAGATATAATTTAATAAACATACCTAGGTCCTTCTACTTGGACATTGTGTGTATCACCTCTTGGGCCACTACTATTGCATTTAAAATTGATTTACCTTCAAAAAAATCACCTTGCTCACTTGAAATCATATTTGGTAAAAAAGGTTTTAACCTCTCTGCCATAAGCTTTGTTAATATATTGTATACTACATTACATAGTGAAATAGACCTATAATTACTAATTATCTCACTAGGTAGGCCCTTAGGAATTAAATTAATAAAAGTATGATTCAAGGCTTTTAATATTTGCTTACTTTGTTTGATTTCCTCCAATGCCTCCACCACTGCTTTACCCACAATTTCCTAGAAGTTTTGATAAAATTCAATGGGGAACCCGTTTAGTCCTGGGGTCTTTCCTATTTGTATTTTTTGTATGATCTGCAATGTTTCTTCCAAAGAAATTTCCTTCATTAATAATTTATTGTGTCCAAGTTTGACTATTTTCAGAATTACCTCTAGTATCTTCTCTTGCCATGTTGCATTCATATTTTCATTGCTACTGAATAAGTTATGGAAGTACTAATTTGCTACAATTTTCATTTCACTTCAATTGGTTTTTACCTGATCCATCATTTATGTAAGACCTATAATTCTATTCTTTTGTCTTCTAGATGTTGTTGTCTTATGGAAGAAAGTTGTGTTTTGATCTCCCTCCTTTAACCATATAACTCTGGATCTTTACCTCCAATAGATCTCTTATTGTTCCTCCAAAGCTTCCTCTCTTCTAGAATTTTTTGCCTCACATTGCAAAAAATATTTTGTAATAGTTTCTTGTCTTAAATTCTAAGCAATATCCTCCTTTTGATCCTTGATTTTGTTCTTTTGGGTTCTAGTTACTTCCTTCTTGTGTTTACTCCAATCCTTTAGTTGTGTCCCCACATATTTTAGTTGTTTGTGGAGTTTGAATTGGGTTATCCTAAATCTTGGTTTCCCTACTTCCCACCATTCCTTTAAGTGGTTCTCCAACTCCTCATATTTCAACCACCATAGTTCAAATTTAAAAGTTCCTATGATTTTATGATTATCTTCTTCTATGGTAAGTCTAACTAGAAAATGGTCTGAAGAAAACCTATCCATGACCCTCCCTTGACGCTTGGTATGTAGGTATAATTCCTTCCTCATGAAGAAACGATCCAAGCAAGATTTTATTGTATCACCTTCCTTTATTCTATTTATCCAGGTCATGCAGCTATCCGTAGTTGGAATTGTGAAAGAGAAAATACACCATAACAATTTAAATAAACAAAATGGAAACTTGATATTGCATTAATAGAATTTGTTTGTGTTACAAATCAACCTTTTTAATTACAATAGACCTCCTAAAAGGGAGGGTTTTGAAGTCACATCACTTGACCTCTTGAGCTTCTATGCGGATCCCAATACCTATACACAATCTCACAAAGAAAGCATCAGTAGCATCTACAAGGAATTTCAAGATGAGATCTAAAATCATAAAAAGGGATTATAAAAGCTTAGAAAACCATTACAAAACTATGCAAAATGCTTACAAAATCTGATAACTACTAAATTTTACCTTTTTGGGCAGTTTGTTGTTGATCTAGAGTCGTTTTCCTTTGAGGCTCAACTGCCTAGGGTGGTTGGATTTTGTATAGTTTCCCAGGGTAGTTGGTAGTTGCCTAGGGTGGTTGGTTTCTGTGTAGCTACCTAGGGTGGTTGCTATTGGTTTTGATAGAGGTTTCAAGCTTATATCTAGATCTTCTTGGATTTGTTTTGGAGCCTATGATGAAGATCCGATGTCAAAGGTGGGTGTAGTTACAAAACAACTATTATCAAACACTTCACAAAGACTCCATGATTGATGCCTTTGAGCTCTATGAATGATTTACTTGCAATCAAAAATCCAAAAGCATACACAATATATCCAAGGAAATTTGGGTAGAGTTTCGTTAGTATTTTGTGCGCTCCTATGAAAGTGAAATGAAATTGGGGCATATTTGTAATATTTCCCAATGGTGGAGGAGATTGATGAGGGGGTAAGAGGATGAGGGACAAGTGGCTTGGGTGAGGGAAGGGAGGAATATTAGGTTTCCCCACTTGGTTGGAAAAATGTGCAACTTTCTCTATTTGGGATATGACATCATATGACACTCTATGACACATTATGCAATGCCCCACTAATTCTCTTTTTTTGGAGAGATTCCTCACCCACAAAAATGGTATTTCTCATCAATGTGCTTGGATGGAGGGAATCCTCACCCAATTATATTAATGAGCTTAGAACATGGAGGAGAGAGGGGAATAAATGCCAACTGTAGTTAGGTTAACTAGGGTTATAAATAGCGGTGTGGTCTCATGATGATCGTGGTTAGGTGTAGGAAGGTGCTTAGGTTGGTCAAAGGGGCTAGAATAGTCAACATTAATAATTTATAAGGTCTATTAATTAAAATAATTGTACACATCATTAAATATTAATATTAGCCATTGCAAATATGATACTTTTTAGGTGTCTATAGATGCCCCTTTTTGTACCACATTGTGTGTAAACACAATATGGTGTAAAAATGATGGCATCGACTATTGGATTGATGATGGAGAGGGAAAATGATTGGAAAATTATGGAGAAGGGCCTTTTATTTGAGGGAAGTGACATAATATTATCTCAAGTAAAGAAAAATGTAAGATGTCCTAGTCATGGAATCGAAAAATGCCCTTGAATATTTGCTTTTGATAGATTGATGAGATCATTTTGATTAGAATTTTAAGTCTTGGAATCAGAGTTTTGATTAGAATTTCAAGAAAATAGATGAATTCTGCTATTTTTCCTAGCAAAGGGGGGGTTAATGATAGCCTAGGGAAAATATTCTTAGACATAAGCAAATCTAATATTGAGTATTGAATTGATTTGAGACACAATATTGTGGAAACTATCTACCCACTCAAGTGATGAGTAGGTGGAAAAAATGGGTGACAACCACGAGATGATTGATAAAATATGGATGAAAAATATAATAATGATGGCATGTGGAAGGAAAATAAGGAAAGCTATTCTAATGCAAGAAAGTAAGTGTAATCTAATGTAGGAAAATAAATCTAATCTAATGTGAAATTTGATTAGACGTTTTTCGTAGGACTGTCCAAACTGCCGAACTCGTTTCGGCCATATCTCACTCATCCGGACTCGGATTGAGCTGAAATTTTGAGGGTAGATGCCTGAAAAACCCTAGAACGTCTCCACCAATTTTCATATCATTTGGAGCAACACAGATCCTAGCACATCCCTATGTGTGAATGATATATTTGGCAAGCGGCTATGCGAGGGTTTCATCTGGGTTGAGTGCAAGCGGCTCCGAGGTTGGTTTTTAGGGCCTTCGGGCCCTAGCGACCAATATTTTTGTGGTTTATGCTCAATATTTTAGCAGGAAATGTTGCAGGGGATACAAGATGGGTTAGAAATTTGTCTTTCAATAGATCAACACTGTGAACTTGAGTGACAACGGCTTCCAATTTGCTGCACAAAAGAAAAGTGAAAACCATACCTTTCCACGACGTCTAGGGCAAGGATTAAAGAGATCACGAAACAAGTTTCAAGCAGTTGATCAAAAAATGGCTCATATCTCAAGTGAATCTGGTGCTAAGGTGCACCCACAAAATAATTCTACTGTGAAAACCCCTGTCAAGGGTAAGAATTTCGAAGACTCGAGTCCCAAAAATGAATTTTAGGGATGCCCTTCATGGTGGACAGCCTCGGCCCAATGCTAATATCAATATTAGGGCTTCCCATAAACCTCTAAGAATGCCTAAGATCGATCCCAGGAAAATGGAGTCAAGATGTCTTAAAGCGGTTGATGGAACTCCTATTGTTAAGCTTGATATGGGTAACATTCGAGGTGGCATTGAAGATTTGGAAAAAAGAGGACTAATTTGTCGGTTTGTGGGTTTTCGTTCGAGTCTATATGCTTTCAAAGTCTGGGCTGCAAAAGTCTGGAAAACTAAAGGTGAGTTACAAATCTCTATTTATCCAAATGGTTATTTTCTTGTTTTATTTGCTAATAATGAAGATAGAGAGAAAAATTTTCAAGGGGGTCCTTGGTTTTTGGAAGGGCGGGGCTTTTCATGAAGCCCTGGCATACTAAATTTAAAGCCGAAGAAGAGATGCCTTCTATAGCTCCCGTGTGGGTTAGACTCTTTGGCCTCCCTATTGAATTTTGGAATCCTACTATTTTTTCTTCAATTGGAAACTCTTTAGGAACTTTTATGATGATTGTTGATTGTACTCAAAATTTTGAACATATTATTTATGCTCGGATTTGTGTTTTAATGGATTTTGACAAACCCCTACCTAAAAAGATCACATTACAATTTGGGGAAGACACTTGGGAGCAAGTAGTGGACTATGAGAACATTCCTTTTCGTTGTAGAATTTGCCATGAATATGGTCATTTGGCCGGTGCTTGCCCAAATAAAATTCCTGATCAAAAGAAAGAATATATAAACTCGGCGAGGTTTCCAAATACCTAAGAAGAAGAACACTAAAAAAAAACCGGTTATGAAGGATCAATCAAAGTCATCTGCTAATATGTTTGAAATCCTTTCCACAAATGATGTCCCAAGTGAGGAAGAGGAAATAATGGAAACTGAAATCTTAGAAACACAATTTAAATATGAAGGGAAGAACTCAGAGACAAACCAACAAATCAAAGGTTTTCAACGAAAAAAAGAAGAAGAAAATTTACACAAGAAAAACAATATTTCAAATGTCAAAACTTCAAATAATGCAGGTCCCAATATAGACTCCGTTGAACCATCTAGTAAAATTTTGGTCGTAGTACGAGCATTCTTCAAGGTTAGAAGCCATCTCAGATTCAATTGGAATAAGTCAAGAAATAGGGAAAAAAAATTGAAGATGGATTCTAATCAAAAAGTAGGTCGCAAGACCAATCAATATCATATGGTAAAAGAAGGTGAAAAGCTTGTAGAGGAAGGTAAGATTAATGCCCTTCCCAACTTTTTTAGCCCTGGTATTAATGAAGATCATCACTTGGAATATTAGAGGACTCAAAGGGAGTCTTTCAAAACAAAATGAAATTAGAAGAATGATTCGGATAAATCATCCACATCTTGTTTTCCTTCAAGAAACAAAGATGTCAATGGAGGATATGGACTTAATTGCCAGTAAAATTTGGCCAGTTGGAAAAGTGGTTTCCCTCAGTTCCCAAGGGACTTCGGGTGGCATTGCTTGTCTTTGGGACCCAAAAGAGGTAGTTATTCACCATATGGTTGGCGGTTGGGGTTTGTTGGCTATAGCTATTCAAAGTAGACATTCCAACCAGATTATGCTCTGCATTACTGTTTATGCTCCGACTTCTTTGGAGGAAAAAAGAAGGCAGTGGAAGGATATTACTCATATTATCTCTCATTTTCCTAAAGCTTGGATCTTGATCGGAGGAGATTTCAATACCATCCTCTCTCTGGATGAGAAAAGGGGGAAATAGAAATTTGGACAAAAGCACCGACCTCATGAGCGAATATATTGCAAACCTCCATCTTGTGGATATCCAACTGAGATAATGGCCTTATGACTTGGTCTAACAGAAGGCAAGGCTTAGCTTGTATAATGGAGAGATTGGATAGGTTTTTGCTCTCTGAAAATTTCTTAATCCATGGTCACATTCCTAAAGTGAAGACTCTTAATAATGTTGGTTCGGATCATTGGCCAATCATGGTGGAAATGTGGAAAACCAATGTGAGTTTCTCTCCTTTTCGTTTTCAATTAATGTGGCTTAGAGACATTTCCTTCAGACCTCATGTGCAACAATGGTGGAAGGAAGGTAAACCTAGGCATGGGACTAAGATGTTCTATTTTGCCAAAAGACTGCAATACATTAAATCCAAAATCAAGACTTGGAACTGGAAAGAGTTTGGGGATGTTCATAAAAAAAAACATGAAGTTATTGCTCATCTTGAAAATTTGAATAAGAAAATCCATTTAGATGGCCTCACGAGAGAAGAGAAGTGCGAGATGAAATTAAACTCACAACTCGGTTAGAGGAATGGGAAAAAAGAGAAGAAATCTTATGGAAGCAAAAATCTAGAATTCAATGGCTCAAAGAAGGAGATCGAAACACAAATTTCTTCCACAAATCTCTTCTAGCTCGAAGATCTCACAACTTTATTTCTTCCTTAAAATCAGATTACGGAGATGTTGTTTATACTTGGGATGGCATGAACTCTATTGTTGTTGATTACTTTTCCAATATTTTCTTTGCTACTCCTCTTGACTCGGACTTCTCAACATAATGTTCTTCAAGCAATCCCTTCTCTTATCACTTCTAAGGAGAACTCTATTTTGATTGCTCCTGTTACTATCAATGAGCTTCAACAAGTAGTTTTTAAAATGCAAAAAGGGAAAACCCCAGGTCCTGATGGTTTTCCTATTGAGTTCTACCAAGAGTTCTGGGATATCCTTCATGTTGATTTATTAGAGGTGGTGGAAGAAGCCAGGAAAGCCAAAGAAATTTTGAAGGTTATCAATAAAACTTATATTACTCTTGTTCCAAAAGCTCAAGAGGTTGATCATATCTCGGCTTTTAGACCTATTGCTTTATGTAATGTTCTTCTCAAAATCATTACTAAAATCATGGCGAGAAAGGTTGAAGCCTCTTTTGCATAAGATTATTTCCCCGAGCAAGGGGGTTATGTGGAAGGACGTCAAATAGTAGATGAGATAGTTCTTGCTCAGGAAGCCATCCATTCCATGGATATGCAAAATTCTCCTTCCATGTTCATTCGGTTAGACTTATCCAAAGCTTATGACAGAGTGGATTGGCACTTCCTTATCAAAGTTTTGAGGCAATTTGGTTTCTCTAAGGATTGGATGGATTGGATTATGGGATGTATCTCTTCGGTTTCCTACTTAGTTCTTATCAATGGCAGGCCTTCTCAGTCTTTCCCAGCTTCCAGAGGTATTAGGCAAGGTGACCCGCTATCCCCTTATTTATTCATCATTCTTGTTGAATGCTTGGGTAGGACTATAACCAAAAAGAGGGAAAACAAAACCCTTGAGGGAGTTACCATTGCTCATGGAGCTAGACCTATCTCTCATCTTCAATTTGTGGATGACTCTACTCTTTTAGGTAAAGCTACGAGTTAAGGAAGCTTCTAATATTAAGCAAATCATTAGCTATTTTTCTAAGGCTACTGGGCGAGTTGATCAATGAAGACAAATCTAAAGTTATTTTCTTTCACTTGCTCTGCTAGACAGGGAATCCATGGTCTTGGATAAATTAAGATATAAGAAGACCTCTCTTCCAATCACTTATTTAGGTATTCCCATAAATATTCAAAGGCAAAAAAATAAATATTGGAATTGGTTGTTGGACAAAGTCAAGAAGAAAATTGGAAAGTGGACCAACAAGTGGCTTTCTTATAGGGGTAGAATCACCTTGGTAAAATCAGTCCTTCAAGCTATTCCTATTTATGTTTCTTCCATTTTGAATATCCCAAAGGTTGTTCTTCGAGAATTGGATCAAATCAGTCATCGTTTCCTTTGGAGTGGTACTAAGGAGAAAAGAAAATGGGCCTTGGTGAAATGGGATACTTTATGTCTTCCTAAGAGTGAAGGGGGTTAGGATTTCGGTCTTCAATTAATAACAACAAAGCTTTAGGCTGCTAAATTATATTGGAGGATGTTGCATAACCCCAATGCTCTTTGGGCCAATAATCTCCGTGCTAAATATGCTGAGAACAAAAGTCCTGAAGACCTTGTTCGCTATCAACTTCCTACCAAAGGTTCTCCCATTTTAGCAGTTCTTAAGAGTGGTGAGGATTTGATAAAGAAAAAATTATTTTGGATCATTCATAATGGTCAACATGCAAATTTTTGGACAGATTCTTGGGATGGTCACAAGCCTTTGATAACTCAGTTTCCCGATTGGAGGCCTTGGATGGAGGAGCTTCACCGAGCTAATTGGATAAAGGTGGCTAATTACTATCGGTACCATACTGGTAATTCAAAGGTTGGTAGATATTGGATCCCTATTGAGGACTGGCCTATTCAAATCCCAGAAAGGCAAAGACAAGATATCCAAGGCATCCTTCATATGAGATCCCTCTCTTGGTCCCATGAAAAAGATTGTTTTGGATGGAACAACACTACTAAGGGTGAGTATTCGGTTGCTCAAGGTTATTTGACCTTATGCCATAATAATCCCAACCATTCTTCTGACATATTTTCTCGATTGTGGGCTCAAAAGCTCTGGCCTAAGGTGAGGTTCTTTAATTGGCTTTTATTGCATCGTAGGGTGCTTACTGGTGAGCAACTTATGAAGCATGGTTTTCATGGCCCTTTTAGATGTGAAATGTGTGAAGAGAATGTAGAAAATATCAACCATATTTTTATTGAGTGTACTTTAGCCTCCGAGCTATGGAGGAGAATGGCCACTTTACTTGGCTTACAGTGGTCCAATTTTTTTACTTTTGAACAACTTTGGAGGGATTGGCCTAATCAAGAGGGTGTTGATCATTTTATTAGGCGGTTAGTTTGGATGGGTTCTACCATTCTTCTTTGGAATATTTGGAATGAAAGGAACAACCAAATTTTTAATCAAGATAGGAAGGATATTCACTATATTTGGCAAAAGACCATAGCCAACTTAGTTGAATCGGTCCATCAACTCCTTAATCACCCCCAAAACTCCCACCAAAGATGGGATCAAGTGATGCAAAGATTGAAGATTAAACCTTCTAAGGGCAACCAACTTAAAGGGAATGTGAGTATTAGTAAGATGGATAGGACTAGAAATTGGCAACCTCCTCCTAAGGATTTTGGAAAAGTCAATACTGATGGAGCCTCTAGAGGGAACCCTGGAAAAGCCAGTGTGGGAGGAATTGGTAGACTTTCAGATGGCTCCCTGGTTTTTACTTTTGCTGAGAATTTGGGTATTCTTTCCAATAACCTGTTTGAGGGGTATGGTATCCTCAGAGGCCTTCAGGAGGCTACTAAGGTTGGATGGGAAAAGGTGTTAGTTGAGTCTGACTCTCAACTTATGATTAATCTCTTGAAGACTCCTTCTAAGAATCATAAGGTGGATTGGAGAATAAAAAGAATTATTGAGAAGATTCGGTTAATCCAGATGGGATTTTTGAAAGTTGATTACAATCATGTGGTTAGAGATCAAAACAAGAGTGTTGATGCTTTAGCTAATTGGGCTTTGGACAAAGGTGATCTTACTTGTTATGGCCACCCTCCTATATGGTGGGCTTCTCAAATTAGGGAAGCTCTTCTTTCTATCATTTCTTTGGATGGCTCCGAGTTCTAGAAGGTACCTAGTTTCTTCTTGTTTTTTTTTTTTGCTTCTCTTTGGTTCATTCAGTTTTTTTTTAGTTCCCTAGCTCATTCTATTCTTTATTTTGTTTCCTCTGTTGATTCTTGCCTTAATAGTCTTCTGGTCTAGATAGGTCATTGTTTTGTTCATTTTTTTCTTTTTTTTTTTTTGTTTTTTTGTTTAGTTTTTTAAGGTGGGTGGGTTCTTTTGTTTTGTTTTGTTTTTGTGTTGTTTTTTGTTGTTCTTGTGTTTTTGTTGTTTTGTTTTGTTTTGTTTTTTATGTTTTTTGTTATTGTTCTTGTGTTTTTTTCGTTCTTGTTCTTGGGTTTCTCTTTGTTTGTGTTATTTCGTGTTTTTATGTGTGAGTGTTTTCTATGTTTTTTGTTTTTGTTTATTGTCTGTTGTTGGTTGTTTTTATTTTTATTTTTATTTTATTTTTTAATTTTTAGGTTTTGGTTGTGTTTATTTTTCATGTTTTTTTTGGGTTATGTCTTTGTAGTGTTATGTTGTTTTTGTCTTGTTTGTGTTTTGTTATGTGGTTCTTGTGTTTTTCTATGTGGTTTGTGTTGTGGTTTCTTTTATCTTATTGTGCGTGTTTGGTTGTGCTTTTGTTTTTGACACACTCAAGGAGCATGTTTTTTATTTTATTTTATTATTTTTGTTGTTATTTACTTATTTTTAAATTGGTTTTGTGTGTTTGTTTGCTCCTTGAGTATGTCAAAGGTGGTAGGCCAGGTCCGAGTCCTGGGCATTTTTGGTGGAATGGATACCCCTGCCTCCTTGGGTCTTACCCGAAAGTGGCATCCCTTTTGGGATGTTTTCCACAAATAAAAAAAATGTGAAATTTGATTGATCGATTGATTGAGTGTTTGACTAAGCCTTTTGATTGATTGAGCGTTTAACTAAGCCTTTTGATTGATTTAGGCTTTTGATTTAGTGATTAAGCCTTTTGATTGAGTAGTAGGGGTAATAATTTTGTTTTAGGCTTGAGAGATATCCATTTGGTAGTCATTTTTATTATTTTTCTTTATGAAGATGAGGTATCTAGGTGAATATATGAGGTATGTGTTTGATTGATTCATGATAGAGATGTATAGATGGTTAGATGGGTAATATGATATGATGTGATGCATGGTTAACATTATGCATGTTTAATTATTATTTATATTATAAATGGGATGGTTGGTGATGTGTAGTTACTTATATCTGCATGTTTGATTATCGTTCAAAAAGACCTAACGACGCATCACTACTCCTGAATTGTTTAATTAATGAAGGGTATCATCACAATGGTAATAATGTAACTATAGAATAGAATGGAAAAAATGTGATATTATGGATATAGGGGATAAATAAATTGTAGGAGTAAAACTGGTATGAATTATCATTTCGCCTATCCTAGGAAGGGAAATCGATAAGTGCTTTTAGGAAGCTGAAACACCCTAATGAGATCAATCAAACTCATCTATTAATCAAATAAGTGTTTGAAAATACTAAGACCAACCAAGGAAGTCAATTTGCTCAAATACCGATTATTCCTAAGATAAATTACTTTGCTTGGATTGCCTTTTATAACAAAGCCCTTACCATAGACAATCTCCACAAGAGAGGCCTTGTAATTCCCAACAGGTGCTATCTTTGCTTAGCTGACTATGAAACATCCGATCACTTATTTTTGCATTGCCCATTTTCCCATTTGGTCCTAAGTCGTGTGTTGTCTTCCTTCCAAGTACTCTGGTGCTCCCCTCGCTCCCTTAAAGACGCCTTCCTCCAATGGCCCAAGCCCTTTAAGAATTCTAAGCTTCGATTCCTTTGTGAGGCTGCCTTTCACCATTCCATCTGGCAAATTTGGCTGGAGCATAATTCTAGAGTCTTCGACAAGATCCCTAGAATGGGTCCCTCTGTTGCCCAGCGGGCCTTATCCTTTGCTGTCGAGAATTCAAAAACTATTCCCGGCTCCCGCCCTCATAATCCTTGGGAGGCAATTATTTTCAAAAGACTGGACCTTGGCTCCTCTTCCAGAGTTGACTTAGTGAATGGCTGCAGGGATGTCACTTGGACCAAACCTCCTTTGGGGTGGATCAAACTTAATTTTGACGGGGCTGCTAAAGGCAACCCGGGACCCGCTGGTTTCGGGGGGCTTGTCAGGGACCATAATGGGAAGCTGATCTTCGCCTACTGTGAAAATTTGGGCCCTCAGACCAATCATTTTTTTGAAGCCCATGGTGTGTTGAAAGGGTTGCAGGTCATATCAAATGATCCTAGGCCTTTAATTATTGAAGGCGATTCTCTAAACATTATCAACTACCTTTGTGGCTCCAAAGACCCATCGTGGCAGGTCCTGAATATCATCCTCGAGGCTAGGATGCTCCTCTCTCAGTGTGCCAGGTGGAAGGTGGGGCACATCTACAGAGAAGGTAACCAGGTAGCGGATCACTTGGCCAACAAAGGACTGATGACCATGTGCCCGGTTGTTTGGCGTTCTCGTTCCCAACCGAGGTGGACAGTTTGGCCAAGGCAGATATTCACTCATAATGAAGAATTTGTATCATAGGTCTTCTCCCAAAGTTTGTTGATATATTATCTTCGGCTATTATTCTTTTTTAATGTATTTCAAGATCAGATTTCCAGGACTGTCCGCGTCTTCTGGGGCCCTCGGGCATTTTGTATTTCCCTGTCTTTTTTATGAACTACTCTATTTACCTAGCCATCCGGCATGAAATATCTTTTAGCAAGGCTAATTTTGTACATAAGGTTTTGGGATCCTTTATAAAAACCCACAATTAATCTATTATTATAATTACCAAAAAAAAAAAAGTTGCTCAAAGACCATAGTGTGTGTAGTGATGTTCATTTCCAATTTTGAGTGAGGTAGGACTAGCCAATTGTGACTCAAATCATTATAAGCTAGCTCATCCATGAGTGGACATATGTCTATAAAAAAGAAAGTTGCTAATGTGACAAACATGTCACCATGCAAGGGCATACTTCACTACCAGTCGAACATCTATAGCCTTGATGGAGATAGCCCTAAAATTCTTCAATGTTGATCCACTGCCAATTAGACATCTATAGCCTTGGTGGAAATGTCTAAAATTCCCTGGGATCCATGATAGTTGATACAATTGATGATAAAAAAAAAATGATAATTGATACAATTGATGATGATACCTATTTTCTTTGTAAGATGGATCCTTGGGGTCAGACTATGACATGATAGGATGAGTGGGGAAAACTATTTACTTTATGGTCAGAGGGATATTTGGTTTCATCTTTCCTAGAATCAATATATGATTAATATATGAGATGGGAACATGGTCCAAGAGAAAACTTGAGGTAACCAGGAAGGCCTTTATCACTCAAGTGATACATGTATTTCAATGAAGTTTGACTAAGACTCTAGACATGGTTGAATTACTGAAAGAACCCAAAGATTCTCAAAATCTAGGAGAGGAAAGAGATAAATCATGCAAACTATGAATGTATATATAGTATATATTACGAAAAAATGCATGTAAAGGGGTTAGACAACTACGACTATGAAGACGCCCTAGATTTATACAACCAAAAAATTTCGAAATGACATATGTCAAACTTAATCGAACGATGACCAAGGTAGAATTATAAAACAAAATAAGAACATGAAACAAAGCATGGAAAAGTAATGAGGCGAGGATGGAGTGAAAAATGACAAAACATGAAGGAGAAAGAAAAGAAAGGAATACAAGAAGAAAGAGGAGAGAGAATAATGGAAGAGATGAAGGAGAGAAACACATGGTCCATGGTATGTAGCTACTCGAAGTGTGACCGTACAACTAGGAGTGATGTGTGAGGAAGTAGAGAAAATAAGAAAAATAAGGAGAACACGATGAGAAAGTGAATTATTTGGAAAGTATAGAATGTGTGTGACATGAGCTTGTGGTTGTTTGATTTTTTTGTTTTTTGTTTTTTGATTTTGATTTTTGTAATTGATTATGTACAAGAAAATAGAGTGGAATATGAGCTAGGTATTAAATACGTGCAAGTGAAGGATATTGATGATCTCAGGTTCCTAAAATCCCTCGAGAGTAGCAAGTTTATATGCCCCTAAGCTAAATTTTTATGTGACAATGAAAAAACCAAGTTTATAGATGGAATATTTGAGTTTTGTTGATTCTATTTGAGTACAAGGTTATGTGGATGTGGCAATTAATTCCTTGTGATCTAGTAGATCTTGTACTAGACGTTGAAAATATCGATATTACTTGATGTCATGAACCTTTTGATAGTGGTAGATGCAATAGTGATCTTCTTTATAGTATTTAGGTTTAGCATTAGCAATTCATTTTGTATGGATGTCAAGTAGAGGGATCAATTTTACATCGTACAATATTTGGAAGATACTAGACAAAGGCTCCGATAGGGGTGTCCAAGGATGAGGTAGACGATGAGGAGGTTGAGGTTGATTGGAGGTTTGGGGTGAAGAAGGTGGAGTGGAGAAGGATTATATTGGGGAATATTTGGAGTGTGACGTAGTAGATATTTAATAACTAAATTTGAGATTAAGGTTGATGGGTTGGTCCAAGATTTGTTGCAAGATAAATGGTGGTGGGCTTAGAGTAGGCAAGATAGATGGATATGGTCGGATATGATGATGAGTATTAAGTTGGGAGGGATGAGGAAATGAAGGACACAAAGGTGGATGGAGATGATAGACTGAGTGATAAGGTTGTTGGGGTTCAACCGTGTAAGGGGTACACAGAAAAGGATAAGGTGGATGACAAGGTGATGGGTGTTGGGCTGCATGAGAGGTATGAGGTAAAGGATGAGATGGACAATAAGGTTACAAGGGCTGAACCACATGGGGGACATGAGTCAAAGGATGAGGTTTTGGAAGAAGAGATGGCAAAGATGGTGTTGTACGAAGATGTGGAAGACATAAGGGGGATCTATGCGAGGATTTATTCATAGTCTTCTTATGACAATGCTTGGGTGATATGGTTGGAGGGACTTAATGCATTAGGTAACCAAGTTAGGTACTTAATGATCATTGTAAAATTTTCAAAGTCAAAGAACACAAGAAGAAGAGAGAAGAGAGAAGAGAAGAAAAGAGCAAAGGAAGATGAGAAGAGAAGAAGGGATGAAAATGCATGGGCCCTAGGTTGGGGCTTCACTAGGCATCAAAGCCCTAGTGAGAGTGCAATGCATATGAACTACAACCTAACTAGGTATCATCACATGCCATTGTCACGAATCCTCAAAAAGCTATATGATCAAGCAATCATGAACAAGCAACC
This sequence comes from Wollemia nobilis, assembly GCA_028583015.1. Taxonomy (NCBI): domain Eukaryota; kingdom Viridiplantae; phylum Streptophyta; class Pinopsida; order Araucariales; family Araucariaceae; genus Wollemia; species Wollemia nobilis. The sequence goes on along the minus strand of JAQPPZ010000048.1, from coordinate 2,816,945 downwards.
ATGCAATTATGACAAGCAAAAGTGCAAGAAAACATAATGTCAAGCAACCATGCAAAGTATGACAGATAGTCATGTAGTATGAGAAAGCAAACATGTATGATAGAATTAGAATGTAAATGCATGCCTAATTAATGATTGATTTTATTTTATTTTATGTTAAACAAGCAATCAGAATGATAGTTGACACATACTCTAATTGTTCCTCCTATCTTAACAAAAAGAATAGGCATTCAAGGGATTGCTTCATCAAAGAAAAATCTAGAAGGCAAGCCATATCGATGATTATAATCATGGAGAGGCTCCTTCATAGTTTTTTCTTTGGTAGCCATAACATGATAATCTATACATTCTTGAACAAATCTATCATTTTTAATATAAGGAGGAGCAATCCCTAACTTTGCAAGATCTCTATGAGAAGCATAATATTTACCATTAGAACACACAAAATTTATCATATTACAAAACAAGATGCTAGAGGGATAAGGGGGATCCTCATCCTCTTTACTCTGTTCACAACCTTGATGAGATATATCCATAAGAGGTTCTTGAAGAAACTGACTATCTTGATCCCATGATGAAACTTTGATTAAAGGTTCCTCACTCACTTTTAGATTGTTGAATTGCTCAGATTTTTTAGATGAGGAACTTGGAGAAATAAATGATGAAACTAAAGGATAAACATTGAGACCAAATTGAGCTCGTTCAACCATTGAACAATATTTGAATGGATGAAGGTCGCTTGGAATGGTGACAAGTTGATCCTTAAATTTAAACTTCAAACATTGATGAAGAGTAGAAGGGATGATCTTCATCGCATGGATCCAAGGACATCCAAGAAGAATATTAAAATATGTAGGGCAAGATACCACATAGAAAAATGTATCTAAAATCTTAGGTCCAACTTTAAGGGGGAGAGATATAATGCCACAAGCTTCTTGGGACTCATTGTTGAATGTTTTTATGATTGCATTAGATTTAGTTAAATATTCCTCTTTTAATCCAAACTTTTGGATAAATTGATATGTGCATAAATTTAAGGTAAGAACCATTATCAATCATAACCCTTTTGATAAAGGTTTTCCCAATAAATGCAGTAATGTAGAGAGAAGAATCCCTACGTAGGTTTGAGGAAGAAATATCATCATCCGAGAATGTGATGTGATGTGTCCCAAGAGAGCTTACAACATTGGCCATATCACTAGGGAAAATATCTGGAGGGACAGATTGTTGCTTTAGAACATTTATTAAGGCTTCTCCATGAGTAGGAGAATTTTGCAAAAGTTCTAAGAGAGAAATATTTGTTGAAAAACTCATCTCCTATTGAGATCGTTGGATCTGTTGATTCTACACCTGCTACTCTGAAGTAGCTATTACCATACCAACTATATGGTTATCATAATTATGTGGTACATTTTTACAAGATACTTGATTAACTGCATGTTGTCCTTGCTTAGGTACATTTTGGTTGGTAGTGGACTTTTGTTGACTATTTGAAGATTGAGAATTTCTTACATCAAGATGTCCTGCATCAATTAAATCTTGAACCACATGTTTCAACTTTCTACAAGAATTTGTCCAATGTCCTTCCACTCTATGATATGCACAATTTTGTCCTACCTTATACCAACTAGTTGTAGTATCTGGTTTCCTTATGGGAGGTAACTCAATTGCATTGGCTTCTAAAAGTTGCTTTAGGACTTCTTCCATAGGTATGCCAAGTCTTGTGAAATTCCTTTGTGGAGGTTTTTGAAGTATTATCTTTTGTAGGTTGTTAAAAACATTATTAACATGCCTACTATCCATTACACCATCACCTACCATATCCTTATTCTTATACTGTGACTTAATGGTTTTATCTTCTTTCACTTTGAGTTGTCCTCTTATGATAAGAGCTTGTTCCACTTTCCTTGCTAACTCAATTGCTTGATCAAAATATGTGATAGTAGTAGTCTCTAATGCATAAGATAATTGTTCTTGCAAATTTTTGATAAATATCTCAAGCATATCTCTAGGAGGTATAGTATATCTCAAGCGTCCAACTAGACTTCTCCAACGAGACAAATTTTTTGAAAAAAATTCCTCTTTACCTTGTTTCAAATTACAAACATCCTTTATGGTCACATCCTTTTCAATATAAGCACTAAATTGTTGAACAAATAACTCTGTTGTTTCTTCAAAATTCCTTAGAGAATAATTAGGTAACCGATAATACCATTCTAATGCCATGCCAACAAGACTCTTAGGAAACATATTTAGTAATAACATATCATCATAGATGAGATCATGGCAAGCTATTCTAAATCTTCTTAGATGCTCAATCGGATCTTTTGTTCCCTTATATATAGGCAAAAATCGACATGGAAAAATGCTTAGGATAAGGCCTAGCAACAACCATAGGATCTAGGGGTTGATTGCACATCTCTTTATAATTGTAAGTAAAACTAGAAGGCTGAATCATCTCCACTTTTGAAACCAATTATTTTACCATATTTTCCAAATTCTAAACTTTTGGATTACTATTGTGCAATACCCCCAGATTCCCTAAGGGAGGGGTATAGGTAGGTTGTTGAAAAGGTACTTGGCTTAAGTTGGAGGTATTGATACTATTGTGATATGTGATACCTTGTTGGAGAGGATAACTAACATTTGGTGGAACAGAAGAATGAATATTGAGATTAGTAGATTGAGGAGGAAATTGAAAACAATATTGAGTGACACTACTGCTTGGAGGAACTTGTAGATTCCTTCCAACATTGGTGGTTATAGTAGTGGCACAAGTTGGTTGTTGGGCAATATTACCATGATTCAAATATTTAGACAAAGGGTTATCATGAACAAGCCTAGGAGAGATGACTGGAGGAGGAAGAAGAGTCTCACCTCTTTTGAGTTGAGCTTTCTATTCCATAGCCTTAAGCAAAGCCTCCTTATGGCATTCCATGAAACCCAAAATATGATCAAATGATGTAAAATGGTACCCACCATTAGGCCCTTTAATGGGATCAAGGTTTGTTTCAGTTTCAACATTGGCTTGCTCTTCTAAATCCAAGTTAGGATTCTCTCTATCAATATGATCATCTTGGAAAATCTCATCAAGCCCTAGAAGCCTTCGTCCACTCCTAAGGTTGGAAGCCATTAGGAGAAAGAGAAAAAGGGCTAGGGTGGAAAAGGAGGAAAACTAAAGACTAGCAAAAACAAACAAAATATTTTTAGAATATTTTTAATATTTTTTTATCTAAACACATAGAGTTAATGATCTTGATTAAAGTTTTAAAATAAAAGAAGGTGTTCACGTCGGGTTCACCAAAGATGTAGAGGGGGAAACTGCCCTACCATGTACAATTCTCAAAGGTTGGATTCGCAAGAGAGAAAGCCTTGAGGTGAACCACAGGGGTATGTTGTTCTCTACACTCGGTGCTAGGGGAGGGAAGGGTTCACCAAGAATGGTTTAAGGACTCGCTCTAAGTCCTTTGGTTTTCAAGAATGTTTGATGTATTCGATTCAAGACAAACACCTAGATTTGGCCTTTCTAGATCTATGTTATAAAAATATAAAGGATAATGCAGAAATACAGAATGCAAGAATACAAGAGCTAACCCTAAAATGATTCTTCCTTTGAATGCTTTTCTAACTTAGGGTTCTAAATAGATAACATTTAAGCAAGGGTTCAAGAAGAGATGCACAAACATAATTAACCCTAAGTGCATACTATATGTTGTTTATCTTTCAAATGCCTAGAAATTAATTAAATATATTTCTATAAAATTAGATCTAGGGTTTACAACATAAATATAAGGCACCCAAAAAACAACCTAAAGATTAATTGGAACACTTAGCTTATCCGATGATTTATCCTTGCTTTTATCCTTTGTCCAACGCTATCAACAATTCTTGTTCCTGCAAGATAACTTGATAAACACTTGAAAAATATGATTAGCATTAGGGGGATTACTTAGGCCACTGTACAATAGTGCTTGGAGGTACAACAAGTCAAGCCCCCTAGGTCCTTTCAGTTGACCTTTGATAAATAAAAGTATAAATTGACCTTTGGAATAAATTAAACATATGAAAGTATAGCAAAATAGTATGATAAAAATACAAAATAAAATGTAGCACTATGCTCTATATGCAATATAGAATGCAAATATGAAGTCTGGAACAATATTTTACCCCCAAACATAGTCTAGGTAAAATTGCACCCCGTAACAAGCGACCGTGATATCGCACCGATGAAATCGTGCTCGATAGAGGCCCGAGCGTGATTTCACAGAAGTAAGGCAAAAAACCTCAAATTAATGTGAAATAACTAATGTGGGATACAAAAAATAGAAATATGCATACAAAAGAGCAAAATCACCTGGTAGAGAGCGAGGAAGCAAGCAAAAGGGTTGAGACCTCCCAAATAGTTGATCTCTCCTTAGGGCTTCAACACAAATCCACCAAAGCGAGCAACAACAATCAACAATCCAATGCAGTAGAAAACAAAGCTTCAATAGATCACACTTCACACTTGTGAGTTAGCTTGCTTGTGGGAGAAGAAGAAGAAGACCTCAAGAAAATAGAACTTTAATCAAATAATTGTTATGAACTTGCTTGGTGAGAAACTTGCTTGATTGATACTTGATTGGAAAAAGAAGATTTCAAACCCTCCTTATATAGTGGATTTGAAAGAAGAATGGGTGGGAAAAACTAAGCACAACCAACCTTAAAAATATCAACTTTGAAAATTAGGGTTTTCTTAAGAGAAAACCCTAAAATGCAAAATCGCGCTCCATAAAAATGGATCGTGACCTCGCACTAGCTAGACCCCTATGCGGTTTTAATGCATTTTGGAGGGTCAAACAGAGTCAAAATGGGTCATATCATATACCGTTGGAAAGCTCTTTTCGAGCCTGATCCAATGGTATAGGATTTAGGAGGAATGGATAAGATTTTATAGGGGAAAATTTGGCTCAAATATGACCCTACTTTTCCAAGGAGAAAACAAGGGATCTAGGGAAAATTACTCACCTTAGTGGGTCAATTTTTCGTGTCTACATGGAAAATCTCCACAAAAGGGGATGATAATTCCAAACATATGTGTGTTGTGTGAAAATAATGAGGAGAATATAAATATCATTTTTCAAAGTGTCCCTTCAATACTGATCTCCTAAACAGAGTCCTCAACAAGTTTTAAGTTGCATAGGTTCTCCCAAGTCACTCCTAGACCTTTGTATCCAATGGGATCCCCCTTCAGTACTAAGAGATTGAAAGTTTGTGGAAGTTAAGCCTTTCCCTTATTTGAGATCATATCTGCCAATATTGTGATGGAAAATCTTAAAATTATTAAGTTTAAATATGTCTGGGAGTTTGATCGAGAGAAAGAGATAGCGTGTGGCTGGGGCTTGAATTTCAGAGCTCGTAGTCTGGTGCCACCCCAAAATACTTCAAGGGATCAATCAAGATGGAAGTTGCCTCTCCCTGGTGGGTTAAAATTTAAACTTTGATGGAGCAGTAAAAGGGAATCTTGGTTGGGCTAGGGTAGGTGGGATCTTTTGTGATTATAAGGGCATGGTAGTCTTGACATATGCTAATGTAATAGCCCTTATTATTGACCCAAGGGAGAGATAAATTAATTTTATTTTTCTACAAGAATTAATTTACTTACTAAGAAGACCCTATAAATTTAATAGTGTTAAATCATACCCATCTTGAGTTCATTATCACTACAGTCGAAACTCAAGTGGATAGGAGGGGTCAACTTCCTGTAATTCCTAGGGTTCACCTCTTCTAACATCACCATTATAAAACATGCCATAAGTGGTCCTTCCATTTCCCTACACTACCTTGTATAGGACAACTTGACCATGATGTAAGGTTACCCTTTAAGGCCCGTATCACTTGAAGGTGATGCCTATTTCCTAACCCTACATACTAGCATCTATGTAGTATTACTATAACGTAATGCCTTAGTGATTAGTTAGTTTTATCTACCCATGGACTAACTAAGACCATTACCACTCACCTGATAATAATCATGGTCACACTTGCCTACCCATAAGGTACCATCACTATACTACTTTGGTTAGTGTGAATGACCATCCTAAGCCTCACCGCTAGGGTCACACAAGCCTCACCACTAGGGTTTGTCAACACTTTCACCAAAAAATACCTAGTTGATTTGTCTACCCATAAACTCAACTAGGATCGGGTACAATACACTCTAGGGTTAACTAATATGACAATTAATAAATCATACCCATAATAAACCCCCTCTTAACCCAAGGGTCATATTCAACACATTTGCCTATTTTACAAAAATTAAATTCCTATGATAATCATACCAAAATCCAATACTAACATCAGCATAACATATTGATAAAGGCTAGAGAATTTAGGTATTTCATTTCTTCATAAAACTAGAAAATGGGTATTTTTTTTTAAGCGAAAAACCCCTTGCGGAGCCACCTTGGTCTGAGAGACCACGAACAGGGGGTTCTACACCGTCAAAGTCACCGGGAGTCGCACCCGCCCTGCCCGCACCAACATTATCAATTGGATTTTGGATACCCAATTCAACTTTTTGGTAGGGTGGAGATTTGAACTTGGGACCTCTCTTGGAGGATTTCCCTCTCCTCTCCAACTCACCTACAACACCTGGGTGAATGGGTGTTTTCTTTATTTACATAAAAAGAAGTATAAAAACATCTAGGAATCATAATCAAATCTCATTGACCACTTTCTACTATTTTTTCATCATCTTTTCCAATAAATAAAAAACATGCTCCTTGAGTGTGTCAAAAACAAAAGCACAACCAAACACACACAATAAGATAAAAGAAACCACAACACAAACCACATATAAAAACACAAGAACCACATAATAAAACACAAACAAGACAAAAACAACATAACACTACAAAGACATAACCCAAAAAAACATGAAAAATAAACACAACCAAAACCTAAAAAATAAAAATAAAAATAAAATAAAAATAAAAATAAAAAACAACCAACAACAGACAATAAATAAAAACAAAAAACATAGAAAACACTCACACATAAAAATACAAAATAACACAAACAAAGAGAAACCCAAGAACAAGAGCGAAAAAAAAAACACAAGAACAATAACAAAAAACATAAAAAACAAAAAACAAAAAACAAAAAACAAAACAAAACAAAAACACAAGAACAAAAAAAAACAACACAAAGAACACAAAAACAAAACAAAACAAAAGAACCCACCCACCTTAAAAAACTAAACAAAAAAAAAAGAAAAAAGAAAAAGAAAAAATAAAATTGAACAAAACAATGACCTATCTAGACCAGAAGACTATTAAGGCAAGAATAAATAGACGCAACAAAATAAATAATAGAATGAGCTAGGGAACTAAAAAAAAATGAATGAACCAAAGAGAAGCAAAAAAAAAAAAAACAAGAAGAAGCTAGGTACCTTCAGAACTTGAGCCATCCAAAGAAATGATAGAAAGAAGAGCTTCCCTAATTTGAGAAGCCCACCATATAGGAGGGTGGCCATAACAAGTAAGATCACCTTTATCCAAAGCCCAATTAGCTAAAGCATCAGCACTCTTGTTTTTATCTTGACCACATGATTGTAATCAACTTTCAAAAATCCCATCTGGATTAACTGAATCTTTTCAATAATTATTTTTATTCTCCAATCCACCTTACGATTCTTAGAAGGAGTCTTCAAGAGATTAATCATAAGTTGAGATTCAGACTCAACTAACACGTTTTCCATCCAACCTTAGTAGCCTCCTGAAGGCCTCTGAGGATACCATACCCCTCAGCAAGGTTATTGGAAAGAATACCCAAATTCTCAACAAAAGTAAAAACCAGGGAGTCATCTGAAAGTCTACCAATTCCTCCCACACTGGCTTTTCCAGGGTTCCCTCTACAGGCTCCGTCAACATTGACTTTTTCCAAAATCCTTAGGAGGAGGTTGCCAATTTCTAGTCCTATCCATCTTACTAATACTCACATTCCCTTTAAGTTGGTTGCCATTAGAATATTTAATCTTCAATATTTGCATCACTTGATCCCATCTTTGATGGGAGTTTTGGGGGTGATTAAGGAGTTGATGGACTGATTCAACTAAGTTGGCTATGGTATTTTGCCAAATATAGTGAATATCCTTCCTATCTTTATTAAAAATTTGGTTGTTCCTTTCATTCCAAATATTCCAAAGAAGAATGGTAGAACCCATCCAAACTAACTGCCTAATAAAATGATCAACACCCTCTTGATTAGGCCAATCCCTCCAAAGCTGTTCAAAAGTAAAAAATTGGACCACTGTAATCCAAGTAAAGTGGCCATTCTCCTCCATAGCTCATAGGCTAAAGTACACTCAATAAAAATATGGTTGATATTTTCTACATTCTCTTCACACATTTCACATCTAAAGGGGCCATGAAAACCACGCTTCATAAGTTGCTCACCAGTAAGCACCCTACGATGCAATAAAAGCCAATTAAAGAACCTTACCTTAGGCCAAAGCTTTTGAGCCCACAATCGAGAAAATATGTTAGAAGAATGGTTGGGATTATTATGGCATAAGGTCAAATAACCTTGAGCAACCGAATACTCACCCTTAGTAGTGTTGTTCCATCCAAAACAATATTTTTCATGGGACCAAGAGAGGGATCTCATATGAAGGATGCCTTGGATATCTTTTCTTTATCGGGATTTGAATAGGCCAGTCCTCAATAGGGATCCAATATCTACCAACCTTTGAATTACCAGTATGGTACCGACAGTAATTAGCCACCTTTATCCAATTTGCTCGGTGAAGCTCCTCCATCCAAGGCCTCCAATCGAGAAACTGAGTTATCAAAGGCTTGTGACCATCCCAAGAATCTGTCCAAAAATTTGCATGTTGACCATTATGAATGATCCAAAATAATTTTTTTTTTATCAAATCCTCACTAGTCTTAAGAACTACTAAAATGGGAGAACCTTTGGTAGGATGTTGATAGCGAACAAGGTCTTCAGGACTTTTGTTCTCAGCATATTTAGCATGGAGGAAATGATGCATATCATGTATGTTTGAGGAGAGTAATAGTCAAGTATTGAAATCATATTCTAAGGTTATATTATGGAGGTAAAGCTCCATCCATTGTATTGAGAATAAAAGATATTGTATATTTGATGTTTTATGAATAATATTTTGAGTTTTATTATTGATAAATATTATTGTTATTTTATGAATGTGATTCATTCATATTGGCTAGATAGTTGAACGCTTAAATGTTGTGATTAATATTTGATCCTAGTATAAGGGACTTGTGATATAATATAGCTAAATAGCCATCATCCTTTGGGTAGGGTTATTTTCCTAAATAATTTCATTGCATGAAGAGAGCCTACATATTTTTGAAGTAACATTTTTATCTAATTCTTTCCTTGATATCTACATAATCTCCATCCAAGTTTTATCCCTAAGGCCAAACTCATAAGTTTGCAATTCCACAAGCCTGATCTTCCAATATTCTTTACTTTGCAAACTCTCTACCACTTACAAAGAGGAAACCTAAATTTTTCCTCGCATCCTTTCCAAAGAAAATCTCTTTGAATTTTGTCAATTGTTTATGCTATAACTACTGGTAATCTTGAAAGTGACATCATATAAATAGGGATGTATTTCAGTGTAGTCTTTATGAGTTGTAGACTTCTTACATGGTTAATAAAATACATTTCCAACCTACTAAACAAGCTTTCATTCTATCCAAATAATAAAACCAAGAGACAAAGGAATACCCAAGTAGGTTGATGGAATTTTTTAAATTTTAAACCCTAAAATATCTATAGTAATTCCTTGTAAATCTAGCATAGTGTTAATAAAAAATATTATATTTTGTAGTATTAACCAACTATCTAGTGGCCTTCTCATGACATGACAATATTAGTTTAAACTCCATGAACAAATAAGGAGATAGTGGATCACCTTGGCAAAGTCCACAAGGTGACTTAAACTAACCAAAAGGAGAACTGTCATTTAATATAGAATATTTCATAGTGCTATAACAACATTTAATCCATTCACACCAATTGTAATCAAAATTAAACCTTTTGAGAATATCATGTAGAAAACTCTAGAAAACCCTCTCATGTGCTTTGTCCATGTCTAATTTCATAGGCATACCTGAATTTTCATGGAATGAAGTGAATGTATGGCCTCTTGTGCAATGATTATACTATAAAGAATTTGTTTACCACAAACAAAACACCTTGTTATTATGAGATAATACAATCTACAATACCTTTCAACCTGATTTTCATAATTTTTAAAATAATATAATAAATCGTATTACAAAGTCTTATTGGAAAAAAATTATCAAAATATTTTCTCACATTTCTTGGGAACCAATATAATAAAAGTTGCATTGATCTCACCTATTGTAGTATTCCTTTTCCATACCTCTTCAACTACAACCAACGTATCAATATTTAATAAATCCTAGAATTTTTGAAAGAAAGTTAAAAGAAATCCATTGGGGTTAGGTGCCTTGTTAAGATGGAAAGATAAAACTGCTTCATGTAGCTCCTCCATTGTTGGATTTCATTTTATCACTGTGTGATAATTGATGGAATATTTTCCAAAATTTTATATGTGTCTCCTTATCTTTTTTTTTTAAGAAAAAGGTAAAAAAATTATTTAAAAAAAATCAAATTATACATTTACTGTTGATATTTGCCTTTCTTGGCAAGGTTCAAAATGCGACACAACTTTGTTCCTTTGACTGTCCAACTTTTAGAAGTTTTATTCCTTGTTGGATGACCCCTAAAGGTGTTCCATTGACCATTTACATTTGAATCCATAGACTTCATCCTGAGTCTATAAAGCCCTATTTCTATTATTATCCTTTATTTCTTAGTTCTCATATTACAGTTGTTTCTGGAGTTGTGTCCATATATCTGCTTCATCCTCTGCCATCTAAGAGTCCTCTTGGGTTTTAGCTTGCACTATCTCTAAAATTTTCCTAATTATAGTACCCTAGATTATTTCCTCTAGTCTAAATTCCTTGTTGAAAATCCTATTATTACGTTCCAACCAAAGTTACTAGCAGATGAAACCCAAATACAAATCCCAAGCTATCTTCAAGGTCTTTGATTTGAATATGTTGGTCTTCCAATAGTCCTAAAATTTGTTCTCAGTGAGAATGGATCTTTCTGATTGACAAAAAATATTGTACTACAAACTCCAAACTGTTTGGGCAAGGGACACAAAAAAAGGAGGTGGACCATTGTTTCCTCCTCTTGGTGACACATTACACACCATTTGGGTCCAATAAATCCATGTCTCCTCATGTTATCCTTAGTCATAATACTATTATGTTCAACCAACCACATAAAACAATTTATCTTTGGCCATCATTTAGGTTGCCTTAATTGCAACCAAGGGGGATTTGGACCAATTTGAGTGCTTTGGATAAACTTTCTATAACCTTATTTGATAGTATAAATTCCTAATTGGATATGTTCCCAACCAAGTTGATCGGGTCCATTACTCCTTGGCCACTTTCTTCTATCCAATATTTCTTTCAGTTCTTTTTTCTCCTCAACCCATTCTTCCCTCAACTCCTCTGGGACTTGCCATTGACTAATATTATCCTACAATTGATATGATATTTTAAAATAGTGGCTTATGAGATTCCACCCTTTCCTCTAAAATTTTTCCTTGATTCCTATCAAGTGGGAGCACTAATCAATTATGGGGGGGAAATGTTCCCAAGAATATTCCCACAATCTAGCAGTTTTGCCATCTCCCACTTTCCAGTACAACCCTTCTTTAATAAGTGATGCTCCTTTATTTAGAGCTTTCTAGGTCTCTGATCCCTCTCCTGAAACTGGAATATGAGGAATATCTTTTGTACTTTATGAGGGATAGTATTTAACTTTCAATACTTTGCTATAGAGTTGGTCAGGATGAGTTAACCGTCTCCAATACAACTTGGTTGTTAGAGCTTGGTTGTTTGTCATTGTTGTTCTAATTCCCAAACCTCCAACTTCCTTAGGCTTGAAAAATTTATCCCAACTGACTAGTGCCCTTGTATGGTTACCATGAACTCCAAACCAAAGAAAGTGTCTCATCATCTTGTACAAATATTTTAGGATGGGTCAACCAAAATGGAGAATTTATACATTGGAATTGCTTGTAAAACTGATTTAAGCAATGTTACTCTTCCTCCAAAACTTAACCACCTGTAGGTCCAATGCAAAAGTTTCAAGTGGATTTCATCTCTTATTGATTTATAATATTTATTTTTGAGGCTCTTATTTGTTAAGAGGATACCCAAATATTCTAAGGGTAGTGATGCCTCTAAGAATCTGAGGATGTGGGTTATCCATTCTCTTAATTATTTTATCACATTAAAAAAAACCACTATTGATTTTTCTTCATTTAGTAATTGTCCAGTAGTCGCTATGTAGCACTTCAACTTTTTTCTAATATTGGTTGCTTCTCTTATTGCTACTTCCCCCCATATTCCTCTGTCATCCACAATTGGAGGTGAGTAATATTTATGTTCCTGCTTATCATTACCCCTGAAATGGTATTCTTTACTTTTCTCTTCTGTATGAGTCTTCCCAAACCCTCTACAAAAATGGTGAAAGTGTATCCCCTTGCCAGATTCCTCTAGAAGCTTTGAATAGTTGGATAAATCTAGCTTAAGGAACATACCTTTGTTTCCCTTTTAGAAAAGCTCATAAATGGTTTCTTGTGCTATCACAACTCCATCCAAAATTTGTCTACCCTGCACAAATCCCCCTTGTTTTAGAGAATTTAACCCTGGTGAGATTTGTTTCAACCTATTTGCCATAATTTTTCTTATGATATTATAAACCACATTGCATAGAGCAATTGGTCTATAGTTAGTGATATTTTCTATATCTCCATCTTTCAGGATGAAAAACAAAAAAGTGTGATTTAAGGTTGTAAGGATTCTTCCACTAGTCCTAAATTCTTCTACTACTTGGGTTACATCCTTTGCAATTATATGCCAATAGGCTCTATAGAATTCTACAGGAAATCCATCTAGACTTGGGGCCTTCCATGTCTGCATATACAAATTTGTTTCTTTAACTTCTTCCTCTCTAATCTCTCTTAAGAGGTCCTCATTTTGTTTCTGTGAAATTAAAATCGGTATGCTTTCTAAAATTTCCTCTTGGTGTTGAGTGGAAAGGTGTGGTTTTGTAGTACACAAAGCTAGAAAGTATCTATTTACAATTTTTTGCATATCTAGGGTAGTGGTTTCCTTGTTTCTATCCCTTGAGGATAGGGCATCAATCTAATTATGGTGATTGCATGTTGTGGATGAGTGATGGAAGAACTTGGTGTTCCTATCTCCCTCTTGCAGCCAGATTATTCTTGCTTGTTGTCTCCATTAGGCTTCCTCTTTCTTGTATAACTCTTCTTTCTCTTGCATAAAAATAATTTATTTGTGGATAATCTCTTCAGAGATAGGTTCTGAGCGGATCCTTTTTGCTATTTCTTGCACTAAAACTAAAATATTTGCTCCTTATTGCTGGAAATATGTTGAAGAACACAAGCTTATATTGAGAGGGGGGTGAACAGTATAAGATCAACTTTTACTTTTCTTTCCCAAATAATATTATCCAATATTATCAATGGCAATATCAATAGCAATAATCAAAGCAATGCACAAATCATCACACACAAGAGAGACACAAATTTAATGTGGTTCACCCAATGTGGGCTACTCCACGGAGAAAATATTTCTTCTAAATTTTCTCAACAAATCTCTTGGGAATCAATTCCCTATTACAATGTTTATGGACCTCTGTCCAAAGGAGACACCAATCCCCTATGCTCTGATTTGTGGATCTCTCTCCATAGGAGAACTCTATCCCCTTGCTCTGGTTCATGGAACTTGATCCAGGAGAACTCTATCTCCTCAACTGGTTCGTGGATCTCTCTCCACAAAAGAACTCTATCTCCCCAACTGGTTCATGGATCTCACTCCATAGGAGAACTCTTTCCCCTTGCTCTGGTTCATGGATCTCTCTCCATAGGAGAACTCTTTCCCCTTTGCTCTGGTTCATGGATCTCTATCCATAGGAGAACTCTATCCCCTCTGCTCTGGCTGGTGAACTTCTAGAAGACTTCTACCCCCACTGCTCTGGCTTGTGGATCTCTCTCCATAGGAGACCTCTGTCCCCACTACACTGGTTGATGGACCTCTATCCATTGGAGATCTCTGTCCTCTCTACTCTATCACCTCCAAATCTTGCTCTCAACTCTATCTCAAATCTACACCAAACTCTATCCCAAGTCTAGCATAAATCTGCTCTAACTCTGCTCACAAATCTGCACCAAAATCTGTCCCAAGTCTAGCACAAATCTGCTCTAACTCTGCTCACAAATTTAATTCTATCTCAAATCTACCCCAAGCCTTAACACAAAGCTTGAACAAATCAGCAATCAAACCTACTTTCAATTCTATTTTAAGTCTTCACAAGACTTGCTCAAATCTTCCTTCAAGTCTTCTCAAAAGACTTGCTCAAATCTTCCTTCAAGCCTTCTCAAAAGACTTGCTCAAATATACCTTCAAGCCTTCTCAAAAGACTTGCTCAAATCTACCTTCAATGCTGCTCACAAAACCTGCTTTAAATATTTCCAAATCTTGCATACAAAACACAACTTAAATCTCTTTCAGAAAAGCTTTCTTCACACAGACAAATTCTACTTAGAATTCGTTTAACCTCTGGAACATATAGAGAATGATATGCTCTATCAAAAACTCAATATGTTTCACACTCACAAATCTTGTACTCAATCAACCAATCTCTTTCTCTTGCAAAATCCCTTTCAAATCAAATCAAAACAATGTATGACTTGTTTCACAAAACTGATCTATCTTTCTTGCAAATTTTCTCTCAAATATCAATCACACTAATGCATAATTTCCCTTCACAAAATTGATCTCAACCACTTTCACAATTGCAATCAATATCTCTCAAACCAATGTTCAAAATATTTCACAAAGATGCACTAACTTGTCTTCAACCCTAGCACAAGTAGTTCACAATCTCTAGCACAAATGTCTTAAACTCTTTCAATAATAGAAGCATAAATTGTTCTCAAATTCTATCCCAAATATTTCCAAAATATTCAACAATGAAGCACAAAATCCTCACTCAAATATTTCCAACAATGCTTATCAAACAATCCTTTTCACTCCACCTTATGTTCCAAAACATTCACTCCAACAAACACTTTAAACAAGGGATGATGTGCCCATACCTCTTAATTTTCTCTTATGGAGATATATCTTCAAAACTTATCTCACAAATAATTGATTTTTCTAATGCCACTTCAAGGGTTAGATTGCAAGATACTTTCTCAAAACATCCACATGAATTTTCACCTCAAAAGATATTTCACCATACAAAAATTACAATAAAATATCAAACCACTATAACACCTTATTACTCCTATTCTTTCATGATAATACTCAACACAACAAACCAAAAATTACACACATAAATTTCTTATACACCTTATACCTCCTACTTAAAATAAAATATTTTAATGCACCTTAATTTTTCAACAAGACCATAGCATCATTGATTTCATTTACCATACAAAATACTTAGCCAAAAACTCCTTTTTAATTCAACCTTAATTACTCCACGTTGTCCCCTTTTTAATTCAAAAATTAAAATTAAAATGAACACCTTATGACTCCCTAGTAATTTCACATCAAAACAATAAAAATTAATTAACCCTTATAACTCCCTAAGTCAAGCACCATATGCATACCTTAAAAAAACTTTGCCCCAAGCGTTGTCATCGCTACTCGAACCTATGACTCCTCACTGGCCCCACGACCTAGCACAAGGGTGAACACCACATGGGCTAGCCGCCCACACAAGCATAAAGGAGCACGTGCTCCTTCTTCAACAAAATCGGTGCAAAACCTTTTGACCAAGCAAAAAGACTCCTCATGATTCGAACATCGAACCTGTCACCTACAACGCACTCTACAAGCTAAGCTTGCCAACTAGGCTATCCACCCACGTTGGATGGAATCGAGCACCCTCCATCTTAACTATGCGCTACCCTCAAAATTTATAAAATATTTTCTCTACCTCCACCACTTTCCGAATGAATAGCAAATATCAGATATTAATTTTTATGGATGATCAAACACTTTGGCTTGCAAAACATTAACCTTTTTATACACTTTTGCCTTTTGACTTTGGATGTCGGCTCAACTTTGAAAAATGCCTCCATGCAATTTCAAATTTTGGCACCATCTAAACCTTTTTAAAAATATTATAATAATTTAAATCTAAGGTAGATTTAAATATTATAATCTATATTTTAACCTTTGGGCCCTTTTAATTTTTAATTATTATAATTATTTAAATCTTCATAGATTTAAATATTATAATCTTTTTTTTCTTCTTGGACCTTTTCTTTGGATAAAAGTCTTTTCCATCATAAAACCTCTTCCTTTTTCTTTTGCAAATGCCATCATGGTAAAACCATTAAACCTTTATTTTCCTTGACATAAATGACAACCAATGTCATTAACTTATGCCATTAATTCTTTGACATCAATGACAACAATATACTCAAAATTTCCAACAATCTCCCCCTTTGTCATTGATGGCAACCCTTTTTTTAAAAATTCCTTTTTCCAAACCACTTGATTCCAAATCTGCTCCCCTTGAGAAATTGCTCCCCCTAATTGAATGCTCTCCCCCTTACTCAAATCTCTCCCCCTTTGACATCAATGGCAAAGGGACTCCTTTGGGGCTAAATATAAGACTCTTAGCTCAGCCCCCTCCCCACCTCCTCTCCTTGAGGTGATTAATTTTGGGGTGGGAGTATCTCTACTCCCAACATACAATGCTCTTTTTCTTTGTCAACCTTCTTTTTCAACACTTTTGTAGCCATACCTTTTTGATCCTTTTGAGTGTCCCTATTCTTGCTTGTCTCTGGAAGTTCTGGAAACTCTGTTCTACACCACTTGGCCTTATGCCCAAGATTATTACACTTGTAACACTTAATGTTGTAGTTCTTAGAAGGTGCAAATATCTTGAAGTTCCTCCTGGTGAAGCCATACTCATTTCTATCATGAACCCTACAATGGATTGCTTTATGACCAAATTGATTACAAGAGTAGCAATACCCTTGAAAGAGATATCCATATTTGAAGTTCCTCTTAGTAAAACCATACTCCTTCTTTCCATGAGTCCTGCAATGCATAGCCTTGTGACCAAACCGATTACATGAAAAACAATATCCTTTGAAGAAATCTTGTCTTGAGCCCACTGGTCTCTTAGTCCTTTCTTCTCTGTGATGATCCCTGTTTCTTGTTTGTGCATTGTTTCCTTTCTTAGTGAAGCTTCTATTCTTCAACTTATCCTCATAAGTCTCAATTTCTTCTTCACTCTCTTCCTCTAAAACTTCCTCTTCTTTTGAGCTTGAGCTTGACCCTTCTTCTTGTTTCCCTTGTCCTTCTTCAAAACCAAGTCTTATTTTGATAGATGAAGATCTTTGTGCATTGATAATCTTATCCAAAGTTTTTGAACTTTTCCCAAACTTGTGTAGCTTGTCCTTAGAATATTTCACTTCCATCCTTAGTGAAACTACCTCATGTTCTAATCTTTCACATTCTGACTCTTTTACCTCTAAATTTTCACTCATGACCTCTTTAAGTCTCCTTGCCTTAGCTTTTGAGTTTGTCAGGTCTTGTATAAGCTTTTCTTTTTCTTCCTCACATTCTTGAACTTGAGTCTTTAGTCTTGAATTCTACTTTCTAACCTTTTTCAATTCTCTGAGAGCAACAATAAGTTCTGCTTCTAGATCTATTGTGCCTTCCTCTTCATTTTTTGAATCTTTCTCTACTTCTTGGTCTTCAAGAGCATCTTCATACTTTTCAACTTTATCTTCAATAGGAGCATTTTCTTCCTCTTCTATTACTAAAAATAGAATCTCTTCTTCTTCACTATCTGAGAGTCTTTCATCACTATCACTTGAAGCCTTGCTTCCCTTATTAACATAGAAACTCTTCTTGTGCCTTTGAAAGAATTTATTTTCATGCTTGCCTTGACCATACCTATTTTTCTTTTCATACCTAGATTTTCCTCCTTCCTTTTTCTTATGATCTTGTTTCTCTTCACTGCTATCGCTTCCAGCTTCTGGACAATTAGATGCATAGTGACCAAAATTACCACAATTAAAATATTTCACTATTTTCATACCTTTGTGCTTTCTTGAGTCCTTGTTTCTTCTACCATAGTTAGCTTCTTCATCACTGCTTGACTCACCACTTGATTCTGGTTTCTTATATTTTGTCTTCTTTGATGCTTTGAAAGTTACCTCTTTCTTGGAGTTGGGATCCTTTACTATTCTCATCTCATAAGTTGTGAGAATTCCATGTAACTCATCCATAGTCAATTTTTCAATATCTCTCATCTCTTCTATAGCTGAAACCTTTCCATCATACCTCATAGGAAGTGACCTTAATACTTTTTGAGCAACACTGGAGTCTTCAATTTTGAATCCAAGTCCACGCATGGTATTAACAACTTCATCCACACGAAGCAAGTATGTAGCAATATCTTCCTCATCTTCCATATTCAAATCTTCAAACCTTTTCTTGTGGTTTTGTAGTTTTGCCATCTTGACCTTTTTATCTCCCTCATATGTTTACTTCAATTTTTCCCATATCTCTTTTGCTGATTTGCAATGCATAACTTTCACAAATTCTGCTTCACGTAATCCACTTAAGATTCCATTCATAGCCTTGGCATTATTCACATGTAACATCTTACCATATTTATCTATGGGAGGAGTAGTTGTAGGTGTGAACCCATCCTCAATGGATTGCCATGTCTCATATCCTTGTGCCATCAAGTAAGTCTTCATTCTTATGCTCTAGAAAGCATAATTGTTCCCATCAAACAATGGTGCCTTATTTTATGAAGATCCATTTTGAGATGCCATTTGTGTTCTTGTACTTTCTTCCTTCAAGTTGTTAGACTTTTTCAAAGGAACCCACTCTGATACCAATTGAAGAACACATGCTTATACTGAGAGGGGGGTGAATAGTATAAGATCAACTTTTACTTTTCTTTCCCAAATAATATTATCCAATATTATCAATGGTAATATCAATAGTAGTAATCAAAGTAATGCACAAATCATCACACACAAGAGAGACACAAATTTAACGTGGTTCACCCAATGTGGGCTACTCCATGGAGAAAATATTTCTTCTAAATTTTCTCAATAAATATCTTGGGAATCAATTCCCTATTACAATGTTTATGGACCTCTGTCCAAAGGAGACACCAATCCCCTATGCTCTGATTTGTGGATCTCTCTCCATAGGAGAACTCTATCCCCTTGCTCTAGTTCATGGAACTTTATCCATAGGAGAACTCTATCTCCTCAATTGGTTTATGGATCTCTCTCCATAGAAGAACTCTATCTCCTCAGCTAGTTCATGGATCTCACTCCATAGGAGAACTCTTTCTCCTTATTTGGTTCATGGATCTCTCTCCATAAGAGAACTCTTTCCCCTTGCTCTAGTTCATGGATCTCTATCCATAGGAGAACTCTATCCCTTCTACTCTGGTTGGTGAACTTCTAGAAGACTTCTACTCCCATTGCTTTGGATTGTGGATCTCTCTCCATAGGAGACCTCTATCCCCACTACTCTAGTTGATGGACCTCTATCCATTGGAGACTTTTATCCTCTCTGCTCTATCACCTCCAAATCTTGCTCTCAACTCTATCTCAAATCTACACCAAAATCTATCCCAAGTCTAGCATAAATCTGTCTAAATTTCTCACAAATCTCACAAATCTATCTCAAATTATCTATCCCAAGTCTAGCACAAATCTTCTCTAACTCAATATACTCTTAAATTTACATCAAACTACCCAAGCCTTAACACAAAGCTTGAACAAATCAACAATCAAACCTGCTCTCAATTTTGTTTCAATTCTTCACAAGACTTGCTCAAATATACCTTCAAGTCTTCTCAAAATACTTGCTCAAATCTACCTTCAAGCCTTCTCAAAAGACTTGCTCAAATCTGCCTTCAATGCTGCTCACAAAACCTACTTTAAATAATTCCAAATCTTGCATACACAACACAACTTAAATCTCTTTCAGAAAATCTTTCTTCACACTAATAAATTCTACTTAGAATTCATTTAACCTCTGGAACATATAGAGAATGATATGCTCTATCAAAAACTCAATATGTTTCACACTCACAAATCTTGTACTCAATCAACCAATCTCTTTCTCTTGCAAAATCCCTTTCAAATCAAATCAAAATAATGTATAACTTGTTTCACAAAATTGATCTATCTTTCTTGCAAATTTTCTCTCAAAGATCAATCACACTAATGCATAATTTCCCTTTACAAAATTGATCTCAATCACTTTCACAATTGCAATCAATATCTCTCAAACCAATGTTCAAAATATTTCACAAAGATGCACTAACTTGTCTTCAACCCTAGCACAAGTAGTTCACAATCTCTAGCACAAATGTCTTAAACTTTTTCAATAATAGAAGCACAAATTATTCTCAAATTCTATCCCAAATATTTCCAAAACATTCAACAATGAAGCACAAAATCCTCACTCAAATATTTCCAACAATGCTTATCAAACAATCCTTTTCACTCCACCTTATGTTCCAAAACATTCACTCCAACAAACACTTTAAACAAGGGATGATGTGCCCATACCTCTTAATTTTCTCTTATGGAGATATGTCTTCAAAACCTGTCTCACAAATAACTGATTTTTCTAATGCCACTTCAAGGGTTAGATTGCAAGATACTTTCTCAAAACATCCACATGAATTTTCACCTCAAAAGATATTTCACCATACAAAAATTACAATAAAATATCAAACCACTATAACACCTTATTACTCCTATTCTTGCATGATAATACTCAACACAACAAACCAAAAATTACACACATAAATTTCTTATACACCTTATACCTCCTACTTAAAATAAAATATTTTAATGCACCTTAATTTTTCAACAAGACCATAGCATCATTGATTTCATTTACCATACAAAACACTTAGCCCAAAAACTCCTTTCTAATTCAACCTTAAATACTCCACACTGTCCTCTTTTTAATTCAAAATTAAAACTAAAATGAACACCTTATGACTCCCTAGTGATTTCACATCAAAATAATAAAAATTAATTAACCCTTATAACTCCCTAAGTCGAGCACCATATGCATACCTTAAAAATGCTTTGCCCCAAGCGTTGCCACCACTACTCGAACCCGCGACTCCTCGCTGGCCCCATGCCCTAGCACAAGGGCGGACACCACGTGGGCTAGCCGCCCACACAAGCACAAAGGAGCACGTGCTCCTACTTCTTCACCAAAACTGGTGCAAAACCAACCTTTTGACCAAGCAAAAAGGACTCCTCGCGATTTGAACACCGAACCTGCCACCTGCAACGCGCTCTACAAGCCAAGCTTGCCAACTAGGCTATCCACCCACGTCAGATGGAATCGAGTGCCCTTCGTCTTAACTATGCGCTACCCTCAAAATTCGTAAAAACTTTTCTCTACCTCCACCGCTTGCCGAACGAATAGCAAATATAAGATATTAATTTTCGTGGGATGATCAAAAACTTTGGCTTGCAAAACATTAACCCTTTTATACACTTTTGCCTTTTGACTTTGGACGTCGGCTCAACTTTGAACAAATGCCTCCATGCAAATTCGAATTTTGGTGCCATCTAAACCTTTTTTAAAATATTATAATAATTTAAATCTAAGGTAGATTTAAATATTATAATCTATATTTTAACCTTTGGGCCCTTTTAATTTTTTAATTATTATAATTATTTAAATCTCCATAGATTTAAATATTATAATCTATTTTTTTCTTCTTGGACCTTTTCTTTGGATAAAAGTCTTTGCCATCATAAAACCTCTTCCTTTTTCTTTTGCAAATGCCACCATGGTAAAACCATTAAACCTTTATTTTCCTTGACATAAATGACAACCAATGTCATTAACTTATGCCATTAATTCTTTGACATCAATGACAACAATATACTCAAAATTTCCAACATATGTTCGATTAGATTTACTCCATTTTTTTAATTTACCTTTGATAAAATTTAATCTGGAGTGAAGCTGAAATTGTGTTGTCCCACATTCTGGTTTTCCTTGTTTCCACCATTGTTTCATTAGCTCTAGTAAGCCATTATTTTGGAGCCAAAAGATCTCAAATCTAAAAGGACGATTCTTGACATGAGGCTTGTTTCCTATGTAGATAGATATTGGAAAATGGTCAGATGCTAACCTGTTCAAAATTTGTGATTTATAGTGCCAAAGGGTGGAGACTTTCTCCCCCACAAGAAACCTATCTAATCTAGATTTGATTGTGAATGTTCATTTTCTCTTATTAGTCCATGTGTTGCTACATGTTGGTGGGGGTATGTCAATCAAATCTAGGTACTCTGATTGAGCCAACAACAACCTATCCTTCTCATTGAGTTGGGTCAAACCTCCTTATTGATCCTACACTGACATCTTAGCATTGAGATCCCCTCTCACTATCCAAAAGTATTTCGAATGGATTTCCCTCAACTGTTGTACTGCCTTCCATTGGATTTTTTTAGCTCATACCTCCATCATGCAATAAAAATTAATTATCATCCAAACGAGCCCAAAGCCTCTCTCCCTAATTTTGGTCATGAGGATTCCTTTGGCTAAATTTGAGACCATCAATTGGAAGCAGTTTTTATTCCATAAAGTGGTAACTCCTCCTGAAAATACTTGAGAGGCCTGGTCCATAAAATTTGCCCGCCCCCAATATTTTTTAGCAATGTTTTCCATAGCTTCTAAGAAAGTTCTAGTTTCCTATAGCAAAACCACATCTAGGTTGTTTTCTAAAATTATTTTCTTAACAACCAATTGTCTAGGGTGGTCGTTTAAACCCATTACATTCCATGTGTTTATAATCATTGAGGGTCTATATTGTATAAGTTGGAAATGGACTTCACCAATCCATATTATCTCATTTGTTATCATTGTTGTTGTATTTTGTCCTTATGTGTTTTTATTCCTACCCTTTATGAACTTACATTCTTTGGTCGCTTCTCTATCTGGCTAGTTCCTAGTGTTGGCTTCTCTCTATTTTTCCCTGCCACTCCCATAATGATATCTTTTGATGTATTTTGATCTTGTATATGCACTATCATTGCCCCTACCATATCATTTTGTTGAAACATAGATATTTGTAGTGTTTATTGTTGCTCTTCCCAAGTCTCTAACAAGTCAATTTGTTGGGCCCTAGATGTCTCTAATTCTTGTTGTTGTGTCATATTCTTCTAATTTTCTTGACTCTCCTCAATTTTAAAATTTTAAGCAATTATAATTTGGGAGGGGTTTGTCTCCTGTGGGATGGGGGTATGATATTGATGGATTTATTGTTCTCCTTCTTGGTGATGACCCTTGTCATTGAATGGTTCCACCTTTGAATCCTCTTACCATTCCATTGGATCATCTAATTTAAAGATTTCATATTTATTAGAAGATACCCTCCAATCTGGGCGTTGGTTCATTTTTCCTACTTTAGTTGGATTTCGTTCTCTTGCTTGATAAATATTCTTTGGACTCTCCTTGTTACTATTTGCAACCCTTCATCATTTTATTTCTATGGAGGAGGGAATTCAGGATTAGTTTTAGATTGATGTATCTCCTCTGTCCCTATTTTAGGATAGTTTCTTACCAGATACCCATACTCATGGCAAGCTCTGTACCTAAAAGGAATTGATTCATAATCCACTTGTTGTCTCCATGTATTTCTTCCCACTCGCAATTCAATTGTTGTTAGAAGTATCTTTTCCAGGTCTATATCCACACATATCCTTACATATGCTCTTGATCCTCCTCTATTGATTCTCATGATTGTCCTATATATGTGCCCAAGATATTACCAATCATCCCAAGGATATCCTCTATCCAAAATTCAAGCAAAAGAGCAAAGAGCTTTAGCCATATTGGGGTGGTCGATGGCTCCATAAGAGGATTGAATGCAGGTTGCCAATGTTGCATGAATAAACCTGTTGATCCAATGTTGTATGGTCCCAATTCAAAAGCCTTGTTCCTATAACCAATATAAAATCTGCTATAAAGTATCCATTTGAAAGAAGCAAAATATCAACTTCTCCTTGGGGATCCCAATGTTTCCTTGTCCAGTTGTATAAGAAACGATGGGTGGCCTCAACCCCACAAATTTACAAATCAAAGCATGGGTGGATTTGTATATGATGTCTTCTACAATTAATTCTTTTGCAATCTCAAGGACAGGAACTGAGTCTGCTTGAGAAAAATAACCTCTGTGTTTGCTCTGGATCTGTGTCTTTTTGTTTGTTAGATTCTTGTATTTGTTTTCCAACTTGTGCCTCTATGTGGACCTCTCTCCTATTGTTACCCTTAATTATTTCTACAAAATATCATTGGTTGAAGGACATATCTCCCTAATTGACTTATGAATCATCAGTAGTAAAAACTTATGGGGATGCTATGTGGGTTCCATTTTTTCTCTTCTTCTCCTCAATATGTCTAGCACTATTTTATGGCCCACTAGGATTGGGGTCATTGAAAACCACAAAAAATCAAAAAAATCCTAATAATTCACACCAAGAGAAAATAGACAAATAAAAATTACTTGCAATTGTTTTGAACACAGTTTGATGCAAAGAAGTCCCAACCTAAGCCTTGCATTATGCCATCGCTTTGCCTCAAACCCTAGTTCTCCTCCTCCTTCCGCTTCATCCAATATGTTATTCTTGTGTCTCCTTATCTTGCTCAATATTTAAGAAAACATTTTTTAAATTTGCATCCTTAATTAAATCTTCTTCTTCCTCGATATTTCTTCCATTTGGAGTTAAAATATTTTTGATATGACAAAAATAAAATATTGTTTTTTCTATAGCATAAAAAAATTATATTTCTCTCCTTCCTTGAGCCATTTCTCCTTAGATTTTTGTAACCAATATAAATCCTTTTTTAATGCATTATGATAATAAAAAAGTAATTATTTTTCTTTTATATAAGAATCATGGTCGATTCCATTTATTTCCAATATCTCTTGTAAATTTTTGAGCTTGCATTCAATTTACTTATTTTCTTTAAAATGTTACCAACAGATCTGGTATTTGAAATATTTATTTGATATATTTTTTAATGGGGTATATGATATTTAAAATAGTTACACGCATGTTATATCATGACCCTATAGTGGTATATCAATAGCTTGACAATTATGCATATATCACTTGGTAAGATTTGAACATGTGTTTCCTTGAAAGTTTAAGAATATAACCGATTGAGTTAATTCCATTTGATCAGTTGATCCTTTAAATATTTAATATTTTGAATAAAATTGTACATATATGATTATTTAAATTTTTCATCCTACCATAAAATAGTCATTTGGAAGAAATATTATAACCACATAGATTAGAAGCAAAACAACTTTAGATGATATTACTGGGTAAATGACAAGTCAATAGAATGGGTTGGTGATCTCATCCTATTTTATATGAAGAGATTATATACTATATTTGCAACTATATGTTGGATAACAAGAATATATTCAATATTTTTGTTATATGAGTTTTTCCAATGCATATATTATCCCATGTTTAGTAAAGCCATTTAAATTGACAAATGAAGCAAAATCTTGCATTGATTTAGACCATCTTGGAGTACCACCCTTATTTTACAAAGGAGATAGAACTATGTTGAAGTCACCCTCAAGAATCCATAGATCACAATTATGAATCATCATTGTGTTTGACAAAAATATGCTAAGGCCCTTCCAACATCTTTCACGAGGAGTAACTATAATTGGAGCATATACATTTATAATCCCAATTTTGATGTTTTCTTCTTCTCTGCAAATTAGTCCAACAACCCCCTTACTTTTTATTTCTAACAATTTTCCATCCCATTATTGTTTGATCTATATTGTTATAATATTGTCTAAAGCTCCTATAGAAGAAACTGCTAGATAATCACCCATCTTTCAAATCTTTTAAAAAATATCCTTACATCCTCACTACTTAATTTTGTTTCTTTTATTGAAATTAACTCAAGACTATAACAACATGTTCCTTGGTAATTTTTTAGGGCTCTCATTTATATCATTAATATTCTATGATAACATTTTCATTGTCATTGTTTATTTTTATTAGTGGGCTTAGCCCCACTTCTTGTTAACACCCATGATAAAAAAAATTTGGATTCCCAAATCGATATCCCTTTGAGTTTCTTTTTCTCTTTTTTCATGTTTTTATGGCATTCGTCTCCTTTTTTCATTCCTACCAACACTTTTATCTTCATCAACCTATTCTATTTTTACATAATATTCATAACGAGACTTCTAAAAACTTATGTTGCCTTAAAAAATTGGAAATGCAAGGAATAGACTCATAAACACTTTCTTGTTTATATTGCCCCAAAAATCCTAAAGTGCAAGGATGATCCTCCATAGTAATTACTTTCTTATGCTTTCCTAGAAATCATGTATTTCCATGGATATCCTCCATATGCATTTCTTTATTATGTAGCTCTTGAAACTGTAAAGTGCAACAAATACACTTTGTACTACTTCAATTTTTATTGCAAGGAGAAGATGATGCTACTTGAGAAAAGAAGATGATTTATCTAGAATAACCTTGATCTCCTTCACCTCATTTGTTTTAAAAATTGCCTCCTCATATTCCTCCACACCTTTAACTCCTATATTAAAACTTGTGCATTGTACTTTTTAATCCCTTGTATTATTTTTTCTTCTAATGGTTGATTCAAGTAAACTATTATGGCCTTTGCTATTTGATGATATAGAGGGGTTTTCCTTGCCACTTTATTAGGAATGGAAAATCCTCAATTTGACCTAGATTATCCTATGATATGATCTCCTTATTTTATATTGAAGTTTGTCTCATGCCCAAAATTTTCCATCTCTTTCTCCATTAATTTTTACTCTATAATCTCTTGCCATGTGTCTAGTCTCACAACATTTTCAATATTAGACGATAATATTTTCATAATCCACTTGTTAATCTCATTCTCTTGATTTAGATTTATCTCTTCTTAGTAATTGGTCCCTCATAGATAAAATCCCCTAGAGTATTGCTATTATTCTTTAAAACCTCCTTATTGATGAGTTGACAAGGAAGTCCAAAAAGCCTAATCCATACTAGGAGCCTTTTAGTAGTCTCTATCTCCATAGAAAATCTTTCTCTATGGTATTTAATATAATGCATATTTTACCCTAAACCAAGGGCCACCATCCATTATTTTATCCATTTTTTTGAACCAAAGAATATAATAAGGAAAAATCCTTTCAAAAGAAAAGTCATGGAGTAGTCCTAGCAGGGACACCGCAATGGAAAAAGTTATTGGGCTCTCTTAATAGAGATCCAAGTTCAATTCATGGAAGGGGTACCCCTTCATATGCCCCTGCTTTTCAACCTCTTCAAAAAAAAAAGTCATGGAGTAATTTGAATTTCAATTCCTATTTCCACTTGATCTAATTTTGAATCTCACAAAAACTTGGTCAGTATCCATTGAACTTACATAATAACCCTTTGGTTTTAAGAACCATTATATCATGCTCAATCATCTCATCCTTGATAATCACTTCTGGTGTAGTATCTGCTACTTGGATAAGGTTTGTCATAAATTTACTCTTCCAACTAGAGCATCCTTACTTCTAGTAAGGACTTTCAAAAATGATTTTCTTGCCATGTTACCTAATTTTTTTTTCACATGAATCCTTTAGTTTTTGAGTTTCTCCTAAGATCTGAAAGAAGTGTGATACTAGCTTCTTTCTCACACTTTGCTTCCTATTTCCTATTCGCTTCTACTCACACTCGTTACATTATTTCTCATATTATTGCCCTAAATTATTTTTCTAATATAGAATTTGATATCCTTGTTACCTATTTACATCCATTTATTATATCTTTTAAAGATATCTTAAAAGACAAAGCATTAAAACCATTTATTTCTTTCTTATATTATTAAAAAAACATTTATTTCTTTCTTCCTTTATTTTTATGTTACACATGCATACAAGGACCTAAGCCCATAAGGAACACTATCAAATATAAAAGAGAACCAAATCCTTGATCTTTTTTGTAGCAAATGGACCACACTTACCACTTTATTTATAAAATAAGTATTTATTTTTGTTAAGAATATTTTATGAGGTGCTACAACATTTATTTTGAATTTGTGTGAACAAATATCTTTGGATCCCTTTTATTTGTGTTCATTTCAACCTCAACTTGCTATTATTAGCCTATATAATACATCCATAAAGTACTACTTACACCACAAATAATCCAAAAAAAACATGGATGGTCTTCCAAAACCAAAATTTTCTTTATATTAGCTTTCTAAATAAGATATGGATGGTCTTTCAATACCAAAATTCTCTCTATATTAGCTTGTAATATACTATATTTTGTGAGGACTAATCTTGAAATTTGGGGGCTATTTTGGAGACATGCAATATCATTTCAAAACCTACCATCTAAAAAATTATCTCACCATCCTTGTCCATAAATTCGTAGAACATGAACAGTGTGAAGAGTGCTCTTCATGTATTTTTATGTTTTTACTTCTTTTTTTAAAACTAAAATATTAGTTTTTTTATTATTCGCTTAAGTGAAACTTCCCTCAAAAAAATTATATTTTTACAATCAAAGTGAGACCCTTTAAAGATTAAAATAACCTCAAATTTATCTTGTATATTGTTAAGGTATAAATATTGTTTACCTTTTAAAATTAAATGTTCTTCTAACTTATTATTTTTTGCTAGAGAAAAATGTGTTGTACTCGGGTCCCCCACCCTTGACAAATCACAACTCTCTTATTTAGAGCTTGATAGTTTATAACCGGATTCAATTCTCATCCCAATTAAGTTGCTATAGCTAGAAACCTACATCATTTTACATAAAATGTACGAATTCTTTATTTTCATTCACTACACCAAAAAATGGCTTTAATGGCGGTTATTAACCACCCTTAAAGGCCTTTAACGATGGTTATCCATCCACCGTCTATGAGGGCATCGTAAAAAGTCTGCGACATAAGACGACAGCTAAAAACTGCCTCAAAAAGTTGCCCTCTTAGGGTCTAAGATGACGGTTCTTAACTATCATCTTAGATCCTAAGAGGGTAGTTTTAACCATCCTCTTAGACCTAAGATGATAGTTATAAACCATCATATTAGGGTCTCCCCTAACACAGTGGTTCAGAATCACCCTCTTAGACCTATGATGATGGTTATAAACCGTCGTCTTAGGGCCTCCCCTAAGATGGTGGTTTAAAACCGTCATCTTAGGTCTAAGAGGGTGGTTAAAACCGCCCTCTTAGGTTCTAAGATGATGGTTATTAACCACCCTCTTAGGGCCTCCCCTAAGAGGGTGGTTAAGAACCGTCATCTTAGGATCTAAGACAATGGTTATAAATCACCCTCTTAGGGGAGGCTCTAAGAGGGCGGTTTATAACTATCATCTTAGGTCTAAGAGGGTAGTTAAAACCACCCTCTTAGGGTCTAAGATGATGGTTTTAAACCACCATATTAAGGCCTCCCCTAAGATGGTGGTTTATAACCATCATCTTAGACCTAAGAGGACGGTTTTAAACCACCATCTTAGGGCCTCACATAAAAAAAATCTCACCTAAAATTTGGATTATCAATCATTCACTTGATAGGTTTAGGATAACTTTAAACTACATGTGAGGACCACTTTGTCCACAAAATTATTTTGAGATTTTACATGAAAGGGAAAGATAACAATGCAATTGAGGCTTTATCTTGAACAGGAAATGAAGTGGGCCAAGTGGCTACTTAATACAAATTTGTAATTATTATTGAATGGTTTAAAGATTTAAGTTGAATATGTAAAGATTGAAGAGCGATATATATATCAATGTCATTTACAAGTACCATCGATTCATTTCAAAATAATAAAATAAACATTATTTTGTAGATAAAAAAGTCAAATGTATTTGCCTTCAACCCTGAAGTTTATAAAAAATGCTTTGGAAGATGGTCATGATTCTTGAAGCACAAGTTGGGCATTTTTTTAAATATGGTGTGTGAAATGAATGAAGTAATGGGTTTTCAAAGATATATGAATTAATGAATAAGAATGTTGTTGGTTAGTTCAAAAGGAATGATGAAAGCATTTAAAAATTGATCGAAGTGTTTACAAAATATGCTTATTAAATACTATGAGATCTCTCAACAATAAAATAAAAAATAATCAATCATTTATAAAACGAATCAAAGCATTTACCAAAATGCTTGAGAATTATATGAAACAATTGAACAATATGAAAAGAGAAGAAATACCAAATATGTATAAACACTAATGAAAGCATTTAAGAAAGAAAAAATAATTCTTCATATCTTCATGAATGATATGAAATATTTGAACAGAAAAATGATAAGATCAGAAGAGTCCATATAAACTCTTGTATTCTTATCCATCAAAAGGCTAAGTTCCAAGAAACACAACCAGGTCTCATGTTGCAATAAGAAATCTATTTTTACTTAAAAACCATGAATTCTATAATCAAAGTTTTTTATTTTATTTTCAATGCTTGATTAATGCTATATTATGCATTGAAAGGCTTATTTACGAGAATGTATACCTAGGCTTATATTATATCACAAAATCTATATCTGCTATTCAGTTTACAAAATTGGTTGCTTAGGCACGTAAAGCTTCAACCAGGTATTATGTTAAGTTATTCTTTACGCTTAGATGATATCCACAAAGTGACTTGGCTAATCAAGACCTTCATGATCTCCTTGTTATTCTTTTGGAGATCTGCACATGATCAACATATTGCCACTATGCTTTATTAATCTTTATAACTACATGTTTTTAAGGAATACTTGCAAATATTGGATTATAACAACAAATCTATTCTTTCAAATAGCTAACCTATCTAACAACTCATAGAAGTTTCTGATCTCTCACACTCTCTCATATACATTCATACATACACATATATAATGAATACATTTTGGTCTTTTGAGTCCCTGTTTGACCAAAAGATGTCTATTCAACAAACATGAAATGCAAAGAGTAACAAAAATGTTTGAATCATAAATATTGCTACAATCAAACTGAATCATTTGTATCACATAATGAGATCTATACAAGTCTCTTGACCATATTCATCATCACTATCTAAATGAGTAGTCAGATGGAAAGAACTACTAACTGCATCTAATACCAAGTATACCTTCTTAGCAAACAATAGTCTGACATATGTACTTGAAAATTGGAGAGTTTTAAATAGTTCTATTGGAGAAAGAAAGATGAAATAACCAACCAAAGGAACTCCTCACCAAATACATTTTTTTCATGATTACCATCCAATAGTGATAATGAAACAATTTTTAATGCTATAGTTGTGCCTGCAAAATCCTCTGAATCACAACAAAAAGTTGTAAACATTGTCTTCAAGGTAATCTCTATAATGTTGAATAATAATCTCTATAATGCTAAACAGTAAGTGATCAACAAACAATGAAATGAGACCAAAGAATGGACTTGCAACATTATAAATCCATGTATACAACTTTTCATATTAGCTTAAGATGATATGATAGGCCACTCTAAACTCCTCTAAAACTCATTAAGAAATAAAAATTTAGATGGCTATGTAATGATCCTGCTGCTGTAAAAAAAAAATCAATAATATATATTAAGATATGCTCTATCCAACAATATATCTTTAGGTTTGTATGCTCTTCAAACACAAATGCCAGAAAATAATACAGGTAATATTGATCTCATTGATTTACTTCCATGATCTATTTGAATCATATTGCTATTGTACAAGCTTTAGGTACTGGTCAAGACTAGATTTTGAACATAATTTT
Organism: Wollemia nobilis; assembly: GCA_028583015.1. Taxonomy (NCBI): domain Eukaryota; kingdom Viridiplantae; phylum Streptophyta; class Pinopsida; order Araucariales; family Araucariaceae; genus Wollemia; species Wollemia nobilis. Next base: position 2,784,977 of record JAQPPZ010000048.1, on the reverse strand, counting down.
TTTTCTTTTTAATTATGTTTATTTTTATGTTATGATAGCAATATATCATTTCCTTAAAAAGAAATTTTTCAACAAGTGTACATGACCTTAGAAAGGTAACCAACCATTCTTTCATTAGAAATATAATAACACAAAAGAATACAACAATTGGCCTATTCCTTGCAAATGTAGTTACCACAGTACTGCATGGATCCCTTTCAATTCTCTTTTATATGGCTCTGCTAACCAAATTCTAGATTTCAATTCTCTGTAGTGTTATCCTGTCTAATCCAGATTTGGCAATGGACTACCCCACACCTGCACACCCACAAAACTATTATTTCAAATGTTATGATGCTAAAGATCCTAATTTTCTTATGATAATATCATTTCCCCTTATGAGCAATATTCTACAAGTTCATTTTCTAAATTTGAGTGCTCCATCTAAGCATCTTGCTTCTACTTCCGACATATCCAATTAGTCATCCATCCTCATCAAGACTACTAAAAACAAAAACGACCATCTAATTTGTTAGACAAAAAGGGAAACTTCATACGCAGACAATGTAGCCATTTCAATTCTCTTTTTAGCATCAGTTTGTAAATTTTCCCAATTCATGAAGAAATTAAAAAAAATTTCAACTCAACAGGAAGAAAGTCAAAAAAGAAATTATCATTCCATATTACTAGAGCTAGTGTTAGCTTAGCAAAATTTCTATACATTCTAAATTTATATAAATGGCATTGGATGACATAATATTTTTGTATTGCTCCATATTGCTATATTGTACGTTTACAATTATTGATGCTAATGAAGCATGTACAAAACATACAGTTGTAGAAATAAAATGAACATTTTCATAGTAATAGGAAGGGTAACATATTATAATTAATTATCAAATTTTTATATGAAGTAGATGAGTTTCATTCTTAAACAGACAAATTTATCCTCTGCAAGACTTGGCCATGGTTCTCTAGTTAAGATAAGATAAGATAATTCCATTAATGTCTATAGATAGCCAAAGTAGGCCAATATGACTTATTGAAAAGAGTTGTTCCAATGCATTGCAATAACCAAAACGTACTATTAAAAATTACCTAAACTAGCATAAAGAATCTAATAAACTACATTAAAGTGAAACAACCGTATAACATAAAATAACAACCTCCAGGGTTACCCAAAATAGATAAACCCTATCATGTCAAAAGTAAAGATAAAGATAAATCCAAAATTCAAAGTAAAAGAGAGATAGAAAGAAGCTCCAATGGAGTTGTGGGATGTGAAGTAGAAGCACAATCATCCTCATCACCAACTACCCAAAAGGACCAATAGACAATGGATTAATTAGGCTGAATCTGGTGATGCTCTTAAATGAAAGGTTTATTTTAGAATCCTTAAGAATTGCATTTTGAGTGACCAACAAGTCTTTTACATTAAGTAGAATTCATTATAAACTACAATATATAATAGAGTAAGGACTACGTCTACTATACACAAGGTGACTAATTGTAAAGAATAAAATCCTTGAAACACAATAATATGAATATTGTAATTATGAAAACCTTTTGTTATTAAACAAAAAGGAAACATTCAACTAGTCAAGGCCCTATCAATTTTTGAAATACTAAACATGTCAAATGTTAGTCATGATTCAATTGAATATAGGGTTTCAAGCCAAGTAAATGAGATTTTTGGGATAAAGATGTAAATGGAGAAAAGGCAATCTCTTTTGTAATCATTGATGTCAAATGTTAATTCAAAGCATCATACAATATTGCTACAACATGGTATAATTTATTTATAAATAATATCTGATATAGGTCAGGCAATGAAGGAGCCCACAACATCCTTCATTGTGTCAATCTCATCATTCCTTCTGTACAAGATTGTTTCCTCTTTAAGGACGACGTGCACGTTGACTTTGCAATAACCTTCATCCAAACATTGACCATGTACAAGGTCTTTAGGGTCAGTATTGATCACCATGCCTTCGACCACTATGTTATCCTTTTGGATCTGAGTCAAGTAGCAATTCCTTCTCTCAGTTTGAGTGATCGGTGTCATTTTTAGTCCCTACATGGAAAATCAACAACCTAGATAAATTCACTATGTAGTGTACAATATAAACTAAGTCAATTGTTTTATATTTGAAATAATAATCGTACCATTGATGACTCTAGCCTAAAAGGTATTGAGCCTCTACCTATGCCTTGATCACCACCACCACTGTTGTGTCCAATTGTAGGGGTAGCACGTAGTGATGCTGCCTATGGAATTATATGCAAGGGATCATTACAACTTTAGGGATGTGACATGTAAACATTTTTAATATGAAATCATGAAAAAAATGACACACCTCTATCTATGAAAGTCCAGCCATAATATCTTCAAGCTTTTTATCTTTCTCTGCGAGCTTATCTTCCATCTATTTTTCTCTCTGCAATCTTCTCTTCCTACTTTTACTCTTTATATGATGTATGCTCCTCTGTATGTAACCCTCACCAATAAATAGAGCCATTAGTGATACTCCTTTGTCGATACCCCAAATCCGAACTGGTCTTTTAGGTCCTAAAACCTTAATATATTGATTTAAAAAGCTTGTAGATGATATTGCATCGTTCATTTTTTTCTAGCAAAATCACATGCACAGTTTATTAGTAACATGTTAAAACAACAATCGATATAACAATGGTTTGAAGTTCAACGCATTGCTATTTCGAAAGGAATGTCACTTATGATTGTCTCCACAAATTCTGGTGAAACAAGAGCCCCATCCTTCTTTTTATGAGCTTCTATCCACACAGTTGCCCTTGGTAGTGGAGTTTCCACATTTGGTTGGATCTTCCTCTACAAGATATATAGTTGGAGAGATATGGAGATAAGTCATACGAAAAACCCAATATAGTTATGTTTGTCACATAATGGATGAGTATGATAGAATCCCATTTCATGCTCTAGTCGAGCATATCCTGTTTGACTGCAAGTGTGCATGATGGATTGGTAAGATCTATTTTGTTTATTCCTTTGCCTCACCGCATATAACGCAACGAAAAAACCAATATATAAATTCATTAGGGAGAGCAAGTTAAACAAAATTTACATGAACATAACAATGATATGAACTACCATAGCAGATTGGTTGGTACTTGTCTTAAGTTCAACGTTGCTCTTACCATTCACAAAGGCTTTCCAATATTTTTGTTGTACACGAGGTGGGGGATTAGAAATTCTATCTACATCATTATCATACTTATCATAGTATTTTTTCACAAGTCGATGCTTATGATTACGCCATTGTTGTCCCATGGTCATGAAGACCCATTTCTTCACTGTGTCTGAAACGATATATTTTTGTTGCATCAAAGTAGTATCTTATTAGATGCAATAATTATATAAGTGTTCAAAAATAGACACTATGAACTCTATTGGCTACAAATTTATCGTAATGAGTGTCCATAACTAGTTTTTAAGTTCCATTGGAACTACTCTCCAGTCTATATGGGTGATAGGAATAATCTCCCTTGTAATCACCCCCAAGTAAGATGTAAACTTAACAAAATTGTTTCCTATGGGCTATCCGTTTATGTTGAAAATTATCTCCACCTTATTTATGATACATGACTCTGCTGCACATCTTTTTGGACCTCTCTTTCTACGATATTCAATATGTAAAGTGTGTGATGACCAGTCATCAACACCTATAATATCGATATCAAATAAACATCATTATGCCATATAGTATGACAACAACCTCACAAACAAATTTCTTGTGTGGTCTACATACTTTCTTTTTTAGTCAAAGTATTTTCAGCCTCATTTTGAGTATTCTCACCAGTAAATTCATTTATGTTATGGTTTGCCTCCTTATCTTCCTTGTTAACATAACAATGTAGCTAGTATCTTCCACTAGTTGCTATAATACACCATAGTTTATGATAAAACCATGATCAATTCTAATATGCCTAGGTCACCACTATTGAAAATACTATCAAATTGATAGTACTTACTAGCATGTGAGGCCTCTATCACTAGATCCTGATTTTTTGGGAAACCTCAATTACCTTTGGTGTCTTTCTTCATCTTTTTTTATCGTACATATTGCCAACGTGTGGGAAATATTATATCAAGGTCACCTGTAAATTTATCAACAAAAATTTGAGAAGCCATGAAATTAAATTTTTATTTTTTTGGTTGAAGTAATATGAAGTACAATGGGTGGCACAACTGGGACCACACTCCCCAGGGGCATAACAACACTCTGTTAAAAATTGTCTTACTTTAGTTACTATTAAAGCCCATTTTTGGTGTAGCGTGGAATGCACATAGAGGTTGAAACCATGTAAATAATGAGCCAAGTTGTAGAAAGTAATGGTAAAGTAGAGATAATCTTAAGCAAATATCTACAAAAAAAACCAGTGGCAACACCAAGTGGTTGTTGAAGTTGGTACTAGCCAATTAGATAAAGAAGAAGCTCCCTACCTTGATCCAAAACCTTTTGATCCTTCAACACAAATGAAGGCATAGAAGAAAGCAAAAATTAAATTGCAGGGGTCTTGGTTTCCAGATTAGCCACACAATATTATTTTCATCACAATGATGATTTTACTTTCTATTGCATGGGTCTTGGTTTCCAGTCGGGTTTCTCATCCCATTACATGTCATACCATATGCGATCATCCTGGAACCCTTCAAGACAACAATAAAATCCCATAAATCTCTTGACCCTATTCCTAAAATTTATTTTTTTAGCCTGTGGAAGACATAAATACAAATATAATAATAACATTTGAGGGACATCTACATACAAAGTAAATGGCACTATAAAATCTTGAGTACCATGAAAGACCTTAAAGATTGACCTACCTTAGCTGAGAAACTGCCAAATGCATTTTCCATGGAGGAAAATTCAAAAACTTTTACGTCTTTATATGCTTGCAATGTTGCTTTAATCTACAATTATAGCCATGAATTTCCAATCACAATAAAAATAAGACATTGACCTATCCACTCTGCTAGAAACTTAAAATAAAAATCTAATGCTCATATCTTTGTCAAGTATGATAACTTGAGCTTTATACACGGTATATGCGCAGAAAAATAAATTAAAATAGGCATTTAAATCAACAAGACCCTTCGATATGACAAAATGCACTTTGAAAATAACAAAACCTACTACAAATTCTGAGTGAAAGAACAATAATACCTCAATTTCCAACTTTTTTATAGGAAATTTGAGAATGTCACTTTGTTCTCTACTAGTTTTCATGCTACAGCCATCACTGTCGTCCTCACACATTTTGATTTTTCAACCATTGTAGCCCTAAACAAATCCTAGACCAAACGAAACATTTGTTCTCTACTGGTTTTCATGCTACAACCATCACTGCCATCCTCACACATTTCAATTTTCTAATCTCCTCTCCCAAGTGCTCTAATAAGCCTAATATTAGGTGTTCTAATGACCCTAATTTTGATAAAAATGCAGGAAAATGAAATATACTAGAACTCATATATGCTAAAAAGAGAAATTTTCCTATACTAAATGGTATATCAGTTTAAAATGATACACAACAAAATATTTCTTTTTAAGCGTCAAGAGACCAAAAAAGCGATGTAGACATACAAGCTATTCTTCTATAAATACATACACTTTTTTTTATTGAGTAAATACTTATTATACATATACATATCCGTCGTGGGGGTTGAACTTGAGTCATATACATACGCTTTTACTTTCTTGCCTAGAATAAATTGATAGATTTACCACTTTTATGATTAAATTTAATATTTTCCTTTTTATAATATTGATAATAATTATAAAAATAGAATAACAAAAATTAAAACTGTGATAAAACAACAAACTCAGTCACTCTATGATAACGAAAAATAGTGATTAAAACTAAGGGCAAGTAATCAGAATAAACTGTAGGAACATAAATGGGAGTTTAGAATATGAAGCACATGGTTTCCACTAAATTTCCTAATCTAGACTTTGCAAGACTAATCTTGAATAAAATGCAGAGAGATAAAACATGTACAAAGACAAGACTACAGAAAAAAAAAAAAAAAGTTTTTCTATGCTAAGATGAGATCTGGATTCACATGATGTCGAATGAAATAAAATAGTTCTTTTCTCTTTTAAAACGGAAAAGGGTACAAGAGACACGAGTAACTGAACAAATTGGCCTATATGTGATTAAATGCTTTTTTGGTTCATTGTGTAAATAAATAAACCTATTCTTCACAATAAATTTAATAGAATTTAGTATTTCTTTGAGGTAAAACTAATAGGTAAAGAGAGGAAAGAAATTCAATGATAATATTTAGTGAATAATTTCCAACCAGCTAACAGTAATAGAGAAGCAAAAACAAGAACAACAGAGCAGGCAAAACTCTTATTATAGCAGAAAATGAAGGACAAAAAAAAAAGACACCTGACTTTGTAACAACGACTTTTGAGAAGGTCTAAATAGAACCCAAGCTACCAACACCAGAATAACCCTGCAAGAGAAATAAAATATGAGTAAGAGCAAGGAAGTTTGTTGGGCCTAAGGAAGGTAAGAAACTTCCTTGATTATCTGGTCAGATCCTTGGCCCTTTCAAGGAGATGCTGAAATTTGACAATACACAAGTATGAGAATATAAAAGTCAATTTTAGAGCTTTTAAAAATGTAATGCTTATGTCGGTATGTAGGTAATTGGGTCTAAAACCTCATAAAAAATGAGCAATCATTCAATTAGATATATATCATGTCAAAGTAACCAAAGAATTACCCTATGTCCTAATACAAGTAACTTAAAAATCCCAAATATTCCATTTTATTGAATAGTTGACATACCTGATGCCTATGGTTTGTTGTTAACTAGGGAATGGTACATAGTTTGAACAAATATGTAGCTACAAACTTTTCACATATTTGGCTACACTAGAGAGAAGTAGCAAACCAAATCAAAATTGATAGGGAACCCTATTACAAATAAACGGTAGCTAGATTGGTCCCTCTCCTGCTCCCCCTCCCATAGCTCCTGGTTTCTGCCCAGTCCCTGGCTCAACCCAGGTCATCCCTCTCGGGGAGTGGTTGTTTGCAGATGATCTCCTGGGGGGAGATCCTTCTCCACTATCTGCGCCCCTCCCGGACGACTATGGTTTCCTTGGTTGTTTTTTTGGACTGGTGCTTCCCAGGGATCCCTGTTTGGTTGGGGATCCCTTCCCTTTTTCCCTTAGGCTTCCCCCTGGGGTTTTTTGCAAGTGATTCATGTGGATCTGGTCCCCTGCGTTTCTCAATGCGGTGGAGGTGACGGTTTAGGGTTTGGACAGCTTCCCCCTTTTTCTTGTGAATCCTCGATAGGCTCTGTGCTTGGACGGGATTCTTGGTCCCTGCTGTTGGGATCCTCTTCTGTTTTCCCGGGGCGGGTTCCTTGTGGTGCAACTCTCTGGTCACTTCCTGATGGACTGGATCCTCTCTGTGCTGGCTGTTGGCTTCCTACAGGATGGCTCTTGCTGAACTGAATGTTTTCTCGATGGGCGGGATGGTTTCTCCATAGGGCGGGATCCGCCAAATCCACCGATTTTCCCGTGAGGCGGGATCCTTTCTTTTCTACTAGTTTCTCGGATGGCGGGATTTCCTTGTTGCTTCTCGCTAGGCGGGACTGTTTGTGGTGGTTTTGACTGCTTCCCTCGAGGCAGGATTTTATTGTAACGGTTTTTCTTTGCTTCCTGTTGGGCGGGATCTTCTCGATGGTGGTTTTTGGCTACTCCCCGCTAAGCGGGATCTCCAAAACTACTTTTTTCCTTATTTGTTTGTTTCCCACCGAGAGGGATTGTTTCATGCTTACTGTTACCGCTGGCGGGATTTCTGTTTTGGTGTTCAGTTTCAAGGGATTGATGCCCTAGGCCCATTGCTTATGTAATCAGGTTTTGGGATCCTTGTTAAAACCCGCTATAAATACAAACACATAATTATCAAAAAAAATAAATGGTAACTAGATTTAACCAACAAAATAACTCGATAATTTACTTAGATGTAGGTATGGATACTTATTTCTTCATGATAGGAGAAGAAAATCATCTGCTAGCTAGTCTTTTAGATCAAAATATTTATGGATAATGTACTTTTATGGGATAAAGTCCAAGGAGGGATTCAATGTTGGGATAATCTTAATTTCCCCAAAAGAAATAAACCATGTCAAATCCATATGATTGTGATTTTGATACATGAATAATAGGGAAGGGTATGAATCTCTAATTATTGGGCTTCAATGGGTTTTTGTTGCAGGGGTCTTGGTTTCCAGATTAGCCACACAACCTTATTTTCATCACAATGGTGAAGCTTACTACTGATTCATGAAGATGCAATTGCTTCCAAGAAAATATTTTAGAGCTTGAACACATTGTGTCCAAATAAAAATTTATGAGAAAAAGGGTGGAACAAATTAGCATCATTAAGGTGGGAATATTTCTCTTCTTGGCCAACTTTACAAAGATATATGCTTCATTCACATTAGATTAAGATATTTAAAACTCTTACCGAGTTGTTAAACCAAATCCAAAAGGTTTTCATGAACTCACGAGGATATTTGGTCTACTTAAGAAGAAATTAGGACACACACCAGTCTTAATTCTTCTAAATCACTCAAAACCCTTTTCTATCTATACCAATGTCAATGATGTAGCTATTGATAATGTACTAATATGGGATGACAAGGTAATAATATATGAAAGGTGCAAGATGAAATGCAGCAGAGCAGAGGTACCCACCACTTAAAATTTTTTTACTAGGAATACTCCATGCTTCAAGAACCAGAAACATTGTTTAAAAATAATAGATTTATACTAAAAACATATCATAGACCCTTTGCATCCACAAATGACATTTCATAGCTCTCATTCATTATTGCAAGGTTTAGAAATTTGTATTTCATAATGTTGTACTTCTTTTAGAAGCTCTTTGTCACAACCCTTAGATCCTTTTATGTCCCAGTGACATTGCCACAAAAGCCCCAGAGTTGGCTTTGGAAGCACCAACTTTGGCAACAAAACTTCTCCCAATGAGTCATCTAGCACCATCACATAATGATATCAAATCTGTTGTCAAACACTTAGACCAATAATATAATGGAAATGTCCTTGACTGTCAACACACCTTCATCTTAGCAACATACTTTTACTTTTGGCAAATTAGTTAGGGACCCTTTTTTGGCTTTACTTTCTTTTGGATTCTCCATTTATTTGATATACATTTGCTATCCCTTTTATAACACCAACCCTAATTTTCTAGGTTTTAAGGACTTCTGGGTCATTGTGTCCCATCTTCTTGTGCTTCCTAAATCCATGTCAAGTCTGGGAAATGCATTGCTAAACTTCTTTGCCATTTAAGTATCTACTCTCTTTTCAACTTTGTGCCCTTTTAAAAACAATATCAAATAGTTATTTTCTCTAGTTCTCAAGTGTAATGTGTTAGTGCATAATTCATATCAAAAAAATAAAAATTAATTTTTTTTAGCACATCAAAGTTTTTGAAGCCCATTGGTCAAGGTATGTTTAGTTGGAAACTAATTTGGACCCTAGCCAAGAACCTTGGAAGAACATGAAATACTTTCTTCACATGGCCATCAATCAATAGCAATACCCCCTATTCCAAATAATAGTGGTTCCCCATTGCATTTATTCATTATGGTGCCCATGCAAAACCTAAAATAGCATGTGCATGACACAAGCACAAATGTGAATCCAAGTAGGTGTCTCCTTGCCCAACCATTAAGTCTCAAAAATCACTTGACAACACTTATTTAAATGCGAAAGTTGATAGCATCTCCTTGATAGTTAGCTTATTCAAATAGGAAGTCATTAAGATTTTATGTACAAATAGCTTGACATAATTAGTCACTTTTACTTCTATATGCAGTTAATGCTTGTATTAACTATCCTGCCTTATTGTCTTTAATAAGCTAAAGAACAACTTTGATACAAAAATTTACTAAATGGTAGAAAGATCAAAATGTGGGACTCAATTTCCTTTGGAGAAGCATACTTCCAAATACTTAAAACAAAAGCAAATATGTTATTGCAATAGAAATTATGTACACATAAAAATGTTAGCACTGCACCTATTTTCCCTATGCTTGTTATCATAGGAATAATATATCTTGAGACATAAAGTGCAGCAAAACTTAACATGCAATAAAACATAGATCTTGTTGTTGGGTATACTCGTACAAATCTTGAATGAAGTTCTAATCTAAATAAAATAGCATATACTTTGCATAATAATTTATGGCAAACATCAAATTGGAGAGGAAGCATATGAGAGATCAATATTTTGGAGGACCAGTAGCTTTGCCTATTAAGGGTCCATTATCTTCTCTATAATAATGTTGCATCTCGGTGCAAGCTCTAAGCATTAAAATGTAGATGGTTATATAATTCATTATGCCTATGCGACCATCTTGGAACCCTTCAAGATAGCAACAAAATCCCATAAATATCTTGACCCTACTCCTAAACTTCATTTCTTTAGCCCGTGGAAGACATCAATACAAATATAAGAATAACATTTGAGGGGCATCTATATACAAAGTAAATGGCACTATAAAATCCTGAGTATCAGGAAAGACCTTAAAGATTGACCTACCTTAGCTGAGAAACCGCCAAATGCATTTTCCATGGAGGAAAATTCAAAAACTTTTATGTCTTTATATGCTTGCAATGTTGCTTTAATCTACAATTACAGCCATGAATTTCCAATCACAATAAAAAGAAAAGACATTGACTTGTCCACTCTGCCAGAAATTTAAAATAAAAAACTAATGCTCATATCTTTGTCAGGTATGATAAATTGAGCTTTATACACAGTATATGTGCAGAAAACTAAATTAAAATAGGCATTTCAATCAACAAGACCCTTCGATATGACAGAAGTGCGCTTTGAAAACAACAAAACCTACTATCAAATTCTAAATGAAAGAACAATAATACCTCAATTTCCAACTTATTTCTAGGAAATTTGAGAATGTCACTTTGTTCTCTACTGGTTTTCATGCTACAACCATCACTGCCATCCTCACACATTTCAATTTTCCAACCATTGTAACCCTAAACAAACCCTAGACCAAACAAAACATTTGTTCTCTACTAGTTTTCATGCTACAACCATCACTGTCGTCCTCACACATTTCAATTTTCCAACCATAGTAACCCTAAACAAACCCTAGACCAAAATTTTACGTCTTTATATGCTTGCAATGCTACTTTAATCTACAATTACAACCATGAATTTCCAATCACAATAAAAAGAAAAGACATTGACTTGTCCACTCTACCAAAAATTTAAAATGAAAAGCTAATGCTCATATCTTTGTCAGGTATGATAAATTGAGCTTTATACATAGTATATGTGTAGAAAACTAAATTAAAATAGGTATTTCAATCAACAAGACCCTTCAATATGATAGAAGTGTGCTTTGAAAACAACAAAACCTACTATCAAATTCTGAATGAAAGAACAATAATACCTCAATTTCCAAATTATTTCTAGGAAATTTGAGAATGTCACTTTGTTCTCATTTGGTTTTCATGTTATAGCCATCACTGTCGTCCTCACACATTTCAATTTTCCAACCATTGTAACCCTAAACAAACCCTAGACCAAATGAAACATTTGTTCTCTACTAGTTTTCATGCTACAACCATCACTGTCATCCTCACACATTTCAATTTTCCAACCATTGTAACCCTAAACAAACCCTAGACCAAACAAAACAAGAAAATATCAGCACTTTGGATTTGGTGTGTGACAGAAAAGTAGGTCAAACAATTACTTACCCGAGTGAGAAGGTCCAGAATGAATCCCAAAAGTTGCAACCCTCACTACATGGGTGCTTTGACTGCCATTCCCTTCACAAAGTGCCTCAAATGTATGTGTAAATTTTGTGATGTTTTCCTTATTACTTTGGAAAAAATGAGGGTGGGGAGAGGAGAGGTTCGTAATTTGATCACGAGAATTAGGTTCTTTATATCTTAAGGCAGGGGTGGGCGGCCTTGGTATCTAGATCTGGCCAAGCTGATGAGGGAGAGAGATCTCATTGCCTGGCTTTGAATTTGAAGGTGAAATGAATAGGCTTTAGCTAGAGCAGCTACTTAAAAGTGAGCGTGGGAGCCGACTATCTTCTATAGATAGGAAATGTGCTTCCTCTCTCCATGTCGAGTACCCATCCTCTTCTCTCACTTCCCATATATTTGGTTTTGATCTTTGGGGTCGACACAATGTGCCTATTCCTTCCACTTATTTCCTCACCCTTTCTCCCTCAATAATCCCTTCTGTCACGGATGAATCACTTCAATATTTTCATAAGGTGGTTGTTGTATAAACTAATTGTGGTTGTTGTATTACTTTATATTTATAATAATGATATTTGTAATAAAATAGTGGTAATAATGACATTTGTAATAAAATAGTGCATGACCAATACAATGATCTTATTACAAATGTCATTATTACCACTATTTTTTAATTTTTAATTTTTTTACGATGGTGGTTTATAACCGTCGTCTTTTTTCCTTAATTTTTTTAAAACTGCCATCTTAGGGATAAGAGGGTGGTTTAAAACCGCCCTCTTAGGTCCATAAGATAGCAGTTTAAAACCACCCTCTTAGGGTACGACAGTTATAAACCACCGTCTTATGGATAAGAGGGTGATTATCCTAAGAGGATGGTTTATAACCGCCCTCTTAAGATCTATTAAGGCGATTTTTTACCATCGTAAAAAACCACCTTACTTTAGCGGTCGTTAAAGCCCATTTTTGGTGTAGTGATTTTGGATCTTTTTCAATTTTCTATGTGAATACAAATATTCCAAAATTCAACATCATTCTTGACATTTTTCTACAACAACCTTCACAATACCAAAACTTCACCTCTACTATTAATGCATGTAATATTTCCAAAATATCACACTATCATAGTTCACTTTACTAGATTTGGATTACTAGTTTCCTTCCTAAAGGACAAGTGCAACCACAAAATTATAATAAATAGTTTATATGAAACCACAATAATGTTATAAAATAAAGTAAATATTACCAATGGAAAAAATTAAAGTAAATCTTAAGTTATAACTAAACTTATTACTTCCTTTAACCATGGAAAAAATAATTTAACTTCACGATCCTCAATTAAAACCCCTCTATTGGCTAGCCTATATGCACATTTGTTTCCTTCCCTTAATGTATGTGTAAACCTGATTTCTTCAAAATCTATAACAAGGTCTTGAATTTCCACAATTATCTCTTGTATGTTCCATGGAGCCTTTGCTTTCCTCAAAATTGTATTTATTACTATGAGTGAATCACCTTCCATCTATAATTTATTTTATTTCATTTGTTTGCATATATTTAACCCTTCCAAAGCCACCCAGGCTTCATTGTTTATCTTAAATCCACTATTGAAAGCATAATGAGACACAATCTTTCTATTATTTCTAATTATTCCTCCTCTTCTTGATGGTCGTGGATTTCCTTTAGATGCTCCATAAAAATTCAACTTGACCAACTCCACATATAGTGGTTTCTTGTAACCAACATCAAAATTCTATTTGATTACTTGAATCCATCTATCAAGGCTCCCTGCTTCTAGATTAGGGATTGGGTGAGTTGATATCCCTGCTTCTAGATTATGGATTGGGTGAGTTGATATGGTTGGTTTAGATTCCTCTATGGCTAAACAAATATTCCTTTTCATTAACTCTAAATTGATTTTCTTTCCTTTATAGTCATACAATCCAAAGTATTGCATCTTTTGATATATCCCAAATTGTCTATAAATCCTCACTTTTAAAAGTGCTTTACCATTGCTTTAACCATTATTCAATTAATTCATTCATCACCATTCATTTACCAAACATATTAAGAATCCATTACCATAGTTTTTAGACTATTGAGTAGTGTTCCAAGAGGAAGGTCTCTACTCTCATCCTTTTTACAAAGAACACATTGTGAGGGGCCATGAAACTCCTTTTCATAAGGTGATCCTAAGATAGAATTCTTCCATAACCTACTAGCCAAATAGACATTTTGACTTTTGGAATGCTTGGACTATCTTGTTGGAGTATATAATATTATTTGGTACATGTTAATGTACCCCATGGTACCTTCATGGTACATATAAGTATTATATTAGGGTCGAGTCATAATCTAGAGTGTAAAGTCATAATCTGGAGTGTAAGTTACGTTTTTCTTTTATGTAAGTTTGAATGTGTAGGATCTGCACAAATGTCATGTGAGTTAGTGTGCAAGTGTAAGTGAGTATATGTGCACAATTATCTTGTATGTAAGAGATCAAATATGCAATGCAAATATGTGCACAAGTGTCTTAGACTCACCTTTGACTAGAGTGTGCAAAGTGAAGGTCAATATTTATGTCTAGGTGTGCATACAATATAGAGTCATGTGTTCATAAAGTATGCAATTAAGTAGTCAAGCCAAGAGTCATGAGACTTGACATATGGAAAGGAATAGTCAAGTATCCAAAGAGTCATTCTACTAAGGCTATATAGTACTCCATAGAGAAGTATCCAAGCATCTGACTATCAATATCAAGGTGTATAACATTTCAGAGAAGAGCAAGTTCTTGTCATAAATGTAAGAGAAAGAGGAGTAATAAAGATTGCACACATTTTGAGCAATTAATATTGTAAGTTGTGTTACATGCTTTGTACATGTATGATTTAGTCTATTTACATTCATATTGCTATTTATTAGTGAATGTTATTTGATATATTATAAGCCTTGATATACATATAATTCTGCTCATATCATTATCTTGATCTTATTGTATTGTGGTTATATTATATTCAATCCTCTTGTGAGATTTGTGGTAGTATTAAGGCTTAAAAAACAATTAGTTGTATCATAGCTACCACCAGACTCTATCCAAATAGATAGAGTTTATTAGCCACTTACAAAATTCTATCTTGTCCAATTAGATAATATTGATTTAGAGTCTGTCTACTTTAAAGGCAGTGAGACTCAAATTTTATTGTAATGTTATAGTGAGTAGAAAGGCTAGAGTCTTTCCACAGTTGGAGACTAACCAATGAAGACCAAAACTTAGTTATAGAGTCTTTCCATGGTTGAAGCATAACTAGTGAAGACCAAGACTCATCTATAGAGTCTTTCCATGGTTATAACCAATGAAGACTAGGACTCAATTATATTGGAAGATGTATCAACTTTGAGATAGTTTATTATTCAGGGACATAGCCAACCTTTGACATTGATAGAAGCATCAAGGACATTAAGATCACCTTGATATTGATATAAGCATTAGGGATATTAAGGCCATCTTGACATAGATTTAAGGCATCAAGGACATTCAAGTCACCTTGACAAGATAGAAAAAATAATTACAGCAAAGATTGATCATCAGAAGTGTGAGAAGCTTCTATAATAGATAGAGAATAATTTCATCTTCTAAGTGAAAGAGAAAGTATAACAGGAGAAGGATATATCAAGGAATATATATTAATCTAAAAGTAAGCTTTCATCAAGTAGATATTAATTAAAGTTGTAAGATATTGAAGTTTTAAGTCATAGTGAAATTGACCTTGACAAAAATATTCAGGTTTTGAAGATAAGCCTTGACATAAGAGATAAAATTATTCTAATCTTGAAGATAGACCTTGACATAAGAGACAGAAGGATTTAGGTCTTGAAGATAAACCTTTTTTTTTTTTTTAAGCAAAAAACCCCTTGCGGGGCCGCCTTGGTCTAAGAGACCACGAACAGGGGGTTCTACATCGTCAAAGTCACCCGGAGTCGCACCCAGCCCTGCTCGCACCAACATTATCAATTGGATTTTGGGTACCCAATTTAGCTTTTTGGTAGGGTGGAGATTCGAACCTAGGACCTCCCTTGGAGGATTGCCCTCTCCTCTCCAACTCACCTACAACACCTGGGTTCTTGAAGATAAACCTTGACATAAAGAGGATTCAAAATATTTCAGGTCACTCGGACCTTGACATTGACAACAAGAAGACAAAGAGAAAAATAGAAGCAACAATAGTAACATAAGATTGAGGTTACCTATTTTGAAAGAGTTATTCAAAATAGAGGTGGTCTATAAGAAGATAGACTCAGGTCATATTGACCTTGATGAAGATTCAAGATACAAGAAAATTTTAGAAATAGGTAACAAGATATAGAAGAGGTTCAACCCTGGAAAAGGATTCTAAAGTGTAGTTTTAAAGACAAATCTATTAGGATTAAAGCAAATCAAAATAGCTTAGTGCAAAGCAAAGAAAGGAAACCTCATTTTGCTTTGAAACGCAACATTTGACTCTAGTAGTTAGAGGTATTCAACTCTTAAAGGCAAAATCCTTTGACTCTAGTAAACAATGGCATTCAACTCAAATCAATATTCTACTCAACACAAAGTTAAAGAGAAGCATAAATATGTGAACATAGCGAGTCAGTCCTAGAATTATGAGCTAAGTGCAAGAAAGAGCAAGAAAAAATATTAAGCAACAATGTAAGGAGGTTAGCATTCAAGATTTGGACAATACCTAGAATTTTGTTCAGCACCCAAAGTTTGGATAATGCTCTAAAGTTAGAACAACACCTGAAGACTAGACATTGCACTAAGATTGGATAATACTTAGAAGCTAGGATAGCGTTTGGATATTAGACAATGCTCAATGATTGGATAACACTCAAGACATTGGATAGCACTTAGAGTTTAAACAGAGCTTAGAGTATTGGTCAAGCACTCTAAGTATTAGACAATACCTTGACCTTCGTTTATTGATAATACCTTGGTCAAGATAGTGTTTCAATTGAAGAACAACATATGAGTTATTGTTAATGCTCACAACAACGTCCTTCAAGTATATTACATCAAGCGATATTGAAACATCAAACAACAAGTTTCCTACATTGATTAATATCGAAGTAGCAGACAATAATATTGGGTAGCACTTAGGATTGGAACATAGTGAGGAAGATGAAATATTCTTTGCAAGGGAAAGCGCTTCTCAACTAGAACATTGAACGTTGGCCTAAGGATGTGAAATAACAATGAAATATTTGGTTGGCATCGCAGTCTTACTTGAGTGTCAAGCATAATTTAGCATCCTTTGTAACGCTCAAACCACAAGTAGAATACACAACGATTAAGGTAATCAATGCCACTTCATCAAGTAACGCTTCTAGTGTAATGCATGAAAGCCACTTGGATGTAAATTCCTTATAAGGCAATTGGAAACAAAATGTTGGAAAGTGTAATGTTTAACTCTGCAAGCTTGAATTCAAATGCCCGAAAGTGAATCAACTTGGTTGCACGTAGCACTTAGTCAATTTGGTTAAAAGCAGTTCGCACAAGTCTTTATGGCAACATTTAAAGAATTTATAACAATGCAAGGTGGAAAGGTGCACACGAGGTAAAATTTGAATTATTAGGTTTTTTCAAGTTTTTAATATTAGGAGCGATACAAATAAATATTTATTAAATTTAAATGTTTTTATTAAGGTTGAATAAGGAGTGATAAGTAGTAATAGGTTTATTATTGAATTATTATATTAGATTATTGGAGTGATAAGTAGGATATTAATTTAATTAAAGAGTTTTTTGAATTTGAAGTTTATTTAAGTTCATAAAAGTTTTTGAATATTGCAAATTTAGTTAGTTGGGAGACATAAGGTATTCAACCTCAAACTTAGGAAAATTTAAATTTGCAGAATTTTATTTTTAGTTTCTAAAACTAGGGAGACATAAGGATTACTACTCCATAGGATTTAAATTAGAAACTTTGATTTATTATCTAAACCTAGGAGTTATAAGAATGTCTACTTCAAAGGAGTCAAAATCTACAAAGTTTATGAATAACAATATGGAGTCTATGATAAGAAAAGAAAAAGTAGATGTCATAAAATTTGGGATTAAGAATTTGATTGAAAAATCTGAAGGAAAAATAGATTTAGTCTCAAAGTTAATCTATAGTGAATCCATAGAAGAAAATTTTAAAACTCTTGAATACTATTTACATGCGAGAATTGTTGAAGCAAATGATAATGGAAAAAGATAGTATTATGACATCTCTAGATATTGGTAGCATAATGTATATGACATTGCTCACACTTAAGTTTCATAAAGAAGAAAATGTGAAACAAAAATAGTTGATTGAATCCCTTGAGAAGAAAGTAAAAATTGATGAATCATTTCTAGAAAAAATATTTTATTCTTCATGCAATATTGATAAACCAAGTTCATCTAACTCAAGAATCTATTATGATGCTTTAAGTGAATGTTCAAAAGTCTCTATACAAGAAAATAAAGAATCATATAAAGGCAAAGGAAAGATTCTTGTACAAGAATTTGATGACAATGAGAGAGTTCAAGAAATTTGTAATCATGAAGCTACAAAGATTGAAGAACATGGAGATAATGATGAACTTAGAACAAAAATCAAGCAAGTAGAAGAACCTAATGAAGATCAAGCAGAAGATCACATGCATTGCAAGGTCACTTGAAGAATGAAGATCCGGATGATTGAAGACTAAAATATTCAATAACCAAATAATGTAATACATGAGGATGTTGGAGTATATTACATTATTTGGTACATGCTAATGTACCCCCATGGTACCTTCATGGTACATATGTAAATATTAGATTAGGGTTGATTCATAGTTTAGAGTGTGAGTTATATTTCCCTTTTATGTAAGTGTGAATGTGCAGGATATGCACAAGTGTCATGTGAGTTAGTGTGAAAGTGTAAGTGAGTATATGTGCACAAGTATCTTGTATTTAAGAGATCAAATATGTAATGTAAATATGTGCACATGTGTATTAGACTAGAGTGTGTAATGTGAAGGTCAAGAGTCATGTCTAGGTGTGCATATAATATAGTCATGTGTTCATAAAAGTATGCAAGTGTCAAGTAGTAAAGCTAAGAGTCATGAGACTTGGCATATGGAAAAAAATATTCAAGTATCCAAAGAGTCATTCTACTATGGCTATATAGTACTCCATAGAGAAGTATCCAAGTATCTGATTATCAATATCAAGATGTATTACATTACAGAGAAGAGCAAGTTCTTGTTATAGATGTAAGAGAAAGAGGAGTAATAAATATTGCATACATTTTGAGCAATTAATATTGTAAGTTGTGTTACATGCTTTGTACATGTATGATTCAGACTATTTACATTCATATTATTGTTTATTAGTGAATGTTATTTGATATATTATAAGCCTTGATATACATATTAATTTGTTCATATTATTCTGCTCATATCATTGTCTTGACCTTACTATATTGTGGCTATATTATATCTAATCCTGTGATATTTAACCTGTAAATTTTGTGGTAGTGTTAAGGCTTAAAAACCATCATATCCCAAATATATCTCCATATTCTTGTGATATTCCTATTTTGTTGGTGCTTTACATTATATCCACTTCTTGTTGTGTATTCTCATGAGCTATTCAACTCCCAAATCAACTTATCCTTGGTTCCCCTCAAAATAATCTATGTTGTTATCTTTCTACTTAATTGCCTCCTACAATCAATGTCTTGTATACTTGTAAAACATCTTATTTTCATTTGTATCTTCCTTCCCGATCCTTGTACAAAATGTTTGAAACCCTATCACCGTATTTTTTTTGAAGTAATCTCATCCATGGGTTAAAAAATGGATCTAGATTGAGTGGGTTTTTATCACACCAAGTATCCATCCAAATTGATTTTTTTTCTCCAATTTCCATCACCCATCTTAAACCTTTAATCACTAGATCAATTGATTTTTTTAAATTGTTCTATGGTGCATAACCATTTGGTAGAGGGACTTTAGTAAATATTAAGCTTGGGTCATTAGGAAACATACTTACAAGAATTATTGCCCATTGTCTTTGAGTCTCTTTGTACAATTGTGGACACCTAAATGCATCATGTTTAGGGAACTAATCATATAGGCATCTTATCAGACCATATGAATGATCTTGGATCATTCCAAGACAAAGCAGTGGTTTTAACCACTCAATTTAGGTATCTTTGGTCTACTCAATCTTAGCCATGAATGGCATCCGTAGCTAAGGTCTCAGTCATGGCTGACACCTGTGGCTAGGATTCTAGCTATGCTTAAGAGCCGTGACTAGCTTTGTAATTGTCTCGAACTCCCGAGCCAAGCCAAAATCAGTTACAACGACCATGGCACTAGATTTTGAGTGGTTTCAAGAGAGTAAGCTTCTGGATTCTTCCTTCCAACTGCTCCAACTTCCTGGTTCTTGATCTTGGCTTCCCAAGGAATCTAGGATTAGGAATTGAGAGTGCTATAAGACCCCCCTCCAAATTGGGGAGAGACATGAATTGAGTGTTAATTTGCATGCAATGAAGCCCTACAAAATTGGAGAGTGATATACAACCCTTGAGGAGTGTCTACATGCTACCAATTTGGAGAATCATGACTGCATTTGAAGCGATAGATGTTTCAAGAGCTTGAAGAGATCATTCATTCATAATTAAACTTCTTTTACTATAAATTTGGAGAATATACACTGCCAATTCATTCCAGAACACAAATGTGACCCTTGATCATCAATTCCTCATAGGAATTAACAATTCCAAGCCTTGATTGCAAGAGAAAGAGAATTTTCCCCTCAACCGCAACTGTCAGCTGCGGCTAACAGAGCCAGTTGCTTCAAACACCCACAACTAGGGCTTGAATTTATTTTTCCTTAGTTTTAGACGTAACAATTTTATTTTATAAGTGTAATTAGTTAGATCTTCCCTATATTATTAGATATTCCCTAGATTAACTTTCATTTATGCTTTTATATGGTTAATTCTAGAAATTAGAGGTATCTTTGCTCTTATTTCCTTATATTTGCTAATTTGCACTAGTTTCATTAGATTTGATCCATTTCAAGTTTTAGTTACAAATTACACATTAGATTAGCTAGATTTACTATTTTCTTAGCATTATTTATCATAATTTAGAGATTTGGTGATTATATTTACTAGTCTTCATGCTTTCTTTGCATATTTGTTATAATTCATGCAAATATTTGTCAAGAGCCTCATCATGAGAGGCCTCCTTTGCTTCTAACTATGCTATGTTGTTTCTTGAATGTAGATTTACAGGATCTTGACATATTCAGAGCATTATTTGCATCAAATTCCTCCCAAGCAAGTGAGAAGAAGGCTTCCTTGAGCCTTGAGCAGTTCGTGTCTACTCTAAGAGCCTGCGGATTGCACCATCCCCATTTAGGGGCTTTAAATTTGTATCAATTGTATCAAGATTTTGGTATCCCCAAGAGGGACATACTTGTAACCGATATTTGGCAAAGATTTAATAAAATAAGCCTTACATTCTTGTTCAATTCATTGTTGTTCATGTTTTATTATTTTAATCTTTGGTAAATTGATGCAATAGCTTAGGTGCATGCTTTGTAGGATGGTACAGATGGCAATCATGACGGAAACCCATCAAATATGTTGTTAGTTACTGATCTTTCTATGTTTTTATTTTGTAGGTCTTGGTCATTCTTGATAGCCATGGTGCACAATATTAGCCACGTTTAACACCCCCAGTTAGTATCTAAGCCGCGCTTGACAGCCACGGCTAGCAAAAATTAGAGAAACTGATAATAGTTAGCCTGTCTCTTTATCAGATGAGGTATTCCAAGTAATTTTCCCTTCTTTGTTATTTCCATATCTCTATGTTTTTCTTGTTAGTAGGCTAATTAGATCATCTAGCCAAAGTTAGAAAATAATGAAAATTGCCTTATCTGCTACTAGTTGTGGCTGAAAATAGCAGCTAGAACTGTTAGTTGTGGCTATCACCCGTAGCTAAGATTTAGCTGACTACTAGCTATGGTATAGAAAAACAACTAGCATCAAATCTTTGTGTTAGGGTTTGCTTGCTTGGGACCTATCTAAAGGTCAGTTTCTCATGTAATTTTGCATTCTTTGATCTGGAAAATAGCATTTAGATTTACATCTTTCTAAATTCAAATGTAAATTTCCTAGGCATATAAGAAGAATCATGGATGCTCTCTGATTCATTTTACTTTTATTGCAAAGTTAAAATGAACCCTCACACACCATGTAACATCTAAATGCTAGTGAGTTGGAATTCACACCCAACCACTAGTAGAGTTCAACGATGGTGGCATTCATCTCCATCCGTTGGCTCAAATCCCATGAAACCTATTCTATTGGCCAATACCGACTCCAAGATCCATCCTATCCATGCAAAATAGCATGCATTCCTCTTCAGAGGGGTGTATCGCTGTGCACAGTGTGCTGGGTGAGGATCGACAAGACCTGTGCTCCTTGATCGGGTGTGGGTTTCATATCCACACTTTGGTGGGTTTATGTGACCATGACTTTCATTATCGGTTGTCGAGCTACGAGAATATAGGTGAAAACCATTAAACTAAACAAGTATATCATCAACAAATCTAAAAACATGATGAGAGTTAGTTTATGATACAACACACCTGAAACACACTGAAATAGTTTAAGGATCACAAATAAATTTTAAAAGAGATAATCACCCTTGTATTATTTGTTTTCTTTAAAATTTATATAGGATTGAAAGCACTTGGATACGGAAGCACAGGCGCACCGGGTGCGATGCAAACAAAAGCAGTTGTATTAACGAAACGCTAAGTGCATGAAAAAGGGAAAGCGAAGCATGAATGAAACGAGATGTAAAGCAAAAACAAAGGTGCAGCCTCTTTTATTAATTTTTCTTATGATCAGGTTACAATATGTCTCCCCCCCTTTTCAGGGGCTCGGAGCGTTCGATACAATTTTGTTACACCAACGGATGGTGCGCTTCCCTTCGGGATCTTCCGCGTGCCCACATTCGAAATGGGCGGGCCAAACGTCACCGCCGCTTGCGTGAATACATTCTTAGTTCCTTGCTGCCCCTCCGGTGTCGAGATCCTACGTACAGAGAAACAACAAATGATTAATAGCACATGCGGATGGAGGGAAACATGCAATCCCCAAGGCCTCCGGTTAATGCATACATGAAATAATTAAAACAGTGATCAAAACTTATCAGAATGGAATGAAATTTAAACAGAAGCATGTAAACACCATCAGGGACACATTGCAAAAAGAATAGTCAAGAAATCTATTGTAGATTTCTAATCGCTCCGGGGTGGGACGATTAGGACTGTCATAAAATGTCCGAAAGTGACCTCCCAAATGTCCCATCCAGAGGCCTCCAAAACACCTGCAAACTTGGGGTTAGGAAAAATGGGGCATTTTGAGATGACCCAGAAGGTCGGATTTTGCAGATTCTACCCCGATCACCCTGTATCCGAAGGCGCTCCCTGTATGTTAGTAAAAGCGTAAAACAATGAAAACACAGTCAAAACAAGTCAAAATGCATTCAAAATTGAACAACAACATATATGAGTCACCTAAAACAAGATGCAAAAGAAATAGTGAAGAAATATGCTATAGATTTCTAATCACTCCGGGGTGGGGCGATTAGGACTGCAACAGTGCGGGGGGCACCCGAGGGCAGGACGCCCACCGTTTGGGGCTTGGTTTTGACACCAATCCACTTGGGATGGGTCCAAAACCTCCTAGGGGGTTGTGTCGAGAAAATTGGGTGTGGGATTGTGGCCAATTGTTTGGGTTTTGGGTCCGGATTGCGCTCCTAATGTTCACCCGATAACCTCCCTTCCAAAAGAGAGATCAAGGATGTAGGAAGCACAATGAGGGTGAGGGTATAATTCGGCAGCACTCCGTTGCTCCAAATGCTCCTGCTCCATCCTCTTTTGGGGTGAGAAGACTCACCATTTTATAGACCTGAAGGTCTGCTTTGAATGTGCATGCAGGGGCACCACTTGGCCATCATGCCTTGTCAGGGGAGAGAAGATTCCTCCCTGATTAAGGGCTCCATGACTGCCTCTTTGAGCTTTGAAATGCTCACTCGCACTCCCATGCATTGAAGGTGGAGTTGAGTGGCGGATCTGGGCTGCCATTTGTCAAGGTTTGACTTTTTCCCGTCAAACCTGCTATTCGCCCCACCCTGGAGCGATTGTTGCTAATCATCCCGGGGTGGGGCGAATAGCATTCTAATCGTCCCAGGGTGGAACGAATAAGGAGCAGGGTGCTTGAAAGGTGCCAAATTGACCTCTGACCTTCCAAAACTACTTTGGGAGTGGTTAGGACCACTGTTTAACCTCTGGGGGCTGCCCTAGGGGCTGTGTATGCCAATTCGGTCAGTGCTTGTAGCCACATAATCAGATTGGTGTTGTTTTGGTGTCTACAGATGCCCCTTTTTGGGATGCGCTGTGCGTGGCGCAGTGCTGAGCAAAAATAGATAACCAAAGCACTTAATGATTAGGGTTTCTCAGTAACCTAACCAAATTTTGATGCCCCAAGTATGGAAAGGGCACGCATTCTTGAATCCTTGCTTCTGACGAGCTAAGGAGCTTAATTCAAGTGTTAACCTTTTTCGGTGAGGTGTTACTTGATCTTGGACATTGTTCGATCATGAATAGGCAAAGGGCGCAACCTTTTGTCTATGGGAACCTTGAGTTCATGATTCTAGAATGCCAAGTGTTTGATCAGCTTGTGATTATTGCTTGTTTGCTGCCCCAAGCAGGAGCGTGATTGTCTTTGTCAATGATTCTTTGAATGCATGCCATTTCCTTGATTGGGTGTGTATTTGTTGATTGGTGACTAAGTGTGACTACCCCCTCAAGCGACGAATCGATGAGGGAATGATCGAAATGAGAAAAGTGATGAGTCACTTGACCCAAGATGACTTTTGTAAGGGTGCCTTCAGTTGTTTTTCGTTGAATGCTTATGCAGTTTCCCAACAATCGGACCTATTTTTGGTGGGTTTTAACCCTTTTTTGTGACGCTTATTGGGGCTGAAATTGTCAAAAATTCGTCCTCCCGTGGAGCGGTCCGGCTATGGTAGCCTTCTTAGGGAGTAGGATATTGATAATTTGTGGCCCCGACGTCGGTTTTGTATGCCAAGAATGTCAGGCGCAAAGGCGCCTTTGTTCGGCAATTTTATTATTGTTTTTTGGTGGGTTTTGACCCTTTTTGTGACGCCTTTTGGGGATGAAATTGTCAAAAATTCGTCCTCCCGTGGAGCGGTCCAGCTATGGTAGCCTTCTTAGGGAGTAGGATAGTGATAATTTGTGACCCCAATGTTGGTTTTGTATGCCATGAATGTCAGGCGCAAAGGTGCCTTTGTTCGGCAGTTTTATTATTGTTTTTTGGTGGGTTTTGACCCTTTTTGTGATGCCTTTTGGGGATGAAATTGTCGAAAATCTGTCCTCCCGTGGAGTGGTCCGGCTATGGTAGCCTTCTTAGGGAGTAGGATAGTGAGGATTTGTGACCCCAACATTGGTTTTGGATGCCATGAATCGTAGGCGCAAAGGTGCCTTTGTTCGGCAGTTTTATTGTTGTTTTTGGTGCATTTTGGATGCAGTTTTGGTTGTTTTTTATTTTCTTGCTCTGTAATCGTCCCAGGGTGGGACGAATACCAGTTTTGTAATCATCCTAGGGTGGGATGAGTGCTAACTAGAGCGCTCATCCCAGGGTGGAACGATTACAGGCCTAAGAGCCTATATAAGGGCCAAAACTAGGTTTTGGGCTCATTTGCAATTGTTTTTTTGGCGATTTGGAGTTGTGGGGAGGAGGAGTGCTAGTTTGCGTAGCGGAGCGCTGTCAAATTTTCTTGGACACCATGAGTTCAAGGACCGAGTGGCGGAGCCGAGGCGAGACCGGTAGGTGCTCCTTCCTTGTTTTTTGTTTGTTTTTATATGAATTTTTAAAACTCGCATTTTATCATTGTTTTTTGTCACATTAAGGTTAAAACCCTAGATGAATGTTGTGGTTTTATTTGTTTTGTTTTGTTCATCATAAGGTTAAAAAACCCTAGTTTGAATTTTTGTGTTTTAATTTGTTTTTGTGTTCATAATAAGGTTAAAAACCCTAGATGATTTTTTTGTTGTTTTGATTTTTTGTTTACACTTAAGGTTAAAAACCCTAGTATAGTTTTAATGTTTTTGTTTGATTTTTTGTTCACACTTAAGGTTAAAAACCTAGTATGATTTTTTTAAGGTTAAAACCCTAGGTTGAATTTGTTTTATTGTTTTTTTTTGTTCTTGATTGTATAGTTTAGTTGATTGATTTGTACTTTGGTTAAGTTTGTACTTTTGTTTTTCTGTACATTGTTTGTTGTTGTATAGTTTATTTGAATGTTTTTGTTTAAATTAAGGTTGAAACCCTAATTTGTTTTTGTTGTTTTATTGTTTTTGTGTACATTGTTGTACATTTGTTTTGTTGTCATGTTTTAATGTTTTTGTGTTGTTTTTGTTTTTTAGGTTGTGAAGAGTCGGTATCGTCAACCGACGGTATTTTTTGATGCACGGGATGCGTTGACTGTGGCGGATTGGGATTGGCTTGATGCCCTTGGGCTCAAGCAAGTGACGCGGTTGGAGCCTGTGGTGGGGGATCGGGCATATCTGACTGCCTTGATCAATTTGTGGGATCCCCGCACCAACACCTTTCATCTCCCAATAGGGGAGATGATAGTGACTCTAGAGGACGTGTATCGAATTTTGTAGATTTTGATAGATGGGCTGCCCATTCGGATGACTCCTCGTGATCAGTGGATGATGGTGTTGACATGGTGCTTTGGGCATGCGACGGAGATGGGGGTGGATAGGGCGGTGGAGAGGGCAGAGGGGGACTGCCTGATTGGTAAGATTCTGGTGCGGTGGTGGTTTGAGAAGGGCGTGTTAGGGGTGAGGCATGCTCTGATGATGACCCTCATCTCTAATATGCTGCTTCTTGACTCCTCAGGTGCGAGGTTCCCTTGGAACCTCCTTGAGGTGGTGTTCAGACTGGTGGAGTGCCCGACAATAGTGCCACTGATTATGAGGTGGGGTCAGACGCTATTGGCATAGCTATATGATGAGTTGTACGAGGTCCGCTATCGGAGGTGAAAGGGGATTGGGTGCAGCTATCTGTTGTAGTGTTGGGGGTGGTAGCACATAGCTATGGAGCGGCCGTAGGGGTTGCCTTGGACCACTCGGGGAGAGATGGTGGATAGGGAGATTGGGTATGCTGCTCTATGGTGGAGGTCAGAGGAGCAGGGGTAGAGTCGATGGTGGGCAGGTGTCGTAGGGCACTATACTGATGCCTTCTCTCGTCTTGCTCTAGGGGAGGTGTTCTGGCGGCCATATCGGGACTGTCCAGCCTGGCCTGAGGTTGGAGAGTGGCTTCGGAGGTGCGTAAGGGGAGATGGTTGATCGGGCGACATGGGACGAGTAGGAGTACTTCCTATACGTCGGGTGACTCGATAGTTTGGGGTGCACCAAGGATTTCTTGGTGAGCCCTTGATCTATCGACGTCGGGGCGATGAGAGGACTCTAGCTTGGCCGATTATTGAGCCACTAGGTGAGGAGTCTGATGCAGTGATTGATGTCCTCGATATGGACAATGTCGGGGTGACTACAGAGTATGACCAGTGGTGGACGATGCTGCGATGGTGGGGTGAGGGGCCTCTAGGAGGTCCGGATGCGACAACAGTAGGCGGTGGGGTTGCGGAGGCACCGGGGAGGGTTGGGGGCTCCGCTCGATGATGCGGATATGGTGGAGGTTGATGACTTGATTGGGGATGATTTAGGGGTTTCGGAGCAGTCGGATACATAGGACGTCCCGGAGCAATGGGTGTCGGAGCAGCATGCCATCCCGGAGATGCCCATGCCTCAGGCAGTCCCAAGAGATATGGAGGCTAGGTATCATGCTGAGATAGCATGATTGGAGGAGCTACTACGGAGATGGGATGAGGAGCACCGAGCCGAGAGGGAGCTCCTGCGGGCTCAGTTGGCATAGCGGGATGACGCATTGGCTACGTACCACCGATGGGATGTGGAGTGGGGTCGATGCCGGGTGGAGTTGGAGGCCGAGATTATCCACCTCGATGGGCAGTTACCTGAGCTCACTGGAGGTGGATCATCACCGTACGAGAGGTAGCGAGACTGAGCAGTCAACATCCTCTCGTCACAGGCGGTTGGGTGAGGGTAGCGCTAGTGGGCATGATGCGGGGCTGGCAGCAGCCACCCTGAGAGGTCCCATAGGACCCACACCACTGGGGTAGTTCCAGTCGCACCGATCCTACGTGATCATGGTGGCCGACTCCCTAGGCTTGGGGTTTTTGAGTTTTTGATTTTTTTTGTGAGGTCAGAGGACCGACTTATTGTAGCCTGTGGGCATTTTTGACGATATATATACATGACTCTCTTTTTTATTATACACTTGTCATGATTTATCGTTTACTTTTATGCACATTTATTTACGTTGATGTATGCATGTGTTATTATGAATGTGAATGTTTCTAATTATATGATGTATGCATATGGAATGGATGAAATGATTTGTTGATAACTTGGTGGTGGCACCATAGACTGTACAGGATTTACTGGCTTTCTGTACTATGTGATTGCTTTGTGGAATGACTTTGCATGTGTAATATTTTTTTGTTTGTATTTTTTGATGGTGATGTAAGAATGGAATGTACCACAGGTGTTCTAGAATGTAGTTAAGGTTTTTCTGAGACTCAGATGTTTTAACTAACTAGCCAAGACTGTACATTTATCTCACAAGACTTTTGAACAAGGTACGAATCAGACTTGAGTTTGACCAAGTTATTTCACATCCTTGTGTGTGCGATTGAATTTGTTTATGTGGTAGTTGTCAGGATACCGCCAGTTCCAGATAGGCTGTCAACCAAACCTGTACTGAGGATCACCTAATTAGCTCCACTAACTCCTTTGTTGTATTTAGTAAGATTAATCTACGGTGCAATCTAGGATACCATAAGCTAGCTCATCCACATGCAAACATTGATCTATACATAATTTAATGCGATAGATATATCGTCATGCGGGAGGTTTGCCGCTAGTGACCAGTAAGCTATCCACCAAACCGGTACTGAGGATCACCTCATGACCTTTTGAATGCTGAGAGTTCCAGGGATTCAAGTTCGACTCCCTTCTTTTCTTTAATTTTATTGGGATACTTGCTCTCGTATGTAGTGATAAAAATCACTTTTTTTTATTTTTTTCTTTTGAGCAAGGGATTTGAATTTTGAGTGATGAGAATCACTATTTCTTGTGCTTTTTGATGTATGCACTGTGTGGGTTTTGATGTCAAACTTTGGAGTTTGTACTTTGAATTTTTGCAATTTTTTTTGGATATTTGCAACTTTTTGAGAATTTGGGATTCTTGGGGAATTGGGTAGGGAAGATGCTTGTCCTTTTGCCAACTCTCAGCATTCTTGGGGTCATTCACATAGGGGGATGAGCGAGATAACCTTTTCACTGTATGGTATCCTAGATTGCTTTGCAGGTTTCATCTTTCGTTCACACAACTTGGGAATTTTTTATGTGTTTTAACTTGTGTTGGGATGCGACGTAACAAGGTGTGATCCAAGTAAAACTCTACCTTTGTAAAAATCTGTCTGACTTTGTACAGTTTTTGGCTAGAAATCTAAAGACAGCTGAATGACGAAAGCCCTGGATACATTAGAAGACAACTGATTATGATATGGTGAAAAATGTGGATGGCGTTTATTTTTGCTGGACTATTTACAAAGTGGAAAAATGTGGAAAATGATGGAATTGCCGAGTAATTACAGTCTATGGTGCATTTGACCTGTATGACCAACAAATATGCAATGTATGTTTGCGATGCCTAATGCAACTTATTGTTTTTTTTGTTTTGATTTTTAAGAGTATGCATGGAAGTGAGATGCAATTTTTTTGTTATTTTTGATTATTTTATTGTTTTTGAAAATTCGTTATGGTTGGTTTATCCCGAGTGGGTGCGGACCAAGTGATTCTTTCGGATCCTTGGAGGTTTTGACCAAAGGGATTATAGATACCTTTGGGGCATTTTGGGTGACCAAGCGGTTGTGGGAACCCTTGGGGCTTTTGGTTTGACCAAAGGGTTTATAGATACCTTTGGGGCATTTTGGGGTGACCAAGCGATTGTGGGAATCCTTGGAGCTTTTGGTTTGACCAAAGGGATTATGGGCACCTTTGGGGCATTTTGGGGTTGACCAAGCGATTATGGGAATCCTTGGAGCTTTTGGTTTGACCAAAGGGATTATGGGCACCTTTGGGGCATATTTTGGGGTTTGACCAAGCGATTATGGGAATCCTTGGAGCTTTTTGGTTGACCAAGCGATTGTGGGAATCCTTGGAGCTTTTGGTTTGACCAAAGGGATTATGGGTACCTTTGGGGCATTTTTGGGTTGACCAAGCGATTGTGGGAATCCTTGGAGCTTTTTGGGGTGGGCCATGGCTCTTTTAAATGTGGAATGGCCTCAAATGACTGATGTTCAAGGGTTCTAGTTCCTTGATTCCGTCAAGAGAGGCTAGCCGGTATGTTCCAGGTCCTATTTTACTATCGATTACATAAGGACCTAACCAGTTTGCCATGAACTTGTCCCTTAGATGGGGTGGCAAGTTAGAATTTTGTTGGTTCTCTTTTAAGACCAAGTCACCAACCTGAAAGTCCCTCAGGTGAACTTTCATGTTGTATGCTTTCTTAAGTCGCTCTTGATAGATACGTAAATGCTCGAGAGCATTGATGCGTCATTCATCGAGCAACGTAAGCTGGTCTAACCGGGCCTGCCATGCAGTGTCATCATCGATGAACTCTTGCATTGATATGCGCAGGGAAGGTATTTCCAACTCGAGAGGCATGACTGCCTCGGAGCCATACACCAACGAAAATGGAGTTGCCCCAGTGGGCATCCGAATGCTAGTGCGATAAGCCCACAGAGCAAGTGGGATTTGAATGTGCCAATCCTTATGACTATCTGTGACCATATTTTTAAGGATGGCAACTAGCATTTTGTTTGACGCCTCTGCTTGCCCATTTGCTTGTGGATAATAGGGTGTTGAAAAATTATGCTGAATTTTGTACTTTGTTGTCAAAGCATGCACATCTTTGTTCTTAAATGACGTCCCATTATCCGAGATGATCTTGGATGGAATACCAAAATGACATATGATGTTATGTAAAATAAACTCCGCAATGCGGGGTCCAATCGTAGAGGTAAGCGAAATTGCTTCCACCCACTTGGTGAAGTACTCTGTGGCCGTTATGATGAACGTGTGATGGCTCGATGATGTAGGGGAGATCTTTCCGATTAGATCTAAGCCCCACTATGAAAATGGCCAAGCCGATTGGATCGGCTGCAAGGCCTGAGAAGGTACGTGTGTCAAGTTAGCATGGTGTTGACACTTTGCACACTTCCTCACATACGTGCAACAATCTCGCTCTAAATATGGCCAATAATAGCCCATGCGAAGGATGCACTTTGCGATGGCCATACCACTGAAGTGGCCACCACATGTACCATCGTGCGCTTGGGTGATCGCCCAAGTGGACTCCTACTGGTCCAAGCAATGGAGGAGGATCCCTTCGTAGCTTCGATGGTACAAAATGTCTCCTAGCAAGACATGTTTTGCCACTTTCTATTTGAATGATCTTTTCGTGGCATGCGACAATCCAAGTGGGAGGCTACCTAACTTGAGGTAGTCTCTTATGGGTGTGTACCAATCCTACTGATCAGAAACCTTGATGGTATGAATGACCAATCCCTCTTGAAGTTCATCCCTAGCAAAAGTTGAGCGGGAAAGAACTTGTAAGAATAGCGTTGTGTTGCTATTAAGAGGGGTTGGGGAGAACAAGGACCCCTAGTTGGCATGATTCAGATTATCATGGATTCGAGAGAACTTATCCTGAGATGGTTCAATCTGGATCAGGTGGATTCCTGGCGTTAGGTCGAGCTTGCATGCTCCATCATGGATTGCGATAATGTTTTGACTTGAATGGTTGTCATCTCACCAGAAGTGTCTTGCGGGATTAGTGACCCCAAGGAGGCCATAGTGTCCACAAAATGATTCGATGATCGAGGGAGTGCCTCGATGTCGTACCATTCAAGCTTTGCCAGGAATTTATCCACAAGGGCTTTGTAGGCCTGCAGAACTGGGCATTTACATTGGAATACCCCTTTCACTTGGTTGACAATTAACAACGAATCACCAAAGATGTTCAAGCATTTGATGTTCATGGTGATGGTTGTCTAAAGACCTATGAGCAAGGCTTCGTATTCGGCATTGTTATTGGTGCACGAGAAATCAAGTTTAAATGATAGAGGCATTGGAGCCCCTTGCGGTGTGAAGAATACGATTCCCATGCCACCCCCTTGCTCACATTTAGAACCATCAAAAAATAGGGTTATGTCGGCCTATGACTCAGGCTCATCAAAATCTGGCGATTCTGAGACATGGAAGACCCCATCATCGGGTAGCTCTATGGTCAGAGGCTGATCGTCTTCGAGAGGAGCCTCTGCTAGTTGATCGGTGATGACTTGACCTTTGATGGACTTTTATCCAATGAATTCGATGTCAAACTCCATCAACAACATGATCCATTTTGTCGTGCGACTACTATGATAAGTACGACTCATCATGTACCGTAATGGATTCTCCTTAGACACAACATACGTCGTATTGCTCAGCATGTAATGGCATAGCTTTTTGGTGGCAAATACCACTGCTAAGCATAGCTTCTCGATGTATGCATAGTTAAGTTCATAACTGACTAGGGTGCGGCTAAGATAATAATTAGCCTGTTCTTTATGTAGTTCATTTTTTTGGGCTAGCATGGCGCCCAGTGCCACCTCAGTAGCTGAGATGTATAAATAGAATGACACTCCTGGTCTAGGTGGTGCCAATACTGGTGGTGAAGCCAAGTATTGTTTAATGTCATCGAAGGCTGACTGGCACTCATCATCCCAATGAAATGCTACCCCTTTGTGTAATAATTTATTCATGGGTCGGCACTTGTCAGATAGCTGCGCTATGAAGCGCTTGATCGACGCGACCTTACCCTGCAAGCTTCTGAGCTGCTTGATGGTGGTTGGGGGAAGCATTTCAAGGATTGCCTTGACTTTATTTGGATCTACCTCGATGCCTCATTTTGAGACTATGAAACCCAAGAGTTTTCCAGATGTGATGCCAAATACGCACTTCTTGGGGTTTAGCCTAACTTTGTGTTCAATGAGGCGATCAAGGATCTTGCGCAAGTCATCGAGATGATCTGGGTGCAAAAGAGATTTGGCCAACAAATCATCCATATAATCTTCCAAAGTTTTATGCATGTGATCATGGAAGATGTATGTCATAGCGCGTTGGTAGGTGGCGCCAACATTTTTAAGGCCAAAGGGCATGACCTTATAACAAAATGTCCCCCAAGGCATTGTGAACGCCATTTTGAGTTGATCATCGGGATTGATACGAATCTGGTTGTATCCCAAGAAACCATCCATGAGGGAAAGCATTTCATGGCCTGTTGTAGCATCTACCAATGCATCGATGCTAGGCAAGGGGAAATCATCCTTGGGACTCACTTTGTTTAGATCTCAAAAATTGGTGCATATGCGAATCCTCCCATCCAGCTTCTTGATGGGTACCATGTTGGACAACCATGGTGGGTAATCCATGTAGATGACAAACTATGCATCCAATAACTTTTGTAGCTCATCTTTGACCATTAAGGCTATTGTTGGGTGCATCTTACGTAGTTTTTGCTTGACTGGCTTGACTGTCGGATCAAGCGTTAGATTATGCGTGACTAGCTACGGGTCTAGCCCCGACATGTCTTTGTAGGACCATGCAAAAACCTCCTTCTTCTCTTTGAGAAGGGCAATGTAATCGGCTTGCTCTTCGAGGGATAGACTTACCCCTAGCTTGATGATTTACGGATTCATTGGATCAGAGCCGATGTCTACGTCAGTCGTCTCTTCGACTGACATGTGGGACCCATCCTCCAACTGGTGTGGAGTTGGGATCAGGTGGATATCATTTGCTGAATTTAGATCTACGTTTGGAACGTCGGGTTCCTCTTCAGCATGGAAGATATCCTGAGTTGGTCCTGGGGTGAAATGAAGCATCTCACCGCAAGGCCAATACTCTGATGGGGATGGTGGCGAGTTAGCATGATCCCACTCTATGGCATCTAGGTTTAGATACAATGGTCATGTTGGATCAGCTGGATTGTGGATGGGGGCGGTTAAGTCAATGGAGATCATGTTGATGAAGTGAATTTGGTCTCCATTACCATATGGGTGGTGACTCGGACATCCTTGGTGATCTTTGTGCTCCGGATCTGGCTCTGTGGGTATTGGCACAAATGGATCGGCCCTATGTGCGGATAGAAGGATAGGGTCTACCTTTGGCACTGATGGCTCTATAGGGTCTCCGGGTGGAAGGTGCTCTCTGTATGCCTGAAGTGGCGGATGCAGCACTTGGTCCAACTATGCTTGGTTCAAATGCCACCTATGCCTTGGCCCCATGTTTAGCTATTCAAACATGTCATCAATGTCCATGGGGTATTGTTGCTACCGCATATGGTTGAGATATGCCATCTCAGTCTCATCTTCATAATCGCTATCGAAGATCCATAGGCCTTCATTGGCTTCGACAACTATTTGTGGCATGTGAGGCTCGTTCTGTTCGAGCAAGTTGATTTGGTCCCATCGAGGTTGTTCCGCTCTCTACGGGAGGACCTGATTCTCTTGGGGTGGCAATCGCTCGATTGGAGCATTCAAGGGGAACATTGCCATGAAGTTCTCCTGATAGTCATCTATGGGTGTCACTTGCGAGTGATTGCTATCGAACTCGAAAGGGTCCCAAGGTGCTACCTCATACTCTGACTCATCTTCTGAAGATCCTTCTTGGCCTTGTTTATATCCCTCTTGGAGGTAAGTTCTTGAACTTTCCCCTTTCTCGATCAAAGGGGAGGAGTTGTTGAGGTCCACAAGGTTTGTTGTTAACAATGGGAGATAATCCCCCAATGTGTATGTTGTGTTAGGATTGGCATATGGATCTTGTGCCAACCCATCCTTGTTGCCTAGCCCTAGGCCTTGCATGTTCTCTACCAAGATGTCAAGGGGCAAAGGGTGGTTGAACCCTACTCCTGATTTATCATATGGCATTTGATATCTTGGTTGACAAAGAACGCGCACTCCTTGTTCATATCTGCCCAATCCATATCCATGCCAATTACATTGGCCAAGGTATTTCAAAGTGAAGTCGGGTTGGACAGATAGTTGACATTCTCAACAAAGGGCTCTTCGTCCTCTTCCTCTTGTAGGTAAGGTTCAATGCCATTATCGAGGCCCCCATATACAAAATTTGTTTGATTTGGTGGGTAGCCTAGAGGGACAATAGTGTCGATGGGGAGGCGAGGTCTCCCCATGTCCTGCATGGACTCAAGCGTGGGTGTTGCCACAATGTTCCGCACTAGGTATTCCCCCAGGCCCGTATTGGCCATCTCAATGGTGATCATTGGTGATTGAGGGGGAGGGAATGGGAGTTCTTCCTGAGTCCACTCCATGTTGGGTGAACCAGGCATCTCGACTTCCATTCGGCTGGGCACCTCTTCGGTAGAGATGGTTGAGACTAATGGTGGTACCTCTTCCAAGGGCTTCTTCCCATTGTCCTTCGATGTGGCCACCGTAGGTGGCATCGTTGGTGAAGGAACAGATGATGAAGATGGGCCTGGTTGGTGATTTGATGGACTTAATAGTGGGGATGTATGCGGAATCAGACCCTGTTTGGATGGATTCAACTGAAAGTCCAAATGTGTCGATGGGAGGGTCGATTGTGGCATCAGTTGTACCATATTGCAATACTTGAAGGGCTCTAAGTCTGCTGGGACTACATGCACTTGCCCTTCGTATGTGTACTTTAGGCATTGATGGGCTATCGAAGGGACACACTTCATGTCCCTGATCCAAGGCCGGCCCAACAAGATGTTGTAGGCCATCTCACCTTCCAGGATGTGGCACAATGTAGGAATAGTCTTTTGTCCCACTTGGATGGGTAGGACAATTGTGCCAACCGTCGAGCATATCACGTCATTGAATGCTCGAAGAGTATAGGTGGAGGCCACAATATGAGATGCTGGCAGCTTCAGGTGTTTCAATGCCACCATTGTGATTATATTATTGGATGAGCCAGTGTCCACCAACACCCTCTTAAATGGAATCCCGTTGACCCATGCAATGACGTGCAGGGGTGGATCCACCATATCACCAGTCATCGATTTTAGTTCATCTTCTCTAAAGGTGATGACTGGTTTTGTACATCATTTTACATGTCCCACAAAGTTGTTGAAAGAGTTTGCTTCATGGGGCTGTAGCTCGATGGCTTTGAGTATCTCCATTAGAGCCTCCCGATGGGGCGGTGATTGTTGGATGAGCTCATAGATGGAGAGCCTAGCCGACGTGGTCCTTAAACTTTGGGTAAGTTTAGTCTGAATCGTGGCCACTGGTCTAGGTGGGGGAGGTTGCGTAGGGTGTTGTTGAGGTTGTGACGTTGATGGAACCTCTCCTGTAGCTGCAGCGGGGGCAGCTGTGCTTGGGTACCTCTTGTTCCATGTCACTATGCTTATCATCCCTACATACCCCTGCATGGGGCAGTTTTGTGTCACCTCATTGACTTGTAGAGTCTTTGCCTATGCATCATGGGCAGGCAGGGGGTCTTTGAAGACCTCCATCTATTGGTTGCTTGGTGCTACGGGATTATCCATCGCTAGCATTTTGTTGTCTATTAGGTCCTGCACTAAGCTTTTGAACTTCCAACATGCGTAAAGGTCATGTCCTTTATGTTGATGAAATCTACAATATAGGTCTTCCCTATAGCCCTTGGGTTTTGGCACGTTGGGGTCTACGGGTCGACTTTCTGGCAGGTTTATCAAGTTTGCCATGGACAAGCGGTCAAACAAGGAGTCTTTAGACTCTGTGAAGGGTGTGAATTGTCGCCTAGGGTGATGCTGCTGATTTTGCTCTTGCCTATGATTTTCCTTCTCATAGCTATCAAGAGGAACTGCTTGATAATTAGCCTTTGGGGGCTGTGTCGTCTGTGCAGGCTTTGGTATGTTTATGGCAACCTGATTGACCGTAGTGGGTTTCGGTTGCATGGACCCAATTTTGGCATTTTTGGGCCACTCTTTCTTGCATGGCTTGGCAATCTCACCATCTTGTATCTTGATCTCCTCAATTATTCTGGCTTGCGCTAGGGCTTCCTCGAGAGTGGCATATTGTTGCAGTTGCAATAGCATGGAGATCGACCTTAGGCAACTCTTTGAGAACATTTGGGTCAGGTCGGCCATGGGAGGGAGGTAAGGTAGCCTTGAAAGCAACGTCCTCCACCGATTTCCATAAGCTACCATGGTCTCTTCCTCATACTGCCTGAGGCTAGCTAGGTCACTTAATGATGCCTTCTTCTTGGTGTTGAAGGTGAAACGTTCGAGGAACGCGTCCACTAGCTGGTCTAGGTTGCTGATGCTATGCTTCGGCAACTGGGTAAACCAATCCGAGGCAGGGCCTACGAACGTGGTTATAAATGTTCTTAGAAGCAAAGCATCATTGTCCTGAATGCCAAAGCATTGACTCAGGAATCTTGTCACGTGCTCTTGGGCATCCTCATCCCCTCTAAAAATTGCCAATTGAGGCAT
Source organism: Wollemia nobilis (assembly GCA_028583015.1). Lineage (NCBI taxonomy): Eukaryota > Viridiplantae > Streptophyta > Pinopsida > Araucariales > Araucariaceae > Wollemia > Wollemia nobilis. The sequence continues at coordinate 2,747,413 of JAQPPZ010000048.1, read as the reverse complement.
TTTGAAGTGTTCAGGGTATGGGGGTGCCGACACTGAAGGATGCACAGGGTGACTACGGAGCTGGCGTAAAGTGGGCTTTTGGGGCCCAGAAGTCTTGGTCTCCATAGACTCTAAGCGCTCTAGCAGCGCTTTGTATGCATCAAAAGATTTGATCTCTTCCTCCTTGGTTTGTTCCCGTTGTGAATTACGGGGAACTTGAGGCCTATGGAGGGGTAGCCGGATAGCGCCCCCCTGCCTTGGTAGGGCATTTCAGCCCACTCTTCTTCTTGCTCGAATTCCTCATAGGCTTCTTGAGGAGTTCCTGGGCGTGACCTATAAACATGGGTGGGTGCCCGAGGAGGGCGCCCATCATTGGTTCTGGGAGTGGTCTCCCGCTCAGGTCTAGGAGGTCTTGGAGGCAACGCTTGATAAGGTCATGGAGACCTGTCTCGTACCAAGGGGTTATGCCTCTCATAAAGCTCTATCTTATGTGTGCGAGGGGTTGGAATCCTCTCATGCATAGTGTTCTAGAGCAACTCATCCGTCTGACGCTGAATGCGCTCTTTGCTAAGATGGTACAGGTGCTCTAACTATTGTTGATCTTGCTCAAGCTACATGATTTGCGCTTGGCGGGTGGTATGTTTGGCAAATGCCAAGTCGATTTGTTCCACCGTCTTAGGTCTAGGAGGCCTAGATGCCTCCCCTACATATCTACCTCGGTCGTAGTGATCCGAGATCTCTATAGGTCACTTCCCTCTATCGAGGTTAGCAACATTCACCCGAGGCTCTGGCCTCAGTAGGTGATCCTGATAAATAGCAGGTGCGGAGGCGCATTGCTCCCATGCTGTGTATTGCTCTTGAGGAATATAGTGGTTTTCCTCATGCTCCCTTTCATATATGTGAAAGGGGCGGGCAGAGTTGGCTCGCCCTATCTGAAGAGCCTTGCGCTCTAGATTTGGCCTATTGTTTCTGACAATAATGAGGGGTAGAGGAGGGATGATATAATCATGTGGCCCCTCCTTATGGACCCTATGTTGTTCTAGCACTTCATCACATGGTGGCCACTCATAATGAGTGTCTAAGGGGGCCTTCCTATGTATGTACTCCTCCTAAAAGGGTCTGTGTTGAATGGGAGTGCCCCTCAAAGGGGTGCCTCTATAGTCCTATTCCGTCATGGTATGATGTGGACTATGTTGTGGGTCAGGCCGCCAAGGTGGTATAACCAAGTCCTTGGGGCTATAACGGAGGTGACTTGTGCCTCCTTGTACACTTTTTGTAGCTTCTGCCCATGATTGGGCTTGGCTACGGGTGTACACCATGGTGGTGGTTCTCTAAAAGATATGTATGTTTTTATCTTCTTTATGATTTTTTATGCTACACTAAACAAAAAGGGGCCACACAAACAAAGAAGTGATTATCTCGTTTATAGATTAAATGTGTGCCCTAAATCTGGTTCAATGTGTTTTGATTTTTGTTTTGAAAGCCTTGTAAAGAAAATTTTGTTGTACATGCAATATGAGGGCTCTTATGTCTCCCAAAATGGTCACCCCTTCAATATACCACTGCCAGGCCATTATACCGAACCTCTCAATATACCCGCCCTTACGTGAGGGAAACTATTGGTACGCGAGAGCATAACAGTACGTGGAACATAGGTGGTACGAAAGGGGAATCACTCTATTTTTGACACCTACCATAGAAGACTTATCCTCATGCATTGGGAATCACCCCAACTACACTTGGTCAGCTTTCATCAGGATTTACGTCTAGCAACAATCACGATCGGGGTTATGTATGCAAAATTCAAGCCAAGGTGGTGATGAAATCCACCGTTGGTCTTGATCAAGTGTTGGGGTTTTACGACCAACTCCTTGATGTTTATATTATCACGTGGTGTGTGTGGTTATTTTTACTTGCGCAAAGAAAGAAAACATGCAGCAAACTTCTCTATGCAAGCAAAGAAAGTAGAAAAATCATAGAAATAGAGACAAAAAATTACAGAGGATGTTCAGAAAACCTACCTCTTCTCTGCCCAAACCGGATGCCCCTGAGTTTCTGCTCAGAAAATGCATAGAGAGCTAATCATCCTAGGGTGGGATGAATAGTAGATCTGTATTCATCATAGGGTGGGATGAATGCCTATTCGTCCCTGGGTGAAACGAATACCAACTCTGTATTCGTCACAGGGTGGCACGAGCAACAGTCCAGCGCCTGAAGGATTAACACCTGCAAGCAAAAACACAAAATTTTGATCAAAAAATTGATCCCAAAATCAGGGGATAGGGTCCCACCATGATCACCACTGAAAGCACTTGGATACGGAAGCACAGGCGCACCGGGTGCGATGCAAACAAAAGCAGTTGTATTAACGAAACGCTAAGTGCATGAAAAAGGGAAAGCGAAGCATGAATGAAATGAGATGTAAAGCAAAAACAAAGGTGCAGCCTCTTTTATTAATTTTTCTTATGATCAGGTTACAATATGTCTCCCCCCCTTTTCAGGGGCTCGGAGCGTTCGATACAATTTTGTTACACCAACGGATGGTGCGCTTCCCTTCGGGATCTTCCGCATGCCCACATTCAAAATGGGCGGGCCAAACGTCACCACCACTTGCATGAATACATTCTTAGTTCCTTGCTGCCCCTCTGATGTCGAGATCCTACATACATAGAAATAGCAAATGATTAATAGCACATGCGGATGGAGGGAAACATGCAATCCCCAAGGCCTCCGGTTAATGCATACATGAAATAATTAAAATAGTGATCAAAACTTATCAAAATGGAATGAAATTTAAATAGAAGCATGTAAACACCATCAGGGACACATTGCAAAAATAATAGTCAAGAAATCTATTGTAGATTTCTAATCGCTCCGGGGTGGGACGATTAGGACTGTCATAAAATGTCCGAAAGTGACCTCCCAAATGTCCCATCCAGAGGCCTCCAAAACACCTACAAACTTGGGGTTAGGCAAAATGGGGCATTTTGAGATGACCCAAAAGGTCGGATTTTGTAGATTCTACCCTGATCGCCCTGTATCCGAAGGCGCTCCCTGTATGTTAGTAAAAGCGTAAAACAATGAAAACACAGTCAAAACAAGTCAGAATGCATTCAAAATTGAACAGCAACATATATGAGTCACCTAAAATAAGATGCAAAAGAAATAGTGAAGAAATATACTATATATTTCTAATCACTCCGGGGTGGGGCGATTAGGACTGCAATAGTACTAGGGGCGCCCGGGGGCAGGACGCCCATCGTTTGGGGCTTGGTTTTGACACCAATCCACTTGGGATGGGTCCAAAACCTCCTAGGGGGTTGTGTCAAAAAATTGGGTGTGGGATTGTGGCCAATTGTTTGGGTTTTGGGTCCGGATTGCGCTCCTAATGTTCACCCGATAACCTCCCTTCCAAAAGAGAGATCAAGGATGTAGGAAGCACAATGAGGGTGAGGGTATAATTCGGAAGCACTCCATTGCTCCAAATGCTCCTGCTCCATCCTCTTTTGGGGTGAGAAGACTCACCATTTTATAGACCTGAAGGTCTGCTTTGAATGTGCATGCAGGGGCGCCACTTGGCCATCATGCCTTGTCGGGGAGAGAAGATTCCTCCCCGATTAAGGGCTCCATGACTCTATGACTCCTCTTTGAGCTTTGAAATGCTCACTCGCACTCCCATGCATTGAAGGTGGAGTTGAGTGGTGGATCTGGGCTGCCATTTGTCAAGGTTTGACTTTTTGCCCGTCAAACCTGCTATTCGCCCCACCCTGGAGCGATTGCTTGCTAATCATCCCGGGGTGGGGCGAATAGCATTCTAATCATCCCAGGGTGGAACGAATAAGGAGCAGGGTGCTTGAAAGGTGCCAAATTGACCTCTGACCTTCCAAAACTACTTTGGGAGTGGTTAGGACCACTGTTTAACCTCTAGGGGCTGCCCTAGGGGCTGTGTATGCCAATTCGGTCAGTGCTTGTAGCCACATAATCAGATTGGTGTTGTTTTGGTGTCTACAAGGATATAATTCACATTATGGTTAATACACGGAGAGACCTACCTCAAATAACCAAGCTCTAAGAGACACACAACACAACATGTTGGACTCTCAACCACATAATCCTCATGAATGATGTTTGACAAGTATTCGAGGGGACAATTCAACGTGCGAGGATTCTATCCATAAAACCCCAATTAGAGGAGGTAATGCACACTCCTCGAGGAATAGATTTAAGGGTGGATCAAGGCCCCACCATCCCAAGATAGACAATAATAAAATCTGCTTGATCAGGGGTAAGAAGAGAGGGTTGCTTTAGAGCGTAGGCCCTTGCAAACTCCAAACAATAATGAACTTGGGAAGTTCACGATTGACATGGCTAGACTTGGAGAAAATGGTACACCACCAAATGAACCATGGAAAAGTAGGCAACTTGATGGACTTGAATGAGTCCTAGGGCAATTAGGATATAGATCCTCGTCTGCACATACTCGTTTTGCGAGTTCATGCAACGAGAGCATGCATAGGCCTACCAAGGAGCCAGGAGAATGCTAAAAGTGTTCTCGAAGCATATGTGCCCCATCAACCCATGCAAGCACAGATCACAAACAACAACATAACATGAATGTCGTCTATATAGACAAAGGCAAAAGCATGGCAAAAAATTCTATTGGGGTTCACACCAACAAAGCTACCTGAATAGAGTTGCGTAACCAGAGACCACATACTGTCGATATTATAGATCAATCGCAAAAATTGATTTTAAAGCAAAGATAGCAGATCTTCCAAGATCAATTGGAAGATGTGTGTGCAAAGCACGAGCGCATCAAAAATGAGGATACTCAAAGAAAAAGGTTGTTAAGGCAACGTCTATATGAGCAGCACATGCGCGATCAATGCATCCTTGACCAAAAGGAGCGTGCAGAGAGAGAAGATAGATTGGCTCATGCTAATTTACCTCCTCAAAGTGAATACAAGAAGCGCCATCATAGACGAGCTGGATCGCAACCCAAATTATGCCCTGAGCATACTGGAAATTGTACTCAGTATACAATCCAAAACACATTGCAGCGCCAAGCGCTTGAACATCATGGGCGTACTCAGTACGAGGAGGTGGAAGGAGATGAAAAATATCAACAATATCCTGAGATCTCCTTAGTGGACATGGAGGACGATCCTAGTCCTCCACCTTGATCGAAGAAGAATCTACCTCCAAAAGCTCCTCAGAGACCTCTTAGGGAAGAGGATATTCCTAGGCCTACAAGGCGTTGGTATAAAAGGTAAGATCCATTGAGAAATAAGGTATGACTTATCAAAATCCAACCTTGAACAGGATCCACAATGCACCTTTATGCCCCTCAGTGCCTAGTCCAGCGTATCCCGATCACTTCGAGATGCCAAAGCTGGATAAATTTCTAGGAGATGAAGATGCCCAAGAGCATGTCACGTGTTTTATGAACATGTGTTTTTAGATACAAAGTGATGATGCTTTGTTATTGAGGACCTTCATCATGACCCTTTCAGGCCCTGCCATAGAATGGTTCAACCAGTTAAAAAGGCATAGCATAACCAACTTCGAGCAGCTGACTAATGCTTTTCTTGAATGCTTCTCCTTCGACGTCAAGAAGAAAATAAATTTATTCGATTTGGTCGCTTTAATGCAATACGGTGACGAGACAATCATGGACTTTGTAAAGAGGTGGAGAAAGTTAATGGCAAAGCTACCATTTTCCATTCCAACAACTGAACTAACTCGGATGTTCACTAAGAATTGTGTAAAACACATCTTGCTATTATTGTAGCTACAACAATATCAGACATTTGAGGAGGCCTTGGTGCAAGCCAAGGTTATTGAGGATATCAAGTTATAGGAGGGTAACTTAAAAACTTTGAAACAAAAAGGATTGAAACAATAAGAACACTAAAAATAAAAATCACCAAGCCTAGCCGACCCACGTGAATCAAATTACAGGAGGGTAACTTAAAACTTTGAAACAAAAAGGATTGAAACATTAAGAACACTAAAAATCAAAATCACCAAGCCTATCCGACCCACGTGAATTGAGTAGTGTTGAACCTCCAAAAAGGGGACAAGGGCCAATAACATAATTATTAGGCTCAACCTCCCCCTACGTAGTATAATCAATGTAATAATAAGAAATTGGGTAAAAATAAGGAACATCGTGCTCCTCACCAGTTTACACCATTGTCGGAGACGATGGCATCAATTTTCCAACAATTGTGTGAGGCTAACACTATAAATTTACCAGATGTAAACTTGATCTATCTTGACCAACCAAAATCAAAAGCATTTAGGGAAGATCTTTATTGTTCGTACCATAAGCAGAAAGGCTATGACATTGAAGAATGTCACAGTTTCAAACATGTAGAACATGATTGACAATAACAAGCTAATCATTGATAATCCTTAGGCTCTAGACAATCAAAACATTGGAATATTCAAAAATTCTTTGCCCAATCATGAGCCTTTGAGGAACAATGTCGACCAAGTGAATCAAGTGCGGATTGATCCGCCTACTCAGGGCTTCATCGGTATGGTGAATGTTGTCACCAGGAACGGGAGATATGATCAGCTAGGTCCTCCTCCTACTCTAGTCAGGATTAGAGTTGCACCCCCACAAAGGCCAACATAGAACAATCTTCCAGGCCCACCAACTAGATCGGTGGTGACCATAAGGAATAGGGTCATCCAAAGCCTACAGATAACCTCAACAAAGTTGTTGATATATGAAATAATATAATAGTCTCCTAAGAACAAGGAGATGCTAGTGGATATTTTATGGTCCATAGAGGTTCAATTCCAAGACCCAAAAGCATTTATGAATTTTGTGGGACATGTGCAACAGTGCCAAGAACCTGTGATTCAGTTTTATGATCATGAAATCAAAACGGTCTCCACTATTATAGTGGACCCGCCGCTTCATATAATTGTGTGTGTCAACCACACACCTTTCAAGCAGGTATTGATAGACACAGGGTCTTCAATAAATATTATTACAACAAAGGCCTTAGCATATTTCAAATTTTTAAAATCATATATCGTGCCATCAACCTTCACACTAGGAGAATTTAATGATGCATTGTGCTCAACATTCGGTACTATAGTCCTGCCTATTCAAGTAGGACTAAAGACCATCCCGGTGATGTGTCACATGTTAAAAGGTGCGATGCAGTATAACATCCTCTTGGTTAGGCCTTGGATAAGAGAGATGTGATGCATACCCTCCATACTACATCAATGTATCACGTATGTACATGAGGGTCAAGTGCACGTGGTTCCTTCCGATGAGGATCCATTCAAATATGTGAATCAATTAGATTTGCCTAGAGACTTCATACTCCCTTCAACACATCCGGATATAAGACCAACGTCACCTATTAAACATCCAGAGGGTAAATCAAAGAAAGTGTGTGATGGACCTTCCACATCAGCACCACAACCATCTGTGCATACAACAACTACTTCGACAAAGCCTATAGCATCGACAATGCTTAGAAATGACCAGAATATCAAGGTAGTAATGTGCGAGAAAGAGTCAAAATAATAGCCCGAAGTATCCATTGCTAAAGTCTCTAATCCCATGGATGAAGGAGACGCACAAAATGAAGCCAAGGAGGTACAACAACCTACTTCACCTATTTCTTTAGCTAGGTCATCTACGTCGCAAGTGACCATCCATTTGGTTAATCCTGGGTTAGCGGAGTACATAGTGCAGAATGTGACGTTCACACCTTTTATTAAAATTGCACAAGATATGGGTAGACCTCAAGCCCATCACTTTCCTATAGGAACGATGGTGCCACTAGGGGTACCACCCAACCAAACCAACTTCATCTATGGAGGGTTTTATCAACTTATGAATTGTACGCCTATGGATGAAGATGATGATGAACCATTCGTTGTGAATGTTCATTATCTATCCAACCCAAATTTTGCCTTGTGATATTTTGAATGTTACCAATAGCATGGTTACTATATCAATTTATTCAAGAAAGGACGACAAACTTTCTATGAACCACAGTATCAGTTATTGATTGATCTGTTCGGATTGGGCTACAATATCAAAGGTCAAGATGAACTTCTAGCAACATCTCTTGATTGCCTAAATCTCAGTTTAGGAGACAACATGGATTGGAATCCCTATCATCCTAACCCTTCTCATTCGTGAAGGGGTAACTGTAAAGTGACCTACATCTCTATAAAACCACCTAAGATCTATCATGACAACATTATGATGGGGGTTGATCCGGAGGATATTTCGAGAATCGACTTGGTAATCCAAAATCATGAAGATACTGACAACACTGGCATGCAAATTCAAAATTTGGACCTAATAGTAGACACTGAATCAAAAATTGCTTCTAAGGAAGTTAGAGCAAAATTCCTTTTTGAAAGAGATGGACCAAAGTGTGATTCTAGAACAGATGATGATGGGGAGTCCTCAAACAATGAACAATATGAGGATGAGATTGAGTTGGCCTACTTAGACCCTCAATATTTATGTAATTTGTTACCCATGAAGCCAGTGGGTAGGAATGATGGATACTTCATTGACGATAGTGACTACGAAGATGAGACCAAGAGGGACTACCTAGGGCCTCACTCTTTACGTCATCGTCATGAACCATTCGACATTAATGAGATGTATCGAAGAGTTTATCCTGGCTTACACCTTAGGGGAAGACCGACTAATGCAGAGGAAGTTTATCGTATAGTCTTCCTTGATCCTCCTACACATAGGTAGCTCCTTGAGTCAAATGATCCCATTTTCCAGTCTGTTCATAGACTGGATCTGGAGATCCTCATACCCCCAACTCCACATCTCAGGTATGAGAGTCACATTGATAATATAGAGGTGCACACACATGGTCCTGGAGATCTAACCCACTCCATCAATATGATCTCCATTGATTTGACCATTCCACTCCACAACCCAGTAGATCCTTCCAAACCATTGTGTCTTAATTTAGATGCTATTGATTGGGATTGCATTGTTTCATATATAGAGCCTAAATATTTCTTCCCCAACAAAGAAATGTTACAACCATTTCACTTTGCACCAGGTTGTGCACATGATATTTATCACGTAGAGGGAAATTTTGACGTGGAACCTTTAAACCCAGTGGATGACATCCACCTGATTCCTATGCCTCACCAGCTTGAGGAGGGATCACACATGTTAGTAGAGGAGACCTTTGATGTAGATATTAGTGATGATCCCACTAATCCTAAGAAGGTTAAATTTGGAGAGAGCTATCTCCTGATGAGCATGCCAACCTCATACCTCTACTAAAAGAGAGACCTGATCTCTTTGCTTGGACATACAAAGATATGTCGGGACTAGATCTGAAATCGGTTACCCATAACCTTTCGTTGAATCCCTCTAAAAATCTAGTCAAGTAGATTCTCAAGAAAATGCATCGAACCATCGCTTTAATGGTTAAAGATGAGTTGCAAAAGTTGTTGGATGTAGAGTTTATCATCTCCATTGACTATTCGAAATGGGTATCAAACATGGTACTTGTAGGAAAACCTGATGGAAGGATTCGTATCTGCATGAATTTCATAGACCTCAATAATGCAACACCAAAGGAGTAATCCTTATTGCCTAATATAGATGCTCTTGTAGACGCAACTACAGGTTATGAGAGGCTTTCCATTATGGATGGTGTTTTTGGTTACAATCAAATTCAGATTAAACCCAAAGACCAGCACAAAATGGCGTTCATAATACCATGGGAATTTTTTTTTTATAAAGTTATGCTATTCGGTCTTAAAAATGTTGGTGTCACATATCAACAGGCCATGACATACATCTTTCATGACTACATGCATAAAATCCTAGAGGATTATATTGATGATTTATTGGCAAAGTCATTGCTGCGTGAAGAGCATGCTGAGGTTCTCAGGAAAGTCTTCGATCATCTGATTGAGAATAATGTCAGGTTGAATCCCAAGAAATGTGTATTTGGCGTAACATCATGAAAACTCTTGGGATTCATCGTTTCTAAATGAGGGATCGAAGTTGACCCAAAAAAGGTCAAGGTCATACTAGAAATACGTCCTCCTACCAATATCAAAGAGCAAAAAAGCCTACAAGGCAAAGTAGCATACATAAAGCAATTTATCACACAACTATCGGACAAATATCGATCCATAAATCGACTACTACACAAGGGGGTCCCATTCAATTGGGACGAGGACTATCAAGTGACCTTTGTTGAAATCAAGCAATATTTGGCAACGTTGCAAATATTGGCTCCACCAAGACTAGATGTGCCATTTTTGCTTTATATATCGGCTACTAACTTTGCACTGGGAACCATATTAGTCCAAAAGAATGTGCAAGACAAAGAGCAGGCGATATATTATATCAGTCGCATCTTGGTGAGTTATGAGCTAGGGTATGCATACGTAGAGAAGTGCTTAGCATTGGTTTTTACAACTAAGAAGTTGTGCCACTACATGTTGAGTCATACGATGTATGTGATATCAAAATAGAATCCTTTGTAGTATATGATGAGCAAGACATGTTAGAATACGCGTACTGCAAAGTGGATCATGCTACTGATAGAATTTGACTTGGAATTCATCAGCCAAAAGTCCATGACCAGCTGGCAGAGGCACCTCTTGAAGATAGTAAGCCTCTTGTCATAGAGCTTCTCGATGATGGAGTCTTTGCATTATCAAAATCTCCCGAACCTAAAGAGCTAGATAATAAAGCTAACATGACTTTGTTCTTCGACAATTCGAAGTGTGAGCAAGGGGGTGGTGCAGGAATTGTCTTTTTCATGTCACAAAACACTCCAATGCCCTTGTTATTTAAACTAGATTTTCCTTGTACCAATAACAATGCTGAGTATGAGGCCCTAATATTGGATCTCCAAAAAACAATCACCATGAATATTAAAATATTAAACATCTTTGGTGACTCCCTTCTCATTGTAAACCAAGTTAAGGGACTATTCCAATGCAAGTATCCTATCCTAAAATCTTATAAGGATCTTGTTGACACTTATCTAGCCCAACTAAAGTGGTACAACATCGAGGCAATCACTTGTATGTCAAAAATATTCATAGATACTATGGCATATTTGGGATCCTTGATCCCTCAAAATCCTTTTGTCGATTTTACTACCATTCATGTGAAGACGCTTTCGCATTTTGCGATGCAGTGTGAGGCTTTTGAAAATAAAGAATCAGTCAACATGATTCATATAGAACCAAACCATGAATGGTTCTATAAAGCCAAATGTTTTCTTAAGAATGCACCTTGGGGTCTTTGATATCACAGGTCCCTATGGGGAATGACACCACCATTCACCATAAGGTTGTATCCTAGTCTACATTCGTGCATATCGATTCGTAAAGGGAACAAGTCGTCTTGTCAATCGAGGCTGTAGCTTACCCGAATTGGATGTCGTAATTGCACGACTTCCTTAATCTTGGTTTAATCCCACAAGGATTATCGTGTGTCACAAAATACACATTCAAACAAAAAGCGACAAAGTATGTCTTTCCAGGAGACATCTTGTACCGTCGAAGTTACGATGGAATTCTCCTTCATTGTATTCAATCCCAAAAATCAGCTTGGGGAATCTCACAAGCTCATTATGGTACGTGCGGTGGTCATTTCAGTGGCATGGCCATTGTCAAGCGCATCCTTCAAATGGGTTATTATTGGCCCACTATGGAGAAGGATTGCACCGTGCATGTCAAGAAATGCATTAAATATCAACATCATTCTAATATTACACACTTGCCATCATAGGCTTTACAACCCATTCAAGCGGCTTGGCCATTTGCTCAGTGGGGTTTAGATCTAATTGGTAAGATCTCTCCCTCATCATTAGGCCAACATACATTCATTATAACGACTACTGAGTGCTTTACAAAATGGGTGGAAGCAATCCCTTTGATAACGATAATAGGAGCATGTATTGCGGAGTTCATACTTCACAATATCATATGTCATTTTGGGATACCATCCAAGATTATATCAGATAATGGAACATCATTCAAAAACAAAATTGTAAAGGCTTTGATGTCCAAATACAATATACAACATAGTTTTGCGACTCCATACTCTCCACAAGCAAACGGGCAAGCAAGACTATGGTAGCTATCTTGAAAAATACTGTTCAAGAGAACCACAAAGATTGATATATACAACTACCCCTTGCATTATGGGCTTATAGGATTAACATACGGACGCCCACTAGGGTAACCTTATTTTCTCTAGTATATGGCACTGAGGTCATTATGCCCTTAGAGTTAGAAATTCCAACCCTGTGCGTCGCATTGAAAGAGTTCATCGATGATGACATTGCATGATAAACTCACCTCGATCAACTGACGCTTCTTGATAAACATCGCGTGAATGCCCTTGAGCTTCTCTGAGTTTATCAAGAACATTTAAAACAAGCTTATAACAATAAAGTCTATCTAAGAGACTTTAAAATTGGTGATCTTGTACTGAAAGAAAACCAACAGGACCCAAACCTGTCGTCGCACTTACGAGATAAATTTGCGGCCAACTGGTTAGGTCCATATATCATCTCAAAGAAGATAGGACCTGGAACATATCACCTAACATCGCTTGAAGGTGTTGAAGAGCCTAAACCTCTCAACATTCTTCATCTTAAGGCATTCCACACATAAATTCAAAAATTCAAAAATTAAAAAATAATCGAAATATTCAAAAATATCAAAACCATGGAAAACATTAAAATCCATAAAAATCATAAAATCATTAAAATTAAAAAACATAAGTTAAAAAACAAAAAAATCAATTAATTCAACTCAAACAGCAAAAAATCAAAAAGATTAAAAAAATCTCCTAAAGTTGCTTAGTCGTGTTTGTCACCCGCGACCCCCAATTGATCAATTGGAATCTGTAGTTGCCACCCGCGGCTACGAGAATGACCCTTTTTGAGGTCATTTCCTGCCCCAAGCAACCCAAAAAAATTAAACCCACCCTCTAAGCTAGCCTAGACTAATCCTAACTACGGTGTGGTTCATTACCAATAGTTTAATTTTTTCATTAAGCCCATTAATTAATGTGGTTTATTTTAAAGGTTGGTAAAATCAAATAACAAGGCTCATGATGCTACCTTCGTAGCATCGACTTCGCCACTGGTGGATGCCTTCGATTGGTTAGCCATTAGGGGTATGTTGTGAGGTTTTCGACAGCGTTTCGTATCAAGTTTGCAATTTCACATCTCAGAACTCTCCTATCAGTAGATGGCAAATGGAAATAATGAAATTCAAATGACAATTTTTCTTTTATATTTTCCATTCTGCCCTCAACCGTGATTGGTAACCGCAGGCACAAAATTAGGGTTTTCTGATCATGGGTATCAGTCGTGAACAAGAAATTTTCCCAAATTAGCTACAACTAACAACTGTGGCTAGCAGCTAGTAATAAATACCCTCAAAATCCAACTATGAGGAGCTTTAAAATGAAAAATGAAAAATATTCAATGGTTCAGAACCTTCAAAAATTGCAAAATAATAATAAACATCACATAAATCAAAACTCAAATGCGCCTCGTATCCAGTTATTTACCCTATACACTTGGTGGTTGCGGCGACTTGCGCTCCATGCAATCTGGAAATATGAGTAAATTACCATAAGGTCATTTGGGGTAAATCAGTCATCGTTGAATTAAAATGTCTTCACTTCAATCCCGAAGAAGACCATGGCAACTGGACTACCCCACGGGAATGAGGCATTCATTTTATTTTTTCTATGACATTTTCAACAAATCATCGATAATAGTGATTCAACACAAGCCTAAATGGAATTGCTATCATCTTGATCCCTAAGAAGGCCATTGCGGCCAGATTGCTCCATGGCATAGAGATGTACAATTACTATTAATGGTTGAAATCACGGCTAAATTAGGCCTTACCATCTAACAAAATGTAAAAGTCTTAAATCGTCCAAATTATTCATCTTAGTCAAGTGACAGGTTGCTTCATTAATCATCCTTCTCTCATCAACTCATCGCTTGAGGGGTAGTCATAATATCAATAATCATAATCAAATTCAACAAAAGATCACTTGATCTTGTCAAAATTGTGTTCGTCTTACAATTCATTGCCAACAACTATCATAAGTTTACCCTTTATTGGGGCAAAAATCAAATATGATAGTTAAGCTTGAAGCTCTCCACCTATCGAAACAAGCGTAGCACTAGCTACCCGATCGTCGTGGACACACGAAAGCTTTGCAAAATTAAGCCTTCCATCTTGTTGGAAGCAATGATTCTAGAATGTGTGTCCTTTTGTAAGACTGGGCATCTAATGTTGATCAGATCAATGATCATCATTCAACCTACAATATGGCTTTAGGCAGTCTATTTTTGCTCAACATTGTGTTCCCACAACGTATCCCAAAAGGGGCATCTGTAGACACCTAAAACACGTCATGTTTAGGGGACTACTCATATGGGCATCTTAGCAGACCATATGAATGATCTTGAATCATTTCAAGACAAAGCAGTGGTTTTAACCACTCAATTTAGGCATCTTTGACCTACTTAATCTTAGCTACGGATGGCATCCGCAGCTAAGGTCTCAATCGCATTTGACACCCGTGGCTCAGGATTCTAGTTGCGCTTAAGAGCTACGACTAGCTCTACAATTATCTTGGACTCCTGAGCCAAGCCAAAATTAGTTACAATGGCTATGGAAATGAATTTTGAGTGGTTTCAAGCGAGGAAGCTTTTGGATTCTTCCTCCCAACTGCTCCAATTTCTTGGTTCTTGATCTTGGCTTCCCAAGGAAACTAGGACTAGGAATTGAGAGTGCTATAAGACCCCCTCTAAATTGGGAGAGAGAGATGAATTGAGTTCTAATTTAAATGCAATGAAACCCTTATGAATTGGAGAGTGATATACAACCCTTGAGGAGTGTCTACATACTGCCAATTTGGAGAATCATGACTGCATTTGAAGCTATGGAGATTTCAAGCGCTTAAAGAGATCATTCATTCCCAATTGAACCACTTCCACTGCAAATTCGAAGAATCTACATCACCAATTCATTCCAGAACATAGAGGCGACCCTTGATCATCAATTCCTCGGAGGAATTAGCAATTCCAAGCCTTGCAAGAGAAAGAGGATTTTCCCCTCAATCGCGACTATTAGCTACGACTAACAAAGCCAACTACTTCAAACACCCATGGCTAGGGTTTGAAGCTATTTTCCCTCAGTTTTAGCCATAGCAATTTCATTTCATAGGTGTAATTAGTTAGATCTGCCCTAGATTAACTTTCATTTATGCTTTTATACGGTTAATTCTAGAAATTAGAGGTAGCTTTGCTCTTATTTCCTTATATTTGCTAATTTGCACTAGTTTCATTAGATTTGATCCATTTCAAGTTTTAGTTACAAATTACACATTAGATTAGCTAGATTTACTATTTTCTTAATTTTAGAGATTTGGTGATTATATTTACTAGTCTTCATGCTTTCTTTGCATATTTGTTATAATTCATGCAAATATTGGTTAAAAGCCTCATCATGAGAGGCCTTCTTTGCTTCTAACTGTGCTATGATATACAGGATCTTGACATATTCAAAGCATTCTTTGCATCAAATTCCTCCCAAGAAAGTGAGAAGAAGGCTTCCTTGAGCCTTGAGCAGTTCGTGTCTACTCTAAGAGCCCGCGGATTGCACCATCCCCGTTTAGGGACTTCAAATTTGTATCAATTGCACCAATATTTTTGGTATCCCTCAAAGGGGCCTACTTATAACTGGGATTGAAAGGATTTAATAAAATAAGTCTTACATTCTTGTTCAATTCATTGTTGTTCATGTTTTATTGTTTTAATCTTTGGTACATTGATGTAATAGCTTTGGTTGCATGCTTTTTAGGATGGTACAACAATCTCCAAATAACTTTTTCCCTAAGAGCTAAGTTTGCATCCATAAGAACTCTTAAACCAAGACCTTCCCTAGTTTTATCATCACACGCCTTGCTCCATTTCACCAAAGGAAATTTCCTTTTATCATGTAATCTTGACCACAAAAATGATCGCATAATATAGATTAAACTTTTTTCTATTGATTTTGGCATAGTATACAAGGACATATAATATGTTGGAATGGCCTATAAGACTAATTTAATTAGCTACACTCTTCCTACTGACGATAACCATCTACCTTTTCGTGTCGATAGTTTATTTTTAACTTTACTTATAATTGGATTCCATAATTCTATCCTCATTCTCCCCTCAAATAAAGGCATCCCTAGATAAGTTGTTGGAAAATTTGCCTCCTCCATTTGAAGTAACCTACAAATCCTTGCTTTGATTTTAGCTGGGGTGTTTAGGAAGTAAATTTTGGATTTTGTCCTATTAACTTTTTGCCCTAATGCTCTTTCATATTCCTTTAATAAGTTATTCAAAGCTCTAGCCTCATTTATCCTTGCCCTTCCAAAAAGGGTTATATCATCTACAAATTTTACAAATTATTGATGGGTGATGTTGTCAATGTTATTACTAGCCTTAAGTCCACTTATAAGCCCATATTTGTAAACCTTCTTTAAGTTCCTACCCAAACATTTGCCATAATAATGAACAAATATGGTGATAGAGGATCTCCTTGTCTAAGACCTCTCTTGGCTTTAAATGATTTTGTTACTAACCCATTGACCAACATTGAATATGAAACTGTAGAGACACAAGCTTTAATCCATCTAACCCATTTCTTCCCAAATCCAAATTTTTCTAATACTACAAAAAGAAAATCCCATTTAACCCTATTATAGGCTTTACTCATATCAAGTTTTAGATCATTGCTTTCCGTTTTCTTGAAGTTGCTTGAATGTATAACTTCATGAGCTACTATGATCCCGTCCAAAATTTGTCTCCCTTTCACAAATCCTCCTTGCTCTTTTGAAATAATTTTGTCTAACAATGGCCTTAATCGATTTGCCATCACTTTGGAGATAATATTATATGCCATATTACATAGGCTTATGGGTCTAAATGAATCAAACAATTATGCATCCTTCTTTTTTGGAATTAGGGTAAGATATGTTGCATTTATTTTATAAGGTATGTATTGTTTTACCCTAGATTGTTCCATTGCCACCAATAAAAAATCCTTCGCTACATCCCAATTATGTTGATAGAATGCTATAGATAACCCATCCAAGCCTAGAGATTTATCATTATTAAAAAAGAAAAGAGCTAAATGAACTTATTCTAGAGTAATAGGCTCCATTAATTTCCTATTGTCTTCATCTGTTATAATTGAAGGTACTTCTTGTAGAAGTTTATCATTAAGAACTTCAATCTCCTTTGATCCTAAAATATTTTTTTTTTGGTATAAGGTAGAGGTGGTTATAAGGTCCACAAACCTTTTACAAAGTCAAAATGGGCTGGTTCTAGCATCAAGCCCGTATAATCAAAATACAAAATGGATCTTTCTAAGACTCACATTAAGCCATACTTAGAGTCCACGAGTCCTATACTTGTCGCTTGACTATTCGGGATAAAACAAAAACCAAACAACACCTAGCACTTACTAACACTAGGTTGCTTTGTCTTTGTACACTTGTCACCTCCCGAGGCCCCGACAAATGGGATGCCTTTTCCGCCTAATTCCATCCGTCGGATTACTCATCATCGGCCCCTACGATCTCCTGATGCTCCTAACGAGGTTTGATCTTAGCTCTTCTCTAGCAACCAACACCAATAGTTCTTGAGGGAAGTTATCCTTCCAAATTTGCATCTCCCCAACGAAGCTGCAATATTTGCCATTAGATCCGCCGCTTTGGTTCCCTTCTCCGAAGGTGTGTTGGATTCGGGCATTAACCAAATGAGATTTATGAATCTTTGCTTCTAGGATAAGCTCCAATATGGTCCAGTTGGGGTCTTTATCCTCCTTAATTGCCTTGATTATATTAAGCGAATCCCCTTCAAAGATAACTTCCTTATAACCCTCAAGTCGGCAATTCTCATTGCACGCATGCGAGCTCGGGCTTACGCAAAATGATTTGTTTGAGTTCCCAAAGGCTCTGCCAAAGGCAAGGACCACTTTTCCTTCCTCATTTCTCAAAACTCCTCCTGCTCCTGCAGCCCCCGGATTTCCTTTAGCTGCCCAGTCAAAATTAAACTTAACCCACTTTTGTGTGGGGGGTATCCACTTGACACCATCCCGTGGGTTGGTTGTAATGTCTAGGTCTGGAAGTTCCTCTCCCCAGTTCCATAAAATCCTCCTTTCCCTTAGAGACATGGTCTCATTTTTGAAGAAGAAAGTTTTCCGAGTTTTCTTTCAAAGCTACGATTATTTTATTACCACATAATCTGGGATCTTTCTTACGTCCTTTAAATACTCTCTTATTTCTCTCATTCCATATCCCCCATAAAAAATGGGGTAAGGCTGAGCTTCGAGCCAAGTCAAAAGCTTTGCCGGAAGGGGAAGCCTTGTATGCGAGAGTCGGACATGCTATTTGGACGAGACCCAATCTATATGAAATTTGGACGGGATCATTTGGAAGAGCGTACAAGAAAAATCACAAGTTAGAAATATATGACTTACTGATTCTATTGCTTTCTCACACAAGATACATCGATTGATGAATTGGAAACCTCTCCTTTGCGGATTATCTGTTGTCGGGATCTTATTTTGAGCTGCCAACCAAAAGAAGAAAGCTATTTTTGGGGTTAAATTATTTAACCAAATAACGAAGTCGGAGTCCGACCATTGAATCCTGAGTGGATTAACTTATAGGCGAGTTTTCTTGAATAGATCCCACTTGTAGTTTTGCCCCAAATCGCCTTGTCTCTTCCTCCCCCGGGAATGATCGGGAACACCCTTAAAGCATCATTGAGTTTGGTTAGGGCCACCTTCTCTTGCTACGACGGATTATGAGCTGTGATTTTCTTCCAAGAAGAAGTTTCTGTGCTACTGACAATAAAATCCCCTACTTTTCCTCCCATTTCCTTCGAAAGTTTATGTTGGAGGACACGAAGGTCTAAGTTATCTTTCGGAGGGGCCTCTTCCAACCACGGGTCTTTCCAAAAGTCCACTTGTCTTCCATTACCAATTCTCCATCGATGCCTTTCCGACTACCTCCAGAGCATTCGAGCAAACAATTCCAAAAATAGGATCCTCTAGGAAGATTATCGGCTTTCGGGAAGTCCTGATTATTTACGATATATTTTGCCTTAAGAAGTTTTACCCATCCCAATTGATCATTATTGATAAATCTCCATACCTGTTTGCCAATCGGAGCTTGATTCAATTCTTTCATTCTCTTTAACCCCGAGGCCCCACGATCCTTGCTTGCACACACCGATTCCATGCTACCAACGAAATTCTCTTTCTCTCCTCCGAACTCGACCACAAGAAGTTGCGTTGAATTAGCTCCAATGTAGCTTGGACCTTTGCGGGCATTCTAAATAGAGACATGCGGTAAATTGGAATGCTACTGTAAAGTAGTTTGAACTAATAAGGCTTTTCTGCTGGAGTGAGAAAGGCTGCCCTTCCACCACTGCTAACTTTTTGGAGATCCTGTCAATGGTGAGTTCCACAAAGTAGCCTTCATTCTTCCTTCGAACATAGGCATGCCTAGATAAGTTCTTTGGTAGAAGCTCCTTTCCACAACCGAAGAGGTTAGCTATTCTTTCCTCCCTCCCACCGGGCGTGTTAAAGAAATAGATGCTACTCTTCTTATAGTTTATGTCTTTATCTGTCTGTCTCATACTTGGTTAGAATTCTCTTCAACTTCCTAGCTTGAGGCAACGAGGCTTTGGACACAATGATTGTATCATCCACAAGCTGTTGGTGAGACAACGGCCTCTTTGTTGAGAGTTGGTTTAAAACCTTCCAATTGACCATACGCTACCACTGCTTGAAATGTTCCTACCCAATGCTTCCGCTAAAATAATAAACAAGTATGGAGACAAAGGATCTCCTTGTCGCAACCCCCTTTCACTCTTAAAGTAACCGGAGGGTGACCCATTCACCATGAGAGAAAATCTTGTAGTAGAGATACAACTAAAAATCAACTTAATCCATTGGGGACGAGAAACCAAACTTACCCAAAATCTTGGTGAGGAACCGCCATGAGACCCGGTCGTAGGCTTTATTCATATCAAGCTTTAGTAACATACCCGCTTCCTTACTAGTCACCATTGAATGAATAACCTCATGAATTGTGATGATACCATCCAATATTTGTCGCCCTTTCACAAAGCCACCTTGGTTCATATCAATGATGAAAGGAAGGATAACCTTGACCTATTGGCGATTGTTTTTGTGAGAATCTTCATCGAGTGTTACATAAGCGATAGAGGCGAAAGCTGGAAAATTCCATTGCTCCCACTAGTTTAGGGATGAGAACTAAAAAAGTAGCATTAACTCCTTCGGGATTTCCATGTCCTTTTGAGCCTCAATTATAGCTTCCACTACATCATTGCCTAGGATATCCCAAAACTTCGGAAGAAAGGCTGCGGGGAAGCCATCCGGTCTGGGGAGGCTGTTACCATCCATGTCAAAAACGACCTTCTTGATTTCCTCCTTTGTGAAAGGACTAAGTAAGAATCCATTAAGATTATCGATTCTGAGGGGTGGAATGGCTGCCAGCGAGAGAGTCCTCTTCTTCAATAGTCGGATTTACATCTTCTAGCAACGATTTAAAGTACTCAACAGCTTCCCTCCTTATGTCTTCCATATCTTTGGTGTTAGACCCATCGGCCATCTTGATCTCCTTAATTTTGTTAGTACTCCTGTGGCGAAGAGTAGAGACATGGAAGAACTTTGTATTTCTGTCACCCTCCTTTAACCAACGCGATCTGGATTTACTGCCTCCAAAAGGTTTCTTCAAATCCTAGCATCGTGTGGTATTCGGCTAACGACTCCCTCTCCTGGTTTCTCGGATCCTCTGTAGTTGCTCGACTTCAACTTCTCCTGTAGTTCATTGATCTTGTCTTTTAGTACTGCCTTTTTAACAAAAATATTGCCAAAGGAAGTTTTGTTCCACTCTCTAATGTTAGCCTTCACATTCCTTAGTTTACATGCCACTTGGGCGAGTTTCGAACCATTATACTTTTTGTCCCACCATTGGGCAACCGAGATCCTTGAGATCTCGATGTTGGAACCACATAAGTTCGAATCGAAAGGGTCCGATGTATCTTTTCTTAGAGTCCTCCCTGTTTCCCACGGAATTGGGTTGTGATCGGACCCGATTCTTGGGAGTGCTCGTTAATGAAGAGTCCCCAAACCTCTCCGAGGCATTCTTGAGAAAGAAGAAACCTATCTAATCTGATCCGAATTTGGTTTTCCTTCAATCTTTTGTTAGACCATGTATAGGAGAATCTACGCGAGGTCCACATCCATCGGCTCATGTTGCTCAACAAAATCTCTAAACTCGTAGATATCGGCGAGTTATTCTTTGAGAGCCCCCCAATTTATCTACGGGATTAAGGTAGCAATTGAAATCCCCATCACAATCCAAGGGTAGTTGGGGACCGTCTCCCTCAATTCAGCTAGGCGACTCCAAAGAACCCTTCTCGGTCCACTGTCTAACTGGAGCATATACATTCGTTAAGATCCACTCTTCTGTGTGGTTTTATCCACACATAAGAGACAAATAAACCAACTAGACATCGAGAATCACTCTACTATCAATCACATTTTTGTTCCACATAACCGGTAACCCTCCTGTTGTTCCGGTGGCCTCTTGGCCTACTACTTCAACTTCTCGCCAAGTCCTATTCTTAAAAGGAATAACTCTACTCTCCTCCATTTTAGTTTCTTACGGTAAAATCATATCCGGTTTGTGTTCTTGTCTAAGAGCATACAAAGCTCTTATTTTTGCGGGATTACTCCCACGAATATTCCATGAAAGGATCTTCATTTATGGGCTTTGGATCCTCGAGCCTTCGCCCCAAAGAGCAATCTTGCTTGAGTGCCATCGGCCACTCCTCGCTGCGCTTCTTTACGCCTTAAGGCGGCATTGCTAGGTTTCCCTCTTCCCTCTGCGAACCATATCCCCATACA
Organism: Wollemia nobilis; assembly: GCA_028583015.1. Taxonomy (NCBI): domain Eukaryota; kingdom Viridiplantae; phylum Streptophyta; class Pinopsida; order Araucariales; family Araucariaceae; genus Wollemia; species Wollemia nobilis. Next base: position 2,725,402 of record JAQPPZ010000048.1, on the reverse strand, counting down.
TCCGCTCTAGGTTGAAGTTCCTTGGGATTCACTTGGCTTCTAGTAACCATCTTGGGTAGGTCGGTCTTGGTATTTGGGGTAACAATCGGCTTTCCGGGTTAAGCTGGTCTTTTTGACGGTGGAGATGATTCCGTGCTCTTAGCTTCTTGATTAGTAGATTCTTTTTTCCCTGCTTTGGGGTTACACCGATCTTGGTGGTTCACCTCTTCCTCCCGAGTATCCTTGCTGTATTATTAGTTTCCTGCTCCTTCCTCTGATTTTTCTCCTCTAAATCCTTCTCTTGAGTCTCCTCTACCTCGGATTCCACTTCTTGGCTGTCCATCCGATCTCCCTTCAAATGATTTAATGCATCAAAGCTGTTCTCCATTGGGATGTTGATCTCCTTGGAATTTCTTCCCATAAATTCCTTTGCGGTACATGGGACCACTTCCACAGAGCCTCCATAGGCCTCCCGTATCACCCAATCAAACTTACTTTCCCCCGGGCGTTGATCTATGGGGTTCTTTCCTTTGTGATTTGGCTCCGAGGCTTGCTTGTATCATCTTAGGAGCGGAGTTGAGCTTGAGGGTTCCCATCAAAGGGACCGGCTCCCCTGTGAGAGGGTTTTGGGGCATAGGAATTTTTGGGAGGAGGGTTAAAACGTTGCCTCTTGCTTACAATAGGGCGAACAGGGGTCTACGATATTCGGATTTCGAGCTCCACGTCCTTGAGGCCCGGGTTGGGTAGGAATGGAAACCTGCGGGGGAGGGATATTATTACAGGTTTGAGGATCGGTATTTTGGAGTGGGGGTTGGTTCTTGGAAATGCGGTGGATACCACTGGTGCCCTACCTTCCCACAAACACTACACTTAAAAGACATATTTTCATATTCAAATACACGAGTATGAAGGCCAAACATAGACGACAAAATAATGGATTTAGGGAGCTCTTTACTCGGGTCCGCCAACACACACATGCGAGCGAGACAGGAGTCTTGTTTTGCTCAAGGTTGCGGGATCAATAGCTATTAGTTCTCCAATCTCCGTAGCTATCCCGGCCAATATTTGTTCGTTCCAAAAAGCGAGAGGTAATCCTGGCATCTTAACCCAAATAGGAGCCAAATCCGGCACTTGAGTGCAGGGGTTGAAATCGGGGGACCAACGCTTGAGATACAAGCCCCTTTTCCCAAAAAACCAAGGACCTCCTTGGAGAGTCCTTTCCATGTTCTGTTCACATTGAAATGTCACCAAAAGAAAACTCTTGGGTAAAGCCTTAATCATCATACCGGCCCTTGGCTGCCATTTTTGGATGGCCCATCTCCTTATGACTTCCATGTCTGGCCTCACCCCCATAAATTTAGCCACCAAAGATGTTATGCCCTCCATAGCCACATGCTTGAGCTAAGGAATGCGGGACGTGCAACCTACCATTGACTGATTTTAGATTAAAACAAGAGTCGGATAATTTTTGCTTACCGCGAAGAGCATTAAGATATGAAGGTCTCCAGTTGCTGGGTTTCTCTTTGTCTCCTTCTTGGGTCTTCCTTTGATCCTGACGCATAGAGTCCTGGTCCCCCTCAGAGAAATCTTCAACCGCATCCGCCCAACGCCCTTGGACCGGTTCCAATAGAACTTCCTTGTCCACATCCTCCGCATGGGGGCCTGCTATCTCGCCAGAGCCCCCACCTGCCGCGTCTGCTGATCTGCCCTCTGAAGTCCCACACCTAGGGTTTGATGCCCCTAGACCTCTCGCTCCTCCTCCTTGCTGCTCCATCAAAATGAATCTGATCCTAAAATATTTTGATAAAAAGACCTTGCCTCTTTTTTATTTCACTCTGGTCTTCAATCCAAACCCCTTCTACTGATTTAATTATGCTAATTTTGGATGTTGATCTTTGTACTATAACCATCCTATGAAAAAATTTGTAGTTTATCTCCTTTTAACCAAGTTTGTTTTGATTTTATTCTCCAAAATTTCTCTTCCTTACTCGAAATATTATGATATTCACTAAGCAACTCCCTTTCCTCCGAGCTTGGATTATTATGATAACCTTTTTGATTTTTAAAAGTTTATCTTTTAGTTATTCTTTATTCTCAAAAATATTTTGAAAAGTGTTCTTGTTCCATTCTTTTAATCTAGATGTCATCGATTTAATTTGTTTTGGAAGTGTATACAAGCCATCATTTCCTAAAGAATTCCATGTTTGTGCTATCATATCAAGAAATTGAGGATGGTCTTCCCACATTTGCTCATATTTAAAATATGATTTTTTTATTCACTTACCACCATTTTAAATCTTATTAGCAAGTGATATGAACCAATCCTTGTCAAGGTATTCATTTTAGCACAAGTTCCTTCATCTAGCAAATGATATAAGAGTATGGATCTATCTAATTTTTTTGCTATTTGGTTGTGGCCTCTCTTGTTGTTGGTCCATGTATAGTTGTCTTCTTCAAACTCAACCTCCCATAGATTATTGTTTTGAATAAAAGCTAAGAAATATCTCATACTTTGGGTTAATTTCCTAATTCCCCCCAAAATTTCATCCAACTTGGTTATGGCATTAAAATCTCCTATGATCATGAATCATGTTTCTTGGTCTTTACTTCTCATAAAGGCTTCGATCCCACTCTAAACTTCTAATCTCCCTGACTGAGTTGTAGGTCCATAGACATTGATAAGGATGAAACAAATATTTGCAAAGTAACATGTGACTAAAGAGGCTATCCAATGCCTAGTTTTATGAATGGTTACTGTTGGTCATCAAATCCACACAGGAAAGGACTTTCGGTGGGTTTTTGCGCCCTAGACCTACGACCAACATTGAAAGGCCGAAGGGAAGAGATGCCCCTCGTGCCAATCTTCGGAGAAAGGCCGGCTCCTATACTAATCTACTTTTGGGGTTTAAGACAAGAGTGCAGGAAAGAAATAAACAGAGTAAGGGTTAGGAAAAGAAATAAAAAGGGGTAAGGGTTAGAGATGATGATTTAATGTGGGAGAGAACAGGAAGCACGATTACTCGCTAACAACTTGAATAACAGCAAGAAATACCAAGAACAACACGAAAGAAACGAAATGTCGAACTTCCTATGTATCCTCTAGACGGGTTCGCAGGGTTCTCCTTTCTCTCTCGCTGGAATTCAGGGTTCAGAGTAACAGCGATTAAGATAAGGGAATAACAAAAACCTTGATCCACCAGGCAGCATAAAGGAAAGCGACAAGACGTTTTTCCTCTCCTATGTATCCTTCAGGGCGAATTTCAGGGGTTCGGTCCTCGATCACGCACCGGATTCAGGATTCAGAGTCTCAGTACGCGAACGAGAAAAGACAAAATAATTAAGCATAGAAGGCAGCATAAAAGAGAGAAATAGAGCACAAAAGTCTTTAGTATTAAACACAGGACATCAAGTTACAACAACTTTCTAGCAAAAAGTTCCCCCCCCTTTTACATTGCAAAGCCTGGGTTTTTATAGAGGACCCGGCCCTTTGAATCATTATTACAAAAACGACAGAGTACACCCTCGAGCCCTAAGAAATTGGCTCCTCGTTGATGCTGCGGATGATCCCTCAAATCGGCTACCAAAACTGGTAAGGGTGACCGAGTCAGCCGAGGAAAGACGCATTAAATGAGCCACCTGGGTGTCCTTGGATTGCGGGTGCGGTGCTCGAGTGGTGGTCATGCTTGCTGGGCTCTTCTTCTCGGGCGATACTTCGCATCCAATTGCCAAAAATGAGCAACGGGCTTATCGGGCAAGAAAATATGCATTTATGAGGCTCTCTGACTACCTCGAGAAAATGCCCAACTTGGGAAGCGTTCCTGGGAATCGCCTCGCTGATTTTCGCTTCGCAAAACTACTTCGGGGGTGTGGAGTGCCGAAGTCAATCTCCCTCTATCCTTCGCTGCTTTGCTAGTGAAACTGCTTTGCTGATAGGTCGGGAAAACGCTTCGGGCCGATCTTCTTTTGAAACGGTGGTTCGGGGAGTTTCGATCGAAACACTTTTCGACCTCTACTGCTTCGGGTGAAAACTGGCCGAAGTGGGTTTTAGAAATACTTCGGGCCCGAAGTAATTTCTTTGCCTTAGCTGATTTGGGCCATCTTTTCTTCTTCGGCGAAGTTGCTTGGATGCCGCTTCGCAAAATTCTTCGCCCGAAGTAGTCGTTGGGAATACTTCGAGTGCGAAGCGTTTTGTTCGCTTTCTCGGCAAATTTCTTGCCCGAAGTGATGATTTGAAGCGCTTCGGGCCCAAAGCTCTTTTCTTTTCATTTTGTCCACCAGGGGGCGATAGGGAAAACCAAAATTGCTATAACTTATAAACAAAAGAAAACTTTCAACAAAACAAATATCATACAAAGCTTAATTTTTCTGCCCCTTGGTGGAATGTGACAATATTGTCAACAGTTACATAGGAGGTCCTAATAGGATTCCAATAAGTTAGAATTCTCCCTATTGCTCAAAATTCATAGCATCTCATTCACATCTCACACATACTACTTTCATAGTTTTAAAAACTTCTTTTGTCATTTTAGTTTCCTGGATACAAAGAATATTAGACTTATTACTTAAATAGAGGTCCTTGATACACCTTTGCTTTGAGGGGGCATTAACACCCCTTTTAGTTTCTTGGATACAAAGAATATTAGACTTATTACTTAAACAGAGGTCCTTGATACACCTTTGCTTTGAGGGGGCATTAACACCCCTTATATTCCATGAGATGATAATCATGTCTCATTAGGGGCTATTGGCCTTACCTACGAATTGTCAATATCATTTTGTTGTTTGATAAAGAGAAGTTCAACCAACTTAGTTTGTGTTCCTTTCTCTATGTTTGCTCTTGCTTCCTTGGATCTCGCTTGATAATTTGAAGATTTTTTCTTTTTGCCTTGCCTTTATCGGGAGTAGGTCTTATTATTGTATTTCTCAATATTCTTTCACATCTTTCTTTTTCATTAGATTTATCTTCTCCTAGCTCTACTACAAAAGCTTTTGGCTTGTCCTACTCAATTTCTGGTATTTCCTTATTAATGGTAGAGGTATTAACATCTAACGCTGCATTTTCTTTACCATTTTTTTTCTCTTGAATGGTGCATAGTACTTCAAAAGAGTCTTCAAACTCTGATGAAACACATTCCTTAGGTTCATTAAGAATGTTCATCCCGAAATCAAGATCACACTGAATACACAAATCCTTGTTAATTTGTTGAATATGTTGTACTATGTCCTCTAAGCTTTGATCTACTTTTTCTTCATAGGCTTAAGCCTCAAAAGAGTTGGTATTTATTTCAATATCCTTCCTTATTGATCTCCACTTTTTATTTGCTTTTATTTCTCTAGATTTATTTTTTGAAAGTTGAAAACCATTCTCATCCATATCCATTTGTAAGTTTCTCTTGCGGTTTTCTACATATGATTCTACTTGACTCTTCTTAGGGCATGATATCTCAATATGCCCCACCTCATGACATCTTCTACATCTAAAATATATATTTTTATAATCTATGGTTTGGATCTTATCCCATACTTAAAAACGATTGATTCTAGTAAAACTTTACTTATATCAATCATGACCAATATCCGAACATAAATAGCCAAGAATCCATCATTTGTAGTTTCTAAAATCTTAAGTAATTATCCCAAAGTGTTGGTTATTGCCTTAAAGGTATTCATATCCCAAAATTCAATGGTTCATAAATAACCCCAAAAGAGCAGTGTGATAAAGCATAAGAATCATCCTGATTCATTCAGGATTGAATGGATTCAGTTTATGAAAAAAAAAGAGAGAGCTGCGGGTCGATGGAAACTAAGGAAATTGATTCTGTAACAAATGAAATGAGGGCTCCATTGCAGAGGGAAGACCTGAACATCAATTTAATTTAAAATTCATATCCCAAAATTCAATGGACAACCCATACATCCTAACCCAGCCCATACATCCTAACCCAAATTGGTACTAGGGATAGATTTACATTTTCAGGTGAAAAACCTTCATACCAATGGGTAAGGAAGTGTGCTCCTCTTCCCATAAACCAAGGACCCCCTTTTAGGATTCTATCACTTTCTTCCCTAGAACAAAAATTGGCCAAGAAGAAACCTTTGGGAAGAAAGGATACACTCACTCCTAGAGATTTCCAACTCCTATCAATCCATTTTTTTCAAGGTTGAAGGCCTAACCAATACCCATTAAATTTGCGAAAGACTACCCTATCTTTGAGCGATCCTTTATGGAAGACTCACTAACCTCTATTAGTGGAGATGATTTTAAGGATTTAGCTATAAATATGTCCATGGGAAGGAAACTCAAACTCAAAATCTACTAAATTTACCAAAATATCCTATAGTGAATATAATATTTGATAAAAAAATTATAATAAGCTGCATGCAAAATTTATGAGATAAAAAAAGGGAAAAAAACTTAGCTGGAAAATTCTATGCTCAAACATAATGTCTTAAAGCCCTAACCCTCCATTGCTCCTTCCATCATCCGAACCTTGGCTAACAGATATTTGAAATTTTATTTTTTGCGATTTAAAAAATAGTCATTGCCCTTATTTTGGATGGTTGACTTCACAATATCGTATCTTCCTCAATATTGCTCGAATTCTTTTATATGACTACTCATTTTAAAGCTCTTCAAATTCCATACAAATTGGTCAAATTGGTTTAAAAATCAGTTACATCAGACAACTTTTCACGAAAATATAACTCCTAAAAAATAAATTTTTTTTAAAAAAATACTCTGATCCTTCAAAACATTCTTTTAACTTATCATTATATAAAATAAATAATATATAATAATACTAATAAAAATTATTATTTATTTAATATATCTAGCTATACTTTATTTATCAAAACATTATATACATACAATTCTACTTAACATTATATTTGAATCTTAAACTTTCTATATGCAGTTCTAAATATTTCTTTTTGAATCTTAAACTTTGTATATGCAGTTCTAAATATTTCTTTGTTAAAGTCCACTTAAGATTAAAGGATATTAAAGTCACTTAAGAGTAAAGGATATTAAAATAAAGTTACGATAGCTTGAAATATGTTTTGAATCTTGTCGATTCTAAACATGTTTTAAACCATTAATCTCTAACTAGCATGATTGTTTAGGTTAATGTGAGAAATCCCTACAACCCAGATGTTTAAGGTTGAACATCCCCATCCCAACCATTACCTTTGATAAAAGTGAGAGCTGAGCTTATCAATAGAGGCTAAATACACAGTTATACACACACCTACCTCCTCTCAATAGAGGCTAAATACACAGTTATACACACACCTACCTCCTCACACACTAGCCCGTGCCGCGGTTTAAACTTTGGATCTCCTGAAGAAGAGCCAAAACCTGAAACATTGGGCTGCTCCTTGAAGGTATTTTTTTTAAAACATAAAAGACTGGGAACATCTTTTTTAAGAGGAATTGGTGACATCAATGGTGCTATCACTGTAAACCTAGTTCGTTGGGTTAAACGAAGTCGATAAGGCGAGTACTGCTGACCTTGAAGGCATCAAACTAGGCAGTCAACTGACAAACACTACCTCTGACCTCTGAAGGTATGGGCAACCAACTAACAAACAATCTGCCATTACCATTTAGCCTATCCCGTCAAGGTATACTATGGTTGAACCTTCAATCTCTCCAAATACCAATATAACCTGGTTTAAACCTTTTACCTCTTCAAAGAAAGACAAAAACCCTAACTACTATGGTGTCTTTATCGGATTAAAATTTAAATTTTTAAATAAATCTTTATCAGACTAAAATATGCAAGTCCTTTAAAATTTGAAGCTAAGTATCTAAATAAAAACCCAAAAACTTAAAGTTATCTTTGTGTGCAAGAGATATCTATTTTTGCAGTAGTATGACCTTAATCTCTCAGGTGCGAAATATCTATTTCTGAGGGTTACCACTGCATAAACCCTAAAGCAGAAAACACACAAGAAAGTAGCTAAATTTTGTTTAAAAAAATTCAACGCTGTACTTACGAGGAAGCATGGGAGGTTTGAATTGAAGTCATTTCCGTACCATTTAGCAGGTTGGGTTTAATTCAATTTTTTCTTTCAGCTTTCCTGAGGCATGCTTTTATACGTGGTGTGCAGAGTCCTGGTCTGTAAGTTTGCATTTGCAGTCGAAACAATTAATCAGAATTTTAAAATGTTACTGTGAAAGGATTCTTTTCGCTTGGCATAAGTATATTATCCTTATGGACTGATTACCTTTAATGGGCTAAAAGCAATGTCGCATCCTCAGCCTGCAACGGCAATGGCGGCCACTCTCTCACTCAGAGTCAGGGCTTTCTACAATCATTCGATATCACGCAGCATCTTCATTACAACGAGGAGCACAACATTTAGTACACACAGTCATTCCCAATCCCAAACTCTAGGAGGAGCAACAGACAAGTCCGACGTAATCATCGACAAGCTTTGCAGATTACTCTCCAAGCATGAAAACAATGCACTCATCTACGCCCTGTCTCGACTCCTCTGTCAACCCCACCGCCAATACTCTCTGCAATGGAAGAAATACCCTGAAATCTTACTCAACTTGAAACCCCACCATGTGGAAAAGGTTCTCGCAAAATCGCAGTCCTCCATTCAGCCCGAAAATGCTCTCCACTTCTTCAGATGGGCCGCCGATCACAACAATCCCTGCTTTAACATAATATCTTCCTGTATTTTGGCCCACATTCTCGCCAGGGCAAACATGTTCGCCCCTGTCCGTTCCATTCTAGGGCAATTGATTAACCATAACAGACCAATGGAAAAACACGAGAAAATTCTCCATAATTTGACCAGAACATGCAACCGCAATTCAGAGGCTTTCGATTTGTTGATTCATATTTATTTAAAAAGGAAAATGGTCCAACGTGGCGCCCGCGTGTTCTTTACGATGAGGGCACGCGGATTCGTGCCCCGTCTGAGGACTTGTAACGGTCTTCTTGGTGCCCTTTCCAAAAGAAAGCGCATAAGGATGGCGTTGAGGGTTTATGAAGAAATGCTGAGGGCCGGGATAGGTCCTGACGTTTATACTTTCAGTGTCGTAATCAATGTTTTTTGCAAGGTGGGGAAGATTGAAGAGGCCATGGAAATGTTTGTCAAAATGGAGGAGGTGGGCTGCGTGCCGGATGTTGTTACCTACAATGCCCTCATCGATGGTTTGTGCAAAAAGGGGAGGTTTCAGGAGGCCTTTGATTGCAGAGAGAGAATGCAAGCCAGAGGAATAGGGGCCAGTGTTGTTACATACACTATTTTTATCCATGGGCTTTGTAAGGTCCAGAAGCTTGATAAGGCAAGATTGCTGGTGCAGGAAATGGGTTGCAATGGGTTGGTACCTAATGAGGTTACTTGTAATGTTTTGATTGATGGGTTTTGTACGGCTGGGGAGATGCAATTGGCTGTAGGGATCTTGAAGGAGATGGTGTGCAGGGATTTGGTGCCCAAAGGTGCGATTTGTACGGCAGTGATTGATGGACTGTGTAAGGCAGGGGATGTTAAGGATGCATTGGGTCTGCAGGTTGTGATGTTGAAGAAAGGGTTTGTGCTGAATACTGTGACATTGAATGCGCTCTTCAATGGTCTTTGTAAGGCAGGTAAAACTCAGGAGGGCCAGAGGCTTTTCTGGGACATGGTGGGGGTGGGCTTCGTACCTGATGTTGTTAGTTACAATACTCTTATTGATGGGTACTGCAAAGAGGGCAACATTTTGAAAGCCTTTGCACTAAAGGAGGATATGATGAAGAGGAACGTTCACCCCAATGTTGTGACCTACAATGGGCTAATTAATGGGCTTTGTAAGCTGGGGAGGATGTCAGAGGCAGATGTGATGTTGAAGGAGATGTTGGGGAGAAATTTGGCACCGGAGATTGTTACTTACAGCACGTTGATAGATGGGCACTGCAAGTTGGGCAGCATGAAGGAGGCAAAAGGGATGTTGAAGGAGATGATGCAAAGTAATTTGCTGCCAAATCGTTTTACTTACACTGCTCTGATTGAAGGGCATTGCAAAGATGGGAATCTGGCGGAGGCTTTCAAGCTTAAGGATGAAATGTTAGAAAAAGGAATGATGCCAGATGTTGTTACATACTCTGTGCTTGTTCATGGTCTATGTAGCAATGATCAGCTGAAGGCCGCAAATGCTGTGTTGGATGAGATGCGGAGCAAGGGCTTGTCGCCCAATGTCGTGAGTTACACATCGCTTATCCATGGCTATTGCAAAAAGCGAAGGATGCAGGATGCTTACAATGTCTTAAAGGAAATGCAAGACCGCGGCATGGTCCCAGACAATGTTAGTTACACTATATTGATTGATGCAAATTGCAAAAAAGGGAACATGCAAGAAGCCATGGAGCTGTACAATGAAATGATGAGAAACAGAGTTGATCCGGATGTTTTTACTTACAATACACTCATTAATGGATTTTGCAGGAAAGGAAGTGTGAAGAATGCTTTTAAGCTATGTGATGAGATGGTAAACAAAGGTATCATTTTGGACAGAGTTACCCGCAACACATTGTTTAATGGACTTATGAAATTGGGAAAAGTTGAGGAGGCAGTCCTGCTATCTCAGAATATGGTGGACAGGGGTTGGGTTCGTTGTTGATATATGCAAGTTAGATTATATTCTGAATTTTGTAAAGCATGACAAAGAAGCATTGGGAATAAGGATGTGCACATTCTGGTATGCATTGATTCAGAAGCATTTCACAAGGTTATGCAGCTTTCCTCTGAACTGTATTTCTTTACTTCTACACCTGAAAATTTTATTTCGCTGTCAAAAATTGTATTCCCTACTCCATTCCTGTTATAAAACTTGCCTGAGTTTTATTGACTATCATCCATGCATTTGTTTGCAAATACTATTTACAAAAGAGCTTTATGTGAAAACTATTTTTTTTTACTGAACTCTAAAGTTATAACCACTTACCAATCCATTTAACCGACAATCAAGATCGAAAGGTTTTATGAATCTTTTCTTATGAAGATTTATTGCTGATTGTTAAAATTTGCAGCCATATTGAAAGTCAATACCAATTGGAGAAGCTTCAAGGTGTTCGCTAATACATTAATTTAAAGATTCAGTTGTTTGCTGTAAAGTGACCTCTGAGAACTCCATGCCAATCTCACAAGTCTGGAGTTTTCTTGAAGTCACTTGTATAAATTATTTATTGACAAGGTTGCAATATTAATTTAGTGAGACGTGAAATTTCTTTGCAATAAATCATATTGTTCTTGGTCACATGCAGAAGAACTCGTTTCAGAACAATGCATCTCCAGCTAAGCATCCAGTGAAAAGACCATTTGAACTTCAGGTCTATTTATGAAAGGTGAACATTTGAAAGCAAGATTATTTGTGCCTTCTAATGTAAAATCTCTCATTTTATAAAATCTAAGACCATAGCAGATGGTAATGTTCACTCTGGAGCATCTGCTTCTAAGGTGAAATGGGATTAGTATAAGCAAGCAGTTGTGAGCACAAAGACAAAAGTATGGACATTGTTAAGGAATTGGGAGAGAAAGCATAAGATGTCAAGGAATCTAATACTTTTTAACTCTGTCTGGGCAGTGAAAACAAGGCCGTACCAGAAAGGGAGCTTAACATGGGTCTTCAACCAAATTTGAAAAAGATTGCTAGATTGTTCTGACACAAATACGAGGAAACAGCATGAGGCAGAAAGTACCGTGGGTTATTTGTTATCGAGACTGAGAACTTCAATGACAGTGATTATCACAAGAATGGTAAGAACTGAATAAATATTTTTAAGTTTGCTTTTGTTTGTTTGTCCATTTTCATGCCCACTTTGATTGTCGTACTTTTGGGATGTGCAATTCTACATTATTTCAATTAAAAAAAATGCATTTCAGGTTTGGCTTTTGGAGAGAGCTCTTACTCATAATACTATTGTGATGACTAATGTCATTTTCAGTGGTCTTTGCAAGACAAGTAACAGTATGTGAGCTGAGAGGATTTCTCGAGAGAAGGCAGGGATGGGTTTTGTTCCTAATGTTCTTCATTATAATACTCTTATTGATGGCTACTGCAAAGTGAGCAACCATTTAAAAGATTTTGCACTGAAGGAGGATATGATGAAAATAAAGTTTTGTCTAATGTTTTTACCTACATTCCGTGATCAAAGGGCTATGGAAGTTAGGGAGGATATTGGAGGCAGGTTTCCTGTTGACGGAGAAGTTGAAGAGAAACTTGGATCTGAATCTTGTTGCTTACATCACATTGATAGACGTGCACCGCAAGTTAGGCAACATGGAGAAGCCAAGAGGCTCTTGGAGGAGATGATGTGTCACAATCCAGGTCTACTCACCTGGTTGTCAAAACCCAAATTCATAAAAATTGATAAGTGCATACATAAATGTCACACATTTATACTGATTTACCCAACTTGTTATTAGTACTTGGCATAGAGTTGGCATAGAGTACCTTGGCATAGAGTTGGCATAGAGTACTTGGCATAGAGGAGTTGCACTTCAAGTTTTCCTACCACTGGAGATGGTGACTTAAGTGCTCGGGACCGGCCAACTTCCTGCAATAGGTTGCCATTATTATTAGATCCTTACCCCTCCCTCGGGTATTTGTTGATCTTGGCATGGGGTTGCCCTTCCAGGGCCCATAACACCTGGAAGGGTGGACGCAGTAATTCCCCTATTCTAAAGCTTGTCGGACGTGGATTCGCAATCCCATTCTCGTCCTCGTATAAACTCAATATATTCATGGTTTGGAACTAACGTAGCGATGCTAGTGCCTGATCATTGAACTTCCACCGAGGTTTAATCAGGGTCCACCATTGCATGGCTTTCGGACCAGATGTCTCAGTCCAAACTCCGGTTGACGGTAATGCTGCCCATACCATCTACCGCTGGAACTCCCAACCTCATGGACCAGCTCTCTGGCCATGAGCCATGTTGGTAATTCCGCAACCAGAGTAGGTTTATATTCATGGTTTGGAACTAGCGTAGCTATGCTAGTGCCTGATCATTGACCTTCAACTAAGGTTTAATCAAGGTCCGCCATCGCATGGCTTTCGGACCAGATGTCTCAGTCCAAACTCCGGTTGACGGTAATGCTGCCCATACCATCTACCGTTGGAACTCCCAACCTCATGGACCAGCTCTCTGGCCATGAGCCATGTTGGTAATTCCACAACCAGAGTAGGTTTGTGAGCATCCTCACGTACTACTCGTATGTTATCCTGGAGCGACGTCCCATACCGCCGCCCTTTACTCTCAGCAGCATAGGCCCTCTGTCATTTCTAGTAGCTGAAAAACAGATAACATCGATTCGCGATAGTTGCCACCGCAGCTATTGGAGTTGGGTGTGTGCCACCTTCTCGATAAGCACTGTAAATAATCAATCTTTCTGATTGAAAAATCATATACCCTCACCCCCTTCTCGGAGTTTAAGAACTTTATGGTTAAACTTCATGGTCAAACATTCTTTCGAAAATTGGTGAAACTTCATAGTCAAACATTCTTATCGAAAATTTTATTGTCCCCTAAGCCCTTAAGATAATTTAGCAAGATGAGTTATAACTTCATGTTTAATATGGTTTCCTTATGGTACATTATGGCTGTGCGTAACTCAAAAAGATTCCTTTGCATAAAAGGGTCTGTATACAATAATATTTAGAATGACTTTTCACGCATTTGACCGAACCTTGAGAACAGCATAGTTAATATTCTAAGGCTTCTACTTGTGCGAATGGCCAGGCACTCAGCTATCTACAACATAGGTTTTTTTATACCAGTTTCCAGTTTAAATATAACAGTCTTATAGCCGTGTTTGATAGCTTAAAGATTAAATTTCGCCAACAAAGTCCTTTAAAGTCGACGAGCAAAAATAAATAACTATACGAAATACATTTCATTCTACTAATAATAAATAAATTTCCAGACTTGTCGTTTACCATAACAAAGGTTTATACAGAACAAACGACTCTTCCTCTTTACCAATTTTGACATATTCGAATTAAATTTTCTCTAATACCCTGATAGTATCTAAGGTCTCTTGTGTTTAATTTTTACACCTTCCTCATTTATATAAACTATCTGCCACAAGATAAACAACTGTTTTTAACGAAACACCAAAGAATGCGCTGCACTCATTTATCAAACATTCATAATACATAATGAAGATAATAAAAAAAACATCTATACTAAAATCCTTTTATGATTGATACTTCGAATTAAACACTGTCATCTTTCACATTAAAGAAATTCACCATTATTTTATATAGCTTAACAACAGTATGCGGCAAGCCTGCACCATAATGCCTTTTAATTAAACATAAGACTTTAATTATCAAGTAAGGTGCCTTTCTCGCTGTAGCTAACACAAACCGTAGCTACGTCCCCAGAAGTCCGCAAGCCGGGTGGCGTCACCTCCAAGGAGCCACCCAACAGGCGGTGACAGTGAAATTGGAAGTTTTGTTTGGGTCAACTTGGCCCTTATCATGAATGCATGAATCTAATTGCAATCCAAATGCATCATACAATCCAACATAGAGCATGCAGTTGTTTTTGTAATTTATGTAGATTTTACTTTAAATACAAATCTAATCTGCGCAACTTATGGAAATTGCTACTATTTTGTTTACTAATCCAAAGTCAAATCAATGGAGGGAAATCATATTAATGGAGGGAAATCATATTACAGCCCTGAATTGAATTCTCTCAGCAACATAAACAGAACATACAATCAAAACAGCATCAACTGTAGTTTTTCTTTTACGAAGGAATATTAATTTGACACAAGTAGCAATTAAAAGCAACACACTCATCATAGCCATGGCTTATTCAATCAATCAAGACTTACTACAATTCCAAACCTTTAGAGCAGATGGTGAACAGGCGACACGTGAGCCAGAATTAGTCTGAACTGATTTATTCATGATAATTCATTACAATATATAGCTTGGGAATGTAACTGAAGAATCTCCCAAGTTAGTAAAAGACAGATACGAATCTTCCAAGTGGGTAAAGAAAACAAATATATGAGAATCAAATGTTCTCAACATCACACCAAACCACCTAAATATTACCTATTACAACTGGAGATATTCACAGGGAATATTGCCCCATGAAAATAGAAAAACACACTAATAATAGAAATCAATCAAACTCCAACATACTCCCCCTTGAAGTTGAGGGGACTGACAAGGAAGTTCCTCAGCTTCAAAAATTGAGCTTTGACAACTCCCTTGGTGAACAAATCTGCAATGTTGTCTTCAGTGTTGCAATGATGCAATTCAATCACCTTCTTCTCGACCATGTCTCGGATGAAGTGATACTTCATATCAAAATGCTTTGACCTGCTGTGATGAACTGGATTATATGCTAGCTGAATAGCACTCATGTTATCACAATACAATGTAGTAGGACCATATTGTTGTTCTCCAATTTCTTCAAGGACTTTCCTCAACCACAATGCTTGAGCACTAGCACTTGTGATTGCAATGTATTCTGCTTCGGTGGAAGAGAGAGCAACTGTAGTTTGTTTCTTTGAGCTCCAAGTGATTAAACCAGACCCAAGGCTGAAACAATTACCTGATGTAGACTTCCTGTCATCTATATTACTCCCCCAATCTGAATCACTAAAACCAAACAATTTTACATCTTCATTTTTACAATAATGGATGCCAAAATCCATTGTACCTTTTACATATCTCAGTATTCTTTTTGCAGCTTTCATGTGTAATTCAGAAGGGTCACTCATATACCTTGATACAAGTGATACAACACATGCAATGTCTGGTCTAGTGTTGGTGAGAAACATCAAACTCCCAACCATACTTCTATATGTGGTCACATCAACTTTTTCAGTTCCATCATCCTTACTCAACAACTCACCATGAGCTATTGGTGTTGCAACAGGTTTACAATTTTCCATCCCAAATTTTTTTAACATATCATTGGCATATTTGTTTTGACAAATGAAAATTTCACTATCACTTTGATACACCTCCATACCAAGAAAATAGTGCATCAAGCCTAGATCTTTCATCTCAAATTCATGCATCATGGCATTCTTGAAGTCATCATTCAACTTAGGATTACTACCTAAGTAAATCAAGTCATCCACATATAAACAAACAAGGAGAATGTCATTACCTTGTTTCTTATAGTATAAGGTTGGCTCACTCTTGCTTCTCACAAAACCATATTGACGGAAGTACCCATCAATTCTTGAATACCAAGCTCTTGGAGCTTGCTTAAGACCATACAAGGCCTTCTTCAACCTGTACACAAGATTCTCCTTACCTTGAACTACAAATCCTTGAGGTTGTTGCACATAAACCTCCTCATCCAAGAATCCATTCAAAAAAGCACTTTTTACATCCAAGTGATGTACATTCCAGCTTTTATGAGCAGCAATAGAAAGAACCATCCTCACTGTTTCTTGTCTTGCAACTGGAGCAAAAGTCTCCTCATAATCAATGCCATACCTTTGTGTGAACCCCTTGGCCACAAGTCTTGCTTTGTGTCTCTCCACACTTCCATCAGAATTATATTTTGTTTTGTAGACCCATTTAGAGCCCACAACTTTCTTGCCTTTTGGAAGCTCAACTAGCTCCCAAGTATCATTCTTCTTGATGGAGTTCATTTCTTCTTTCATTGCCTTCATCCATACATCATTAGTACATGCTTGTTCATAACAAGATGGTTCTAAATCAACAAGAGACATTAAGGCATAATTCACAACATCACCTTTGGGCTTACCATCATTTTCATCACCATACATATGCAAGTTTTCAAGTCTTTTCACCACTTGATCTACCTCTTGTGCTTGACTTCTTGTAACTCTTCTTTGAAAATTTGTATCTAACATTTGAGAGGATGGATGGTTTTGTTGGAGCTTTTTACTTTTCAACACATTACTTGGAGAATCTTCACTCAATAGTGTGAAATCTTCATTTGTTTGAATAGTACTCCTTCGATAAATGTCACTTAAGCTTCTTACCTTCCTTGGTGGACTTGAACTTGCACTTGAAACTGAAGAACTAGATGAGGGGCTGCTTGGTGGAGAACTAGATGAAGGGCTTCTTGTTGGAGAGCTAGATGAGGGGCTGCTTGGTGGATTAGTAGCACTTGGAACTAAAACATTAGTGGGCTGCTCATCATCATCAATAATACCACCAGTCAAAACAGATTTTGACTTCTCAATATGGCCTTTTTGATGACCATAAACTCCCCCTTCATCAAAAATCACATCTCGAGACACGACAACCTTGTGTGTCTTTGGATTAAAGAGCCTATATGCTTTGGTATTTTCACAATACCCAAGGAATATGCATGCTTCACTTTTGGGATCTAACTTCTTCCTTTTTTCATCAGGAACATGTGCATAAGCCAAGCAACCAAAAACTCTGAAATGACTTACAGTTGGTTTCCTTCCATACCATGCCTCATATGGAGTGATGCCATCCAAGCTAGAAGTAGGACTCCTATTCAAAATATAAATGGAAGTCCTTACCGCATCAGCCCAATACATATTAGTTAACCTCTTTGTTTGTAGCATGCTTCTTGCCATATTTACCACTGTTCTATTTTTACGCTCAGCCACACCATTTTGTTGTGGTGTGTAAGCAGCTGTGAGTTGCCTTCTAACACCACAATCTTTACAAAATTGAAGAAATTCATTTGAACAAAATTCTCCTCCCCTATCAGTCCTTAAACATTTTACATAGTGCCCACTTTGATTTTCAACATGATTTTTAAAATCTTTAAAACAATCAAATGCCTCATCCTTTGTCTTCAAAAGATAAACCCAACACATTCTTGAAAAATCATCTATGAAGGTGAGAAAGTATGAATTCTTACCAATACTTTGAGTCTGCATTGGCCCACAAATATCAGAATGCACCAATTGAAGGGGATAAGTGGCTCTCCATGCTTTGCCTTTTGGAAAATTCATCCTTGAGTGCTTGCCCAAAGCACATCCTTCACACACACCTTTTTGATCATCAATTTTAGGTAGCCCATATACCATCTCTTGAGAAACCATTTTCCTCAAACTAGGAAAATTTACATGGCCAAATCTTAAGTGCCATAGCCAACTTTTGCTATCAATGGCTGCACATGCAAAATCATTCTTTTCTTCTCCAAATTTTAGAGGAAACAATCTATTCTTGGTCATGGGAATAGTAGTGACGTGCCTATGCCCATGATTCTTATCAAAAATCTCACACTTATTGTTTTCAAACACAAGCTTAAAATTCTTTTCCATGATTTGCCCAACACTCAACAAATTATGTTTTAAATTTGGAGTGTAGTAAATATCAGTCACTTTCTTCTTACCTTCATTAGTTTGTACCTCCATGGTTCCTTTGCCTTCAACTTGCAATGCTTTATCATCTCCAAGCTTGATCTTGGACTTGTAGGAATTGTCAATTGTAGATAGCAACTCCTCCTTGCCGGTCATGTGATTGGAACATCCGGTATCAAGAATCCATGTCTCATTCATATTTTGATCAGATTTGCCATATGACAAAAACAAAATTGATGAGTCCTCCTCCTCACCATAGTGTGCATTATTGCTTCTTCCTCCATGTGATGCTTTCAATCTACAATATTTTTCAAAGTGCCCATACTTGTTACAATAGTAACATTGCTTGTTACTTCTTCCTTGATAGCTACTTCTTCCTCTTTCGTGAGAGCCACCTCTTCCTCTTTCTTGGAAGCCACCTCTTCCTCCTCTTGGAGAAAAACTACCTCTACCTCTTGAAGAAGATCTACCTCTTCCTCTCCATTGGCCTCTTCCTTGGCCTCTTCCTCTTGAACTAGATTCACCTTCTTTGGATGAAAATGCTTTTTCTTCCATTCCCCCAACATTTGGAGTTGAAGAGAATCTCTCCTCATGGGACATTAAGGAACCCATGAGCTGATCATATGTGAGAGTAGTCAAGTCCTTACTCTCCTCAATTACAATGGATACTTGGCTCCATTTGGGTAAAAGTGTCCTCAACACTTTCTTTACAATGACTTCATTATTCACTTCTTCACCAAGAGTCTTCATTTTGTCAACACATGCTTTGGCTCTCATGCAATAGTCTCCAACCTTTTCATTTTCCTTCATCCTGAGATTTTCAAACTCCATTTTTAGAGTTTGCAATCTCACTTGCTTGACTTGAGTGTTGCCTTCATAGCTCTCTTTTAGAGCTTGCCATGCATCTTTGGCTGATGCACAACTTGCAATCCTTGGGAAAATGCTCTCATCCAAGGTTGTTTGCAAGTAGAATATTGCAAGACTATTCTTCTTTTGTGCCTCTCTTGTTGCTTGTCTATCGACAGCTGGAACAATACTCCAATCGGTTGGCTCTGTGTAGCCATCCTCCACAATCTCCCAAGCACCTTTGCTAATGAGCAAGTGCTTCATCTTGATTGACCAGTAGTCATAGTTGTCTCCTCTAAATTCTGGGACTGGGACATTAATGTTGCCATTTGCCATTTTTACAAATCAATGGTGCAGCTCCTTCCTTACTCGTTGGTGGACTTTCAATCCCAATGATTGTTCTTCAAATGCAACAGACAACGCTTTGACGGTGTGTAGCTTATTCATCTTTACTCTTACTGCTTGGTATAATCGGAAACCTTTTCTTTAATACGAAGCCACCTTGACTGACCTCGGAAACAAAACAAAAAATAAACACTATTTTTCCAATATTTCCCCAGAGTGATTCCGATCTCGAGCCAGAGCGCTGCCTGGATTTGATGATGCCCGTGCCCGTCTCTACTAAATCGTTGAAGATGCCGAAGACGCCTTTGAAAAAAGTGTGGAGAACGGTGCCGTTGCCGTCCTGAAACAACACAAAAAAAATCTTAAACAAAAAATTAGCAAGGTTTCTCTCAAACCTGAATCTGATACCACATGTGAGCCAGAATTAGTCTGAACTGATTTATTCATGATAATTCATTACAATATATAGCTTGGGAATGTAACTGAAGAATCTCCCAAGTTAGTAAAAGACAGAACGAATCTTCCAAGTGGGTAAAGAAAACAAATATATGAGAATCAAATGTTCTCAACATCACACCAAACCACCTAAATATTACCTATTACAACTGGAGATATTCACAGAGAATATTGCCCCATGAAAATAGAAAAACACACTAATAATAGAAATCAATTAAACTCCAACATGACACCTTTTTAATTGGATGAGTGACAAAGACAACACCCTCGTCAAGAATTCACGCAGCAACCCCGTTCGTAGATAGCAACCATACACGGAACAAAATTTTCTTATATGCCGCAAGTGACTTCCTTCCCTTGGTTTATAGCCTTTACACAAAACTAATATGGTGACACCTATTATCTTGCCATGCAGAAGGGTTATTTCTTTCCCTTCAAAACTAATATGGTGACACCTATTATCTTACCATGCAGAAGGGTTATTTCTTTCCCTTCCGAGTGGTTGAGCTTTCATCCTCCGATGAGTAAGCATTTTGCTTAAATTTTCCTTCTATATAAACTTTAATTATTTAGATATATGCTTTCTTTTTACTTATTATTTATTATCTTTTTACTGTTTTTATTATTTATATATATATTTATTATTATTATTATTTTTTATTTCCATTTTAAAATACAATGTAATTTTTATTCTTTATATATTTAATTTAAAATAATTTCATTTATAATATATTTGCATGTTTTGGACATTTTCTTTTCATCTTAAGAAGGCAATAATGATACCGAAATATAAAGAAACAATTCATACAAAACAATTTTCTATTTCAAAACAAAAGAAATACAAAATTCAATCATCAATATGCATCACAAATGCAGCAGGCAAGATGTCATAAATGCAAATTTTCAGTGGGCTTCCATGTACCCACGGGCCAAGGTGCACGAGGCAGGACATCATATCCCACCTTACTTGACGCTTCCAACATTCTGTCTCTGCCAGGAGGTGATATTTGCCTTGTCCGCTTTTCATACCTCGGAGTGAAAAACCTGCACATACACAAATGCCTACAGCAGCATCACATTCTTCCAATAAAATAATAAACAAATAATAGGGATGTTACACGATGGATCGTAATTTGAGGGAAAATATTTCTAGTATTCACATGCATTATTCTGATTGATTGGGGATGCAGGGATGTGAATTTGGCAGAGACATTCAAGCTTAAGGATGACATGTTAGAAAAAGGGATGATGCCAAATGTTGTAACATACTTTGTGCCTGTTCATTGTTTGTGCAGCAATGGTCAGATGGAGGCGTAAAATACTCTTTTGGATGGCATGTGGTGCAAGGGCTTGCTACTTGGTGTTGCCAAAATGGCAGGATATAGGATGGGAGTCTAGCAGGGACTTTCAGTCTTAAGGATAAAATAGTAGAAAAAGAGATGATGCCAGATATAGTAACATATTCTGTGTTTGTTCATTGTCTGTGCAGTGATGTCCAGATGGAGGTGGCAAATGCCCACGGGCTTAGACCGATTAGGAAGATTAATACTTTATCGTGATCTTGACATAAGGGTCGAAATTCATAGATATACACCACTAAATTAATAATATAAGGTAAAGCAAAAACTGACCCTTGCTCACACAAGGAGGTCTCGTACACCCAAGAGGTGTGCTGGTTATCTTGTGACCTAAAAATCACCTTAACCTTTATGGGCTTATTGACCAGTCTTGTGAGTAATAAATCGCTTATCAATGGCTATTGCCAAAATGACGGTGCGGAATGCACACAATATCTTAAGAGAAATGTGAGAGTGTGGCCTGGACCTAGATAATATTACTCTCAGAATATTGATTGATGCGCACAACATAGAAGGGAACATGCAGAAAGCTCTGGAGCTAAGTAATGGAATTATGGGGACAAGAGTTGTTCCCAATGTTTCTAATTCCAATGCACTCACCAATAGATTTCACAAGTGTTAAGAATGCTTTTAAACTGTGTGATGAGATGGTAATCAATGAATTTTAAAAAATGCCTTTAAATTGTGTGATGAGATGGTAATCAATGGTATCATGCTGGAAAAAGTTACCTACAATGCATCATTTCATGGACTCATGAAGTTGGGAAAAGTTCTAAAGGCAAATGTGGTATTGCACGAAATGGTGGACAGGGTTGGGATCCTACCTTTTCACCCATTCATTACTTGACGATTTGTGCAAACTCCATAACGTTCACAATTTTTTAAAGCATGATAAAGAAGCATAGGGAAAGGAATTAGGAAATTCATGTTATGGTAGCCACGGATTCAGAAGCATCACGCAAGTTTATCCAGCTTAACCTTAGAACCGTATTTCCCTGCTTCGGCACCTGAAATGTTTATCTCACTATTCAAGATAGTATATTCCCTATTCTATTACTTTTAGAAAGGTTGCCTAAGTTTTGTTGAGTATTTGTCCATCCTTTTTTTGGTAGATTGAGTTAGACAAGAGACATATCTGAGAGCTCTTTGCTGACCTCTAAAGTTTTACCAATTTGAAATAACTTTACCATCATTTCAGATTGAAAGCTTTTATACATATTTTCTTATGAAAATCGATTGCTGATCTTTCAAGTTTGCAAGCATGCTTCCTACTGACATTGGAATTTAACACTTTGTTGAGCCTTTATGTACTTTGATTTATACCTCTATTGTTTAAATGTATGTTGACTCTTAAGTGTATTCTAAGAGTGATTCCCATTGATAACATTTGAGCAAAGTTTCAAGGCATTTGTTGTTAATGTAATTTGAAGATTCAGTCATTTTTTGATCTGAACTTTGAAGTGACCCTTCACAATTCCAAGCAATTTTTTAAATTGTTTTTCTGTGGCATGTTCAAATTTTTTGTTATCAAGTTTGCAATTTTGTTTAACTTCCACTTTCTTTGGAATAAACTATAATCTTCATGTTGCTTACGCACAGGAATGAATTTCAACAAGATGCATCTCAGGATCATGGGCCAAGAATGAATTTGATCTCTGGGCCAATCTATGAAAGCTGATCATTTAAATGCAAGCTCACTTGTGCTTTCTTGCTAGTAGATCATGCTTGATTGAGCTAACTTTTTAGCGTAAAATTATAAAATGTCAGACTACATAGCAGATGGAAATGTGCACTCCGGACCATCTCTGCACCTAAGGTGAACTTGGATTAGTAGAAGTGAGTGTTTGAGAGTACAAAAGCAAAATATTGGACATTGTTAGAGACTTGGTAAATAAAACATAGGATGTCAAGAAATCTAGAACTTGTTAAAGCTTCCTGCACAGTCAATACAAGGCTGAACTGGAAATGGAGCTTAACACTGAAGACTTTAATCAAAATTTCAGAGAGATTGCCGGATATCTCTAACACAAATACAAAGAAGCAGTTTGAGGTAGAAAGTATTCTTGGATATTTGTTGTTGAGACCTAGAACTTGAAGCATGACAATTTTATCAGATGACAGGGTAAGAACTGAAAGGATACTTCCTTTTGTTCTTTGTTCATTTATATGACTGCCTTGATTCCTTGCATTTGGAAGATGCAATTTACATTATGTTGATTGGAGTAAAATGCATTTTTGGTTCAGCTCGTGGACAGACTACATACCCATTTTAATATTTTACTTTATTTTAACATTTATTACTTTTCCAGTCAAGACAATTTATGCTTTATATTACCTCTATCTAGTCAATATATAAGATCTGGAAAGGGGACAATATGTATCATGATGTTGTCAACGAACACTGTATGATACATGTTTGCATTGTCATTCATGGCTTCAAGTTTATGTGAGTATTCCCATTCAGCAATTGTACATTACTAATAGTCCCTTTCATTATGAGAGCAAATTGGCCTTATTTCTTGTGTTGACTTTATAACTATGTTAAGCTTGGCACAAGGATTGTGTGCCTGGTATTATTAAACAATTTGGATTGGTTTGAATTCAGTCACTTGTAATTTCCGAACATCTGCAGTTGAATCTTCATTTGCTGATTTTTCTGCTTATGGATATGGTAGGCTCTGAGTCACAAGATTTGATGAATTTGATCAAAAATGTCCAAATTTTGGTGATTTTCTACCTTATGCACTCAAATTCAATTAACATATTTGAACAAACAAAATTCAACGAAAAATCACATATAGACAAACCTAAACTTTACCATTTCCATCTTTCATTTTAACATCTACTTGATTCCATTCTACATCTATAAAAAGTATAGGTTGAAAAAGTACAGTTAAAGAAAAATTTAAAAGACTGTAAAATTATATTAGGGCAACTCATTCATAGAGCCATTTGCAAGTCAATATCATTTTTGTATGAAATATGAAGTTCTTTATATATATATATATATATATATATATATATATCTTAGATATTTACATTAATGAAGCTTCTTTTTTTTCCAAACATTATGATGAATTCTATAGCTATTTATTTCAATGATGATTTCTTAAAATTCTTGTCCTTGTCAAATTTGAACATAAACCTGAACTTCGTAACTTAGGGTAGGAAGACAGGTCTCCTAATTATATTATTGTTGCATAATTGTTTGTCAGGTAAGTATTTGCTTTTAACTCCATCTAGATTCTATATGATTCAAAGTTGTTTTCCAAAGCATCATTTGGACAAAATTATCTAGGGCATTTTCAAAATGACGTGTAGGGAGGCGAATTGAGTCATGAATATCATATCTACATCAACGCACATTTGCATGAGCATGAGCATGTGCTGGTGATATATGTAAATAAGAAATGTTATATGTAAGTGTTGTCATGTAGTGTTATTTGTTGTGCATGACCATGTGTTTATAATAATTATATTGTAATATTACAAGGTATTTTAATCTTTTGATGTAGACAATTAGTTTGGTGGTAGTTAGGCAATTGCAAACTGCCTACTGGTATTGTAATACCTTTATGTACACGTATATGTGGGAGATGCCAAAGATGCTCATTGGTGGATGGATGTTGTTTGTCGAGGTATGATGTTGGTTGATGTCGTTCAAAGCAAGTTTGAGTGTTGTAAACTTGATCGGACTATGATGTATCATAGATAACTGGGCTGCAATGTCGTGTCCATAGCGTATCCACATGCATCTATAAGTTATTTCCATTATGTACCTTTGTTTATATATTTATAATGGAATTATCATGTAGTTTGTTGCATTCTATTTCTACATTTGGCATCATTGCTTTGTTAGCTTTTGATGATATGGGAGTAATCAATCACAAGATCTAAGCTATGCTAAGATGAGCAATAATGGAGTTCTGGTACAAAACTGAAATATACTATAACTGGAAATGATAAGAAATATTACAATGCAGTATAATAGAGGAAATGGACACTCTTGTAATTGATGCTTATAGTACTACATTGTACTCCATCACTAATTTATACCTACTACACTACTACAGTAATTACTGCTATCTCATCTCTATATCTAACACACACTATGAGGCCCTTTATATAGGAAGATGGATTCCTTGGCCAACACTCTATCTTGATGTACAAGTGGACAACTTGCACATTGACACTTATGCATTTATTACTTTTTCATCAAGCAAATACTTTACTCTTAAGTAACTTCCTACTCTATTTATGTACCAAGGGTGGTACATTTACATGATCCAAATGATGTAATATACTCTTAACACCCCCCTATATTACATTATTTGGGTATTGAAGACTTTATTCTTCAATATGGATCTTCTTCCTTTGAATAGTCTTTGGCTTGATTATGTCATTGGTTTTCTTCAGCTTCAGTCTGACTGAGTAGAGCATAGTGTTGTTGTCCTCTTATCCTTTTTGTTTTGAATCTTCTATTTCCATGTCTTTTATGATATTCAGGTTCTTTGGTTACTGCCATCTGTTCCTCAAAAAAATATTAGT
The DNA here is from genome assembly GCA_028583015.1 of Wollemia nobilis. Lineage (NCBI taxonomy): Eukaryota > Viridiplantae > Streptophyta > Pinopsida > Araucariales > Araucariaceae > Wollemia > Wollemia nobilis. The sequence goes on along the minus strand of JAQPPZ010000048.1, from coordinate 2,699,581 downwards.
ATTATTTTGAAAGACAACAATATCTTGTGAGTTCTCTATTGAGTCTAGAGTATATGTATTTCCATGGATTGATCTTGTAGCCTCTATCTCATTTTGATTCGTGATGAGGCACATATTAGCTCCATTTATATATCTGAAATCAACTCTTCTATTGCTCTCTACTAACTTGCTTACTGAGATAAGATTGAATGTTAATCCAGGTACATACATTACTTTTTGTAGTAGAAAGTTTGGAAATGATTTACTAGGTGTTACACACCCATATCCATGTATAGAGTAAGTTTTGCTATCTGCAATTCTCAATTTGTAACCATTAGAAATTTCAAGACAATCAAACCATTGTAGATTTCTTGTCATGTGATGGCTAGCTCTTGAGTCAATATACCAACTGTTCTTTTGCTTTGTAGGATTGTTCATGTTGGGACTAATTTTGCATTTTTGACATGATGTATTGTGTGTACCATGTTCTTGCATTCTTTTATGATAGTATGATCTCCTTTCCATAGCACCTTTACCTTGGTGCTTTTAGGCTAGATAATTTTTATATATAGTATTCTTCTTGCTTTTCTAGTATTTGAATTTGTAGAATACTATATCTATCTTGAGTATATGATCCAATTTGATAAAACCTTTAGGTTTTGTAGAATTCCTTATAGTTCCCTAGTTAGATTATGCTATTAGTGCTTTTGGAAGTAGTAGTTCAATTTTGAGTTGATTTTTTAATGTTTTGTAATCAACTTTTATTTATCCTTATTTCTACTATTGAACTTATACACTTATCAATTTTGGAGTTCCTTCAGGTTGGATTCCTTCTGCCCCTCTAATTAGTTCCAACTCTATATGGTGCTTTAATGAACTTCTTTCTCTTACCTTCAATAATTTACTCTTTAATTTTCTAATTCCAAAATATTATAATTTGATGTAGCATACCTTACAACTCCCTACTTTAGGAATATTAGAAAGTTATGACAATAATAGTATTTGCAAATTAATCTTACAAGTTCCTAAGGTTGGCAACCTTATATGCAAATATCAAGCAATTTCAATTATTAGAATTGCTTTCTTATCTTTTATGGGTGATAATAATTATTTTCCAAACATCTTATAGCTCCTACTTTAGAGGAAAATAATTATATTATGCTCTAGAGTATTACCTTGCTTCGACGTACATAGGGCAAGTGGATTTGATGGCGGTAAGGGTTGTAGAATTGATATGGAAAATGAGCATTTAATGCTCTCTTCCTCTTCCTTGATCATCACTGATTTATGATAGTTTGACCTCCGCTTTGGTTGCTGTGTTGTGTTCGGTTTTTTTCCCTTCAACAACGTTGGTCTTTACACATAGATTTGAGCATTCAATGCTCTTCTTCAATGCTGGTATATGACAGTCTTTTATTGCCTCGTTTGCCTCCAAAATAACACACTCTTCTTATGTGCTCCTTACTATGTATTCAGACGTTGCTCTTCGTTGTTCAATGATATCGATGATGCTTCGTTGTAGGGTGTGCGCTTAAGTAGCTTCAGGCTCCTGTGAGAGACTCCCACATGGCTCAATCTTTAGAGTAACACGCACAATTACTTGGAGTAATTCTAACGCTTCGTGAGGTGAGCTTCAAAGTTCTTTTAGGCACTAGTAACACCTCTTTTTCCTGCGTTAAGAAAGATGCATTTGTAACCTCCAAATGATTAACCTAACGCTCAAGGAGTGGGCATTTCTTTCTTTTGATACGTTGGTGAGAAATGAGCGCTCTGTTAAATGTGACAAGTGACGATATTTAGTGGTGCATGTATTCTCCTTCAACGTTCAATATAGACCTTTATGCCAACGTATATCCAATTGTTATCTTGTCCTCAACGCTTGCTTCTGAAAACGATTCTCCCATGGCGTTGGCTCTGGTTCGATGGTGGTTCTACGTGCGTCGACTGCGATGGCTAGCGCTAGCCCTAGTTGGTTGTTCCTTTACGACCCAAGCTGGTATATCTTCCTTAATTTTTTTCTTTATTGAGTCGTCCTTTGACGTTGCTAAACTATTATGATGATAACCTTGCTTGTGTTGTAGTTATGGACAATTGCTCCTTACGTAGACCTTCGTTGGGATCTCCTTTTGACGTGAATATGAGCTCCTTCTGTTGGCTTTGTTACTGCAGGTACACTATTGCTCGATTTCGTGGCTGATGAGGGTTTCTTTGAACCCTTCGATGTGAGCTTCTTGCTTTCTTCTACCCTGCTCAGATAGAACTCTTATATCACCTGTTCTAGTGATGGTGCTTGCTGATGATGAACGTGCCTTTAAGACACTCAAATTATGTCCTCTCTTGCTTCGTAGGACAAGGGATTATGGTGCTAAAAACTAATGTAAAAAAGTTTAAAAAAGTTAGAATAGAATACCTTGATTTTTGCACCCTTATATTGGATCTCCATATCCCTTTTGTATGCTTTCTATCTACTGGTTTTTGATGGCTATTTCTCTGACCTAATCCTTGTAGGTGAAGGATGATTTGATGTTGTCTTCTTTCCTAGACAACTCTCTCCTTTGCTTGGCTAATTTGGTAATGAATCCAAGCTAATAACCATGTAGATAATCTGCTTTTGAAAGAGTAATTTCTGCACTAACCTTTACTTTTATAATACCCTTAGTGCGCTTTGAATCTGAGACTCTCCAAGTCTCGATTTGTAACTTCTTTTAATGCTTTTAATGGTGGCTTTCTTCTCCACTCCTTGGCGGAATATTGATCGGCTTGGTGGATGCTTTTGACCACAATATATTGCAGATTTTGTTCACCGAACAATGTCCTTAGACACTTTGATACTTGCAGATCTTGTGCTCTTTTGGTTTTCATCTCAAGCTAATAACAAATGCATATAATAATCTTTAAGAGTAAATGAGTTAACCAATCTAGAATAGTGCAATAGTAGACTTACCTTATCACTCCTTTAATGCACTAATAACTCTTTAAGAATGCACTTAATAATCTCTACAATCTTCAAAGTAAGAATAATGCCTTCTAAAGAATTCTTTATTTAAAAGCAATCTAAAACTTGCACTACAATCAATGTTGTAGGATGTAGTCTTTTCTTAGATAAACAAAAGGCAAATGATATTTTTCTTTCTATCGAAATATATCCAAATCCTATTTTATTGTGCAAGTGATAACCTTAAAAGTAATTTCCTTCTGCACACCTTAAGACTATATAATGCAACATTATTTTTGCAACTTTTGAATTCTAATAATGGTGCTTTAATGGAACTGGATAATAACCCTAATCAAAGTTCAACTAATGAACTTATTTGCACCCAAGTTGCTTACCTTTACTGATATGTAGATGAAGGATTGTGAGGTGATTCGATTCACCTTATTGTTGCCTTTACACTGGATGGATTCGTGGCTTTGCTTGACTGTTTAAAAACAACTCTTATATCTTCAATAAAATGCAGCTATCTAATGCTTATGACTTGCTGGTTTATTTTGTACTGGATGAATTGATTAGCCTTCAAGATGACCTTTGCAACTTTGAAGTTTTGTAGCTAGTACTGATGTCCTAATCACTGCTCTTTTTGGTAGACAATTTATCTTTTGTAATGTGCCTTCTCAGCTCTGAAAGGCAATCTCCAAATCTCTTGGATTTGTTGGGCTTATTTTATTTGTGTTATTCAACTTCCTTATCGAATTTTGACTTTAGACAGGGCCTTCTTCTCAAGATTCTGATAGTCTTGAGGTCTTCACAAATCTTCCTCAAAATTTGGCAAACTACTTGCCAAATCTTTCTCCTTTGGGCTTGTTTTCGAATGGTGACAATTGTCCCAAAATATTTGCTATCACAAGCTTCTCCTTGGAGATGAATTTCTCCAATGAGTTCTTCTAGGAACTCCTTTGATGGCTTCAACGAACTTTGCAATAAGGCTCTCCAAGCCTTCTTATTTCTCCTTGAGACCTCTCCAAGGTCTTCTATCTTGCAACTGCTTTGGTCTTCTTGACGAGACCTTTTCTTCAACCTTCTACTGTGGAAGTGTTGGTGAAGGGATCACTTTCTCGAATCTTTGGATTATGTTGCTTTTGAAATCAGGTATTGGACTTTGCTTGTCCTTCTTCAATATTCTTTTTTTTGGAAGTTCTTCAATGAGACTTTCTATGAGTCTCTTTAGCTTCTTTTGGAACAAATCTTCAATATGCTGTTTCCAATGGGGTCTTTTCTCAGACCTTTTCAACTTCACTAGTTATTCTTGGAACTAGTGATATGAGTTCTATGTCGAGTCTTGGTCTTCACAGTCTTGTAAAAAGACTAGCTAATTTGCAATTCACAGTCTTCAATGGATATCACTAATCTCCTATATTTCTATTTCTCATGGACTCTTCTTGGAGTCTTTTGTTGTAATAAGACTTCTGTGGCCTTTTCTTCTAGATCAAGGCTTCTATGGTCTTTTCTTCTGGATCAAGGCTTCTATGGCCTTTCTCTTTTGCAATGTGCAGGTCTGCAACAAGGTATTAGTAAAATGATTCTAAATATTATCAATGACAAATATTCACTAGTTGATTTGTCAATCTAGTGGAACAAATTTTGAGTCCTAGTCTTCACAAGTTTTTTCTGCAACTATGTGGAAATACTCTGGCCAAATGCAATCTCAGAAATTCTAGAATTGATATTTTCTTGTCTCCTCTCTTGTGACTCTCCTTATTCCTATTGACCTACCATAGCTCTGATACCACTGTTAGATTTTGATGATACAAGAGTAATTAATCACAATATCTAAGCTATGCTGAGATGAGTAATAATGAAGTTCTGGTACAATATTGAAATATACTATAATTTAAAATAATAAGAAATATTACAATGTAGTATAATGAAGAAAATGGAAACTCTAGTAACTGATGCTTATAGCACTACATTGTACTCCATCACCAATATATATCTATTGTACTACTACAATAACTACTACTATCTCATCTCTATATCTAACACACTATAAGGCCTTTTATATAGGAATATGGATTCCTTGGCCAACACTCGATCTTGATGTACAAGTGGAAACCTTGCACATTTACAACTTGCACATTGACACTTGTGCATTTATTACTTCATCAAGCAACTACTTTACTTTACTCTCAAGTAACTTCCTACTCTAGTTATGTACCAAGGGTGGTACATTTACATGACCCAAATGATGTAATATACTCTAGCATGCTTGTATGAAGTTGGGTTGAATTTTGTGACATGGAGTTGTGATGAGCATCTCATTTGAAATGATATGCAATGACAACAATGGGATGATTATAGTGTGGTCGATGGATGACGTAGTCTAAGTGTTTCACTGTCTTCTTAGGAGGAAGGAAGATTAGAGTTTGTAAGAGAAAGTGATGTATACCTGTTTGTTGATGATGAAGGGTCAAATGACAAAGACACATGCACAAATAAACTATTTAATGAAGATACGCATATAACCAGACAAGGTGAAGATGTCTTCGTAACCAAAAAAGTTTGTGAAGACGTGTGCACAATCAATTAAGTTTGCAAAGACATATGTGAAAGAGAACAAGTTTTTGAAGATATGCACATAATTGACGAAGGTTTTTGTGACAAAGGCATGCATGGCGAAAGAGATCATGCTAAATATGTTCACGACGAAGGGTGTGATGAAGACGTGTCTAAAAATAACTCATGAAGGTATACATGATGCGATGTGCACATAATGGACGAAGGTTTTTGTGACAAAGGCATGCATGGCGAAAGAGATAATTCTAAAGATGTTCACGACGAAGGGTGTAATGAAAGATGTGTCTAAAAATAACTCATGAAGGTGTGCATAATGTGATGTGCGACAAAGGAATGCATGATGATATGACAATTGATGAAGGTATGTGTAACAACACAAGGCATGAGGAAGTGCAAAGTGATAACAAGTGTGACAAAAGGGAAGACCTAGTATGACAAGAAAGGTTGATAGTGGTCAAAGTGAGTTGTGTGTTAGACAATGCACATGATGAGAGTCTAGTATTAGAGCAACTACAAGTTAGTGAGTGCAATGGTGAGTGGGGTGAGAGTACAATGTTGAAGCAACTATAGATTGGTGTGTTTGGTGGTGAATGTGATAGGAGTGTGACATCTGAGCAAATGCAATATGACATGTTTAGTAGTGCGTAATGGGTGGTTGGCATTGAAGCATCTACATTTTGGCATGTCCAACGGTGAGTGGGATGGGATTTCAACATTGGAGCAAGTGCAAGTTGGTACATTTTATAGTGTGTGGGATGGGTGTATGACATGAGAGTAACTACAGTGTGGTGCATTTGATGATGCATGTGGAAGAGTACGACATGTGAGCAACCATTGCTTGTGTCGAATTAATTAATTAATCATGATGATGACCAATTTTGACGTGTCACATCAGTGTCTCATATTTCACATTGGTGGAATTGAGGATCCAATAATATTGGTTGTTTAGCCAGATTAAATCGCAAGTCCCAATATCCAAGATCTTAATCAAACACAATATTGAAACATACAATTCTTTGACCAATATGAATCAATTATAGTCATAAAATAATAACAATATTTTAAAATATAAAACTTACAATATTATTGATCAAATATACAAGATCTCTTGTATTCTTCAAGATTCAATGCTTGATACAATGCTTCATATCATCTTGTTGTTATTAGATACATGGAGCTTTGTCTCTATAAACCTTAAAATGTGACCCTTCAATACTTGACTATTGCTCTCCTCACAAATATGGGAGATGCATCTTTTTCTATTCCTCATATATGACAAATCTAATGTCTCTTCACTTTACATATTGACACATATCATGTGTCTCTTCACTTGTATACTTGACACCTACACATATGACTCTTGACCTACTTACATGACACATTGCACACCCCACATTTTACACACTTGCACACTTTATTACATGACACTTTGCACACTCTTACACTCTACACACTTTATTACATGACACTTTGCACACTCTTACACTCTATACACTTGCACACTTTGTTACATCTTGGACTCTTTTCACACATTGACACAAATATAAATCACACTCGCTAATCTAATAAATTATACCCTAGTCTAATATTTACAAATGTACAAATGTACCATGGGGTATTTTAACACATTACCAAATAATGTAATATTCTCCAACAACCCCTTTATTACATTATTTGGCATGCAGACTTTTAGTCTTTAATATTTATCTTCATATTTTACCTTGTGTCCATCCATGAACTCTGCCTGTTCATATTGCTTGCCAATCTTGCATTGTCCTTGATCCATTGTCTTGTTTCTTGTCTTTTGGAGATGTCAAACAATTTATTATTAAAATTTTCTTGAGGCAATAGATGATCTAATATTTCTTGTGAAAAACGCATTGTGTCTAGAGCAAATATTCTATTTTTGATGGAACCCATAGCTTCAATTTTGTTTTGTTTCTTTATGACACATTTTCTATTTCCATTGATAGATTTGAATTGCACTGTCCTACTCTTTCAACCAATTGAGCTATTGAGATAAGATTATTTGATAATCCTGGAACACACAATACATCCTCTAGCACAAAATCTAAAAATTGTATGCTAGGTGTAACTTTTCCAGCACCTTGCTCATGCAATTTCTTATGTAATATTTCGTTCAATATTTCTCTTATTTCTCCAAACTTTATAATATCTAGTTATAAATTTAATCTACCCAATAAAGCGCTCAAATTTGAAATATAAGGTAATGAATTGAAATTTACCATTCTAGCGCTTACTTCACTCTACTAATTCACACGACCAATATGTTAGGGCATTACTGACCCAAATATCTCCACCTTAGGTGTTACACTGTCGACTGTAACTTTGATTTAGGCAGTTCCATGTTAGTCTTTACTCTAGAGAGTTCAAACATTTCTTCTTGGGACAAAGTCTTTCTAGTATTGTGCTTCACAAGCACTGTTTGTGACTTATTTTCTTCACATACATTGTTTGTGGCTTTATACTTTGCTTACAGGTGATATACTTTCCTTCTTACACTTAAAAATGCTATCCATGGCTTCTTTTCTTCACAAAACTTTTTAGTGGATTTATACTCCACTTACAGACGATATGCTTACCTTCTTTGGCTTCTACACTCACATGCTGATCGACTTTTGATTCTCTCACCTCAAGCGTTCTTATTTGCTCCTGGTATTTTCTTCACTTTAGTAAGCTTGTTTTTCTTTCACGACTTCTTCAACTCTGTGCTCAAGCTTCAATCAACTTTAGGAACATCCACTTCGACTTATCCTTTAATTTTTTATGTTTTATTGCTAATGACCCTTTTTGTAGGTATTTCCAACTCATACTTATTTATCTTCTCCTCTGAACACTCTTGGGTATTCATTCAATATTTCTTAATGCAAACAACGGTATGCTTCAAGTCTCTCATATTTCTTTATTGCTATTTGGGTTTCTGTGTTCTTCTTTGCTTTACATCAATATCTTCAACAAAGGCTCTAATATCATTTTTTTCATCGATGTAATATTAACCTAACTTTAATCTTCTTGCTCATTGAATATCAAGCGACTCTAATTTTGGGTAATTTCAACCCTATCCTTCAAACAACTCAAATTCAAAATGGGTAGAGTGCAACTCTGATACCATTGTTGGATTTTTAGCTAGATTAAATCACAAGTCCCAATATCCAAGATCTTAATCAAACATAATATTGAAGCATACAATTCTTTGACCAATATGAATAAATTATAGTAATGAAATAATAACAATATTTTAAAATATAAAACTCACAATATTATTGATTAAATATACAAGATCTCTTGTATTCTTCAAGATTCAATGCTTGATACAATGCTTCATATCATCTTTTTGTTATTACAATACATGGATCTTTATATCCATAATATAAATTTAGAAGGCAACTCTTCAATACTTGACTATTGCTCTCCTCACATATTTGGCAGATGCATCATTTCCTATTCCTCACATATGATAAAACTCTCATGTCCCTTCACTTTATATATTGACACATATTATGTGTCTCTTCACTTGTATACTTGACACCTACACATATGACTCTTGACTTACTTACATGACACATTGCACACTCTCACACTTTACACACTTGCACACTTTATTACATGACACTTTGCACACTCTTACACTCTACACACTTGCACACTTTATTACATGACACTTGGACTCTTTTCACACATTGACATGTACTTTAGGAAAATATAAATCACACTCCCTAATATAATAAATCACACCCTAGTCTAATATTTACAAATGTACAAATGTACCATGGAGATACTTTAACACATTATCAAATAATGTAATAATGTAGTATTCTCCAACAGTCCCCTCAATATTACATTATTTGATTTGAAGAATTTTTATCTTTGATATTCATCTTCATCTTTCGCCTTGTGTCCATCCATGAAATTTGCTTGTTCACCCCTCTTGCCAGTCTTGCATTATGCCTGATCCACTATTATGTTTCCTATTTTTTTTGGAGAAGTCAAGCAATTTATCATTATATTTTTTTGAGGTAAAAAGTAATCTAATATTTCTTGTAAAAAACCCATTCTTTTTTTTTGTTGTAGGGTTTGGTATCTAGAGCAAATATTCCATCTTTGATGGAACCCATAGCTTTAATTTTGTTTTGTTTCCTGATGGCATATTTTCTATTTCAATTGACAAATTTAAATTCCATCGTCCTACCTCTTTCAACCAATAGAGTTGCTGAGATAAGATTATTTGATAATCCTGGAACATACTATACATCCTCTAGCAAGAAATCTAAAAATTACATGCTAGGTAGAACTTTTCCAAGTTCTTTCACATAATAAATCTTATCTACTATTTTTAGTGGAATGTTTGGTCTGACTTCCAATGAATCAAACCAATGTAAATTCCTAGTCATATGATGACTAGCACTTGAATCTATATACCATGTGTATTTTTCATTTTTCATGTTTTGATGAGATTCAAGTGATCTTGTTTCATGTCTTTGAGAAAATATTTAATTCTGAAAATTTCCTTTCATAAAATTTGGCCTTTTGAATTTGTATGAACTCTAATATGCATTTATTTGTTTTCTATCCATGATATAAAATTTTCAAATTCTTCAAATTAATTCCTTTGAATTTGAATTCCTTATCTCTTCAAAATTTTAATTAAATAATCAATTTCAAATTCTTCAATAAAACATTCATGCAATCAATGATCTCATGACTCAAAATTTCTTTTTATTTTTCAAATATTAATTTTGTAATCAATCAATTTTACAATCATCAATCTTAAAATTTCTTCAATATTCAATAATAAAAATTTTAAATTTTAATTTCAAGTTTTAATAAAGCAATCATTCATTTACTTCTTATCACTCCAATTTAATTTAAATTTCTTTATCAATCAACTTTTCAATTTTATCTTCTTATCTCTCCAATTTAATTTCTTTAATTCTTTTTTAGATTTAAAAAATCTCGTTTCAATTTCAAATATTACATTCACTTCTTTCTCCTTGTCATGACCCTCCCAGATGGACCTTTCAATATGGAAAAAAATGTATTAATTTATGGTGCTTTAATACTCGATTTTGTATAATTAAGCAACTATGCAATATTAGTAGATATTGAAGAACATGATACTGCTAACAAATTGCCAATGTGTAGGATCAGGTACACTCGTAAGTGGAAGAAGTTGAGTCATCCACCAAAGGTGAGGGTACTTGAGGTTGGGGAAATGATGATAAGGTAAATCAGAGGTAACAAGGATGGATACCTTCATATAGGCATGCATTCATTTAAGGGATAATCGTCAATAGCTAGCCACCTTGAGCCCCATACTGATAGCCTAGTAGCTATTGTAAGTTCTAGAGGCTGAGATAGGTGACTAAATTGATGGAAATACTCCCTCTTTGTTTGTTGCACATGCTTGATTATATTTTACTTCAACACTATTGCCTCAATAACTTGGGAAGTGTGAATGGATAGGTTATCTTCATAACTCCTTGTGTGTTTAGGCAGATAAAGTGATAAAGTAAATACTTTGTTAAATGATAGTAAGTTTCATTTAAAATTTATAAATGTTTTATTTTAAATGATAGCAAGTTTCATTTAAGATTTATAAATGCTTAATTTTAAATGATAGTGTGTTTCATTTAAAATCTATAAATATTTTATTTAAAATTAAAAAATGTTTCATTTTAAATGATGAAAAAAGGTTTCATTTAAAAGTAAGTAAATATTTTATTTTAAATAAATAAGGGAGAATTTCATTTCAAGGTAGCATTTAAAAATGTATTAATGAAATTCTACTAAAAATAGCCTTACCATTAAAAAAGAAAAGAGATGGTATTAATGAACTTCCATCTCGAAACCCCCCCTTAAGGCCACTAAATATTTAAATAATAAGGTGGATAAGATCTGCCATAAGTTCGAATGTTGGGAAATATACATTTGATATGGGAGTGCACGCCAACCTTGACAAAGGGGAGCTCCATTTATGATGCCTGAGCAAAGGGATGGGGTGGATGACCTGCTACCGACTTGCCATCAAAGAGAATGGAAGCGGAGTGATGGCGAACAGTGAGCGCAGTAGTTGAGGAGATAAGATGGGCGTTGCGGTATGAAGGAGAGAAAGAGGAAATACGCGAAGGGAGATGTCGGTTGGAAGAGGAGAAAAGTCTAGGCGAAGATAGGGAGATGAGGAGAGCTCCAAAAAAATACGTTGAAGCAACGTTGTTCGAACCACCTCTAGGGAAGAAACAAGAATCCAAGTTGGATTCAAACCTATTGCTTTGTGTTATTAATTAGTTCTTGCTATGTGGTTGTCCATCGCCATGTTGTAGCTTCAGCTACCATCATGGTTGTCCGGTGTAAGCTTGTTGTGTGTAAGCTTGCTGGTGTAAACCTTGTTGTGTGTAAGCTTACTGTGTGTAAGCTTGTTGGTGTAAAGCTTGCTATGTGTAAGCTTGCTAGTGTAAGCCTTACCGTGTGTAAGCTTGATGTATGTAATCTTGTTGGCGTAAAGCTTACTGTGTGTAAGTTTACTGGTGTAAAGCTGTTATGTGTAAGCTTGATGTATGTAACCTTGTTGTGTGTAAGCTTGATGTATGTAATCTTGTTGGTGTAAAGCTGACTGTGTGTAAGCTTACTGGTGTAAAGCTGTTATGTGTAAGCTTGCTAGTGTAAAGCTTGCTGTGTGTAAGCTTGCTATATGTAAGCTTGTTGTGTGTAAGCTTGATGGTGTAAAGCTTATTGTATGTAGCTTACCGTTGTGCTTGCTAAGTGGAAGGTATGCCATCATGGCTATCATGTGTAGCTTGTCGTCACACTTGCTAAGTGGAAGGTATACCATCATGGTTGTTGTGTAGCTTGCCTCCACACTTGCTAAGTGGAAGGTTTACCATCGTGTCTACCATGTGTAATACTTGCTATCATGCTTATTGTTGGAAGGTTCGCCATTGTGGCTATCGTGTGTAGCTTATCATTGTGGTCGGCTAAGTGAGAGGCTTACCATTATGGCTACCTCGTGTTTATAACTCTCCCATGTTAATGATGACCTGTGTGGCTAAGTACCCCTTTAAAGGAAGCCCATTAGTTGGGGAAGTGCTTTTTGTCCCCATTGTCTCTATTTCCTTGAACCTGTGATCAGAAGACACCGTTGCCTTGGCGAGGGAGGTGATGTTCACCATCGTAGGTAACCCATCCTCCTCCTACCATATCTTGGGTCGTGAAGGCATGACTATTCATGGACCAGTGGGGATGCTCGTCCTTGTGACAAATTGCTCGTCTATGAGAGCGTCATGCTTGATGCCAAGCTACCAAAGTGTCCCTAAGTCTGATTCTTCGAAGACTTTAATTAAATTAAGGCCATCTCTAATACTCCAAAGCCAGGCTGCTTATTAAAATGATTTGTGAGTGATTTAATAAGTAGAGTTAGAGAAATTTATTTATATTAAAATGATTTATGAATTATTTATTAAGTAGAGTTAGAGAACTTTATTTATATTAAAATAATTTATGAATTATTTAATAAGTAGAGTTAGAGAACTTTATTTATATTAAAATGATTTATGAATTATTTAATAAGTAGAGTTAGAGAACTTTATTTATATTAAAATTATTTATGAATTGTTAATGAGTAGAGTTAGAGAACTTTACTTATAATGAAATTGGTTTGTTTTGTAAATTAAGGGTATGGGACTTTAATTTATGAAATGAAAGGAAAAAGGGTTTATTTGTGAATTAAAGTAGTTGAATTTAATTTAATGAATAAATATGAAAATGGTTTATTTTGTAAATTAAGGGTATGAGACTTTAATTTATGAAATGAAAGGAAAAAGGGTTTATTTGTGAATTAAAGTAGTTGACTTTAATTTAATGAATAAATATGGAAAATAGTTTATTTTGTAAATTAAGGGTATGGGACTTTAATTTATGAAATGAAAGGAAAAAGGGTTTATTTGTGAATTAAAGTAGTTGACTTTAATTTAATGAATAAATATGAAAATGGTTTGTTTTGTAAATTAAGGGTATGGGACTTTAATTTATGAAATGAAAAGAAAGGGTTATTTATGGATTAAAGTAGTTGACTTTAATTTGATAAATAAATATGAACCTAGATTATTTGGCAATTAAGGGTATGGGACTTTAATTGTTGAATAAGGGTTGAATCATTTATTACAAGTATAGCCCATGATCTAGATGCATTGTTGAAAGACTCTCATAGGAGGATGAGAGGAAAAGAATAGAAAGAGTAGTTTCTATGATATCAACTATGCATTAGATAGTTGAATTGCTTGGGTTGTTTGTATAGTTGCAATTTGGCAATGAAATGAGTAAATACATTTAGAAGCATGTCTATCCTAAACTATGAGTGTCCTGATCCCCTACTATCCTCACTTGATCAATGGAAGAGCAGGAGGACCAAAGTTACAGATGGACCAATGCACAAGTTTGCTCTCTACTTTACATCTTGTTTATTTATGCAAATAGATTAGATTTGTGGGGAGATTTCCCTGATGAGATTGATGTAATGTATTGTTTAAAGGTATGGAGGTTATACCATACATGCTTATGTAATAAATGAACAATATGGCTGATGCACCTTTGTATTCTATTTGATTTAATATGAATGTATTTAAATCCTTTCTTATGCATGTTTATTCTTTAATTATTGTCCTTGTTTCTAGTTACCTTTGCTTGTTTAATGAGTTATGTTTTGTTAGATTTAGTATCTAGAATTATCTTTATTTTCTTGTTGAATAACTTTTCATAAGAACTCAATAGTAAGTTCTAGGGTGAACTTAGAGGTAACCTAAGGGCTTGAGACCCCCTTAGGGAGAATGGTAACTAGGTTTATAGAAGATCGTACCTGAGTTAAGATAGCTTGTCAGAGGATAAGATTGATAGCTTAACTCGTAGTACACGTAGCATACCTACGCATAATGGCTTACGTAGAATATGGAGATGCATGTACACCTTCTAATGATTGAAGGTGATAAGTCTAGCTCATCAAGGATGATGAGATGGATGGACTTGTGTGCATAACATGAGATATGCCTACGCAGAAGGGACTTGTGTGAGGAGAATCTTGTGTGGTATAGTTCTTGATAAACTTAGGGGTTGATAAACATTAAGTCGGTCTAAGGTTGGGTAGGGGTTTATGAATCCCTCTCCTTAGTCAAAAAAATCTTTCTATTTCTATGTGTTTTCTTATTTCTTGATTTTAGGGTCGTTACATTTGGTATCAAATCTCTAGGTATGATGGTATAGAGCTTCTTATGTGCTAAAATGATTTGGATATATCCAATGAAGGCTTGCTTAAGTTTAAGCTAAAATTTGGGATGACCTAGAGTCTCTACTTATTAGAATATAATGGAGTTGATCCCAAGGGTAGATGAATGTTACGATACCTCAATATGGGCTTTGGTATTGATGATACATCATAATCTTGGAATATTATCCTAGTTATATTACTAATATTTTAGCAAGAAGAAATTTGTAATGTGGTTTGAATTAGTGGTTTAGTTTAAGATGAAGGTGTAACCTAATTCTTTTTTTGGTTGAAACCAGGTCAATATGCCACCTAAGGCCAGAAGAGAGAGGCCTACACCTAGGCAAACTCAACAAAGTAATATTGAAGAAGAGATCCAGAATGAGGATCTAGAAAATTCCAATAGGGGAATGAAATATCTCACTACCACAATTGCCACCATGCAAGATTAGTTAAGACAGGTGTTAGAAACCATTGTGAACCAAAATTTGCAAGCTAGAGGTTCAAAAGTTAACCAAGATGAGGGGCTAACTGCGAAGCAGATACAAGCTCGAACCCTCCTAGGAAAGGAAATGATAAGAGACCTAAAGAATGTTTGTATCTCCAAGTTTTATGGAGAAGGAGATGGAGATGCAATTGAGGCTTGGTTATGGGAACTTTTCTTCACAGTAAAAGGATATTATTCAGGAAACCAAACTGTTTGGGCTACTATCTACCTTGAAAGATCTGCCCTAGACTAGTGGGAGACTTATTATGAGAAAACCAATATTGAACCAGTAAATATTCCATGAAAGGAGTTTATAGTCATCTTCAAGAAGAGGTTCCTTACAAAATATTTCTATGCCCTGAAATTTTAGGAGTTTGCCAATTTAAGGCAAGGAACCAACTTAGTGGAGATATACTATAAGAAGTTGGTAAAATTGTTGAAGTATGTACCCACCTATAATGAGAAAATACAGATTCATAAGTTTACTCATGGTTTGCAATCTAGGATAAAGCATGATGTAGAGATGCAAGAACCTAAGTCATTGCAAAAGGCATATGACCTAGCAAAGAAAGTAGAGTCGCACTTTCATTATAAATATGAAACCTTATCCGAGAAATATCAACAAGAACTAAAAAAGAGGGATAGCAATAGGATTGTAAAATGGGAGGCTAAACAAGATAAAAAAGCTAAAAATCCCCAAAATCTTGAGAAGAATTCTAAGGGAAGCCAGAAGAAGTTCAAGAAGAACTTTTATAAGAAAGGCAACAACCCCAATAATTTTATGACTCAACCACAAAAATCATAAGTTTCAATTAGTGCCTGCACTGACTAGGGCCAAGCACATCTAGTATTAAAGTAAAAGAACTTGCACACCAGATCTACGCTGCAATTGGGAGTCAAAAGCTTGAGGGGTAAGCCACCCCATTGATTATAAAAGGTAATATTTTTGATAAGCAAGTAAATGTCTTAATTGATAGTGGAGCCACTGATAGATTTATTTCTTGTAAGTTAGCCAAAGATATGCAGAAAAGGCTAGGATATTTGGCTCATGGATTGAAGGTTGAGTATGGCTCTGGATAGACCTACTCCATAAACCAATATTTTTCTATGATAGAAATTGCTTTAGCTAGTGGAACCACAAAAGGTTTCTTATATGTAGCTCCAATTCATGCCTTCGATGTGATCCTAAGGATGGATTGGTTACATGCCCATAAATCCATAATAAATTTCCAAGATAGATGGATCGAATATTCTGAAGGAGACAAGGAAATACTATAAATTCATAGAGAATAAGGGGTATTCAAAACCCAGATGTTTTCAGCTATGTAGTTGAAGAAATCCCTCAAGAAATGAGGGATAATATATTTAATAAAACTAAATGAATTTGGAGAAGACCGAAAGAAAGAGGTTTTGGAAACACACCCAATTTTGAAGGATTTCAAGGATGTATTTCCTAAGGATTTACCTAGAATTCCTCCTATGTGCGGAAATTTAATTTCACTATTGATATTATGCCAGGATCGAAACCAATTCATAGATCTACATATAGGATGACACCTATCGATATGTAGGAATTAAAGATACAATTTCTATTAAAAAAGAGGCTGATAAAACCAAGTGTGTCACCTTGGGGTACACCTATTTTATTTGTGAAAAAGAAAGATGAATCTTTAAGATTATGCATTGATTATAAGATGCTGAATAAATCTACAGTCAAGAACTGGTATCCCCTAGCTAGAATTGAATATTTATTCGATCAATTGAAATATACCACAATATTCACTAAGATAAATCTAAGTTCAGGATACCGCCAGTTAATAACACGTGAGGAGGATACTCATAAGACATCATTTAAGACTAGGTATGGATACTATGAGTTTATAGTCCTACCCTTTGGACTGACTAATACCCCAAATACCTTCATGAATTTAGTGAACAGTGTGTTCAAAAGGCACTTGGACTAGTTTATCCTTGTATTTCTAGATGATATCATAATATACTCTCGAAACAAGGAAGAGCACGATAAGCATCTCAAGATTGTGTTAGAGTTACTAAGGGAAAATCAACTCTACAAAAATCTAGCCAAGAGCGATTTCTATGATTTGAGGTATGATATTTAGGCCATATCATATCAGTAGAATAAATTGTTGTGGATCTGAAGAAGATTGAAGCCATACTAAATTGGCCACCTCCTACTAATATTACTAAAGTGAGAAGCTTCATGGCAGGGTTATGCATAGTGGCGAATATTCACCAAATGGGTGAATATTAGGATTTTCAAAATTGAAAATTGGCGAATATGAGGCCCCTTGACGTTGGCCCATTCGCCTAAAATTTTTAGGACCAATGTTTTCTTAGGGTCAATTCACCATAATATATATCCAAACATAGGCATATTTGTACTCGTTGGAAAGATCTTTTCAAGCCTGATCTAATGGTGGTATTTTTAGGAAGTTATAAGATGATTTAATAGGTCAAAAGTGGCCCCAAATATGACCTTACATTTTAGGGCTTCAAATACCCCAAATTTTGGTGTGAAGATGCTCGATTTGATTTTCTTAAATTCTCCATGATTCACCTTGATTTTAATTAGGATTCGCCATTTTTTTACAAGTACATTTTGAGTCCAAACCCTTATGCATAACCCTGCTTCATGGGGTTAATGGGCTATTGTAGACATTATATAAAGAATTTATCAAATATTGCTTTGGCAATAACTAACCTACAAAAGAAAGGGAATGAATTAAAATGGATGGAAACATGTGAGACTACCTTCACGTTGTTGAAGCAAAATCTCACTACCACACCAATATTAAAGATCCCAGATCCTCAAGAAATTTTTTTTGATATGCACTGATGCATCATTGGAAGGGTTAGAAGGAGCACTTATGCAAGAAGAGTCAATAGTAGCATATACTTCAAGGAAGCTTAAAAATCATGAAGTCAACTATGCCACTCATGATTTAGAGCTAGCCATTGTAGTGCACATTATAAAGGTCTGGTGCCACTATTTGGTAGGGAGACTTTTTGAGTTAAAATTTGACCATCAAAGTCTAAGGTACATATTTACCCAACCAATACTCAATGCAAGATAGAGAAGGTGGATCAAGTTTCTCGCTGAGTTGACTTTGAAATTGAGTACATAAAGAGAAAGGAGAATAAGGTCGCTGATGCCTTGAGTAGAAGGAAACACATAGCAACCATAACCAGGAGTCACATAAATCTCATGGATCAAGTGAGGCAGAAGCAATATCAGGATGAATATTGCCAAAAAATTTGAGCTAGGAATAGATAGAGACCTTGAGGGCAATAAAGAGTTTAGGGTGATAGATAACCTTTTGTGATACAAAGGTAGAATCATCATACCAAAATCGGGTGATTTAAGAAAGCTAATAATGTAAAAAGCCCATATATCTCCTTATTCAGCTCACCCTGGAGGGACAAAGATGAGGGAAAACATGAAAATAACCTTATTATGGGTAGGAATGAAGAAGGATATTACTGATTTTATCGCTCGATACCTTGAATTTTAAAAGGTTAATGCAGAATGCAAGCATCCCACATGACAATTGTATCCACATATAATACCTACTCAGAAATGGTAGCTCATATCTATGGATTTTATAATAGGTTTACATAAGACCAGGTACCATCATGATGTAATCCTTGTGGTAGTCGATAAATTGACTAAGGTTGGACATTTTATACATGAGAGCACCAAGGACGATACTTAGGAAGTGAGTAATAATTTTGCCAAGGAAGTGTTACGATTGCATGTATTTCTTGAGATATTATCTTAGATAGGGATTCCAAGTTTACTTTCGAGTTTTAAAAATCCCTTCATCAGGAAATAGGTACAAAACTAAACATGATTTTGACATACCAACTTGATATAGAAGGTCAAACAGAGCAGGTAAACCAAGTACTAGAAGACATGCTCTGCATGTACTGCATGGATTACAAGTCTCGCTAGGAAGACTACCTATCTTTGTTAGAGTTTGCGTACAATAATGGGTATCACTCATCTTTAGGAATGACACCTTTCGATGCCTTGTATGGATGGAAGTGTAGAACACCACTATCATGGGAAAACTTAGAAGATAAGGTTGTGATTGGACCATAAATGGTCAAGAATATGGAAGACCAATTGAAGGTAATTAGGCAAAGACTCAAGGAAGCTGCTTATAGGTAGAAGAGTTATGCTGATTTAAAGAGAACTCCAAGAGAGTACTTGGTAGGAGACAAAGTGTTACTAAGGTTCAAACTAATAAAAAGTGTGATCAAATCCATAAAACTTGATCCACGATTTGTAGAACCCTTTGAGATCACTAAAAATATTAGTCTGGTTGCATACCGACTTGCTCTACCTCCTAATCTATCAAAAATCCATGACACCTTCCACATATATTTGCTTAAAAAATATATTGCTGACCCTAAACATGTGTGGGATGTTTCTAATTTGCAGATGGCAAATCTAGAGGCAATTGAAGTAACACCAGTAAATATTTTTGAATTTAATTCTAAGACTATGCGAAATCAGACTCTTGAGGAATGTAAGGTCCAATGGGACCATTTCTCTAAAAGGAATGCCACTTGGGAGAAGGTGGCGGATATGCAAAAATATTTTCCCTTTTTGTTTGAAGATCTTTAAAATGTAATAATTTACTTTTTGCTTGTGATTGTGTAAAATTGGAAACACCGAGACAATGTTTAGTCCTAGTGGGGAGGATGTCATGACCCTCATAGATGGACCTTTTGACATGGAAAATAATGTATTAATTGATGGTGCTTTAATACTCAATTTTGTGCAATTAAGCAACTATGCAATATTAGTAGATATTGAAGAACATGATACTGCTAACAAATTGCCAATGTGTAGGATCAGGTACACTCTTAAGTGGAAAAAGTTGAGTCATCGACCGAAGGTGAGAGTACTTGAGGTTGGGGAAATGATGATAAGGTAAATAAGAGGTAACAAGGATGGATACCTTCATATAGGCATGCATTCATTTCAAGGATAATCGTCAATAGCTAGCCACCTTGAGCCCCATATTGATAGCCTAGTAGCTATCGTAAGTTCTAGAGGCTGAGACAAGTGACTAAATTGATGGAAAGACTCCCTATTTGTCTGTTGCACATGTTTGATTGTATTTTACTTCAGCACTATTGTCTCAATAACTTGAGAAGTGTTTTTCAATTGTTGATAACCTTTTATATCCCTAGTTTCAATATAGTTCTTTCAATTCTATGTTCTGTAGAACTTCTTGTCTCCCTAATGATTGACAAAATGACTATAATTTTTCAACTTCTATTCTTCAAAATAGCAACTTTACTTTCCTTTTATCAATCAATTATTTGAATGCAATTTCAAAGGTTGCAAATAGTCAAATTTATGTCTCTTATAATTTTTGATTTAGATACTAAACTATCAATGCAATTTTTTCTTTGTCAAATTTTTTTATGTTGAATTCATTTCATCTCCCAAGTTTTAAGAATATAATTTCCAATTTTAAATTTCATAAAACTATGTTGATGCCGAATTCCTTAAAACTCCAACTTTAGAAATTTAGAAACACTAAGAATAATATTTGCAAGTTTTATATTCCTAATTTGATGTAGGATACCTTATTTCTCCAAACTTGTTTAATTGCAAATATTTCAAATAGTTTTGTAAACTCAAATGTGCAAATTACAAAACTTCAAAAATAAAGGCTTCAATTCTCAAAATAATCTTCAATACTTTGTAAGAGCTTTCAAATGGCAATATTTAGATTTCTAAGGTTTAAATAATATTCCAAAAATCTTATCTCTCCAATAAAATACTTTTAACCTTAACCTTAGATAATAGTCTCCTTTAATCCTTATAACTCCTACTTAGCATAAAATTAATTCCAAAAGTAATAAAATACCTTTAATATTTCAGACACTTCTTCCTTGATGCTAAATCTAGACTTTCTTTGAAAAATAGGCACTCCACTTAGGTTGGTCAACTTCCTTCAACTTAGTCAAGGTGCTTCAACTCCAACGTATTCCTTTTTGTTGTAGTAAATGAGTCTATTCCAATGTATTTCCATCTCATGCAATAAATGGTGCTCCAAAACATTTTGGTCTTCCTTTGTAACATTTGGCTTGTAGAAGATAAATGACAAGTGTCACCAAAACATCTTCTTGCTCTTTCCTAACATAACTTGCAACTCTTCAACAAGCTATAGCTCTCCTCATTCCTTATGATAAGTGGCATAAGCAATGTTATAACAGTCTTTAACCTTGTGAATGTATTTTTAAAGCTCCTTGAATCTTTGTCTTCCTTGGTTGTGTTCTTTTCCTTATCACAACACTTGGTTGTGCATGTAATATACTCAATGTATTTTTGCAATGTTGCAAGGGATATTATGCATGCCTTTGCTATGCTTCCTTTCTTGGCGGTTGTAAAATATTTGACCTTTG
Source organism: Wollemia nobilis (assembly GCA_028583015.1). NCBI lineage: Eukaryota > Viridiplantae > Streptophyta > Pinopsida > Araucariales > Araucariaceae > Wollemia > Wollemia nobilis. The sequence goes on along the minus strand of JAQPPZ010000048.1, from coordinate 2,677,885 downwards.
GTATTCCTTAATGCCTTTTGCAATGTCCACAAACTTTTCTTCTCCTCTTGTTTATATTTTTGAACTTGCAAGAAGCACTTCAACTTCTCAATGGTGGCTGTTATCCACTCAAGTACTCCTCTACAGGTGGATATTCTTCACTTAGGTGCTCTTCTACAGGTGGCTCTTCCACAATGGCTCTTCTCCACTTAGGTGCTCCTCTACTGGTGGCTCTTCTATGGTGGATCTTATATTTTTAGTGCTGGCTCCTCTTCTATCCAGTGGTTGTTCTTCTATGATTTTTTTGGGTGCTTTCCTCCATGTTCTTTGATGTCCCCCATGTTCTTTTATGTCACCTTTGCACTTTTTTATGGTTCTCAACCTATGCAAATTGGTGGTGTTTTACTTGGTGGATTTACCACTCCTTTTGGTGGTTTCCTTCACCAACATATTCTACAAGTTTGATGTTGATTTCAGTGTTTTTAGACGCCTTAAATATACCTTTGATTTAAGGACTATTTAGCCTTAGTAAGACTAAGAATAAATATGCCCTTTTTATTATGTAAAAACAACATATAATTTTTTTTTATCACTCATCTTTATCACTTTGTAACTCTAATACTTGTTCTATTTTGCAGATTTTAAAAATAATAATGGTGTCTCTTTTTGGATTTGAGACACTTTACTCAAAATTTCTTTTGCTAGCTTTTAACATCTCTAAAAATGATGCTTTCAAGAACTTATAATATTTACTTTCAATACTTGTAAAAGAATACCTTTTTATGGCATCAAATATACACACCTTTTATAGCTTCCTTTGTGGCTTTTCTTCTTGACAAATCGTTGTTCTGGATTTATGCAATTTTGCAGCTATACTCCCTTTTATTTTTCTTCTCTAAAAAATTTAACTTGAAGCTCTAGTTGCTGCCCAAAAATCAACTTTCTTGCTATAAATTTTCCTTCTTATTTTCCTTCAAATGTATGCTATCGACTTCTGAAATTTGTAGCTACAAATTCTTGTTGTCCAAATTTATAGCAATAATACTTATTCAAATGTTTCTAAAACCTTTTGTGCTTTATTGTCCAAATATTTTCCAAATATGTCCATAAAATCTTTCAAAATGCAACGTAATTTTTTCTTTTGAATGCTGCCCAAATTCACAGCTCAAATCTCTCAAATCGTTGCTTACAAAATATGATTCTTTAATGTCCAATAATATTTAAATTTGTTGCATTATTTTACTATCAAGCCTTATTTCAATTGATTATCCAAAGCTTTCTAAACTTTATCCAAATCACAGCTCTATGCTTTCTTCAATTTGTATCTTGTGACCTTTCAACTTTTCCTTCAAAAATCAACAAATTTTTTCTTTACAAATCAGCCCTCAAAATCTTATGGTTGTCCTCAAATTTCTCAAAACTATGGCCTCTTCAATCCATTTTCTTCTTCATATTTCTTATCAAATTTTGACTTCAAATTTGATCTCATTTGTTGTCTTCTTCCTCAAGAATTTGAATGTCTTAGGGTCTTCAAAAACCTTCTCAAAATTTGGCAAACTTCTTGCCAAATCCTTTTTCCTTTTGAGCTTCTTGTCGAATGGTGACAATTGTCCCAACTTCCTCGTACCAGGAGCTTCTCCTTGCAATATTATGATACAAAATTTTCTTCAAGTCTTCTCCAATGGCCACTGCTTCAATTATGCAATGAGGTTTTTTATAGCCTTCTTCTCCAAAATCTTCTTGAGACCTTTTCTCTTGGGTCTTCTAACTTTGCAATGAGAATTTATCTAGCATTCTTCTTATTATCCAAAATATGTTTGAGACCTCTTCACTTGGATATTCTAATCTTGCAGCTACTCAACTCTCTTAATCAAAATTTTTCATGAAACTTTACCTTGGTTTCTTTAATCTTCTAACTATGGGAATTATACAATGATATCTCTTTCTTGGATCTCCAAAATCTACTTCTTATCGACTCTACAATAGGACCTTTTTGTAGTCCTTCTCTTATCTTCAATATTCAATCTTCCAAATATGGGAATTCTTCAATGTGACCTCTTTCTTGGGTCACTTCAAACTTCAATCTACGGTCTTCAATCTACAATATTCAATATTCAATGAGGATATTCTTCTTGATTTTCCTCAATCTTCAATGGGTATTTCTTTCTTGGACCACTTTAATCTTCAATGGGGCCTTCTTTCTAGGACGTCCTTAATCTTTAATATCTACTTTTCTGCAACAAAGAAATAATCCATGCATGAGGAAAGCATGTAGACTTTAGGAAACCGAAGGTGAAATTCTTCTCTAAATGTGGTAGGAAGTTTCTCAACTTATGATAATTAATCTTCTACAACAAAAAATTAGACAATAGTAACCAAATACATTCAAAGTTCCAGAATTCTAAAATCAATAATCTTCACTAGCTATTCCCAAAACTAGTGGAATCAAATCTATGATGAGTCCTAGTCTTCACGAGTTTTCCTTCAACCTTGTGGGAAGACTCTAGCCAAAACTTAATTTGGAATCTTCTTCTCTCTACCAAAATTTTCAATAGTACCTCCATCAAGGATCTCTTAATATCTTCAATGTCGAGGTCTATATTCAAGACCTATAAATATCCTTCTATTCCAAATTTGCTCTTGGAATAGGTAAAGCTTAAACTTTCACTGGTTTTCCTTCAACACAGTGAAAAATCCTATCTTCTCTGGTTTTATTTTCTTGAGGTAATTTCTTCAACTTTAATGGTCTGTCCTTAACCGATAGAAATATATTTTACAACTAAAACCTATGCAATATAAAACCTTGTTGTGGCTCTAATGCCACTATTAGCTTTTGAAGCTAAATACTCAAGATAAGTAACCACAAGATCTAAAATAAAGTTACAATATTAAATATATGATAATGACAATCTATTAAGCATATAAATATCATAAACAACTTCAAAAATAACTCAAATATATGCTATTAGAAAATTCTCATAAAAATATGATTTTTATTGAATAAAGACCTCAAATACATCATACTTCTTCACTCTCCATTACAATTGTATATGACAATCTATCTATCACTCTATATATCTTCACACCCACATATACACATATAAAATTGAATGTGACTCCATATGGAGCTTTCTTGACCTTCACTCTTCCTATGACTCTTCATCTTCCTATTCTATGACACGTTCACATGGACAACTATGCACATTTATATTGCTAAAATATTTTGCACACTTGTGCATTTATTACATTGCATAAAGTAAACCTAGGACATTTTCCTAATCTAAATATGTACCCAAGGTGGTACATTAGCATGTACCAAATAATGTAATATATTCCAACACTTACTCTATTGCAAGTGTAAAAGAAATACTTAACATTCATATTACTCTACCAAAGCACAAGTACTTTCAAATATAAGCATAACAAGATTAAGTATACAAATCCATTTTCTCTTCATATACATTTCATAGCAACTCAAATAATCAACTAGATACTTACATGCATATAATAATTCCAAAGCAAGATCCATAGATGATACACATATAACACATCATATTTACGGGAAAAACCTAGCCTCAAAACATCCATTTTTATTGCATAAATCTAGCAGTCATTGATACAACTACATAAAGGAATCCCTTATTCCTTTTCCAACATAACAAAGCCATTACATAAGAACCCCATAATTCTTATGTCCCCATAGAACATGAAAATTTGTAATTCATTATACAAAATTAATAAGGGAACCCCATAATTCCCTCAAATGAATTCCACATTCATTCTTCTATCTATAGATACTTAAGAGCCCCCTTAAGTATTTTTCCAAAAAGCATAATAATGGAACCCCCATAAGTTCCAATCTATCTATTGGGCTCCCTGCCCAATCTCTCAACCATATTTTCATAATACAAAAGATTCTTTAGACCATCTAAGAATGTATATACAACATATATCTTATTTTCCCTATTATTCCACAAAATAAATCAAACTAATCTATTCATACTCCAATAATAGTTTAGTTTTTCCATAGAGCCATTAATTTTATCACCTAATTTTTATTATAGAAGATATTTCATAATTCCACTAAAGATAATAAAATCTTCTAGATAATTTGAAGTTATCAAAACTATATAAATATTTCCATTATCTTTAAAGCAATAACTTCATTTTAATCCAAATTATTTCTCCAACTATAAGAAATCCCTATCAAAGAAATTACAATGAATATTTTATCATAAAGTCCTACGTTCCATTGCAATTTCCATTTGAATCTAACTTTAATAACAAACATAAGAAATGAAGATGCACTTTTATAATTCGAAGAAGATCCCTACTAATTATACATTTCATTATCCTATTGTTTAATAAACCTTGGCTTCAATATTAAGCACTATGATCATGCTAACAATGCAATGATATTTAAACCAAATAAAACAAGACAAGGTCATCACATCCAAATTCACACGTAGCCTCTAAGGTTTCTTCATTTACCACTAACCAATCATATCCTTTCATTAATCTAAGGCAGACTTGCTTTATGAGTATTATTTATAAAAACATAATCATTTGATTTTATTCATCAAAAATCTAGTGCAAATTATTAAAAACCATTTGACGATAAAGTATTGAACATACTATATTTGGTAGGAGGCATAGTCGATGACGTAATACGATTGAACAGGGCGCACATCATTCTACAACCATTAAACCCTAAAACCCATACCAAGGGCAATACAAGATGCATAGGGCAGACGTTAATCCACTATAGGTTTTACTTGGGAGGTTTGTTGCTAGTCTCAACTTCCACATAGGTGGCACACATGCAGTGCTAACATCTCAAGTAGAGATAACATTGAGCATAATTTTCACTCCATTCTACATGCACTCCACAACCATCTCAGGTGGATTCATAATAGATATTAGGTTAAAGGGATTAGGGATGCAAGTGTTCTAGAAAGCAACTAGGTTCATAGGCTCCTAGTTGACAACATACATCCAACATAGCACATTAGTCTCCTCAAAAAAGTAAACTAAGCTAAGCATACCCTAATCAACAATATCTCCCATATCAACACCCAAAACAGTTACAACAAGGAGAAAACTTATTTGCTTGGTTCCTCTATGGTTGCACAACAAGGTCTTCCATACTTCAAGCATGCAAATTTCAATCTAATGTACTAAATAAAACCATACATTATTGTTTTCCTTTCACAAAATAGAAGCATCTATTTCAGGCAAGGTACAAGGGATACAGAGTACCTTATATATATAGAAAGTACTGGATTGAAGAAGACCAAAGTAAACAAGGCTGGCAAAGTTCTTTGATGGTTTTGTTCCACAAGATCTTCAAAACCTTCTCTATACTTCATGTTCTCTAACAAAGCACAAAACTCCTCCAAAAGTCCCTTTCTACTTACTATTATAAAAATTTTAAAGAAGAGATAATTTGCTCATGGAACAAAGTCATCAACTACCCGCAAACCATTTCGTTAAGTTTGGTTTCAAATTGAAACATTACAAATTCATTTAATAATTTCCAATTTGTTTTTGATAAGTAACTAGAATTTTATATACAAATTGGGTTTTTTAAGAGGATACCAAAAGTGCGGGAGCATCGAGATTTAAAACAATTTATTAGTACATGAAAATAAACACAAACTGAAAGGGAAAGGGCTAGAAACAACCCTTGATCCAGCAAAAAGACCATATTCTAGAACCCACTAGTGAGACCCACTTCGCCAAAATATCATCCTCCCATTACTAGCAGTCTGGGATACTCCCAGGGGTGGATACAACAGTTTGGGATCCTCCCAGGGGTGGATACAATGAACCTGCCCAGACTTGCACAGGGAGAGTGGGAAGACCAAGAATAGCCTGCAACCAAAAATCTTGCCTGAAAACCTGAAGCAAGGATTTTTAGAAAATTGGATAGGATCCTCGTCCAGAGACGACTCGAGATGCAACCGAGGGTGTAGTAGAGCAACAAGCAATCACGTGAGCAAAGCAGTAAGTAGCACCAGGATACAGACCAATGATCAGTAGCGGGACAACCTGGGAAATGGCATCAAGGTCCTCAAAGAAAAAAAATGGGAAGCCTTTGCTTGAGCCTGAAAAGAGGAACATACTACTAGAGATATCTACAGGCCAAGATATTCCTGTGCATAGCAAGGAGAAATACGAGGAAGTCGTAAGGATCCAGGGAAAACAACAAGTGCAAATACATGATCCCCAAAGCCAAAACTAAAGGAGAAAGGAGGGACCACAACTGCAAACACATTGATCTACCCCCAGACCAGAGAATACAAAAGGAAGCCCCCACTAATCCAGCAGAAAGGCCTAGGAACCACCATCCTTGCTCACAAATAGATCTAGGGAACTGGGATCAGAAGCCCTTGAATAGGTTTTGAAATGAATAACCTAAGGATCCCATGCAAGAAGCGATAATAGGCACAAATATGGGATCCTTGAAAGCCTAACCTAGGGGAACCAGGGTCTGCATGCACTGATCATGGGTCCCCCCAAGATCCAGACATGCAACAAAAACCCTAGGAACCCTAGAAAAAGGGACCAAGATCCCCCCATCCTTGCTCATGGAAGCTTTAAGGAATTGGGACTAGGGCTGGGAATAACCCAGGCAAAGGAAGAGGTCCACCCCGAAGGCCAACCAATGCCCTGGGTGTCCACCAAAATGCAGATCCAACAAGAAGAAACCTTCGAACAGGAAACCAAAAATGGACCTACCCAACGAGATGGGACCAACAACAACCACGAGAGAGGAATCACTGGCAGAAGAGGAAAATCCCCCCCTAGACCAACCTCGAAGTAGAGAGGACCTCACAGGATGCACCAAGAAGCAGTAAAAAACCCAACCTGCCACCACCATCGATAGAAGAAGCCCTAGGAACCGGATCCAAGCAAAAACCTACAAAAAACCCTAGGAGGAATCCTGAGGGATATTGAGGAAGGGATCCCAAAAGTATGCAGGAAACCCTAGGAGACCCCTGGGATGCACCAGATCCCAGGATCAAGTAGGGAAACCCTAAAATTATTGGAAAAGGAGCAGAAAGTGGAGAAGGATCTCCCACTAATGAGATCATCTGCTACAAAGTAATCCCAGAGCAGGATGACCCGAGATGAGCCAGGGACTGGGCAAGAACCAGGGGAGGGGGAGCAGGGAGAGGGAGAAGGACCCCCCCCACTTCCACTTACCCGATCAGTGTAATCCTCTAATTTCCAAAATTTTCATTAGGCTAATGTTCAAAATATTAATTTCATTCTTCCTCTTATTAATAGGTCTTTTAATTAATAGTACATTAAAAATTCTTTCCAAAGTCCAAACACAAAGTATATTAATAAGTGAGACTTATTAATATAATTTTCATAGGTAAATTAATATTGCAAGAGGGACTAATAGCATAAAATACTAATCAATCCTTCCTACTACCATTTTTGAAGGTAAACATCAACATTCTAAGTTACTTTATATCTTTCTAAAGTAAATAAAACCGCAAGGAGATTCAAGAATGATATCAAGCACTCAAATACAAGGATGATAAATGCAAAATGTAATGGCATGAACTAAATCTAAAAGTGGATATCATGTGTTAGATCATTTAGACTACTTTAGCCATCATTCCTCCACCCTCTCACAAGGATATCTATTCCTGCAATCACATAAATCCATTAGCAACATCATATTCCTCAATAAAATAAATAACTAATCATTGTATAGCCATTTATTCTATCATTAAAACAACATATAAATTCATAAGTCCATCATATGAAAAAGTGTGCCAAGGGAGGGTCATGATAGTGATAATCATCATTAAATAGGAAAAATAATATTATTATTTCAATAAGTATTTTTTATAAGAAGATTATTGATAGCACGTAGAAGTAAAGGGAGGAAACAATGGATCGAATGATGGATTATATTAATTAAATAAATAAGGATTGTATCATGGATTACACCATATTTCTTGTTTGATATTTTAGATAGATTGCAAGATATATTGACCTATACAATATTTGAGAGTTTGGAAGAGGTTTTTTTTAATAGTAACATCATTTCTAGCATTTCCATTGGATAAATATGAAGGGATGGTACTAATTTAGAAATCAAGAGATATTAAATCAATAAAGGAAATTATGGTTGTAATAAAATCTTCTTTATGTTAGGTGGTTTTAATACTATGATTTTAAATTATTACATAATTATTTTTACTAATGAATGTGGAATGTAACTTGGATGTAGAAGTTTGATAGTATATATTTCTTTGCAAATAAAGCAAACCCAAAATAAAAATTTTATTATGATCATACTCACAATTCAAAGACATTCTCATATATAAATTATAAAGTTATGGAGTCCAAAAGCTCCAAATGTGGTTACCATTTTTTTTAATTTAACAAAAAATCCCTTGCGGGGCCGCCTTGGTATGAGAAACCACGACTAGGGGTTCTACATTGTCAAAATCACTTGGGAGTCATGCCCGACCCTGACCACACCAACATTATCAACTAGATTTTGGGTACCCGATGTGCATTTGGTAGGGTGGAGATTCTAACTAGGGACCTCCCTTGGAGGATTGACCTACCCTCTCCAACTCACCTACAACATGTGAGTCCAAATGTGGTTACCATTTACTATAGATATTTGTGGCTCTATTGAATATCTTTAATCTCATTACTTTTACCTTTTTCGAGTCCACTAATTTTATTGTTTAAATGTAATTTTTTGTAATTCACATTAATTTTATTGATGGATTACTAAATGATATGGTTGGAAAATATCTTTGTCTATCTTGTTTGGCAATTTTACTAGATTACCTCATAGGTCAATATCCCAGGATCAAACATCAATCACATTCACATTAAAACTCAAATACTTCACAATAATTTGTATTACAAAATTTACATAGCATGGAGCTAACCATACAAAATGACTCTTCAATACTCTCAGCTATTACTCTCCTCAAACACTTAGGAGATGCAACCTTTCACATGCCTCACTTATGATAAAACTCTCATAATTACATAAATATTCACTTTACATCTTGACACATCTTTATGGCTCTTCACTTTTATTTTTGACACCTAACACCTATGACTCTTCACTTTCTCACTTGACACTTTGCACTCTCGCAACTCACAACTCATACTTTGCACACCTTGACACCTTGCACACTTTATTACATAATACATAAACACTCCTCACATATTGACACACATTAGAAAAATATTTAACACACTTCTAAACTAATATTTATAAATGTACCCCATGGTACTTTAATGTTACCAAATAGTGTAATATCTCCAATACCCCCCTATGTTACATTATTTAGTGTAAAGTTTGTTAGTCTTAAATATTTTATGGGTAGCACAAAATCTACTCAGAGTTTACTAAAGGTAATGTTTTTATGATTAATGATTTGTTTTTTGTGAGTAGGAATGAAAAGAAAGGTGATTGTCTCATTGAGACAACTTTGATGAAGAGTCTTCTTGTAGAGAATACGGTGATGGAGAACTTGGGTCACATGGATCAAAATGATGTGTTCAAAATTCCTTGGGAGAAGGATTCTTGTAAAGTCATTGTTGTGAGAGAATATTTGTGTGAGGAGCAACTTTATGTTGCATATGTAGTTGGTCATTATATGGCCATATTTATTGTGATCTTTTGTGTGGAAATATGTGAAAGAGTTGTATGGTATAATCATCTATGTCAGATGACTAATTGTAAATGCCCATGTGGAGTATTGTTTAGTGTTGAAGATGTAAAATAAGATCAAAATGTGAGAGCATTGTTTAAAGACCATAATGATAAATATGTAAGAGAGTGGTTGCTGAAAACCGCAAGAGGAGATACTTTTTTTGAAGGGGGAGCTAATCAACAAAAGAAGGCACTCAAGCATTTGCAGGAAATTCCACATGAAGAGTGGAAGGAGTGCCACCATAAGTATTTTGTAAATTCTGATTTCTTGATTCAAGATTGGAGGAAACATAAGAGAAATAGTTTCTTCCAACTTTGTGATGCTTACAGAACTCTTGCATGAGTGTCTTTAGCATCAAGGGGGAGAATGTTGGAATATTTTCAACATTGCCTCCTTTTTTTTTTTTTTAGCGAAAAACCCCTTGCGGGGCTGCCTTGGTCTGAGAGACCACAAACAGGGGGTTCTATACCGTCAAAGTCACCCGGGAGTCGCACCCGACCCTGCCCGCACCAACATTATCAATTGGATTTTGGATACCCAATTTAGCTTTTTGGTAGGGTGGAGATTCGAACCTGGGACATCCCTTGGAGGATTGCCCTCTCCTCTCCAACTCACCTACAACACCTGGGTAAAATTTAATTTATAGTGGAAAACACCCCTTTCGAGGTGCCACTTTCAACAGGTTGGGCATAGGAGGAATGGAGCCTTGTCGGCCTCTACGAGCACATAGGACATTCCTAACTATACCATATATCTATAGGATGGAGACAAGGGGAATGGAACCTGGGTCGGCCTCTACCAGCACCCATGGCATTTACCACTGCACCACAACAAGCAGATAAAAAATAATTTATAGTGGAAAACACCCCTTTCGAGGTGCCACTTTCAACAGGTTGGGCATAGGAGGAATGGAGCCTTGTCGGCCTCTACCAGCACATAGGACATTCCTAACTATACCATATATCTGCAGGATGGATACAAGGGGAATGGAACCTAGGTCGGCCTCTACCAGCACCCAGGGCATTTACCATTGCACCACAACAAGCAGATACAACATTGCTTCCTTAGTCCTAAGTATTAAGTCCTAGTAATTAGTTTTAGTTTAATGTTTTGATTTACATATTTCTAGTTAATTTGATTAGCATTCATTGAGGTTTTGGCTTGGTTGATCAATGTTTGACCATAGTCCAAGATTAGCATGTTGTTAGGATAAGAGCTATCTTTAAGTTAGTTTGTTGTAATAAGTTTAAGAGGATTTCTCTCAACCATCGTGTCTATTTTTAGTTCTTTCAAGAACTATAAAACTATGTAATACATTGTTGATCAATAGAACAATTGCACCATTGTTTCTCATGATTTTATTCCTTTTAGCTTGAATGCTTCAACACGTTCACTTATCGTCTTTTTTAGCTTGGCATTCTTCAACATATAACTTAGGCTTTTGGAGGTGTACATAGCTTGGTCATTCAAAATTCTCCTCTCTAGGCTTCATCAATTATCTAATCTAGACTTCGTCAATTATCTTTTTTTTAAATTTACATAGTGGAATTGGTAGTTGTCCGGTTTTTATGGCCGCCACAGTATTTTGCGTTATCTGCACCAGTAGCCACCACATAGATCTTTGCAGTCCGTCCCTATAAACACCATGCCATAATCATTTTAAACCTTTTACGTTGCTAAAAGCACCAGAAAGGGACAAGCATTCAGTCCGACGAGTCCCGATATTTGAAACTTGGACCTCTGCCCCCCTTACGGGGTTTGGTAAAATCAATTGGTCTATACCTCGAACCTAGACTTCATCAATTATCATGTTCCAATCTTTGCTTCAAACCAATCAATATTCTCCACTTTGTTATGTTTGCTTTTGATCAATATCCTCATTTTTCACAGTGATCTCCTCATCCATCCCGATCATTACTTTTCTTCAAACACAAATTTGCTCCTCACAATAATCTCCTCTCATCAATATCTTTAATCAATAGTCTCTTCCTCTCCAACATGATGGTCTCTTCTCATCAACTTCTTCAATATAAATCTATTCTCATTCAGTCATCCATCTAATAACTTCCTCATATTAACCTCATTAACATTCCTTACGTAATGCATTAATCCCCTTAATGCCAATATTTTATCTCATCTTCAACGTAAATCTCTACCTTAATACCTCGATCATAGTAGACTCCTTAACAATATTTCCTACATATAGTAATATCTTCTCCATAACTATATCCCTTATCTCTTTAGCAAATTCTTCAATCTTCAATAATTTCTCTTATCTCACAAATTCCACTCAATGTGGATTTGATACCATTGTTGGCAATTCTACTAGATTATCTCATAGGTCAATATCCCAAGATCAAATACCAATCACATAAATCACATTTACATAATAACTCAAATATTTCACATTAAGAAATATCACTATTATATCCATAAATCATTAAAAAATATATTACAAAAGTTGCATAACAGGGAGCTCTATATCCAATATATAACCTTACAAAATGACTCTTCAATACTCTCAACTATTGCTCTCCTCAACCATCTGAGATATACAACCTTTCACATGCCTCACTTATGACAAATCTCTCATAACTATATAATTTTTTACTTTACATCTTGATAAATATTTATGACTCTTTACTTTCATATTTGACACCTAACACCTATGACTCTTCACTTGCTCACTTGACACTTTGCACTCTCACAATTTACATCTCATACTTTACCTAACTTGATACCTTGCACACTTTATTACATACATAAACACTTTTCACACATTGACACATACATTAGACAAAAATTTAACACACTCCTAAACTAATATTTACAAATGTACCCCATGGTACTTTAATGTTACCAAATAATATAATATCTCCAACATCTTGAGGTTTAATTTTAGAGTTTTATATTTCATAAGTATTCAATTAACTTCAATCTTGATTTTATTTAAAACATCCAAATTATTATTTCTTGAGATAATGGTAACTTTTAATATCCAAATTTATGAGATATGGATAAGTGTCTTTTCTAGTTCATCTAGATGTTACTACATGATTATTTAAATAGCTCATAATTGTGTGAGAATATGCCTCTCTATCATATTTTTTATTATCCAATAGTGTCAAACCAACCTTAAAAATTTGCCTTGATGCTAATATTTTCTTATGTATTTAATTATTTTCACTACGAAGAAAATTGTTTTTTCAAAGAGATGAAAGATCTATATAATCAATGTCAATTTCTTTTGAAACTTTGATACATCAACCAATTGTATCTTGATATCTAAAATAATCCTCAAACTACTGCAAAATTATATGAATAGATAATATAATTAGTTGAATCTAAGTATTGCTTTATGCATGTCAAACGTTTCTAAGGAATTTTCATGTATCTTACAATAGATGATATTGTCTAACTTGCTCAAATTTTGCTAAGCTTGCTACACCACAGTCTAAGTATATCATTAATAAACCAACATTTATTTTTTGCTACCCAATCACATTATTTTACTATATTGGGTTGTATTAATCCCCATAAATTTAGATAACCAAATACCTTCATAAATACCCTTAACAAAAGAACAACTCATTTCTTAAAGATAAAAACTATGTGTATTGAAATAACAAAGCTTTGTTCATTATAAAGGTTGTCCTAATTATATTGTTAAAAAATATTATCTAATCATTAAAGACGAAAGACCTAAAAATTATCTAATCATTGAAGCATTCCAAGGAAAATAAATGAGAAGAATAATTTTTTTTTTTAAGTCTAAATATTATACTATGAAGTACCCTAGTTGTCAAGCTTGTGCTTATGAAGGATAAAGTAAAATTTAGAGGCTCGTTGTCTATCTACATAGGTACATAAGGGATCCAAGCCTAGGCAGACTCAAGACTAAACCTTTTGATTGACAGAAACTATCTTAATCGATTTATCTAAATTTAAGAGAGGTATCTTAGAAATCCATAAGTATAGATCCATAACTCATTCAAGTAGGTACCACAAGCAACTAGATAAAATCAAGCAATAACTTTCAAATAGAGTCACCATGTAGTTGGCAACAAAACTTGTTTCAACTCTTAAATGTGCCATGCTTATCTTAGGCATTTGAACTCATCATCAACATGCCTCTTGATTAATCTTTCTTTTGTTATTTTTTCTTCAACCTTTTTTAAAATTATCCACCTCTTCACAAGTAAGATATGAAGCATCAACCAATATAGGTTGTAAGCACAAAGAAGAGGTATTTAAAAAAGTAAAATATTGGTAAATGTTGTAAACACATGAAATAGTAATTTTTTTTTTGAATTTACATGGTGGAATTGGTAGCTGCCACGAATCCGGGCAGGCTGTCCAGCTTTTTATGGCCGCCACAATATTCTGTGCTGTTCGCCCTGAAAGCCGCCACACAGATCTTCGTGCAGTCCGCCCCTATAACCACCATGCCACAATCATTTTAAAGCTTTTACGCCGCTGAAAGCACCAAAGGGACAAGCGTTCAGTCCGACGAGGCCCGAGATTTGAACCTTGGACCTCCGCCCCCCTATGGGGTTTGGATGAACCAATTGGTCTACACCTCGGACCTATGAAATAGTAATTTTGAAACATGCATTGGAGGGCATTTAAAAGTATAAGAGATCTAATTAATGTCAATATACATGGTATGTTACTAAAAATATTTAAAAAATCTATTTTACTCCTATAATTCTATGACATACTTCTATGTCATCATAATTTAAAAAATGCATTTGATAATGTAACATGCATATGAAAATTTACAATTCTATGGTGATGGTATGTGTTAAAAATCACTAAAAGTATAATATTTTTATGATTTTAATACCACAAGACATAAATAATCAATAGTAAATCCCTAGAAGACAAATAGGAAAAAATTATGCAATGGGTAAAGGACATAAAGGGAATTCAAACTAAAGAGTAAGGTGGAATCTTGTTTAAGAGAACTCTTTTTGGTTAAGTCATTTAAAAATATGTAAACAATTTGTTTCAACATAATAATTGTTAATTATCAACTAGTTTAATACTAATTTATCGTAACAACCCTATATAATTTTCCCATAATCCTTTGAACACTGCACACATTAATTGATAAAATTGATTATTGCTTATTGGTGGTATCAATTCACCACCATTGCCTTACATAACTATGTAATTTATACTTTAAGTAATTATATTCATACTTAAAAGTAAATATAATAGGGCCTATATGTATTTTAAAGGACTTAACTAGACTTTAGTAATTACAAGTCATATTAATATTAATAACAAAGTATAAATTAAAGAGGACCAATTGGATGATGACTTGTGGGTAAATATAGGCATTAATATCCTTATTATAAATGGACTCGCCAAAGTTCAATAAATTTTGGGTGATAATATAACTTCAAATTACAATGGTAGATCATATTATTTAAACATGATCCCTAGAAATTTAACCATTTGAACTTGGAAACATATCCAGGGGCTTCCATAAAAGCAAGTCATGACTTCATGTTTGACTACCATAGTTGTTTTTCATTAAATATAAGGTATTACTATTTGTATGGGAGAGATACATAGCTTATTATATTTTAGTGATTTTTGAATAACTTATGTATGAGCTTGACTTGCAGTCATTAATCCATGAATATACTACATTTTTTAGTAGTATTTTAATTTTGAATATAATTTAGAGACTTTCCCATCTAACTAGATAATATGGATTATTTATTAGCTATGACAGTCATTCACACTCAAGTTAAGAGTTAAACTAAAGAAAATGAAATTTTTAATACAGTAAAATTAAAACATGTTTGAATCAATTTGCAAATATATCCAAAAAATAAAAAACTAAAAGATAAGAGATGCATTTTTGATAACTCAAAGATATAGGCCATTTACATGCTTATACCTGATACCTTTGAAATAATATATAAAGGAAAAATATGGTTGTACATGTTTTGTTTTTTGAGTAACACTTCTTATACACATCCACCATGGGGATTGAACCCGGGTCACATCACCGATAATGCAAGTGGCGTCCTTGCCGATAGACCACACTCTTTTCTACACAAGGATCAAAGTCTTATCATTAACGCATGGATGAGACATGATTATACATGCTTTTCATTGGCAAACCTTATTGACTAGGGGAACTTATTTATAACTATTCAAATGATCTTTCTAAAATCTAGCTTAGGAAAGATGTTACAAATGGAAAAAGGAAAGCATGAATAATTATGAGTAATATCATTATGTTTAGATGTTACATCTACTTTAACAATAACTTTCAATTCAAGAAATTCTTAGGCATGGATAACACATTTTAATACAAGAAGGTAAAAAGAGATCCATCTCCAAGACTACTCTTTCTAAATGAAATTTTCAACTAGATGTAGAAATTGGTACCCAAGAACTTTATTTCAAGGTTATAATGACCAAAATTCAAGAATGAAATTATTGTGGTGGTAAATAAGTTAGAAATGTTCATTTTAGTTCTCTAATAAAATATAATACCTCTAAAATTGTTGAACATTGCTTCTGATATATCTTTTAGTTGCATGAAATCCCTACTAAGGTCCAAATATTTCAATGTAATTTCTAATAAAAACCTTTCAAGATAGAAGGAAGACATGCAACATAAATAAAACTTATCACCCTCAAAATATAGGTGGATAAAAGTAGTCAACAAATACTAAGGAGGATACACAATGATATCTATAGGATACAAGCAAAACAAATGAGTGAAAATATTGATTTGGTAAAATATAAGTATACCACCACATATTAGTAAATTATCAATATGAACTTCTTCAAGTTATTGTAAAGCTATAAAAACTCCATCACTCATGTATTGGGTAATTTAGAAGGATAGGGTCCTTATACTAGTTGATAACCTATTAAAGATGTAAAAAACCCTAACCTTAAATAAGGATAATTTATTTCTAAGTGTAAATAAAGTGAAATAAGAAGCAATCAAACACAATACTAACCAATATTTTGAAGTAAAAAAATGGTAATCTAGACCCTCTAATGTTGAAGTGGCATATGCTCAATACATACCAAACATAGGGAGGGTATATAATATATGCCTACATATCATATTTGAAAACATACATGATAAAAAGGAGATGCTTGTGGCATTTGAGGAAGAGAAACTAGTCCTAAAGCTTGAAGATGTGATTGAGATAAAGTTGAAGATTCTAAAGAATGAGTAAATCAATATGTTCAAGATAAAGTAGAGGGGTTTGCGAAAGGAAGATGAAACATGATAAATTGGAGGGTTATTGACCAAGAATCTACATCTAAAGCAAATTTGATGTTAATACCATATGACATATTTAGAAAAATCTTCTTTAAATATGAAAAATCATAATTTTGTTTTGTACTTATTATTAAGTTGTATTTTCTAACATACTACTTATATTCTATGATTTAAATATCTAGGGATTATTTCTTGTTATGAAAATTCTTTTATACTAAAAAATAGCTCAAAAAGTACATTATCATGGATTTCCCAATAGCTCAACATCCTTATACTCATCAAACTTGAGCTAGCCCCACTTTCATAGTTTTCACTAGCTTTTCCACATAACTTTTCAAGGAATAGGTGTGTTGATTACCCAATTCATATTATGAATATTATTTATAAATTTTTTTGCTCTTAAACCTTTTGTTTTGATATTATTGTTAGTGTGTTGCATTAGAGCATAGATAATTAAGGGTTAATAAATGAGTACATCATAATTCATTTAGAATTTATTGTGAACATAATGTCTTGATGATATATCATATGACAATTACAAGGTTTATGGGTGGTTGATAAGGTGGCTGTAACTATTGACATCTTCCATTCTTGTTCATGATTATATTTATACATTTATCACATCAATGCCAAGGTTAATCATAGCTCATGAAGTCATTCTATGTTTCCAATATTTGGTATTAAAACATGTTGATATCATAGGAGCTTCGACTTGTGAAGGTGACCTAGTTGTTGAGTGGGAGGAAACTCTCAAAATTCGTGAATGTGTGTTGCCACTAGCAAATATAGGAGAGTGCATACAAATGTTTTAAGTTAGGAGAAGACCTTACCATTTGCAGAAGAAGATTTATTCTTGTTTATTCTTATTAATATTTGTAGGTTTGTAAGCATTTTATTGATCTTGAAGAAGTTAGAAATCCATATAAGAAGATTTCTATTCATGTCACTGTTGGTCATCAAATCTGCCTAGGAAAGGATTTTGGGTAAGTGTATGCGCCCTAGACCTGGACCAACATTGAAAGGCCGAAGGGAAGAGATGCCCCTCGTACCAATCTCCGGAGAAAGGCCGGCTCCTATGCTAAACTACTCGGTTGTTTTGAGATAAGGGTGCAGGAAAGAGATAAAAGAGTAAGGGTTAGAGAGATTGGTAGTTTAAAGTGGGAGAGAATAGGAAGCACGATCACTAACTAGCAACTTGAATAGAAGCAAAGAACACAAAGAATAACCAAAGTAAATGCAATATCAACTTCCCTATGTATCCTTCAGGCGAGTTTCAGGGTACATTATTTGATTGCACACCAGACGCAGGGTTCAGCATCTCAGTATACTAACGAAGAAAGACAAAAGAATCAAGCACAGAAGGCAGCATAAAAGAAAGCCAATGCGACATTTTTACTTTCCTATGTATCCTTTAGACGAGTTTCAGGGTACAGTCCCCGATCGCACACCGGACGCAGATTTCAACATCTCAGTATACTAACGAAGAAAGACAAAAGAATCAAGCATAGAAGGCAACATAAAAGAAAAGAATTGAGCCCAAAGCTCTTTAGTATTAATCGCAGGACATCAAGTTACAACACCTTTCTAGCAGATAGTTCTCCCCTCTTTTTTATTACAATTCCTGGGTTTTTATAGAGGACCCAACCCTCTGAGTCATAATTACACAGCAAGGAGTAGTACGCTCTCGAGCCCTAAGAATTCGGCTCCCTGAGGCTCTCGTGATCGAGCTTTCAAATCCGTTACCAAAACTGGCAACTGTGATCGGGTTAACCATGGAAAGATGCATTGATGAGCCGTCTGGACATCCTTGGTCTCTGGGTGCGGTGCTCGAGTGGCCGCCACACTCGTCGGGCTCTTCATCATGGCCTGATACTTCGTTTTCGATTGCCAAAAATGAGCAACGAGCTTGCCGGGCACAAAAAATTACATTTATGAGGCACTTGATCGCCTCGGGAAAATACCCGGCTTGGGACGCGTGCCCCTGAAGCGCTTCGCTAAGTCTTCGTTCACCGCTTCGCTTCGCAATGGTTTTGAGCCGAAGCAAAAACTCCTCCTTGGATTGTACTTCGCAAAAATGAGCTTCGCAAAACTACTTCGGGGGTGATAAGTGCCGAAGCATATTTGCTTCGCAAAATGGGCCTTTTGTTTTCGCCGCTTCGCTGACAAAATTGCTTCGCTGATGCCTTGGAGAAATGCTTCGCTGCGATCTTCTTTCAAAACTGAGGTTCGGGGGTGTTTCGGCCGAAGTGCATCCCTGCCTTCAAAATGCATCTTTTACTTCGGGTGAAAGTACTTCGCACGAAATTTCTCCGAAGCAGATGCTTCGGAACAACTTTCGGCGAAGTAAAAATGATTCGCTGATGGGGGGGCCCGAAGCGGGTGCTTCGGCAACCTTTTGGTGAAGTATTTCCAATGCTCTTTTGAATTCCGCTTCACTGGTTTTCTGGCCGAAGTATTTGCTAAAAATGCTTCGGGTGCGAAGTAGTTTCATTCTCCTTCCTTTGTATTTTACTTCGGCAACACCGCTTCGCAGAAATCTCACCCGAAGTATTTGCTGGAAATGCTTCGGGCCCGAAGTAGTTTTCTTGCCTTAGCTTCTTCGGCGAAGTTATTCTTTCGAACGCCGCTTCGCTCAACTTTTTCCCGAAGTAGATACTTGAAGCGCTTCGGGTCCGAAGTTCTTTTATCACTACCCTTGTATTCTTCTTCGGCAATACTACTTCACAAAGACTTTACCCGAAGCAATGCTGGAAATGCTTCGGGTGCGAAGCTCTTCTCATTTTCCTTTGGCGAAGCTCTTTCTTTTATATTTTATATACAAAGGGATGGCATTGAAAGCCAAAATTGCTGCAACTTTTCGGAATAAAAACAACAAGGAAAACTTTACAAAACACTGTTCAAAATTTGATCTCCTTTTTACCCCTTGTGTAATGTTTGACAGAATTGTCAACAGTCACTAGAGTTGTCATCATGAAATTAATTATTGTCGTCTAGCGCAAGGAACTTGTCATCTAAAATAAAGTACGTGCACTAAATTTTTGAATGAGACTTAAAGATATCATTCTATTTATATCTTGTTGATATGTTAGAGTTGAACTAGTCCAATCAACAATGAACATATACCTAGAGCCTCTTTTATATTTTGGTTTCAAGCTTCATCATCAAGAACCACTACTTTATCCTCTAAAAGATATACAAGTTCTTACTTTATAGAAGGCTAATACTTTGTGTTGACTAGATATTGTAATTTCATCTATTAAGGAGAGTAATTTGTGATGATATTGTAATTTCATCTACTTGACCCCTAACACTGTAGTAGGTCTACGAACTGATGCCTCTAGTGTGTAGAGCTGAAAAAATAGGCTCAAAATATTTTTGTATGCAAAAGATATGGCTTCCAAAAGTTTCCCTAATGGACCCAAAAAAATAAAAATTAAAGCTCCAAACCTTAGAAAAAGGAGATCTAATTTCTTATCACCACTTGGTGGTCCATGATTCACCAATGCCTCCCACTTATATTTTTCCATTTTAGCACTTATGATCTTGAGTAGATGTGATAATTATACCTTTTTAATTGGTCAAGAGCATTTAAATAGACAAAAAGAGTTTTTACGTGGTGCTAGACAAGGTCATATCTGCTGAGAGGTTAGCCAATATTCTACCTTGAGTGGAAAAGTATCCAAAAAGCTTTGGAGAGACTCAAATTAGAGTCTCTTGCATGTTAGGACCCATCCACTAAATATACATAACCATTGATGGGAAGGAAGGAGCATGTCACCATATTTGAACCACTTAGTATCCATCCCGATA
This sequence comes from Wollemia nobilis, assembly GCA_028583015.1. NCBI lineage: Eukaryota > Viridiplantae > Streptophyta > Pinopsida > Araucariales > Araucariaceae > Wollemia > Wollemia nobilis. The sequence continues at coordinate 2,657,119 of JAQPPZ010000048.1, read as the reverse complement.
GCTACAAAATATGGACGCACATGGATCAAACATGCGTCATTGTGTTCCCAAGACATCTCCACTAACCAACTTGCCAAAGCCTCCATTGGTTATAGTGAGATAGTACCTTTCATAGATAGACATGAGCCTAGATTTCTTTGGTATAAATAGCAGCACGACTTAAACTCGTGCCCCCTATTTTCCATGCATATCACAAACCACCATGCCAAAGGTGGTTTTGAGATTAAAGTAGAGTCTTTAGAAAATATTGCTATTGCATGATTTACAAACAACGAAGTAGCATCAAAATAGAACCCAACATGATTTAAACTAAAAATTTAGATACACAAAAGCCTTAATGCATCCTTCCATAGCCTCAATAGCATCCTTCATAGCCATAATATGGTGAGCTCCTTCTTAAATAAGGGCATCACACATCCCTGCCAGTAATGGTGCCAAGCCAAGGTGGGAAATACATGTGATTTCAAATTCAAAAAAGTTCATAAAATCCTATTTGAGCATTAACCCTTTTTACCTTTTCAGATTTTTATCTTTATGAGGATTTTTTGCAGTATACGACCTCTAACTAATCTCCTAAAGCATATTTCGGAGGAACAAGGATTTTTTATTTTCAAAGATTTCAGAAAGATAAAAAAATATAATGAATTCATCCTAGGATTCAAAAGAAGAACCAAAGGCTCCAAATAGCATTTCTGTGTGACCAAGTGAGGCAGATCCATACCCACTCTCAGAGCATATTAGAATTCACAATATTTAAAAAAAATGAACAAAAGAAAACCGTCCACTTAAATCTTATACAAAAAGTGTTAAAGAACAAAAGAAAGAGATAGATATGATGGGTACCCATAAGCACTATAAACACAACATTCAGATAAGAAATGAGGAGTGTGAGGAGGGCATTCATAGCAATACCAAAATCCCAAATAACATCATGGTGTTTAACATAAGTTGACATAACAAGTGGGTTTTAGGTTAATTTTAAATATTAAATCAGGTTTAACCATATCAAGGTTAACCATGGCTCATTGGGCTTACATAATAAAATATTAAAAATTATTAATATATTGTATAATGAATTGCCCTTAGGCCTATCCGATACATCACACAAGACTAACTATTGGCCATAAATCAGATTATAAATTCAATAGTATAATCATATATATACTCATTGGAAATCCCTTTTTGAGCATGTTATAATGGAAGCATCTTTTCTAGTTTTATGAATATTTACCATGGTTATTAACACCCCGAATATGTTATTGTCTAATTCACAATTATTGAAAGGTGATAACTATTTATCATGGAAGATGAAGTTGAAGATTCATATGGAATTGAAGATCTATAGGGAGTGCTATCTAGCATTGTGCAAAGATGTGTTATTGACCTAGAAAAATAAAGAAAGTTTAATAAATCTTATCAAAAAGACAACTTGATTATAATGTTCTACATGACCGATGATATCCAATTGTACATTTGTGATGTTGTAATTGCAAAGGATGCATGGGACAAACTCAATACAATGTTCAAGTCTAAGAACCAAAATCAATTTTTACACCTATAAAGACAATTATATTGGTTGAAAATGAAGAGCAATTAGAAGCAAGAAGACTTTTTATGATGGATTATTGAATTATGAGCCTTAATACAAATATTAGGTAAAGCATGGTGATGTGCTTGTTCCAATAGTCTTGCATGCACTACCACCTATATTTAGTGTTTTGGTAACAAATTTGAACGTGACTAATCAAAGTCCCACTTTTGAGATGTGAATTTGCTTCAACGAGCGGAAGAATCTGAGAGCCAAAAACTGAAAATGAACATGCTTTGTAAATACATAAAATAAGGAAAGAAGTTAATATAGTTGAAGAAAGGTAGCTGACCCCAAAAAGCATTAGAATTAGCAAAAAGAAAAAGGGTAAAAACAACATCAAGGATAAAGGAACTATTCAATTTTTAATATCACATGTTTAATCTATGAGAAATTAGGTCACATACTTTAGGAGGGCAAGGACATGTTCTTACAAGGTTCTTTCAATTAACCAAATAATACGTCAAGAGGCAAGCAAAAGAACTATCATTAGCAAAGGAGAAAATCACCTCAATATCAACATGGTAATGTAGTTGAGGATGTTGATTTTGATGCATGAGAAAAAGAGTATGTCTATTCTATTCAATCTCTTGATGTTGTGTTGAACTCTAGCCTAGTTTGGTATTGTGATTCAAGAACTATCATACACATGATATGCTAGAAGGAATGGTTCGTGATCCTTGACCATTCATCTTATTTTGGGAAAATGATGCTTGGAATAACTCAACATACATTATTGATAAAATTTATGATGCTCATTTGCATCTTGGAGAACATACCTATCATCTAACTTAAGTTATTTACATGCCTGATCTCATGAAGATTGTTTTTTTGTAAATAAATTGCTTGATCACAATTTGTGTGTTGAACTTTTGGAAACAGGTGTAGAGAATCCTTCTCATTCAAGATAAATTCAAAGGTTCAACAATCATTTCTAATTCTAATGGCATAGGCAAAATGTTTTAGCTTATGATTGCAATAAAAGACAACTAAGTATTGGTTGCTAAGGTAGATGAAGTTATCTCACTATGGAAAATTGATTTAGAAATCTTAATTTCGACCATCTAAAGTCACTTGTATACCATGACATGGTATGTTGACTTCTATATTTAATGAAGCCTCATAACCTTTATACAAGTTGTTTGACTAGAAAGCATCATTGAGCTCCAAGTGATATAGTAGTTGTAGAGTGGCTTGTCCATTTGACCTAGTGCATATCGATCTATGTGGACCCATGATATAAGTTCAGTGGTTGTAGATATTTCATATTGTTCATTGATGATCATACACAATGGATATGAGTGTATTCTTTTAAAGACCAAGGATGAATATTTCCACTATTTCAAGTTCAAAGCTTGCATGAAAATATTGTTGGTTGTTTCATTCTTATACACTACTTAGATCAAGAGGGAGTGCTCCAATAATCATTTTTATGCTTTCTTGAAGCAACATGGCATCTAAAGACAATTGACAATTTCCTATACACCTCAACAAAATGGAATTGCAAAGATATACAATCATGCTATATAGGAGATAATGGGATGCATGTTGAGTGATGCTAATTTGAAGCTAAGTTGTTCATACTACAACCTAGTTTTTGAATCACAACCATATTTCAATTGAATGATGTCACACCTAAAGAAGTATGGATAGGAAACAAACCTTCCATATCACATGTTTGTGTGTTTGGATGCACTACATTCATGCACATTCCAAAGTAAAAGAAAATGATGTTGGAGGAGAAATCCAAGCAATGTATCTTCGTTGGATACAACTCAAAGGGATATAGTCTCATGGATCTTAACACCAAGTTGTACATGGGCCAAGATGTTAACAACACACCTATTGTTTTGTTGTTTGGTGATGATGATGATGGAGCCTTTAAGAGAAAATAAAGATTTTTATGAAGATGATGGAGATGTTTCTTATGGATTTGATGACCTAGGACCATCCACTTCAAGTATAGTTTGTGATGCAAACTTGGATTGTGTTATAGATACATCTAGTTTTAGACTAAGAACTCAGAATAAAGTTTGAATCAAGTTCAACCTAGCCTTGATGAGCATGTTGGTGTAGAAATATGAACCTTCAATGGTTCACAAAGCTCTTGCATCAAATAAGTAGAAGAATTTCATGAATGTTAAGTATCAAGTATTGATGAAGAACAAGACATGGCAAGTTGTTGATATTCTACCTAGCAAAAAATACTTTGGTTGCAAGTGGGTATTTAAGACCAAATACAAAGACTACAACAACATCGACAAATACAAAACAAGGATTAATACAAAGGTCTATGCATAAAAGAAAGGAATTGACTATGATGAAAATTTTACACCAACAATGAAGATCAAAACCATTTATATGGTTTCCACAATAGTTGCATAGTTTGGAGGGAAGTTGCATAAAATGGACTTGTAAAGTGTATTTCTCAATGATGATCTCAATGAAGAAGTCTAGATGACATAACTAGAGGGATTCATCATACTTGGTTAGAATAACAAGGTATGCAAACTCATAAAATATCTCTACGGTATGAAGTAGGCACCCATAACCAAGTACATGAAGATCAATGAGCATATTTTATGATATAGATTCCATAAAAATAATTACGATTTAAACCTGTACTTCAAAATGTAAGGAAGAGAGGTTGTGATCATCATTTAGTACGTCAATAACTTGGTCATCATTGGGATTCCACTGAAGTTGATCGAAGAGACCAAGAAAGTACTAAAGCAATCATTGAACATGAGTGATCTTAGGTTAATGCATTATTATCTTGGATTGTAGGTGTGAAAACTAAGAACCATGTGTTTATGTCATAAATGAAGAATACCAAGACATTTTTTAAGAATTTTTGGATGATAAATTGCAATCCCATGAACACTCCAATGTAAGTAGGGTTGCAATTATCCTAATACAATCCATTTCCATAAGTGAATGGAACTCTCTACCACTAGTTTATTTGGAGTCTCATTTATTTGACATACATCAAACCAGACATCAACTATATTATGGGCTATCTTTCATGGTTCATACAAGAACTAAAGGTGTGTCATTGGAAAGCAACAAAGTGAGTACTCAAGTATATTTATGAAACAATTGAGTATGGTATAGAGTATAAGAAGAATAATTAATGCTTCTTGATGGGTTTCATGGATGTAAACTATGCAAGATCCATTGGATACGTATTCTTTCTAGGATCCAATCCAATGTTTTGGGGAATTAAAAAGCAATACATTGTTGTTTGTTCTTCGATCGAGGGTGAATATCATGTCATAGAAGGAGCTATATGTGAGGCAATATGGTTATGTCACATCTTGTCAAGAATGACATCCCAAAAAAGAAACCAACGATCCTGAGTTGAGTTCTAAAACTTGCTCACAATCTAGTTTTCATGGGCACACAAAACACATTGAGGTTTAGTATCATTTCATCTATGGACATGTTCAAGAACACAATATATAGCTCCAATTTTGTGCAACATAAGAGAAAAATGTAAACATTTTGACAAAGTCCATTACACGTATGAAGCATAATTTTTTTAGAAATTTTATCATATGTACTTTGATTGAGTATTGATGTATAAGCGGGGAAGGTTGTGAACATAACAAAACAATTATGAGTTTTATGGGAAGTTAAGAAAATGATTGTAACTCTAGACCTCTTACGTTCTTGTTCATGATTATATTTATTCGTCTATCACATCAATGCCAAGGTTGATCACAATTCATGATTTCATTTTGTGTTTCTAACAAAGATCTATCTCATGAGTATATATTCTAATACTAATTTTCATATATCTTTGTATTATTATTGTCTAAATAAAAGAGAATAGGTCCACTTTAATATTTTGTTAAACTCATGAGATTTGTAGATATAAACCCATCTTAGGTGTATAGGTATTTTCATTGTATTTAATCCTATTTTTTTTTTAATATGTAGAAGTTTTTTAGTCCTACTTAGAAACATTCTACTCGGTTAATAGATATGTTTTAGGTGACCTCCAATTTGAGGATTAATAATTAACTCATATAGAGATTCATAAATAATTATAGGATGGAAATTGTTCATGTTATATCAAGGTCATATTTCTTGAGCTTATTTTAGGCTTTACCAATGTTATTGAAAAGACATCATTCAAGAGGGATATTAGTCAACGACACCCTTCTCTTTGTTTTTCATATCCTTATGTTAGTCCAAATATGGATGATGGAGATAGAAATATTATCATGGGCCCCAATGATAAGGAAACTTAGACCTAGGGGCTAATTATTTCAACTGATATGGAATAATTGAAGCTACGTATTATTGAAAACATAGGACTTTAAATAAGTCCAAAAATACAACCGTAATCCTGGAAATCATCAACTGCCCAAGGATTTACGTACAAAATCAAGGAAAGGCTAAAGATATAAGCCCTAAAATAATGAAAAGAAAGACACCTAGACCTAGACCATTCAACGGAGGAAAGAAAACAACTCACGTTGATTATTCCGATTACTAAGTCCTAATTAACATATCCTAGGTCTAAAAAAATAATTAGCCCCTAGGTCTAAGTTTCCTTATCACCCAAGTCAAGATTAATGCCAATTGTTAACAACATTATAGAATCATCATTATGCTACCACAATGTCAATTTCTAATATCAACTTGTTTTATACATCCAATAAGACATCAACTTGTGGCGTTCTTGATAATATCATTAATATTATTTATATTTTTATGTACAAAGCTACTGTATAGGTCCATCCTATCCATCTTCAAATGTTAAATAAGTATTTGTGTATAGTTGGAGTTTCTCTTCATTATAAATCTTGTTTTAGAATAGTAAAATATTGTGTTCTTAAGGTAGTAAACGCTTTGCATATCCATTGATTCATTATCATTTGCACACAAATTTTCTTAATTCACGTATTGAAGTTAAAAAATTTCATGGTGAAACATTTAGATATAACTCATCAAGTATTCAAAATGTTATAACAAAAGATATGCTTTTACATTGTAAACATAAGGTTGTTTTTACCCTCTTTTTAAACTCATATTTTACTATAAACATTAAAAAATATATTAAGATGTGTCTAATGATTGTGAAATATCTTCCCCTTCTTCCCCCTTTGTTGCCACCACAATAAAACCTATCAGACCACAATCATTCAATACTTGAATCATTAAAACTTAGATGTTGTAGTTTACATGATGAACACTTTACATTTCACTATTACTATATAGTTTTAATTATCTTTTTGCATTTCATTCTATTGGAGTTTTTTACATTATGTGGTACTTGTAAATAGTTTATATATATATATGTGATGTGAAAAGAGTATTGTAAATATGAGTCATTTAGAGTGTGTCATTTATTAATCATTAGTGGTTTGACATTATTATGAGTGAATAAAATATATTTCTCTTATGAGAAATGTGAATAGTCATATCTCTCGAAAGTTGAGGAGTCTAAGGAGATGAATAGTTAGATAGAGTTGAAATGTCAAGAGTCATTGTAAAGGTTATATATAGAGCAAGCATATGAGATGTAGGTAATATAAAAGTTTCAGTACTTCATTAGTATTGGACACCAAATTTTGTAATATGTGAGAATACAAGTTTACTTGAATACTTGTGTATATCATTTATTGTGAGAATTTTGATATTGATATTGTTATAAGATTATAGTTTTTATGCTAAAAGTGGTATCATAGCCACGTTAAGCATCTTCCAAAAGAGTGTTTGAAGAAGCTCACATTTAGAAGAGGAAAGGTTGAGAGAAACTATGTTGAAAAGTGCAGTCGTGAATTAAGAGAAATATAAGCCATGTTAGTTGAATTTGCGATTGTGTTCAAGAAGTTGGAGAGTTTTTACTGAAGTGTAGAAGAGTACTGGAGAAGATATTGAGAGTAAAAGTTAAAGTTGACAAGTGTTGAAGCAAATGGATGGAGAGAGAAAGGAATGTGTGAGACAAAGGAAATGAGAGTAAACAATGGAGCAAGCATTTACGATAGGAAGGAAGAAACACATGCAATATAGAGGTCAGATGAAAGAGTATTGAAGGGAGAGTTTTTACATTGAAATGGTAAGGCATACCTTATGATAAGAAAAAATAAGCAAGAGTGAGCCTCTGCTATGTTGGAGAGCACCTGGAAATAAGTATAGCCATTTGATGATTCTTAGAGCTCAATTTATGTTATCCCAACCAAGCTGGATTTGCAGACGTTAACAAGCCAACAACCATAAGACATTGGAAGTGTTGTGAGGTAGAAAGGAATAGCATTGAGTCTCTGAACAAAAGAATCATTACAGTAGCAAGCAAGGAAACATCTGTGCACATGTGATAAGAGCAACATCAATTCAAAGCAAATGTATTCAAATTATTTATTTATTTTTTTCAACATCAAATGTTAAAGGAATATTAAACTAGAGTTTGATATTAGAAAATGGGATATTAAAGTTGAAATTTGGAAAAATTATTGATAAAAGAGATAAGGGTTGATTAGAAGAGTAAGCAGGTTTGTAAAATCAAATTGAAGGAAAACATCATTCAAAAAGCAACATTAATTAAAGAAAATTTAACAAAGAAAATTTATTGAAAATAAGAAGTTAGAAGTGAAATATTTGAGAAGAGAATTGAAGTATTTGAAAAGAAAGAATTTGACAGAAAATTTTAAAGTAAAGAAAAATGTGAAACAAAGAATTTTTTTAAGAAAACATTAAAAGGAATTTGTTCAGAGAGAGAAAGTGAAGAAAATTATTTGAAGGATTTTTTTGAAAAATTAGGGAGTTAAAGGCTTTCTACTTGATAATAAGATTCTTCTCAAGAAGTGGATATTTGGCATCAAAAATTTAGAAGTTCATTGCATTAGAAAATCATGGGAAAGACAAAAACAAAGTGATATTAAAAGATGTGTATCATCATAAATAAGTTTGACATCAAAATTTTACAAAGAAGAACAAGATGAACTCAACATGTTGAGTGAAAAACATGGCCTATGTTAGAACAACATGAGCAACATTGATCTTATGAAGGATTGGGAGACAATCAATATACTTGATGATCATGATGAAAGACAAATAACTAGAGAAATTATTCAAGAAGATAAATATGTTGATGAAAAATTGTTAAACATAAATTCTTACTTACATTTTATTATCAAAAAGGCTCAAAAGAATGCATTAGAAGAATTAATCTAGTACTTACCAATGATTTAATAAGTTGAAAAAGAGGATTTCTCAACTCTTATAGACTACATAGGTCTTACATTTGAAGACGCTAATGAATGCTCTAAAAACCATGTCATATTGCATGTTGAAATAGGAAAAATAATATGCATAACATTAGTCACTCCAAAATATCATAAGGAAAAGAACAAAAAGCAAGAAGAAATAATTAAAATATTGAAGTCCAAACCCATGAAGAAAGATACAAGCTATGACATAGGTGATTTGAGACCCATAATGACAAATGCATGTTGTGACACTAATGATCTTCATCAAAAGAAAAATGAGAATTGTAATTTGAAGTCCATGATGGTAGAGACCAGTTGCAATACAAGTGATTTAGAGCTCATGAAGGCCCATGCAAGTTGTGATATTTATGATTTGAGACCCACGAAAACAGATGTATGTTGTGATACTAGAGAGCTTATTCAGAGAACAAACATTGCATGTGACACAAGGGATTTAAACATTGTTTGTGAAGACAAAGAATGTGCAAAAAATGTTTGTGATACCAATAGTTCAGATGATATCAGAAACAATATCAAGGACATCCATAAAGTTGTATTGAAATAGCATACAAAAGGTTTGAGAAAATGTGAGCAAGGTATGTTTGAGTCAAACATCAAACATACACAATTTGATAAGGAAACCAATCTTACAGTATGACAATTGTAATCATTGTGACAAACATGAACATATGACAAAAAGATCTTGGGACCTTCATTATTGTGAAATTTGTGGAGGTAACAATCATTCTCAAAGATATTGTTGGTACAAAGGAAACAATAATAAAAATATTAAGTTGGGCTAGGTGGATTGGTAAGAAGTTGGGCACTTACCAGGAGGAGACCTAGATTCAAACCTCGCGGGCATGCCCAATATAGGGCAAAGGTAGTAGTCTGACCAGTCCGTTGAGTGTGTGCCAACTTGATGACGATGGTACCAACCCCGAGCCACCAAGGGTCTCCCTCACTCCGAGTCGTGTTTACCGAGGCGAGGTAGGGGTTATAGTGGTAGCACCATGATTTGACACTACGATCGAAGGCAATGCAACTTGACCCTATGACTAGTTGTTCAAAAAGGAAAGGTAGTTGCTCATTCCTCTATGTATAATAAATAAATAAATAATAATAAGAATATGAATTGTGGATAGATCAACATAAAAAAAATATTAATGTTAACAACAATAGCACTAAATGGACTTCTCTAGAAAATCACTATTTGAAGGTTTTCAAAAGAATTCCATAGGCCCTAAAAATCAAGATCAGATTCACATATTTCAAGTAAACTAAATAATGTGGGAGTTTATTACATATTTGTCACTAATAAATAGTTTGTAAATATGTGATATAAAGTGTCTTGTAAATGAGTTAGTAATCATTAGAGATTTCTCATTATTAGGAGTGAATAAAATATATTCCTCTTATAAGAAATATGAAGTCATATCTCCCAAAATTTTGAGGAGTCTAAGGAGATGAATAGTTAGATGAAGTTGAAATATCAAGAGCCATTGTAAAGGTTATATGTAGAGCATCCCTAGGGGTTAGGTGGATTGGTAAGTTATGGCACTTACCAAGAAGAGACCTAGGTTCAAACCCTAGGGACATGCATGTTTGTGCAAAGGTCGTAGTCTGACCTACGTCCGTTGAGTGCACGCCAACCCAACAACGATGGTAACAATCGCCCCGGTGCTCCTCCTCACACCGACTTAGATAACAACGAGGTGTAATAGGTGTTGCTGGGGCAACCCCAATATTTGAACCCTGCTTGTAACTAACTCCCCTATGGATTAAAAAAAAAGGTTATATGTAGAGAAAGCAAATGAGATGTGGGTGTTGTATAATTTTTAGTACTTCATTGGTATTTGACACTGGAGTTTGTAATCTGTGAGAATACAAGTTTACTTGAATACTGGTGTATATCATTTATTGTGAGAATTTTGATATTGATATTGATATTGTTGTGAGAGTAAAGATTTTATGCTAACACACTCGCCACTTAGAGATCAAACCCAAGTGTTCACTTTGAATCCCATACATTTGAAACATTGAAGATCATCCCATTTTACATAGTTTCTCTATTTCATATTAATTGGACTTTCTTATATCACATTTATTTTTCCAACCCATTTGCCTAAAATATTTTTTTTACAATTTCTTTTTTTAGTCTTTTCACATTACTAGTGCCACCTTTATTACTATACTATTCCATAGACAAGTTGTGATCTTCATTATAATTCAAATATTAACATTAGCTTAAATAAAAATTTATCTATAAATACAAAGGTTTTATATCTAAAAGATGAAATAATGTGCATTTAAATTATCAATAATATCATCTTTACTAAAAATGCAATAGCAAAAAAAAACAGTTTTTTATGATTTTTTTTTTTTTATATTGGTTATAAGGCATTGAAACAACCCCACCTATATTAAATCATGACCACATATTTATATTACAACTACTTGGCTATTATGCGCGTATCCTTTGGCAAGATTAATCTAGGTCTCCTCCTTGAAAGTGTCATTTGATAACATTTTCAAAGTTGTTTAAATTACAAAATTTATTTTTATTGGATATATAATTAATTTTTTTTTAAGATTTTTTTTTGAATTTTCATGGTGGAATCGGTAGCTGCCACGAATCTAGGCAAGCTGTCCAATTTTTATATCTGCCACAATATTTTGTGTTGTCCGCCTCGAAAGCCGCCACAAGGCTCTTTGCGCAGTCCACCCCTATAACCACCATGCCACAATCATTTTAAACCTTTTTACGCCGCTGAAAACACCAAAAAAAGGACAAGCATTCAATCCGACAAGGCCCGAGATTTAAACCTTGGACCTCCGTCCCCCTTACAGGGTTTAGTATTGGTCTACAACTCAAACCTAATTTTTTTAAATATTTTGAATATAATAAGAGCATGAGTTTCAATGTCAAAACATAGAACTCAATTAATATAACTAAAAGTGATGTGAAGAATAATAAATTGTGATGTTTTTTAGTAAGCTAATAAATTGTGATGTTATTAAAAGGTTACCTTAAATATTGTGGTTAAAGATTTGAAGAAAAAATGAAGTGATCAACCAACATGTTCATGTTCAAGTGGTTATCATGGCAAAGACCAAGGTTCAATATTTATCAAGCAATATATGCATAACTGTAGTGTTATTATATTAATACAACTATGTGATTGGTTAAAATGACATAGCAATATAATCATAATGCAATGCAAGGGAGGTCGATTTTAATTTGATATAATCATTAAAACAAAACAAATCGAAGCATTAGAAGTCAACATGCTCCCACACAAATACACCATATATAACTAAATGTCTATTTTAGCCTCCTCAAGGAGCTAATTATTTTACCACATTGGTATTTGACACTGAAGTTTTTATTATGTGAGAATAAAAGAAGTTTACTTGAATACTTGTGTATATATTTTTTTTTGGACATAAGAGAGTTTGTCACAACCACACTATTTTTAGTAACTAACAAGCACAGGGTTCAAACCACAGGGGCTGCTTCCACCAAAATTATTCCACTTCGTTATTGTTGACCTGACGTGTGTTAGCGTACTTACCTTTGTCTGTATTTGTTTATTTGTACTGCTGTTACAACTGCGTAACATATTCAGTTCCGCCGGTGTTCTATTCCCGGCTATGTAATCGCTATTTAAATCTTGCAGCAATAATACAATCACTGTTCATTGCGTTCTACATGGCATCAGAGCCACTCGGATCTTTCTGGGCGAGGCGAGGAGCAGAGCGTGTTTTTAGCCGGGCGTGATTTGATTCGTAGCCCGAGCGCTATCTCTCCGAGTAAATTTTTTTTCCCAGCCGAGTGATTTTTATTGTCGCGCGCAGACGCGCGACAGTGATCGCGCATCCACGCGCGACTCTGGAGAGGGAGGAGGCCCCTGTTGCAGCGACGAGTTTTTTTTTATTATTTAAAAAAAAAAAAAAACCCGCTAGCAGGCGGCGTCGGCACGCACAGGGCGCAAGGGAAGGAGGGACGTCCAACCCCTGCGCGCAGACGCGTCGCGCGGACGCCCAGAGTGCAGGCGTCACGCGGACGCAGGCGGAGGGGAACGCCCCCGCTCCCCCGCAGCAAGTGCGCGCGCAGGCCGTACGACAGGCGACCTGTCGCGCAAGCGCTGCGACAGGTGTCGCGTGGCAGGCCCGCGCCGTGCGACAGGCGACCTGTCGCGCCACGCGCGCTAGGAGGGGAGACACCCCCGCCCCCCCGGTCCAACGCTGACTGGACGTAATATTTACGTCCAGCGCGCGGACGCGAAGGTGGGAAGGGCCACCCCCCCCCGCGCGCAGGTCGCGTCAGGCGGGAAGTGGGGAATTTTAAATCCCCCCCCGTTCCCGCGCGTGCCCACGCCCGAGTATAAACCCCCCCCCCCGCCCCGAAAAAAACTGGACGCCCGATTTTTTTTGGAAAAAAAATAAATAAATAAAAGAAAACCCAGAACGGGAGCGGTGAGCCGAGATTTTTTTGAAAAAAAAAAAAACCAGAACGGGAGCCGCGGCCGCGAGTTGCAGAGGAGGCTCGGGAAGGTGGAAGCAGCGGAGGACGGGCAGGCCGAGGTTGAAAAAGGAGGGGCCTTGCTGTTCCTCTTGGATCAGCCCGCTGGCTCACGTGGTCGTGAGCCGTGCGGTAAGGCTCAGGGAGCCTGCAGGTCGGGGGTTCAAATCCCGCCGACTCCCCCCTAAGGTATAATATTTTTTTGCAAAGTTATTTTTTTAATTATTAATTTTTAATTAAAATTTTTAATTTTAATTTTTTAATATAGTTTTTTAACTTTATAAATTAAAATTTTAATTTTAATTTATTTTTTATAAGTTTAAAAACTATATAAATTAAAATTATTTATTTTAATTTTAAATTTATAATAATTATTAAAATGCTTTGTTAAAGAACGCCTTTTTAAGGGGGGATATTTTTTCAAAAATCAAAGGGGGATAGTGAGTAATTTTTCGAAAAATAGCAATTTGGCAAATTGTAAAAGGTGCATTTTCGGCTGTGTCCGACACCTTAGGGTTTTATTCTGAGGGCATTTTTTTGATGTATGATGCATTTTCATTTCTATGCACTACTTCATTAAAATTAAAATCAAAACACTCCCTAAGTCCCCGAAATAAATAAAAACCCATCTGTGCAATTTATTTGCACTGCAGCGTTCGGTATTTGCGATACCTCTGGCCAGCACTTACAGGTAAAGCTGTCGTGATTTGGCTACTGTATCCGCCGCCTAATATAGCTGCTATAACGACGTCTGAGCTTGTTCTCTATAAATCGTCTGGGAGGAATAAGTACGCCATTTTTGCATTTTTTTACTCCATCCACTACCCTTTATCGCACTTGTGTTTAGGCGTAAATCCTGACGAAGTATTCTTCATAGTGTTTAGGGGAAGTTACGCCCCACGCATGAGAAGAATCTTCTATGGTAGGTGCCATCAACAAGGCGATTCCCTTTCAGTACCGCTTATGTTCCACGTATCGTATGATCTCTAAAACTCACCTATAGTCTCCCTCACGTAAGGGCGGGTGATTTTTGTTGATCTTTCTAAATACCTATAGTTTCCCTCACGTAAGGGCGGGTATTTTGTACGGTATATTGGCCTAGCAAAAGGTATATCGAAAGGGGGACCAATTTGGTGATATAAGGAACCTTCACTATGGCCGCTGTTGCAAAGTTGATGACTGATCCGCATCAGTTATTGAAAGGTCCAAATTATACACCATGGAAACATAAGATGAAGGCTATTCTCCAAATGGAAGATTTGTGGGATATTGTTACTGGAGTAGCAACAAGGCCTTCACCAACAGCAGGATCCACAGGTCCTTCAGCAGATCAGATAGCTTTTGACAAGAAAGACAGTAGAGCAAAGGTGCTCATTTTGTTTGCTGTTTCAGATGAAGTGCAACCTCATATAGCTGACAAAGCAAGTGGTAAAGAGGCATGGGATGCCCTTAGAACCATCTATGAGGGGAAGAATGAATCCACCATTCTTCATCTTCAACAACAACTTCATAACCTGAGTTTGAGGCAGGGTGAAACAGTTGAACTCTTTCTATGTAGAGTGTCTGAGTTGAAAGAGAAATTGAGTTCTCTCGGAGATACTGTGGACGAAAAGCTTCTCATTTCACTTGTGATGAGAGCTTTACCTTCTTCATTTGATATGTTGATAACCTCCATCCAGGTGTCTCAACGACAAATTACCTACATCGAGTTGGTCAATCTGCTTCAACAACAGGAGGCACGCCAACTTCACAAGGATGATTCTTCCAATACAGCCCTATACACCAACAGGCAGTGTTCTAGGAAGAAAGGTAATGGGCAAAAAGGAGGCAACTTTCGAAAGGAGGAAATTCTCAATAGGATACGAAAGGAAAAGGCAAACAACCTCAACAGAAGAAGAGGTGGTGCAAGATCTGTGAGAAAGACAACCATGACACCAACAGGTGTTGGCATAAGAACAAGCAAAAAGGCCAAAACAAACCACAAAATAAAAACAAGCAACCCCAGGTGAATGTTGCTGTTGAAGAATCTGACTCAGATTCTGAATGGGCACACAAGGTGCTCATGACTACCACAGATTCCACATCGAGAGGGATCCTATTTGGTATGTCGATTCTGGAGCTAGCAAACATATGGCTGGCGACAGATTGTGGTTTGAATCATTTGTGGCCAAGGAGGGCAAACCTGTCACCATTGCTGATGATAAAACCTACAGGGTTCAGGGAGAGGGTACAGTTTCAGTCACTCTTCCTGATGGCAAGTGTCAGATTGACAAAGTCCTCTATGTTCCGGGATTGGCTAACAATTTGTTGTCAGTGACACAAATCCTGGACAGAAATATGGTTGTCAACTTTCGTGTTGAGAATGGAAAGAAGTGTTGTACCATTACCAGGAAGGGTAAGCAGATTGCAACAGCTTCATATAAGCACGGCTTATTTGCACTAGATGCTATCTCTACTCCACATGTTGCCATGACTGTCTCTACCAAGGAGGCAACTTCCCTATGGCACAAGAGATATGGGCATCTTAGTTCTGGCTACTTACTTGAGCTCAGCAAGTATGAGATGGTAAAGGGTCTTCCTTCCCTTTCTGCCACATTGCCAGTGTGCTCTGACTGCTTGGCAGAAAGCAGCATAGAGTACCATTTGAGAAGAGCTCTACAAGAGCAAGAAAACCTCCGGAGTTAATTCACACCGATCTATGCGGTCCTTTCACACCCAACATTGTTGGAGGGAAGAGGTACTTTCGGTTATTCGTAGATGACTACTCACGAAAGATGTGGGTTTTCTTTCTCCAACTGAAATCTGAAGCTTTCGCATTCTTCCAACAGTTCAAGAAATCCGTTGAGAAGGAGTCAGGGGCTTCTATTAAAACTCTTCGCTCAGATCGAGGGGGAGAGTTTACCTCTAATGAATTTTCTGCATTCCTAGATAAGCATGGGATCAAGAGACAGTTAACAACCGCCTATACTCCTCAGCAAAATGGAGTTGCTGAGAGAAGGAACCGTTCTATCATGGAAATGGTTCGTTGTATGCTCACAGGAGCTACTCTTGGGCAACAATATTGGGCAGAAGCTGTCACCACTGCAGTGTATCTGTTGAATAGGGCACCCACAAAGGCCCTAAAAGGAATGACTCCACAGGAAGCATGGAGTGGTCGAAAACCCTCCATATCTCATCTACGTATTTTCGGGTGTCAAGCTTTCATGCACATACCGAAAGAGAAAAGGAAGAAGCTAGATGAGAAAACACTGAGATGTATTTTTCTTGGTTATTCTGAGCACTCTAAAGGATATCGGTTGATAGATCCTTTGACCAAGAAAATTCATATCAGCAGAGATGTTGTCTTTGATGAAGCTTTCACATCACAGAGCACATCTAAAGTACACCAAGATATTGTGGAACCTAAGGAAGAGAAGATTCCTTCGTCAGCACAGACAGGAGGTCCTTCTACATCTTCTTCACCACCACCGAAGAAGAATCCTAAATGGTGTACAAATACAATCAGAGATGCAAATTTATCCACTCCTCCCAATTTGAATTTGGATAGACCTCGTACACGCAGTATGGCTCAAAAGGAAAGAGAAGCCGAGAAACCGGTGAGGTTGATGATCTTTGTCAATCTTTTGAGGAACTTTCCGTGACTCCAAGTACAGAAGTTGAGGATATGGATATTGATGATGACAGGGCATTCATGTCTACCATAGATAGTCTTGAACCTGCATCAATGCAAGATGCTCTCAGTGAGCCTCAGTGGAAGGCCGCTATGGATACAGAGTATGAGTCTCTGATGAAAAATAAAACTTGGAAGCTTGTTGATCTGCCGCATGGAAAGAAGCCCATTGGCTGCAAATGGGTATACAAAGTCAAGTACAAGGCAGATGGAACAATTGATAAGCATAAGGCCCGTCTTGTTGCAAAGGGCTATGCTCAAAAAGAAGGCATCGACTATGAGGAAACTTTTGCACCTACTGCTCGGATGACCACAATTCGGGTTATGTGTGCTATGGCAGCACAATATGGGTGGAAAGTTCACCAGATGGATGTCAAAAGTGCCTTTCTAAATGGTGATCTCCAAGAAGAAGTCTATATGACTCAGCTTGAAGGATTTGAAGTGGAAGGCCAACAACAGAAAGTTTGCAAATTGGTCAAATCCTTATATGGTCTGAAACAAGCTCCTCGAGCTTGGTATATAAAAATGGACAATCACCTTATGCAAGCATGGATTTAAGAGATGTCCGTCAGATGCAAACCTCTATTTCAAGAAACAGGGTTCTGAGATAGTGTTGCTTGTACTCTATGTGGATGATCTGCTCATTACAGGGAGTTCAGAAACTATGATCTCTACTGTCAAAAGAAACTTGTGCAAATATTTTGAGATGACAGATCTCGGACTTCTCCATTACTTTCTTGGTCTGGAATTCAGCCAGAAGGAGCACTCCATCAAAGTGTCTCAGAAAAAATATGCCAAGACATTGCTGGATAAATATCGCATGACTGACTGCAAGCCAATGGCAACTCCAATGGAGAATGGACTTCAGTTATCGCGATATGATGACTCACCTCAGGTAGATGGTACTCTCTATCGACAGTTGATTGGGAGTCTCATATATCTGACCAATACTAGGCCAGATCTCGTATTTGTTGTCAACTATCTTTCGAGGTTCATGCAGGAGCCTAAGACCACTCATTGGAAAGCAACGAAACGTGTTCTTCACTATGTCCGTGGTACTATGGAATATGGCCTAGAATACAAGAGGAACAACAAATTCTTCTTGCAAGGATACACGGACTCCGACTATGCCGGATCATTTGATGATCGCAAGTCAACTTCTGGATACATTTTTCATCTGGGATCCGGTCCTGTCTCTTGGCACAGCAAGAAGCAACAAGTGGTTGCTATTTCATCAACAGAGGCAGAATATCGCGCCGCACGTGAAGCTGTGTGCGAAGTGATATGGTTACGTCGCATTCTGACAAGTATGGGCCATCCATCAAAATCTCCAATACGCTTGTTTTGCGACAATCAGGGTGTTCTGAACCTCGTCAAGAATCCAGTCCATCATGAAAGAACAAAGCACATTGACACACAATGTCATTTCATTCGAGATGAAGTTCCAAAGCACCGAATTCAGCTTCAAACACATTCCCACCGATGCTCAAGTTGCAGACATTTTCACTAAGGCACTTGGACGTGTCAAATTTGAATTGTTTCGCAGCTCACTTTGTATTGCAAAATAATGTAAGGGGATGTTAGTAGTCTAGTATAGCTATTAGTTATTACATTACCCAAATAATGTAATAAAGGGGGATGTTAGCGTACTTACCTTTGTCTGTATTTGTTTATTTGTACTGTTGTTACAACTGCGTAACATATTCAGTTCCGTCGGTGTTCTATTCCCGGCTATGTAATCGCTATTTAAATCCTGCAACAATAATACAATCACTGTTCATTGCGTTCTACAACGTGAAGAGGACCACAGGTTGCTCGAGGTTCTTACTGTCATCGTCAATCTGGTGCATGCACTGAGAGGATTCAGATCAGACTACTACCTTTGCAAACAGACTGCCCCCGAGGTTTAAACCTAGGTATCTTCTTGGTAAGTGCCTGGTCAGACAAGCACTTACCAATCCACCTAACCCTCGAGGACGAATACTTATGTATATCATTTATTGTGAGAATTTTGATATGATATTGATATTGTTGTGAGAGTATAGATTTTATGCTAACACTCGCCACTTAGAGATCAAACACAAGTGTTCACTTTGAACCTCATACATTTGAAACATTGAAGATCATCCCATTTGACATAGTTTCTCTATTTTATATAAACTGGACTTTTTTATATCACATTTATTTTTCCAACCCATTTGCCTAAAAGATTTATTTTACAATTTTTTTTGTCTTTTCACATTACTAGTGCCACCTTTATTAGTATACTATTCCATAAACAAGTTGTGGTCTGCATTATAATTCAAACATTAACATTAACTTAAATAACAATTTATTTATAAATACAAAGGTTTTATATCTAAAAAAGATGAAATAACGTGTAATTAAATTATCAATAATATGATCTTTACTAAAATGCAATAGCAACATTTTCTATGATTTTTTTATTTTTTTTATTTTTTTATTATAGGGCATTGCAACAACCCTACTTATATTAAATCATGACCACATATTTATATTACAACTACTTGGCTATTATGCATGTATCCTTTGACAAGATTTGAATCTAGATCTCCTTGAAAGTTTCATTTGATAGCATTTTCGAAGTTCTCTAAATTGCATTATTTTGTTTTATTGGATATATAATGAACATTTTTTAAGTTTTTGAATATAATAAGAGCATGAGTTTCAATGTCAAAAACATAGAACTCAATTAATATAAATAAAAGAGATGCGAAGAGAAGAGATTTTTTTTAATAAGCTAATAAATTGTGATGTTATTGGAAGGCTACCTTATAAAAAAATGTGGTTAAAGATTTAAAGAAAAAAAATGAAGTGATCAACCAACATGTTTAAGTGGTTAATTTTGTGGACCTTCATGCCTAAGAACAGGGTTCAATCTTTATCAAGCAATATATGCATAAATGCCAAAATGTTATTATATTAATACAACTATGTGATTGGTTAAAACATCATAGCAATATGATCATAATGCAATGCAAGGGAGGTCGACTTTAATTTGATATAACCATTATAACAAAACAAATTGAAGCATTGGAAGTCAACATGCTCCCGCACAAATACACCATATATAACTAAATGTTTATTTTAGCCTCCTCAAGGAGCTAATTCTTTTATAGTTTTCATGTTACAACCATTTTAATTGTGTTGAGTATTTGTCATAGTATATAAATACTTCAAAAATTGATTTTACATATTGATTATTCTTGTATGACACAACCTAAAACTTATAATCCTTTAATGGTTTTAAATATAATTCCTGATAGATTTCATTTTGCAATCATTTTAATTTAATTGTGTATTTGTCACATTATATAAATACTTCAAAAGTTGGTTTTATATATTAATTAATTCTTATATTACATAGGCTGAAATTTATAATTCTTTAATAGTTTTAAATATATATTGTGTATGTATAAAATGCAAATATAACCTTGTATGGATTGTATAGTGCAATGAAAATGAATTTTTAATAATATATTATTGTGCAACACATTTATAAATTTTCTAAAATATAATATTTTAGAATATAGTTACATTAGTGTAAAATATTAATTTTGTAAAATAAAATATTAGCCTATGTAATATTTTCTTATATTACATAGGCTGAAATTTATAATTCTTTAATAGTTTTAAATATATATCGTGTATGTATAAAATGCAAATATAACCTTGTATGGATTGTATAGTGCAATGAAAATGAATTTTTAATAATATATTATTGTGCAACACATTTATAAATTTTCTAAAATATAATATTTTAGAATATAGTTACATTAGTGTAAAATATTAATTTTGTAAAATAAAATATTTTTAGTACATTAATATAAAAATAATCATATTAAAAATAGCTGCCAGGTAGGTTCAAATCCCACTTAGTACGAGGGGACTGGGACCCCTCATAAAAACCTGTGTTTGTGTAAAACTTATTAAAAACTAATAATTATATTAAAATGATAAAGATATAAAGATTACATGATTATGGCTACAAATAATTTATGTTCTACAAGTATGTTATAATACACTTCATAATGCTAGTGTTGATGTCAATTTCTTAGTTTTGAATAACAGCCCAAGAATGCAATTCAAAGCAATATGGAGCAACAACACCTAAGATGTAATCATAGGAGCATAATCAAATTTTAAATCCCACACTTTAAACATTGCAATAATGTTGTATTGATGTTAAACATGCAAGTTGTTTCAACTACATATCAATAATTTACAAAGTGCAAATAAATAAAGTTATGGGAGAGTGGATTTGCTTATAGGGTGTTGAGCCTTTTGATAAGATAGGACCAATATAGTTCTTATACATAAACTTTCCTTGGTCAATCTTGAATTTAAATCATTTTCGAAGAAATCATTGACATGTTATCATGCTTATTATGGAGAATGTTTTCAAATAATATTTGCAAAATTTCAAGATAAGTTATATAAAAAATTATTTCATTAATTTTTAGATTAAAGTGAAATTTAATACTATATATCTTTATTCTTTTATGTCAAGTAAGGACAAAAATAATGGCATTTGAATCGAAATTAAATAATCAAAATAAATTGTATTCAAATGTTTATAGGAATAGATAACCCATCATAGCTAAGCACGATGTCAAGGCCTTCTCGCTCCTTCAACTTTGCTAAATCCTTGCTAACTTTGTCATGATTCATCAAGTGCATCATTCCTTAAACAAAACAATGTTTATAAATCAATACCATTGTACATTTCAAGATGAATTATACAAAACAAAATCTATTATTTTTAAACTAGTTTAACTTGTCCTTAATACAAAAGGAATGATAATTATAAATTGTGTACAATTTCCAACTCTTTCAAATCCTAACGAGGGAGTACACCTAAACATATATAAATAACTAAACATCAAACAAAACAATACACCTAAACCTATATAAATAACTAAACATCAAACAAAACAATAGGATAATAAAAGGAACGATACATGCACAAAATGATTTTTTCTTTTAATTATTCACTTCTTGATTCTATACATATAAGCTTTATGCATGCAAGCACATGTGAATGTAACCTAAAGCTTCATTCTTATGCTTTTGTTGAAGGAATAACATATACATGCATGGCCCAAAGCAAGTATGAAGGCAAATAAGTGTTTCATTTATATGTGCTTGCTAAAGGAATAATATCTATATACATGGCCCATGCAACCCAAACTATCAATTAACACACATCTTAAATGCATATAAATCTCACTTTTTAAAAGCAAAAAATAACACTTCTATTTCAATCTAGTCATGAGATTTGATAAGATCATTACTTACACAGTATAGATAAGATTCCATGAAAATGATGGTTTGCTATATTGGCTTAATCATAATTCACTCATGATCATGATGATTTAGACTTTATTTAATAACAAGTCTCGAGACAAAATAAATATTGTGGAAGTGTATCTATAATCGCTCTTTAAATTACCTAATTCAAAGATATATAGTTGTCATGATGATTTGGAAATTACAACCTCTTAAAATAAATGATATGACAACTATATATCTTTGAATTAGGTAATTTAAAGAGCGATTAAATTTAAAGATATATATTCTCATAAACCTTGATTTATATACTCTTTTCCTTCAACCCTGCTGGAGAGTGTGGCTCTTAATATTCTCTTCTACATGCAAACAAGAATTATTTTCCTTCTCAATCACTGGTTCATTGATACCTCCCAGTTGAGTTTTTGGTAAAAAACTCTTCCCCTCCAGCAATGCCATCCTCATCAAGGGTAGCAAGAACCTCAAAGCTATTTGAAGATGGACCCTTACCACTTTCACCAATTTCTTTCTGCCCTAGAACTTCTCCTAGCTTAGTTTCCTTGTTCTTCCAAACCCACAAAGGCGGTCTAGTTCTATTTTTTTTTTTTTTTAAAGCGAAAAACCCCTTGCGGGGCCGCCTTGGTCTAAGAGACCACGAACAGGGGTTCTACACCGTCAAAGTCACCCGGGGTCGCACCCGACCCTGCCCGCACCAACATTATCAATTGGATTTTGGGTACCCAATTCAGCTTTTTGGTAGGGTGGAGATTCGAACCTAGGACCTCCCTTGGAGGATTGCCCTCTCCTCTCCAACTCACCTACAACACCCGGGTGGTGGTCTAGTTCTATTTATTCATAACTTTCTCTGTAGGATTTTTTGGGCAGGTTTTCCAAATATGCCCTATCCCTTTGCAAAGGTTACACAAGGGAATGTGAGTTTCATATTGAATCTTTTGTTCCCGTTCCTTGTAATCTGAAACTAGCCTAATAGATTTAAGAAGTGGTTCAACCAGATCCGCCTGTACACAAAAACGAGCCGCTATCATTCTAGTCCAGGATTTAGTAGCTGAATAAAAAAAAATTACTTTTCCAATTGCTTTAGCTATCCCAAGAATAATATTGTCACCTTAGTTATCAAATTCGTCGAATTTTTTAGATAAAATTCGAAATTCGTCGAATTTTAAATTTTAGCTAAGTTCAGCGAATAAATTTTAAATTCGGGCAAGAAAAAAAACAGGGCAGAAAACATTATGAGAAGGGGAAAAATGCACAGGGAAAATTTTCATGTGTTTTCAACCCTAAAATGGGTAGGAAAAAAAATGGGCAGAAATTTTTTGCATGTATCTTCAACCCTAAATTGGTTAGGAAAAAAATATGAACGGAAAACAAGCATCGAGAAAGTGTGAGTTGTAGCTGGGTTAATAAATTTACTGTTTTTCTATTAATTTTTTCATATTTTTGCTTTATATATTTTAATAAAAAGTAAAATTAAATAAGATATTTTATACACAAATTTTAATGTTTTTATATTAATTTTTCATTTGAGCATAAAAATAAAAATCCCATTCACACTGCATTACCAGTCTATCTAAGAAAATAAAAATCCAGCAACAAGAGCAAGTGCAGTTAGAAAATATCCATTATGTGTTTTCCAAACTTATCAAAAGAGTTTGAAGTTTATTTTTCGAAACTTATCAAAAGAGTTTGAAGTTATTTATTTTAATAGTGGAAAAAAAAAGCGATAAGCAATGTTGCATGCAAATGGCAGAGAACCTCACTAAAGTTCTGGCAATGAAAACTGTAATTTTAATGTTTTTATATTAATTTTTCATTTGGTTATATATATATATATATATATATATATATATAACCAAATGAAAAATTAATATATACCCTTAAATTAATATATATATTTAAATAAAGTTTTATATTATAAATATAAAAAGTAAGTTTAATTTTTTTTTATTTAAATGATTTTTTTATTTTTTCAGAAAAAATATATAAAATGGCATCATTAAAATTTACTGCAAAAGCTTAGAATATATGACAATGGAATTATTAATGTTTGTTTCGAGTTTTTGTTTGAGTTTTGTAATTATTAATTTATTTACATAACATTGAAAGGACGTATGTACATTTATAATATATCGAATTTTATTCCGATTTTTTAAACATGTCCAATTTCTTTCTTGCTCCAAGAGTATCGAACTCAAACTTGACAACTAAGACTGTCACCCCAAAATTCCATTGGAAGCCCTAGCAGACTCACCCATAAACACGTAGATTTAAGAGTGGTTGTGGCTGGATTAAAGCCCTGGCTCCATTTTTGTAAAAATAACCCTCTTCCCAACGAAGCATTTGCCATATCCTCTGGATTTGCAAAGTTAAACAACAAAAAATTATTAGGTAAAGCCACCACTGCGTCCTACCCTAAAAGTTTCCATTTATCCCAAACCCACTTCCTTATTGCGTCTAAATCCAATCTATTGCCCAAAAATTTTCCAACCAAAGAATTTTTCCTTTCTTAATCACTTTGTCAACCAAACTTTTTGGGACCTTAAGAATAAAACCTTTTTCATCCCAATCCGGAGACAAAACAAATCCCTCTTGAGAATTTTGACCTCTCTTCAAAACATGCACCCAAGAAGCGCCACCCTTTGACCTTTCTGTTGCTGACGAATTCAAATCTACTGCTCCTGGATACAACGGGTTAGAACCCTCGCCTATTGGCATCCTTAGGAGATTCAGCAGCAACAGAACCCTCGACGCAGCAATAGAACCCTATGTGTCTCCTTTCTCCCAACATTCTTTAGCTTTGGTGATTTTCTAGAAACAATATTCGACGCACTCAGGTAAGAGTTTGAAGCATTGATACACTCTACATGAACCCGTTGCTCCTCCATCACTCATACTCTTTCAAATGTTTTTCCAATGGATTAATATGCTTAGGAATGCAAATTCTTAATCATTGTTTCAATGGGATCCTCACTTCTATTAACATTGAGTTGTGATATCCTAAATGGGGGTAGCGTGGAAATCTATATGATCCATGCAAAGCCTTGTTAGCTTGTCCTTCTTATCTAAGTGGAATGTCAACCCTTAAATTCTCTAATATGCGTATTTCCTATTTTTTCACATAATCATATACCACCTTTGGACTTGACTCATGGACATAGGATGGAAATCTAATTGATCATACAATTATTAAAATTTATGACAATTTGAAGGGCATGAGACCTCAAACATTAATTTATAAACCTAAGTATACACAATTATTGATGATGTCTCACTAGTATTTCAATGATATTAATGTATAAGTAAACATAAGCAACAATAATTCACTTGGGGAAAGGACTAAAACAACCAAATATAGCTTTGGTAGTTGAAGGAACTCCAATTCTATATCAACATCTAAATCTATTCATAATCAACTAGATCAAATCTAGGAAGGAGCTTAGATCCTCAACTACTTTAATACATCAAACCATGCTTTCACTTTGTTATTTCCGCTTACCAATTGACTGAAATGTCGCGAATCTCGTTGCTTTTGTATCATCTTCAAGTCCTTTTAGAAATGGAAGGATGCACTAGACTACTTTGGTAATTAGTCTATAAGTGCCATTCTTGTGGATTCATTATTCAACAATAAGGTTCCTTTGGAATAGAAGTATAATATTTCATCTACCTATCAAGATGGAAAAAATGAACCTTAAACTAAAAAAGTCTCACCAAATATGTTTTGTCCAATGCTAAACCAACCAAGCCAATGTTTTCGCAACTCACTCTTAATTGATAAAGTCAAAACTAAGAAATGCTTACTATTTGCCTCAACTTATCAAATGCAACTTGTTTTGTATCCCAAGTTGTAATGACCTAATTCTGAAAATAATGCTAAACCCTAACAATCTTGCAATATTTTTTAAAGCAATATAATATTTATTTAGATAGAATTCAGATCTATAATTTTTAAATCACAAAATTACTCTAGATTTGCCAAGCAACTCCAACAATACGATTTTGCATTAAATCTGAAATGCATAGACAATTACATGAACAGTTCTCAAAGAGATCACATGAAACAACTCACAAAACATGAAATCTGATTGCTAATGCTGGATAGAATACCCCAGATGGGTCGTGGGGGTCTTGAAGCACCACAATGATGGATTTAACATCAGAAATCTGCTGATATGCTGCCAGTAATGGGACGTTGGGGTCTAAGACTGTCAATCTGCTGATTCTGACCTCTAACTCCTGAAAATATGCCCTCAGAATAAGGACGTCAGCCTCTGAGGACTGTCAATGGCTCCCCAAACCTGATGCCAACCCTATTTCTCCCTCAAATCACTGAAACAACCTCACACAAGTGCAACGTCCACCCTGAATTGCTGCAATCTGATCCTAGGAGTGGGACGTGGGTCTTGAAGTGCTGCCAATACTGCCAATGATGCTCAAAACAGGGACGTCTGCCTCCCTAGGGCAAAATATGCTCTCAATGCTGCCAAATTGCTGATGAGACTCAAGGGTTTCGTCCTTTGCCTCCGATCCAAGAGGGTTTTCGTCCTCAAGGATTAGCTCCTGTAGGTTTTCGTCTACGAGAGTGTTGTAGATGACTTCTCAGCCACATACAAGAGAAAATACTCAAATTCAATATTCATAGATGTGCAAATGAAAACCCTTCTTCTCTTTTTATAGGCAAATATTCTATTTCTTCGTTGAGAAGCACTTTTTATTTTCTCTTAATAATATAATAAAATAATATTATATTTTCCTAATGTGGCATTCACCCTTATTTCCCCTTTTATTATTTTTTATATTTTTATTTATCTAGAGCCACATAAAAATACTATCACACCACACCACACTTTGTACCATGCTAACAATAAAAATGGGGACATTACAATACATCCCCCCCTGAGATTGCTTGTCCTCAAGCAATCGAACACAAACTTCATTCAGATTAAACCAATCCATAACCATGATCAAGAATGATTCCAGGATCCCAAACTAACCTTAAGAAAATTTTACCATACTGCCATAGTATTGGCCCAAGAGTGAGTGCTACTTTCACTAAGAATCTATCATGCCAGGGTTGTGCTCTCTTCTCTTTGATGCTAAGAACAACTAAGGGTGCAAAGGATCTCATCATGCCAGGTGAAGACCCAAGGCCTTGGTGCCCAACAACGTTGCCAGAGGACAACATCAAAATTATTCTCCAAAACTGTCCCAAACTCCCATGTGCATCCCAACTGAGTGAAGACAGGTCTGCCCTTGCGTACAACAGGTCTAATATACCTCCCAGCAGGTCTGACTTTGTGCAATTAGTAGCCAAATAAGTCCTTTGAAGCCTTCCCAAGTCATCAATGAACAGTCCTTCATTGTTTCTGACTGGGGTATCATGCCAAAGAGTGATGTTACCGATGGAAAAATGACTGAACAGTGAGTGTAATAGGTCTGATTTTTCCCAAACAATAGCGAGTGATGACTGTCCAAATTGTTTAACATCATTTATACTCAATCCTTCATCAATCCCTACAGCTGACTTATAGCACAATTGAAGCAAATCATTAGTAACAGTGAATGGATCAATGAAAAGTAAGTTGAGATAGGAGTCAACAAACTCTGGTAACAGGTGGGCAGCAAGCTCATCAACAAATTGTAGTGCATGCTTAGCTATACAAATAGTCTCTTGGGAACCAACAACAACCCAAGCAATGTCCTCATCTTCCATGTAAGGAACAACAGTCCGTTCACCATCAAATGCAGTCATTAAGTCAGTGATAGCGATCCCAGAATCATGAGGTATTGCAACCCATACAACATCAGCCGACCCTCCATCAAATGCAGCCTTCATATTGTCTACAGCTGCCACTGTTTTACCTTCATTATGAGCGCCAAAAGTTGAAGAGTATGACGTGCATAGCTGTCCAAACAAAGATTTACCATCAGCCAATAAATCAGTACCTAAAACTTTAGAAACAGTCCCATCTTCGTTCATATTGGTGTGTTTAGGAACAGCAGTAGCTATATTTTCATGTGCAGCCCTTAAATAACACCCTGTAGCTTCCAATTTGTCATCCACATACAAAATATCATTCTTCAATTGTTGGCTCCTGGTCATACTGTGGAAACAGTCCATAATTTTTGTGTCATATTGTGCATACTGTGGTGTCATCAGCCATTTACCTTTTACTTCATACTGCTGCTCTTTACCTGTTATGATGCCCTCCATCATTCTGATTGAAACATTGGGCCCATCTTTGATCCCCTTAAGAACAATCTCACGCCCCTCATGCAAAAATCTTAATTCCAACTTCTTGTAATTACTTATCACATCTCCAAGATCAAAGAACCATTGTGCTCCAAGCACTACTTGAGAAAGACCTCCCATTGGATAAACATAAAAATCATGAATAACTTTGTAATCACCCATTGTTACTTCTAATTGCTCTACCACCCTATTACATGATGTGAGTCCCGTTCCTGTAGCAACATTAAATGCTGGGAATGTTCCTGTTTTGAGTTGTTTTTTAGCTACAAAATCCTCATCAACAAAATTATGTGTAGCCCCTCCATCTATCAAAATTAGCACATCCTCACTTAAGACTTTTCCTGGGACTTTTATAGTAAGGAATTGGGGTACACAATGAAGAGTTGCCAAAGTGACAAGTTGAGTTGAATCATGAGATGACTCACCTTTTGGTTGTCCCTTGTGTTCTTGCTCCTTTATTTTCATTTCAGCTGAAGAATATGATTCATTATCTGAGTCACTATCTGATTTCACCTCAATGTAGTGAATCTCTCCCTTTCCCAAGCATCTATGATTAGGCTCCCAAGGTTTCTTACAATTGAAGCAAAGTTTTTTCCTTCTTAATTCATTTCTAGTAGCTTCATCCATACCTTTTGTGAATGGTGTTGGAGCTGGAGGTTTTTGTGGCTGAAGTGTGGCTCTCTCTTCAGGTGATTTCATCTTGCTCCATGGTTTGGATGTCTCTTCATGCCTTGACCTCTTTGGTGATAATCTAGATTTTGAAGATGTGTAAGGCTCAAGAGTGTGCTCAAGCAAAATGGCCCTTTTTATGGCCTCATGAAGTGATGGAGGAGAGAAGGATTTGACCAAACCCCTTAAGGGTTCCTTTAAACCATCCAAGAAGAGATAAATCACCCTCTTGGGTGAGATGTCCTGCACTATCACTGAAATTCGCTCAAACTCCTCTATGTATGTGGAGAGTGAATCTGTTTGTTTTAAGGCTGTCAACTCCCTGAAATACTCCTCATCATCCTTCTTCTCAAATCTGTCCAGGAGTCTCTGACTAAACTCATCAAATGTTGTAATCTCATCATGCCCTTGAGTAATCAAGCCATTATGCCACCAATCATAAGCTTTTCCTTCTAAATTCAGCGTGGCCAACTGTAATGCATCATTTTCAGCTATGGGGTCAAGTGTAAAGAAGGTTTGGAGCTTTTGTAACCATGCCCTGGCTGATAATCCATCACTCCCATTGAATGTCGGAACCTGCATCTTCTGCTGTAATTGCTTTTTGGGCTTTGTTTGCTTTGTACCACCAACCTTTTTGCCTTTCATCTGCACGTACTCATAAAATTTTACTGCACTACGGAAAGCCTCAGATTTTCGCTGATACTCAGCGAATAAATCCTCCAATTCATCATCCTCCTCAACATCGGGTTCTTCTGCTTGCTCCAAAAACATGGGTCGAGAGGGTTTCTTTAATGGAGTGCGAGTAGATCTCACACTACCCTGTTCAGGTGCAACGCCTCTATGTGAAGATTCTGCTAGTCTAACTAGAGATGGTTGGCGTTGATTCACTAGCTGCCGTAACAAATTGACTATTTCCCCAAATTGTTCAGCTGGATCTAGTCTGTCCATTTCTTGAATTTCTTCTGCTTCTTCCTCAAGTGCAATATCCTCTAGGGTTTCCTCCCCAGCTGGAATATTTTGATTCTGCTGGTTTCTTCTGCCTCTAAGATGATACTGATAGTGTATTGGAGGTCTTTGGTTCATAGAAACCCCATAAAATTTTTCTGACTTGTCAGGATGGTAGATCTACTGGAAATATTCAATACCCAGAAGCTGGAAACCCTAGATCTGAATTTCTCACCACAAACCCTAACTCAATCCTCCATAGGATGGCAGAATCCTGGCTCTGATACCACTGTAATGACCTAATTATGAAAATAATGCTAAACCCTAACAATCTTGCAATATTTTTTAAAGCAATATAATATTTATTTAGATAGAATTCAGATCTATAATTTTTAAATCACAAAATTACTCTAGATTTGCCAAGCAACTCCAACAATACGATTTTGCATTAAATTTGAAATGCATAGACAATTACATGAACAGTTCTCAAAGAGATCACATGAAACAACTCACAAAACATGAAATCTGATTGCTAATGCTGGATAGAATACCCCAGATGGGTCGTGGGGGTCTTGAAGCACCACAATGATGGATTTAACATTAGAAATCTGCTGATATGCTGCCAGTAATGGGACGTTGGGGTCTAAGACTATCAATCTGCTGATTCTGACCTCTTAACTCCTGAAAATCTGCCCTCAAAATAAGGACGTCAGCCTCTGAGGACTGTCAATGGCTCCCCAAACCTGATGCCAACCCTATTTCTCCCTCAAATCACTGAAACAACCTCACACAAGTGCAACGTCCACCTTGAATTGCTGCAATCTGATCCTAGGAGTGGGACGTGGGTCTTGAAGTGCTGCCAATACTGCCAATGATGCTCAAAACAGGGACGTCTGCCTCCCTAGGGCAAAATATGCTCTCAATGCTGCCAAATTGTTGATGAGACTCAGGGGTTTCGTCCTTTGCCTCTGATCCAAGAGGGTTTTCGTCCTCAAGGATTAGCTCCTGTAGGTTTTCGTCTACGAGAGTGTTGTAGATGACTTCTCAGCCACATACAAGAGAAAATACTCAAATTCAATATTCATAGATGTGCAAATGAAAACCCTTCTCTTTTTATAGGCAAATATTCTATTTCTTCGTTGAGAAGCACTTTTTATTTTCTCTTAATAATATAATAAAATAATATTATATTTTCCTAATGTGGCATTCACCCTTATTTCCCCTTTTATTATTTTTTATTAATTAATTAATTTATTTATCTAGAGCCACATAAAAATACTATCACACCACACCACACTTTGTACCATGCTAACAATAAAAATGGGGACATTACACAAGTAAAGGACTTAGCATTTGCGTTGGCTTGAGCAAGAAAATAAAGAACTCAAGAAATTACTTGAAGTTGAAAAGAGTTATGGAAAGCAAAAGGCAAAACAAGAGTTCCAAGCTCTGAGGGAACAATTGGAGGTGAAGGAAGAACAAATTAAGCAGCAAGTTGTTGCCATAAGGGAACAAGCAAAAGGCAAGTTCAACCATGTGAAATAGAGGAATGAAGAAAGGTTACATGTTTTGCAGGGACAAAATAGTTGGAAGCAATCGCACAAAAGTTGGAAAAGTAGAAAAATAAGGAGGTTTGCTCAACTCAAGCAAGCATAGGAAGAAACAAAGAAAAAACTAGAAGAGTTGGGAGTATTGAGCATCTACATATGATCGTGTGCAGCTCCTTTGGGATATGTTATGTGCTAAAGTACAACATGCAAAATATTACAACATTGGTGGATAAAGTGATCGCTAAGAATGAAATAAGATGCAATTGGAGGCAAGGAACAAGCACAATGAGATAACATGACAATTGCATAAAATGACAAGCCCATAGATAAAATAGCAAGGTCTGACAGATAGGGCAATCCTTATTGTGCAGCTTTTAAATATCCGTAATAAATTGAATAGGTTAAAGGGCTATGAAGAGAACCTCAATGATCTGAAGCACATAATTAGAGATATGCAAGAGAAGATCAACAAAATGATAGAGAAAGGGTTGCCAGATTTTGAGATCCTCATGGCAAAGTGATTGGCCAAGGTCATTGAAGAAAGAAAAGAGGACTTGTGGGTAAATATAAGCATCATCATCAAGTCGCTAAGTTAGCGAAGGTTATAAGCAAGTTGGAGCATCATCTGGGATCTTCCTTCAATAAGGATTGTTGTCCCCGTAAGTCACTAGAATTGTATTAGTTAGCTATTACCATCACTTCTAGACAAGGATCCACTGTGCAAAACAAGATTAAGAACAAGAGACTGAGTCTAGGCACCAAGTGTGCCTCACTCCAATTGAGTGTGCCTTGCTCCTCCGAGTGAGCCTCGTTTTGGTAGTGCACCTAGTTCAGTTCATTGTGCCTCGCTCTAGCAATGTGCCTCACTTCAAATCAGTGTGTCCCTCTCTAGATAAATGCGCCCAAGTTTAGTCCAGTGCACCCACTTTCACTCGTTTGCCTTGCTTGTAGCACAAGTGGCAGTATTCCTAGTAATGGGATGGCGACAAATTCAAGAACTGAACAATACTGCAATCATGAGACTATGGATACAGTCGTATGGCATGTCTTGAGATTGTACAGTCTCAACTGTATGACACAACCCTTGTACAATGCAATTCGTCATACATGTTGTATGGTACAATCCTTTGTGCAATCCTATCCTTTGCACGGTCGTATGATCCAATCTATCGTACGACACAATATAAAACGGTCCTAGCAATCCTCAATCTAGCATATTGTAGTGATTTGTATGGTAGTCACACGTACAAAATCACAATGCAACAGTTAATTTCTTAAGTGGCAATACTCCTATGTTTGCCTTCGTACAATCTAGTTGTTGTATGGCCTACAATTAATATAACGATTACAATCCTTTGTTGTCTTCTCTACAACTTGCAAATGTTAACAATCCTATGGCAATGCAAACACTAGCATTCCTACAACCAAACAATGGATTGAACACTCTGCAATACTAATGAAATACAACATACAACATCCTAACAATCACATCCATCAGCAATAACAAAGACTGCAAATAATTGCAATGGCTGAATCATATTATGGTTCAATGGCTGCTGTAACCAGCAATACAATAGAAATACAATGGCTCAATAGTCTGTAACAACAATATCAATATGCAATCCTTATACAGGTATTCATTCATGCACAACTCTCTTCTCCATACGCCTTAGCAATCAGCTTTCTCCATACATGCTAGATTATGCAAAATGGAGGAGGGAGGGGGCTTTTAATGCCTACTTGGGCTGTTCCAAGCAGTTGCTGGGACAATGCACCAATTGCAACTGCCACCCTGTATCCAACGTTTGCATGAATTTATCAACTTTCCTAAGGTCTAAAGTGACACTTTATTAATATTTCATTTCATATACATTTCATTCTAATTTCGCCTAATTTCTCTTTAATTTCATTTAACATCATTTCATATACATTTCGTCCAAATTTCACTTCAGCACAAAATAAACAAAAATTTATACAACTTTTATTTTTTCTTCTTCTAAGAAGTTTTGCCACCTACATCACTATACATTGTGCGCCTAAGTTTAGCATTATGGATCAAGATGATGAGTTTGCATGCAATTTTGATCCGCAAGTCCAAAAATACATTAGGTTTAATTTTTCAACTATACATAAGAGATTCATTCTCATTGTAAGGATTTTTTGGCAAATTGAGTAGCGCTCGATCCAGCATTATACTATTTTCAAATTTGGAATAAATAAAGAGAGAAGCTTTGTTCAGTCAAGTGACCTCCTCTTTCATGGAATGTTGTGTTAGTGGCTTTGCCCAAATCCAAAACACTTGCAGTAGACAAAAGACAAGACTAACAAAAGGGTCGAACCAATTTACATTTGGCATCATTGCCTTTAAAGTTCGAACCAATGACCCTGGTGACATTTGAAGAAGGAAGGACATGAATGACAAATAACCAAACACAAGGATGTGGGTACGTGGACATAGAGAGATGAGTAGAAGAACGAGAGAAGAACCTACAAAGAGTCAAAGGATTGCGCAATAACAAGGACAAGGAATTCGTGAAAGTGTAATTCATGGCAATAGAAAAAACCATGACACTGATGAAATTCGTGATGGCAAAGAAATTTGTAACAATGAAGAAATCCATGACGATTGAGAAATCCAAGATGGCAAAGAAATCTGTGGCAGCAGAAGAACATGTGATGGCAAAATACACAACAACAAGGAAATTCATTTGGCGAAATACACAACAATATTTGTTAAGGCAAAATTTGTGATGACAAAGTTGGCAATGTTCAAACTGTTGACATGTTGAGTGAACTTTTGATGAAGAAGTATGGGCAAAAGATAGCGAAAGAGTTGGAGTTTCATCACCAAAAGTGGAGCACGAGTGGAACCCTTCGGAGGGAATTTTGGATGGAGACCAAAGCGAGCAATGGCAAATATTGCTTTTGACGACAGAGGAAGACACACAAGTGGTCATGAAGGTGCCAATGTCAAGCATGCACAAGACGAGACAAAGCAACTGGCAACTCCAGCCATAGTTACGAAAATCCCAATTCTGATCTGAATATTTTCGATTCAGCAGGGTTGCCAATTCCAATCACATAGAATCCGGATTTTTTCAAAAATCAACGATTTTTGCTGTTTTTTTCCAAAAACATGATATGCATGAAAAAAAGCTTTTTTCAAATGAAAATTTGCATTTTCTTTGGTTTTTTCTTTAGCCGATTTTTCCCCTTTTTTTGCCAATCCCAAATTTTCCTGATTCTTTTTCCATGCAGATTTCATCCCGATTCCAATATTCTCAACTATGACTCCAACTCAAGTGTGGGGGAGATTGCCTAGAGGTGCAGATGATGGGATTCAAGTACAAGGACAGCTATAAAGGAGTGTGCTCAAAAGACTAGAACCAATGCTCATGTATTTGCGAAGGAGACTACGGACTACAAGTGCAATAGGTAGTGGCTGACAATTGTTTGCAAAAGACCAATTGTCAGAAGAAGGTTCATTAGCGATGAGGAATCCAACGAGCAACAACTACCACCAACATCGGCAATGGGTGCAATAGCAACGGGCAAGCAAAAGTGCCCGAAGTTCATAGGAGATGGCAAGGAAGATCCTAAGTGCCATATTGGGACATGTGAGATGATATGGCAAGCAAATGGAGTAACAGATGAAAATGCATGATTGGGAACGTTCTTTGCAACATTGCGAGGAGTTGTGATTGATTAGCACTTGAAGAGAGAAGAACCATTCAATGACTAGGGAAATCTGAAGGAGGACTTCAACAAAGAATTTAGATTGCTTTATGATGACACAGAAATCATTGGAGAAATATAAAATCATACAATTGTCATACAATAGTATGATGCAAGATGGAGGTGAAAAATATAAAATATAAAATATAATGAAGGACAAAAATATAAAATCATACAATTGTCATCTGAAAGAATTGATCAAGAAGATAGAGGTGAAACCAGCTAAGGTATTGCATAAAAGGTGGTTTCTAGAAGTGTTGTTGTGATATAAGAAGATGAATGTTGTTCCACCAACCTACCAGGAAACATTTGATCATGCGATAAACCTAGAAAGTGAAATGAGGGCAGCAGTAGTAGTCAGCAGGAGTATGATCCTTGATAGAGATGATGACTTAGTGATCGACATGATCTCAGTGCAATAGTCCAGGCTATACAAAGGGAATTGGAGAAGATCATCAATGATGTTAAGACTAAGAAAAAGAAAGAGAAAAAGGACATTTGGTGTTCAAAATGCAAGACGGAAGGACATGTGTTTGCAAAATGTCTGTTTAATCTGAGAAGTGCAAGGCACCAAATGATGACGATGCAGGAGGCAAAGGAAAAACCTAGTAGTTCTAAAAGTAGACAAGAAGCAACAAGTTGTAGTTATTGTAATAATCATCAAACGAGACAACCACAATAAGGAAACAATTTGGATCGTGGTGGCAGGAAAGACCGATAGCAATAAGACTCAGAAGGAAGTTCAATCATTCAATGTCAAAGATGTCAAGAATGGGGACACTTTGCATGCATTTGGACAAATGCACTAACTGGTGGAAGCAAGAACAAAACGACAATGATGTGCCTATGGTGCGGACATGGCAAACATAAGGAGGCCAATTGTCCAAAGAAGAGCACTAACAACTCTCAAAATGTCAATTTTATTGACATCAAAGAGCCCCAAGTGGACTAGCAGAGAGAGAGGTTCAGGGATTGGCCACTGTAATGTCCCTTTTTAAGAAACAACAAACCCTTACTACGGAAATGCAGAAATTAAGTATAGCAAGGAAATAACTCAGAAATTGCTCATAACAAGTATGAGGAGAAATAAGCCAGTATCATATATTAAATATTGCCAAACCAATACAACAGCTCCCCAAGGCTGAACAGATGCAAAAACTCCTCAAAAATGACTCCAAATACAAGCGTAGGGTTTGGGGCTGCCAACGAGATCTCGAAACACATGACACAAATGCTCCCAAAAATGCCACGAACTCCTCACGGATGCCTCTTTTTTTGTATTTTTGATATTTTAGGGCAATAACACCTGCAATGATATTGCCAAGACCCCAACCATGCACCTCCAATGCACTATGGGAATCAGCAAGACCTGCAATCTCAACTCATGGAACCTCTAGGGTTTCAATATTCAATTTTGATATCAACATAACATACCCAAAATGGGACGTCTCACTCCCTTATATAGGGTGAGGTTCTAATTTGGAGTTGACATCTCCCAACCCTAAAATCACTTAAAGTGCCTTATTACAACATAAAAACATAAAACATAAATAAACACAACTTAAGTTATGTCTCCTAGTCACATGAACCCCTTTTTCACTTTTATAATTAAGTGTAGGAGACATTTACAAAAATATTTATTTTTGGGACATTACAAGTCCACCCTCCTCAAATTGCTTGTCCTCAAGCAAAGTCAAAGCTGGAGCATCTAAAATTTCTGCACCTGCCCAAGTAGCATCCTCCATAGGCAAGTCCTTCCACTTCACAAGATATTCTTTGACAGTCCTACTCCTAAGCTTTCTCTCCCTTGTCTCAAGGATCAATTCAAGTTCAAGAATGAGCTTTCCTTCATCATCAAGGGGTGGCAAATCTGAAGATGGCTGAATATGTTGGCCCAAGGCCTTCTTCAAACAAGAAACATGGAAGACATTATGTATTTTACTTCCACTTGGAAGTTCCAAAGCATATGCAACTTGTCCAACCTTACTCAACACCTTGTAAGGTCCATAAAATTTGGGTTTGAGTTTTTCTGCTCCACTTCTTTTCAATGTAGACTGTTTGTAGGGGTGCAACCTAACATAAACCAAGTCTCCCACCTCAAATGAGCGCTCACTACGCTGCTGATCTGCATACTTCTTCTGCTGATTTTGTGCCGTAAGAATATTGTCCTTCAAAGCATTAAGAATATCTTGATTTTCTGCTGCAAAGTCTCTAGCTTTTTGGACCCTTGAATCACAAAAAATCAGATCTGAAAAGTGTGGGGCATCATAACCATAAAGTGCCTTGAATGGAGACATTTTTATGTTCATATGATAAGTAGAATTGTAGCAATATTCACCAAGGTGCAACCATTTAACCCATGCCTTTTGTTGACCTGAAACATAATTTCTCAAATATCCTTCAAGCTATTTGTTAACAATTTCAGTTTGCCCATCATTTTGGGGATGGTAGCTAGTACTAGGAGTCAATTTAGTACCACATAGCTTAAACAATTCTTGCCAAAACATGCTCAAAAATCTGCTGTCCCTATCACTCACAATGGATTTAGGCAAACCGTGCAATCTGAAAACTTCTTTAAAAAACAAATCAGCAACTTGTATGGCTGTACAAGTTGTTGAAATGGCATAGAAATGAGCAAATTTTGTCAATATATCAACAACAACAAATATGCAATCCTTCATGTATACCTTGGGCAAACCAGTAATGAAGTCCATGGAGATACTTTCCCATTTTTGATTGGGAATAGGAAGTGGCTGAAGTAAACCAGCTGCAAATTCATGTTCCCCCTTGTTTTCTTGGCAAATAACACATTCCTGAACATGCAAGAAGACATCCATTTTCAAACCCTTCCAATAGAATCTTTCTCTAACCTGTTTGTAACTCTTGTAGAAACCTGGATGGCCTACAAGTGGGGCATCATGCATGGCTGTAATTAAAGCTTGTTTCAGCTTTGATTCAGGTACTAAAAACACTCTTCCCTTGCAAAAAATCAGTCTTTCTTTATGGCTGAACCTGTCATCTTCAACTTGCCCATTTATTAGTTTAGAACAAAAATCATTCTTTGCATATTCAGCCATAATTTTCACCTTCCAATCAACAGAAATAATGGAAAGAGAATGAAAAGTAGGGTGCCTAGAAAGTGCATCAGCGAGCTGAATTCTTCTTACCCTTTACAAACTCAATTTCAAAATCATATGATTGCAACTTTGTTACCCATTTCTGCTGTCTTTCATTCAGTTCAACTTGCCCCAAGAAGTATTTCAAACTGTTATGATCGGTTTTGACCACAAACTTGCCACACACTAAGTATTGCTTGAATTTGGTCAAGGCATGCATGATAGCTAGCATCTCTTTATCATAGATGCTGAAAGTTTTCTCCACATTTGAGAGCTTTCTACTCTCATAAGTAATGGGGCGTCCTTGTTGCATAAGTACAGCTCCAACTCCAACACCTGAAGCATCACAAGCAATAGTAAAAGCAACAAAAATCAGGAATAGCAAGTAAAGGAGTGGAAGTCGTTACATCTTTCAGCTTTAGAAAAGCTAAAAGAGCCTCATTGG
This sequence comes from Wollemia nobilis, assembly GCA_028583015.1. Lineage (NCBI taxonomy): Eukaryota > Viridiplantae > Streptophyta > Pinopsida > Araucariales > Araucariaceae > Wollemia > Wollemia nobilis. Next base: position 2,618,075 of record JAQPPZ010000048.1, on the reverse strand, counting down.
ACCATGAAAAGGCCCCTTTCTTAGTTAATTCAGTAAGGGGGCAGCCAAAGAAGAAAACCCCTTAATGAACCTCCCGTAGTAATCGCATAAACCCACAAAACCCCTCAATTCCGTTAGGTTGGATGGTATAGGCCCTCTTTGTACAGCTGAAACTTTAGTTTGATCAACCTTAAGATGTTTTTGTAGTAAACCTTGAATTTGAGGATGATAGGTGGCTGATTTTTTCCCTTTTGAATTGAAAATTACAGCTGCCCACTCAACGTCCTTATGCCTTATCATCTTCTCAATTCTTTTGTATGAAACCTCCAAAATTTTGCAAGAATCTTTTGACCCATTTTCCTTGATTCTTGCAACACCACATTTTTCCCTTCAAGCACAAATTTCAGTTCTAATTTCTGATAATTAGTAACATAATCACCAAATGAATACAACCATTGCACACCCAAAACCATATGTGGAATATCTCCTAAGGGAAAAACAAAGAATTGCTCATCTACTTCCATGTTGCCAAAATTAATTTTTATGTTTCTTACCACTTTGTTGCATGTGATAAGATCACCATTGCCAATAGCAACATTAAAACCAGGAATGATAGCTGTAGGAAGATTCTTTCTAGTGGCAAACTTCTCATCAACAAAATTGTAAGTAGCACCACCATCTATTAAAACAATAACCTTTTCATCAAAAGATCTACCTGGTACCTTAATAGTGCGAAACTGATTCAGCCCACTTAAAGTGGCTAGGGAACCTTCGAGGAACTTCCTCATACTCCCTTTGTGCTTCCTCTTCCAAGGGTGTCTCATCTGCCTCATAAAAATTAGGATTATCAGAATCGGAATCAGAATCAGAATGTAATTCAATGATTTTCATACCTCCTCTGCATTTATGACCTCTTTGCCAAGGAGACTTGCAAATGAAACACTTGTTTTGTTTCCTTAGCTCATCTTTCTCTTCTTCTGTTAAGCGTGGGCCATTTGAGGGCTTATTAGGTGGCTGAAAACCATATCTGAAACCTTCTCCATGCGTGGGATTCCTGCCATAAAAATTCCTCTCATTTCCACCTTGCTGCGTGAGGTTTCCTTGCTGCCCATACTGCTGTCCAAAAACTGTTTTTCTGGCTGCAAAAGGTGGTCTAGCAGGTGGATTATGTGCAAAATATTTCTGTTTAGGAGGTAAAATAGATTCTAAGCTTAAAGCTCTCTTAATGGCATCTTCACGAGTGGCTGGTTCAAAAGCTTTAACTAATCCCTTCACGGGTTCCAACAAACCATCCATAAAAGGAAAAATTACCCTCTTGGGTGAAATATTTTGTACCTGAACTGAAAGTTGTTCAAACTCCTCCACATAGGCATGAATGGATGAAGTTTGCTTCAAAGTGGCAAGCTCCTTGAAATACTCTTCCACATTCCTCCTTTCAAACCTATTCAAAACCACGGTACAAAATTCATCAAATGTATCAATATCACCATGCCCTTGGGTTATTAACCCATGATGCCACCATGAGTAAGCACTACCCTCAAGGTGGAGTGTAGCAATCTGAACTGCATCGGCTTCAGAAATAGGCTCCAAGGTAAAATAAGTCTGCAATTTTTGAAGCCATGCCCTAGCTGTAAGACCATCTTGACCATTAAATGAGGGAATGGTCACCTTTTGATGCAAAAAGGACTTCTTTTTCTCTTTTTTAGCCTCAACAACAGATTTACCCACAATCTTCAAATATTTATCAAAAGAAACTGCTGCCCTAAAACCCTCAGATTTATTACTATAAGCAACAAACCATTCATCTAATTCATCAATTACCTCATTTTCCTCCCGTGGAGGTGGTGGAACAAGGAACATAGGCTTGGACGGCCTAAGCAAGGGAGTGTGTGAGTTAGATGATGACTCATGCCCATTGTTGTTGCCTCCCCTTTCTCCTTCCCTCCTTGTGCCATTTGGGTTGCCCAAAGCTGCCCTAAATTCTTCCTGATTTGTCTCTTGTAAGGACACCATTCTTTGCAGCATGTCAAGTAGGGCATCGAATTTTTGCTCAGTCCTATCAACCGGCCTTTGGGGCTCCTCAACCTCTTCCCTGTTTGAAATTTCCAAAGCGAGTTTGTTTCTCCTAGTAAAATATCGATGAACAGGAGGACGATGCATAAAACCCTATCAAACCCTAAAAATATGGAAATCTAAAATTCTGAAAATTCTAACCACCAAAAAAAATTTCTGAAACCACAGAACTGCAAATTGGTCAAAAGGGTATCCAAATCTGCAATTTTTATTTTCTGAAAAAATCCCTAAAAATCCGCGAATCCCCTAAAAATCCGCGATTTTCACTAGGGCACAACTTTTCACCACAGAAACACACTTATCACCACGAATAATTGAAAAAACACGAAAATGCTGAAACTAACCACGAGTCGGCAAGATTCCAGCTCTGATACCACTTGTAATGTCCCTTTTTAAGAAACAGCAAACCCTTAGTACGAAAATGCAAAAATTAAGTACAGCAAGGAAATAACTCAGAAATTGCTCATAAAATAACACAAGTATGAGGAGATATTAGCCAGTATCATATATTAAATATTGCCAAACCAATACAACAGCTCCCCAAGGCTGAACAGATGCAAAAACTCCTCAAAAATGACCCCAAATACAAGCGTAGGGTTTGGGGCTGCCAACAGATCTGAAACACATGACACAAATGCTCCCAAAAATGCCACGAACTCCTCACGGATGCCTTTTTTTTTGTATTTTTGATATTTTAGGGCAATAACACCTGCAATGATATTGCCAAGACCCCAACCATGCACCTCCAATGCACTATGGGAATGAGCAAGACCTGCAATCTCAACTCATGGAACCTCTAAGGTTTCAATATTCAATTTTGACATCAACATAACATACCCAAAATGGGACGTCTCACTCCCTTATATAGGGTGAGGTTCTAATTTGGAGTTGACATCTCCCAACCCTAAAATCACTTAAAGTGCCTTATTACAACATAAAAACATAAAACATAAATAAACACAACTTAAGTTATGTCTCCTAGTCACATGAACCCCTTTTTCACTTTTATAATTAAGTGTAGGAGACATTTACAAAAATATTTATTTTTGGGACATTACAGCCACACACCATAATGAATCTCTAATTCATAATTGAAGGGCATAGGAACTCATAACCTTTAGTACAACTTACAAGGGGCCAATAAGTATTATATGAAATACATATATGATACCACATAAAAGACACATGGGTACCATGTACATCATATTAGATTGACACTTATAATAGTCAAGGGGTGCAACATTAGAAACACAACCTATTCAACCTCCTTTTAGTATATAATGTTATAATAGGGAAGAAGGGAAGAAGGGAAGAATTAAGTTCACAATAGGTACAAGTGTATGATAGGACTGACTCGAGAATGTTTATCCTAAAATTATGAACATTATGATTTATGGATGTATTTATGATGGATACCCACAAATCTCGTGTCAAATTATCCCTTCGTCAAGAAGCGTTAAGGTGCTGTAAGGGTCACTGTCTTGTAAGGGTACAAGAATCCTAAATTTGACTTAGGAATTGTTTGACACTCCATTTTGTGGCCAATTCTGCTATGAGTAATCTGTATAAAGACTTGGTTAAGTCCATCTTGATTTATTGCTTGTTGGTCGATTGTCCATTTCTAGAAAGGCATGCTATAAGACAATCAAGTAGAGAGAGGTATACAAGATTTGCATAAATCCTTTACGATCTATATACAAGATGAAAGAGATCTAGCATTTGGTCATTCCTTCAATTGACTATTCAAAGAAACTGGTAGACAGATTTTCACACCAAAGGAATGAAATGAAGGACAAGATCAAAAAGAAAAGGGATGGGATTTTCACATTGACAATTACTGTGTCAAGTGGACTCTTACAGAGCCTAGGCTCTGACCGTGAGGTTAAATTGTTTAGAAGGTTTACATGGTAGCAATATGAACAAGCTTCTCAAGTAATATCTCTGTAGGCCTATTGTGATAGATGTATCTCGACCATATTTTCTTCCCAGATGAAAACGTTTTGCACCAGCTATATCTTAGTATAACTATTCTTTTGCCAATCTGTAAATCTGCACAAGAAGAGTAGAGATGTATGATATCATGCTTTTTCAATCAGGGAACCTGATTCTGTATATTAAGACAAATATTTATTTTAATTTGTGGATGCTTGTTAATAATATTTTCAGGAAAACACAAATAGCAAATCTCAACTAGAAAATTCGGAAGTTTCTCGAAAATGTCTTGAATCATCATTAAAATTGGATGAAAACACACTGTACAAGCTCTATGTTGGGGGAAAAAAATGAAGATTTTCCAAAGTTTTCATTGCCTTTTCTAAAGTGACACCAACAACAGCAGAATTATGATTTGAATTGGAAAGTGACTGCAAATTGCATGGTTTCAATGCCTTATTCTTTGTAACTTGACCAATGGTATTTCTCTGTTGTTTTGAAGTCCTCTCAATAGAGTCATTTCAAAACATATACCAGGAGCTCAAAACTGGAGACTATGGTCACTAGATAGAGAAAGCATTTCTAACATAGAATTTTCAACTACAGTGTACATTGCACATTTAGGTGGGAAGTTTGAAAGGCCTTTCATATTTATGTTTCCATTAAAACCCAATGAATTAAGAATTAAAAAAGGCATAGTAATGGTTTAACAAAATGATGCGTACTGGAAACACACTCTGAAACATATTGCAGACAAAATTGTGTCATAAAGCTCCATATTTTATATCGCATAACAAAAGACATCAATTTTCATGAGGAATTAGATCTGAATTGAAAGAGATCAGTCTGAAAGCACTTGTGATTGATATAGATGCTGTGCAAGTAAGATTAAGAAATTACCAGTAAAAAGAGTCCGCTTAGGACAAATTTTCCGAACTTCTTGTAAAGCCTGTAACAAAACAAATGTGACCAAGGTGAGCAAAAATTTGAAATAGCCAAAAATATCTAACTATTATTTGAGGAACTCTCTGTACGAAATAACCATTGTAGCTCACCCTGGGCAACCCAAAATGTGTTGCACTAGAGCGATCCGGCCTCAAAGCATCCTATGTACAATTTTCAATATCAAAAATCAGTCATTCTATTGATATCAATTTGGCATAAAGAAGTGCCAGAGGGTATTAGGCAAGTACATGATAGAAAATGAATCAGCATTGAATATTCAACAAAAAAAGTTCAGTTCACCAGAATTAGGAGTTCACAATCTTTGAGTAGGCTATATGTCTCCTCAGGTATGTCACTCACGTCACTGCCAAAAAAAAACATAATTTAGCAGGACCATCCATGAAAGAAAAAGACAGAAAGAGAATGAATGGCTAAAATACCTAGCTGAACAACCATCTATAACTTAACATCTATAACAAATTTATAAGTAAATCTCAGATGAAATTACCTTATATAGCAGACATTACCAAAGCGAAATCCAAGAGAGCGATAACTTTGTCCATGCCAAACAGGCAGAGGAGTCACCTGAAGTAACAAATATATATATATATATATATATATATATATATATATATATATATATAATGTGCTTAATTTGGAAAGCAGTAATCTTAACTTTGGTATTCTAACAATGTGTGAAAGAAAATTTGTTGCTAAAATTCATTTCTTCGAAGAATATTGTATGTGAAATCACAATATTTCTTCGAATATTGAAATCATCTCTAGAAATAATCTTTACTGTAATTTTGAACAACAAATAGTAGATGAATTCATTTCTTCAAAGAATATTGTATGTGTAGTAGACCTACTCCCTACTTGATTAATTTATTATATATATATTTTTTAGTTGGCATTGAAATGGGTCCCACTCATATTACTTCATGACCACATTATTGCAGCATTTAATGAACCATATTGTGGTATCACAACAAACTGTGTTATCGCAGAAGTGTCCATCACAATGCAGGGATCTGAAATGAAGTTGTGCTCATACAATTGTATCCTATTACCATTTTTACACAATGCCTTGAACTACTCCCTACTTTATTACATATTTTTGTTATATACCATTACCTTGTCTACATACACACATGTGTGCATATATACAGACATGTATGACCAGGATCAAAAAAATATGTTTCAGAATGTGTGTGTAGAAGGGGGAGGGAGAAGGTTTAATTCTACATAGTGGAGACATAAAATATATGAAAACATATAAAATTTTACAATAATATATGAAAAACATACGAGTTTTAAATTTTGGTAACATTAAAACATATAATAATATCCATCCACAATTCAAGGTTCAACTTGAATTCAAATGAATTTTCAAGCGTTAAACATTTATAGCATCAAAACTTGCTACAACATCAAAATCTATTTATTATTTTTAGATTCAGTTTACTTTTAGATAAGCAAAGGTTGGACTGGACCATGCAAATCTGGTTGTACTCAAAAAAATCTGGACTGGAGCAGATTTTGTCACGATCTGGTCTATATATATATCTTGTTGAATGGTTTTTCGTTAACAAGTAAGTAGATCTCATGACTCTCTAAGTTATACCCCTAGATTATATGTACCCCTCTACCATTTGGTGCAGATTGAATTCATAATTAAATATCGAATCCTTTGTGGATTTCATGTAAGTGACATATTGGTTCCTTTCAAGTGGTATCAGACCCACACTCTGAAACTTGTGGTTCAACTTCTGGTCGGTGACCAAGATTTTTTGAGCTTCTAGCCTATACTCATTTTGGCTTATGACCAAGACGGTTTTTGCTAGTGGCAATATTTTTTCAAGTTTCAAATGGCTATTTCAAGACCTTCAGAGCTTGTTGATATTCATCTCGATTCTCACCCACCTAACTTCTATCCAACATTTAAACAATGATTGTCTATTCAATATGAAAAGGTGTGCAACCCAAGACACTAAAGGGTGCCCCTTGAGATGCAATAGGGTGTGACTTGAGATAAGATAATTCTATTAATGTCTACAAACGACCAAAAAAGGCTAATGGGACTAGACAAAAAGAGTTAATGCATTGTAGTGACCAAAAAGTACTCCAAAAATAAGCTAATCTAGAGTAAACTCCACTAAAGCGGAATGACTATATGGTATTAAATTACAATCAGGAAGATTGGATCCATATTTGTAAACCCTAACATGCTAAAAGTAATGATGACGACAAAGCCAACAATAAATAGAAAAGAGATCCAATGAATACAAGCACCAACACTAATCTAGAGTGGGACATAAAGTAGAAGCACAATTGTCATCATCACTAATCATCCTAAAAGGTCCAACACATGATCTAATTATGCTCTGAGAAAAATGGTTGAGACTAAGCTGTTTGGTTGGATAATCCTTGGCGAACATAGAGTTCTAACCTTCAAGTCTCTTCCACCATCCATGGTCAAGGAACGAATAGAAGAAGATAGAAAACTAGAAAGAAGCGTGTGTCTGCAACTCTTGCGTACATCAGGGATGGTCGAAACCCAACACTAGAGAACTATAGTCCTATCCCGTGCATGAAAGAAGAAGACAACACTGGAGCCCCAGTAGCCTCTCTCATATGCAAACAACTGAGCACAAATTTTCATTAAAATTTTGGAGAGTTATAGCTTCAAATGAAAACTTGTTACTTTCCACAACAAAGATAGGGTGAAAAAATGAGGTGATTAGTCAAGCAATAGTCAACCTCCTTTGTAATAACTAACATTGAAGAGTGATAGCTTCTTAGAGGTACAAAGCCAAGTATCTTTGGTCAAGATAGCTGAAAAAAGTGGCATGCAATCCACCTGAGTCTCTATACAAGCCACAGTACCTCCCAAGGAGCAATTGACAAGAAGAAAAGGGCAAAGAAAAGTAGTGTCCAGTCATCTAGCCACTTGCCAAGGCCATTTGGCTAGCACAGGCCGTCTGCCTAGAGCACATGGCCATCCAACCCAAGAAGAGGGTCATCAGGTTCAGGAGACGGGTCATCTAGCCCAAGAGGTCGATCATCTAGACCCAAGACATGATCATCCAAGCCCTAGGAGAGGTCATCTGAGGCTTGATGATCATCCTGAACACATAGAGTGTGGAGAGAGCCATCGTGAGGGAAGCCAACTTCAATGAGAGAGTTATTCAAAAGAAGGAGATGATGAGGGCAAAAACCCTAGTTGCCTAGGAGAGAAATTTAGTCGATGCCCTAACAAGTCAATTGCTATAGAGTCAACTAGGGCATGCCATAAGGAGTTGTCATGTGATTGCATGGAGGCAATGTGTCTACATTGTAGATCATGTGTAATTACACACTAGTCACATCAGTTATTTCCAACTACTGACATGGGGATATAAGTGGACAGAGGGGAGGAAGAGCTCTAAGCGAGTTGCAAGCCATAGGAGGAATGCAACTGAGGTCGTAAATTGTCAAGAGTGAACAAGATAGAGAATTGAGAAAACAACCCTCTAGATTTGTCCCAATGCCAAGATAGAGAACAAGGATGCACATTGGTGTGCACAAAGTTAGCCTTGGCAGGCATGGGCAGTGAGCAAAAGCATAAGAACAAGGAGATTCTCAAAAACAATACACCCAAGAGATAGTTCGCGGTCACGATCCAATACACCAACACCTAAACCTACACCAAGGATGTAGTCAAAGAATGACAAAAAGGGAAGGATAAAGCGACGTCCCTGTCGACGGGAAAGAGAAAGGACCAAATGCAAATTTCTTTGAATGGAATCACCTAGACGTCGCCTGAAGGGGAGTTTTCATGGAGATGGTGGCAAGAAAATCTCAAAAACCAATTGAGATCAACGTTTTGCAAGGCATCTGTACATTTCATCATGCAGGTGCCAAACATTGATAAAGATTTTTTCTAGCACTGCTTGCTATAGATGCTAGAAAAGTATGACCTAGACACATGAAGGAGCAAATTTTTTTTTTTTTTTGGGGGGAGGGCGTAGGAAAGAAGTCTGAGTCACTTTTGACATGAATGATTTGAGGAGAGTGTTAAGGTTGCCTGGCAAAAATAGCAAACGTATTCGCATGAAGGGCGTAGGGACATTCAAGTTGCAAAAATTTGTGAACATGTATTCCAACTTGTTGTCGGAGGAAACAAAAAAGTTGATGAAACATGGAAGTAGAGGGCTGAAAATGCACCAACTCAGCACAAATCATTTGAAGTGTGCGATGTGCATTGTGATGTCTAGGTCGTTAGGAAAAACCTAAGATATGCCCACTTGGCTCATGTCGAACATGCAGGAAATCCTGGACAGTGTCAAGTTTTATTGGGCAACACACCTGGTAGAGTGCATCCATAATTTCATACTCAAAATCACAAAGAACTCAATGGCATTCCATGCCATTGCATTGTTTTTGGATGCGACAACAACTAGAAAAGACTCAAATACCAGGGTTAAGGGCTCCTAAACAAATTGTAGAGGGTATGCAATCAATTTTTCAATGGCCAGCAATTGCATCCACTACGATGATATGAACCCTAGGCTAGACAAAGGCGACCAGGAAAATAAAAACACCAATAGAAAAATCACTTAGTCATTGGAGGAAGACGACGGAGACGACACGAACGCATTGGAAAAAGAGCCAAAGACAAAGAGAAGTGCAAAGGAGGTAACTGTTTTGGAACAATTGAGGCAAGAGCATAAGCAGAGAGTCAGAGACCATAGCCATAGCTGCAACCTCAATCACTAAAGCAAGTGATGAGGATCATAGGGAGCCACCAATTAAAACGATCCTTTCTATGAGTAGTGGGAGTGGTGGGACAATGAACCCATCAACACAATAGGTTGTGCAAGTAATGCACAACAACAACAAAAACAAGTAGGCCAAATAGGACCTGTATTTGCACCAGAACAACATATTAAATTATAGGTCAATCCATCAAAGGACTAAACATTCATTGTCATACCACCCTTGGTGCCTATGCAAGCAGTGACGCAAAAGGTCACTAGGGAGCTACAAAGAATCACACTTGTGCAAGTTGGCATTGGGAATGCGCAAGTGGGTAACGCAAGGTAGACAAGGTAGGTGGAAGAACAAGGATTGCAAAAGGAGATCCAATAGCCAAAACTAGGACCAACATAGGCAGTTGCACAGGAGACCAAGGCAGAACCACAACGGGAAATGGTAGTAGTGGACGAGGTCACAAGGGACACACTAGAAATGGATGTTGCCTTGGAAGCATTGAATGCAGCACCCATAGAAGATATAGGACCAAGATTTGATTTGGGAACACTTGGGTTGCACAAATATGTGGTGGCAAATTTGGCACATGACATGGCAGGCACACTGCCTCCATTCAATTAGGAGAGTTTAGCCACACCCTTGCGGGAATTTGGAGAAGTAGCAAGCTACACATCTTTGCCTCATTTGGGGTGATCCCAATGGAAATGACCTCGAACACTGTGCAAGAGGAAAAGAGAAAGGATGTTGTTTCGGCACCAAAGATTATGGAAGTTGCACAATCGAGCAAAGCAAAAACAAATGAAGAAATGCTAGTAGTAGAAGACCAATCACTAGTTTGAGAAAAGTCAAAGGGGAAGGACATCAAAGGTGAATTTGAAAAGGCGAATAAGAAAGCCCCAAGTGGCAGTGAGGATGATGATGAATTTGGATGGGAGAGTGACTCGAGTGAGCACATGATGATCGAGTTGCCTAACTTGAGACAACCACTAGTACATGGTGGCATTATTGATGAGCAGATTCATAATTTCTTTGGTAGGATGATTGGGGTGATGGAGAAAGTGAGAAATGAATTTGATGCTAGTGCACTTGGACAATGGCGCCTTTGGAAACTACGGGTGGAGAATGAAGTGACCAAACTAACAAACTAGGCATGGGATGAGGCACGAAATCAAATGTTAGGCAGACAACATAGAATAAAAAATGGGAGTTGGGTAATGGCAATGGCATTCAAAGCATGATAGGTACAAGGGTTTTGTACTATCATCTACCACAAATTTACATTTCAAGGATAAGTTTTATACTTATCCCACCCTCGCAACGGTGAAAAAGTTCAAACTGGCACCTAAGATGGAGTCCACTTATGCGATACTCAATTGCTTGGCTTACCTAATACAGTGGTTGACAATAGGACTACAAACCTTCCATGAAATGGCAAACAATACACAGTTGAAGGTGGGACAACAAGCAGTCCGTTGGCAAGAGTTGGAAGATGAACTTTGACAGGTGATGAAGGAAGCCAATGGTGAACTAGCTAAGAGCAGACAAGAAGTGAAGGAACTGAAAAAGAAGAATGAGGACCAGTTTCGGCTAATAGGGCATCTTGAAAAGAAGAATTCAGCAAAGGATCAGCAACATGCAGCCAGGGATGCAGAAAATGCAACATTGAGGGCAAAAGTTGTTGAGTTGGAGAATAAATCACAGCACTATGGATATCAATAGGCACGATATTCAGCCGATGCTACAAGGCTAAAATTTGAGACTGAAGCATTGAAGATACAAGTTCGAGGGTTGGGGACAAAACCTAACAAAATTCAGCGTTCTCCACAACAACAGACTTCCCAAGGGCAGCAGGCAGAGTCGACGAGGATGTCGACTAATTTAGAGGGGAGGGCAGAAATAGCATCCAGTTTTGACGTTGCGTCATCTCCAGTGCCAATTCGTGCATAGGAGGATGCATACTGACTTGAGTACACAAATGCAATTTGATTTTATAGTTTGTCTTGTCATTTTGTGAATGATATAGTTTGTGCGTAAATTTGTAGAAAATCACCATGTTGTGTTACATGGCATGTGTTTGTCATTATGCATGCATGTAGAGTAGTAAGATAGTAATCCTTTGTCATGTAATGGGTCATTAGTTGTCAATTGGCAGACACATACGAAGAAGTTGTGTAGTTAGACGACTACCTCCCTTATTGGATTCCTTGTTTGTATGTCCCTTACAATTCAACAAGAGGCATGTGTGATAGATGATGAAGACTTGACATATGTTTGCAAACAATAAATGAATACTGTTGTGCTCATGATGATCTTGTTGTTCATATTCTGAATATATCAATGATACTGTGCAGTTTTCACTTGATATCTTGTCTCTGATCTTTCTGTGCACATGTATGTTGAAATGTTATTCTTGTTAACAACTGTTATCATTTATTCTCTTGTTCCTTCAAAGTGGAATACACTCCTTGTGTTACAACAAGCACATCCCCAAGCCAACCCCATGATAGTAACAACGGAGCAGCCAACCCCAAGAGGGATTGGACACAATGGAGAGGGAAAAGGAAGATGACAAATAGAAGGTACAAAAGGATAAGGGGTTGATATAGAAGAGGACTCAAAGCCAGCCGAACAAGTTGTTAGCATTGTGAAGACCTAGATTATCATCATAAGGATTACCCACATAAGCAGGGATCTTAAACTGACATGCAATTTCTGCAAAGAATTCAATACACACAGTTACATAGACTACCCTAAATTTATGGAATATACAAATAGGAAGCCTGCATATGCCAGGGGGGGGGCACATCTCCAAAATAGAGCAGCCAACCACCTAAAGAGAGTCTCAATCCATCCAAAAGAAGAGGCAAGAGCCTACAGGTTAGAGAACCAAGAGGAGCTTCAACATATTGAGAAAACTAAAACACCATCTCAACTGAAGATAGAAAAGAAGATGCAAAAGGACATCCACACTGTAGATTGTACTAGGGTGACGACAGTCATAAGACCACAGTCATAAGACTGCGTACCCAGATCCCAACATGCACAAGGAAGTGTTGGTCACGAATCCGCCATGAGGAAAGGATTTTGTCGTTATTGCACCCTGGACCCGCAAACCAACATTGAAAGGCCGGAAGGAAGGGATGCCTTCCGGGCCAATCTCCGGAGAAGGCCGGCTCCTTGCGGGGGTTAGTAAGATGAGAGTGCAGGAAAGAGATAAAAATGCGGAAAGGATTTACAAATGAGAGTGGAGTTGGGTGGGGGGAACTAACAGTACAGGAACACATCAGTCACCGCTACTTACTACATCATAAATACAAAGCATAACCAGAAACTGCAAAACCTAAGTATGCTCTCTGTATAAAGCAGTGTACGCACAACTACAATGATCCCCTAGCAAACATTCTCCCTACAAGGAGAACTAACAGCACAGCAATGCATCAATCACCACTACGTACGGTAACTCAAACAAAACGCAACCAAGAGATGTCAGATCCAGGTATATGTGTTATGCAGAGAATTTATACGCACAGCTACAATGGTCCCCTAGCAAACATTCTCCCTACAAGGAGAACTAACAGCACGACAACGCATCAATCACCACTACGGACAGCAACGTAACACACAACTGATGGAACTGCTACCACATTTATTCTATGTATCCTCTAATCTATGAAGTTCAAAAGTACTTGGCCACCAAATGCTAAAGTAAATCAACAAGCCATGACACAAGCAATGCTTCAGGTGTTCCTGACGACCAAATGCTGAAACGAATCAACGAGCCGTGGCACAGGAAAACGTAAAGCAGACATGCAAAAGAGAGGCAGCATAAAAAATAAAAGCAGTAGAACAGAACAAGGCATACAATTTATATTTATAAGCAGAAGCACGGTTACAATGGTTCCCTAACAGACATTCCCCTTCCACCATCTTACAATGAAAACGTGGTGGCTATTTATAGCCCAAAGTTCCCCCCGTTACATTAATGGGCACAACGTCCCAGTCAAACATTAGCTGACAAAAGCAGCCGCGGAACTGCTAGTGCTGACTTCTGTCGGGCTGGACTGTACTCTCGGCATGGTCTCCCTGAAGGTTGAACAGCCACATGGCAGCGCGTTGGGTAGAACTTCACATTGACAGGAATGCGGGTAGCTGAGGCAGGTGGAAACTCACATCAGCCTTAAATGAGGCAGTTGGCATAAGTAGTGCAGCCCATGCTTGTCCTTTTGCTTGGCATGTCTTGGCTCGGATCCCAAAGTTGGACACTTGTCGGATGATAATGCTTGACACGTGTCTGCCTTGAAAGGCAGTCTATCCAATTTCGCCCGAGATTAGAGCGCAATCGGGTAGCACAGGTGAAAAACAGCACAGTCGGGTTGGCCTATTTCCCTACTGCGCATCGGTCAAAGGGCGTAGTCCGACTTCGCTGCGAAGTCGGGTTGCGCACCGGCACTTGCTGATTCTCACCGCTGTTTGGACTTCGCACGGACAAGGGAGCGCAGTCCGACTTCGCTGCGAAGTCGGGTTGCGCTCCAACACTTAGTCAATTTCTCTGCCAGACTGTTTCCAAGTGCGCTCAGGAAGAAGGGCGCAGTCGGACTTCGCACAAAAACTGGGCGCAGTCGGACTTCGCACCAAAACTGGGCGCAGTCGGACTTCGCACAAAAATTGGGCGAGTCGGACTTCGCCCAGTTCGGACTTCGCACAAAAACTGGGCGAAGTCGGACTTCGCACCAAAAATGGGCGAAGTCGGACTTCGCACAAAAACTGGGCGCAGTCGGACTTCGCACAAAAAACTGGGTTTCCTGGTTCTGCTTCCCGGGGCCATAAATTTTGATCCACCGACCCGATCGCCTATTATGATATATCGTCGGAAAGTTGGCGAGAAGATCTGCAATGATAAAATATCCAGAGCTCATTTTGTCCATTTTATCGCCCCTGTTTATGGCCCGCGAAAACCCGAACACCTCAGCATGCTCTTTGCCGCTTGAAAGCTCCATACTTAAGCCAAAATTTTAATGTGGCAAAATTGCCAACAGGAAGTAGTAAAACAAACCCAACAATGGGTAAAACAAATTCAGTATCTAGAAGAAAGGATGGTGCCACAAGAAGACAAAAGGTTGGCACCAGCATCAGAATATAAAAGGTTGGCATCGCCTAGAGATAATATCGGAAGACATTGAAAGAAATACCCAAGGTTTCCAAGGCAACCCAATTGCTAGATAATTGGGTCGATACGATGAGTATTGTAGTAAGAAAGATGATCCTCAATGTGATGTTGCTAAGCACCCAAAAGTACAAAATAACAAGAGCAAAAATAGAGAAGCCCTGGAAGAAAAGGGTTGTAATGGTTGACATTCAGAACGAATGAAGAATGTCATCATAGACAGGTGCTGATGTAAATGTGATACCTAAAGCGACCTGCGCTCAAATGGGATAAACTTCACTTAAACCACCTAGACATAAGGTGGTGCTAGCAGACAGCCAGACTATCAAATCTAATGGCGTCTTGGAGGACATGGAGGTTACTATTACCTCATTGGTCAACTTCGACATTATTGATATTGCGGAGGAAGACTCCATGACCTACACAACACCACTCAATCTTGAGGGGTTTGTAGATAACAATGGAAGAGATAAGTTCTTTTGCAGATATGAGAAGATTACAATGCCAATTGAGGAACTATTAAAGAAAAAATACTACCCTCACATGGTGAGTTGATTATGAAACATGTTGGAGATTGTTAAAGAAAAGTTGGTGAAGGCATCACTCTTGATATTTCCCATTCAAAACTTGAAGTTGGTGTTTGGACGTTGCCACCAACTCCAAATATTGTTGAATCTGAAAAAAAGTTTCTTCTTGACCCATATGGCGTCTTGTTGGGTCATGTTATATGTGAAGAAGAATTAGCAGTTGATCCTACCAAGATAGCAATGATCTTGATCTTGCAACCATCAACAACACAAAAGGGTTTGAGGTCTCTATTAAAGATGATTATTTTGCAGATATGAGAAGATTACAATACAAATTGAGGAACTCTTAAAGAAAAAATACTACCCTCACATGGTGAGCTGAATATGAAACATATTGGAGATTGTTAAAGAAAAGTTGGTGGAGGCATCACACTCTTGTTTCCAGACCAGAAGCAAGAGTTACATGTTCATATTGATGCATCAAGCATAAAAAGCAGCCCCACACTAGCCGAACCAAGGGGTGGCTTGGTTATTCCAGTTGTGTTCGTGACAAAAAATTGGTGAAAAGCAGAAAAGAAATATACAACCACCAAGAGAGAAACAGTAGAATTGTATATGCCCTACAGAAGTATAGACATTTACTTGCTAGCGACTCACTCCATATTTCAGACAAATCATGAACTGTTGAAATATCTTATTAACCGATTGGTGGAGAATCTACAGATG
Source organism: Wollemia nobilis (assembly GCA_028583015.1). Lineage (NCBI taxonomy): Eukaryota > Viridiplantae > Streptophyta > Pinopsida > Araucariales > Araucariaceae > Wollemia > Wollemia nobilis. Next base: position 2,601,977 of record JAQPPZ010000048.1, on the reverse strand, counting down.
GCTAATATTACTCCAAGAATTTGATTTCAGGATAGCCATCAAGCTAGGTTGCCTGTATCATGGCTAGATAACCTCCCAAGACTTTACAAGAAGGGTCTACAACATTTCTGTATGACAAGCTATATAAACATCCTAGAAAATAAAAGATGAGGTAGTTGGGTCCCTTTAGAATAATACAAATCTATGAAAATGGATCTGTCAAATTCGAGACACTAGATGGACAAATATTCAAGAAGCTGGTGAATGGGGCTAGACTGAAGTCCTACCATGTCCAAGAAGAGGCACCATAACGGGAAACAAGACCAGGTCAATGAGCCAAAAGACAAACGCCTCCCAAGGTATTGGGTCGGTGGGAAGGCCACCCTAACAACTCAATTAGACATGAGGAAAATGCCACTTAAAAGACATCCTAGAAAATAAAAGATGAGGTAGTTGGGTCCCTTTAGAATAATACAAATCTATGAAAATGGATCTATCAAATTAGAGATACTAGATGGAAAAATATTCAAGAATCTGGTGAATGGGGCTAGACTGAAGCCCTACCATGTCCAAGAAGAGGCACCATAATAGGAAACAAGACCAGGTCAATGAGCCAAAAGACAATCGCCTCCCAAGGTATTGGGGCGATGGGAAGGCCACCCCAACAACTCAATTAGACATGAGGAAAATGCCACTTAAAAGATGACAACAAGATGGGGATGGCGCCATGACTAACTATATGCCAAACTATGGATGGTGCCACTAGGATAGAGAGTGAGAGGCAAGCATTAGGCTAGCATAAGGATAAACACTTACACGACAGTTAAATGCTAATATATACAAAGTAACAACTAACATCCAGAAAGAAAAAAATAAAGTCAAAGAACAAATACACAACCAAAGCTGTTAGCATAAATATATAGGAGTAGAGGGCCACAAAAGGGCCAGAGGACCATGAAAAGGAGCCAAGGGGCTTGAGGAGGGCACACCAGAGGGTGGCACCAATATTATAAGTTAATTATAGGAAGTAGAGATTTCCATGATAGGACAGCTCGAAGTGATGCCAAGTAGGAGTAGAAAGTAGGAAGCTAACATGAAGGGATGAACTTAAAGCCCATAGTTGCGTAAGGATGAGGCAAAGGAGTAAGCTAGTGGTAGGATAAAAGTGGAAGAAGATTTGGAGCCAATCATAAAGATAAAAAAGAATATTGAAGGTGAAAAGTTAACGCAGACTTGGTCGTTCAAGCTACTGAAATTGTCTCCAAAATGATGATTGGGCCTGATCTGGGAGAAATCCCTGTTTATTGGAGAAGTACTTTCATTCTTGAAATTTTCAATGAATAGGACAGAAGCAGAATACAATCCTAGGCAGATTTAGATTCTTGAGGCTCAGTTACAGTCAAAGGGGCAAGAAAAAAGACACCATATGAGAGTCGATGCCAAAGCAGGATTGGCACTATGATAGGCATGACGCGATAGCACCATGAAAATAGTAGCACCAAAGAAGGATGGCACCAAGAGTAAGTTGGTGTAAAAGTAATGTCGATGCCATATCAAGGTTGGCTTTAATAAAATAACAATAGGATAAGGATGTTGCCAGATCAATGTGGCATCATAATTCAAGATTGACGTCAGGAAAGTAGATGTTGTGATGTCACATGATAGTATCAGAATTGAGGATTTATGGTAGAAAAATTTAAATCCAACATTTAAGATGTTGGACATTTTGAGTCCCTAAGCTAAAAGTTGTCATTGATGTCAAAAGGACCTATGTAAGTAAGCACTATGATTTTGCTCCACAAAGAGCTTCATGAGAAGCCAAGGTTTTGATCAAAGGTTCTAGAAGGGATGCATGGCATTTGGTTCCAAAAGGAGTTTCAAGGGAAGCTTAGCAAAAGGTTTTTATGAAAACCAAGAAAGGCAAGGAAAGGTTTTATTTAAAACCAATGGATGGCAGATTTGAAATGGGTTTTTCTTAAAACCCAAGTTGGCTTTTCGTTTCATCGAAAAAGGTGCCCCGGTGATGGAGAAATTTAATTTTAAAGGTTTAGTTTAAATTTTAATTTATTTAAAATTAAAATTAAAATTTTAAAATTAAATAAAAGGTTTTTCCCTCCTTTCTTATTGGCGTCGCCGACGTCATGAGGGCAATGTTAAAAGGGCCGACGTATTCACATTGAAGGATGGCTTATATAAATAAGCCAAAGGTTTTCCATTTAATAAATCTAAGGAGTGTCGCATGATTTTCGAAAACCCAAAGTATTTCTGCATCCGAATATTGCGCAGCGAATTTCGTGGAGTGTGACGTGGGCAGTCAAGTCGTGGACGGTCAAAGTTTTGGTGCCTTGTGAGGAAAGCGCACGCAGTTTAAGGAAGAGAGTGCCCAAGGCACTCACATGGGCAGTGTTAGCTCACGCAGCTTAGCTGCCGCTTGGCAACACGGTGGGCAGAGGTTCGAAACACCAAGGCCCTTCGAGGGCTCCTTTGAGGTATGCACTGCGACTCCAATATTTACGGGGGTAAATATTTGCTTGCTAAGGTTTGATTATGATTTTTTGTGGGAGATATAAGGTTGAGCAAGCTTTAATATTTTAATAAGGTTTGATATTTGATTAATGTGAGATATTGCCTAAGAGAGCTTTGTGATTATTTTTGAGTGCAAAAGTGTTGAAAGGAAGGATATAAAATATTTGATTTATTTTATGGTATAAGTGGTTTGTGGAGTGACAAGGTTATGCAATGTTTTGATTTATTTTATTTTATGGTACAAGTGGTTTTAGGAGTGATAAGGAAGTTGTGCATTAATTCTTAAGAAGGTTTTCTAATTAAAAGCCTTGGTAAATATAATTGTGAAGTGGAGTAATGTTGATTATTTTGTGATCTTCTAACCCTTGTGAAGATTGGCAAAAGAATATTGTGATTGTGGCAGATTTCCAAAGATGCTTCTTCATCTTCATAAAAGGTATGGGCACATTCTCCTATTGATTGATTATGGTGGTTGATTTCTGAAAATATCTTTGAAGTGAAAAGGATTGATTGTGGTTTCCTTTTCGAAAGTGATTAGTTTAGTGCTTCAAGGTTTTTTGGATTGAGAGTTGTGATTAAACCTTGTTTTATAAGCATTGTTGTTGGAGCCCATTGGTTGAGCAAAGAACTTGAACTTGAGTTAGAAGAGAACATGAGTATCATTGTTATGTGAGATTTATTGTTGAGCATTGTTGGAAACATTTTGAGTTGATTGATACATGCTTGGACTAGGGTTTGTGAGAAAGGGTTGTTCATTGAGGTGATTGGTTGAGTTGAGTTGATTGAGCCTAGTCAAGTGGATGCATGTGGTTGTTCAAGTTCCATAAAACAAACTATTCTATATTCTGATTTGAGTTGAGATTGAGATTTGAGAATAGAACATATAGAGTCTCTAACAATTCTCTTTATGCTTCTATGAGATTGATTTGAGTTGAGATTGAGATTTGAGAATAGAACATATAGAGTCTCTAAAAATTCTCTTTATGCTTCTATGAGATTGATTTGAGTTGAGATTGGGATTTGAGTATAGAACATATAGAGTCTCTAACAATTCTCTTTATGCTTCTATGAGATTGATTTGAGTTGAGATTGGGATTTGAGTATAGAACATATTGAGTCTCTAACAATTCTCTTTATGCTTCTATGAGATTGAGTTGAGATATTGATTGAGCATTAAGTATAGAACATATTGAGTCTCTAACAATTCTCTTTATGATTCTATGAGATTGGACAAGTTTTGTGTGAGCTTGTTAAGCAGATTTGAGACAAGTATTTGAGAAGGCTTGTGGACTGATTTTGAGTAAGCTTTTGTGGAAGCTTGCTATGCAGATTTGAGCAAGTCCTAGAGAGGACTTATTGAGCAGATTTGAGCAAGTCCTAGAGAGGACTTGTTGAGCAGATTTGGACAAGTTTTGTGTGGACTTGTTGAGCAGATTTGGACAAGTTCTGTGTGGACCTGTTGAGCAGATTTGAGCAGGTTCTGTGTGGACCTGTTGAGCAGATTTGGACAAGTTCTGAGTGAGCTTGTTGAGCAGATTTGGACAGGTTCTGTGTGGACCTGTTGAGCAGATTTGAGCAGGTTTTGTGTGGACCTGTTGAGCAGATTTGGACAAGTTCTGAGTGAGCTTGTTGAGCAGATTTGAGAAGGTTCTGAGTGAACCTATTGAGACAGAGCTTTGGAGGTGACAGAGTATAGAGGACAGAGTCTCAGTGGATAGAGATCCAGCAGCCAGGACAATTGAAGACAGATTTGAGTGAGGAGTCTTCAAGTGGAGAGAGATCCACCAGTCAGTGCAGCAAAGAGACAGAGTCTTCTAGAAGATCACTAGCCAGAGCAGAAGGGGAAAGAGTTCTCCTGTGGAAGAGATCCACGAACTTGAGATTAGGGGATCAGCATCTCCTTTGGATAGAGGTCCATAAACATTGTAAAAGGGAAAGGATTCCCATGAGATTATTTGAGAAATATTTAGAAGAAATATTTTCTCTGTGGAGGTAGCCCACATTGGGTGAACCACGTTAAAATTTGTGTCTTTATTGTGTGTGATGATTTGTGCATTGCTTTGGTTATTGCTATTGATATTGCCATTGATTATATTGATTAATACTATTTGGGAAAGAAAAGTAAAAAGTGGTCTTATACTGTTCACCCCCCCTCTCAGTATAAGCTTGTGTTATTCATAAGACACTATAAAACTATATTTGGGAATAAAACTTAGGTTGCATGACAAACCAAGAAAAACATAACACGTGCATCTAGGAAAGGAGGAAAGAACTATATTAGTAAATGCAAACCTAGAACATCCAATTTGAGGTATTGTGCTGATGTGACAAATGACAACTAACGAGACAATTATTAATTTTCCCTAGCCCAAGGAATTCAATAAATAGCACCAAAGGGATGCACAAAGATCATTCGAAATTTGGTTGTGTGGAGAATAAGGAAGAAGTGCGTGTAGAGAGTTCATTGCAAATAACACCGAAGAACTTCGAATACCAGGCTACATCACCAAGACTGGAGAATATCTTGCAAAACACAATGCCACCGAAAGACAGGCAAGAAGAAGAGAAGAGAGCATTTAGGAGAGCTGAGACTAGCTCCACATGGCGCAATCTAGTCAGCCACAAAACTCAACACTCCTCTAGCCCCGATGCCCCAATCGGTAGACTTTGGAGTCCAATTCTCAAGGATGAATGAGATGACTTAACTAAGAAAATTATCAGAGTATGTCGACGTCCAATTAGTCGAGATATCAAATATAAGGAGGCCTAGAGAATGAAGAACTCAGATGTTAGCTAGAGGAGAGAGGAGGTACTATATGTCCTATTAGTTGAGATATCAAGAATGAAGAACTCAGATGTCACTAGTTCTCAAGCCTAACAATACTACTCCTTAGTCACTACCACAATGACAGGTTGTGGCTTAACAAATACAACCTGACTAACAAGGAGGTTGGAGCGCAGGAGTTGAGACTCTACAACCATGGAACAGACTTGAACATCTATGTGAAGAGGGGTACCGTGACAGTAAAGAAGGCCTGCAATTTGCTCCAGACAATGCCATTGTCCTAGGCAATTGCCATGGATCATGCCCGGCAACAGGGAATGTTACCTATGATATGGCGCAAGGGGCAAGTCGCATAAACGTTTTAAGTATGCAAAATGCCTTTGATGCAACATAATAAGAAACATGGTCATTTTCCCATTTAAGATAAGGAGCATGGTAGAGCAAAGAGATACTACTGACAGTTAATGGTGTATAGAAAAATATTGTAAGCTCCCATCAAAATGTTATTATACCTGCTCTAAAATCTTCCAATACATAACAAAGTAACTTTCAAACTAGAATTTATTCAGTCAGATTATGTTCCCTTGCTATTTACCAGAAATATTGTTAGACGAGGGAAAAAAATGATGTCAAATGTTAAAAGCAAACAAATAGAAAAAAATAAAAAAGTGTATAAAGCATAAGAAACACCAATTTTTTTTGCAATTAGGATTAGCTTTAACATTTTTAGATTAATTTAAGGAGCACCCTACGCAGCAAACTTTACCCAAAACAAGAGTGGACTGAATCAAAGGCACGCCCAGAAGTTTTGAAAGGTTAGCTCACTGTTCAATGAATTGGGATGTACACAGATAAAATAGCATAATCTAAATATATGGATAGGAAAATAACAGACAAAAATATTCTCATTTTCTACCTGGAAACAATCTAGCTTAAAGCAACCCTCTAATAAATTTGAAACTTGACATTCTTTGTTCATAATTTTCCAAGAAATATCAAATAATGAAAATGATCGTTTCCAACCTTTAAGCCATGGACATGGAATGGTTCTTCAGTTATAACATTAAATTGTAGCTTTGAGACAGCAGTCCCAGGAGTGATGACACTCGTATCTACCAAATAGTAATGAGTTTTTTGCAAAACCTGTTATGTATCATCAAAGCAATTTTCAGTGACTAAAAATTTGTATCTTTATGACCTTGTTATAGATGTTATGCATGGAAGTTTTCAAAGCACTTAACTGACAAAATGAACTCAATATAAAACAAAATTTCCATTTCTTCCAAAAATCATTTAGTCATGAACTTAGTGGCATGGACTATTCTTGGATACAAAACATGTGAGTATTGTCCAATTAATTGTCAATAAGAAAGAGTGATTCTTTGATATATGAACATTTGATAATTGCGCACATATTTTCAATGAAATAGGAGTGCAACTAGATACAGAAGAAACCTAGAACTAAAATATATTTTCTTCTTTTTCTGGAAACTTAAACAAAGACATGAATCCAAATTTTCTCAAATAAAACTCAGCGAATTCTTCTTATATATGCCATGACGCTGTAGAACATTCCCAGTTCCAGTGCCATGAGAGAAAAGTAATATTTAAAACATTACATCAGTGCACATAGTTTCTAGCACATCTCGAGGCAAATACCCTGGGAAAAAGGTATATAATGAAGCATGCAGTGTCCCTATTTGATGTCTGTGACATGGCCTTATGTAATTAAAATGTTTTGTAACCCAAAAGCATTTAAAATATGTTAGCAACTATCCTCAACACAAATTATGAGCATCAAGATGTTTATTAGTCAATTTGTAAATTCACTATTGATACCCAAATCATGCTCAAGCAAAAATCATCAAGGGTCCAAAAAATTAAAATTAGGCAATAATTGTAAAAGGAAAAATAACAGGAAAATGATAAACGGTCCTAATGATCACAAAGAAATTTTGAAATTTTAACATTCTAAATTTTGCTTTACTTTTTCATGATTTGTTTAGGAAAAATCATCTCATCCAAATTCACTACTTCATTAGATAATTGCAAATTAATTGAGAAATTTAGTAACATCATTAGCAGCTACTAGTTAGTAACACGGTATTTTTGTATTAGTAACGAAAACAAGCAAAAGCTAAACCCTCAAATGCGGTGCCAGAAATCTGTTTAGTCGCACACTAATATCATATCATTTTGTAATAGAACCTCTGAAGACAGTAAATTACAGTTGAAACTGATCGCCCTACTAAAATGTCCATAGAAGATTAGTACAACTTATGCATAGTTAAAATTATATCAGATCTAAAAGATATAAGTTAATTATTGTCTGAAATATCTATTACAGAGTGTTCCATTGTATACTTTATAATCCTCCATCTGCTTGCTTATGTTATTGTTTGTGGGAACAAAAAATATAGAAACAAAACCAGCAACTTTAGCAACAACAATGTCTGCAGCAAGCCAAGGTAAGAGATGTAACTTATGAAGATCCGCAACATCTACAACAGATGTCCCTGATACGTCAGCATGAACAGTAATTATATATGGTTTCACATACAAGCTTCCAAATTTTAACAATTTTCCCCCAAACCTGAATTTGAAAAACTCTTGGAACCAGCACAACTGCATCTAACAGGCAGAGAGTGAATCGTTGCATTTGGACAAGCATCTTGTGCCTGCTCTTTGTTATCAGTAAGGAAGTTTTCCACCTTAGCCTACACTTGAATTAATATCTCACCAATATTTTATAAAGCTATTGTAACTGCAGTCCCTCATGCAGCGACTTTTAATTCCATGTTAGCAGAATTAGATGAAGGATTTATTGTCACAAGTTACATTATGATTACCATCTCATATATGCGGTTGACTTTATCAAACAGATGGAATCAACCTAGCAGGAGGATTCTTAATTCTGTAACCATGTAGTGCTACACGTTTTTGCTAAATTGGATGGTATCACATACAATTTGCATGTTGACAAAATCATTTTTGCTAAATAAGCAATGTTTTTGAAAATTAGCATGATTGAAAAAAATGAAATAGCATTTTATCTAAGGCAACATATCAGTATAAAACCCTGCCCCAGTGTCAGTCCACATGTGATTTATAGCTCAATATAACAGACTTCTAAGTAAGCCATTTAAGTAGCTTTCATGCTTAAATAATTTCAATAATAGTTATATACTTTGATAATTAGTTAGTGACTACTGGTTATCATATGATACACATCAAAAGACATGCGTTGGACCAGAATTTCATGCTGATCTGATATTCTTGCAAAAATGCAAAACTAGTATGATTTCGTTACTATAGGTAGCCCTTTTTTCTTCTGAATTGTTTATTGTCCACCTCTTTATTCATAGGTTCTTCTCTATCATATGGGTTCCTCATCTGCTAAGTTATCCTACACCTCTCACTAAAGCATGATGATGATACATATAAAATTGATGGAATACCATCACCTCCTCTACGTATTCAAATAAGCCCCTACTAGCAATACAATTTTACCGGCTTTAATTGTGATTTCATTGGATGTATACAATGCCATACTCTATTGACTATAAATAATTTCCTTTATTTTCTTATTTATTAAGCTTTTAAGTCTAACAATAACCTTTACCTATATTATTCAAGGCACAAATAAAGGATACATAGAGAAAATATCTTAGATGGAAGACCTCCACATCACCACCTTCTTTCTACAACAAAAGTCAATTGGTGATGCTCATTGAACAACTGACGTACAATAATTATGTTTAAATAATACCCTCTCTCTGAAATGGAACTTCCTTATGGCATGTCTTCTTGAATTAACAATGAATGGTTTAAATGAACCATAATTCTCATTCCTAAAATAGGAAAGTAAATGTACAAAGCATAGAAATATAAGCAATTAATTAAGATAAAAGCTCATGTTGATATAAAAGCATTGAATCTTCATGAGTAGAAATGCAGCTACAAGACGTTAACCTAATTGTACTAGTACATCAAGTCAGATATCTATATAAGTCCAACCTACCAATATTCGGTTGGCAATGTGTATTCAGTCAACATGTCTAGCCTATCAATACATGGTGCAACCCTTCCAATGATGCCCAATTGAAAGGGTTTGCTTCTCATCTTTTCCCTTCATCATATCCAACCTAGGATTACCAAACAAGTTTTGAGCAAGCAATGAATGCCATGTTTATTTAGTCTCTTATCGTTTGGTTTGTTGTAGCAGTTAACCTGAGGCAACCACATTGTTTTAATAAGGTAGTAAAAATGTCTAGATATAAATAATATGATAAATATTTCCAGCTACTAAAATATACTTCCAGATTATCTAGGTATGAATAATAGAATGTACTAAGACTGTCAGGTTTACCGTCTATAGTTTTTGTTATTTAGTCTCAGCTTTAGCTCGTTTGGTAGGTCCCCATAGTTTTAATTAGTTTTCGTTCTCCCCCTAGGGTCTCTCATGATCTAGTACATGTTACATGACATGTACTATTAAGTCCCATTAACCTATCATGGACATTTTCTTTTATGAGAATTAATGGTCTTTTCCTTTTTTAACTTATTATATGGGGTTGAAATGGGCCATACCCATATACATCTTTCTCAATGAATCATATTATCCTGGTATTACAACAAACCATATTACTGAATGAGGACCCATTTTATTTGCTTGCCAGTTACCATGACCTGAGCACGCTTATGGGGGAAGGAATCAACATAAGACTTCATTGCATATACTTCTTTCTGGAGTGTTTTTTGACATTTTCCTATGCTTTATCCAGCAAACAAAAACTGAAACAATCTTTGTAACAAATGTCAGACAAATTATGTAATAATTAGTTGATAAAGAGCCAAAATGGAATCACAAACCTCAAGGTCACGTTTTGTCACATAAATCGGGACAAATTCTTGTACATTATTTGTCCAATCACGAAGGTCATCAAGCCCTGCAAAAGTATGAAATACATGATTAAATGTCTAAAATGGCCATCACAATAATCAATGTTCCCTATAGAATCAATAATACATACCTCTTATTGTATATCAAAACTTAAAAGATGCTATTCAAATGCCATCTTACTAATCATTCAAATACACGAATGTTGTCAAGCCCATTCTAATATATTTCCACTACATCCATAAACTTCAACTAGACTTGCTTTTATGGCCAACAATTACTTTCAATTGGTGTTCAAAGAAGATTGTAATATTAGATACTCATTTTCCTTCCCCTTAGAAACAAATAAATGACACCATGATCATCTTTTATCCAAGATGTCCCTACAACATTGTTGTCATTGCTAGTCAACGAATGGAATTAATATGATTAGGCTAACTGCTTAAATGTCCATATTTTGTCTGTTTTATGTCCTAGACCAAGGAATGATATTGAAACAACATGTACAATTCCTGCATATTGATTTTACTTGTAGCCATAGTTGGAAAACTTGCACTCAGCAATTACTCAACAAAGCAAGTTTTTGAGAGTAGGTTAGTCGAGAAAATCTCAATCCAAAGGAATATATCATATATTGAAGAAAATAGCAGATTTTCATAAAAGGAGTACAGTTACAATTTATGATAATAATGATGAATTTGACGAAGCAATTGACCATTCTCATTAATTTCAAATATAAAGGTTACAATTGGTTACAAGTTGGTTCTAACCAATTAGTGGTTATTCAACCAAATTGGAGAGCGCCTATGAGCGCTACTTTTGGTAAAAATAATGTAATATAACATAATATTCTAACATCCCCCCTTATTACATTATTGGCAAATCCCAATTGTATCTCGAAATTTTTCATATTTGATACGCCCAAGTGCTTTGGTAAAGATATCTGCAACTTGATCATCAGTAGAAATGTATTGAAGTTGTATATGGTGCTTTGGAACTTCATCTCGAATAAAATGACATCTGGTATCAACATGTTTGGTACGTTCATGAAAGATTGGATTTTTGACAAGATTCAAAACACCTTGATTGTCGCAAAACAAATGAAGAGGAAGATTCTTTGGAAGGCCCATGTTTGTAAGAATGCGACTTAACCACATTATCTCGCAGATTGCTTCACTTGGTTGCACGATATTCTGCTTTTGTAGAAGATAAAGCAACCACATGTTGCTTCTTCTTGTGCCATGAGATAGGTCCAGATCCTAGATGAAAAACATATCCAGAAGTGGATTTACGATCATCAATAGATCCGGCATAATCTGAGTCTGTGTATCCCAGTAAGAAAAAATTATTATTCTTTCTATATTCCAGACCATAATTTGTACTACCATGAACATAATGAAGCACTCTTTTTGTTGCTTTCCAGTGTGTCATCTTAGGCTCTTGCATGAACCTTGAAAGATATCCCACAACAAAACTGAGATCTGGTCTGGTATTTGTCAGATATAGGAGACTCCCAATCAACTGGCGATAGAGAGTACCATCTACCTGAGGTGACTCATCATATCGAGATAACTTAAGTCCTTGCTCCATGGGAGTTGCCTTTGACTTACAGTTAGTCATCCGATATTTTTCTACTAAAGTCTTGGCATACTTCTTTTGTGTTACTCTAATATGAAATTTTTGCTGAGTAACTTCTAAACCAAGACAATAGTGTAGAAGTCCTAGATCTGTCATTTCAAATGATTGCTTCAAGTCATTTTTCACTAAGTCAATCATTCTTTCTGAGCTTCCTGTAATGATCAGATCGTCCACATAAAGTACAAGAATCACTATATCAGAACCACTTTTCTTAATATAGAGATTTGCATCTGAAGGACTTCTTATGAAACCATGCTGCACAAGGTGACTGTCTATCTTGATATACCAAGCTCGAGGAGCTTGTTTTAGCCCATACAATGATTTGATCAACTTGCATACTTTTTGTTCTTGCCCCTCAACCACGAATCCTTCTGGTTGAGTCATGTATACTTCTTCTTGTAAGTCACCATTCAAGAAGGCACTTTTAACATCCATCTGATGCAATTTCCACCCAAACTGAGCTCCCATGGCACAAAGTACACGAATGGTAGTCATTTTTGCAGTAGGGGCAAAAGTCTCTTCATAATCTATGCCTTCTTTCTGAGCATATCCCTTTGCAACAAGCCGGGCTTTATGCTTATCAATAGATCCATCTGCCTTATACTTCACTTTGAACACCCATTTGCAGCCTATGGGTTTCTTTCCTGTTGGCAGATCGACTAACTTCCAAGTATTATTTTTAAGGAGAGATTTATGTTCTACATCCATGGCCTCTTTCCACTGTGGTTCATCAAGTGCAGATTGAACCGTTGTGGGTTCGTTTGTATTCAATGTAGACATATAAATTTTTTCTCCATCCTTATCTTCCTCTCTATCATTTTCTGTACCCACTGACAAATCATCAAAGTGTTGACAAAGTTCGTCAACCTCTGAAGTAGATTCCTCTGCTCTCATCTGTTGAGTCATACTGCGAGTACATGGCCTATCAAGAGATAGATCGGGAAGGGATTTCAACTTAGCATCTCTCAAAGTGCTAGTATACCATTTTGGGACTTTCTGTTTTTGCTGTAGAAGTTGAACCTCCTTCTTAGGCTCTTCTTCATCTAGGTATACAATTGTGGATGTGTCTTTTGATGTGAGAGCTTCATCAAATACAACATCTCTACTTACATGTGTCTTCTTGGTCTTAGGATCAATCAATCGATAACCTTTTGAGTACTCATCATAGCCAAGAAAGATACACTGCAAGGTTTTCTCATCCAGCTTCCTCCTTTTCTGTTTTGGAATGTGCATGAATGCTTTACATCCAAACACCCTTAGATGAGAAATGGAAGGTTTCTTACCACTCCATGCTTCTTGTGGTGTTTTCCCTTGTAGAGCTCTGGTGGGTGCTCTATTTTGGAGGTATAATGTTGTGTTTACTGCTTCTGCCCAATATTGATCCTCAAGATGTGCTCCCTTTAGCATACATCGAACCATTTCCATAATGGAACGATTTCTTCTTTCTGCAACTCCATTCTGCTGAGGTGTATAGGCGGTAGTCAGTTGTCTTTTTATCCCATGTTTCTTAAGAAACTCTGAAAACTCTTCAGAGGTGTATTCCCCCCCTCGATCTGAGCGGAGGGTTTTTATCAAACATCCCGACTCCTTCTCAACAAGCTTCTTGAACTGTTGAAAGTAGAGAAATGCTTCTGATTTCAACTGAAGAAAGAAAACCCACATCTTCCGTGAGCAATCATCAACGAATAGTTGAAAATACTTTTTCCCACCATAGCTGGTTGGCATAGGACCACACAGATCGGTATGTACCAGCTCTAAAGGGTTTGTAGCTCGAGAGGAGCTAGCTTCAAAAGGTACTCGATGTTGCTTCCCTGCTAAGCAATCTGAGCAAACTGGCAAGATAGATGAGAGGGGTGGAAGACCTTTCACCATCCCATATTTGTGTAATTCAAGCAAATATCCAGAACTGAGATGCCCATAACGCCGATGCCAGAGAGAGGTGGCCTCCTTTGTAGTTGCAGCCAAAGCAACATGTGGAGTGGAAATAGCATCGAGAATAAACAAGCCATGTTTGTAAGATCCGGTTGCAACATGTTTACCACTTGTGTGTGATAAAACATCTCTTCTTGCCATTGACAACTCGAAACACGACTTCCATGTTTCTATCCAACATTTGTGTGACTGAAAGCAGATTATTGGCTAAGCCTGGAACATAGAGAACCTTTTCAATTTGACAATTACCATCAGGAAGGGACACAAAAATATCCCCTTCTCCTTTTACTTGATATACTTGATTGTCAGCAATTGTGACTGGCTTACCCTCTTTCTCCACAAAAGTATCAAACCAGGATTTATCCCCAATCATGTGTTTGCTAGCTCCTGAATCAATATACCATACAACATCTATCTGGGAAGACGAAGTATGAGTCATGAGCACCTTGTGTGCTCTTTCAGAGTCAGAATCTGAATCGGACTCAGGAGAATTTGAGTCTGAGTTGGATTCAGCATAAGCAACATGGCCTTTAGATTGCTTATGCTTATTGTATTTTTGCTTGTTCTTGCCCTTCTTTTGTGAACCTCTTTCATTTGGTTGCTTGTTTTTGAACCAACACCTGTTGGTGTCATGGTTATTCATGTCACAAATTTTACAATATTTTGTATCTTTTTGCTGAGATTGCTTCCCTTTTCCTTTGGAAGAAGCACCCCCTTTTTGAAACTGGCCTTGCTTTTTACCACTTTGTTGTGTGGAGAGAGCATTATCTGGCATATCATCTTTCTGGACCTGAGTTGCCTCCTCAGTCTGAAGCAAGTTTACCAGTTCCACAAATGATACTTGTCTACCAGAAACATTGAGAGAAGTGATCAACATCTTGTAGGAACTTGGTAATGCTCTCAAGATAACAGAATTCAAGACATCATCATCCACAGGTTTTCCCATAGCATTCAATTTTGCTTTCAAGTCTGCCACTCTGCAAAGGAATATGTCAACTGTTTCTCCAGAACTCATACTGAGATTATGTAGTTGAGTTTGAAGATGGAGAATAGTGGATTGATTCTTCCCTTCATATACTGTGATCAAAGCATCCCAGGATATCTTACTAGTTTTCGCATCACAAATATGAGGTTGCACCTCATCTGTAGTAGCAAGCAAGATAAACACAAGACTCTTCTTGTCTTTCTTATCCCAAGCATCTTGATCTGTTCCTGCTGTTTGAGGACGTTTGGCAGTGCCAGTCACTACATCCCATAAATCTTCCAACTGAAGTATGGCTTTCATCTTTGTCTTCCATGGAACAAAGTTAGGACCTTTCAACAATTGTGAATCTGAGAGATACTTATGAATTGTGGCCATTATGAAGGTTCCTTATACCACCAATTGGTCTCCCTTTCTTTATACCTGCCAGATATTTATATTGTAACCATTCAATATACACCCGCCCTTACGTGAGGGAAACTATAGGTATATATGAACAGTATACTACTCAATATGTACTCGCCCTTACGTGAGGGAGACTATAAGTACATATGAGAAGCACAATATATTGAACATAGGCGATACTGAAAGGGCATCGTGTTGTTAATGACACCTACCATAGAAAGTTTTATTCCGCATGCGTGGGGCGTAACTTCCCCTAAACACTTTGGAAAAAAAAGCTTTCGTCAGGATTTACGCCTAACAACAATCACGATGTGGGTATGAAATGGGAAAAAAACAAAAAACTGGTTTGCCTTATTTCTCCCCGATGATTTATAGAGAACAAGCTCAGACGTCATTGTTGCAGCTATATTAGGCGGCGAATACAGTAGTCCAAAGCACGACAACATTACCTGTAAGTGTGGACCAGAGGTATCTCAAATACCGAACGCTGTTGTGCAATAAATTGCACAAATAGGGTATAAATTTGGGGTCTTATATGTTTTTGTAATTTATGATTGATAATGCAAGAAAACAGAGTATTTAAATGCAAATAAAACAATCATAAATGCCCACAAATTATAGCTCCTATTACCAATTCCCCCCTTTGTCTGACAATTTTGCAAGTGAAATTTGTGAACTCCCCCCTTCAAATTGCAAAATAGACAAGAATGGGTAAAAAAATACCGTTAAAGATCCCCAAATGAAAAAAAATTGGAGCCTCAAGGCATCAATAATGCTTCCTTTGGTGTAAATGACGCCCGTTGGGCATCAATCTGTGCTTTACGGCCGTCAACAGGTCCTTCGGGCGTCAACACCGCGTTTCAGGCATCAAAAATTTAGTTCGGGCATCAAAAAATGTGTTGCGGGCATCAACTTGGTCGGGCGGGCGTCAACAGTGCACAGGCGTCAAAGGCGACGGAACCAGTCATCAAAAAATCCCCGACGGGATTCGAAACCACAACCTACCGCCGAACAGCCACCATACCGACCACGAAAGCCGAAGGGCCCGATGAAACAAATCGGGAACCACGGCGGTATTATCCGCGTCGAGGCCGAAGAGGGGAAAAAAATATTTATCCCACATGGCCTGTGCGGCCACTGTGGGAGGGTTGAAAAAATACCGAAAGCGCTAAAGCTTTCGGTTGCCTTCGGGCAACCAACCCCACCCTTTTGCCTCCACTCGCCTCCTCCACCGTCGATCTGCGTCCGGTCTGTCCGCTGTGTGTCAGGGTCCTCTGTCTGCGTCAGTCCTCGATCTGCGTCCGGTCTGTCCGCTGTGTGTCAGGGTCCTCTGTCTGCGTCAGTCTGTCCGCTGTGTGTCAGGGTCCTCTATCTGCGTCCGGTCTGTCCGCTGTGTGTCAGGGTCCTCTGTCTGCGTCAGTCTGTCCGTTGTCTGCGTCAGGGTTTGTCGGCTGTTTGTCAGGTCCTCCGTCCGCAGGTCTATCGTCCCCGTAGGTTAATCGTCCCTGGCTCTGGTACCATGATGAATTTGACGAAGCAATTGACCATTCTCATTAATTTCAAATATAAAGGTTACAATTGGTTACAAGTTGGTTCTAACCAATTAGTGGTTATTCAACCAAATTGGAGAGCGCCTATGAGCGCTACTTTTGGTAAAAATAATGTAATATAACATAATATTCTAAAGATAACAGAATTCAAGACATCATCATCCACAGGTTTTCCCATAGCATTCAATTTTGCTTTCAAGTCTGCCACTCTGCAAAGGAATATGTCAACTGTTTCTCCAGAACTCATACTGAGATTATGTAGTTGAGTTTGAAGATGGAGAATAGTGGATTGATTCTTCCCTTCATATATTGTGATCAAAGCATCCCAGGATATCTTACTAGTTTTCGCATCACAAATATGAGGCTGCACCTCATCTGTAGTAGCAAGCAAGATAAACACAAGACTCTTCTTGTCTTTCTTATCCCAAGCATCTTGATTTGTTCCTGCTGTTTGAGGACGTTTGGCAGTGCCAGTCACTACATCCCATAAATCTTCCAACTAGGCTTTCATCTTTGTCTTCCATGGAACAAAGTTAGGACCTTTCAACAATTGTGAATCTGAGAGATACTTATGAATTGTGGCCATTATGAAGGTTCCTTATACCACCAATTGGTCTCCCTTTCTTTATACCTGCCAGATCTTTATATTGTAACCATTCAATATACACCCGCCCTTACGTGAGGGAAACTATAGGTATTTATGAACAGTATACTACTCAATATGTACTCGCCCTTACGTGAGGGAGACTATAAGTACATATGAGAAGCACAATATATTGAACATAGGCGATACTGAAAGGGCATCGTGTTGTTAATGACACCTACCATAGAAAGTTTTATTCCGCATGCGTGGGGCGTAACTTCCCCTAAACACTTTGGAAAAAAAAGCTTTCGTCAGGATTTACGCCTAACAACAATCACGATGTGGGTATGAAATGGGAAAAAACAAAAAACTGGTTTGCCTTATTTCTCCCCGACGATTTATAGAGAACAAGCTCAGACGTCGTTGTTGCAGCTATATTAGGCGGGGAATACAGTAGTCCAAAGCACGACAACATTACTTGTAAGTGTGGACCAGAGGTATCTCAAATACCGAACGTCGTTGTGCAATAAATTGCACAAATAGGGTATAAATTTGGGGTCTTATATGTTTTTGTAATTTATGATTGATAATGCAAGAAAACAGAGTATTTAAATGCAAATAAAACAATCATAAATGCCCACAAATTATAGCTCCTATTACCAATTCCCCCCTTTGTCTGACAATTTTGCAAGTGAAATTTGTGAACTCCCCCCTTCAAATTGCAAAATAGACAAGAATGGGTAAAAAAATACCGTTAAAGATCCCCAAATGAAAAAAAATTGGAGCCTCAAGGCATCAATAATGCTTCCTTTGGTGTAAATGACGCCTGCTGGGCGTCAATCTGTGCTTTACGGCCGTCAACAGGTCCTTCGGGCGTCAACACCGCGTTTCAGGCGTCAAAAATTCAGTTCGGGCGTCAAAAAACGTGTTGCGGGCGTCAACTTGGCCGGGCGGGCGTCAACAGTGCACAGGCGTCAAAGGCGACGGAACCAGTCGTCAAAAAATCCCCGATGGGATTCGAAACCACAACCTACCGCCGAACAGCCACCATACCGACCACGGAAGCCGAAGGGCCCGATGAAACAAATCGGGAACCACGGCGGTATTATCCGCGTCGAGGCCGGAGAGGGGAAAAAAATATTTATCCCACATGGCCTGTGCGGCCACTGTGGGAGGGTTGAAAAAATACCGAAAGCGCTAAAGCTTTCGGTTGCCTTCGGGCAACCAACCCCACCCTTTTGCCTCCACTCACCTCCTCCACCGTCGATCTGCATCCGGTCTGTCCGCTGTGTGTCAGGGTCCTCTGTCTGCGTCAGTCCTCGATCTGCGTCCGATCTGTCCGCTGTCTGTCAGGGTCCTCTATCTGCGTCAGTCTCTCCGCTGTGTGTCGGGGTCCTCTATCTCGCGTCCGGCTCGTCCGTCGTCTCGTCGGGGTCCTCTCGTCACGTCGGTCTGTCCATTGTCTGCGTCGTGGGTCTGTCGGTTGTTTGTTAGGTCCTCCGTCCGTAGGTCTATCGTCCCCATAGGTTAATCGTCCCTGGCTCTGGTACCATGATGAATTTGACGAAGCAATTGACCATTCTCATTAATTTCAAATATAAAGGTTACAATTGGTTACAAGTTGGTTCTAACCAATTAGTGGTTATTCAACCAAATTGGAGAGCGCCTATGAGCGCTACTTTTGGTAAAAATAATGTAATATAACATAATATTCTAACAAATAAATGATCATCAAAAACTAACAAAAACACAACATACTCAAGCAGTTTTAAACTGCTTTCTACTTTCCCTTCCATGCCCTCAAATTGGATGCTTGGATAGGGACTCAAACTGGTGGATAACTCAGGTATGTCTTCCTCCAATGCTATGGCTTCTGCTACTTCCCTCTCCAACTCCTTGATTTCTTCCTCAATGACCATAACATCCACATCTTTGGCAATACAATCTGAAAGTGGTTTCATCTCATTCAAATTAATCGCATCATGTGATTCAATCCCCTCCACTTGTTTGATGCAAAGTCGAAGATTGTTTTGCACAAAGACATGGTCAATGTGGTGCTGATGGGTCAACCTGTTCCATTACTTGGTCTGTATGGTTTCAAATAGTGACCAACTGTTTCCAAACCCAGAAACACTACAAGGCTGACTCGAAATATTCAGTACCATCCTTTGAAGATTTCATGTTCTAGCACCATAATCTTCTCACTACAAATCTGCAAAAATAGAATCTGTATGAATTATAAAATTATGATTTTGTATGTAAAGTTAGATTAAATGTTTTAAAGTTTATAACTTTTACAAGGCCACAAGGTCATCCTTGATTGAACACAAAAATTTGAAGAAAACCTTCCCCCCAGCTTGTTTGTAGGACAAAAACTCAATGGGGATTAGGCATCTTTTTTAGGGTCAATTATCATCTTCGCAATGCAGTTGTGGAGGCCATCCATGACCTTGTCATCACTACTAAATTTATCATTAAAAAAGAATTTGAGGTTCAAGTAGTACTTTGTTGCATGTATAGGCCGATGGAGTTGCCCTAGCCATCCCTCCTCAATAATGCTCCAAATGGTGATCAAAATTGTGCCTTCTCCTCCATAATAATTTGGAATTGCCTCCTTTTCCCTATCCATGGCCTCATACAAAAAACTCTCGTTGGTAATTAATCTCCATCTACAATGCGAAGAACTTTGACCAAAGGTTCTATCGCCTATACAGTAAAAAATAAATCATCATAATTAAAAATAATAAATCTAAATTTAAATTTAGGAATTAGAAAGTAAAAATTTAGATTCTAGAAAGCCAAATAATTTTATAAAAATATAAAATTAAATTACCTTGATTATCTCTTACATGCTCTTCCAAAAATTGTCGTCAAATACATGAAAATCCTCTATGCAAAGTAAACAAGGAGGAATTTGAGGGTTTCAAGGTTACATATAAAAGAGGGATGTTAGAGAGGAAAAATAACCAACCATCTATGCCAACGATGAGAAGATTCGAATGGTGCAAGCATTTTCACACATTGCCCAAATTATGCTAGGGTGATTAAAGACACTCTATAGCACCAAAAGGGGCATCTAGGAAAGTGATTCAAGCAAAGTAGGGGTTGCTCGGAGTTCCACAATGCTTGATACCAAGCTTGCTTCAGAGCATTAGCATTGGTGCCCATCTGGACTCTTCACTAGATAGATTGGCGCCAACTTCTGTTTTGGCTTGAAGACTACACTAGCACCAAACCACTTTGGCACCATGACTACCTTAGCATCAAAACTTTCGTGCACATTTGATTGGCGCCCACCTAAAATCGACAAAAGTCATCAAAGTTTGAGAAAATATGACAAGCAACTGACATCCATGCCATGTGTCACCATCCAATGGTCGTTGCCATGCCCAACCAAACTGTTTCAGACCAGTTCAGCCATTTGTCCCCTTGAAAAACTGGCATCTAGATTTCCATGGGACAAGAAGCAAATTCTTGGTTGTTTCTTGATAACACCAAGACACATTGGAGGCTGAAGCGTCTCACATTCCAATTTCTTTGTAAAATTGCACATCCTATATATACTTCAAACTTCTTCTCTTCTCAATCCAAGAAACCAATAACCAAGGACTTCTTCCCTTCTCTTTTGTTTCTTCTTATTGTTGCTGCACCTCTATAGAATAGAGCACCCTGCACCTTGTAGCAACAATTGTAATAAGCATTTGTAATGGTATTTCATACTTGATACAAGAGTTTTGTACTTGAGTCTATATCTGCATTTGGAACGTCTTTCTGCAACATCCTCTTGTGTGAGTCTATTGAGGTGCAGTGCAGCCGAACAATATGCCCAAAAAGCTTCTACAACATCACTCTGGATATAACTTGCAAGACGCGACTAGTTAGTCTTATATGTTGTCCTCCGTGCCTATCATCTTGGGCCCCAATGTGCAGATCAGAAAGAGAAAGCGTTGTCTAGGAAAAAGGAAGGTCATTTGGAAGGGAAAGATGACCACCCAAGCCCTTGCCATTGCAATTAGTGGCATAAAAATAGTCGTTCAAATGAAGAAGCAGGTTATCAGACAATAGGGTTCCTTTAAGGCATAAGGGCTAGCATCCGAGAGGAGGGCAACTCCTAGAGAGTAAGCGTCATTAGATGAGGAGTGATGGTTATCTAGCTCAAGAAGCATGTCATCTGACTAACGGTTGTCTATCCCTTGGAAGACATCGTTTGCCTTTTATATGCTTGTGCCATCTAGCCCAAGGTGACTATTGTCTAAGCAGTAAGGTAGGTCATTAAACAAAAAGGGATGGCCACCTAGGCTATCCAAGGTGAAGCAAATAATTGTATAAGTCTTCCCTTGATGAAAACAAGCTTTGTTGTCTCGAGTCATGTCATTGCCATTAGGGGAGACAAAGTTGTCAAAGGAGACACTATTGATGAGGGAGTAGTTGTCTCAAATTTATTGGTCGTCCAACGAGGGGGTTGTCATTTGTCTAATTGACGAAAGGATTCTTATCTGGTTGTTTGAAAGGGCTTGTCTAATCATCTGATGAAGGGATTGCCATTTGGTCATCCAATGAATGAACAATCGTAAAGCCATCCAAAAGAAAGGTCATCTAGTCGTTTGGAGGCAAGGGCATTTGGTCATCTAGAGGCAAGATCATTTGGCCTTCTAGACATTTAAAGGCACGATCATTTGGCCATCTGCCAAGGTCATTTGGTCGTGTAGAGATGTAGTTAACTACTACCATTTCTCCCAAGACAAGTTCTATCACCAAAACGAGATAAAGAATATCAAAAAGTCTAGGTCAAGGCTTGGGTACTTGGATACTCTTTGCTTTGAGTGTGTCTCACTCCTAAGCACTGCACTTTTGCCCTGGGTGCGTCTCGCTCCAAACAACGCGCTCCATTTCCAATGCGCACCGATCTTGGTGTGCCTCACTCTGGTGCAACCCATTCTTGATGCACCTTGCTCCAGTGCACCACATTCCAGTGTGCCTTGCTCCAGTACACCTCATCCTGATGCACCTCACTCCAATACACCCGGCTCTGTTGGCCTACTGCACCTCACTCTTGGTGCACCCCTTTCTATTGGCCTAATGCGCCCCATTTTGTTGGCCCAGTGCACCTTGCTCCAATGCACGCCATTCTACTAATTCATCTTTGCTATCAGCGTTGTGTGCTTCGCTCCCAATTGTGTGTCTAGTTTTAGCGAATAGATAGGACAACAAGCCGCATGCAAATTTGAACTACAATTCAAAGATAGATTAGGTTTCTTATTCTACAAGTATAAATAAGAGATCAATTCTCATTGTAAGGGTCTTTTGGAACCCAACATACTAGAGCTACTCTTTGGAGTAATATTGTACTTGACATGTTTCAGAAAACAACAATCAATAAAAGAATGTGCAGGACATCTTAAATCATGTCTCCAACCTTTTGTTCTTGGATGTATGAAATCAATGGCTCTGCCCTCTTTTCTTCCATTAGTCCTTTCTCTTATTGATGTTGTAGGTTGTTCAAAGATCTTATTCATTGAAGTTATTTGGTCACTGTTGGACAACCCAATCACACCAACCTAAATCTCGCTATGGATTTGACTGTATTCCTTTTCTTTTCCACATTCTTTCCCTCACAAAGTAGATTAGATTTACTTTTACGCACTTAGATTAGATTTCATTTTTTGCACAATTAGATTAAGTTTTACATTTTCAACAAAGTTAAAAGGGAACTGGACCAAGATTTTAAGGTTGGGGAGAGTAAAGCCCTCCACAACCATTTGTTGAACTACAGTGATGGGCACAAATTGCACTTGTCGATTTTCGTGTTCAACAATTCTAGCACACCCAATGGGACTCACAAGTGCAATTTCCATTTGAAATCAATCTTAACCCACCCACATATAAGCTCACAGATCCACACTAAATCTCACATCTTTGAATCTATAAAAGGGTTTGTGTGTTTTACTAACATGCTCGAAACCTACCAATCATTTTGCATTTGCGACTTACAAGTAACTTTTAAGGTTCAACTTTCATATTTTTCATAATTTTCATGCAAATGGAAACTCTGTTTTTTATCTAGAATCGTGCCTAACTTGATATGTAAATTTCATTTTTCAAGAAAGAACATAAGCGGCAACAACGAGCAA
This sequence comes from Wollemia nobilis, assembly GCA_028583015.1. Classification (NCBI taxonomy): domain Eukaryota; kingdom Viridiplantae; phylum Streptophyta; class Pinopsida; order Araucariales; family Araucariaceae; genus Wollemia; species Wollemia nobilis. Next base: position 2,578,566 of record JAQPPZ010000048.1, on the reverse strand, counting down.
AGACAAGAGTGAGCAGAAACAAGACTATGTAAGAAAACACAAAGTCCCTGCTTAGAGCGCCCTGTTCTAAGTACCTCGCTTTGAGCACGGTGTTCACAAGTCACCCCACCCGGAGTGCCCTACTCAGAGCACCCCACTCAGAGCACCTCATTAGGAGAGCCCTGCTTGCTCCTATCGATGGGTATCGTTTTTCGCTTTTCGGTGCAACTTTCGAGATTTTCTTCTTCGCTCCATTTATTAATACAAGATCCAAATCACGGTTAATGGGGAAGGGAAATGATCCTATCAAACTACTCACTAGAAGAAATTGAAGAAGACAAGTACGACCACTTAGATACAAGACCCAACTAACCCTTCAAAGGAACGCTAGACCAAAGGCGTTAACTCAGACCTAGAGGAGGAGAAACTAGCACTAGCCTCAAACCTGATACCTATAGAAACTATTTTACAGCAACAAAATTCCAATCCTATTGTATAACAATTGCAACCCTATCCTCAAATAGGGCAAAAGAATGGGTCACAAAACTCACCACTAGATATGAAAATAGTCAAAACCCCTCAATTTGATCTTCCTCCGAATTTCTTAAGCACGCCTACTGCAAGTGGCCAACAACATCAAGTAGTGCAATTGACTCAACAAACACCAATGTTTCAACAGGTGGTAAAAAACTCACAAGTTGCACCCCATCAACCATACAATCCCCAAAGTTCTCAATTGGGTGGCAAACCATGCAATTGGCAATACAACAATCCCAAAATCCTCAACTATTATAAGTTCTGCATACACACGTTGGGGAAAACCAAAAAGTTCTCAGAGGACAGCTACAACAAACACGTCAAAACCCCTAGGGACCAATGTTGTCACAACTATAGCAAAATATTGTTGCACAATATCGGCAAATAATGGAAAACCCATAGCAACAGGCTATACAAAATCCACCGCAACAGGTTGTGCGAAATCCACAACCACTGGCCCAAAACCCGCCATCACAAGTGCCTCAAAATACATAGCAGCAAGTTGTGCAAAATCCACAACAACGGACTCAGAATGTGCAGCCGAATTGGTTGATGCAATCCCAACAAGTGGAACAAAATCCTAATGTTGCTTAGAACCCACATATGCAAATAGGCCAGCCCCTACAAGTTGCTCCTCTCCAAAAATTCCAACCATGGCAGATTGTCCAAAATCAACCACAACAATTTTTGCCAAATACACCAAAGCAATTTGCTCAAATACCCATAATAACAACTCTAAAATTTGAACCCTAATGTTGGACAAAATCTTCAAAGGCCACAAAATCTTCCATTATAGATGTATGGAGGACAGCCAATGTACCAGGCACCCTATGTGCAAGCGATAGTACCTTATGGCCAAAACCAACCCAAGCAGTATGGTCAAGGGCAACAGCCTAATCAAGTACAGATACAGATGAGACCCCAACAACATCTCCCTGATTAGATCTTCCAAGGACCCCTCAATCTATTGGTGTATTCACACATCCCAACTGCAGCCCTTAAATTCGTACCCTCCTTTTCAGGAAATGATAGTCGGACGACAATTAGACACTTGAATGATCTATCGACCCTAAAATTTGTACACCAGATCCGAGAAGATGTGATGGTTAGGCTCCTAGTTGGATCATTTAGAGACAAAGTTGCAACTTGACACCGAAGTTTGCCCAATGGATCAATAGTAAGTTGGGCCTCAATTGTAAACTATTTATGAAACGATTTGGCTGTCCAATAGATATTCGGTCCTCTTTCAGTTCAACAACATGGTGAGGCATTCATGATTTCAACACAAGGTTCCTTTGCACAAATCCGTTGATATCATTCAATGTCAAACCTTCGAATGAAGAAGCCTTGGTTTATTATATGAGAGCCTTACATCTTGATCTAGACATGATGGTGAGGAATACGAACCTAGTTACCTTTGTTGCAACATTTGAAGAAATCGCTCATCCTAAAGAAATTCTCGTCGAGTCAGCACGTTACCACCAACTCCTCCCATGGCCTATGTAGCACATCTGACTCCAAGTGCTTCTTCCCAAGATCAGTACTTGCCACCCCCTCAATTAGCCCCCATTCCCATCTCCTTATAGCCACAAACTTACCAACAGCCTCAAACCGCCCTTCCACCTCCCCAAGTCACAATGCTCTCCTCTAACTGCCCCAACACCAACTCAATCAGGTTCCCTATACACCGTCACGTACCCAGGCCTGTCTGCACCAAGTTTGATTGTTTATCCAAATTAGACATTGGCATTACCCGCGCTTGGCCCCAATCCCACTTACCCATCGTAGGTTCAAAGACAAGTTGGAGCAGTGCCGAATATGATGGATGATATGAATGAGCTAAAGGTTGTGGTTAGGGACTTGGGTAATAAAATGACAACCAGCCAAAGGCAGACAGGAGGGTGGCAGCAGAGAAGAACAATGTATCTAGCCAAAGATCAAGTACCTCAACAAGCACGAGGGTCAAAGGTAAACCAATCTCAAAATAATAAGGTAAACGTTCATCCAAAGATTAATTTCGTATGGTGCTTCACCAAGTTCAATTGTTTATTCAAATCAAACATTGGCATTACCCGCACCTTCCCCCAATCCCACTTACCCATCCCAGGTTCAGTCACAAGTTGGAGGAGTGTCATATATAATGAATGATATGAATGAGCTAAAGTTTGTGGTCAAGGACTTGAGTAATAAAATGACAATCAACCAAAGGCAAACAGGAAGGTGGCAGCAAAAGAGAACGACGTATCTAACCAAAGATCAAGTACCTCAACAAGCAAGAGGGTCAATGGTAAACCAATCTCAAAATAATATGGTAAAGGTCGATCCAAATATTAATTCCCTATGGTGCTTCACCTATAATGTCGGGCATTACCCGGTTGAATGTGCTGCTGCAACAAATCACGTACAAACCATGATTTATTATCAATGGTGTCAAGCTTGACAAGCTGCAATGGTTGGCCAGGCAACAGCGAGGGCACCCATTGGGACTGATTAGTTGATGACAAATCAGTAGACCGTAAGCTAGCAATGGATGAATCAGCAGGTTGCAAGTATACTTTCAATGCAGATGCTTCCGGACGCAAATAACCTTGTGCTAGCAAATTTTGGGACATCCAAGGAAGACGAATTCTGCCCTTTCACAGAGCAAGACTTACTAATAAATCAATAACAAGATGCAGTCTTACGCAACAAGAGGAAGGCTACTGAATATCCACCTAAAATTGTACCTTCCATTCAATTCTCACAATCTGATGTAGGCGCCAAAACAGGCTCAGATACCATGGTCTTGAGTAAAGGTAAAGGTAAATTAGTTTTTAACGTCCATGAGACCATAGGCCATATGAGCCGACTCTCATAGAGCATGTTATTTACCCAATATATGTTTATCTAACCAAACTCCAATTCTATAAAAGGGTGATTCCATAAAAGCTGAGGTCACTGCTAGAAATGAAAACACCCAGTTTTCATTAGTTGACCAGGCTGAACCATCTCACAAGTGGAAAGTAAATGGTATGTATATACCATGGTTTGTTCAATGGAGGATGAAGAGGTGGCTTTCTTGTGCTAGGACACTCAAAGAGAAACTGTTTATGAAAGACAAATACACCCAAGAAGCCTGCAGATATTTCCAAGGGAACAAAAATTCTTTCTATACAGAGACCTTTATTTCAAAAGCTTGCCCTCTTAAGGCTGAGATTGATGAATTCTTGGACCTAATTGAGACCACAATACCAAAGGTGAAACAAGGCAAAGTTTGTTCTGATGACAAAGAAAGTGATGTCTTGGAGGAAATGCATGACATCCTTGAAGAATTATAGCAGTTGTCTAAACAACTCCATTCAAGGCATATAAAGCATGAAGAATGTAACATTGAATGGATGGAGAATGATGTTATAGCCTACACTTCTATAAAGCTGCAAGAAAGCAGGAACAGATTGAAGTGTGTGCTTGAAGGTGACACCCAGATTGGGTCGAGGGAAGTGAAGAGCCCCCAAGCAAAAGCAAGCAAAACAACAAAAATAAGTCAAAACGAAACAAGAAGGCAGTGGGTCAGCATGTGATACCTTCTGCCAAGCCATCACCCCTGGATGATGAGGGAAGATTAGTCCTAGTGCCAGAGCAGATCCTCGAGACTAGAGAAAAGTGGTTGAGGAACCGTGTGTTGACGAAGTATCTAATACAGTGGACACCTGCATCGTGAGGATGCTTCTTGGGAGACAGCTGCTGGATCATCCCACTTTATCTTGCTTTTGGGAAAGCAAATTCGGGAGGGGGAGGACTTGTAATGTCCCTTTCTGGATGATAGCAGACTGTGGGCCCCACTCACCTATTTTTGTGGAGCAGTCATGGTGAGTGGATGTTCATGTGTAGGAGGCATAAGCATGAGTGACTATATGCATTTGTTTTGTATTGTTTTCTGGTGAATAAAAGGGAAATTCCTATATTTTAGGGATCTTCCTAATTTTTAGGAGGTAGTACCGAGTTTTGGAGTGGCCCTGGTGATTCCCCTAGATGTGTTCTAGTCTACCCTAGCTTTCATTTGGTGTAATTCAGAGTCGTAACGAATATTTTAATGGATGCATTAGAAATTGGAAAAAATTCAATTACCCACGAGTTAAAAAAAGAAAAGAGTAAAAAGGGTGGCTGTATAAAAGGGGTGTTCTCAAAGTAACAAAGGAGCATTTTGAACATTGGAAAAAAAAAAATTCTACAGTTTTGGGTGGCGGCTGTGCTTCAGCAGCTAATTGGCAGATTCGAGGATGAAAACCTTTGAATCTCAGGATCAGATTTTTGATTTCAGTTGGCAGATTTATTACCAGGTCTGCATTGTGCATTCAGAGGAATTTAATTAGCAACTGGTGGCTGTTTGGCTCTTCTATTGTAATATCTCTACATTATTCAGTGGATGCAATTACCAGGTGCATGCTTTTCAGTTTATTGTTCTATTTTCATTTGTGTGAATCTCCATGTATTGTCTCCTATTGAAATAATAATTAAAATATATATATATATACTGCTGTTCAAAAATTCTATGGCTGGAAATTTTGGGTGTTTTGTTTTGGAAATTGCATGTTAGTTTATATTTTGGGTAGGGGTTTTTACATATGTTGGTGAAACAGCATGCTCCTTGGAGCTGGTCCAAGAGATCCTCTATGCGAGGTAGCAGAATTCGTTCTTCACAGATAACTTGTGGAGAGCACAGTAGTTTATGATAGATGTCATGTAACATCCTTTTTTGGTATTAACATGATGGGGCTGCTTCAAGGAGATAAGCTAGGACAAATCTTCCCTGGGTCGATCAACTCTTGTATCTAATGTCGAATCACATAATTCTCCCAAGCTTAGTGGCAAAAGAGGGAACTATTAAGCAACAATGAGCCTAGAACCATGTAAATCTGGTGTTTCACAACATGGGGAAGAGGGACTCCTTATGGTTCTTGGAAAACATTAGAATACATCTAAAGTGGCATCTCCATCTAACAGGACTATTCAAATGTGACTGAACTATTTGCTACAAGGGAAAGCTTCTTAGCATAGGTAGCCTCTCGATAAGCCATGAGTAGCACAAGATTTTGAGCACTAGAAATGAGCTTCTTACACTACCTAGCATAAACAAGTATCACCTTTGTATAGAAAAAACACACTAGAACGTGCTAAGTCATGTCCTTGTCGCACATGGACCATTGCTAAGGATAGGCCCGGTATGTTGCTTTGTGATAAAAAAGGTAGGGCCTTCCAAGCAAGAGGTCATAAATATCATTAATGCAACATCATGGGTGACAAAATCATACATAGGATTGACCCCAAACTCTAAGGTTGACAATATCCTTCAATTTAGAAACTTGGGCACTTAATAGTGTCTTGAGCTATGATATTCTTCTGGCTTCCAAAACCAAATGATGATGTGGAGCAACTTGCCATTAACCAAACAATAGGTATGAAGCAGGCACTCATGTTTCTCAAAGGTGTCTAAAGTTAAGGTATTATTGGACCTTCAAGTGTTGGCACTCAAGTAGATTATGTCTGTAGGCAGACAATATGATACATGACTGAACATCACATCTACATGAACACACAAGTGTATGAGCACATGCACATGGACATATGTGCCACATGTTGGTGATGTGTAAATAGAGTTGTATGTATTGTCACGTAGTGTTGTCGTGTATGAACATGGCAATATGTTTTTGTAATAAATATTGTGTAATGTTATGGGGTACTATGATTTTTTTATGTATACAGGTATTTCAGTGGTCATTAAGTAGTTGTCAATAGCCCACCAATCTCATAATGAGTATATGTACTCCATTCTCCTTGGTCAAGGTGTGTGGTGAGGCATTGTTCATCAAAGTAAAATGTTGGTTGATGATGGTCAAGGCAAGTCTATGTGTCATTTGCTTGCCCAGATCATAATGTATTGCAGATAACTGGGTTGTAAAGGATTTATGCTATGTGTGCAGTGTATCCACGTGCATCTATAAGTCTTAAATGTGGACCTTTGTTTTATATTTATAATAGTATTATATTGTAGTGTGTGTATTCTATTTCTACATTGTCTAAGTCATCTTTGGTCTCTAGTATTTGACTGCAATATGTCGGGCTGGACCACCAAAGACTTTTGTTGGGCATGATAGTCAAAATCATATGAAGTGTGCACCTTACAGTGATTACACCACTCACCTCCCATTTTCTGATTTCCTTTGTCTTGTGAGGTCGGATGCTTTGGCTTGCACTGCATAGAGGGGACCCTTTGGTTGTGGTGCATCAAGCTGTCGTGGTTTTGGAACAAGCAGCTTCTACTTTGGTGCCCGTTGCACCTTGTGCAAGAAAATATTCTTTTAAAACTTCTAGGAAATTTTGATGAGTGATATTCTGGCTATGGCAAAAAAGGCTAGGAAAAATAAGGCTACAATAAATGAGATTAAATCCACTTTTATCCCACTAGTTCCCAAGAAAGGCAACACAAAGATATTATGATAATTTCCCTCCAAAAAGCCTTCTTAACATGGTATATAAGATAACCTCAAATATTATTGCAAATAAAAGGCATATTAGACCATGTTATCTTGAAGGAACATTGCAGTTTTCCTCATGATACATAAATTCTTGATGGTATAATCATTTCCCAAGAGAGTATACATTATTTTCAGTCCATTAAAAATAGAACAGTCATGCTCGTAAATCAAGAGATGAACAAAGCATATCATAGAGTTTGCTGGAGTTCTTTAAATGATGTTTTGAGAAAATTTGGTTTTGATCCAGGATGGTGCGAATGGATCAGTTGTTATAGTCTGATCAAATATTCTATTTTGATCAATGGATTTCCTGCTGGATAATTTTTGAGTCCTCTCGAGGATCGCTAGGATGTCCCACTATCTCCTTAACTCTTCATTATTCTTTCTAAAACATTGGGTAGATCTCTCTTTAAGGCAAAATTAGAGGTATTCAGGTTGCCACAAATAGTAACTTTAGATCTCATTGTACGTAGATGATTTAACATATTTGCATGAATGCATGATAAAAATGTGGATGTCTGACTGTGTGCGCACAAAGTGTTTGCAATAAGTTGTCATGTAGTGTTGTGTGTGTAGGTGACAAAGTGTTTGTAATAATGCATATGGGGCAAAGTGTTTGTAATAATGTAATATAATGGGGTATTTTTAATGTTTTATGTAAACGGGTAGTTTAGAGATAGTTGGGTAGTTGCCAATTGCCTACCAATACTGTTATATCTTTAAGTACACATCTATGTGAGAGATGCGGGAGGGATAATGCTTGTTGTTGTTAGCTAGAGTTACTTGTTGGTAGATTGTTCGTCGAAGTATGATGTATTGCAAAAAGTTTTTGTGCAGGATACATGAGTGAGCAATGTATCCATTTGTATTTTTAAGCATTCCCATTGTGTATTTTGTTTAGGTAAGTGATAATAGAATTTTATTGCAATGTGTTGTATTTCGTTTCTACATTCTGACGCCATTGCTTGTTTGAAGTTGGATCGAGTATGGTGACATGGAGTTGTGACACTTAAAGAAGATACACAACAACAACAACAATAGGATGATTGCAATGTTGTGGACGAACAATGTAGTTTCTCCCAAGAGGAATGAAGATTGGAGTTTGCAAAAGATGAAGCAGACTTAATTGTTGACACTGATGAAGGACCAATGTGTGAAGCAAACGCACAAGTGGATATGCAACCAAGTGTGCAACAAGACAAGCAAATGTGCCTAGACATGAACAATTATTCATGTACAAAGGAGACGTGCGAGTGTCTACACACAAGGGAGATACACAAGTGTTTGTGCATGCAGAAGGTGCGCAAGTGTTCATGCACGAAGGAGACGTACAAATGTTCACACACGAGGGAGATGTGCGAGTGTTTGCGCACAAAGGGGACATGCAAGTGTTCATGCACAAAGCAAACATATGCGTTGATGAAGAAGTTTGTGCAAGTGCATGCTAACGAAGGTGTGCATGTTGATAAAGAAGTCTACACGAGTGAAGATGTTCACATAGACGTGCATGCTAACAAAGTATGCACAAAGATGAACAACCGCATAGTGATGTTGTGCAGAGGTGACAAAGACATGCACATACGGAGAAGTTTGCATAAGCGGAGACATGCATCTAGACAGACAATTCATGTGGGTGAAGACATGTGCGCAAATATGGAAGCTCACACCAAAGAAGTTGAGTGTGACGAAGTTGATGACAAGTTTGATGGAGGAGAAAACCTGGCTTGGCAAGAAAGGTTGGGAATGGTTAGAGCAAATGGTGTGATAGACAGTACGCATGACAAATGTTTGGCACAGAGCAATTGCAAGTTGGTGTGTCTGATTGTGAGCGGGACAAAAGTATAAAATGCAATATGGTGTGTTTGATAATGAGTGTAACAGGAGTATAGCACTAGAGCAACTACAAGTTGATGTTGTAGTAGCTTGCTCCTACCATCTTTCTCTGAAAGGAGATTTGTCACAAAGCTAAGGCAAAAGACAGAGCAGTGAATAAATCAGCAAAAGTTGGCTAACTGCTCTACCCGACTGTGCCCCACCCTGTCTGAGTGCACCCTATTCGAAAGCATTGCACCCCGCTCCTTCTGAATGTGCCCCGCTCTATCCTAGTCCACCCTATTATAACTAAGCGCACCCCACTCCTATCTAGTGCCTCTCGCTCAACTTTTAGCAAACCATTCATAATAATGAGTAAAGATGATGATGCCACCTTATTACCTTGTAATTATCACCATTGTAAATAGCTAGTTAGAAGTAGAGTAGGCTACATTTTCAAGTATAAATAAGAGTTTCATACTCATTGTAAGAGTCTTATAGCTATCTAGCATGCTAGAGCTACTCTCTAGAATCAAGTCGTACTTGTCATTTTGGACAGCAATAATTGAAAGATTATGCATGGCTTTTTGAATCAACTATGTACAACCTCTTATTCATGAATGTGTGGAATTAGTGGCTCGGACCTTCTTCCCCCTATTAGTCCGTTCTTTCATTCTACTATAGGTTATTTGAAGATTTAACATGATGCACCAAAGTTATTAGTCACTACTATATTTTCCAAATATACCAATGCTAATCTCACTACTGATTTTAGTTGTATTTATTTTTCTATATTTGCTTAGTTTTCTTGCATCCTTGTACTCACAATAGTAAATTAGGTTTTCTTTATGTACTTTGTTTAGATTTTGCATTATTTCAATTAGATTAGGACAGAACCAACCTGAATTCGGAGGTTGGAAACAATAAACTCCTTCCCATCCATTTGTTGAACTACTGTCACGGGCACAGATCTCACATGATGATTTTTGAGTTCAACAATGTGCTCGTGTAATGGCTTCCGATATAGCCAAATCGGCTATCTTTATTTTTATTAACTCAGGCCCTAGGTTTCAATAGTCAGCTCTTGAGCATTAGAGTAGGGTTAAATTTGATTTAGACATTAAATAAGAAGAGTTATGTGATAGTTGGAATCATCTTTCATATTTAAATCTTAGTATCCTCTATTGTGCATATGAGACTTTGCCCTCTCCAAGTGGCTATGAGACTTCGCCCTCTCTAAGTGGCTATGAAACTTCACCCTCTCTAAGTGGCTATGAAACTTCACCCTCTCTAAGTGGCTAAGGATTTGTATTGATTTGAATATAGAATTTGATTATTGCATATTTGATTACCTGGGAATTGGATCTAAATTATTGTTATCATTGGATATTGTTTATTGCACATTATTGGATTGCTACTGCTATTATTGTATTTCTTGAAGTTGTTTCATTATAAGTTGTATTAGAGCATCAACCCTGACTCCTTATGGTGGTGCAAATGTGCAGCATAAGGGCACGCAAACCATTCCAAAACCTCTCTTGAATAGTACTGCTTCCTATTTCTTGGTAAATTTTCGTAAATTTTTTTGGCTCATATTTCGGAGCATTTATTTTTTTAGAATATTGTGAGTTCGTTGTTACTTCCTTTTCCTAAACCCAAAAAAAAGGCAGCAGGCAAAAGATGTATCCTGTTGCGATCGTATCTTCGAGCTGATCAAAACAAAGGGTATTTCTAGCAACACTATTTTGGGAAGTGAGTATGTTGGGGCCCTTTGAGGGAAACCTCTCTCTTTGCGATCCCCTCGTCAAGCGTATCAAAGGAAGGGGTATTTCTTACAACTTTTTTTCAATAGCGTTCCAAGGATGTTTTTTGGGGTTTGCAATTGCCCCTAGTGTATGAAGCAACCTTATGCCCCTACTGGTTGGTCAATCAATTGCAACACATTGGTCATTCAAATGATGTGTGTATGAGCAAAACGAAGCGCCAACACAGAAATCTTGGTAAGCATCAAAGTACTTCCCCAAATATCAATAGTTTTGACCAGCGTCTTCTTTCTTCCTTAAACACTATGCTTTGCCTCATCCCAACACCTCTCATTCTTCCTCTCCTCTTCCCAATAAACCTCCCCTTGTCACTCCTCGCACAAACCCTCCAATTGGTAATCCTATTCCTAATAATTTTATTGAGAATCAAGAAAATATGGTTGCTTCCATTGCAAAGTCCTTAGCTAACATCCAAAGCATCCTACAAATGTCCTCTACTATGCATCCCCTTGTCCATAGGTCTCAACAAATCGCTGAGCAGCAACCTCTGATCAGTGATAAGGCACCAAATACAAGGGAAGCAAGCGTTCTTCAATAGCCACCATCTAGTCACAATCCTCTGATTTCCTATGGAAGTGACTCAACACCCTATGCTACTAGAGATACTTTTCCAAGTATGCGTGATTACATCTCAAGCTTTATTTCTAATCTAGATTCTTCGTTCTAATTTCCTTCACTGGCCTCATGATGTTCCTGTTCCATGCATTGACATCCCCACCTTTGAGGGTATCGATCCACATGGGTGGTTGGCCAAGATGGATAGCATTATTCATCTACACCATGTTCCTGAAGAAGGTCGTGTCACATTGGCGGCTACTAAGTTGGGAACCCACGCTCATCAATGGTTGTTATAGGAGCTTCGCCAACTAGAGGCTCCAATTTTATGGCTTGATTTCAAAGAACGATTCTTGTGAATATTTGACAAAGGATCTTCCATGTCGTATGTGATCCTTTTGATGTAAACAAAGTAAACTGGAACAGTTGGGGAGTATTGTGTAGAGCTCACAAGTCTTCTCGCCTACACCTACCAATTGAATCTAGTGGTGGTGGTCTCAACCTTTCGCCATGGTCTTAAGGATAAATTTTGGCAGGTTGTTGATATGCTCAACCCTTATAATGCTCAATGTTAGCTTTGGCAACAAAAGAGAAGCTCTAAGAGCCCAGTCCCCAACATAGATGTGACTTCAACTTTCAACATCCTTACTTCAATAATTGCAATAACGGGCGTTCCTAAGGATTCTTCTATTTCAAATGTCATTCTCACCATCCCCAAGATCAAGCTTGTGAAGAATGTCATAACTTTCAAGTGAAAGGTGAAGATGTAGCAGTATTAAAAGATGAAGATTCATTGCAGAGCAAACAGTGGAAGTAGATGAGGTTGAACATGAGGATGATACCATGGCTCTCTCTACTCATGCTCTTATAGGGCTCCATGCTCACCATACTATCAAGGTCCAAGGATTCATCAAACTACAACACGACAATGTGTTAATTAATTCAAGTAGCATCCATAATTTTATAGATAGTAAGACAACAAAGTCTTTGGGCTTGTATATTAACTCTTCTAATCAGGGTAAATTTCAAGTGTTAATTGCAAATGGGGGTATCGCTCAATGTGTGGGTCGAAAGGCTAGATTAACATTCAAATGAGGGATTATACTTGGTTGGACAATCTCTTTGCCATGAATCTGTGTAGTACAAATGTCATCTTGGGAGCACAATGGCTATCTCAGCTTGGTGATGTAAGGTTATATGTCAAGCGGACAAAGAATGGAAGGGCCATTTGTCTCCAACGCATCCAAACCCCTCCCTCCAAGATGGTTAGTTCATATAGCATGGAAAAGATATTGAAGAAATGTGGCCATGGATTCTTCACCCAAGTCAATTGCATAGAGATTCAGTCTTTGAAGTCGCTTCCTCCAACTCTTTGGATTTGCAGAACATTGTGGATCACTATGAGGAAGTCTTTGATGAGCCCACGGGTCTTCCTCCTAGGCACACATATGATAATACCATCCACCTTGTTCTAGAAAGTCAACCTCCTAATGTGCATCCTTACAGCTAATGTGCGTTCTTACCGCTATCCCCAACCCCAAAAGTCCAAAATTGAGAAGTTGGTTAAGGAAATGTTGGAGCAAGATATCATTTGTAGAAGTATCAGTCCTTACTCCTCTCTAGTCGTTATGGTACAATGCAAGGACAATTCTTGGGACATGTGTCTTGATTTTTGACCTCTCAACAAGATCACCATCAAAGATAAGTTTCCTATCCCTATTATAGATGATTTGTTGGATGAATTGCATGGTGTTAGATACTTTACAAAACTAGCCTTGCGTTCTACGTTCATCAAATTAGGGTTAGAGAAGAAGATATCCCTAAGACTGCTTTTGGCACACATAAGGATCATCATGAGTTCCTAGCCATGCTTTTAATTCTCACTAATGCTCCTTCCATCTTCCAAAATCTCACGAACTCGGTCTTTCATACTTTTCTTTGCAAGTTTGTCCTAGTTTTCTTTGATGATATCTTAATTCATAGCAAGTCCTAGGAAGATCATCTAGTTCATGTGGGCAAATTTCTTCACCTATTACAAAGGGAAAAACTCCTTGTCAAAAGGCCAAATCTTCCTTTGGGGTCCAAGAGATAGAATACTTGGGACATATAGTAACTCAGGAAGGAGTCAAGGTAGATCCTAACAAGATCAAAGCTATGCAAGACTAACCTTTGCCCGATTCCCTCAAACAACTCCATGGATTTTTAGAACACAGGCTACTGCAGGATATTTGTCCACAATTACGGCAAGATTACCACTCATCCCACTATTCTCAGTAAGAAAGATGCCTTTGTTTGGTCTAAAGTTGCTTCCCAAGCCTTCCAATCCCTAAAGGAGGCTATGTATACCACTCCTATTTTGGCCACCCCTAACTTTAGCAAACCTTTTGTCATTGAGTGTGTTGCTTCTAGCACAGGTATTGGAATTGTTTTAATGCAGGATGGACACCCATTGGCCTTTGAAAGTAAGCAACGTTTTGGCAAGAATCTAGGATGCTCCACTTATGAGAAGGAGATGTTAGTTGTTTTGCATGTCGTAAAGAAATGGAGACCTTATTTGTTGGGGCATCGCTTCATCATCAAGACCGACCATAGCAGGCCTTAAGCATTTCGTAGAAGTTAAAACATCTCTTGTTTTGAACAGAATAAATGGTTGACCAAGCTCTTGGGGTATGATTTTGTCATTGAATACAAGAAAGGAAAGGAGAATGCAGTGGTCAATGCTTTGTCTCGCAACATGAGGATGTTGTTACTATCAGTGCCATCTCTACTAGTGGTCAATGCTTTGTCTCGCAACATGAGGATGGCTTTCTCAACTTTAGGAAGATTGGCTTTCTGACCCGGAGACTACTCGAATCATTCAAGAAGTGAAGACTAGCTCATCAATGCTTTCTTATTTCTCATATATTGATGAAGGCATTTATATTCCTCAGTCCTTAACTATTAAGACAAGTGTCCTCCAAGAATTGCATGCATCTCCTTCGGTGGGGCATTATGGATTCTTGAGAACATATTAGCGGGTGAAGCAATCTTTTTCTTGGAAAGGATTAAAAGTAGACGTCAAGACTTTTGTGGCCAAATGCGAGGTGTGTCAGCGTAACAAGAGGGAAATGAATAAATCTCCTAGATTGTTGCAACCCTTGCCTATCATTAACAGCCAATGAGAGCACATATCCATGGATTTCATTGAGGCCCTATTCAAATATAATGGCAAAACTATGATCTTTGTGTTAGTGGATCGCTTTTTCAAGTATGCTCATTTGTATGCACTGCAGCATCCCTATTCAACAAGTAAGTTGGCCAAGGTATTCATTAATTTCGTTTTTTAATTGCATGGAATGCTCAAGTCCATTACCAATGATCGTAGCCATAGTTGAGAAAATCGGAATCGGCATTTTGAAAAATTGACAAAAATTGGGAATAGGCAAAAAATCGAGGAAAGAATCGGCAAAAAAGAAAACCGAAGAAAACGAAAATTTTCATTGGAAATTTTTTTTTTCATGCATATTACAATGAATTAACATTATGCAAATCAAATATTGCAATAAAAGCAATAATTCATGTCAAGACATCATACAAGGCTCAACATTTAAGTACACATGAAAGTGAAAAAAAAAACATCTTGTATTGCTTATAATATGAAAAGGTACAAAGTTACAAGTAACAAGAAAAACAAGGTTTCATTTTTTATATGCGTGCACATAGAAACAAGTTACAACAAAGTTACAATCACTTGAAAAAAAGAAAAAAAACCTAAACCTTAAACCAAAAGGCTAGGGTTTAGGGTTTAAAATTGAAACATAGACAGCTGAAGAATGGGCTTGCATACATAGTTATCAGGCAGCGATATTTACTTAAAAAGAGGAGGAAAACAATATCCCTAAACCCAAAACCCTAGGGCCTAGACTAGGGTTTAGGGTTTAAACTTCAAGTTCGAAGTTCAAAGTTAAAAATTCAAACATTAACAGCTGAAAAAATGGGCTTGCATACATAATTACCAGGCAGCAATATTTACTTAAAAAGAGGAGGAAAAAAAAAAACAAAACCCTAGGGCCTAGCCTAGGGTTTAGGGTTTAAACTTCAAAGTTCAAAGTTTCAAACATTAACAGCTGAAAAATGGGCTTACATACATAGTTATCAGGCAGCAATATTTACTTAAAAAGAGGGTTTTGGAATTAGGGTTTAAACTTTAAACTTCGAAGTTCAAACATTAACAGCTGAAAAATGGGCTTGCATAAAAAAACCCTAAATCGGCCGCAGCCTTTAAAAAAAAAAAAAGTTGCAGATTTTTTGAAAAAATCGGCAAAAAATCGGGATTCTGCAGATTTTTTGCAGATTTTCTCAATTATGATCGTAACCCTATCTTCAGCAGTAACTTTTGCAAGGAATCGTTTCATCTTAGTGGTACTATGTTGAGTATGCCCTCTTCTTATCACCCTCAATCAAATGGCCAGACAAAGATTGTTAATAAATGTTTGGGTACTTACCTTCGTTGTTTTTCTCAAGACAAGTAGTATCGCTAGGTTCATTGACTCTCATAAGCTGAATTGTGGTACAATACTTACCATTCTTCCCTCAAGACGTCCCCATTTGAAGTATTGTATGGTCAGAAACCTCCATTAGTATCAGACCATGTTCCAATATCCTCCAAGGTTGCCCAGGTAGATGATTTATTATAGCAATGACGGCTTGTGCTTCAACTTCTTAAAGATAATTTGACCCAGGCCCATAACTACATGAAGTAGCAACAGGATATGCACCATTCTGAACAACATTTTTCGTGGGGGATATGGTCTTTTTTGCGCCTGCAGCCCTATAAGCAATTGTCCTTGAAGACCAAGTCCAATCAAAAGTTGGCTCCTCAATTTTATGGGCCCTATAAGGTGGTTCGTAACATTGTTGAAGTGGTATATCAAATGGAGCTTCCATCGTCTTCTTGCATCCATCCTATCTTTCATGTATCTTGTCTCAAACAGGTTATTGGCCAGAAGGTGCAGTCCCAAACAAAGCTTCCAATACTCAATGAAGAAGGTCAAATCACTCTCCAGTCAAAAGCAGTGTTGCAATCCAAAGTCCGTCTTCTACAATCTTGATAGATTTAGGAGTTCCTCATCAAGCGGCAAGACCTTCCAAAATAAGATGCTACATCTGAAACTGAGAGCATTTTCCAATATTTTCCAGCTTTAAGGAGAAAGCTTTCCAAGGGGGGGAGCCATGTAACAGCTCCAATATAGCCATGTTGACTATCTTTATATTTATTAACTCAGGCCCTAGGTTTAGATAATTGGCCTTGAGCATTAGGGTTGGGTTAATGTTGATTTAGTCTATAATAGGAAGAGTTATGTAGTAGTTGGAATCATCTTTCATATTAGAATCTTAGTTGCCTCTATTGCGCATATGAGACTCGCCCTCTCCAAGTAGTTATGAGACTCTGCCCTCCTTAAGTGGCTAAGGATTTGTATTGATTTGAATCTAGAATTTGATTATTGCATATCTGATTACCTAGCAATTGCATCTGAATTATTGTTTTCATTTAATATTGTTTACTAAGCATTATTGGATTGCTATTTCTATCGTTGTATTTCTTGAAGTTGTTTCATTACAACTTGATGGTGACTTGGATGGGAGTTGGACATGGTAGCAACTGTAGGTTGGAACATTTCATGGTGCACGATGTAGACAGGCAATTAATACGTCCTTATTTGCTGAATCAGTTTTGGTATTGTAAATGCACGCAAAGTGTTTGACGAAATGCACGTGCATATATTTAATAATGTTGTAAAGTGCAATTTAATATTGTACGTCATAATAAAGTCATGAAAAGTCATGTTAAGTCAAATATGTCGGCTAAATTATAAGCCATAGGGTATTTTGTCATGTAGTGGAAATGAAATGTAATGCAAAGCAAATGCACATGAAATGTAATGTGAGGGTAGTTGCAAGGTAGATGGAGAACATAACTGCTTGGTGGGTTTATAAACAAAACCCCCCCTCATTCATTCAGGATGTTCATGGATTGACGTTGTTCTTGCACGGTTGTTTACCCATAGTAGATGTGCAGACAGTAAGGAGATAATGCAGGGTGATTGATGCAGCCATGGAGATTAATCAGCCTAGGGTTTGCAGGTTGTACTGTAATGCTGAAACTGTAATGTTGTATCATACATGCCATTATTAATATACACTGTTGTATTTGCTGTTATTTCTATCATTGCTGCTGTTATTAATGCTGTTGCAGATTTCTATGCACTATTATTGCTATACTACAATGCTTGCAGATCTGTAGACTATTTAAGTGGAAATGGAACTGTTGTGAGCATGTAAAATTCATTTCTACATCTGGCGTCGTTGCTATTGCGAAGTTGGGTCCAATAATTGGTGACATGAAGTTCTGAAACCTGAAACTCTTGGAGGTGAGAAGCACGTAGCAAATAGGCGCAGCAGTTAGGCACAACAGTTGATGGCTAGGAGGTGTGATGGCTAGCAGCAGTTGACGTCGGGTCAGCAGAAGTAGACGGCTAGCAAACTTGACAGCTAGCAGCAGTTGATGTCGGGTCAGCAGAAGTAGACGGCTAGCAGACCCAACAACTTGCAGACCCGACGGTTAGAAGAAATGACGACTAGGAGACCCGACGGCTAGCAAGACCCGACGACTAGGAGACCCGACGGCTAGCACACCTGACGGCTAGCAAGACCTGACGGCTAGCAAGACTTGACGTCTAACCTGCCTGACGTGTAGCCCAGTTTGCCTGACGTCTAGTCCAGTCCATCTGACGTCTACTTGTCTGACGTCTACAACAGCAGAATACGTAGATCAGTCAGAGTAGAGTCCAAGAGCAGAGCAAGGAGGTGACCGACACATTGCTGATAGGAACGAAAGAACGGGTACAAGGACCACCAAGAGTCGAGGAAAACATTGATGTAAGGAAGACATTGAGATGTTGAGTGGATGGTAATACCTGAACACGCGGTAGGAAGGTTGTAGAGGAGTGCAGAGGACGGGAGTCAGGCACCAGAGCAACAACACGCGAGGGCTCAGGAAGGAAGACCAAGGCCACAATCAACATCCCAGCGAAGGAAGTCACGAAGTAAGGATACACAGGAAGTTGAGAGATGACTGTTTGGTGAAAATAAGATACCTAAGACTAAAAACACCCGACGAGGAGCAGCATAGCAGAAACTCCACCAATGGATAACATAGACACCCAAGCACTGGAGAATTTGACACTTTTCACAGGAGAAGGGAAGGAAGACCCGATTAGGCATTGGAGAATTTGTCGTATGGAGTGGAAAGCGATTGGGCAGAACAATGAAGAAGATTGGAGGAGGTGGTTTCTTGCAATGTTTTGAGAATCTGCAATAGACTGGTACATATACTTACCGCAAGTTAAGACATGGGGAGAGTTACGTGATGCATTTGTGGAAGAATTCCGATCATACGATACTGATGAAAATTATAACATTCAAGGAGAGAAGGAGCCTGTTTGTTATTACAATCAAAGGGTGAGTAGATTGTTTGACTATGTGGAGAAAGACCACTCAGAGGAATCAAAGATTATGTGGTTCATAGATGGACTTCTCCCCATGTATGAAAGGAAGATGAAGATATTTCCTCCAAGATCATACCAAGAGGCTTTGGATTATGCCTTGACTTGGGAAAGAGATGCAAAAACCTCACCGATGAAGGAGACTCGGACAACTAGAGAATGCAGTCAGATGGTGACGAAGGAGACGTCTAAGGTGCAAACGTCTGAGCAAGAGTCGTCTAATGTGGAGACGTCTGAGAAAGAGTCGTCTGAAAAGAAGACGTCTGAGCAAGAACCGGTTGAGGTAGAAAAGTCTGAAGTGCATCTGTCGGAGGAGGATCCGTCTGGCAGTTACCCGTCTGAGGAACCTACACGTCCGACAGGTTACCCATCTGAGAAAGTCTACCCGTCTGAGACGTCTACACTTACCCGTCTAACTTGTTGTCCTAGACGTCTAGTGTCCAGACGTCTAATCTGTTGTCCTAGACGTCTACCCCCCTGTCTTAGACGTCTACCCCCTGTCTTAGACATCTACCCTGTCCTAGACGTCTACCCCCCTATGTCAAACGTCTACCCTGTCCTAGACGTCTACCCCCTGTGTCAAACGTCTACCCTGTCCTAGACGTTTACCCCCCTAGGTCAGGCATCTAACCTATTGTCCTAGACGTCTACAATCAGAGCAGTCACCGTCAGAAGGTTGATAAGAAGCCAGTTGGATCAAGAAAGTAGTGAATTAGAGCTAAGAGGAAGCAATTTCAATAAGTTGAGTGAAAGCTTCCAAATGGTTGATGAGAAGAAAAATTTAGTTTGGACAGTGATGCTTTCAATGGTTTTGCTATTGAGGGTTTGGGGCTCCGCCCCAAATTACGTGAGGGAGCACGCAAAGGACGCTACCCCTCGACCCCGCAAGGGACGCTGTCCCTTGATCCTGCAAGGGGGATCCCACCCCCTTTACCCCTGACACAGATGGCGGACGGTGTTACCTGTCATGTTCATGATGTTGATGGCATTGCTCATGTTGATGATATGGCTTATTGCAAAAAGTAAAGTGCCCATTCAGAGAATGTTGATCATGCTGATATTACAATTGCTTGCAACAAGAGGAGTGCACAATCAGAGAATAAGGTGTTGCGAGCAGTCTCAAGTGAAGGTTATTGCCAAAGATGTATGGAACAGGAGAAAGAGGAAGGAGCGTGACAAGAGATCCTGTTACATTATTCAGTACTTCTATTCCCAGTATTTAGCTCGTGTCGTTGAGGACAACGACCAGTTTAGAGGAGGGGATAGATGTAGACAGGCAATTAATACGTCCTTATTTGCTGAATCAGTTTTGGTATTGTAAATGCACGCAAAGTGTTTGACGAAATGCACGTGCATATATTTAATAATGTTGTAAAGTGCAATTTAATATTGTACGTCATAATAAAGTCATGAAAAGTCATGTTAAGTCAAATATGTCAGCTAAATTATAAGCCATAGGGTATTTTGTCATGTAGTGGAAATGAAATGTAATGCAAAGCAAATGCACATGAAATGTAATTTGAGGGTAGTTGCAAGGTAGTTGGAGAACATAACTACTTGGTGGGTGTATAAATAAACCCCCCCTCATTCATTCAGGATGTTCATGGATTGACGTTGTTCTTGCACGGTTGTTCACCCATAGGAGATGTGCAGACAGTAAGGAGATAATGCAGGGTGATTGATGCAGCCATGGAGATTAATCAGCCTAGGGTTTGCAGGCTGTACTGTAATGCTGTATCATACATGCCATTATTAATATAAACTGCTGTATTTGCTGTTATTTCTGTCATTGCTGCTGTTATTAATGCTGTTGCAGATTTCTGTGCACTATTATTGCTATACTACAATGCTTGCAGATCTGTAGACTATTTAAGTGGAAATGGAACTGTTGTGAGCATGTAAAATTCATTTCTACACACGAGACGATAGTTCAGCATGAGAGCGATTGCGATATGGTGCGTCTAATGGTGCATTTGATGAGAGTCAGACACCTAGACAACCTTTGCTTATGTCGAATCAACTAGTCACAATAATGACCTATTTTGGCATATTGCACAAGTGTCCCATGAATCACCTTGCGTCTAATGGTGCATGTGATGAGAGTCAGACACGCAGACAACCATTGCTTATGTCGAATCAACTAGTCACAACAATGACCAATTTTGGCATATTGCACAAGTGTCTCATGTTTCATGGTGGTGAAATAGAGGACCCAATCAAGCATTGGAAAGTCTTCCCCAAAATGTGGAAGGTCAATGGGCAAAAGAATGAGGCAGATAATGGAGTGCATTTGCAGAAAGGGAGACAATACCAAGGAGGGATGCCATTGGTGGTGTGGTCCATGACAACAGCCAAAAAATTAGAAGACATTGAATTGAGTAACACTCAAAGAAGACCTATTGTGTAATGATGGCGATGCCATCTCTGGGAGCACTTCGCACTTCAGTGCGAAAGCATTGTGAATCCAAACAAACTAGTGATGTCTAGAGGGTTCAAAGAGCTGAAAAAGAGCTAGCCAAGAAGCAAAGGTGAATATAGTGAACTTGATTCCAATTAGGTAGAGATTGCAAAGGTTAAGGTTGCATAGGAAGAGGAGGTTGCACAAGCGGTTGAAATTGCACTGGAGGATGAAACTCAACAAGAGGTTGAGATTGCACAACAAGTTGAGCTTGTGTAGGTGGTTGAAACTGAATCGTATTGTACAAGTGCTAGATGAAGAGACTCTGGTGGACAATGCGATGACTATGCAACTTAGTTCAAACTAGGAAGAAACACACACGCAAGGCTTCGAAGGAGATATTCACCAAGTGTTGGGTGCAAATGGTGAAGCGAGCAACAAGATCAATGAAGTGAGAGATACAAATAGTGTAGGCACTAGTTCGGGACCTCCAAAGAAGAAATAGTGAACATAGTAGGAATAAGTGCAAAATGCACTAAGCGTCAATAATTGTAATGAAATGTAAATGCAAATATAAGTCAAAAGCATATCAAATGCAAATGTAGATGAAATGACAATGTAATGCAATTTAATCATGTGATTTGATAAATTGCAATAGACTATAGTTGCATTAAGGGTGCTATGTGAACGTCCGAATGGGGAGACGATTGGGTGGTGTGCTATCCTAGAAAGTGTTGTTGGCAACGGCCAAAACAAGCATAAATAGACCCCCTCCTTCATTCGAGACATCTTTAGGTAATCCATGCTATGTATGAAAGGGATGTATCTATGCATGTATCTAGGTAGAGACTAGAGTCGGGTATTGGTAAACCAATTGTGTAGACAGTACAACATGTATGCAAATATGTGTAGAGCATGTGTTAGAAGAAAGACCGAGTGCATTGTACGAGACTCTGTAATGTCGTACCATTAAGTAATGTAAATGGCTTATCTTCTATCCATGATGTGTGTATGATCTATGTACAAGTATGATTGTCATTGGTAGTTGGTAGTTGTGTGTTGGATTCTATGTAGGTATCATTGTTGTAGTTAGAATGTCGAATAGGGGAGTTGCAGTCCAAAACATTGTACAAGTGGAACTCCCAAGGTTGACATTCCAGTGGTGATTGAGCATGCCATTCTAGTAGGTTAACTGTGGCCGTTCCAATGCAAGTTGTCGTTCTAGTGGTGTGGAGCACTTGTCGTTCTAGTGGAGTTGACCCTATTGTTCTAGCCAATGTTGTACTAGCACTAGTCATTCCAACACACTACCGTTCTAGTGCATGTCGTTCCAATGCATGTGTCGTTCTAGCACTTCGCCATATAAGTCATATTGTCGTACAAGTCAAGTGTTGATGTCGTTCTAGTGTAGAATGATGAACAAAATTGCATTGATTGCAATCTTCTTTGGCCCCTAATCTATCATTTTGTCCTCCATTCTTGGAATACTTACCACTGTGTAATAGATGAAAAAGAGGGAGGTTCTTTGATGTTTAATTGTTTGCCAAGGTCATCTAGTCATCAGGACTTGGGCCATCTGGGCCTAGCCCGTTTGAGCTAGGACACAAACCATCTATCCAAGAGTGAAATTGTTCACTGCCAAAGGGTATGAGCAAGGGTTTTGTCAGAACAAAACCAAAATTCTAGAGGGAAGAGGAAAGCTTGTCATGGAAGATGGGCAAGTTCAATGAATTTGGAAGGTATTGTAGCAAAGTAGAAGGGTGTACAAAAGTGTTCAACAACTCTAATCTTGTGCGTTGCGGCAACTTGCCAAGAAGTCATTTACCGAACAACCCTTTGCATGACATTAATTTGCCTGATAATAGAATGCATTTGCTAGATAATGGAATGGGTAGGTTAATGGAGAGCACTAGTGTAACCCTGACGAGCTCTAGATCTATCTCGAGATTGAATAAACTAAGTCCAAGAAGTCATCGGGGTAGTTACAATAACTGTCGCAGATAGTTATTGTATGTGTGTAGCTATTAGTGCCAAGGAGTGACAAGGACGGAGATGTTGAGGTATGTCGACAACGAAGAGGCAAGCCATTCATTAGATAGTGGGGTTGAGCACATAAGGATTGATTGGATCAAACCTTGGCAATGAAGCATCTGGGATGAAGAGTTGCATGAAGCGTGAAGATCGCGAAAGAAGTAGATGGGTCAACAAAGGCAAACCCGAAGAGTTAAACTGAGTTGGAGTCTCGATCAGCAAAGGAGGCAAGCGAGTCAGGGAACACAAAAAAATTCTAAGTGACTCAATGACTACGATGTCATAGGCCATTGACGAGCTCTAGACCATCTACAAGGAATGTCTAGTTTTCCGTGACATTTGGGTAGGATGTCAAGCTTCCCAAGTCATCCAAAACGTTCATCTAACCTCCTAGGTTTTTAGGCCCCTAGGTCGTCTAGGAGGGCCATTTGGCACCCCAAGCCGTCTAAGGGGGCCGCATGGCCTCCTAAGTCATCTAGTATGGCCAAGCCATTTGGGACCCTCCCCAACCATTTGGGGAGGTTTTTGGACCTCGAGTCATCTAGTCATTGGCCTGAGTTGTCTTACACTAGGGCAGGTCATTTGGTGGATAGGTCAGGTCGTCTAGAATGCAAAGGAGGTCACCGGGCTCCCTCGGCCATCTGGGCTAAAACCAAGGCCATTGACCTAGGTCGTCTAGTCGTTTGGCCAATGAAGCGTGAGCATCGCGAAAGAAGTTGATGGGTCAACAAAGGCAAACACGAAGAGTTAGACTGAGTTGGAGTCTCGATTGACAAAGGAGGCAAGCAAGCCAGGGAACACAAAAAAATTCTAAGTGTCTCAATGACAGTGATGTCATGGGCCATTGACGAGCTCTAGACCGTCTACAAGGAATGTCTAGTTTTTCGTGACATTTGGGTAGGATGTCAAGCTTCCCAAGTCATCCAAAACGTTCACCTAACCTCCTAGGTTGTTAGGCCCCTAGGTCGTCTAGGAGGGCCATTTGGCCCCCAAAGCCGTCTAAGGAGGTCGCTTGGCCCCCCAAGCCATCTAGGATGGCCAAGCCATTTGGGACCCTCCCCAACCATTTGGGGAAGTTTTTGGACCTCGAGTCATCTAGTCATTGGCCTGAGCTTTCTTACACTAGGTCAGGTCATCTAGAAGGCAAAGGAGGTCATCTGGCTCCCTCGGCCATCTGGGCTAAAACCAAGGCCATTGACCTGGGCCGCCCAATCGTCTGGCCAATGAGCCCGCCCTCTTTCGTCAACAAGACATCGAAAATGAAGAACCCCTCCCATGACGATAGCCCTTCAACATGGCAAACATGGCATGTGCAAGAAGTAGTCAAATAGGCAATTACAAGAAGAATTCATTCTTTTGGCAAAGAAAACCCTAGTTTAATGAATGGAAAGGGTTTGGAGGGCAAAAGAAGAATTGTGTCGGAATGTCTGAGGGATGTACACGACCAACAAGTAGGTGTGCACAACCATTTGGCCACTTGCCTAGGCCATCTAGTTGGCACAAGCTATCTGGCCACATGATAGGGTCGTCTAGCAAGTGCACTTGGCCATCTAACAAAGAGAGGCCATTAGAGGCCAAGGCAAGGCCATCAAATGCCAAGAGAGGGTCATCTAAGGCCAAGAAGTGACCATTCGAAGTCAAGGAGAGGTCATTAGGAGATGAGAAGTCATTTGAGTGGAGCAAAGGGTCATCTAAGCCAATCGTCTAGGGTTGGCCAAAGAGTCTATCTAACCTAGCCATCTAGAGTTGACCAACAAGGTCTGCCACCCAAGGTGACCCATTTGGGCCAAATCTTCAGAGTAAGTTGTCTAAGGGAAGTGTCTGGGGAGTGCTATCAAGGTTGTTGAAGCAGTGATTTGAGTACGAAAAGCGGGTCAATTGAAGGCCACCAAAATGCATACGAGGAGAAACATTCAATTCAGATTGGCGACATAGGCCACTTTGACCCTTGACACAAGTGATGATGGGCATTGCCCATCATGTTGGTGATGCAGTCAATTGCAAGGAGTGGAGCAATCAATCGAGAAAGAATGTTCTATTGGCAGCAATTTGAAGTGAAGACAGCTATGGGAGATATATGGAATAGGAGAAAGCGGAAGGAGCGCGACAAGAGATTCCAATACGTGTTCAGTTCTTCTATCCCTAGTGTTCAGCCCATGTGTCTATGAGGATGCCAACGAGTCTAGAGGAGGGGATAGATGTAGGTAGATGATTTGATATGTTTGCATGAATGCAGTTTTTAAGAATAGGAATTTAGATGTGTGATGTGTGCACAAAGTTTTTTTGTAATAATTTGTTGTGTAGTGTTGTGTGTAGGTGACAAGGTGTTTGTAATAATGTTGGCATGGCAAAGCGTTTGTAATAATGTAATATAATGGGATTTTTTTAATATTTTTTGTAAACAAGTAGTTCGGAGGTAGTTGGATAGTTGCCAACCACCTACCAGTTTTGTTAAATCTATAAGTACGCATCTACATGAGAGATGCAGAATGGAGAATGTTTCTTGTTGTTGGCTGATGTGTATTGTTGATTGGAGTTACTTGTTGGTAGATTGTTCGTCAAAGTACGATGTATTGCAGATAGTTGTTATGCAATTCGTAATGTATCCATTTGTAGTTGTAAATATTCCCATTGTGTATATTGTTTATATAAGTGGTAATGAAATTGTATTGCAGTGTGTTGTATTCCATTTCTACATTCATCTCCAATCTATTGATGACACTCTTTTTTGGGTCATCCTTCAGGCAACAAGGCCATGGAATCAATCCTATCCTCCTATGAGAAGTCAGCTAGACAATTAGTAAGTATGACAAAATCCAAGATCCTTTTATCAACATTGCCCTCAACTTGCAACAAGTTATTGCAGATATTTTGGGATGTAGGGTAGGAAAATTGCCATCAACATATTTAGGTAAAAGAAAAAAGGTTCTTTGGAACTTGGTTTTGGAAAAAATAGAATCATGTTTGGCTGGTTAAAAAGGTAATTTCATGACCATGGTTGGAAGACTCCACCTCATCAAGGCCTACACTGCTAGTTATCCCAATATATATGTCACTTGTGAGATTACCAAAAAGTATGGCCTATGAATTTGACAAAATTCAAAGCGATTGTATGTTGAAATGATGTGAGGAGAAGTTTGCATTTCTTCTTTGCAAATAAGATATGGTTTGTAGAGATAAGAATATGGGAGGGACAAGCTTGTGAAATTGCATATTATGAGTTTGGAATTAGGGACAAAGTTGGTTGGCAATTTTTCAAAAATTAGAGACAAAGCTGAGAAAAATGTTACTTCAAAAGTATATAGGTTCTATAGGCACAGAAACATTGTTTAGGAAACGAGCTCTGCCTAATGGATTAACGATATAGAACTTCATAACAAATAACTTGCAATTAGTTAAGAAGCATATTAGGTGGCCTGCCAATGAGGGAGATTCTACAAAATTCTGATTTGATGCTTGGTTGAAGCATTCACTTATTTCTCATCCAAAATCGCTACCATTGGCCTAGGCTTTCTCATCCAATCAGCATTTGAGGGAGAAATAAAGATTTCTTGCTCCTACGATTTTTCCTTGGAGGAAGATTTAATCACTTAAAGCCCTCCCTAGGGCCTTGGCATTTCATTAGTTAACAGCTTCGAGGAAAAGAATATTATTGGCGACAATCTACAAAGAAGAGGGTATTACTAATCTTTTAGGTGTCCTTTGTGTACCAAGCTGGAAACATTTGATCATCTAATTCTTCATTGTCCCTTTGCTTTCGCTATTTGGGGTTGCGTTTTCAAGAAAATAAGGATCTGATAGGTTGCTTTGTTGACATTGGAAGAAATGATGAAATGCTCAATTGGTTGTTTCAAAGCAAAACCACTAAGCATTTTGTCGAGGATTGGCCTTGCTTTTATTTGTTGCAATATCTAGCTCGAAAAGAACAATAGTATCTTCAAAAACAAATCATGGAAACATAACCATGTTTGGATTTGTATTCTTGCCTCTTTCATGGAATGTTTGCCGGCATGGTGCTCATCATGGGAGTCTTAGATGTGAGAAAATGTGTTAGCCTCTTGGTTACAGGATTGAATGTACAAGTAGGGCCGATCCATGATTATGAACTAAGCGCAAACAATTTGCATTGATCCATGATAAAATAGAAATGTCTAGAGGCTGGGTTCAACAAACTTAACTTTAATACTACTTCCAAAGGAAACCCCAAGAAAGCTAGATAGGGTGGTGTTTTCCAAAAACATAAAGGCCAAATTCTCCTAACCCACTTTGAATCATAAGGAAGTCCAAATAATAATTATCCGAAGGCCAAGGCACTTCTTACAAGAATCAAGATCACCATCCAAAAAGGACGGAGATATATTTCCAATTTTCAATTGAGAAGGATTCGCAAAATATTATGGGATTTGCATAATATTATTAATGTTGTCAAGAGAAATGAATGTAGGGATTGGATCCACAATAGAAAATAATCCATTAGGTATTGACTCATGCACTATCTTGGAAATGCCAGCATATCTACTAAGAAGGAAATAGGCTAATAGATAATTTAGCCAATCATAGTGTTGACTTTTGCCTTGGCATAATTCAAATGTTGGAAGGTAACTAGTCGAGGAAAATTCAAGGAATTGACAAAGGAAAAGTAGTGACTTGAGAAGTACAAGAGGGAAGTAGGGAAAATCTTCAAAGGAAAGAAGCGTTGGAACATATCATGGAAATTGTGATTAGAAATGGTATACTTGACCTAATAGCAAATGTAATGTTTTGATATTGTGGTGGAAGGGCAACATAGTTGAAAATTCTTTATGAGAGCCTTTCAAAACCATGCATAAGCATCGACTAATCAGTATAAGCTTCATTGTTGATTCTTCGGTAAGTCTTTAACCCCCACCCCGACCTCTTCCCCCTCTCTCTCCAACCAGACCTAAATAAATAAAGGCCAGGCTTCATATTGGCATGTTAAATTCTGCCCTAGAGGAAGGTTAGATTGTTGTTGACTATGGATTTATTTTTAGCTGATGTTGCATCTGCCATGATTAATCTAGCGATCTGTGAGGTGGCTGTGCCAAGATGTTGTTGGCAGTGGGGATGATAACAGTGATGATCTAGATTTCAATATATAATCCATCCTAAGATGCACATCTGCCTTTATAGAGATTTATCATGTCTGCTATCTTGCCATCCATAGGTGGAAGAAAATAGATTGGAACTGGCCCTGCACAATGATGATGAGATTTTACCTTTAAATCTGCCATCCCAGCCATTATTTCCTTACACTTCTTAGCACATATATCATATATCTCCAGTGCTTCTGATTTGAAGTCCATTATTATATTTCCAACGTTTCTTCAAGTCTGCATACAGTCAAGGTTTTATAATTGCAGTGCTATCCTTCAAAGCTAATTTCTCCTAATCATACCTGTGTCAAGAAGCGATAATTTTGTTTTGGTATGTATCTGCCTCAAAAGCCAAATTATCTGACTTAAAGTGTTCTGCTCCTCATCATCATCACTGATTGAGGATTAAAATTTTATCAATAACTTCTATGGTAGATACAACCTCTATTCTCCTCATTAATCGACCTTAAATGTAAGGCCCAACTAAGCCACAGCTGTCACAATGATTGATGGACTGAACAAATTTTCCAAGGCTTTTCTTTTTCTTATTATTTTCTAATTATAGTAAGTAAATCTGCAATAAGCCTAAAAGACCTCAAATTTGAGTTACTTTAATAACCATTTCTCCAACATTTGATGATTGTTTATCTGTCATTTCATCTAGCTAAGGACTAAGAAGTCTTGTCACTCTTCCTACTCTTCCTGCATGGACTGTTGTAAGAGATACACTTGTTTTCTCTCCTAATACTAATTAACACTGTCAAAAGATTTCTAAAGCAAGACTGTTGCCTCAACCTGCAGCTTTTGTGGTGGTTAAAATATGGAGAAGATAGGAAGAGATGGTGAATATGTTGCATCCTTTACAACAGTATTTGATTTGGAGGTGGCGTTTGCGAAGAACCTTTGAATCCATCGCTCAAAGGGGATTATGTCCTTTGGGGGTCTTCCTGCCTTGTGATTATTAGCAATTTACAAGAGATCAAAAAAGTTCATTGAAGAAATGACTAGTAGTGAAAATGGTCATTGCAGTATATAAGTAAATAACTAATGACTAATATTAACAAGTAAAATCCCTTAAAATAAACAAGTCCAAATAATTGTGCAAAAAACCCTAATATTGAATTTAATTTAAGTAAAATTTTTGTGAGACAGTAAAGTTTTCAAAATTGATAATTGAAGTGAAGAAATAAAAATTACCTAGCCTTTGCCTTTTCTTCTCTCAAATGGACAGTGGCAAGCAAAAAAGATACCAATTGACACTCCTAAACTTACAATTCATCATCAATTTGATCCCAAATATCATAATCAATCACAATACACTTAATGCACATGTGAAGGCTCATTAGGACCTTTCCATTTACTACAGAGGATTCATCATAGCAACTTTTGTGTTTGAGGTAGTACCACACCAGGTGTAAAAGACTGCATAGCTAATTCAACCACCCAAGCTCAACAATGTCCCCAATGGGGCAGTACTTTTTCCATATGCTCGTAATATGATATAATCAACTGTTTGGTCTTGCGCATCACCCCACAAATATAACCTATGGGTGATTTATCCTAATCAATCATGCAAAGAGCATAACCAAAGGCTCTAACACCTATAACAAATTATAAATTTAA
Organism: Wollemia nobilis; assembly: GCA_028583015.1. Lineage (NCBI taxonomy): Eukaryota > Viridiplantae > Streptophyta > Pinopsida > Araucariales > Araucariaceae > Wollemia > Wollemia nobilis. The sequence continues at coordinate 2,548,635 of JAQPPZ010000048.1, read as the reverse complement.
AATGACCAATTTCAGATTACAAACCAGAAATCTTAGGTAGATCTAGCAACAAAAGATAATAAAATTGGAAAGAGTAATCAATTCAAATTAAATGCATGTTTGCTCACCTGAATGATTTCATGTGTGGCCCTCCAAAAAGCCAAAGAAAACACCCACTTGACAACATCAATGCCAAAAACCATTGGGCATACTTGGAACCAGATCATACCTAAGCTATCAAACATTAAAGCCCCCTTTAGCTGATATAGGCTCTGCTAAGTGATGACTACAAATAGCTTGTTTGTGCTTTGTGCCCTCTTTTTCATGTTTCCATGTTGGATCTCTTTTTCTAGCTACCATTGTAAAAAACCTCCTTGGCAGGGATCAATTTTGTTTTCTTAGGGTCTCTTCTCATTCTGAGATCTGAAAGAAGTCAAAAACAAATAAGCCACAAATAAAACTTTTCACATGTGAATCCATCATAATCACTTTCCAGCCATCTATGACTTCCTTTGCCTTGGGACCACAAGTTTAGGTAAAAGGGCAAGATAGCAATAGAGACAAAGATGAAGTCAGAGGTCCTTATTATGATGTTTCATTATCTTTTGTATTTGGAATAAAAGAAAAAATAAATGGCATCGTGTACTTCAGATTAGTCATGTTTGTTAGAGAGTACAAGTTTGTTTTGCATAAAAGATATTGGGGAGGACTCATGCCTTGTTACATTCATTGATTGTGTACTTGTGTGCTCTTCCTTCTCTGAGTTGACCTATTATTGCATTGTTTTTCATTGGGAATACTTGCACATGCAACAAGCTACAAAGCACTAGTCTTCTAAAAAATTCAGGCCCTCTAATAAACTGACAAGTTCTATTCCAAACATGAGGCAACTTCAACTTGACAAGTTGAGTTGCTTTTGGTGAAAATCTTAAAGCCTTGTATCTATTCATTCCATAGTAAAGAAAGCCACAAGAACAAACATATAAGTCGATGACTGATGATAGTCTAAGTAGTAGTCAACGTTGACCTATTCACTTTAGAGGGGCCACAAAGGGCAACATATTTAAAACCCTTGGTAGTAACCTTTCAAAACCATGATTAACCATAAATTTATCAGCTTTAGCGTCATATTGCAACTACAATAAATATTCAAATAGATAAATAGTGTAGTCTTCAAATTATTTCTATCCAAGTGGTAGCTCTAGTGGTTGTATATACAGAAGCAGGAGATGAATGTATGGACTATGGAGAGCTTCAGAATTTCCAAACAGTCTACAAATTATGAAGTTTGGAAGTCTTCAAATTATTAATCTCAAGAACAAATGCAAGCCTGACCTAAAAGAGAATAAAAAAAACATGCATAGCATTATATGTACACAAATTGAATGATAAACCAAGAAAAATTTTATTTTTCAGAATTTTAGAACAACTAAACTATCAAACAATGTAACAGCAGTAATAAGAACGGATATTTTGAAAAACTGACATGTACCTCCAATTGCATCTGCATGAGAGTGAGTTATTAACACGGCGTCCAAATATCTTAGCCTGGATAAAAGTCAAACCTTTTAGGAAAGACTTCCTAGTAAAAAATGCATAGTGGAAAAAAAACATATTGTCAATTTAATTAGTTATCCAGTAGTGTCAATTAAGTCTGTAATAAGGCAAGGATCTATAAAATACAAGGAATTGCGAAGGAGAATGAGACAATCTATCAACAAAGATCATGAAAAAATACATCACAATAATTCATGTTAAAAGTTGAAATGTTTGGTGTCTTGTTCATTATAATCTATATAGACCAAGCCACGTATAAAATGATAAAACTGGAATATCTTGTGTTCTCCCTCTATTATAAACGAAATATGTAAATGTTCATAGCAGAGGGAGAACATGCAATACCTCTCATATAACACTGCCCTTATTCATTACATTATTGATTATTACAACCATGGCAAATGCAGGTAATTTCTATTGGCTTTTCATAATCTATACATGTTACCAAACATCAAGTCTCACATGTTGATTTTCTGAAAGATAACCAAAGTTCATTTATAGATTCATATAGTTAAGAGTTCCACCAACAAGCATGGAAGTTGTTCTTTTTTCTTTTTTAGTAATACTTCTTATACACATCCACCATGGGGATTGAACCCGGGTCACATCACCGATAATGGAAGTTGTTCTTTTTATTTGGCCTAATACACCTTGAAAGTATGTCAACAAAGTTTTTTTTTATTGTTTTCTTGTGATGCCTTAAATATGAAAGGCTTAGAAAGTACATCCTGCAGACTTAAAAGGACAGCAAAAGGTACATTCATTTCTGAAAAAATTATTGATTTGCTTGCTTAAAAACATTAAAATTCTTTAAGGTTTCCCTCAGAACATTCTCGGTTGCTTGACAAATTCTCCAACAGTCCCAGCACAACATTTTGAATTACATATTGCATATGAGCTTATTCAAAGGAATACAAAGTACCAATGCTTTCCTTTTCTTCACTACAATCTGTTCAAGAATTAACACAAATTAACTATTAAAGGCATCTTCTATTCATCTCTCTAATTTAGGTATTGATCCTTATTCATCCTTCCCTGTGCAACCAATATCTCATGATGAAGAAGCTTCTTTTATATGCAACCAGTTACATTATAGTATAGTGATGAAATATTTTTGTTCTTAGCTATAACCGCAAGCCTTTTATTCAAATGGTGCATATGTCAAAACAATTACAAGAAATAGAAAAGGAAATTTAATTTGTATTTAGAAAAACGAAAAAAGACTTTGGGTTTGAAAAATCCAAGAGAAGTTTGGAAACTTTTACACAAGTCAAATGATCCTGCATTTATATCAGGTGAAGAACAAAATGTCAGGATAGTCTTGATGAAAAAACAAAAACAATTATAACATGGGAAAAACCCATAACATTACGTCTCAAGAAGTGTCCAGAATAAATGAATGAGAAGCATTGGGAAATTCAAGCACAACACTTGCATATGAAATACTAAAACAAAAGGATAATTAGATTTTGTGGTTTCATAACCACCTTTTTTAATGAAATTAACCATCTGAAGATATTTAAAAGAGTTCACCAAAGAGATAATTGAATCTAATTGATAACAGAACGTCTACCAATTTGTTTTTTTATAATTTTTCATCAGATAAGGGAATTCAAACCAAAAAAAAACTTCTATTAAACATTGCAGTTCAAACTAAAGTCACAGTGGCCAACAGGTCCTTAGTTCAACAGTTGGGCCATATAATTGATGTAGCCCACACCAAGGTTCAAATTTTGGCAGACCAAATAGCTCTATATGACTAAGTCGGTGTAAAAGGGAAAGTGCAACCCTTTTGAAACCCTACTTTAAAAAAAAAAAAAAAAAAAAAAAAAACTGAAGTCAAAGTGTCCCTTGCAAGAGAAATTCAAACTAGAAACCAATATATTGTGAGATGTGATATTAACACAGCACAGGAAGGAGAAAATGAACAGAAAACAAAATTGCACAAAACCCCTCCAATAAACACTTACCAATCTTCAAATCTTACATTCTTCTCCAATACAATGCCCTACACTTCTATATATATATATATATATATATATATATATAAGTGTCTCGAGAGTCTCTTGGTGCTTCACATTCTCTCCAAATCTGTGTGAGAATATTTCTTTCCCTTTTTTAATTTTCACTTGTAATTCCAATTCTGTCCTATTCTGATTTTTGTCTTATTCTTGTCCTGTTCTGTTTTTTATCTCATTCAGTATCACAATTTCCAATATATATATAAGACGAGAATGCTGTTCAAAACACAACAAACAATCATTTTTGAAAACAATGAACATGTAGAGGACATTCATCAAAATGTGATAAATGTTGATTACATTGAGAAAATAATGAGAATAATCTATTTAAATGTAACATACCCAAAATCCAACCCCTACATCCTCATTACCAAATATTCAATTTCAACAATAGAGTTCTAAATATTCTCCAATCAGAATTACAAAAGATACAAATGAAATTCAGGTCAAAGAGTTCAAGTTAATGAAATTTGAATGTTAACTTACACAGAAGTCAATCTCCATCAGAGTTGATCATGTGTGGATCAATCCCGAGTCTATATTTCATATTCCAAAACTTATCAAGACCTTATCGTGTAAGGTTCTTGGAGTGCTTCTAGGACGATCCCTTTCAAACACGAAAGAGCATGTTATAAACCTAATCAGTAACTAATAGTCATTCTACAAGGACACATCCCAGTCCCTGTACCTCTACAATGTTATTCATCTACTACCATCAATCGTTTTATTTTACTATTCAATATATGAATACTTGCATATTCCTGCTATATATTGATCCACATAGATGGAACCTAGAATGGCAGCACAGAGGACATCTCCACAACTCAACTAGTGGTGTTGATGAGTTATGCTTCAAAGATATGCAGCAGAAGAGAGCACAACCTACTTTTAGATGTAGGAAAATCTGAAAGTATGCTAATAGACAGTAAACTTCATTAGTGATGGCACTCTATTTGGAGACTTGGGAAAAGGGCATCATTTTGTCGAATTTAAATCTGCATAAAAGTCTCCCATGCGCACTATTCTGTTTGAAATTTCAATACTTTTGCTGCACAGGGCACAACACCTCTCTTCATGAAGGAGGTGTTTATCCTTTCATGTCCGCAAGAGGCACCATGCTGGTCAAATGGGAGTTGCTTCTTTTGGGTTGCAGGTTCAAATCTATGCCCAAGTCCTTTTGCCTAACATCAAAATGGATTGAGATAAATTGAACAAAGAGGACACCAGAGTGTTTGTTTGGCATTTCTCAAAGAATAGCAAGTCTGTCAACAAGTTCAAAACACAGAAAATTCCTTTTTTCATTGAATAGCAATCTTTGCTTTGGCGTCTTTGGTTGACGTTGTCTAGGAAGGCATCACCATGAGAGACTACACAGCACATGTAGCTCAGCCGGACAAGCCAAGTGGACAAAGGCGTTGGGAGGTAGCAGATTTTTTGTTCGAATCTACCCGGGGAATAAGTTTTGTGCAGCAGTTTTCTGGACACGGTGTGATTGCAACCCTTCTTCTAAACAAAGTTGGGATAAATGTTTCAAAAGGCATGTTGCTACGTTGGTTAGCACAAGGCACTTTGCTTCTCGAAGATTTAGGTTCAAACCCTAACCGCTCCATTGGCACTTAGAGGAGGAAGTCATGAATTTTTTAGCCAACGTCACACCCCTGCATGCCACCAAACCCTCTTGTCACATATTTATATCCTGTCATCCAATCAAAAAGAAGGAAGTGCTAAACCAACGATCCAATGGCGATCAGGTGGCACAAAATCAATGGCAAACACCAACACATTAGCAGATGCCATTTTGAGCCCCTTTTTATTCAAATCACATGACTTTTTGAGCTCTTCACATTGGAGATTTCAGTTCAAGGACTTGTTAAAAGTGTTGGGGGTCAAGTTGTGAAAGATGGATCCTCAAGCCTATGTTACTCACCTCAATGGGCAAACTTATAGTATATGATCAACTCAATGACCAGTTTACTACGTAGTAAGAACCTGCAATGCATATTTCAAGAGGAGAAATCAGCAATTCTGATGAAGAAACTTGCCAGCATAAGCAAGAAGAAGCTCTTGGCCTATTCTCCTTGTTGATTGAACTAGAATTGTTTTTCCATATCAAAGAAAAGAACAAACATACATGCTTCAATAACAAATTTATGTTGCACCAATATCGCATACGTTTTTGATCTCCTTTTCATCTGGTTTCTTTGGTGATTTGATTCACCCTTTAGCAACCTCGATCTTGTAAGTTTTGCACCTTTACTCTCCTTCACTTTACTGTTCCAAAACTTACCAAATTTGCAGCTCTAATTGCTGCTCAAATTCCAACTTGCTTGCTGCCCAAAAACTCTCTCAAATCTGCCTCGAAGTTCTCCAAAATCGCAGCTCTTTTCCTTCTCCTAATGTTGTCCACAAGATCTGATTTTGTGGCTCCAAATCTGTTCCTTCAAACTCTGTAACTTGTAGCTATTAGTGCTGCCCAAATGCTGTCAAAAATTCTGCAACTCTCCAATCAACTTCTCCTCTGTTTCACTGTCCAAAACCTGCAACAAATATCTCCAAATTGCTGCCTTCTTTCACTGTCTCAACCTCCTTCAATCTCCTGTTCAAGGGCACTCCAAAATCTGCCCAAATATTTTCAAAAATGCAGCTTAATACTTCCTTCGATTTATTCTCTTGCAACCCTTCAATTTCTTCCTCGAAAATCTGCAACCTCCTCCTTTTCAAATCAGCCTTCAAAACTACTATGGCTGTCCTTAAATTTCCCAAAATAATGGGCTCTTGAATCTTCTCTTCTCCCTCAATCTCCTTGTCGAATTGCAACTCCAAATCTGATCTCCTTTGCTGTCTTCTTCCTCAAGAATCTGAATGTCTTGAAGTCTTCAAAAACCTTCTCCAAAATTTGGCAAACTTCTTGACCAAATATTCTTCCTTTTGGGCTTGTTGTCGGATGGCGACAATTGTCCGAAATCCTTCTTATCAGAAACTTCTCCTTGCTTGCAATCTTCTTCCTCTAGCTTTCTCTGCAACTCCTCCAATAGTCATTCCTTCAATTCCGTAATAAGGCTTTCTCTAAATTCTCCAAATTCTCTTCTGTCCTATCCTCTTGGGTCTTCTAATTCAGCAACTCCTCAACTCTTTTCCTCAAAACTTTAAATGGTCAAAATTGCATGAGTTATTTGGGAAAGTAAATACAACTGAAATAAGTCGCTTGAAATTAGAGCTCTCTTTTCTGAAATGGGCTGAGTTTTATAACGTTGAAGACTATATTGCACGACTCAAGGCACTAAGAGCAAATATTGCATCTTTTGGAAGCAAAAGAAAGAAAGATGATGTAGAATGCATCAGAACTGTCCTTTCTAGTCTCTCTCCTTTTCAGATGTTGAACCTCATGGTTCATGTGGTTCCTATGTTCTTGGAAATACAAAAAAACTTCTCTTGATCAGCTTTTTTCTCTCCTAGTTCATTTTCAGGTAGCAATGAGGAAATGTGGTGGTACTTCTCAAGTACAAGCTCATGCAAAGGAATTCAAACCTAAGGAGGCTAAGAACCAAGGGTCCAAGGGCTAGGCTAAGTCTTCAAATAAGTTGAAGACCATTTGTGGATATTGTAAGAAGGAAGGACTTCCAACCAAAAATTGCTTGTTGAAGCTACAAAGGATTAAAGTTGAGTTTCTTAAGATGGGTGGTCATCTTCCAAGTGAATAGGGGGATTCAAAAGGGTCTTGCTCAACTGTAGAGGCCCATTAGCGCATCCATTATTAGGGAGGGATATGTTATTGTCACTAATGTCTTCTCTCCTTGGCTACTTAACTCAAATTATGAGGGGGTGTTGAAAGTGCAATCTGACTTATGGCCAAGGCCAACATTGTATGGTGTACTTTTGTATAGGCCTATAGGCATTCATTGTACAATGTATTTAATCATTCATTTATGTAAACCCTATGGGTCGTTGTTAACCTTGTTATGGTTAAACCCATCTTATATTTTGTAATTAATCTAAATCCCTTTTGTTATGTCAGCTTAGGTTAATTTATGTAGTGGGAAATTTGGTATTGAATTAAATACCCCCCACCACTCCATCCATTGTATTAGATTGTTGTGATCCTTATCCACGGATAATACAGTGATTATTTATGATGCCTAAGGGCGACCATTAATTTTGTATCTCTTTCTTTCCTTTTTCATCCTTTTATGCTTTCTATATAATATTTGAGTGGATAGATTGCTTCTATTTGTTTCTAGAAATAGGTGTGAATTCCAACACTTCCTATACTTAGGAAGGTGTCTGTCCATAAACCACCTCTTTTGGAGTTCATCTCCTAGTTCAATCTCCATCTTGTCAATGAGTTCTTTCAAACAATGATTGTAGAACTTAAAGCTTTCGTCCTTCTTTTGCTTGGTGGCATAGATTTCTCTGAAGTAACTGAAACTCTTTGAATTCATTCTTCAAATCTACCCAAGTAGAGAACATATTTTCTTGTTTCAAATGCCAATCAACTAGAATCTCTCACAATGCTACTGGAAACAATTCTAACCACATGTTTTCATCTCTTATCCCATTCAATTTTTATACCATCACGCAAGTGCCGATATGCCTAGCGGGATCTTCTTTCCCTCTCCATGAAACTTTGGGCAATTATACCTTCTTACAGCAGCAGCCATGACTACTGGTTGTCTTGTCAACTAACTCACTCATAGATTGACTTGTTGGCAGCTGACTCACTCCATTTGACAATGTTGAAGGCTTTGTGGTGTTGACTTCTTCATCTTCAATTGTTCTCTCGAACTCAATGTCCAACTGTCTTACAATTGGAATACTTGTGCATTTGGTTCATGATCATCATCATGAATAAACATGCATAGGCTTTGGTGACTCCCAAAAGTCCAACCTCCAACAAACACTTCTACTCAATGGTAGTCTTTGCATCAAACTCTCGTCTCATAAGCATCCAGACTCTTCCTCCCGCTCCTCTTATGTTTGTAGCATAGTTACAAAACTTGACAAGTTTTTGGAAAACTTGACAAGTTTTTGGAAAACTTGCCAAGTGCATGCCCAAGTCGAACCTCCCAAGTTTTTTTGACCAAGTTCGACAAGTTTTTTTGGACTTGCCAAGTTTTTCTTTTACTCGCAAGTTCAAGATAAAAACTCGGCTGCGGTGGCAAAAATATAGAAAAACGGCATCAATTTTTTTTTCTAATTTCGCCTCATTTTTGTTGTTTCCACTTGCAAAGACCAAAGAGAAGGTGAAATTCGACCCAAACAACACTCATTTGCATCCTAAACCCGAATTTTTCCTAGTTTTCAAGAATCTAATTAAAGCTACCAAAATGCAGATGAGGAGAAAAAATCAGTTCAAACAATGAGGACATCAATGGTTTTGTCGTTGAGGTTTCGGAGCACTACCCCGAACCCTATAGGGATGCTACCCCTTGACCCCTCCATGTATTGCGACAGGGTGAGCGCGAAGGGCACTATCCCTCGACCCCACAAGGGGTGCTACCCCTTGACCCTACATAGAGGCTCTTGCCCCTTGACCCCAGATAAAGGTGGCGACGGGCATTGCCCGTCATGTTGATGATGCGGCTGATTGTAGAAAGTGAAGTGCACAATCGGAGAACTATGTGTTGTTGGCAACAGTTTGAAGTGATGCCAATTCTAAAAGATGTCTAAAGCAATGAACAAGGCAGTCTGATATATCTTGGGTGTACAGTGTATGCATTGTAATTATAAGATATTCGCATTGTATATTTTGTTCATTTAAGTGGTAGTGAAATTGTGTTGCAGTATTTTATATTTTGTTTCTACATCTAACATACACCCAATAGTTACATTTGAGATTAAAAAACAAGAACATAAGGAAGGCTAATGCCACAAGGCCCACCTGATTACAAAGGACCAAAGACAAAAGGAAAAGAAAAATTAGTCAGCAGAGTACAAAGATGAGGTCAAAGAAGATCAACAATGGAAGTTGAGACCAAAAGGGTAGACAACATTAAGAGGAATCTAAACCAATCTTGTATGGAGTTCCATGGCAATATATCCCACCCCATGCAAAGTATAACACCTTCAATAATCAAGAGCAAAATTTCTTTGCACTTCCTTGTAATATACATTCTCTAGAACATTCATCTAACCACCGGGCCTAGGAACAAACAAATGCTTCTGAAATCCTAACCAACAAAGGAAACAATCACCATGTTTGAGGCAACTCACAAGGATCAAGAATCAAACATGAAAGCTGGGAACAATACAGTGCTTGGGCCCTCTCACAATCCCAATGAGATTTATAAGATGCACATAAAATAGCAAGAGGCCATTTGAAGAAGCACAAAATGTCCTTGAGGTTTCTTTCTAAGACAAGTTGACTAATAATTGTGATATGTAGTTATACCCTTTGAAGGATAATATACTATCCATACTCTGCCAAAGAATAGCATCAACCATATTCAATGTTGGTTTGAGCATTACACCTGTGTATGGCCATAAAACTAGAACGGGAGATAACATGACTTGAAGGATTTTCTAACAATAGCCACTAGCCCATATATAACCATTTGTCTATGGGAGGCATCCCCTAGTACAGCCACAATTTGAGAACCATGGAAATTAGAAGTGATATGTACCAGCCTTATGTACTCTCTATGGACTCTGACTCAATATGAAATATTAGCAAACAATACATATTTATCAAGAGGGAATAATTACAAATAAACATGTCAAATGACAACAAAAGGACTTGTAGATGCTCCAAGACTGAGTCTAACAACCAACTAGCAATTACATTGTTGTGTGTTTTGTCACTTTCATGTGTAATTTAAAATTGTATGGCTTACAGTATTAATTTTGAATTTGTATAATGTTGTGATATGCATGAGAATAAACTTTTTTCCAACGAAAATTTGCATTTTTTTCATTTTTTTTGGCCAAGTTTTTTTTGCCAAGTCCAAGTCTGAGTTTCTCGACTATGGTTTGTACTACTATCTCTTGTCTATTTCCTACTTTATCATCTTGACGAACTGTCTTCATGACCTCCTTCAGGACCTCTCTTGTCAACGTGACCTTCGTTGACGACTGCATCAACACCTTTTCACCTTCATTGGCAACACCACCTTCGACATCTTCAACACTCTCATCATCAATCCTCCCTTCATCTGCATGACCTCTTTTTACTGTATTATTTTTTGCTACAACATCTTTGTCATCTCTATCTTCTCTAATCGTCAGCTTCGTCATCTCTATCTTCTTCAATCGTCAGCAACATCTTGAACAAATTCTCACTTCCCTCCTCCCAAGGGGATCACATCTTGAACAAATTCTCACGTCCCTCCTCCCAAGGGGATCACATCTTGAAAAAATTCTCACTTCCCTTGTCAGCAACATCTTGAACAAATTCTCACTTCCCTTGTCAGCAACATCTTGAACAAATTCTCACTTCCCTCCTCCCAAGGGGATCACATCTTGAACAAATTCTCACTTCCCTCGTCAGCAACATCTTGAACAAATTCTCACTTCCTTTGTTAGCAACATCGTGAACAAATTCTCACTTCCCTCCTCCCAAGGGGACCACATGCATTGAATCTCCAAGGTTTCAACTCCTTTCACCTAGGGAATATCCAAGCATCTTCGTCCAAGGATTGGCTTTGTAGAAGGTCCGCCTTCTACGCTTCCTCTTGCGAAGGGGGCTCTTAAGAATTTGCACCTCTATGCTCACTTCGTCACATTCATCGTCTTCACATCTCAAATCTACGTCTTTTGTCTTCACTATACGCAATACGCTCAAACCTCTATGTTGGTTCTTGTCCTTGTTGTGTGCACCTTCCATGTCCTCTATGTCCATGCACACATCTTAGTGCTTCACTCATTCAACCTATTGTGTTGTGTTCACGCTCATCATGTCTCCTCCTTGATCTAGGGTCATTATGGCAATGGTGTGAAATGTAGTATAGATTTCATTCCCAACAAAAGGAGCAAAAATATCAAACAAAACAAGCAATGAGGAATAAATAGCAATAGCAATTTAGGAACACAACCATTTCATAATGTACAATTGATATATACATCACTTACATAAATATGATCTCTATGACAACACTACAAGACGTCTCTCATCTTCAACAACAACACAATGACACACAATGGCAATCCAATGACAACCCAACACACAAAAGAAGGTACCATTTGACTACTCTCCTATGCAATATATACAAAATTAAAAGAGGGGGTAGGAGGTTACAACCCATAGGTCATCCTCTCTTACCGACCACCAACTAATCATAGCACATCGTCTTATTCATGTTCACAACTTCGTGACATGCAAAATAACAACACTTGAACAATGCTCGTTACAAGACATTGATCAACATACTAACAAAGATAGACAAACTACTTATGTACAACACAACATGCATTTGTAACTCGTTAAGGCAACACCTAAGGTGGCGCCACTTTCAACTAATTCTGCTGATCTATTTGACAGCCTACACAGCTTGCAATTGCTAGTGAGCTTGTGTATCTATCACATTTAGCTGTCTCTCCTACTATTCAATAAAAAGTCAAAACAATAATAATCAAATGGATTAAACTTAAGGTAGAATGAATCTCAAAACACCCATAAGAAAGGGCACGCTATATGATCATCAAAAACATGAGTTTATAACAGATACCAAACCAATCATAAATAGTGAAGCAGAAGAATAAAAGTCTTACCCAAAATGAGGAAACCACCGGAGCGCACTGTGATAAAAAAATCTGCATTGATCAAATACAGATACATATGTTCATATTGTCAACTAAATCTTAACCATTGGAATGTATCTATTCTATGTTAAAACAATAGAAAAACCTCTAGTTTAACACAATCTTAATTATAATAAAAATAGCAATGTCATGAAGAAGGCAAGCTGGTACAAAGTGAGTTGTGTGAATTAAAAGGAAGACATTGATTAGAAAAACATTTTTCATTCTTCTTCATTTCAGAATACAAAATACAGAACTACAAAGATACTAGAACAAATTATATGCAAAAAACAAGACACTTAAACCAAGCTACCCTCTCAATCATATCTTCTTCATGTTTTAACACTTTTAAAGTAATAGAAGGTAGAAAAAAATAAGAGACCTGCCCCAATAAAAACATATTGATGTTCTACATCCTAACTATAAAAAATAATACCAATAATGAGAAATATGATATAAAATAAATATAAAATAACAAGAAACTGCACCCTATGTATCAAATGAGATACATAAACTGCAAATTAATGTCTAAAGTTTTAGCATAAAGATTATCACTTGGTATGATCATAAAATTTTATTAGAAGATAGCAAAGGTTTATTACGATCAACAGTGGTATCCCCCTTTAAGACAACTGCCATACAATTTGCAGGTCCACTGTCCAAATGCCACTACTCCAGCAAGAAGAAGCACGAGTCATCAAGTCATTTATTCTTATATTAATCACTCGGTATGATCATAAAATTTTATAAAAAGATAATAAAGGTTTATTACGATAATCAACAGTGGTATCCCCCGTTCAGACAACCGCCATACACTTTGCAGGTCCACTGTCCAAACGCCACTACTCCAGCAAGAAGAAGCATGAGTCATCAAGTCACTTATTCTTATATTATTTAAATAAGACATGTAAAGCAAATAGCTTATTGTCAAAATAAATTGCACCAAGAAAGTATTCCTAACCAATACAATACAATGGAAAGATAAAACAGAAACACTTACAATAAATATAATGGGACACGAGTTTATTGCATCAATGTTCAATCAGCTACAACTATGACGACACCAAGGAGAATCCAAGAGAGGGCACTCCCAATACATTAGCAAGACCAAGACGTGACTAGAATGTTGGCCTACATAAATTTTCCCCAATTTAATGTTACTTAAAACATAAAGTTCTGCTTGATTTTATTTCAATTGTAAAAGCCATGTGAAGCTCCACTGCAGGTTAAAAGTCCTCAGATATTACAATATAAGAAGGGGACAGTCAAGCTCAATTTTTTGTGTGTTTCTTGGCATCCCAGCAGACTATGTGCTATTTATTTGGACAACTTAGATTTGGCACTTCTTGCTTTTGCCCTAGTCACTAAGAAGTCTTGAGTTACTGTGTCCCAACAGACTGCTGGTTGATGGGTGGATTTAAGATGAGTTGGCATTATTTTATGTCATCCTCTTACCTCATCTAGTTATATAGTAGAGATCATATTCCTTGTTATTATTATGTCATCTTGGTCGATGGTGGAATGGAAGATTAAGGAATCACACTCATAATCTTCTACTTGTGGATATGGGTCCTTAACCAGGATCCTTCACAAGGTACCTACTTTCCAAGATATTCACACACACCTGACAGCTTGTTAATAGACTTGCTACAGTCTAGTAATACTAATAATTTTGGGCGATCGAATTCATAATCTTGTTTTTTGCACATCAAGTGACTTCTTGTTCCTCATCAATGAGAAGTCCCAAGGAAATGTCACTAGACTCATCATTGATGAGCAGAATTAAGATGAACCGTCATTCTTTTGTGCCTCAGTCTCCCTCTCTGTCCTACTCGCGACTCATTATTCCTCCTTTGAGGTAGGAGTCATTTAATTTCCCAACAGATCTACCTGTGCTATGGTAGTCCTGTGTACCTTTCTCCATTGCATTCTTTTCCAATTATGTCATCATGCTGCCTTTGTCATTTTCATATTATAAATGACAAATAAAAAGAAATAATTTCATGTGTAATGTAAATAGTTTCTGAGACATTGTAAATATTTCCCAAGATATTAGTTGAGTTTCAGGTTGTTGCCCTATTCCAATTGGAGGAAATTTCTCCTTGGATGCTTCCACTTCTATTTTCCACTTGTGCTCAACAACTATTAGGCAGGAAGACGACACACTAGGAGTTGGATGGCAAGAATCAGCCCAACCAATCGAGTCTCATTTGTTTAATGATCTCTTGCAATTTCACTTCCCTTAAAAGTAATGTAAGATATTTTACTTTTTTATGTGCATGACCATCCTTGGACATACTATCTTATATTGGCTTGCATCAATTAAATGGATTTCACAAATTATACCCAAATCAAAATCAGTAATTGATCTCAGTACATTTTATGCTTTCCAATGGCAAACATTACGAAAATGCTCGAGTGATAATATTGCAGGGAAATGTTGGTGCTCTACTAGGATTTGGTGGATGCCTCACCTGAAAGTCCCATTTTCTGCATTTTCTGTGTCATAGTTGTGTTGGTGTTCTTCTAAATTATTGTTTTGGAAAGATTCAAGTTTTCAAGAGACAAAGGGATGGTTGCACTTGCACCCCCAGCCCAAAGCACCTTTTACAGACAAGTTCTTGAGAGAGGAAGATCTTCTTCAATGGCTAAACAACCATTAGAGCAGTTAGAGGTACAAAGGAACAGTATAACCAAAAGCCATGAATATGTGTTTTGGAAGCCATGAAGAAAAATTCAATCTTAAAGTTGGAAAGGGAAAAGCAGGTGAAAATAATGTAAATCTAACTTCTGAGAGAGTTAACTTTTCGCTTTTTGGGTGTCCAATTGTCTATGAATGATCTCCGTGACTGGGTTTTCAAGAAATGGACAACATATGGGGAGTGTGAGTTCTGATCATGCACAAGGGAATGCTTTATACTGGCGTTTGCAAACAAGGTGAACCGAGCATTTCAAGGTGCCTCCAATTTCTTTCAGAAAGCAGGCATATTCATGATGGAAAACATATGGGGAATGTGAGTTCTGATCATGCACAAGGGAATGCTTTATACTGGCGTTTGCAAACAAGGTGAACCGAGCATTTCAAGGTGGCTCCAATTTCTTTCAGAAAGCAGGCATATTCATGATGTTTGGCATCTATTTTAGGCCAATGAAGTAGATGTCACCCAGGACCTCTGTCTAGATCAGAGTGCATGCCCTACCGCACAGGTTCTATTCAGATCATCATTTTGAAGCTCTTGGAATTTTCATAGGGCAACATATTTTCACCTACAAGAGGACAATGGGAAGGGGTATCATAAACTATGCAAACAAATGATGGTTCCCAAAACTTTGTTGTTATTATTCTTTCAAAAAAATTAGAATATTTGTGAACCTCAAGTTGGATTGTAATGCTCTTTCGCTTAGTTTCACTTGGGCTTGTTGGTCACAAATCTGCCACAGGAAAGGATTTTGGTATGTATACGCGCCCTAGACCTGGACCAACATTGAAAGGCCGGAGGGAAGAGATGCCCTCCGTGCCAATCTCCGGAGAAAGGCCGGCTCCTTTACTAAACTACTTGGGGTTTTAAGCTAAGAGTGCAGGAAAGAGATAAAAAGAGTAAGGGTGCAGGAAAGAGATAAAAAGTACAGAAAGAAACGTAAATGGATGATTTAAAGGGGAAGAACCAGCAGCACGATTACTAACTAATACCTTGAAGTAGCAGCAATAAATACAAAGAATAAAACATAAATGAACACCACGCTAGCTTCCCTATGTATCCTCTGGAAGAGTTCCAGGATCCACCTATCTTCCTACGCCTAAATCCAGATTTCAGAATTACAGCAGTTGGGAAACATGTGAATATAGCAGAAACACTATCCACAGGCAGCATACAAGAAAACTAACACAGCATTTTCTCCCCTATGTATCCTCCAGGAGAATTCCAGGGTTCTGTCCCCAATCACACACCTAAATTCAGGATTCAGAATTACAGTACGTAAATGAAGACAGAATAGCAGAAATAATCACAGAAGGCGGCATACAAGAGAGAAATGAGGCCCAAAGTTCTTAATATCAATTGCAAAAATCAAGTTACAGCAGCTTTCTAGCAAAAGTTCCCCCCCCTTTTCTCATTACAATGCCAGGGTTTTTATAGAGGACCCGACCCTCTTAGCCATTAATGCGCTGGATTCGGAAGTACGCCCCTGGCAGTTACAAAAATCCGCGCCCGTCCCCTTCTGCGACTGAGGTTTCACATCCATTTCCACAATTAGCAACCATGGCCGCATCAGCCGGGGAAATCTGCATTTATGAGCCGTTTGACTTGTCCTGGGCCGCTCCGGGTGAGGTGCTCGAGTGGATGCACAAGTTGCCCTGGCTTTTCTTCTGCAACTGATAGCTCATATCCTATTGCTACAAATGGGCACCGGGTCTTTCGGGCAAGAAAAACGCATTTATGAAACACTCAAATGTCTTGGAAAAATACCCGGCCTTGGGACGTGTGCCCTTGAAGAAAGCGCCCTCGTCGGTTGAGCCCTGGGAGGAGCTTCGCTGAATTCTGGTTCGGGGCTTTGCTTCGCAGCAGGTGTGGGCCGAAGCGTGAATGATGATCATGTGCTTCGCCCGAAGGGACCTTTAAAAACGGCTTCGCAAAGTTCTTATGCCGAAGCGGATGTTTCCTGCAAAAAGCATGGCCTCTAGCTATTTACTACTTCGCGAGGGATGTGGGCTCAATGCCGCTTCGCTAAGGATTTTGCCCGAAGCGGACTCCTGCCTTAGAATATTTTCTTAATTTTTCGGGGAGAGCAAAGCTTCGAATGGGGAGCTTCGCATAGAAGGCGGCCGAAGTAGATGCTTCGCAGCGGTTTGGGGCGAAGTAGAATTCACCGGAGGAATGGTTCGCCAGAGGAGGGAGCCGAAGCGGATGCTTCGCTCAAATTTTAGCGAAGCACTCCTTCATACTTAGAAAATTTCGGCAATTTATAATCGTTGCTTCGCAAAATTTCTGCCCGAACTAGATGTTGTGGTAGCTTCGCCAGCGAAGCTCATTCTGTGCCTTAGTAAATTTTCGGGCTTTTGTCTGGATCCTCCTGTTTCTCCTCCTTTCTCCTGCGAAGCTTCTTAACCTGGTTTGCTCTGTTGGCGAAGTTCTTGCATGTATGGCTTATGTACAAAGGGGACAAAAATGGAAGCCAAAATTGCTGCAATGCTCGAAAATACATACATAAAAAAGCAAGGGAACAAATTCATGGAAAATAAGAGAATACTTTACAAAATATTAATTCTTTCTACCCCTTCAAGCAATGTGACAAAATTGTCAACATTCCTGGCGGCTCGCGGGGTAACGAGCTCGCCTCGGTGCACGGACCCTCAGCCTTGATCCATTGGGCCAGAGTTGCCTCCAGACCCTTCTCCTTTCTGCTCTTCCTCCTCTGAGAGTGCCTCTGCAGCTACTTCTTTTCCTTTTTCCTTTTCTCCTTCCTCGGGTGTCTGTTCCTGTTGTGACGGCGGGGGAAGACGATCACGGATGCGTTCCATAGTTCGGCGGACATGAGCCCATGCGCCCTTTTGGAAGGGTTCGCGATCCTGCAGCGCCTTGACCAGTATATGGAACCTGTCAATTTGCTCTATATCAGCATGTTTGGCTCTTTCATTCAAATCATTTAAACAAGCAGCAATTCGGCAATATCTGAAGATGAAATCCGTGATTGTCTTTTCCGAGACTGGCTCCACCCAACCATCTATTTCTGAAACATCGCTTTCAAATTGGAGCCAGGCAGGCTTGAGTTCTTCCTTGGTCAATAGGTTCCCGTCATCGTCGGTGAAACTCGGGAAACCCAATCCTGACAGATCTTGAAAATATCCCAGCGAAGTGCGCTGCTCCTGCCCAAACACATCCATGAGATGTTTTGCCTTCTGAGCTTTCCTCAACTTTGAGAAGAAGGCGCGAACAGTGGACTGAGCAGTGGACCAATCTCTTGTCGTCCGACTCATGGCAGTCACCTGCAAATCTTGATATTTGGTGCTCTGAACTTCGAAAGCCAAACTGAGTCGACGCCTTATTTCCTGTATAATTTCATCAACTAGTGGTCCCTTCTGTGCAGCAACACTCTGGGCTTCTGTGATATAAGACAATATTGACAGGGCGCTGGAGGCCCGGGATCTGAAGTTTTTCAACAAGTGTGAACGGATGCTCTTGATTCTGCCCCTATCGAACTGCTCCAAATTTTCCTTTTCATACAACTGTTGTTGCATCTGCAAGATTTTTGCTTCAAATTCCTTGGCCCTCACTTCAGCTTCGGCCTGTATCTTGTTCTGATTTCCCGCTGCAACCTGCAGTTGAGCCACTTGCTGTTTCAGGGCATCCATCTCCCTTTTCATCTGCTCACACTGTTTCTGAGCATCCTCGAGTTGTGAGCGAGCCTTGGCCAATTCTTCTTCCAGTTTGATGTTTGCGTTTTCCACCTCATATCGGCGCTCGTTGGCTATCTTTGCGTGTGCACGAACCGATTCTACCCTTACGTGCACAGACTCAGACTCGTCATCAACATCTAGGTGCTCCAGGTCCTTGACCCTTTCCTGATACTCATAGTCCGCAGGGGTCATTTCCTCAATCGGCTTTTGAACCTTGGGCACCTTCTTCACTTTGTACAATTTTTTGTTCTTCAAATCAAACACGGCGCACTTTTCCTCCTTCGCCAAGGTTCGCCCTCGCCTTTTCCTGGCTTCTCGGAGAAACTTATCAGTATTCTGTCTGGCCTGGAGCAGCTTCTCCGCCAGAGGGCGCTCTTTGATTAATGCCAACTCACTTTCAATTGAGGCCGGGTTACCAGCCAGGGGTGTAAATAGGTACAACGACTGTAAGGATGACGCTTTGCCAATGGGGTTGGCGATAGGTGTAGTGGGGGATCTTGTGGGTGAAGTGATGGGTTGTGCTGCCGTGGAGCGGGTGTCGGGGTTAGGGAGTGAAGTGTCACCCCCAGACTGTTCGGGTGTTGTAGGGTTGGTGGCGTGGATGAGTGGCGTTTTGCTAACGGACGCGTCCCGGCTAGGTGATTCGGATGTTGTGGTGATGCTTGGGGAACCGGCGGGGTTACGAGACACGGCTTGGGTGAACGGGGTGGTGGCAGCAAACGAAACCGCATGAATGGGCGACTGTTCAGTAGAACATAGGGGGGATTTGTCCGAAGGGACAGAAAATTCTAGGGGCCCTTCGGCTGGGACTGCTATAGACACGATTTGTGATACAAGAGCAGGGGAAAGAGGGCGCGTACCTGCGTGCTCTAATGATAGAGCAGTAACGGCGAAATCTTGAGTGTCTGGCTCGCGTCCGCTTTGCGTTTCTGCTCCTTCGACATTCTCAGCTCTCCCTTCTTCTACCTTTTCTTTTTCTTGGAGGTATTCCTCCACATCAACGACATCAACATCAACAAACTCTTTCTCTTCCTGCAGCGGTGGTTCAAGTGCCGCTCCTCCAACGTTCGCCTCAACTGAGGCTACTGCAAGTTGCTCGCCAGAAGCACCGGAGGGTCTGGTGCGAGGTCGCTTTGGGTGCGGGGGAGGCATTTGAATTTTATCAAGCTTCTTTCTCTTCTTCTTTTCCTCCCTTTCTTGCTGCTGCGCTTCTCTTCCGATGTCTGTATCAGAACCTCCAGCAAGCTCGTTCGGCAGCTCCTGCTGTGTTACTGCTACCTCTTCTTCTTTTTCTTGTTCGGAGATATCCTCAATCCTTCTTGGGCTCTCGCCCGAGCCTGGGGCGCTAGGGGGAATGAAATCAGCGAAGGAGATGGGTTGCCAGGATTCAACGTTGGCCTCATAAAAAATGGCGAAATCTTTATCCATCTCTAGAAGCCCATACGATTTTTGCTTCCGGCGGTGGACTCTCATCACCCACCATTCTTTCAACTGCTCTTCGCGCCAACTTCTTAGTTCCCCTCTCAAATCGTCCTTCATTTTCCTCCAGAATGTCGAGTCCGGTCCTGGAAAAGGGTGCCGAGCAGGGTCGTATTCGGCCTCAATGGCATAGAAATCATGCCACGGGGGCAGCGTTTTCATTCTCTCGACATGCCATTCTAGATCCCTTCCATTGGGGTTGTTCCTCTGCTCAACTATTTCCGGGTGGGGGCAGATGTGGAAATTTTTAAATCTGAGGTGGTCCCTCATTACCCCCAAAGGGTCATAGCACCATCGTTGTGGAATCTGCAACAGGCCGAAGTCGGCAAGCTTCTCCTGTAGATGAATATATTGCTTGAGGGCAAAAACTTCAATGACCCCCATTTTGAAAGGGAAGTCGCAGGTCGGTGCCCACTTTCGGCCGTGGCCGTAGACTACATTGGTTACGTCGCTCTGACGAGCGACTTCTAGTGCGAACTGGTATTCAGATGTGTAGAGGGGCAACAGGAAGGGCTTTCCTGTGAACCCAAACAGATGGATGACAAGTCCCTGTGTTAGCTGGAAAACATCGCCCCTCCTCTCAATGATGACCTTATCCCTGAGAATCGCGGGCACTCGAGGGCAGGAGCCTTGCATGAGTTGCATAGCAGGTCCCAAGAACTGCTGATTGAAAGCATAGTATGATTCTGACTTCGCCAGGAGGGAAGTCCACTGGTATACCGGTTGGGGAACTCCATCCTTGCCGATTTGACTGACAACAATATGAGGAAAACGCTCCTAGGTATGGTGAAAGAACAGCCAGATCAGGAAAGAGCAGGGCCCGAAATACTGGTCTGCGCCAGAACTTTTCAGATTGGCCAACCGCGTGTGTAGAGTTCGGGCTATCCACTCCGCCCAGTCAAAAAATATCGGGTTGGTGTGGGGCCGTGAAGGGTCTGGAGCGTAGAACTCTCCTCGTGAAATGCATTCTGCAAGCGCTACTTGCCAAGGGTACACAGCATCGTCAGTGGACAGGCCTGCCACCCATGCAATGATGGAGAATATGTCCGGGTATCTGAAATCGCTGAGGGGGCGAGGCATCTGTGGCAATTTCCCCGAAGGGAGCCCATCCTTCAAATTATTTTTCAAAAATTTAATAATGTGATCAGAGGGGGTGAATCTCCCCATCTGTTCGCTTAGGCTGACATTGCGCACAGAATACCCCTTAGGCGGCCCCTGCCTCGGGGCGAAAGCCTCTTGTACGTCTTCTTTGAAAATAGTGAACAACTTGTTGCCTGCTGCATCCAGGACCTGCCTGGTTGAGGGCTGGTAGTTCTGCGCAATTGCATGAACTAACTCAGGGCAGTGATGTACTGGTGGAGCGAGATACCAGTAGATGTGGGAATAGTAAGCAGCAACTCTCTTATGTTCCGTAGACAGCCGGCTTCTCATGAAGTCTATGGTTTGTCGAAGCTCGGCTATGCTCTTGGAAAGCACAGTGTCCTTTATCTTCTCCCACCCGTCAATGGGCGGTTCCACGAGCTGCTCCTCTTCAGATTCTTCCCCTTCTTCTATGGCTTGCTTTTCGGGGCGGAGGTTCAGGTCGACCTTCTTCGGTCTATGTCGTTTTTCCTCCTTCATCTTCTTGTTTTTTTCTGAACCTGCCACTTCGGGCTCTTTTCTTTTCTCCTTTGAAGCTCTTTTTCCCATTATTACTTACAGAAGACAGCAAGGTTTTGCAGCAGAGTGGTGCGAGAACAGCAGGGTTCTGGTTAGGGCTCCTATGCTTCTTCACGCTCGAAATTACCAGTGGGTAGATAGCTTTTTTGCCAATGGAGCTCGGCTTTTATAGATGGGAATTGAAACTACTGCCATTAATGGAACCTGCTAAAATTAAATTGGCAAATCGGGCCGAAGAGATCACCTTGCCTTTTGATTGGTTTTGCGGCGTCTATGCACGAGGGCCAAGGTGCTTTGAATACCTAACCGTGCCTTGAAGATTTAATTTTCTGTTACCTCGTACCTGGGCACGACTTTTAATCATAACTAAATTCCCTTGGGCTGCGCTCCGCCACCTTTGCATTAATTCCACATGCTCTGAACGTTTTTCTAGGCTTCCGCTGGCACACGCCTCGAGGCACGTTTTAAATGCGTTTTCATTTCGTTTTGCTGCTTCGCAAAATTTGGGAGCAACTCAGGAGTTCGGCAAGCTTTTTTCCCGAAGTAGATCTTGCGCCTAAGGTTTAGCGAAGCGGACCTTTGCAAATGGCGCTTCGCTGGAGTCTTGAGCGATCCATAGGTTCGCTATGCCTCGGACCCGAAGCTGTTTTCTTCACGGCATTGAGATTACCTTGCTATTTCGATGACTGACTGCTTCGCAAAGAATTAGCCCCGAAGTGGAAGTTCGGCTTCTTTTCGAGCGAAGCATTTACTTCGCGCATTCTTCCAACTTCATCGTTTTTATGGACTTGGGAAATGGTTCGCTAAATTATCACCAGAATGTCGCTTCGCTTGGTCCTTTTGTGTGAAGTATCTCCCGTGCCTTAGTCAATCGGAAGCTTCAAGGGGGCCTTTTATCTATTCCTTCGGCGAAGCTTGCTTCTGGGCGAAGCTATTTGTATCCGCTTTCTCCCTTCGGCCCTGGGCTTTATGAGCCATCCCTTGACGTTGGTTTTGTTGGCGATGCGCCGTACTCCGGTTCCGAGCTTTACTTTGATGCTGTTTGGTCTTGGAGGAACCTCCTTCACGCCATTCCATCTTTCGATGCTGAGACACTTCGCGGCGAACCAACTCACGACAGCCACTTCGCGTAAGGAATTTCCGAAGGAGATTTCACTAGACTTGGTGAAGACGGACTTAGTGGTCCTGAGCCGGAATTAGCTGACATTGCGGCGAGAGGCCGCGATCCTTTTCTAACTATATTTCTAACTCTAAAAGGCCTTGAAACAAAGTATATACAGGTGTAAATGACAAAATGCTATATACAAGGGCAAAAGTTTTGGGGTACCTTTTAATGATGAAAGGTCTTCAAATGAAGACCGTTTACAGGGATCGGCAAGGTTTGGCCGGCCTCGTCCTTAAGGATAAAGGAGTTAGCCGAATTCACCTTCACAATCTCAAATGGCCCTTCCCAGAACGCGTCGAGCTTATCGTGGTTGCCTGGCTTGGCCTTCCATGAGTCCCACTTCCATACTAAGTCTCCGACTTTGAAGGTGCGGGCAGAAGATTTCCTCTTGAACCAGTCTCGGGTAACTTGTGCATGCCTTGCGAAGTCCTCGTAAGCCTTTTCTCGGTCCTCCTCCAACTGCAGCAATTGGGCTAGTCTTGCTTCCATGGGATCAAATTCCCCTTTCTCATCATCTAGCATCCATAAAGCGGGAATTTCTATATGAGTTGGCAAAACAACCTCTTTGCCGTACACCAAGGCATAGGGTGAGGTCTTAATCGACCTTTTGATAGAGATCCGATCAGCCCACAGGGCGTGATCCAGAAGGAGGTGCCAAGTCCTCTTGTTTTTCTCCACAAGCTTTCTCAGTAATTTCAACAGGGTTTTATTTGTTGATTCCGCTAACCCATTACCCTGTGGATAGTAATTGGAGGTGGTCTTGAGGTATATTCCATACTTACAGGCGAACTCATTTATCCTGGCGCCTATGAATCCGGGACCGTTATCTGTTACTATTGCTTCAGGGACGCCGAAACGGGTAATTAAGCCTTCCAGGAATGTGATAACTGTCTCCTGATCGGCGTGTTTTGTGGGCACTGCTTCGGCCCATCTGGTGAAATAGTCAGTCGCAGTCAAGATGAATTTGTGTCCTGCTGAGGAATTTGGAGATATGACTCCAACAAAATCTAGCCCCCATTGCTGGAACGACGCTTCGACTTGGATCGGTCGGAGAGGCAGAGGGGCGTTCTTGTTTCGGCCAGCGAACTTCTGGCATTGCTCGCACTTTCGGCAGACGGCGAAGGCGTCGGCGAAGACCGTGGGCCAATAATAGCCCGCCCTAATTATTCTTAAGGCCGTTGGTCTCCCCGAAGAGTGCCCTCCTGACATCCCATGATGGAAATCATTTAAGATTTTTTCTTTTTCATTCTCCCTGATGCATTTCAAGAGAACACCATCAAGATTTTTGAAGAATAACCCCTCGGAGCGTAATACATAGCGGAGGGATCGCATCCTGAAACGACGCCGCTGCGAAGCATCCAGGCGCTGGGGACACCTGCCGGTATTGAAATATCTGACTATCTCGCTGACCCAATCCTCTTCATCAGCTACTTGATTTGCGAAGCTTCCTTCTGCTATAGGGTCGTCCCATTGGCAGGCTGTTACTTCGGCAACGATGCTCTTTGCAAGCTCCTGGCATAGCGCGCGACCGCGAACTAGTTTTGTGGGTCGAATTTCGATATCGAACTCTTGTATTTTGTTTACCCAACCAGCCCTTTTGCTGCCCATCTCTCCCTGAATAATGAAGTTCCGCACGTCTGGATGGACGACGAACACCGTGACTCGGCTTTGAGAGACGAAGTGCTTGAATTTCCTCAGGGATTTCATAACCGCATGCACTTGGCGTTCAATGAAGTTGTATTTCTCCTCGTGAGGCTGTATTACTTGGCTTAGGAATGCGATGGGGCGCTCCTCGCCATCATCTCCCTTTTGCGTTAGGACCGCGGCGTAGCTTTCTGGTTCCCCTACAACATACAAAATGAAGTCTTTGCTGTAATCAGGGTTGATCAGCACGGGGGCCTGAGCGATCCGGGCTTTGATCTCCTCGAATGCCTTCTTTCTGTTGTCGGTCCATGCAAATTCAGCATCCTTTTTCAGGAGTTCGGTCATTGGCTTAATGACTTGGGCAAAATCTGGGACGAACTTCCTCACGAAGTTGATTTGCCCAAAGAATGACTGTAGCCCTTTCTTATTCAACGGAATTGGAAGCTTTAGGAGAGCTTCAGCTCTGTCAGGGTCTACGGCGAGCCCCTTTTCTGATATGACATGCCCTAGTAGCTTCCCTTCGCTCACCGCGAAGATAGACTTCTTCGGGTTGATGGAGATGCCAAATTCTCTACACTTTTCAAATATTTGTTGTAAGTGCGAAGTGTGATCCTCTCTCTTCCTGGAAAAGACAGTCATATCATCTAAATAGATGACAATAATTCTATTCAGCAGTTCGCCGAACGCTAGATCCATAGCTCTCTGGAAGGTAGCTCCGGCGTTTGAAAGACCAAACGGCATTCGCTGGTAAGCAAATGTTCCCCACTTAGTGGTAAATGCCGTTTTATGTTGGTCCTCATTTTTGACCCAGATCTGATTATACCCTGAAAAACCATCAAGCAATGAAAAACGCTGGGCCCCGGCTACTGAATGCAAGATCTGGTCAATCTGCGGAAGGGGATAATGATCTTTCAAGGAAGCCTGATTTAAGTTGCGAAAGTCTACACATAGGCGAATATCCCCATTTTTCTTCCTGACGGGGACGAGGTTCGCAACCCAAGAAGAATGTTTTATTGGATAAATGATCTTGGCCTCAAGCATTTTCAGAAGTTCGGCCTTCATGAGGACCTCGATCTTTGGGTTGACTGGCCTCTGTCTCTGTCTGAAAGGCTTGACCCCTTCTTGCAGCTCGATCGTATGTTGGATCATTTGGCGGTCGTAACCTTTCAAGTCTTGATAAGACCATGCCACTATGTCTGGATACCTCTTGCATAAGGATCGGATTTGTTCCAGTTCTGCTGAAGTGCAATCTGTCCCAACCTTTATCGCCTTCCCTGATTCGAGTTCCAGATCTTGATATTGCTTCACGTCGACCTTGATTCTACGGGAGGCTGCTCTGTCGTTCTGATCGAACAGGCTTTCTAAAGTGATTAGTCCCTTCGGGACATGGTTGTTTTTCAGCTGAATTAATCCTTCATATTCTTCATCTTCGGAATCCCTTCCTTCAACTGTGGCAGCCTCTTGGACTAGAAAATTAATGATTTGCTCATCACTGTCAAAGACTTGCCAATGAGTGTCTCTGTCCGGCACGGAGGGCCTATAGATAGTCCTCATGGTTTTGGGCTTGTGTACCATGTCGTCGGCTGGAGAATATCTGGCCCCGATAGAAGCCAAGATGTCAGCATGTCTATTTTTCTCTCGCGGGATAGACTGCACATTAAGTGATTCGAACTGCTCGAACAGGTCCCACACTCTATTGCGATATGCCTTAAGATAATGCTTTTTGGAAATGCATTTATTGGTGACCTGATTACATACCAGTTCCGAGTCTCCGAAGATTTGGAGATGTTTGATGCCTAACTTTTCCGCTTTCTTTAGTCCTAGGCAAAGGGCTTCATACTCGGCTGCGTTGTTGGTGCAGCTCCAAGCCAGCCGGTAGCAATAATCTCTTTGTTCACCGGATGGCGAAACTAGGGATATCCCTGCCCCGACGCCGTTCTTGCATCTGGCACCATCAAAAAATAATCTCCACAGCTCATCTCGGGCAGCTCTTATATTTCCTTGCATCAGCTTCGTGGAATCTTCGGACCTGGCGATGGAGTAGCATCCCACTTCTGTTTCTATCATTGCGTTGAAGTCCGTTAGTGAGAATTCGTCTTCAGCACTCAACTGCTCGATAGATTCCTCCAACAAGTCCACCTGCTCTATCCCTTCGGCTATTGCATGGACAGAATCTTCATTTTCCCCTTCTTCGGCCATCTTTTCTATGAGAAACGTAGAAGGCTTCTCATTGTAGATTTTAACTTTTCTTCCTCTGAAGGGGACTTCTAAATGCGAATAATCCATGGACAAATATCCGCCCAGTTTAGCAGTGAACTCCCTTGAGAGACACATGCTGAAATAGGGCTCGAGATCAACCACTACTACCTCTTGAATTACCACGATTTGCGGTACTTTATGCAGCCTGATAGGTATGTCCTTGATTACGCCGAATGTCTTCATAGGGGTGCCGTCGAGCTGGAGCACACCTTGACTGCTTCGTGTATACTCCATTCCTATTTCCTCGCAGACGGCTCTCGGCATGACAGTGGTCGCGGCACCGGAGTCAATCATGCAATTGTGGACTATGTATCCTTCCATCTGTAGGGATAAGTAGAACGGAGGAGGCCTATTTTTCCCGGTGATTGAAGTGGGTAGGGGTTGAACCAGGACGGGCTGTGGTGATTTTCCTGTTTTTACTGACTTCAAAGACTCTTGAAGCAGGTCTACCTGTCCCGGTAGTTGCAAAGCATCATACAAACTGATCTTAGCAGGGATCTTCTTCAGCTCATCCACAATGTTGTATGCTATGGAGGCAGGCATCTCTGGTTCCTTCACCGTCTCATACTTCGTCCGATATTGCTGTGTAGCTTCGACCCTCTGCCGCTTAGTTAACGAAGGGAATTTGAGCTTTTCTCTAGCCTGCTCTTTAGTCTCCGCTTGGGGCGGGACTTCGCCTTTTCCTTCGCCGGCAGGGGTTGAGAGGCTTTGTCGGGAGCCTTCCCAGGTTGCGGATCTTTCTCGCGGCGGGTATACACCTTCAAGGGGCTCATCTGAGCCGCATCTACTTCCATGGGTCTTTTACCCCCTTTAGTGAGGACTGAAACCTGTTCCTCCTCGGATATTGCCAGGTTATGACCCGTCTGCATTATTACATTGACTTGACCGCTGGAGGCACTGCCCGACAAAGTCTGGACGTAATGCTGATGCAGCATGCAAGTGCCCTCCTCGTGTGGGTCATTGCAGGTGGAGCACCAATGCACGTAATCAGAAGTGCTTGGCTCCTCGCTAATAGCGGCATTCCTCGCCGGAGGTCTGCCTGGTTGCGCTGCTTGGTCCTTAGTTAGCGCCGGTGGAGGATACGACCTTCTTGGCAAGAACTCTTGCTGCGCTTGCTTCTTCTTCATGACGGCCATGTCATTAGACAACGTTCGCACGGTAGAATTTAAAGATGAGACCTCCTGCAACAACTTAACCTGTATGTCCGTGGCCGGAGGGGCCGATGCTACTGGAGCTGGCAATGGGGCTATTGCTGGTACTGTAGGCAAAGCGGGGTATTGAGGTGGCGCTGGTAACGTCGGAAATGGTGGCGGAATTGAAGGTTGAGGTGGCGGAGTTGTAGGAAAATGTATTTGTGGGGCGGAGAATGGGGCTATCAAAGGGTTGGGATTCCATGGCGGAATCGGGTACGTTGGAGATGCAGAAGTTTGCGAAGCTGCGGCGCTAGGGTATTGCGTCTGGGGAAATTATGGGAAAATAGGCATCGGCATCCTCGGGGGAAGTTTACCAATGGCGATTAGATCCATCTCCGCCTTTTGGGCCAACTCATACAATTCGGGGAAGGTATTCACATTGGAAAACCTTATCATCATGCTGATATCGGCGTTGAAGGCCCTCAGGTAGTAATAAGTTGCAGCTTCGTTAGTTGGCCGTAGTCCGGTAGGTACCCTTTGCCAGGTTCTGGCGAACCTCACATTGAAATCGGCTATCTCTTCTTGAGGGTGCCTTTGGATTGTCGTGAACTGGTGCAGAAGAGAAGGCGGGTCGGCGGATTCATTGAATCCCCTCATCAGTTGTCCAGCTAACTGGTCCCATCCTGTTATGGTGCCAGGTGGTAGGGATCTGTACCAGTAAAGGAGTTTCCCTCGGAGAGACAGAATCAAAAGCTTCACCATGACTCTTTCTTCTGTGATATCATGAATCGCGGCCAAGGAAGCAATGTCCTGGATATGTTCGAGGGCTGTCTTTCCAGTGCCGTCGAACGTAGGGATTTTCTTCATTGCAGCAGGTGGAACTTGCCCCTGTCCCGCTAGATTTAATGGTCCGGAAGAATTCCATGCTGGGAACAATCTGGGCGGCGGTTGCGTTGTCTGTTGCTGTTGTTGCTGCATTTGTTGTTGATGTTGTTGGTGTGCCATACTTGCGCTCGGATTCGGTTGGTTCGGTAAAACCGAAACTCCCGAAGTTCCTGATTGGTGAATCGGTGGAACGGAGGCGCTTTGGTGATCTGGGGAGTTAGGGGGATTAGGGGGGAGACTGGCCGCTGTACTGTCCGAGGTTAGGCCTTGTTCGTTAAAGACAGCCTCTTGCGAGGACCCTTCGCGTAGGAGTGACTCAGGTGTGACTAACCTAGGACGCTCCCCAAACGCATTAATGTCAAGCTCGAAGAATTCAGTCTCTTCTCCACTATTCCTAACTTTCCATCTCGTTCGCATGAAGGCACGGATATTTTAGTACCGGTCTCTAAGGCTTTGAGATTTTCAGGTTGAACAGAGTCGCCAGATGCTAGAGTCTTATAGTAATGAGACGAGCATCAACCCTCACTACCACTCATAAGGTGAGACTGACCGAGTCCCACCGGGCGTGCCAGAAACTGTTGGTCACAAATCTGCCACAGGAAAGGATTTTGGTATGTATACGCGCCCTAGACCTGGACCAACATTGAAAGGCCGGAGGGAAGAGATGCCCTCCGTGCCAATCTCCGGAGAAAGGCCGGCTCCTTTACTAAACTACTTGGGGTTTTGAAGATAAGAGTGCAGGAAAGAGATAAAAAGAGTAAGGGTGCAGGAAAGAAATAAAAAAGTACAGAAAGAAACGTAAATGGATGATTTAAAAGGGGAAGAACCAGCAACACGATTACTAACTAATACCTTGAAGTAGCAACAATAAATACAAAGAATAAAACATAAATGAACACCATGCTAGCTTCCCTATGTATCCTCTGGAAGAGTTCCAGGATCCACCTATCTTCCTACGCCTAAATCCAGATTTCAGAATTACAGCAGTTGGGAAAATACATGAAATATAGCAGAAACACTATCCACAGGCAGCATACAAGAAAACTAACACGGCATTTTCTCCCCTATGTATCCTTCAGGAGAATTCCAGGGTTCTGTCCCCAATCACACACCTAAATCCAGGATTCAGAATTACAATACATAAATGAAGACAGAATAGCAGAAATAATCACAGAAGGCAGCATACAAGAGAGAAATGAGGCCCAAAGTTCTTAATATCAATTGCAAAAATCAAGTTACAACAGCTTTCTAGCAAAAGTTCCCCCCCCTTTCTTCATTACAATGCTAGGGTTTTTATAGAGGACCCGACCCTCTGAGCCATTAATGCGCTGGATTCACAAGTACGCCCCTGGAAGCTACAAAAATCTACGCCCGTCCCCTTTTGCGATTGAGGTTTCACATCCATTTCTACAATTAGCAACCATGGCCGCGTCAGCCGGGGAAATCTGCATTTATGAGCCGTTTGACCTGTCCTGGGCCGCTCCGGGTGAGGTGCTCGAGTGGAGGCACAAGTTGCTCTGGTCTCTCCTCTGCAACTGATAGCTCATGTCCTATTACTACAAATGGGCACCGGGTCTTTCGGGCAAGAAAAACGCATTAATGAAACACTCAAATGCCTTGGAAAGATACCCGGCCTTGGGACGTGTGCCCTCGAAGAAAGCGCCCTCGTCGGTTGAGCCCTTGGAGGAGCTTCGCTGAGTTCTGGTTCGGGGCTTTGCTTCGCAGCAGGTGTGGGCCGAAGCGTGAATGATGATCATGTGGAGCTTCGCCCGAAGGGACCTTCAAAACGGCTTCGCAAAGTTCTTATGCCGAAGCGGATGTTTCTTGCAAAAAGCATGGCCTCTAGCTATTTACTACTTCGCCAGGGATGTGGGCTCAATGCCGCTTCGCTAAGGATTTTGCCCGAAGCGGACTCTTGCCTTAGAATATTTTCTTAATTTTTCGGGGAGAGCAAAGCTTCGAATGGGGAGCTTCGCATAGAAGGCGGCCGAAGTAGATGCTTCGCAGCGGTTTGGGGCGAAGTAGAATTCACCGGAGGAATGGTTCGCCAGAGGAGGGAGCCGAAGCGGATGCTTCGCTCAAATTTTAGCGAAGCACTCCTTCATACTTAGGAAATTTCGGCAATTTACAATCGCTGCTTCGCAAAATTTCTGCCCGAACTAGATGTTGTGGTAGCTTCGCCAGCGAAGCTCATTCTGTGCCTTAGTAAATTTTCGGGCTTTTGTTTGGATCCTCCTGTTTCTCCTCCTTCTTTCTCCTGCGAAGCTTCTTAACCTGGTTTGCTCTGTTGGCGAAGTTCTTACATGTATGGCTTATGTACAAAGGGGACAAAAATGGAAGCCAAAATTGCTGCAATACTTTGAAAATACATACATAAAAAAGCAAGGGAACAAATTCATGAAAAATAAGAGAATACTTTACAAAATATTGATTCTTTCTACCCCTTCAAGCAATGTGACAAAATTGTCAACAGGGCTCTTGTGAAACTAGTCATTAGTGAAACCCTTAATCTTGCATCAAACAGCTCTTTTCATGCCAATAAGTACACATGTCAGACAATGACAGAATATGGACATTCCATAAAGTGACTGATGCAATGCTCATAAAGCCAAAAATCTAGTGAAGAACCAGCAATTTTCCGCTGCGCCAAACTGTTGTCCATTCCTAGAGCAAACTAGCTAGTTTTCAAGCATGAAAAGCATATAAACTTGCTAAAGTTCCATATCGTAAAATGCAAGTAAACTATTGAAATGTACATCCAATATGCCCTTGTTTGTAGCTTCGCATAGTGCCTCTCAATGGTATCCTTGCTCTCTCCCTGCAGGGAATGCCTTGGGCCTGGTCCTGGAACTCCATATCCCCCTTCTTTTTGTTGGTTTTGATCCAAACAAGACTCATCTAATCTCTTCCTCTTCCATGACATTTCCTAACTACTGAGATTCTTCCAAGTGTAAAACATGCATGGAGATGATATGCAATGTTTTCCCCTGCACATATTCCTCTTGACACTTTCCCAAATAATTTTTAGGCCACCTTGCACAAGCGAACATAACCTATTGATTGGACAGGTTTTTTGGCCTTTTAAATGCTTAAGGATAGGCAGGTTGATTTGGATAAGCTAAAGGATGTGGCGGTTATTGTGCTCATTATAAAAACTGCTTATAACTGATTTGTACTTTTATTAAATGTACAAACATTCTTTGAAAATAATATCATGAAAGTGATACTTCCTCTTCCGTTTTATTAATAGTGTGCAATTGGAGTATCTTGTTTTTATAAATTGTTCTTGTTCTTTTGGTGCTCTCTCTTTGGGTTGCTTTGTTTTGCAAACCCTGTTTTCAACAATTGGTATCAGAGCCAATGTTAAAGCTTAGAGTTGGTGTTGAAGCTAGGAGTCCCAAGCACTTGTAAAGTGGCTTAGGGGGAATGTTGGAGCAATGAGTAAGACTCCTACATTTGAATCGTAGGCTAGTTCAAGGAGGAGCCAGAAGCTCATAGGAGAGCAACCTCAATAGATGGAGGTCCTAGATTCGAGTCCTAGTTGGTTCATACCTTTAATAGGGTATGAGAGCTGAAGTAATCAAATTAAAAAAAAAAAACAAGAAGATGCAAAGCTACATTAAAAGAGAAAGAGCAGCAGTAAGAGTATACCCATGTCCTCTCTTCATTTGGCTGGAAAAAGGGGGAGTGATGAGAAAAAAAAAAAATTTGAAAGAATGTTTCCATGTCCTCTCTTCATTTGGCTGAAAATGATTGTGAATCGGTTAATCGGTTAATGTCCTCTTTTGTAGTGGGACTATGTTCAGAGTCTCCAGTTAGGCATATTCATTCTCAGGCTTCTTTTAAGTGAACTCGTTCAAAATTGCATGCTGGTGCTGATTCTGATTTGTTGAATAGTAATTCATTTGGGGTTTCAGCCTGAGACAACATTTCCTGGCGTGATGCAGAATAAATTTCAAGCTAATGTCTTGGAAATTTAGGGGCACATGATGCAGAATAAATTTCAAGCTAATGTCTTGGAAATTTAGGGGCACATGATGCAGAATAAATTTCAAGCTAATGTCTTGGAAATTTAGGGGCACATGATGCAGAATAAATTTCCTGGCGTGATGCACATGGAGATGGTGCTTTATGCGTTGTGTCTAGAAGGCCAAGGTCGGGAACATCATAAAGGTGGGTGGTTCCATTATTCAGCATATACGACGGGACATTGGTGTGCATTACCATGCAAGAGATCGTGACAGGGTGCGAGGAACGGGTTATTCTGATTTCTATGCAGGACAATCAAGGCAGGGATGGAGATTATGATTTTCATGGGAGGTTTGGCAATCCTGTCGGAGAACCTCTCGCCCGCTCAGGAGGCCCTCGATGAAAGTTTAAATATATTAAAAAAATATTGGGCAAAATTATTCAGCAAATGAGGGATGAACCAAAGGTGCCGATTAGGTTTCTGCCCAAAGAGCAGAACCCCCCATGTGCTGGGGCTACAGATGAGATTTTGCAGGTTGTAGGTACCTTAAATGTGGTAGTTTGGAAACATAAGCCGAATCTGCTATTTTTGCGGAAAGTTAAATGCACAAGTTGAAGAGAAAGTTTTGTTTAAGAAATTAAAAATTGGAACCTTAAGCATTAAGGGGGAGAATGTTAAGTAATTGTTTTATTTGTAATGCTTAAGGATAGGCAGGTTGATTTGGATAAGCTAAAGGATGCGGCGGTTAGGTGCTCGACTGCTCATTAAAGAAACTGCTTATAACTGATCTGTACTTTTATTAAATGTACAAACATTCTTTGAAAATAATATCATGAAAATGATCCTTTATCTTCAATTTTGTTAATAGTGTGCAATTGGGGTATGTTGTTTCAGTAAATTGTTGCTGTTCTTTTGGTGCTCTCTTTTTGGGTTGCTTTGATTGCAGACCCTGTTTTCAACAAAACCTTCAATAGAAATTCTGTCTTATTTGGAGCTCACAGGAAACAGAAAGTAGGACTGTACAGTAAACCAAGTTTTGCCATTTTGAATTGTCAAATGGATATATTTTGGCATGAAATTTATAGTAGACTTAGACCTCTACATCCTCTTTCACCTGCAAAAAGAATCACTAAGTTTGGATGATGGAACTTGATTTTTCGCTTCTTCCAACTTGCACTAACATTGAAGGTCTTCATCACATACTTGGTGACATTTCGCATCCAACAGGTAATGGAACTCTCATTCTTCTTTCTGCAAAATATGCATGGATACTTGTCCCAACAAAATTGCAATGAATATCTTCCTTCTATAGTGAAAACAAGTTATGGAAATTGAATTAGCTTCTTGGACCCTAGTTTTCTTGAAGAATAAGCTGTCCAACATTATTGGATTCCCTCAAGTCACCATAAGACCAAGAAAACTTGCCCTCATAACAACATAATTTGTAATTCCCACCAATGGAACCTTAAGACAATCCTTTTCAAAGGATTGTAATGCTGTTTTGCTTAGTTTCACTTGGGCTATTGTGAAACTAGTCACTAGTCACTGAAACCCTTAATCTTGCATCCAATTACTATTTATATGCCCTTAAGTACTCATGTGACACAATAACAGAGTATGGACAGTCCATAAGGAGACTCAATGCAATGTTCATGAAGTCAAAAATTACAGCAGTTGCGAAAATACATGAATATAGCAAAAACACTAACCACAGCCAGCATACAAGGAAACTAACACAGCGTTTTTTCCCCTATATATCCTGCAGGAGAATTCCAGGGTTTTGTCCCCAATCACACACCTAAATCTAGGATGTAGAATTACAGTACGTAAATGAAGATAGAATAGCAGAAATAATCACAGAAGGCGGCATACAAGAGAGAAATGGGGCCCAAAGTTCTTAATATCAATTGCAAAAATCAAGTTACAACAGCTTTCTAGAAAAATTTCCCCCCCTTTCTCATTACAATGCCAGGGATTTTATAGAGGACCCGACCCTCTTAGCCATTAATGCGCTGGATTCAGAAGTATGCCCCTGGCAGTTACAAAAATTTGTGCCCGTCCCCTTCTACGACTGAGGTTTCACATCCATTTCCACAATTAGCAACCATGGCCGCATCAGCCGGGGAAATCTGCATTTATGAGCCATTTGACTTGTCCTGGGTCCCTCCGGGTGAGGTGCTCGAGTGGATACACAAGTTGCCATGGCTTTTCTTCTGCAACTGATAGCTCATATCCTATTGCTACAAATGGGCACTGGGTCTTTCGGGCAAGAAAAACGCATTTATGAAACACTCAAATGTCTTGGAAAAATACCCGGCCTTGGGACATGTGCTCTTGAAGAAATCGCCCTCGTCGGTTGAGCCCTGGGAGGAGCTTTGCTGAATTCTGGTTCGGGGCTTTGCTTCACAGCAGGTGTGGGCCGAAGCGTGGATGATGATCATGTGCTTCGCCCGAAGGGACCTTTAAAACGGCTTCGCAAAGTTCTTATGCCGAAGCGGATGTTTCCTGCAAAAAGCATGGCCTCTAGCTATTTACTACTTCGCCAGGGATGTGGGCTCAATGCCGCTTCGCTAAAGATTTTGCCCGAAGCGGACTCCTGCCTTAGAATATTTTCTTAATTTTTCGAGGGGAGCAAAGCTTCGAATGGGGAGCTTCGCATAGAAGTCGACCGAAGTAGATGCTTCGCAGCGGTTTGGGGCGAAGTAGAATTCATCGGAGGAATGGTTCGCCAGAGGAGGGAGCTGAAGCGGATGCTTCGCTCAAATTTTAGCGAAGCACTCCTTCATACTTAGGAAATTTCGGCAATTTACAATCGTTGCTTCGCAAAATTTCTGCCCGAACTAGATGTTGTGGTAGCTTCGCCAGTGAAGCTCATTCTGTGCCTTAGTAAATTTTCGGGCTTTTGTCTGGATCCTCCTGTTTCTCCTCCTTCTTTCCCCTGGGAAGCTTCTTAACCTAGTTTGCTCTGTTGGCGAAGTTCTTGCATGTATGGCTTATGTACAAAGGGGACAAAAATGGAAGCCAAAATTGCTGCAATGCTCGAAAATACATACATAAAAAAGCAAGGGAACAATTCTCTTTACAAAATATTGATTCTTTCTACCCCTTCAAGCAATGTGACAAAATTGTCAACAGGGCTCTTGTGAAACTAGTCATTAGTGAAACCCTTAATCTTGCATCAAACAGCTCTTTTCATGCCAATAAGTACACATGTCAGACAATGACAAAATATGGACATTCCATAAAGTGACTGATGCAATGCTCATAAAGCCAAAAATCTAGTGAAGAACCAGCAATTTTCCACTGCGCCAAACTGTTGTCCATTCCTAGAGCAAACTAGCTAGTTTTCAAGCATGAAAAGCATATAAACTTGCTAAAGTTCCATATCGTAAAATGCAAGTAAACTATTGAAATGTACATCCAATATGCCCTTGTTTGTAGCTTCGCATAGTGCCTCTCAATGGTATCCTTGCTTTCTCCCTGCAGGGAATGCCTTGGGCCTGGTCCTGGAACTCCATATCCCCCTTCTTTTTGTTGGTTTTGATCCAAACAAGACTCATCTAATCTCTTCCTCTTCCATGACATTTCCTAACTACTGAGATTCTTCCAAGTGTAAAACATGCATGGAGATGATATGCAATGTTTTCCCCTGCACATATTCCTCTTGACACTTTCCCAAATAATTTTTAGGCCACCTTGCACAAGCGAACATAACCTATTGATTGGACAGGTTTTTTGGCCTTTTAAATGCTTAAGGATAGGCAGGTTGATTTGAAAAAAGCTAAAGGATGTGGCAGTTATTGTGCTCATTATAAAAACTGCTTATAACTGATTTGTACTTTTATTAAATGTACAAACATTCTTTGAAAATAATATCATGAAAGTGATACTTCCTCTTCCGTTTTATTAATAGTGTGCAATTGGGGTATCTTGTTTTTATAAATTGTTCTTGTTCTTTTGGTGCTCTCTTTTTGGGTTGCCTTGTTTTGCAAACCCTGTTTTCAACGATTGGTATCAGAGCCAATGTTAAAGCTAAGAGTTGGTGTTGATGCTAGGAGTCCCAAGCACTTGTAGAGTGGCTTAGGGGGAATGTTGGAGCAATGAGTAAGACTCCTTAATTTGAATCGTAGGCTAGTTCAAGGAGGAGCCAGAAGCTCATAGGAGAGCAACCTCAATAGATGGAGGTCCTAGATTCGAGTCCTAGTTGGTTCATACCTTTAATAGGGTATGAGAGCTGAAGTAATCAAATTAAAAAAAAAAAAACAAGAAGATGCAAAGCTACGTTAAAAGAGAAAGAGCAGCAGCAAGAGTATACCCATGTCCTCTCTTCATTTGGCTGGAAAAAGGGGGAGTGATGAGAAAAAAAAAAAATTTGAAAGAATGTTTCCATGTCCTCTCTTCATTTGGCTGAAAATGATTGTGAATCGGTTAATCGGTTAATGTCCTCTTTTGTAGTGGGACTATGTTCAGAGTCTCCAGTTAGGCATATTCATTCTCAGGCTTCTTTTAAGTGAACTCGTTCAAAATTGCATGCTGGTGCTGATTCTGATTTGTTGAATAGTAATTCATTTGGGGTTTCAGCCCGAGACAACATTTCCTGGCGTGATGCAGAATAAATTTCAAGCTAATGTCTTGGAAATTTAGGGGCACATGATGCAGAATAAATTTCCTGGCGTGATGCACATGGAGATGGTGCTTTATGCGTTGTGTCTAGAAGGCCAAGGTCGGGAACATCATAAAGGTGGGTGGTTCCATTATTCAGCATATACGACGGGACATTGGCGTGCATTACCATGCAAGAGATTGTGACAGGGTGCGAGGAACGGGCTATTCTGATTTCTATGCAGGACAATCAAGGCAGGGATGGAGATTATGATTTTCATGGGAGGTTTGGCGATACTGTCGGAGAACCTCTCGCCCGCTCAGGAGGCCCTCGATGAAAGTTTAAATATATTAAAAAAATATTGGGCAAAATTATTCAGCAAATGAGGGATGAACCAAAGGTGCCGATTAGGTTTCTGCCCAAAGAGCAGAACCCCCCATGTGCTGGGGCTACAGATGAGATTTTGCAGGTTGTAGGTAACTTAAATGTGGTAGTTTGGAAGCATAAGCCGAATCTGCTATTTTTGCGGGAAGTTAAATGCACAAGTTGAAGAGAAAGTTTTGTTTAAGAAATTAAAAATTGGAACCTTAAGCATTAAGGGGGAGAATGTTAAGTAATTGTTTTATTTGTAATGCTTAAGGATAGGCAGGTTGATTTGGATAAGCTAAAGGATGCGGCAGTTAGGTGCTTGACTGCTCATTATAGAAACTGCTTATAACTGATCTGTACTTTTATTAAATGTACAAACATTCTTTGAAAATAATATCATGAAAATGATCCTTTCTCTTCAATTTTGTTAATAGTGTGCAATTGGGGTATGTTGTTTCAGTAAATTGTTGCTGTTCTTTTGGTGCTCTCTTTTTGGGTTGCTTTGATTGCAGACCCTGTTTTCAACAAAACCTTCAATAGAAATTCTGTCTTATTTGGAGCTCACAGGAAACAGAAAGTAGGACTGTACAGTAAACCAAGTTTTGCCATTTTGAATTGTCAAATGGATATATTTTGGCATGAAATTTATAGTAGACTTAGACCTCTACATCCTCTTTCACCTGCAAAAAGAATCACTAAGTTTGGATGATGGAAATTGATTTTTCGCTTCTTCCAACCTGCACTAACATTGAAGGTCTTCATCACATACTTGGTGACATTTCGCATCCAACAGGTAATGGAACTCTCATTCTTCTTTCTGCAAAATATGCATGGATACTTGTCCCAACAAAATTGCAATGAATATCTTCCTTCTATAGTGAAAACAAGTTATGGAAATTAAATTAGCTTCTTGGACCCTAGTTTTCTTGAAGAATAAGCTGTCCAACATTATTGGATTCCCTCAAGTCACCATAAGACCAAGAAAACTTGCCCTCATAACAACATAATTTGTAATTCCCACCAATGGAACCTTAAGACAATCCTTTTCAAAGGATTGTAATGCTGTTTTGCTTAGTTTCACTTGGGCTATTGTGAAACTAGTCACTAGTCACTGAAACCCTTAATCTTGCATCCAATTACTATTTATATGCCCTTAAGTACTCATGTGACACAATAACAGAGTATGGACAGTCCATAAGGAGACTCAATGCAATGTTCATGAAGTCAAAAATCTATTGAAGAACCACTAATTTACTGCTACACCAAACTCATGTCCATTTCTAGCTCAAACTAGCTAATTTCCAAGCATGGAAAGCATATAAACTTGCTAAAATCTCATAGAATAATGATAATGCAGGTAAACTATTAAAATGCTTAGGAAGAACATACACAATATTAAGTAACATAGTGATTTGATGTAGGAAATCCTTTTAGGAAGAAAACCCACAAATAAATCACTCAAGCTTCATATTCCATGCAGACTAGAGAGGTTACTAAAGTTGTCACCATCAGCTTGGCCCTCCCATGTCCTTGTTTGTAGCTTCACACAGTGCCTCTCAATGGTATCATTGCTCTCTCGTTGCTGGAAATGCCTTTCTCCTGTTCTTGGCTTTCCAAGTCCCTCTTTAGCTCGTTTTGGCCCAAAGAAGCCTCCACGCCCTCACTAGAAGCATGTGTTAGATTTAACTGCACTTGCTACTTGGGAAGTGTTGCAAGGCACAAGGGAGACATGCGTAACTAGATTTTTCATCCAGCTCATTGACTTGATGGCAAGCATGTGCAATAGCTTCCAGAGAAGTCCTAATACCAAGTGGCAACTTCAGGCCTTGATACTAAGATGTGAGATTGACAAGTTGTACAACTGGTCTTGAGGGGGTAACTAATGTGCCCACTTGGAGAGTCTAAGAATTTAGGCACATGGGAGATCCAAGCACATAATCTGCTTAATATGCCAGACCTACCACTTGGTACAGTGATATTATATTGACAGCCTCCTACGGTGTACCTTACACTAGACCAGGTAGAATATTTCCAGACACCGCCCTCAGTGAAGCCGTATGCTATCACACAAGGGTTTGAGATGCCTTTCCAGCAACTCAACTACTTTGCGCGATTGATACAATAATTTTCACTGTTGACCACGGATCCGCCACCTGGGAAGGACTTGGTATATCAATGCACCCTAGACCCGGACCAACATTGAAAGGTCGGAAGGAAGGGATGCCTTCCGTGCCGATCTCCGGAGAAGGCCGGCTCCTTTCCTATTCTACCTGGGGGTTTTTAGGTAAGAGTGTAGGAAAGAGATAAAAAGGGGTTAAGGGAACTGGAAAGAGATTAAAGATGCAGAAAGAAATATAAATGGCAGGCAATAGTGTTTGGGAAAGAACAAGCAACACGATTACTAACCAATAACTCAAACCAGCAGCAATCAACATAAAGCATGTAACAGAAACTAACACTGCTACTCCTCCCTATGTATCCTTCAACAAGAATTTCATATTCACTCAATGTCCAATGCCCTAATCCAGAATGCAGAATTACAGCAAGCAGAAATATAAATGAATATAAGCAGAGAAACTTGCAGAAGGCAGCATAAAAGGAAGAGACAAGAATTAGAGCCAAGGATGCTTCAAATTGATGCAAGGAGTTCGGTTACAACAGCTCTCTAGCAATATGTTCCCCCCCTTTTACAATGAAAGCACACTGCTATTTATAGCAGAAATTTCCCCCCAATTACAATGATGCACAGAACCCAAAGACTGCAAAAGCTGTCGAGATTTGACCCTTGCTGGCCGTGAGCGTACCTGCAACAAGATTCACCTGAGTTTGGTACAGCTCCGGACAGATCTGGTGGTTGAGAAGGCACGTCTGATTATTGCGGTAGGTGCAGTACAATTTGTTGTTGAATAACTACTCTTAATGCCCACCTACCCTATACTTTGAAGTTCACATGTTTTACTCTGACTGGCTCGAATCCCGAAATCTGCATGTTTTCTGCCTAAGTCTAGGGTTCGCTGAAATGGAGGGTGTTGACAAGAGTCGCTCATAAGAAATAGCGACCCTGGGAGTCGCTCCAGAATGGAGCGAACCCGGGACGCGCTTTGCCTTAGAAAAATCTGCAACTTAATCCTTTTCTGCTTGCGATAGCTGAATGGGAGGGGCGACGACGGGATTCGCCAGGAGATGGCAGCGACGACGGGATTCACTGAAAAACTGAGCAACCGGCGTCGATCGCTGAAAAACTGAGCGACCGGCGTCGATCGCTGAAAAATCGAGCGACCGACG